>CAWUPB010001194.1:1847298-3297298 GCA_963924115.1 Dovyalis caffra
TTTAGACAATGCGGGCATGAGAGGTTTTGAGTTCTTGGAAGGGCCGGTGTGAACGAGCGTGAAACAACCTTTAGAGAAACTATAATTACCGATTTGAGGTTTTTGGGACTTACATAACGACCAAAGTCACAACCACGGAGACTCGTTAGCCTCGGCTGTGAGTCGAGGTTGATTTTCGCCCAAAAATGGCCGAGCACGTTTTGAGTAGTTTTAGATCCAGTTTGATGGCAAATGAGCCAACGATAAAAAACTCATTGCCTATGGCAATGACTTGGGGATGATTTCGCTAAATAACGATGTTTAGGCCGAGAAAATACACTTTTCTAGTTTTTTGAGACAATGCGGGCATGAGAGCTTTTGAGTTCTCGGAAGGGCCGGTGTGAATGAGCGTGAAACAACCTTTAGAGAAACTATAATTCCCGGTTTGAAGTTTTTGTACCTACATTACGACCAAAGTGACAACCATAGAGACTCGTCGGCTTCGATCGTGAGTCGAAGTTGATTTTCGTCCAAAAATGACCGACCAAGTTTTGAGTAGTTTTAGACCCGATTCGATGGCAAATGAGCCAACGATAAAAACTCATTGCCTTTGGCAATGACTTGGGGATGCTTTTCGCTAAATAACGACGTTTAGGCCAAGAAAATACACGTTTCTAGTTTTTTGAGACAATGCGGGCATGAGAGCTTTTGTGTTTCTAGAAGGGCCGGTGTTAACGAGCGTGAAACAACCTTTAGAGAAACTATAATTCTCGGTTTGAGATTTTTGGGACCTCCATAACGACCAAAGTGGCAACCACGGAGACTCATCGGCCTCGATTGTGAGTCGACGTTGATTTTCGCCCAAAAATGGTCGACCAAGTTTTGAGTAGTTTTAGACCCAATTCGATGGCAAATGAGCCAACGATAAAAACTCATTGCCTTTGGCAATGACTTGGGGATGCTTTTCGCTAAATAACGACGTTTAGGCCAAGAAAATACACGTTTCTAGTTTTTTGAGACAATGCGGGCATGAGAGCTTTTGTGTTTCTAGAAGGGCCGGTGTTAACGAGCGTGAAACAACCTTTAGAGAAACTATAATTCTCGGTTTGAGATTTTTGGGACCCCCATAACGACCAAAGTGGCAACCACGGAGACTCGTCGGCCTCGATTGTGAGTCGACGTTGATTTTCGCCCAAAAATGGTCGATCAACTTTTGAGTAGTTTTAGACCCATTTCGATAGAAAACGAGCCAACGATAAAAACTCATTGCCTTCTGGCAATGATTTGGTGTTTATTTTTGTAAAAAATGACATTGAGGCCAAGAAAATACACTTTTCTAGTTTTTTGAGACAATGCGGGCATGAGAGCTTTCGAGGTCTCGCAAGGGCCGGTGTGAACGAGCGTGAAACAACCTTTAGAGAAACTATAACTTCTGGTTTGAGGTTTTTGTACCTACATCACGGCCAAAGTGACAACCATAGAGACTCGTCGGCTTCGATCGTGAGCTAAAGTTGATTTTCGTCCAAAAATGACCGACCAAGTTTTGAGTAGTTTTAGACCCGGTTCGATGGCAAATGAACCAACGATAAAAACTCATTGCCTATGGCAATGACTTGGGGATGATTTTCGCTAAATAACGACGTTTAGGCCAAGAAAATACACGTTTCTAGTTTTTTGAGACAATGCGGGCATGAGAGCTTTTGTGTTCCTAGAAGGGCCGGTGTTAACGAGCGTGAAACAACCTTTAGAGAAACTATAATTCCCGGTTTGAGATTTTTGGGACCTCCATAACGGCCAAAGTGACAACCACAGAGACTCATCGGCCTCGATTGTGAGTCGACGTTGATTTTCGCCCAAAAATGGTCGATCAACTTTTGAGTAGTTTTAGACCCATTTCGATAGAAAACGAGCCAACGATAAAAACTCATTGCCTTTTGGCAATGATTTGGTGTTTATTTTTGTAAAAAAATGACATTGAGGCCGAGAAAATACACTTTTCTAGTTTTTTGAGACAATGCGGGCATGAGAGCTTTCGAGTTCTGGAAGGGCCGGTGTGAACGAGCGTGAAACAACCTTTAGAGAAACTATAACTTCTGGTTTGAGGTTTTTGTACCTACATCACGACCAAAGTGACAACCATAGAGACTCGTCGGCTTCGGCTGTGAGCTGAAGTTGATTTTCGTCCAAAAATGTACCGACCAAGTTTTGAGTAGTTTTAGACCCGAGTTCGATGGCAAATGAGCCAACGATAAAAACTCATTGCCTATGGCAATGACTTGGGGATGATTTTCGCTAAATAACGACGTTTAGGCCAAGAAAATACACGTTTCTAGTTTTTTGAGACAATGCGGGCATGAGAGCTTTTGTGTTCCTAGAAGGGCGGTGTTAACGAGCGTGAAACAACCTTTAGAGAAACTATAATTCCTGGTTTGAGATTTTTGGGACCTCCATAACAGCCAAAGTGACAACCACGAGAGACTCGTCGGCCTCGATTGTGAGCTGACGTTGATTTTCGCCCAAAAATGGTCGATCAACTTTTGAGTAGTTTTAGACCCATTTCGATAGAAAACGAGCCAACGATAAAAACTCATTGCCTTTTGGCAATGATTTGGTGTTTATTTTTGTGAAAAAATGACATTGAGGCGAGAAAATACACTTTTCTAGTTTTTTGAGACAATGCGGGCATGAGAGCTTTCGAGTTCTGCAAGGGCCGGTGTGAACGAGCGTGAAACAACCTTTAGAGAAACTATAACTTCGGTTTGAGGTTTTTGTACCTACATCACGGCCAAAGTGACAACCATAGAGACTCATCGGCTGATTGTGAGGTGAAGTTGATTTTCGCGCCAAAAATGTTCGTCCAAGTTTTGAGTAGTTTTAGACACGGTTCGATGGAAAACGAGCCAACGATAAAAACTCATTGCCTTCGGCAATGATTTGGTGTTTATTTTTGTAAAAAAATGACATTGGGGCGAGAGAAAATACACTTTTCTAGTTTTTCGAGACAATGCGAGGCATGAGAGCTTTCGAGTTCTGCGAGAGCCGGTGTGACCAAGCGTGAAACAACCTTTAGAGAAACTATAACTTCGGTTTGAGGTTTTTGTACCTACATCACGGCCAAAGTGACAACCACAGAGACTCTTCGGCCTCGGCTATGGGCGAGGTTGATTTTCGCACAAAAATGACCGACCAAGTTTTGAGTAGTTTCGGACCCGAGTTTATTGGCAAAAGAGCCAACGATAAAAAACCCATTGCCATTGGGAATGTCTTGGGGATGATTTTTGCTAAATAATGACGTTTAAGTCGAGAAAATACACTTTTTTAGTTTTTTGAGACAATGCGGGCATGAGAGGTTTGAGTTCTTGGAAGGGCGGTGTGAACGAGCGTGAAACAACCTTTAGAGAAACTATAATTACTGATTTGAGGTTTTTGGGACCTACATAACGACCAAAGTCACAACCACGGAGACTCGTCGGCCTCGGCTTGTGGTCGAGGTTGATTTTCGCCCAAAAATGGCCGAGCAAGTTTTGAGTAGTTTTAGATCCAGTTTGATGGCAAATGAGCCAACGATAAAAAACTCATTGCCTATGGCAATGACTTGGGGATGATTTACGCTAAATAACGACGTTTAGGCCGAGAAAATACACTTTTCTAGTTTTTTGAGACAATGCGGGCATGAGAGCTTTTGAGTTCCTGGAAGGGCCGGTGTGAACGAGCGTGAAACAACCTTTAGAGAAACTATAATTCCTGGTTTGAAGTTTTTGTACCTACATCACGACCAAAGTGACAACCATAGAGACTCGTCGGCTTCGATTGTGAGTGAAGTTGATTTTCGCCCAAAAATGGTCGATCAACTTTTGAGTAGTTTTAGACCCATTTCGATAGAAAACGAGCCAACGATAAAAACTCATTGCCTTTTGGCAATGATTTGGTGTTTATTTTTGTAAAAAAATGACATTGAGGCCAAGAAAATACACTTTTCTAGTTTTTTGAGACAATGCGGGCATGAGAGCTTTCGAGTTCTCGCAAGGGCGGTGTGAACGAGCGTGAAACAACCTTTAGAGAAACTATAACTTCTGGTTTGAGGTTTTTGTACCTACATCACGGCCAAAGTGACAACCATAGAGACTCGTCGACCTCGATTGTGAGCTGAAGTTGATTTTTGCGCCAAAAATGTTCGTCCAAGTTTTGAGTAGTTTTAGACACGGTTCGATGGAAAACGAGCCAACGATAAAAACTCATTGCCTTCTGGCAATGATTTGGTGTTTATTTTTGTAAAAAAATGACATTGGGGCGAGAAAATACACTTTTCTAGTTTTTCGAGACAATGCGGGCATGAGAGCTTTCGAGTTCTGCAAGGGCCGGTGTGAACGAGCGTGAAACAACCTTTAGAGAAACTATAACTTCTGGTTTGAGGTTTTTGTACCTACATCACGGCCAAAGTGACAACCATAGAGACTCATCGACTCGATTGTGAGTCGAAGTTGATTTTCGCCCAAAAATGTTCGTCCAAGTTTTGAGTAGTTTTAGACACGAGTTCGATGGAAAACGAGCCAACGATAAAAACTCATTGCCTCTGGCAATGATTTGGTGTTTATTTTTGTAAAAAAATGACATTGGGGCGAAGAAAATACACTTTTCTAGTTTTTCGAGACAATGCGGGCATGAGAGCTTTCGAGTTCCTGCAAGAGCGGTGTGAACAAGCGTGAAACAACCTTTAGAGAAACTATAACTTCGGTTTGAGGTTTTTGTACCTACATCACGGCCAAAGTGACAACCACGGAGACTCTTCGGCCTCGGTCGTAGGCTGAGGTTGATTTTCGCACAAAAATGACCGACCAAGTTTTGAGTAGTTTTAGACCCGAGTTTATTGGCAAATGAGCCAACGATAAAAAACCCATTGCCAATGGGAATGTCTTGGGGATGATTTTTGCTAAATAATGACGTTTAGGCGAGAAAATACACTTTTTTAGTTTTTTAGACAATGCGGGCATGAGAGGTTTTGAGTTCTTGGAAGGGCCGGTGTGAACGAGCGTGAAACAACCTTTAGAGAAACTATAATTACCGATTTGAGGTTTTTGGGACCTACATAACGACCAAAGTCACAACCACGGAGACTCGTCGGCCTCGACTTGTGAGTCGAGGTTGATTTTCGCCCAAAAATGGCCGAGCAAGTTTTAAAGTAGTTTTAGATCCAATTTGATGGCAAATGAGCCAACGATAAAAAACTCATTGCCTATGGCAATGACTTTGGGATGATTTTCGCTAAATAACGACGTTTAGGCCAAGAAAATACACTTTTCTAGTTTTTTGAGACAATGCGGGCATGAGAGCTTTTGAGTTCCTGGAAGGGCCGGTGTGAACGAGCGTGAAACAACCTTTAGAGAAACTATAATTCCTGGTTTGATGTTTTTGTACCTACATACACGACCAAAGTGACAACCATAGAGACTCGTCGGCTTCGATTGTGAGTCGAAGTTGATTTTCGCCCAAAAATGGTCGATCAACTTTTGAGTAGTTTTAGACCCATTTCGATAGAAAACGAGCCAACGATAAAAACTCATTGCCTTTTGGCAATGATTTGGTGTTTATTTTTGTAAAAAAATGACATTGAGGCCAAGAAAATACACTTTTCTAGTTTTTTGAGACAATGAGGGCATGAGAGCTTTCGAGTTCCTGCAAGGGCGGTGTGAACGAGCGTGAAACAACCTTTAGAGAAATTATAACTTCGGATTGTGGTTTTTGTACCTACATCACGGCCAAAGTGACAACCATAGAGACTCATCGACTCGATTGTGAGCTGAAGTTGATTTTCGCCCAAAAATGTTCGTCCAAGTTTTGAATAGTTTTAGACACGAGTTCGATGGAAAACGAGCCAACGATAAAATCTCATTGCCTACGGCAATGATTTGGTGTTTATTTTTGTAAAAAAATGACATTGGGGCAAAGAAAATACACTTTTCTAGTTTTTCGAGATAATGCGGGCATGAGAGCTTTCGAGTTCTGCAAGAACCGATGTGACCAAGCGTGAAACAACCTTTAGAGAAACTATAACTTCGGTTTGAGGTTTTTGTACCTACTTCACGACCAAAGTGACAACCACAGAGACTCTTCGGCCTCGACCGTAAGCTGAGGTTGATTTTCGCACAAAAATGACCGACCAAGTTTTGAGTAGTTTCGGACCCAGTTTATTGGCAAAAGAGCCAACGATAAAAAACCCATAGCCATTGGGAATGTCTTGGGGATGATTTTTGCTAAATAATGATGTTTAGGTCGAGAAAATACACTTTTTTAGTTTTTTGAGACAATGCGGGCATGAGAGGTTTGAGTTCTTGGAAGGGCCGGTGTGAACGAACGTGAAACAACCTTTAGAGAAACTATAATTACTGATTTGAGGTTTTTAGGACCTACATAACGACCAAAGTCACAACCACGGAGACTCGTCGGCCTCGGCTGTGAGCTGAGGTTGATTTTCGCCCAAAAATGGCCGAGCAAGTTTTGAGTAGTTTTAGACCCGGTTTATTGGCAAATGAGCCAATGATAAAAAACCCATTGCCAATGGGAATGTCTTGGGGATGATTTTTGCTAAATAATGACGTTTAGGCGAGAAAATACACTTTTTTAGTTTTTTTAGACAATGCGGGCATGAGAGGTTTTGAGTTCTTGGAAGGGCCGGTGTGAACGAGCGTGAAACAACCTTTAGAGAAACTATAATTACTGATTTGAGGTTTTTGGGACCTACATAACGACCAAAGTCACAACCACGGAGACTCGTCGGCCTCGACTCGTGAGTCGAGGTTGATTTTCGCCCAAAAATGGCCGAGCAAGTTTTGAGTAGTTTTAGATCCAATTTGATGGCAAATGAGCCAACGATAAAAAACTCATTGCCTATGGCAATGACTTGGGGATGATTTCGCTAAATAACGACGTTTAGGCCGAGAAAATACACTTTTCTAGTTTTTTGAGACAATGCGGGCATGAGAGCTTTTGAGTTCTGGAAGGGCCGGTGTGAACGAGCGTGAAACAACCTTTAGAGAAACTATAACTTCGGTTTGAGGTTTTTGTACCTACATCACGGCCAAAGTGACAACCACGGAGACTCTTCGGCCTCGGCTGTAAGTCGAGGTTGATTTTCGCACAAAAATGACCGACCAAGTTTTGAGTAGTTTTAGACCCGAGTTTATTGGCAAATGAGCCAATGATAAAAAACCCATTGCCAATGGGAATGTCTTGGGGATGATTTTTGCTAAATAATGACATTTAGGCCGAGAAAATACACTTTTTTAGTTTTTTTAGACAATGCGGGCATGAGAGGTTTTGAGTTCTTGGAAGGGCCGGTGTGAACGAGCGTGAAACAACCTTTAGAGAAACTATAATTACTGATTTGAGGTTTTTGGGACCTACATAACGACCAAAGTCACAACCACGGAGACTCGTCGGCCTCGATTGTGAGTCGAGGTTGATTTTCGCCCAAAAATGGCCGAGCAAGTTTTGAGTAGTTTTAGATCCGAGTTTGATGGCAAATGAGCCAACGATAAAAAACTCATTGCCTATGGCAATGACTTGGGGATGATTTACGCTAAATAACGATGTTTAGGCGAGAAAATACACTTTTCTAGTTTTTTGAGACAATGCGGGCATGAGAGCTTTTGAGTTCTGGAAGGGCCGGTGTGAACGAGCGTGAAACAACCTTTAGAGAAACTATAATTCCTGGTTTGAAGTTTTTGTACCTACATCACGACCAAAGTGACAACCATAGAGACTCGTCGGCTTCGGCTGTGAGTTGAAGTTGATTTTCGTCCAAAAATGACCGACCAAGTTTTGAGTAGTTTTAGACCCGAGTTCGATGGCAAATGAGCCAACGATAAAAACTCATTGCCTATGGCAATGACTTGGGGATGATTTTCGCTAAATAACGACGTTTAGGCCAAGAAAATACACGTTTCTAGTTTTTTGAGACAATGCGGGCATGAGAGCTTTTGTGTTCCTAGAAGGGCCGGTGTTAACGAGCGTGAAACAACCTTTAGAGAAACTATAATTCCCGGTTTGAGATTTTTGGGACCTCCATAACGACCAAAGTGACAACCACGGAGACTCATCGGCCTCGATTGTGAGTCGACGTTGATTTTCGCCCAAAAATGGTCGATCAACTTTTGAGTAGTTTTAGACCCATTTCGATAGAAAACGAGCCAACGATAAAAACTCATTGCCTTTTGGCAATGATTTGGTGTTTATTTTTGTAAAAAAATGACATTGAGGCCGAGAAAATACACTTTTCTAGTTTTTTGAGACAATGCGGGCATGAGAGCTTTCGAGTTCTCGCAAGGGCCGGTGTGAACGAGCGTGAAACAACCTTTAGAGAAACTATAACTTCTGGTTTGAGGTTTTTGTACCTACATCACGGCCAAAGTGACAACCATAGAGACTCGTCGGCTTCGATTGTGAGCTAAAGTTGATTTTCGCCCAAAAATGTACCGACCAAGTTTTGAGTAGTTTTAGACCCGGTTCGATGGCAAATGAGCCAACGATAAAAACTCATTGCCTATGGCAATGAGTTGGGGATGATTTTCGCTAAATAACGACGTTTAGGCCAAGAAAATACACGTTTCTAGTTTTTTGAGACAATGCGGGCATGAGAGCTTTTGTGTTCCTAGAAGGGCCGGTGTTAACGAGCGTGAAACAACCTTTAGAGAAACTATAATTCCCGGTTTGAGATTTTTGGGACCTCCATAACGACCAAAGTGACAACCACGAGAGACTCATCGGCCTCGATTGTGAGTCGACGTTGATTTTCGCCCAAAAATGGTCGATCAACTTTTGAGTAGTTTTAGACCCATTTCGATAGAAAACGAGCCAACGATAAAAACTCATTGCCTTTGGCAATGATTTGGTGTTTATTTTTGTAAAAAAATGACATTGAGGCCGAGAAAATACACTTTTCTAGTTTTTTGAGACAATGCGGGCATGAGAGCTTTCGAGTTCTGCAAGGGCCGGTGTGAACGAGCGTGAAACAACCTTTAGAGAAACTATAATTACTGATTTGAGGTTTTTGGGACCTACATAACGACCAAAGTCACAACCACGGAGACTCGTCGGCCTCGGCTTGTGAGTCGAGGTTGATTTTCGCCCAAAAATGGCCGAGCAAGTTTTAGAGTAGTTTTAGATCCAATTTGATGGCAAATGAGCCAACGATAAAAAACTCATTGCCTATGGCAATGACTTGGGGATGATTTTCGCTAAATAACGACGTTTAGGCCAAGAAAATACACTTTTCTAGTTTTTTGAGACAATGCGGGCATGAGAGCTTTTGAGTTCCTGGAAGGGCGGTGTGAACGAGCGTGAAACAACCTTTAGAGAAACTATAATTCCTGGTTTGATGTTTTTGGGACCTCCATACACGACCAAAGTGACAACCACGAGAGACTCGTCGGCCTCGATTGTGAGGCGACGTTGATTTTCGCCCAAAAATGGTCGATCAACTTTTGAGTAGTTTTAGACCCATTTCGATAGAAAACGAGCCAACGATAAAAACTCATTGCCTTTTGGCAATGATTTGGTGTTTATTTTTGTGAAAAAATGACATTGAGGCCGAGAAAATACACTTTTCTAGTTTTTTGAGACAATGCGGGCATGAGAGCTTTCGAGTTCTGCAAGGGCCGGTGTGAACGAGCGTGAAACAACCTTTAGAGAAACTATAACTTCGGTTTGAGGTTTTTGTACCTACATCACGGCCAAAGTGACAACCATAGAGACTCATCGACTGATTGTGAGTCGAAGTTGATTTTTGCGCCAAAAATGTTCGTCCAAGTTTTGAGTAGTTTTAGACACGGTTCGATGGAAAACGAGCCAACGATAAAAACTCATTGCCTCTGGCAATGATTTGGTGTTTATTTTTGTAAAAAAATGACATTGGGGCGAGAGAAAATACACTTTTCTAGTTTTTCGAGACAATGCGAGGCATGAGAGCTTTCGAGTTCTGCAAGAGCCGGTGTGACCAAGCGTGAAACAACCTTTAGAGAAACTATAACTTCGGTTTGAGGTTTTTGTACCTACATCACGGCCAAAGTGACAACCACGAGACTCTTCGGCCTCGGCTGTAAGCTGAGGTTGATTTTCGCACAAAAATGACCGACCAAGTTTTGAGTAGTTTCGGACCCGAGTTTATTGGCAAAAGAGCCAACGATAAAAAACCCATTGCCATTGGGAATGTCTTGGGGATGATTTTTGCTAAATAATGACGTTTAGGTCGAGAAAATACACTTTTTTAGTTTTTTGAGACAATGCGGGCATGAGAGGTTTGAGTTCTTGGAAGGGCGGTGTGAACGAGCGTGAAACAACCTTTAGAGAAACTATAATTGCGATTTGAGGTTTTTGGGACCTACATAACGACCAAAGTCACAACCACGGAGACTCGTCGGCCTCGGCTGTGAGTCGAGGTTGATTTTCGCCCAAAAATGGCCGAGCAAGTTTTGAGTAGTTTTAGATCCAGTTTGATGGCAAATGAGCCAACGATAAAAAACTCATTGCCTATGGCAATGACTTGGGGATGATTTCTGCTAAATAACGACGTTTAGGCCGAGAAAATACACTTTTCTAGTTTTTTGAGACAATGCGGGCATGAGAGCTTTTGAGTTCTGGAAGGGCCGGTGTGAACGAGCGTGAAACAACCTTTAGAGAAACTATAATTCCTGGTTTGAAGTTTTTGTGACCTACATCACGGCCAAAGTGACAACCATAGAGACTCGTCGGCTTCGATTGTGAGTCGAAGTTGATTTTCGCCCAAAAATGGTCGACCAAGTTTTGAGTAGTTTTAGACCCGGTTCGATGGCAAATGAGCCAACGATAAAAACTCATTGCCTATGGCAATGACTTGGGGATGATTTTCGCTAAATAACGACGTTTAGGCCAAGAAAATACACGTTTCTAGTTTTTTGAGACAATGCGGGCATGAGAGCTTTTGTGTTCCTAGAAGGGCCGGTGTTAACGAGCGTGAAACAACCTTTAGAGAAACTATAATTCCTGGTTTGAGATTTTTGGGACCTCCATAACGACCAAAGTGACAACCACGGAGACTCGTCGGCCTCGATTGTGAGTGACGTTGATTTTCGCCCAAAAATGGTCGACCAACTTTTGAGTAGTTTTAGACCCATTTCGATGGAAAACGAGCCAACGATAAAAACTCATTGCCTTTTGGCAATGATTTGGTGTTTATTTTTGTAAAAAAATGACATTGAGGTCGAGAAAATACACTTTTCTAGTTTTTTGAGACAATGCGGGCATGAGAGCTTTCGAGTTCTCGCAAGGGCGGTGTGAACGAGCGTGAAACAACCTTTAGAGAAACTATAACTTCGGTTTGAGGTTTTTGTACCTACATCACGGCCAAAGTGACAACCATAGAGACTCATCGGCTGATTGTGAGGTGAAGTTGATTTTCGCCCAAAAATGTTCGTCCAAGTTTTGAGTAGTTTTAGACACGAGTTCGATGGAAAACGAGCCAACGATAAAAACTCATTGCCTCTGGCAATGATTTGGTGTTTATTTTTGTAAAAAAATGACATTGGGGCGAGAGAAAATACACTTTTCTAGTTTTTCGAGACAATGCGAGCATGAGAGCTTTCGAGTTCTGCAAGAGCGGTGTGAACAAGCGTGAAACAACCTTTAGAGAAACTATAACTTCGGTTTGAGGTTTTTGTACCTACATCACGGCCAAAGTGACAACCACGGAGACTCTTCGGCCTCGGCTGTAAGGCGAGGTTGATTTTCGCACAAAAATGACCGACCAAGTTTTGAGTAGTTTCGGACCCGAGTTTATTGGCAAATGAGCCAACGATAAAAAACCCATTGCCAATGGGAATGTCTTGGGGATGATTTTTGCTAAATAATGACGTTTAGGTCGAGAAAATACACTTTTTTAGTTTTTTAGACAATGCGGGCATGAGAGGTTTTGAGTTCTTGGAAGGGCCGGTGTGAACGAGCGTGAAACAACCTTTAGAGAAACTATAATTGCTGATTTGAGGTTTTTGGGACCTACATAACGACCAAAGTCACAACCACGGAGACTCGTCGGCCTCGGCTTGTGAGTGAGGTTGATTTTCGCCCAAAAATGGCCGAGCAAGTTTTAGAGTAGTTTTAGATCCGATTTGATGGCAAATGAGCCAACGATAAAAAACTCATTGCCTATGGCAATGACTTGGGGATGATTTACGCTAAATAACGACGTTTAGGCCAAGAAAATACACTTTTCTAGTTTTTCGAGACAATGCGGGCATGAGAGCTTTTGAGTTCTGGAAGGGCCGGTGTGAACGAGCGTGAAACAACCTTTAGAGAAACTATAATTCCTGGTTTGAAGTTTTTGTACCTACATCACGACCAAAGTGACAACCATAGAGACTCGTCGGCTTCGGTTGTAGGTGAGGTTGATTTTCGCCCAAAAATGACCGACCAAGTTTTGAGTAGTTTTAGACCCGAGTTCGATGGCAAATGAGCCAACGATAAAAACTCATTGCCTATGGCAATGACTTGGGGATGATTTTCGCTAAATAACGACGTTTAGGCCAAGAAAATACACGTTTCTAGTTTTTTGAGACAATGCGGGCATGAGAGCTTTTGTGTTCCTAGAAGGGCCGGTGTTAACGAGCGTGAAACAACCTTTAGAGAAACTATAATTCCTGGTTTGAGATTTTTGGGACCTCCATAACGACCAAAGTGACAACCACGAGAGACTCGTCGGCCTCGATTGTGAGGTGACGTTGATTTTCGCCCAAAAATGGTCGACCAACTTTTGAGTAGTTTTAGACCCATTTCGATGGAAAACGAGCCAACGATAAAAACTCATTGCCTTTTGGCAATGATTTGGTGTTTATTTTTGTAAAAAAATGACATTGAGGTCGAGAAAATACACTTTTCTAGTTTTTTGAGACAATGCGGGCATGAGAGCTTTCGAGTTCTCGCGAGGGCGGTGTGAACGAGCGTGAAACAACCTTTAGAGAAACTATAACTTCTGGTTTGAGGTTTTTGTACCTACATCACGGCCAAAGTGACAACCATAGAGACTCATCGACTGATTGTGAGCTGAAGTTGATTTTCGCCCAAAAATGTTCGTCCAAGTTTTGAGTAGTTTTAGACACGAGTTCGATGGAAAACGAGCCAACGATAAAAACTCATTGCCTCTGGCAATGATTTGGTGTTTATTTTTGTAAAAAAATGACATTGGGGCGAGAGAAAATACACTTTTCTAGTTTTTCGAGACAATGCGGGCATGAGAGCTTTCGAGTTCTGCGAGAGCGGTGTGAACAAGCGTGAAACAACCTTTAGAGAAACTATAACTTCGGTTTGAGGTTTTTGTACCTACATCACGGCCAAAGTGACAACCACGGAGACTCTTCGGCCTCGGCTTATGGTCGAGGTTGATTTTCGCACAAAAATGACCGACCAAGTTTTGAGTAGTTTTAGACCCGGTTTATTGGCAAATGAGCCAACGATAAAAAACCCATTGCCAATGGGAATGTCTTGGGGATGATTTTTGCTAAATAATGACGTTTAGGTCGAGAAAATACACTTTTTTAGTTTTTTGAGACAATGCGGGCATGAGAGGTTTTGAGTTCTTGGAAGGGCCGGTGTGAACGAGCGTGAAACAACCTTTAGAGAAACTATAATTGCGATTTGAGGTTTTTGGGACCTACATAACGACCAAAGTCACAACCACGGAGACTCGTCGGCCTCGGCTGTGAGTCGAGGTTGATTTTCGCCCAAAAATGGCCGAGCAAGTTTTGAGTAGTTTTAGATCCGGTTTGATGGCAAATGAGCCAACGATAAAAAACTCATTGCCTATGGCAATGACTTGGGGATGATTTACGCTAAATAACGACGTTTAGGCCGAGAAAATACACTTTTCTAGTTTTTTGAGACAATGCGGGCATGAGAGCTTTTGAGTTCCTGGAAGGGCCGGTGTGAACGAGCGTGAAACAACCTTTAGAGAAACTATAACTTCTGGTTTGAGGTTTTTGTACCTACATCACGGCCAAAGTGACAACCACGAGAGACTCGTCGGCCTCGACTGTAAGGCGAGGTTGATTTTCACACAAAAATGACCGATCAAGTTTTGAGTAGTTTTAGACCCAGTTTATTGGCAAATGAGCCAATGATAAAAAACCCATTGCCAATGGGAATGTCTTGGGGATGATTTTTGCTAAATAATGACATTTAGGCCGAGAAAATACACTTTTTTAGTTTTTTGAGACAATGCGGGCATGAGAGGTTTTGAGTTCTAGGAAGGGCGGTGTGAACGAGCGTGAAACAACCTTTAGAGAAACTATAATTACTGATTTGAGGTTTTTGGGACCTACATAACGACCAAAGTCACAACCACAGAGACTCGTCGGCCTCGACTGTGAGTCGAGGTTGATTTTCGCCCAAAAATGGCCGAGCAAGTTTTGAGTAGTTTTAGATCCGGTTTGATGGCAAATGAGCCAACGATAAAATACTCATTGCCTATGGCAATGACTTGGGGATGATTTTCGCTAAATAACGACGTTTAGGCGAGAAAATACACTTTTCTAGTTTTTTGAGACAATGCGGGCATGAGAGCTTTTGAGTTCTGGAAGGGCGGTGTGAACGAGCGTGAAACAACCTTTAGAGAAACTATAACTTCGGTTTGAGGTTTTTGTACCTACATCACGGCTAAAGTGACAACCACGGAGACTCTTCGGCCTCGGCTGTAGGCGAGGTTGATTTTCATACAAAAATGACCGACCAAGTTTTGAGTAGTTTTAGACCCGGTTTATTGGCAAATGAGCCAATGATAAAAAACCCATTGCCAATGGGAATGTCTTGGGGATGATTTTTGCTAAATAATGACATTTAGGCCGAGAAAATACACTTTTTTAGTTTTTTTAGACAATGCGGGCATGAGAGGTTTTGAGTTCTTGGAAGGGCGGTGTGAACGAGCGTGAAACAACCTTTAGAGAAACTATAATTGCGATTTGAGGTTTTTGGGACCTACATAACGACCAAAGTCACAACCACGGAGACTCGTCGGCCTCGGCTGTGAGTCGAGGTTGATTTTCGCCCAAAAATGGCCGAGCAAGTTTTGAGTAGTTTTAGATCCGAGTTTGATGGCAAATGAGCCAACGATAAAAAACTCATTGCCTATGGCAATGACTTGGGGATGATTTACGCTAAATAACGACGTTTAGGCCGAGAAAATACACTTTTCTAGTTTTTTGAGACAATGCGGGCATGAGAGCTTTTGAGTTCTGGAAGGGCCGGTGTGAACGAGCGTGAAACAACCTTTAGAGAAACTATAATTCATGGTTTGAAGTTTTTGTACCTACATCACGGCCAAAGTGACAACCATAGAGACTCGTCGGCTTCGACTTGTGGTGAAGTTGATTTTCGCCCAAAAATGACCGACCAAGTTTTGAGTAGTTTTAGACCCGAGTTCGATGGCAAATGAGCCAACGATAAAAACTCATTGCCTATGGCAATGACTTGGGGATGATTTTCGCTAAATAACGACGTTTAGGCCAAGAAAATACACGTTTCTAGTTTTTTGAGACAATGCGGGCATGAGAGCTTTTGTGTTCCTAGAAGGGCCGGTGTTAACGAGCGTGAAACAACCTTTAGAGAAACTATAATGCCTGGTTTGAGATTTTTGGGACCTCCATAACGACCAAAGTGACAACCACGGAGACTCATCGGCCTCGATTGTGAGTGACGTTGATTTTCGCCCAAAAATGGTCGACCAACTTTTGAGTAGTTTTAGACCCATTTCGATGGAAAACGAGCCAACGATAAAAACTCATTGCCTTTTGGCAATGATTTGGTGTTTATTTTTGTAAAAAAATGACATTGAGGTCGAGAAAATACACTTTTCTAGTTTTTTGAGACAATGCGGGCATGAGAGCTTTCGAGTTCTCGCAAGGGCCGGTGTGAACGAGCGTGAAACAACCTTTAGAGAAACTATAACTTCTGGTTTGAGGTTTTTGTACCTACATCACGGCCAAAGTGACAACCATAGAGACTCATCGACTCGACTTGTGAGCTGAAGTTGATTTTCGCCCAAAAATGTTCGTCCAAGTTTTGAGTAGTTTTAGACACGAGTTCGATGGAAAACGAGCCAACGATAAAAACTCATTGCCTCTGGCAATGATTTGGTGTTTATTTTTGTAAAAAAATGACATTGGGGCGAGAGAAAATACACTTTTCTAGTTTTTCGAGACAATGCGGGCATGAGAGCTTTCGAGTTCTGCAAGAGCGGTGTGAACAAGCGTGAAACAACCTTTAGAGAAACTATAACCTCTGGTTTGAGGTTTTTGTACCTACATCACGGCCAAAGTGACAACCACGGAGACTCTTCGGCCTCGGCCATGAGCTGAGGTTGATTTTCGCACAAAAATGACCGACCAAGTTTTGAGTAGTTTTAGACCCGAGTTTATTGGCAAATGAGCCAACGATAAAAAACCCATTGCCAATGGGAATGTCTTGGGGATGATTTTTGCTAAATAATGACGTTTAGGCCGAGAAAATACACTTTTTTAGTTTTTTTAGACAATGCGGGCATGAGAGGTTTTGAGTTCTTGGAAGGGCCGGTGTGAACGAGCGTGAAACAACCTTTAGAGAAACTATAATTGCTGATTTGAGGTTTTTGGGACCTACATAACGACCAAAGTCACAACCACGGAGACTCGTCGGCCTCGACTTGTGGTCGAGGTTGATTTTCGCCCAAAAATGGCCGAGCAAGTTTTGAGTAGTTTTAGATCCGAGTTTGATGGCAAAATGAGCCAACGATAAAAAACTCATTGCCTATGGCAATGACTTGGGGATGATTTCTGCTAAATAACGACGTTTAGGCCGAGAAAATACACTTTTCTAGTTTTTTGAGACAATGCGAGCATGAGAGCTTTTGAGTTCTTGGAAGGGCCGGTGTGAACGAGCGTGAAACAACCTTTAGAGAAACTATAATTCCTGGTTTGAAGTTTTTGTACCTACATCACGACCAAAGTGACAACCATAGAGACTCGTCGGCTTCGACTTGTGAGTGAAGTTGATTTTCGCCCAAAAATGACCGACCAAGTTTTGAGTAGTTTTAGACCCGGTTCGATGGCAAATGAGCCAACGATAAAAACTCATTGCCTATGGCAATGACTTGGGGATGATTTTCGCTAAATAACGACGTTTAGGCCAAGAAAATACACGTTTCTAGTTTTTTGAGACAATGCGGGCATGAGAGCTTTTGTGTTCCTAGAAGGGCCGGTGTTAACGAGCGTGAAACAACCTTTAGAGAAACTATAATTCACGGTTTGAGATTTTTGGGACCTCCATAACGACCAAAGTGACAACCACGGAGACTCGTCGGCCTCGATTGTGAGTCGACGTTGATTTTCGCCCAAAAATGGTCGATCAACTTTTGAGTAGTTTTAGACCCATTTCGATGGAAAACGAGCCAACGATAAAAACTCATTGCCTTTTGGCAATGATTTGGTGTTTATTTTTGTAAAAAAATGACATTGAGGCCGAGAAAATACACTTTTCTAGTTTTTTGAGACAATGAGGGCATGAGAGCTTTCGAGTTCTGCAAGGGCGGTGTGAACGAGCGTGAAACAACCTTTAGAGAAACTATAACTTCGGTTTGAGGTTTTTGTACCTACATCACGGCCAAAGTGACAACCATAGAGACTCATCGGCTCGATTGTGAGCTGAAGTTGATTTTTGCCCAAAAATGTTCGTCCAAGTTTTGAGTAGTTTTAGACACGAGTTCGATGGAAAACGAGCCAACGATAAAAACTCATTGCCTACGGCAATGATTTGGTGTTTATTTTTGTAAAAATATGACATTGGGGCGGAGAAAATACACTTTTCTAGTTTTTCGAGATAATGCGGGCATGAGAGCTTTCGAGTTCTGCAAGAGCCGGTGTGACCAAGCGTGAAAAAACCTTTAGAGAAACTATAACTTCGGTTTGAGGTTTTTGTACCTACATCACGGCCAAAGTGACAACCACGGAGACTCTTCGGCCTCGGCCTATAGGCGAGGTTGATTTTCGCACAAAAATGACCGACCAAGTTTTGAGTAGTTTCGGACCCGAGTTTATTGGCAAAAGAGCCAACGATAAAAAACCCATAGCCATTGGGAATGTCTTGGGGATGATTTTTGCTAAATAATGATGTTTAGGTCGAGAAAATACACTTTTTTAGTTTTTTGAGACAATGCGGGCATGAGAGGTTTGAGTTCTTGGAAGGGCGGTGTGAACGAGCGTGAAACAACCTTTAGAGAAACTATAATTGCGATTTGAGGTTTTTGGGACCTACATAACGACCAAAGTCACAACCACGGAGACTCGTCGGCCTCGGCTTGTGAGTCGAGGTTGATTTTCGCCCAAAAATGGCCGAGCAAGTTTTGAGTAGTTTTAGATCCGGTTTGATGGCAAATGAGCCAACGATAAAAAACTCATTGCCTATGGCAATGACTTGGGGATGATTTCTGCTAAATAACGACGTTTAGGCCGAGAAAATACACTTTTCTAGTTTTTTGAGACAATGCGGGCATGAGAGGTTTTGAGTTCTTGGAAGGGCCGGTGTGAACGAGCGTGAAACAACCTTTAGAGAAACTATAATTGCCGATTTGAGGTTTTTGAGACCTACATAACGACCAAAGTCACAACCACGGAGACTCGTCGGCCTCGACTCGTGAGCTGAGGTTGATTTTCGCCCAAAAATGGCCGAGCAAGTTTTGAGTAGTTTTAGATCCAATTTGATGGCAAATGAGCCAACGATAAAAAACTCATTGCCTATGGCAATGACTTGGGGATGATTTTCGCTAAATAACGACGTTTAGGCCGAGAAAATACACTTTTCTAGTTTTTTGAGACAATGCGGGCATGAGAGCTTTTGAGTTCCTGGAAGGGCGGTGTGAACGAGCGTGAAACAACCTTTAGAGAAACTATAACTTCTGGTTTGAGGTTTTTGTACCTACATCACGGCTAAAGTGACAACCACGGAGACTCTTCGGCCTCGACTGTAAGTCGAGGTTGATTTTCGCACAAAAATGACCGACCAAGTTTTGAGTAGTTTTAGACCCGGTTTATTGGCAAATGAGCCAATGATAAAAAACCCATTGCCAATGGGAATGTCTTGGGGATGATTTTTGCTAAATAATGACATTTAGATCGAGAAAATACACTTTTTTAGTTTTTTAGACAATGCGGGCATGAGAGGTTTTGAGTTCTTGTAAGGGCCGGTGTGAACGAGCGTGAAACAACCTTTAGAGAAACTATAATTACTGATTTGAGGTTTTTGGGACCTACATAACAGCCAAAGTCACAACCACGAGAGACTCGTCGGCCTCGGCTGTGAGCTGAGGTTGATTTTCGCCCAAAAATGGCCGAGCAAGTTTTGAGTAGTTTTAGATCCAGTTTGATGGCAAATGAGCCAACGATAAAAAACTCATTGCCTATGGCAATGACTTGGGGATGATTTACGCTAAATAACGACGTTTAGGCGAGAAAATACACTTTTCTAGTTTTTTGAGACAATGCGGGCATGAGAGCTTTTGAGTTCCTGGAAGGGCCGGTGTGAACGAGCGTGAAACAACCTTTAGAGAAACTATAACTTCTGGTTTGAGGTTTTTGTACCTACATCACGGCTAAAGTGACAACCACGGAGACTCTTCGGCCTCGGTTGTAAGCTGAGGTTGATTTTCGCACAAAAATGACCGACCAAGTTTTGAGTAGTTTTAGACCCAGTTTATTGGCAAATGAGCCAATGATAAAAAACCCATTGCCAATGGGAATGTCTTGGGGATGATTTTTGCTAAATAATGACGTTTAGGCCGAGAAAATACACTTTTTTAGTTTTTTGAGACAATGCGGGCATGAGAGGTTTTGAGTTCTTGGAAGGGCGGTGTGAACGAGCGTGAAACAACCTTTAGAGAAACTATAATTACTGATTTGAGGTTTTTGGGACCTACATAACGACCAAAGTCACAACCACGGAGACTCGTCGGCCTCGGCTTGTGAGTGAGGTTGATTTTCGCCCAAAAATGGCCGAGCAAGTTTTGAGTAGTTTTAGATCCAATTTGATGGCAAATGAGCCAACGATAAAAAACTCATTGCCTATGGCAATGACTTGGGGATGATTTACGCTAAATAACGACGTTTAGGCGAGAAAATACACTTTTCTAGTTTTTTGAGACAATGCGGGCATGAGAGCTTTTGAGTTCTGGAAGGGCCGGTGTGAACGAGCGTGAAACAACCTTTAGAGAAACTATAACTTCGGTTTGAGGTTTTTGTACCTACATCACGACTAAAGTGACAACCACGGAGACTCTTCGGCCTCGACTGTAAGCTGAGGTTGATTTTCGCACAAAAATGACCGACCAAGTTTTGAGTAGTTTTAGACCCGAGTTTATTGGCAAATGAGCCAATGATAAAAAACCCATTGCCAATGGGAATGTCTTGGGGATGATTTTTGCTAAATAATGACGTTTAGATCGAGAAAATACACTTTTTTAGTTTTTTTAGACAATGCGGGCATGAGAGGTTTTGAGTTCTTGGAAGGGCGGTGTGAACGAGCGTGAAACAACCTTTAGAGAAACTATAATTACCGATTTGAGGTTTTTGGGACCTACATAACGACCAAAGTCACAACCACGGAGACTCGTCGGCCTCGGCTGTGAGTGAGGTTGATTTTCGCCCAAAAATGGTCGAGCAAGTTTTGAGTAGTTTTAGATCCAATTTGATGGCAAATGAGCCAACGATAAAAAACTCATTGCCTATGGCAATGACTTGGGGATGATTTACGCTAAATAACGACGTTTAGGCGAGAAAATACACTTTTCTAGTTTTTTGAGACAATGCGGGCATGAGAGCTTTTGAGTTCTGGAAGGGCCGGTGTGAACGAGCGTGAAACAACCTTTAGAGAAACTATAACTTCTGGTTTGAGGTTTTTGTACCTACATCACGGCTAAAGTGACAACCACAGAGACTCTTCGGCCTCGGCTTGTAGGCGAGGTTGATTTTTGCACAAAAATGACCGACCAAGTTTTGAGTAGTTTTAGACCCAGTTTATTGGCAAATGAGCCAATGATAAAAAACCCATTGCCAATGGGAATGTCTTGGGGATGATTTTTGCTAAATAATGACGTTTAGGCGAGAAAATACACTTTTTTAGTTTTTTGAGACAATGCGGGCATGAGAGGTTTTGAGTTCTTGGAAGGGCCGGTGTGAACGAGCGTGAAACAACCTTTAGAGAAACTATAATTACGATTTGAGGTTTTTGGGACCTACATAACGACCAAAGTCACAACCACGGAGACTCGTCGGCCTCGGCTCGTGAGTCGAGGTTGATTTTCGCCCAAAAATGGCCGAGCAAGTTTTGAGTAGTTTTAGATCCAATTTGATGGCAAATGAGCCAACGATAAAAAACTCATTGCCTATGGCAATGACTTGGGGATGATTTACGCTAAATAACGACGTTTAGGCCGAGAAAATACACTTTTCTAGTTTTTTGAGACAATGCGGGCATGAGAGCTTTTGAGTTCCTGGAAGGGCCGGTGTGAACGAGCGTGAAACAACCTTTAGAGAAACTATAACTTCGGTTTGAGGTTTTTGTACCTACATCACGGCTAAAGTGACAACCACGGAGACTCTTCGGCCTCGGCTGTAAGGCGAGGTTGATTTTCGCACAAAAATGACCGACCAAGTTTTGAGTAGTTTTAGACCCGGTTTTTGGCAAATGAGCCAATGATAAAAAACCCATTGCCAATGGGAATATCTTGGGGATGATTTTTGCTAAATAATGACGTTTAGATCGAGAAAATACACTTTTTTAGTTTTTTTAGACAATGCGGGCATGAGAGGTTTTGAGTTCTTGGAAGGGCGGTATGAACGAGCATGAAACAACCTTTAGAGAAACTATAATTGCGATTTGAGGTTTTTGGGACCTACGTAACGACCAAAGTCACAACCACGGAGACTCGTCGGCCTCGGCTGTGAGTCGAGGTTGATTTTCGCCCAAAAATGGTCGAGCAAGTTTTGAGTAGTTTTAGATCCAATTTGATGGCAAATGAGCCAACGATAAAAACCTCATTGCCTATGGCAATGACTTGGGGATTATTTACGCTAAATAACGACGTTTAGGCGAGAAAATACACTTTTCTAGTTTTTTGAGACAATGCGGGCATGAGAGCTTTTGAGTTCTGGAAGGGCGGTGTGAACGAGCGTGAAACAACCTTTAGAGAAACTATAACTTCGGTTTGAGGTTTTTGTACCTACATCACGGCTAAAGTGACAACCACGAGAGACTCTTCGGCCTCGGCTGTAAGCTGAGGTTGATTTTCGCACAAAAATGACCGACCAAGTTTTGAGTAGTTTTAGACCCGGTTTATTGGCAAATGAGCCAATGATAAAAAACCCATTGCCAATGGGAATGTCTTGGGGATGATTTTTGCTAAATAATGACATTTAGGCGAGAAAATACACTTTTTTAGTTTTTTAGACAATGCGGGCATGAGAGGTTTTGAGTTCTTGTAAGGGCGGTGTGAACGAGCGTGAAACAACCTTTAGAGAAACTATAATTGCTGATTTGAGGTTTTTGGGACCTACATAACGGCCAAAGTCACAACCACGAGAGACTCGTCGGCCTCGGCTGTGAGTGAGGTTGATTTTCGCCCAAAAATGGCCGAGCAAGTTTTGAGTAGTTTTAGATCCGGTTTGATGGCAAATGAGCCAACGATAAAAAACTCATTGCCTATGGCAAAGACTTGGGGATGATTTACGCTAAATAACGACGTTTAGGCGAGAAAATACACTTTTCTAGTTTTTTGAGACAATGCGGGCATGAGAGCTTTTGAGTTCTGGAAGGGCGGTGTGAACGAGCGTGAAACAACCTTTAGAGAAACTATAACTTCTGGTTTGAGGTTTTTGTACCTACATCACGGCTAAAGTGACAACCACGGAGACTCTTCGGCCTCGGCTGTAAGGTGAGGTTGATTTTCGCACAAAAATGACCGACCAAGTTTTGAGTAGTTTTAGACCCAGTTTATTGGCAAATGAGCCAATGATAAAAAACCCATTGCCAATGGGAATGTCTTGGGGATGATTTTTGCTAAATAATGACGTTTAGGCCGAGAAAATACACTTTTTTAGTTTTTTGAGACAATGCGGGCATGAGAGGTTTTGAGTTCTTGGAAGGGCGGTGTGAACGAGCGTGAAACAACCTTTAGAGAAACTATAATTACTGATTTGAGGTTTTTGGGACCTACATAACGACCAAAGTCACAACCACGGAGACTCGTCGGCCTCGGCTGTGAGTCGAGGTTGATTTTCGCCCAAAAATGGCCGAGCAAGTTTTGAGTAGTTTTAGATCCAGTTTGATGGCAAATGAGCCAACGATAAAAAACTCATTGCCTATGGCAATGACTTGGGGATGATTTCTGCTAAATAACGACGTTTAGGCCGAGAAAATACACTTTTCTAGTTTTTTGAGACAATGCGGGCATGAGAGCTTTTGAGTTCTGGAAGGGCCGGTGTGAACGAGCGTGAAACAACCTTTAGAGAAACTATAACTTCGGTTTGAGGTTTTTGTACCTACATCACGGCCAAAGTGACAACCACGGAGACTCTTCGGCCTCGGCTGTAAGCTGAGGTTGATTTTCGCACAAAAATGACCAGACCAAGTTTTGAGTAGTTTTAGACCCGAGTTTATTGGCAAATGAGCCAATGATAAAAAACCCATTGCCAATGGGAATGTCTTGGGGATGATTTTTGCTAAATAATGACGTTTAGGCGAGAAAATACACTTTTTTAGTTTTTTTAGACAATGCGGGCATGAGAGGTTTTGAGTTCTTGGAAGGGTCGGTGTGAACGAGCGTGAAACAACCTTTAGAGAAACTATAATTGCGATTTGAGGTTTTTGGGACCTACATAACGACCAAAGTCACAACCACGGAGACTCGTCGGCCTCGGCTGTGGTCGAGGTTGATTTTCGCCCAAAAATGGCCGAGCAAGTTTTGAGTAGTTTTAGATCCGAGTTTGATGGCAAATGAGCCAACGATAAAAAACTCATTGCCTATGGCAATGACTTGGGGATGATTTACGCTAAATAACGACGTTTAGGCGAGAAAATACACTTTTCTAGTTTTTTGAGACAATGCGGGCATGAGAGCTTTTGAGTTCTGGAAGGGCCGGTGTGAACGAGCGTGAAACAACCTTTAGAGAAACTATAATTCCTGGTTTGAAGTTTTTGTACCTACATCACGGCCAAAGTGACAACCATAGAGACTCGTCGGCTTCGGCTGTGAGTTGAAGTTGATTTTCGCCCAAAAATGACCGACCAAGTTTTGAGTAGTTTTAGACCCGAGTTCGATGGCAAATGAGCCAACGATAAAAACTCATTGCCTATGGCAATGACTTGGGGATGATTTTCGCTAAATAACGACGTTTAGGCCAAGAAAATACACGTTTCTAGTTTTTGAGACAATGCGGGCATGAGAGCTTTTGTGTTCCTAGAAGGGCCGGTGTTAACGAGCGTGAAACAACCTTTAGAGAAACTATAATTCCTGGTTTGAGATTTTTGGGACCTCCATAACGACCAAAGTGACAACCACGGAGACTCGTCGGCCTCGATTGTGAGTGACGTTGATTTTCGCCCAAAAATGGTCGATCAACTTTTGAGTAGTTTTAGACCCATTTCGATAGAAAACGAGCCAACGATAAAAACTCATTGCCTTTTGGCAATGATTTGGTGTTTATTTTTGTAAAAAAATGACATTGAGGCCGAGAAAATACACTTTTCTAGTTTTTTGAGACAATGCGGGCATGAGAGCTTTCGAGTTCTGCAAGGGCCGGTGTGAACGAGCGTGAAACAACCTTTAGAGAAACTATAACTTCGGTTTGAGGTTTTTGTACCTACATCACGGCCAAAGTGACAACCATAGAGACTCATCGACTGATTGTGAGTCGAAGTTGATTTTTGCCCAAAAATGTTCGTCCAAGTTTTGAGTAGTTTTAGACACGAGTTCGATGGAAAACGAGCCAACGATAAAAACTCATTGCCTCTGGCAATGATTTGGTGTTTATTTTTGTAAAAAAATGACATTGGGGCGAGAGAAAATACACTTTTCTAGTTTTTCGAGACAATGCGGGCATGAGAGCTTTCGAGTTCTGCAAGAGCCGGTGTGACCAAGCGTGAAACAACCTTTAGAGAAACTATAACTTCGGTTTGAGGTTTTTGTACCTACATCACGACCAAAGTGACAACCACGGAGACTCTTCGGCCTCGGCTGTAAGGCGAGGTTGATTTTCGCACAAAAATGACCGACCAAGTTTTGAGTAGTTTCGGACCCGAGTTTATTGGCAAAAGAGCCAACGATAAAAAACCCATAGCCATTGGGAATGTCTTGGGGATGATTTTTGCTAAATAATGACGTTTAGGTCGAGAAAATACACTTTTTTAGTTTTTTGAGACAATGCGGGCATGAGAGGTTTGAGTTCTTGGAAGGGCGGTGTGAACGAGCGTGAAACAACCTTTAGAGAAACTATAATTGCGATTTGAGGTTTTTGGGACCTACGTAACGACCAAAGTCACAACCACGGAGACTCGTCGGCCTCGATTGTAGGTGAGGTTGATTTTCGCCCAAAAATGGCCGAGCAAGTTTTGAGTAGTTTTAGATCCGAGTTTGATGGCAAATGAGCCAACGATAAAAAACTCATTGCCTATGGCAATGACTTGGGGATGATTTACGCTAAATAACGACGTTTAGGCGAGAAAATACACTTTTCTAGTTTTTTGAGACAATGCGGGCATGAGAGCTTTTGAGTTCTGGAAGGGCCGGTGTGAACGAGCGTGAAACAACCTTTAGAGAAACTATAATTCCTGGTTTGAAGTTTTTGTACCTACATCACGGCCAAAGTGACAACCATAGAGACTCGTCGGCTTCGATTTGTGAGTGAAGTTGATTTTCGCCCAAAAATGACCGACCAAGTTTTGAGTAGTTTTAGACCCGAGTTCGATGGCAAATGAGCCAACGATAAAAACTCATTGCCTATGGCAATGACTTGGGGATGATTTTCGCTAAATAACGACGTTTAGGCCAAGAAAATACACGTTTCTAGTTTTTTGAGACAATGCGGGCATGAGAGCTTTTGTGTTCCTAGAAGGGTCGGTGTTAACGAGCGTGAAACAACCTTTAGAGAAACTATAATTCCTGGTTTGAGATTTTTGGGACCTCCATAACGACCAAAGTGACAACCACGAGAGACTCGTCGGCCTCGATTGTGAGGCGACGTTGATTTTCGCCCAAAAATGGTCGATCAACTTTTGAGTAGTTTTAGACCCATTTCGATGGAAAACGAGCCAACGATAAAAACTCATTGCCTTTTGGCAATGATTTGGTGTTTATTTTTGTGAAAAAATGACATTGAGGCGAGAAAATACACTTTTCTAGTTTTTTGAGACAATGCGGGCATGAGAGCTTTCGAGTTCTGCAAGGGCCGGTGTGAACGAGCGTGAAACAACCTTTAGAGAAACTATAACTTCTGGTTTGAGGTTTTTGTACCTACATCACGGCCAAAGTGACAACCATAGAGACTCATCGGCTGACTGTGAGGTGAAGTTGATTTTTGCGCCAAAAATGTTCGTCCAAGTTTTGAGTAGTTTTAGACACGGTTCGATGGAAAACGAGCCAACGATAAAAACTCATTGCCTTCGGCAATGATTTGGTGTTTATTTTTGTAAAAAAATGACATTGGGGCGAGAGAAAATACACTTTTCTAGTTTTTCGAGACAATGCGAGGCATGAGAGCTTTCGAGTTCTGCAAGAGCCGGTGTGACCAAGCGTGAAACAACCTTTAGAGAAACTATAACTTCGGTTTGAGGTTTTTGTACCTACATCACGGCCAAAGTGACAACCACGGAGACTCTTCGGCCTCGGCTATGGGCGAGGTTGATTTTCGCACAAAAATGACCGACCAAGTTTTGAGTAGTTTCGGACCCGAGTTTATTGGCAAAAGAGCCAACGATAAAAAACCCATAGCCATTGGGAATGTCTTGGGGATGATTTTTGCTAAATAATGACGTTTAGGCGAGAAAATACACTTTTTTAGTTTTTTGAGACAATGCGGGCATGAGAGGTTTGAGTTCTTGGAAGGGCGGTGTGAACGAGCGTGAAATAACCTTTAGAGAAACTATAATTGCTGATTTGAGGTTTTTGGGACCTACATAACGACCAAAGTCACAACCACGGAGACTCGTCGGCCTCGACTGTGAGGTGAGGTTGATTTTCGCCCAAAAATGGCCGAGCAAGTTTTGAGTAGTTTTAGATCCGAGTTTGATGGCAAATGAGCCAACGATAAAAAACTCATTGCCTATGGCAATGACTTGGGGATGATTTACGCTAAATAACGACGTTTAGGCGAGAAAATACACTTTTCTAGTTTTTTGAGACAATGCGGGCATGAGAGCTTTTGAGTTCTGGAAGGGCCGGTGTGAACGAGCGTGAAACAACCTTTAGAGAAACTATAATTCCTGGTTTGAAGTTTTTGTACCTACATCACGGCCAAAGTGACAACCATAGAGACTCGTCGGCTTCGACTTGTGGTGAAGTTGATTTTCGCCCAAAAATGACCGACCAAGTTTTGAGTAGTTTTAGACCCGAGTTCGATGGCAAATGAGCCAACGATAAAAACTCATTGCCTATGGCAATGACTTGGGGATGATTTTCGCTAAATAACGACGTTTAGGCCAAGAAAATACACGTTTCTAGTTTTTTGAGACAATGCGGGCATGAGAGCTTTTGTGTTCCTAGAAGGGTCGGTGTTAACGAGCGTGAAACAACCTTTAGAGAAACTATAATTCACTGATTTGAGATTTTTGGGACCTCCATAACGACCAAAGTGACAACCACGAGAGACTCGTCGGCCTCGATTGTGAGTCGACGTTGATTTTCGCCCAAAAATGGTCGATCAACTTTTGAGTAGTTTTAGACCCATTTCGATAGAAAACGAGCCAACGATAAAAACTCATTGCCTTTTGGCAATGATTTGGTGTTTATTTTTGTGAAAAAATGACATTGAGGTCGAGAAAATACACTTTTCTAGTTTTTTGAGACAATGCGGGCATGAGAGCTTTCGAGTTCCTGCAAGGGCGGTGTGAACGAGCGTGAAACAACCTTTAGAGAAACTATAACTTCGGTTTGAGGTTTTTGTACCTACATCACGGCCAAAGTGACAACCATAGAGACTCATCGACTGTTGTGAGTTGAAGTTGATTTTTGCGCCAAAAATGTTCGTCCAAGTTTTGAGTAGTTTTAGACACGAGTTCGATGGAAAACGAGCCAACGATAAAAACTCATTGCCTACGGCAATGATTTGGTGTTTATTTTTGTAAAAAAATGACATTGGGGCAGAGAAAATACACTTTTCTAGTTTTTCGAGACAATGCGGGCATGAGAGCTTTCGAGTTCTGCAAGAGCCGGTGTGACCAAGCGTGAAACAACCTTTAGAGAAACTATAACTTCGGTTTGAGGTTTTTGTACCTACATCACGGCCAAAGTGACAACCACGGAGACTCTTCGGCCTCGGCGTATGGGCGAGGTTGATTTTCGCACAAAAATGACCGACCAAGTTTTGAGTAGTTTCGGACCCGAGTTTATTGGCAAAAGAGCCAACGATAAAAAACCCATAGCCATTGGGAATGTCTTGGGGATGATTTTTGCTAAATAATGATGTTTAGGTCGAGAAAATACACTTTTTTAGTTTTTTGAGACAATGCGGGCATGAGAGGTTTGAGTTCTTGGAAGGGCGGTGTGAACGAGCATGAAACAACCTTTAGAGAAACTATAATTGCGATTTGAGGTTTTGGAGACCTACATAACGACCAAAGTCACAACCACGGAGACTCGTCGGCCTCGGCTTGTGAGTGAGGTTGATTTTCGCCCAAAAATGGCCGAGCAAGTTTTGAGTAGTTTTAGATCCAATTTGATGGCAAATGAGCCAACGATAAAAAACTCATTGCCTATGGCAATGACTTGGGGATGATTTACGCTAAATAACGACGTTTAGGCGAGAAAATACACTTTTCTAGTTTTTTGAGACAATGCGGGCATGAGAGCTTTTGAGTTCTGGAAGGGCGGTGTGAACGAGCGTGAAACAACCTTTAGAGAAACTATAACTTCTGGTTTGAGGTTTTTGTACCTACATCACGGCTAAAGTGACAACCACAGAGACTCTTCGGCCTCGGCTTGTAGGTGAGGTTAATTTTCGCACAAAAATGACCAGACCAAGTTTTGAGTAGTTTTAGACCCGGTTTATTGGCAAATGAGCCAATGATAAAAAACCCATTGCCAATGGGAATGTCTTGGGGATGATTTTTGCTAAATAATGACATTTAGATCGAGAAAATACACTTTTTTAGTTTTTTAGGCAATGCGGGCATGAGAGGTTTTGAGTTCTTGTAAGGGCGGTGTGAACGAGCGTGAAACAACCTTTAGAGAAACTATTATTGCGATTTGAGGTTTTTGGGACCTACATAACGACCAAAGTCACAACCACGGAGACTCGTCGGCCTCGACTGTGAGTGAGGTTGATTTTCGCCCAAAAATGGCCGAGCAAGTTTTGAGTAGTTTTAGATCCGAGTTTGATGGCAAATGAGCCAACGATAAAAAACTCATTGCCTATGGCAAAGACTTGGGGATGATTTACGCTAAATAACGACGTTTATGCGAGAAAATACACTTTTCTAGTTTTTGAGACAATGCGGGCATGAGAGCTTTTGAGTTCTGGAAGGGCGGTGTGAACGAGCGTGAAACAACCTTTAGAGAAACTATAACTTCGGTTTGAGGTTTTTGTACCTACATCACGGCTAAAGTGACAACCACGGAGACTCTTCGGCCTCGGCTGTAAGGCGAGGTTGATTTTCGCACAAAAATGACCGACCAAGTTTTGAGTAGTTTTAGACCCGGTTTATTGGCAAATGAGCCAATGATAAAAAACCCATTGCCAATGGGAATGTCTTGGGGATGATTTTTGCTAAATAATGACGTTTAGGCGAGAAAATACACTTTTTTAGTTTTTTAGACAATGCGGGCATGAGAGGTTTTGAGTTCTTGGAAGGGCCGGTGTGAACGAGCGTGAAACAACCTTTAGAGAAACTATAATTACTGATTTGAGGTTTTTGGGACCTACATAACGACCAAAGTCACAACCACGGAGACTCGTCGGCCTCGGCTGTGAGTCGAGGTTGATTTTCGCCCAAAAATGGCCGAGCAAGTTTTGAGTAGTTTTAGATCCAATTTGATGGCAAATGAGCCAACGATAAAAAACTCATTGCCTATGGCAATGACTTGGGGATGATTTACGCTAAATAACGACGTTTAGGCGAGAAAATACGCTTTTCTAGTTTTTTGAGACAATGCGGGCATGAGAGCTTTTGAGTTCTGGAAGGGCCGGTGTGAACGAGCGTGAAACAACCTTTAGAGAAACTATAACTTCGGTTTGAGGTTTTTGTACCTACATCACGGCCAAAGTGACAACCACGGAGACTCTTCGGCCTCGGCTGTAAGGCGAGGTTGATTTTCGCACAAAAATGACCAGACCAAGTTTTGAGTAGTTTTAGACCCGAGTTTATTGGCAAATGAGCCAATGATAAAAAACCCATTGCCAATGGGCATGTCTTGGGGATGATTTTTACTAAATAATGACGTTTAGGCGAGAAAATACACTTTTTTAGTTTTTTAGACAATGCGGGCATGAGAGGTTTTGAGTTCTTGGAAGGGTCGGTGTGAACGAGCGTGAAACAACCTTTAGAGAAACTATAATTGCGATTTGAGGTTTTTGGGACCTACATAACGACCAAAGTCACAACCACGGAGACTCGTCGGCCTCGGCTTGTGGTGAGGTTGATTTTCGCCCAAAAATGGCCGAGCAAGTTTTGAGTAGTTTTAGATCCGAGTTTGATGGCAAATGAGCCAACGATAAAAAACTCATTGCCTATGGCAATGACTTGGGGATGATTTACGCTAAATAACGACGTTTAGGCCGAGAAAATACACTTTTCTAGTTTTTTGAGACAATGCGGGCATGAGAGCTTTTGAGTTCTGGAAGGGCCGGTGTGAACGAGCGTGAAACAACCTTTAGAGAAACTATAATTCCTGGTTTGAAGTTTTTGTACCTACATCACGGCCAAAGTGACAACCATAGAGACTCGTCGGCTTCGACTTGTGAGTTGAAGTTGATTTTCGTCCAAAAATGACCGACCAAGTTTTGAGTAGTTTTAGACCCGAGTTCGATGGCAAATGAGCCAACGATAAAAACTCATTGCCTATGGCAATGACTTGGGGATGATTTTCGCTAAATAACGACGTTTAGGCCAAGAAAATACACGTTTCTAGTTTTTTGAGACAATGCGGGCATGAGAGCTTTTGTGTTCCTAGAAGGGCCGGTGTTAACGAGCGTGAAACAACCTTTAGAGAAACTATAATTCCTGGTTTGAGATTTTTGGGACCTCCATAACGACCAAAGTGACAACCACGAGAGACTCGTCGGCCTCGATTGTGAGTCGACGTTGATTTTCGCCCAAAAATGGTCGATCAACTTTTGAGTAGTTTTAGACCCATTTCGATAGAAAACGAGCCAACGATAAAAACTCATTGCCTTTTGGCAATGATTTGGTGTTTATTTTTGTAAAAAAATGACATTGAGGCCGAGAAAATACACTTTTCTAGTTTTTTGAGACAATGCGGGCATGAGAGCTTTCGAGTTCTGCAAGGGCCGGTGTGAACGAGCGTGAAACAACCTTTAGAGAAACTATAACTTCTGGTTTGAGGTTTTTGTACCTACATCACGACCAAAGTGACAACCATAGAGACTCATCGACTGATTGTGAAGTTGAAGTTGATTTTTGCGCCAAAAATGTTCGTCCAAGTTTTGAGTAGTTTTAGACACGAGTTCGATGGAAAACGAGCCAACGATAAAAACTCATTGCCTTTGGCAATGATTTGGTGTTTATTTTTGTAAAAAAATGACATTGGGGTAGAGAAAATACACTTTTCTAGTTTTTTGAGACAATGCGGGCATGAGAGGTTTTGAGTTCTTGTAAGGGCGGTGTGAACGAGCGTGAAACAACCTTTAGAGAAACTATAATTGCGGTTTGAGGTTTTTGGGACCTACATCACGACCAAAGTCACAACCACGGAGACTCGTCGGCCTCGGCTTGTGGTCGAGGTTGATTTTCGCCCAAAAATGGCCGAGCAAGTTTTGAGTAGTTTTAGATCCGGTTTGATGGCAAATGAGCCAACGATAAAAAACTCATTGCCTATGGCAAAGACTTGGGGATGATTTCTGCTAAATAACGACGTTTAGGCCGAGAAAATACACTTTTCTAGTTTTTTGAGACAATGAGGGCATGAGAGCTTTCGAGTTCTGCAAGGGCGGTGTGAACGAGCGTGAAACAACCTTTAGAGAAACTATAACTTACGGTTTGAGGTTTTTGTACCTACATCACGGCCAAAGTGACAACCATAGAGACTCATCGACTCGATTGTGAGCTGAAGTTGATTTTTGCCCAAAAATGTTCGTACAAGTTTTGAATAGTTTTAGACACGGTTCGATGGAAAACGAGCCAACGATAAAAACTCATTGCCTCTGGCAATGATTTGGTGTTTATTTTTGTAAAAAAATGACATTGGGGTAGAGAAAATACACTTTTCTAGTTTTTCGAGACAATGCGGGCATGAGAGCTTTCGAGTTCCTGCAAGAGCCGGTGTGACCAAGCGTGAAACAACCTTTAGAGAAACTATAACTTCGGTTTGAGGTTTTTGTACCTACATCACGGCCAAAGTGACAACCACGGAGACTCTTCGGCCTCGGCTGTAAGTCGAGGTTGATTTTCGCACAAAAATGACCGACCAAGTTTTGAGTAGTTTCAGACCCGGTTTATTGGCAAAAGAGCCAACGATAAAAAACCCATAGCCATTGGGAATGTCTTGGGGATGATTTTTGCTAAATAATGACGTTTAGGTCGAGAAAATACACTTTTCTAGTTTTTTGAGACAATGCGGGCATGAGAGCTTTTGAGTTCCTGGAAGGGCCGATGTGAACGAGCGTGAAACAACCTTTAGAGAAACTATAATTCCTGGTTTGAAGTTTTTGTACCTACATCACGACCAAAGTGACAACCATAGAGACTCGTCGGCTTCGGCTGTGAGTCGAAGTTGATTTTCGCCCAAAAATGACCGACCAAGTTTTGAGTAGTTTTAGACCCGAGTTCGATGGCAAATGAACCAACGATAAAAACTCATTGCCTATGGCAATGACTTGGGGATGAGTTTCGCTAAATAACGACGTTTAGGCCAAGAAAATACACGTTTCTAGTTTTTTGAGACAATGCGGGCATGAGAGCTTTTGTGTTCCTAGAATGGTTGGTGTTAACGAGCGTGAAACAACCTTTAGAGAAACTATAATTCCTGATTTGAGATTTTTGGGACCTCCATAACGACCAAAGTGACAACCACGAGAGACTCATCGGCCTCGATTGTGAGTCGACGTTGATTTTCGCCCAAAAATGGTCGATCAACTTTTGAGTAGTTTTAGACCCATTTCGATAGAAAACGAGCCAACGATAAAAACTCATTGCCTTTTGGCAATGATTTGGTGTTTATTTTTGTGAAAAAATGACATTGAGGTCGAGAAAATACACTTTTCTAGTTTTTTGAGACAATGCGGGCATGAGAGCTTTCGAGTTCTGCAAGGGTCGGTGTGAACGAGCGTGAAACAACCTTTAGAGAAACTATAACTTCTGGTTTGAGGTTTTTGTACCTACATCACGGCCAAAGTGACAACCATAGAGACTCATCGACCTATCGTGAGTTGAAGTTGATTTTTGCGCCAAAAATGTTCGTCCAAGTTTTGAGTAGTTTTAGACACGAGTTCGATGGAAAACGAGCCAACGATAAAAACTCATTGCCTTTGGCAATGATTTGGTGTTTATTTTTGTAAAAAAATGACATTGGGGCGAGAGAAAATACACTTTTCTAGTTTTTCGAGACAATGCGAGGCATGAGAGCTTTCGAGTTCTGCAAGAGCCGGTGTGACCAAGCGTGAAACAACCTTTAGAGAAACTATAACTTCGGTTTGAGGTTTTTGTACCTACATCACGGCCAAAGTGACAACCACGGAGACTCTTCGGCCTCGGCTGTAAGGCGAGGTTGATTTTCGCACAAAAATGACCGACCAAGTTTTGAGTAGTTTCGGACCCGAGTTTATTGGCAAAAGAGCCAACGATAAAAAACCCATACCCATTGGGAATGTCTTGGGGATGATTTTTGCTAAATAATGACGTTTAGGCGAGAAAATACACTTTTTTAATTTTTTGAGACAATGCGGGCATGAGAGGTTTGAGTTCTTGGAAGGGCGGTGTGAACGAGCGTGAAATAACCTTTAGAGAAACTATAATTACTGATTTGAGGTTTTTGGGACCTACATAACGACCAAAGTCACAACCACGGAGACTCGTCGGCCTCGGCTGTGAGTCGAGGTTGATTTTCGCCCAAAAATGGCCGAGCAAGTTTTGAGTAGTTTTAGATCCGAGTTTGATGGCAAATGACCCAACGATAAAAAACTCATTGCCTATGGCAATGACTTGGGGATGATTTACGCTAAATAACGATGTTTAGGCGAGAAAATACACTTTTCTAGTTTTTTGAGACAATGCGGGCATGAGAGCTTTTGAGTTCTGGAAGGGCCGGTGTGAACGAGCGTGAAACAACCTTTAGAGAAACTATAATTCCTGGTTTGAAGTTTTTGTACCTACATCACGGCCAAAGTGACAACCATAGAGACTCGTCGGCTTCGGCTTGTGAGTGAAGTTGATTTTCGCCCAAAAATGACCGACCAAGTTTTGAGTAGTTTTAGACCCGAGTTCGATGGCAAATGAGCCAACGATAAAAACTCATTGCCTATGGCAATGACTTGGGGATGATTTTCGCTAAATAACGACGTTTAGGCCAAGAAAATACACGTTTCTAGTTTTTTGAGACAATGCGGGCATGAGAGCTTTTGTGTTCCTAGAAGGGTCGGTGTTAACGAGCGTGAAACAACCTTTAGAGAAACTATAATTCCTGGTTTGAGATTTTTGGGACCTCCATAACGACCAAAGTGACAACCACGAGAGACTCGTCGGCCTCGATTGTGAGTCGACGTTGATTTTCGCCCAAAAATGGTCGATCAACTTTTGAGTAGTTTTAGACCCATTTCGATAGAAAACGAGCCAACGATAAAAACTCATTGCCTTTTGGCAATGATTTGGTGTTTATTTTTGTGAAAAAATGACATTGAGGTCGAGAAAATACACTTTTCTAGTTTTTTGAGACAATGCGGGCATGAGAGCTTTCGAGTTCTGCAAGGGTCGGTGTGAACGAGCGTGAAACAACCTTTAGAGAAACTATAACTTCTGGTTTGAGGTTTTTGTACCTACATCACGGCCAAAGTGACAACCATAGAGACTCATCGGCTGATTGTGAGTGAAGTTGATTTTTGCGCCAAAAATGTTCGTCCAAGTTTTGAGTAGTTTTAGACACGGTTCGATGGAAAACGAGCCAACGATAAAAACTCATTGCCTTTGGCAATGATTTGGTGTTTATTTTTGTAAAAAAATGACATTGGGGCGAGAGAAAATACACTTTTCTAGTTTTTCGAGACAATGCGGGCATGAGAGCTTTCGAGTTCTGCGAGAGCCGGTGTGAACAAGCGTGAAACAACCTTTAGAGAAACTATAACTTCGGTTTGAGGTTTTTGTACCTACATCACGACCAAAGTGACAACCACGGAGACTCTTCGGCCTCGGCTATGGGCGAGGTTGATTTTCGCACAAAAATGACCGACCAAGTTTTGAGTAGTTTCGGACCCGAGTTTATTGGCAAAAGAGCCAACGATAAAAAACCCATAGCCATTGGGAATGTCTTGGGGATGATTTTTGCTAAATAATGACGTTTAGGTCGAGAAAATACACTTTTTTAGTTTTTTGAGACAATGCGGGCATGAGAGGTTTGAGTTCTTGGAAGGGCGGTGTGAACGAGCGTGAAACAACCTTTAGAGAAACTATAATTGCTGATTTGAGGTTTTTGGGACCTACATAACGACCAAAGTCACAACCACGGAGACTCGTCGGCCTCGGCTGTGAGGCGAGGTTGATTTTCGCCCAAAAATGGCCGAGCAAGTTTTGAGTAGTTTTAGATCCGAGTTTGATGGCAAATGAGCCAACGATAAAAAACTCATTGCCTATGGCAATGACTTGGGGATGATTTACGCACTAAATAACGACGTTTAGGCCGAGAAAATACACTTTTCTAGTTTTTTGAGACAATGCGGGCATGAGAGCTTTTGAGTTCTGGAAGGGCCGGTGTGAACGAGCGTGAAACAACCTTTAGAGAAACTATAATTCCTGGTTTGAAGTTTTTGTACCTACATCACGGCCAAAGTGACAACCATAGAGACTCGTCGGCTTCGGTTGTGAGTTGAAGTTGATTTTCGCCCAAAAATGTCCGACCAAGTTTTGAGTAGTTTTAGACCCGAGTTCGATGGCAAATGAGCCAACGATAAAAACTCATTGCCTATGGCAATGACTTAGGGATGATTTTCGCTAAATAACGACGTTTAGGCCAAGAAAATACACGTTTCTAGTTTTTTGAGACAATGCGGGCATGAGAGCTTTTGTGTTCCTAGAAGGGCCGGTGTTAACGAGCGTGAAACAACCTTTAGAGAAACTATAATTCCTGGTTTGAGATTTTTGGGACCTCCATAACGACCAAAGTGACAACCACGAGAGACTCGTCGGCCTCGATTGTGAGTGACGTTGATTTTCGCCCAAAAATGGTCGATCAACTTTTGAGTAGTTTTAGACCCATTTCGATGGAAAACGAGCCAACGATAAAAACTCATTGCCTTTTGGCAATGATTTGGTGTTTATTTTTGTAAAAAAATGACATTGAGGTCGAGAAAATACACTTTTCTAGTTTTTGAGACAATGCGGGCATGAGAGCTTTCGAGTTCCTGCAAGGGCGGTGTGAACGAGCGTGAAACAACCTTTAGAGAAACTATAACTTCTGGTTTGAGGTTTTTGTACCTACATCACGGCCAAAGTGACAACCATAGAGACTCATCGGCTGATTGTGAGCTGAAGTTGATTTTCGCCCAAAAATGTTCGTCCAAGTTTTGAGTAGTTTTAGACACGAGTTCGATGGAAAACGAGCCAACGATAAAAACTCATTGCCTGCGGCAATGATTTGGTGTTTATTTTTGTAAAAAAATGACATTGGGGCGAGAGAAAATACACTTTTCTAGTTTTTCGAGACAATGCGAGGCATGAGAGCTTTCGAGTTCTGCAAGAGCGGTGTGAACAAGCGTGAAACAACCTTTAGAGAAACTATAACCTACGGTTTGAGGTTTTTGTACCTACATCACGGCCAAAGTGACAACCACGGAGACTCTTCGGCCTCGGCTGTAAGGCGAGGTTGATTTTCGCACAAAAATGACCGACCAAGTTTTGAGTAGTTTCGGACCCGGTTTATTGGCAAATGAGCCAACGATAAAAAACCCATTGCCAATGGGAATGTCTTGGGGATGATTTTTGCTAAATAATGATGTTTAGGTCGAGAAAATACACTTTTTTAGTTTTTTGAGACAATGCGGGCATGAGAGGTTTTGAGTTCTTGGAAGGGCGGTGTGAACGAGCGTGAAACAACCTTTAGAGAAACTATAATTGCGATTTGAGGTTTTTGGGACCTACATAACGACCAAAGTCACAACCACGGAGACTCGTCGGCCTCGGCTGTGAGCTGAGGTTGATTTTCGTCCAAAAATGGCCGAGCAAGTTTTGAAGTAGTTTTAGATCCAGTTTGATGGCAAATGAGCCAACGATAAAAAACTCATTGCCTATGGCAATGACTTGGGGATGATTTACGCATAAATAACGACGTTTAGGCCGAGAAAATACACTTTTCTAGTTTTTTGAGACAATGCGGGCATGAGAGCTTTTGAGTTCTGGAAGGGCCGGTGTGAACGAGCGTGAAACAACCTTTAGAGAAACTATAATTCCTGGTTTGAAGTTTTTGTACCTACATCACGGCCAAAGTGACAACCATAGAGACTCGTCGGCTTCGACTTGTGGTGAAGTTGATTTTCGCCCAAAAATGACCGACCAAGTTTTGAGTAGTTTTAGACCCGAGTTCGATGGCAAATGAGCCAACGATAAAAACTCATTGCCTATGGCAATGACTTGGGGATGATTTTCGCTAAATAACGACGTTTAGGCCAAGAAAATACACGTTTCTAGTTTTTTGAGACAATGCGGGCATGAGAGCTTTTGTGTTCCTAGAAGGGCCGGTGTTAACGAGCGTGAAACAACCTTTAGAGAAACTATAATTCCTGGTTTGAGATTTTTGGGACCTCCATAACGACCAAAGTGACAACCACGAGAGACTCGTCGGCCTCGATTGTGAGTGACGTTGATTTTCGCCCAAAAATGGTCGATCAACTTTTGAGTAGTTTTAGACCCATTTCGATGGAAAACGAGCCAACGATAAAAACTCATTGCCTTTTGGCAATGATTTGGTGTTTATTTTTGTAAAAAAATGACATTGAGGTCGAGAAAATACACTTTTCTAGTTTTTTGAGACAATGCGGGCATGAGAGCTTTCGAGTTCTGCGAGGGCGGTGTGAACGAGCGTGAAACAACCTTTAGAGAAACTATAACTTCTGGTTTGAGGTTTTTGTACCTACATCACGGCCAAAGTGACAACCATAGAGACTCATCGGCTGTTGTGAGGTGAAGTTGATTTTCGCCCAAAAATGTTCGTCCAAGTTTTGAGTAGTTTTAGACACGGTTCGATGGAAAACGAGCCAACGATAAAAACTCATTGCCTGCGGCAATGATTTGGTGTTTATTTTTGTAAAAAAATGACATTGGGGCGAGAGAAAATACACTTTTCTAGTTTTTCGAGACAATGCGAGGCATGAGAGCTTTCGAGTTCTGCAAGAGCGGTGTGAACAAGCGTGAAACAACCTTTAGAGAAACTATAACTTCGGTTTGAGGTTTTTGTACCTACATCACGGCCAAAGTGACAACCACGGAGACTCTTCGGCCTCGGCTTATGGGCGAGGTTGATTTTCGCACAAAAATGACCGACCAAGTTTTGAGTAGTTTCAGACCCGAGTTTATTGGCAAATGAGCCAACGATAAAAAACCCATTGCCAATGGGAATGTCTTGGGGATGATTTTTGCTAAATAATGACGTTTAGGCGAGAAAATACACTTTTTTAGTTTTTTGAGACAATGCGGGCATGAGAGGTTTTGAGTTCTTGGAAGGGCGGTGTGAACGAGCGTGAAACAACCTTTAGAGAAACTATAATTGCGATTTGAGGTTTTTGGGACCTACATAACGACCAAAGTCACAACCACGAGAGACTCGTCGGCCTCGGCTGTGAGTCGAGGTTGATTTTCGCCCAAAAATGGCCGAGCAAGTTTTGAGTAGTTTTAGATCCGAGTTTGATGGCAAATGAGCCAACGATAAAAAACTCATTGCCTATGGCAATGACTTGGGGATGATTTACGCTAAATAACGACGTTTAGGCGAGAAAATACACTTTTCTAGTTTTTTGAGACAATGCGGGCATGAGAGCTTTTGAGTTCTGGAAGGGCCGGTGTGAACGAGCGTGAAACAACCTTTAGAGAAACTATAATTCATGGTTTGAAGTTTTTGTACCTACATCACGGCCAAAGTGACAACCATAGAGACTCGTCGGCTTCGACTTGTGAGTGAAGTTGATTTTCGCCCAAAAATGACCGACCAAGTTTTGAGTAGTTTTAGACCCGAGTTCGATGGCAAATGAGCCAACGATAAAAACTCATTGCCTATGGCAATGACTTGGGGATGATTTTCGCTAAATAACGACGTTTAGGCCAAGAAAATACACGTTTCTAGTTTTTTGAGACAATGCGGGCATGAGAGCTTTTGTGTTCCTAGAAGGGTCGGTGTTAACGAGCGTGAAACAACCTTTAGAGAAACTATAATTCCTGGTTTGAGATTTTTGGGACCTCCATAACGACCAAAGTGACAACCACGAGAGACTCGTCGGCCTCGATTGTGAGGTGACGTTGATTTTCGCCCAAAAATGGTCGACCAACTTTTGAGTAGTTTTAGACCCATTTCGATGGAAAACGAGCCAACGATAAAAACTCATTGCCTTTTGGCAATGATTTGGTGTTTATTTTTGTAAAAAAATGACATTGAGGTCGAGAAAATACACTTTTCTAGTTTTTTGAGACAATGCGGGCATGAGAGCTTTCGAGTTCTGCGAGGGCGGTGTGAACGAGCGTGAAACAACCTTTAGAGAAACTATAACTTCTGGTTTGAGGTTTTTGTACCTACATCACGGCCAAAGTGACAACCATAGAGACTCATCGGCTGATTGTGAGTTGAAGTTGATTTTCGCCCAAAAATGTTCGTCCAAGTTTTGAGTAGTTTTAGACACGGTTCGATGGAAAACGAGCCAACGATAAAAACTCATTGCCTTTGGCAATGATTTGGTGTTTATTTTTGTAAAAAAATGACATTGGGGCGAGAGAAAATACACTTTTCTAGTTTTTCGAGACAATGCGAGGCATGAGAGCTTTCGAGTTCTGCAAGAGCCGGTGTGAACAAGCGTGAAACAACCTTTAGAGAAACTATAACCTACGGTTTGAGGTTTTTGTACCTACATCACGGCCAAAGTGACAACCACGGAGACTCTTCGGCCTCGGCGTATAGGCGAGGTTGATTTTCGCACAAAAATGACCGACCAAGTTTTGAGTAGTTTTAGACCCGAGTTTATTGGCAAATGAGCCAACGATAAAAAACCCATTGCCAATGGGAATGTCTTGGGGATGATTTTTGCTAAATAATGATGTTTAGGTCGAGAAAATACACTTTTTTAGTTTTTTGAGACAATGCGGGCATGAGAGGTTTTGAGTTCTTGGAAGGGCCGGTGTGAACGAGCGTGAAACAACCTTTAGAGAAACTATAATTGCGATTTGAGGTTTTTGGGACCTACGTAACGACCAAAGTCACAACCACGGAGACTCGTCGGCCTCGGCTGTGAGTGAGGTTGATTTTCGCCCAAAAATGGCCGAGCAAGTTTTGAAGTAGTTTTAGATCCAGTTTGATGGCAAATGAGCCAACGATAAAAAACTCATTGCCTATGGCAATGACTTGGGGATGATTTACGCTAAATAACGACGTTTAGGCCGAGAAAATACACTTTTCTAGTTTTTTGAGACAATGCGGGCATGAGAGCTTTTGAGTTCTGGAAGGGCCGGTGTGAACGAGCGTGAAACAACCTTTAGAGAAACTATAATTCCTGGTTTGAAGTTTTTGTACCTACATCACGGCCAAAGTGACAACCATAGAGACTCGTCGGCTTCGACTTGTGAGTTGAAGTTGATTTTCGCCCAAAAATGACCGACCAAGTTTTGAGTAGTTTTAGACCCGAGTTCGATGGCAAATGAGCCAACGATAAAAACTCATTGCCTATGGCAATGACTTGGGGATGATTTTCGCTAAATAACGACGTTTAGGCCAAGAAAATACACGTTTCTAGTTTTTTGAGACAATGCGGGCATGAGAGCTTTTGTGTTCCTAGAAGGGCCGGTGTTAACGAGCGTGAAACAACCTTTAGAGAAACTATAATTCACTGGTTTGAGATTTTTGGGACCTCCATAACGACCAAAGTGACAACCACGGAGACTCGTCGGCCTCGATTGTGAGGCGACGTTGATTTTCGCCCAAAAATGGTCGATCAACTTTTGAGTAGTTTTAGACCCATTTCGATGGAAAACGAGCCAACGATAAAAACTCATTGCCTTTTGGCAATGATTTGGTGTTTATTTTTGTAAAAAAATGACATTGAGGTCGAGAAAATACACTTTTCTAGTTTTTTGAGACAATGCGGGCATGAGAGCTTTCGAGTTCTGCAAGGGCGGTGTGAACGAGCGTGAAACAACCTTTAGAGAAACTATAACTTCTGGTTTGAGGTTTTTGTACCTACATCACGGCCAAAGTGACAACCATAGAGACTCATCGGCTGATTGTGAGGTGAAGTTGATTTTCGCCCAAAAATGTTCGTCCAAGTTTTGAGTAGTTTTAGACACGGTTCGATGGAAAACGAGCCAACGATAAAAACTCATTGCCTCTGGCAATGATTTGGTGTTTATTTTTGTAAAAAAATGACATTGGGGCGAGAGAAAATACACTTTTCTAGTTTTTCGAGACAATGCGAGGCATGAGAGCTTTCGAGTTCTGCAAGAGCGGTGTGAACAAGCGTGAAACAACCTTTAGAGAAACTATAACTTCGGTTTGAGGTTTTTGTACCTACATCACGGCCAAAGTGACAACCACGGAGACTCTTCGGCCTCGGCTGTAAGGCGAGGTTGATTTTCGCACAAAAATGACCGACCAAGTTTTGAGTAGTTTTAGACCCGAGTTTATTGGCAAATGAGCCAACGATAAAAAACCCATTGCCAATGGGAATGTCTTGGGGATGATTTTTGCTAAATAATGACGTTTAGGTCGAGAAAATACACTTTTTTAGTTTTTTGAGACAATGCGGGCATGAGAGGTTTTGAGTTCTTGGAAGGGCGGTGTGAACGAGCGTGAAACAACCTTTAGAGAAACTATAATTGCGATTTGAGGTTTTTGGGACCTACATAACGGCCAAAGTCACAACCACGGAGACTCGTCGGCCTCGGCTGTGAGGTGAGGTTGATTTTCGCCCAAAAATGGCCGAGCAAGTTTTGAGTAGTTTTAGATCCGGTTTGATGGCAAATGAGCCAACGATAAAAAACTCATTGCCTATGGCAATGACTTGGGGATGATTTACGCTAAATAACGACGTTTAGGCCGAGAAAATACACTTTTCTAGTTTTTGAGACAATGCGGGCATGAGAGCTTTTGAGTTCTGGAAGGGCCGGTGTGAACGAGCGTGAAACAACCTTTAGAGAAACTATAATTCATGGTTTGAAGTTTTTGTACCTACATCACGGCCAAAGTGACAACCATAGAGACTCGTCGGCTTCGATTTGTGGTGAAGTTGATTTTCGCCCAAAAATGACCGACCAAGTTTTGAGTAGTTTTAGACCCGAGTTCGATGGCAAATGAGCCAACGATAAAAACTCATTGCCTATGGCAATGACTTGGGGATGATTTTCGCTAAATAACGACGTTTAGGCCAAGAAAATACACGTTTCTAGTTTTTTGAGACAATGCGGGCATGAGAGCTTTTGTGTTCCTAGAAGGGCCGGTGTTAACGAGCGTGAAACAACCTTTAGAGAAACTATAATTCCTGGTTTGAGATTTTTGGGACCTCCATAACGACCAAAGTGACAACCACGAGAGACTCGTCGGCCTCGATTGTGAGTGACGTTGATTTTCGCCCAAAAATGGTCGACCAACTTTTGAGTAGTTTTAGACCCATTTCGATGGAAAACGAGCCAACGATAAAAACTCATTGCCTTTTGGCAATGATTTGGTGTTTATTTTTGTAAAAAAATGACATTGAGGTCGAGAAAATACACTTTTCTAGTTTTTTGAGACAATGCGGGCATGAGAGCTTTCGAGTTCCTGCAAGGGCGGTGTGAACGAGCGTGAAACAACCTTTAGAGAAACTATAACTTCTGGTTTGAGGTTTTTGTACCTACATCACGGCCAAAGTGACAACCATAGAGACTCATCGGCTGTTGTGAGTCGAAGTTGATTTTCGCCCAAAAATGTTCGTCCAAGTTTTGAGTAGTTTTAGACACGGTTCGATGGAAAACGAGCCAACGATAAAAACTCATTGCCTTTGGCAATGATTTGGTGTTTATTTTTGTAAAAAAATGACATTGGGGCGAGAGAAAATACACTTTTCTAGTTTTTCGAGACAATGCGAGGCATGAGAGCTTTCGAGTTCTGCAAGAGCCGGTGTGAACAAGCGTGAAACAACCTTTAGAGAAACTATAACTTCGGTTTGAGGTTTTTGTACCTACATCACGGCCAAAGTGACAACCACGGAGACTCTTCGGCCTCGGCTGTAAGGCGAGGTTGATTTTCGCACAAAAATGACCGACCAAGTTTTGAGTAGTTTTAGACCCGAGTTTATTGGCAAATGAGCCAACGATAAAAAACCCATTGCCAATGGGAATGTCTTGGGGATGATTTTTGCTAAATAATGATGTTTAGGTCGAGAAAATACACTTTTTTAGTTTTTTAGACAATGCGGGCATGAGAGGTTTTGAGTTCTTGGAAGGGCCGGTGTGAACGAGCGTGAAACAACCTTTAGAGAAACTATAATTGCGATTTGAGGTTTTTGGGACCTACATAACGACCAAAGTCACAACCACGGAGACTCGTCGGCCTCGGCTGTGAGCTGAGGTTGATTTTCGTCCAAAAATGGCCGAGCAAGTTTTAAAGTAGTTTTAGATCCAATTTGATGGCAAATGAGCCAACGATAAAAAACTCATTGCCTATGGCAATGACTTGGGGATGATTTACGCTAAATAACGACGTTTAGGCCAAGAAAATACACTTTTCTAGTTTTTTGAGACAATGCGGGCATGAGAGCTTTTGAGTTCTGGAAGGGCGGTGTGAACGAGCGTGAAACAACCTTTACGAGAAACTATAATTCCTGGTTTGAAGTTTTTGTACCTACATCACGGCCAAAGTGACAACCATAGAGACTCGTCGGCTTCGGCTGTGAGTGAAGTTGATTTTCGCCCAAAAATGACCGACCAAGTTTTGAGTAGTTTTAGACCCGAGTTCGATGGAAAATGAGCCAACGATAAAAACTCATTGCCTATGGCAATGACTTGGGGATGATTTTCGCTAAATAATGACGTTTAGGCCAAGAAAATACACGTTTCTAGTTTTTTGAGACAATACGGGCATGAGAGCTTTTGTGTTCCTAGAAGGGCGGTGTTAACGAGCGTGAAACAACCTTTAGAGAAACTATAATTCCTGGTTTGAGATTTTTGGGACCTCCATAACGACCAAAGTGACAACCACGAGAGACTCGTCGGCCTCGATTGTGAGGCGACGTTGATTTTCGCCCAAAAATGGTCGATCAACTTTTGAGTAGTTTTAGACCCATTTCGATGGAAAACGAGCCAACGATAAAAACTCATTGCCTTTTGGCAATGATTTGGTGTTTATTTTTGTAAAAAAATGACATTGAGGTCGAGAAAATACACTTTTCTAGTTTTTGAGACAATGCGGGCATGAGAGCTTTCGAGTTCCTGCAAGGGCCGGTGTGAACGAGCGTGAAACAACCTTTAGAGAAACTATAACTTCTGGTTTGAGGTTTTTGTACCTACATCACGGCCAAAGTGACAACCATAGAGACTCATCGACTGATTGTGAGTGAAGTTGATTTTCGTCCAAAAATGTTCGTCCACGTTTTGAGTAGTTTTAGACACGGTTCGATGGAAAACGAGCCAACGATAAAAACTCATTGCCTGTGGCAATGATTTGGTGTTTATTTTTGTAAAAAAATGACATTGGGGCGAGAGAAAATACACTTTTCTAGTTTTTCGAGACAATGCGGGCATGAGAGCTTTCGAGTTCTGCAAGAGCGGTGTGAACAAGCGTGAAACAACCTTTAGAGAAACTATAACTTCGGTTTGAGGTTTTTGTACCTACATCACGGCCAAAGTGACAACCACGAGAGACTCTTCGGCCTCGGCGTATGGGCGAGGTTGATTTTCGCACAAAAATGACCGACCAAGTTTTGAGTAGTTTTAGACCCGGTTTATTGGCAAATGAGCCAACGATAAAAAACCCATTGCCAATGGGAATGTCTTGGGGATGATTTTTGCTAAATAATGACGTTTAGGTCGAGAAAATACACTTTTTTAGTTTTTTAGACAATGCGGGCATGAGAGGTTTTGAGTTCTTGGAAGGGCGGTGTGAACGAGTGTGAAACAACCTTTAGAGAAACTATAATTGCGATTTGAGGTTTTTGGGACCTACATAACGACCAAAGTCACAACCACGGAGACTCGTCGGCCTCGGCTTGTGAGTCGAGGTTGATTTTCGCCCAAAAATGGCCGAGCAAGTTTTAAAGTAGTTTTAGATCCAATTTGATGGCAAATGAGCCAACGATAAAAAGCTCATTGCCTATGGCAATGACTTGGGGATGATTTACGCTAAATAACGACGTTTAGGCCGAGAAAATACACTTTTCTAGTTTTTTGAGACAATGCGGGCATGAGAGCTTTTGAGTTCTGGAAGGGCCGGTGTGAACGAGCGTGAAACGACCTTTACAGAAACTATAATTCCTGGTTTGAAGTTTTTATACCTACATCACGACCAAAGTGACAACCATAGAGACTCGTCGGCTTCGACTATGTGGTGAAGTTGATTTTCGCCCAAAAATGACCGACCAAGTTTTGAGTAGTTTTAGACCCGAGTTCGATGGCAAATGAGCCAACGATAAAAACTCATTGCCTATGGCAATGACTTGGGGATGATTTTCGCTAAATAACGACGTTGAGGCCAAGAAAATACACGTTTCTAGTTTTTTGAGACAATACGGGCATGAGAGCTTTTGTGTTCCTAGAAGGGCCGGTGTGAACGAGCGTGAAACAACCTTTAGAGAAACTATAATTCCTGGTTTGAGATTTTTGGGACCTCCATAACTGACCAAAGTGACAACCACGGAGACTCGTCGGCCTCGATTGTGAGGCGACGTTGATTTTCGCCCAAAAATGGTCGACTAACTTTTGAGTAGTTTTAGACCCATTTCGATGGAAAACGAGCCAACGATAAAAACTCATTGCCTTTTGGCAATGATTTGGTGTTTATTTTTGTAAAAAAATGACATTGAGGCCGAGAAAATACACTTTTCTAGTTTTTGAGACAATGCGGGCATGAGAGCTTTCGAGTTCCTGCAAGGGCCGGTGTTAACGAGCGTGAAACAACCTTTAGAGAAACTATAACTTCTGGTTTGAGGTTTTTGTACCTACATCACCGCCAAAGTGACAACCATAGAGACTCATCGACTGATTGTGAGTCGAAGTTGATTTTCGCCCAAAAATGTTTGTCCAAGTTTTGAGTAGTTTTAGAAATAGTTCGATGGAAAACGAGCCAACGATAAAAACTCATTGCCTTTGGCAATGATTTGGTGTTTATTTTTGTAAAAAAATGACATTGGGGCGAAGAAAATACACTTTTTTAGTTTTTCGAGACAATGCGGGCATAAGAACTTTCGAGTTCTGCGAGGGCCGGTGTGAACGGGCGTGAAACAACCTTTAGAGAAACTATAACTTCGGTTTGAGGTTTTTGTACCTACATCACGGCCAAAGTGACAACCATAAAGACTTATCGACTATTTGTGAGTCGAAGTTGATTTTCGCCCAAAAATGTTCGTCCAAGTTTTGAGTAGTTTTAGACACGGTTCGATGGAAAACGAGCCAACGATAAAAACTCATTGCCTTTGGCAATGATTTGGTGTTTATTTTTGTAAAAAAATGACATTGGGGCGAGAGAAAATACACTTTTCCAGTTTTTCGAGACAATGCGGGCATGAGAGCTTTCGAGTTCTGCAAGAGCGGTGTGAACAAGCATGAAACAACCTTTAGAGAAACTATAACTTCGGTTCGAGGTTTTTGTACCTAGATCACGGCCAAAGTGACAACCATAGAGACCCTTCGGCCTCGGCTGTAAGCTGAGGTTGATTTTCGCACAAAAATGACCGACCAAGTTTTGAGTAGTTTTAGACCCGAGTTTATTGGCAAATGAGCCAACGATAAAAAACCCATTGCCAATGGGAATGTCTTGGGGATGATTTTTGCTAAATAATGACGTTTAGGCGAGAAAATACACTTTTTTAGTTTTTTAGACAATGCGGGCATGAGAGGCTTTGAGTTCTTGGAAGGCCGGTGTGAACGAGCGTGAAACAACCTTTAGAGAAACTATAATTGCGATTTGAGGTTTTTGGGACCTACATAACGACCAAAGTCACAACCACGAGAGACTCGTCGGCCTCGGCTGTGAGTCGAGGTTGATTTTCGCCCAAAAATGGCCGAGCAAGTTTTGAGTAGTTTTAGATCCGAGTTTGATGGCAAATGAGCCAACGATAAAAAACTCATTGCCTATGGCAATGACTTGGGGATGATTTACGCTAAATAACGACGTTTAGGTCGAGAAAATACACTTTTCTAGTTTTTTGAGACAATGCGGGCATGAGAGCTTTTGAGTTCTGGAAGGGCCGGTGTGAACGAGCGTGAAACAACCTTTAAAGAAACTATAATTCCTGGTTTGAAGTTTTTGTACCTACATCACGGCCAAAGTGACAACCATAGAGACTCGTCGGCTTCGATTTGTGAGTTGAAGTTGATTTTCGCCCAAAAATGACCGACCAAGTTTTGAGTAGTTTTAGACCCGAGTTCGATGGCAAATGAGCCAACGATAAAAACTCATTGCCTATGGCAATGACTTGGGGATGATTTTCGCTAAATAACGACGTTTAGGCCAAGAAAATACACGTTTCTAGTTTTTTGAGACAATGCGGGCATGAGAGCTTTTGTGTTCCTAGAAGGGCCGGTGTTAACGAGCGTGAAACAACCTTTAGAGAAACTATAATTCCTGGTTTGAGATTTTTGGGACCTCCATAACGACCAAAGTGACAACCACGGAGACTCATCGGCCTCGATTGTGAGCTGACGTTGATTTTCGCCCAAAAATGGTCGACCAACTTTTGAGTAGTTTTAGACCCATTTCGATGGAAAACGAGCCAACGATAAAAACTCATTGCCTTTTGGCAATGATTTGGTGTTTATTTTTGTAAAAAAATGACATTGAGGTCGAGAAAATACACTTTTCTAGTTTTTGAGACAATGCGGGCATGAGAGCTTTCGAGTTCCTGCAAGGGCGGTGTTAACGAGCGTGAAACAACCTTTAGAGAAACTATAACTTCTGGTTTGAGGTTTTTGTACCTACATCACTACCAAAGTGACAACCATAGAGACTCATCGACTGATTGTGAGCTGAAGTTGATTTTCGCCCAAAAATGTTCGTCCAAGTTTTGAGTAGTTTTAGAAATAGTTCGATGGAAAACGAGCCAACGATAAAAACTCATGGCCTTTGGCAATGATTTGGTGTTTATTTTTGTAAAAAAATGACATTGGGGCGAAGAAAATACACTTTTTTAGTTTTTCGAGACAATGCGGGCATGAGAACTTTCGAGTTCTGCAAGGGCCGTGTGAACAAGCGTGAAACAACCTTTAGAGAAACTATAACTTCGGTTTGAGGTTTTTGTACCTACATCACGGCCAAAGTGACAACCATAAAGACTCATCGACTGATCGTGAGTCGAAGTTGATTTTCGCCCAAAAATGTTCGTCCAAGTTTTGAGTAGTTTTAGACACGGTTCGATGGAAAACGAGCCAACGATAAAAACTCATTGCCTTTGGCAATGATTTGGTGTTTATTTTTGTAAAAAAATGACATTGGGGCGGAGAAAATACACTTTTCTAGTTTTTCGAGACAATGCGGGCATGAGAGCTTTCGAGTTCCTGCAAGGGCCGGTGTGAACAAGCGTGAAACAACCTTTAGAGAAACTATAACTTCGGTTTGAGGTTTTTGTACCTACATCACGACCAAAGTGACAACCGCGGAGACTCTTCGGCCTCGATTGTAAGTCGAGGTTGATTTTCGCACAAAAATGACCGACCAAGTTTTTAGTAGTTTTAGACCCGAGTTCGATGGCAAATGAGCCAATGATAAAAACTCATTGCCTGTGGCAATAACTTGGGGATGATTTTTGCAAAAAAACGACATTTAGGTCGAGAAAATACACTTTTCTAGTTTTTTGAGACAATGCGGGAATGAGAGCTTTCGAGTTCCTGCAAGGGCCGGTGTGAACGAGTATGAAACAACCTTTGGAGAAACTATAATTCCCGGTTTTAGATTTTTGGGACCTATATCATAGCCAAAGTGACAACCACATGGACTCATCGATCTCGATTGTGAGCTGAGGTTAGTTTTCGTCCAAAAATGGCCAACCAAATTTTGACTAGTTTTAGACCCGAGTTCAAATGAAAATGAGCAAATGATAAAAACTCCTTACCTTTGGCAATGATTTGGTTTTTATTTTTGTAAAAAAATGATGTAGAGGTCGAGAAAATACACTTTTCTAATTTTTCGAGACAATGCGGGCATGAGAGCTTTTGAGTTCCTACAAGGGCCGGTGTGAATGAGTGTGAAACAACCTTTAGAAAAATTATAGTTATTGGTTTGAGGTTTTTTGGGACCTACATAACAGCCAAAGTGACAACCACGAGAGACTTATCGACTCGACTGTGAGTCGAGGTTGATTTTCGCCCAAAAATGATCGACTAAGTTCCGAGTAGTTTTAGACCCGGTTCAATGGCAAATGAGCCAATGATAAAATCTCATTCCCTATGGCAATGACTTGGGGATGATTTTCGTAAAAAAATGACGTTTAGGCAAAGAAAATACACTTTTCTAGTTTTTCGAGAAAATGTGGGCATGAGAGCTTTCGAGTTCTCGGAAGGGCCGGTGTGAACGAGTGTGAAACAACCTTTAGAGAAACTATAATTCCTGGTTTGTGAATTTTGGGACCTATATCATGGCCAAAGTGACAACCACATAGACTCATTGGTCTCGATTGTGAGTCGACGTTGATTTTCGCCCAAAAATGGCCGACTAAGTTTTGAGTAGTTTTAGACACGAGTTCGATGAAAAACTAGCCAAAGATAAAAACTCATTGCCTTTGGCAATGATTTGGGGTTTATTTTATTAAAAAAATGACATTTAGGCCGAGAAAATACATTTTTCTAGTTTTTCGAGACAATGCGGGCATGAGGGCTTTCGAGTTCCTGCAAGGGCCGGCATGAACGAGCGTGAAAAAACCTTTAGAGATACTATAATTACTGGTTAGAGATTTTTGAGACCTACATAACAGCCAAAGTGACGACCTCGATTGTCGAGTCGAGGTTGATTTTTGCCCAAAAATGGTCGACAAAGTTTTGATTAGTTTTAGACCCGGTTTGATGGCAAATGAGCCAACGATAAAAACCCATTGCCTATGGCAATGACTTGGGGATGATTTTTGATAAATAATGACGTTTAGGCCGAGAAAATATACTTTTCTAGTTTTTCGAGACAATTACTCGGTTTAAGGTTTTTTGGGACCTACATAAAAGCCAAAGTGACAACCACGGAGACTCATCGACTCGACTATGAGTCGAGGTTGATTTTCGCTAAAAATTGGTCGACCAAGTTTTGAGTAGTTTTAGACCCATTTCGATGAAAAACGAGCCAACCATAAAAACTCATTCCATTGGAAATGATTTGGTGTTTATTTTTGTAAAAAAATGACGTTGAGGCCAAGAAAATACACTTTTCTAGTTTTTCGAGACAATGCGGGCATGAGGGCTTTCGAGTTCCTACAAGGGCCGGTGTGAAAGACCTTTAGAGAAATTATAATTACTGGTTTGAGGTTTTTTGAGACTTACATAAAAGCCAAAGTGACAACCACAGAGACTCATCGGCTTGACTGTGAGCTAAGGTTGATTTTCGCCCAAAAATGGCCGACCAAGTTTTGAGTAGTTTTTGACCAAGTTCGATGGAAAATGAGCCGATGATAAAAACTCATTGCCTATGGCAATGGCTTGGGGATATTTTTGCAAAATAACGACGTTTAGGCCTAGAAAATACACTTTTTTAGTTTTTCGAGACAATGCGGGAATGTGAGCTTTCGAGTTCTGGAAGGGCCGGTGTGAACGAGCATGAAACAAACTTTAGAGAAACTATAATTCCTGGTTTGAGATTTTTTGGACCTACATCATAGCCAAAGTGACAACCACATAGACTCATCGGCCTCGATTGTGAGTCGACGTTGATTTTCGCCCAAAAATGATCGACCAAGTTTTGAGTTGTTTTAGACCTAGTTTGATGGAAAACGAGCCAACACTAAAAACTCATTTCCGTACAATTGACTTGGGGATGATTTTTGCAAAAAAATGACATTTACGCCGAGAAAGTACACTTTTCTTGTTTTTCGAGATAATGCGGGCATGCGAGCTTTCGAGTTCCTAGAAGTGCCGATGTGAACATGCGTGAAACAATCGTAGAGAAACTATAATTCCTAGTTTGAGGTTTTTAGGACCTACCTCATCGCCAAAGTGATAACCACATAGACGCATCGGCCTCGATTGTAAGCCGATGTTGATTTTCACCCAAAAATGGTCGACTAAGTTTTGAGTAGTTTTAGGCCCAGTTTGATGGAAAACGAGCCAATGATAAAAACGCATTGCCTATGGCAATGATTTAGTGTTTATTTTTGTAAAAAAATGACGTTGAAGCCGAGAAAATACACTTTTCTAGTTTTTTGAGACAATGCGGGCATGAGAGCTTTGGAGTTCTCGTAAGAGTCTGGTGTGAACGAGTGTGAAACAACCTGTAGAGAAACTATAATTACTAGTTTGAGATTTTTGGGACTCGAATAACGACCAAAGTGACAACCACGAGAGACTCATCGGCTCGATTGTGAGTCGAGATTGATTTTTGCCCAAAAATGGCCGACCAAGTTACGAGTAGTTTTAGACCCAGTTCATTGGCAAATGAACCAACTATAAAAACTCATTGGCTATGGAAATGACTTAGGGATGATTTTTGCAAAATAACGATGTTTAGGCCGAAAAAATACGCTTTTCTAGTTTTTCGAGACAACGCGGGCATGACGACTTTCGAGTTCCTGGAATGGCCGATGTGAACGAGTGTGAAATAATCGTAGAGAAACTATAATTACTTGGTTTGAGGTTTTTGGGACCTATATAACGACCAAAGTGACAACAACCGAGACTCATCGGTCTCGATTGTGAGCCGAGGTTGATTTTTGCTCAAAAATGGTCGACCAAGTTTTGAGGAGTTTTAGACCCGAGTTCGATGGAAAACGAGCCAACGATAAAACTCATTGCCTCGAGCAATGACTTCGGGATGATTTTTGTAAAAAAATGACGTTTAGGCCGAGAAAATACACTTTTCTAGTTTTTCGAGGCAATGCGGGCATTAGAGCTTTCGAGTTCTCGCAAGGGCCCGTGTGAACGAGCATGAAACAACCTTTAAAGAAAAAATAATTCTTAGTTTGAGATGTTTGGGCCCTACATCATAACGAAAGTGACAACCACGGAGACTCCTCGGCCTCGACCGTGAGTCGAGGTTAATTTTCACCCAAAAATGGCCGACTAAGTTTTGAGTAGTTTTTGACCCAGTTCGATGGCAAACAAGACAAGGATAAAAATTCATTGCCTCCGGTAATGACTTGGGGGTGATTTGTTTCAAAAAAATGACGTGTAGGCCGAGAAAATACACTTTTCTAGTTTTCGAGACAATGCGGGCATGAGAGCTTTCGAGTTCCTAGAAGGGCCGATGTGAACGAGCGTGAAACAACCTTTAGAGAAACTATAATTCTTGGTTTGAGTTTTTTGGAACCTATATCATAGCCAAGCCGACAAGCACATAGACTCATCGGCCTCGATTGTGTGTCGACGTTGATTTTCGCCCAAAAATGGTCGACTAAGTTTTGAGTAGTTTTAGACCCACTTCGATGGAAAACGAGCCAACGATAAAAACTCCTTGCCAAATGCAATGATTTTGGGTTTAGTTTTGTAAAAGAAATGACGTTCGGTGTCGAGAAAATACACTTTTCTAGTTTTTCGAGACAATACGGGCATGAGAGCTTTCGAGTTCCCGCAAGGCCCGGTGTGAACGAGCATGAAACAACCTTTAGAGAAACTATAATTACTTGGTTTGAGGTTTTTGGGACGTACATAACGAGCCAAAGTGACAACCACGGACACTAATCGGCCTCGTTTGTGAGTCGAGGTTGATTTTTGTCGAAAAATAGCCGACCAAGTTTTGAGTAGTTTTAGACCCCGTTCGATTGCAAATGAGCCAATGATAAAAACTCATTGCCTATGGCAATGATTTAGGGATGATTTTTGCTAAATAACGACGTTTAGGCCGAGAAAATATATTTTTCTAGTTTTTGAGATAATGCGAGCATGAGAGCTTTCGAGTTCTTGGAAGGGCCGGTGTGAACGAGCGTGAAACAACCTTTAGAGAAACTATAATTCCTGGTTTGAGATTTTTGGGACCTACATCATAGCCAAATTGTCAACCACATAGACTCATCGGCCTCGATTGTGAGTCGAGGTTGATTTTCGTTCAAAAATTGCGGACCAAGTTTTGAGTTGTTTTAGACCCGAGTTCGATGGAAAATGAGCCAATGATAAAAACTCATTGCCATTGGCAATGATTTGGGGTTTAGTTTTGTAAAAAAAAATTACGTTTAGGCCTAGAAAATACACTTTTCTAGTTTTTTGAGACCATACGGGCATGAGAGCTTTTGAGTTCCCGCAAGGACCGATGTGAACGAGCGTGAAACAACCTTTAGAGAAACTATAATTTCTAGTTTGAGATTTTTGGGACCTACATCATTGCCAAAGTGACAACCACATAGACTCATCGGCCTCGATTGTGAGTCGACGTTGATTTGACCTAAAAATGGTCGACCAAGTTTTGAGTAGTTTTAGACCCGAGTTCGATGGAAAACAAGCCAATGATAAAAAGTCATTGCCTTTGGCAATGATTTGGCATTTATTTTTGTAAAAAAATGACGTTGAGGTCGAGAAAATATACTTTTCTAGTTTTTCGAGACAATGCGGGCATGAAAGGTTTCGAGTTCCTGCAAGGGCCGGTGTGAACGAGCGTGAAACAACCTTTAGAGAAACTATAACTTCGGTTTGAGGTTTTTGTACCTACATCACAGCCAAAGTGACAACCACGGAGACTCTTCGGCCTCGATTGTGAGCTTAGGTTGATTTTCATCCAAAAACGACCGATCAAGTTTTGAGTAGTTTTAGACCCGGTTCGATGGCAAATGAGCCAACGATAAAAACTCATTGCCAATGGCAATGACTTGGGGATGATGTTTTCTAAATAACGACGTTTAGGCCGAGAAAATACACTTTTCTAGTTTTTTAAGACAATGCGGGCATGAGAGCTTTCGAGTTCCTGGAAGGGCCGGTGTGAATGAGCATGAAACAACCTTTAGAGAAACTATAATTTCTAGTTTGAGATTTTTGGGACCTATATCATAGCCAAAGTGACAACCACATAGACTCATCGGCCTCGATTGTGAGCTAATATTGATTTTTGCCCAAAAATGGTCGACCAAGATTTTAGTAGTTTTAGACGTAGTTCGATGGATAACGAGCCAATGATAAAAACGGATTGCCTTTGGCAATAATTTGGTGTTTATTTTTATAAAAAAATGACGTCGAGGCCGAGAAAATACACTTTTCTAGATTTTCGAGACAATGCGGGCATGAGAGCTTTCGAGTTCCGGGAAGGGCCGGTGTGAACGAGCGTGAAACAACCTTTAGAGAAACTATAATTCCTGGTTTGAGATTTTTGGGACCTACATCATAGCCGGAGTGACAACCACATAGACTCATCGGCCTCGATTGTGAGCTTACGTTGATTTTCGCCCAAAAATGATCGACCAAGTTTTGAGTAGTTTTAGACCCGAGTTCGATGGAAAATGAGTTAACACTAAAAACTCATTGCCGTACGACTAACTTGGGGATGATTTTTGCAAAAAAATGACATTTACACCGAGAAAGTACACTTTTCTAGTTTTTCGAGATAATACGGGCATGCGATCTTTCGAGTTCCTAGAAGTACCGATGTGAACATGCGTGAAACAATCTATAGAGAAACTGTAATTCCTGGTTTGAGGTTTTTTAGGACTCGAATAACGACCAAAGTGACAACCACGGAGACTCATCGACTCGACTATGAGTCGAGATTGATTTTCGCCCAAAAATGGCCGACTAAGTTCGAGTAGTTTTAGACCCGAGTTCGATGGCAAATGAGCCAACTATAAAAACTCATTGCCTATTGCAATGACTTGGGGATGATTTTTGCAAAATAACGACGTTTAGGTCGAGAAAATACGTTTTTCTAGTTTTTCGAGACAATGCGGGCATGAGAGCTTTCGAGTTCCCGGAAGGGCCGGTGTGAACGAGCATGAAACAACCTTTAAAGAAATATAATTACTCGGATTGTGTTTTTGGAGACCTACATAACGGCCAAAGTGACAACAACCGAGACTCATCGACCTCGATTGTGTGCCGAGGTTGATTGTTGCCTAAAAATGGTCGACCAAGTTTTGAGTAGTTTTAGACCCGAGTTCGATGGAAAACAAGCCAACGAGCCAACGATAAAAACTCATTTCCTTCGGCAATGATTTGGTGTTTATGTTTGTAAAAAAATGACTTTGAGGCCAAGAAAATACACTTTTTTAGTTTTTCGAGACAATGCGGGCATGAGAGCTTTCGAGTTCCTGCAAGGGCCCGTGTGAACGAGCATGAAACAACCTTTAGAGAAACTATAATTACTGATTTGAGGTTTTTGTTCCTACATCACGGCAAAAGTGACAACCGCGAGACTCGTCGGCCTCGACTGGAGCCGAGGTTGATTTTCACCCAAAAATGGCCGACTAAGTTTTGAGTAGTTTTTGACCCGGTTCGATGGCAAACAAGACAAGGATAAAATTCATTGCCTCCGGAATGACTTGGGGGTGATTTTTTCAAAAAAATGACGTGTAGGTCGAGAAAATATACTTTTCTAGTTTTCGAGACAATGCGGGCATGAGAGCTTTCGAGTTCCTAGAAGGGCCAATGTGAACGAGCGTGAAACAACCTTTAGAGAAACTATAATTCCTAGTTTGAGTTTTTTGGAACCTACATCATAGCCAAACCGACAAGCACATAGACTCATCGGCCTCGATTGTGTGCCGACGTTGATTTTCGCTCAAAAATGGTCGACTAAGTTTTGAGTAGTTTTAGACCCACTTTGATGGAAAACGAGCCAACGATAAAAACTCATTGCCTTGGGCAATGACTTGGGGATGATTTTTGTAAAAAAATGACGTTTAGGTCGAGAAAATACACTTTTCTAGTTTTTCGAGACAATGCGGGCATGAGAGCTTTCGAGTTCTCGGAAGGGCCCATGTGAACGAGCGTGAAACAACATTTAGAGAAACAATAATTCTTAGTTTGAGATTTTTAGGGCCTACATCATAGCCAAAGTGACAACCACGGAGACTCATCGGCCTCGATCGTGAGTCGAGGTTGATTTTCGCCCAAAAATGGCCGACCAAGTTTCGAGTAGTTTTGGACCCGAGTTCGATGAAAAATGAACCAACGATAAAAACTCATTGCCTATGGCAATGACTTGGGGATGATTTTCGCTAAATAACGACGTTTAGGCCAAGAAAATACACGTTTCTAGTTTTTTGAGACAATACGGGCATGAGAGCTTTTGTGTTCCTAGAAGGGCCGGTGTTAACGAGCGTGAAACAACCTTTAGAGAAACTATAATTCCCGGTTTGAGAATTTTGGGACCTCCATAACGACCAAAGTGACAACCACGGAGACTCATCGGCCTAATCGTGAGCCGAGATTGATTTTCGCCCAAAAATGGCCGACCAAGTTTTGAGTAGTTTTAGACCCAGTTCGATGGCAAATGAGCCAACTATAAAAACTCATTCCTATGGCAATGACTTTGGGATGATTTTTGCAAAATAACGACGTTTAGGTCGAGAAAATACGTTTTTCTAGTTTTTCGAGACAATGCGAGCATGAGAGCTTTCGAGTTCTCGGAAGGGCCGGTGTGAACGAGCATGAAACAACCTTTAGAGAAACTATAATTACTGGTTTGAGTTTTGGGAGACCTACATAATAGCCAAAGTGACAACCACCGAGACTCATCGACCTCGATTGTGTGTCGAGGTTGATTGTTGCCCAAAAATGGTCGACCAACTTTTGAGTAGTTTTAAACCCAGTTCGATAGAAAACGAGCCAACGATAAAAACTCATTGCCTTTGGCAATGATTTGGTGTTTATTTTTGTAAAAAAATGACTTTGAGGTCAAGAAAATACACTTTTCTAGTTTTTCGAGACAATGCGGGCATGAGAGCTTTCGAGTTCCCGTAAGGACCGGTGTGAACAAGCGTGAAACAACCTTTAGAGAAACTATAATTACTGGTTTGAGGTTTTTGTTCCTACATCACGACCAAAGTGACAACCGTAGAGACTCGTCGGCCTCGACCGTGAGCCGAGGTTGATTTTCACCCAAAAATGGCCGATCACGTTTTGAGTAGTTTTAGACCCGGTTCGATGGCAAACGAGCCAACACTAAAAACTTATTTCCTTAGGAATGACTTGGGGATATTTTTGCAAAAAAATGACATTTACGTCGAGAAAGTACACTTTTTTAGTTTTTCGAGATAATACGAGCATGCGATCTTTCGAGTTCCTGGAAGTGCTAATGTGAACATGCGTAAAACAATCTATAGAGAAATTGTAATTCCTGATTTGAGGCTTTTGGGACCTACATCATAGCCAAAGTGACAACCACGGAGACTCATCGGCCTCGACAATGAGTCGAGGTTAATTTTTGCCCAAAAATGGCCAACCATGTTTTAAGTAGTGTTAGACCAAGTTCGATGGAAAATGAGCCAACGATAAAAACTCATTGCCTTAGGCAACGACTTGGGGATGATTTTTGTAAAAAAATGACGTTTAGGCCGAGAAAATACACTTTTTTAGTTTTTTGAGACAATGTGGGCATGAGAGCTTTCGAGTTCTCGTAGGGCCCGTGTGAACGAGCGTGAAACAACCTTTAGAGAAACAATTATTCTTAGTTTGAGATTTTTAGGGCCTACATCATAGCCAAAGTGACAACCATAGAGACTCATTGGCCTCGATTGTGAGTCGAGGTTGATTTTCACCCAAAAATGGCCAACCAAGTTACGAGTAGTTTTAGACCCAGTTCGATGGAAAGTGAACCAACGATAAAAACTCATTGCCTATGGGAATGACTTGGGGATGATTTTCGTAAAAAAATTACATTTAGGTCGAGAAAATACACATTTCTAGTTTTTCGAGACAATGCGAGCATGAGAGCTCTCGAGTTCCCGGAAGGGCCGATGTGAACGAGCATGAAACAACCTTTAGAGAAACTATAATTACCGGTTTGAGGTTTTTGGGACTCGCATGACGACCTAAGTGACAACCACGGAGACTCATCGGCCTCGATTGTGAGCCGAGGTTGATTTTCGCACAAAAATACCCGACCAAATTTTGAGTAGTTTTCGACCCGAGTTTGATGGAAAACGAGCCAACGATAAAAACTCATTGCCAAATGCAATGATTTTGGGTTTAGTTTTGTAAAAAAATGACGTTCGTGTCGAGAAAATACACTTTTCCGGTTTTTCGAGACAATACGGGCATAAGAGCTTTCGAGTTCTTGCAAGGGCCGGTGTGAACGAGCATGAAACAACCTTTAGAGAAACTATAATTACTGGTTTGAGGTTTTTGGGACGTACATAACGAGCCAAAGTGACAACCATAGACACTAATCGCCCTCGTTTGTGAGCCGAGGTGGATTTTTGCCGAAAAATAGCCGACCAAGTTTTGAGTAGCTTTAGACTCGGTTCGATCGCAAATGAGCCAAAGAAAAAAACTCATTGCCTATGGCAATGACTTAGGGATGATTTTTGCTAAATAACGACGTTTAGGCCGAGAAAATACATTTTTCTACTTTTTCGAGATAATGCGGGCATGAGAGCTTTCGAGTTCTTGGAAGGGCCGGTGTGAACGAGCGTGAAACAACCTTTAGAGAAACTATAATTCCTGGTTTGAGATTTTTGGGACCTACATAATAGCCAAAGTGACAACCACATAGACTCATCGGCCTTGATTATGAGTCGACGTTGATTTTCGCTCAAAAATGGCCGACCAAGTTTTGAGTAGTTTTAGACCTAGTTCGATGGAAAATGAGCAAACGATAAAAACTCATTGCCTTTGGCAATGATTTGGTGTTTATTTTTGTAAAAAAACGACGCCGAGGCCGAAAAAATACACTTTTCCAGATTTTCGAGACAATGCGGGCATGAGAGCTTTCGAGTTCCTATAAGGGGCGGTGTGAACGAGCGTGAAACAACATTTAGAGAAACTATAATTACTGGTTTGAAGCTTTTATACCTACATCACGACCAAAGTGACAACCACGAGAGACTTGTCGGCCTCGACTGTGAGCCGAGGTTGATTTTCGCCCAAAAATGACCAACTAAGTTTTGAGTAGTTTTAGACCCGAGTTCGATGGAAAATGAGCCAACGATAAAAAATCATTTCCTGTGGCAATGGCTTGGGGATAATTTTTGCAAAATAACGACGTTTAGGCCGAGAAAATACAATTTTCTAGTTTTTCAAGATAATGCGGGCATGAAAGCTTTCGAGTTCCTAGAAGGGCCGATGTGAACGAGCGTGAAAACACCTTTAGAGAAACTATAATTCCTGGTTTGAGATTTTTGGAACCTATATCATAGCCAAACCGACAACCACATCGACTCATCGGCCTCGATTATGTGCCGACGTTGATTTTTGCCTAAAAATGGTTGACCAAGTTTTGAGTAAGTTTAGACCCAGTTCGATGGAAGACAAGCCAACGATAAAAACTCATTGCCTTAGGCAATGATTTGGTGCTTATTTTTGTAAAAAAACGACGCCGAGGCCGAGAAAATACACTTTTCCGCATTTTCGAGACAATGCGGGCATGAGAGCTTTCGAGTTCCTATAAGGGCCGGTGTGAACGAGCGTGAAATAACATTTAGAGAAACTATAATTACTCGGTTTGAAGTTTTTATACCTACATCACAGCCAAAGTGACAACCACGGAGACTCGTCGGCCTCGACCGTGAGTCGAGGTTGATTTTCGCCCAAAAATGGCCAACTAAGTTTGAGTAGTTTTAGACCCGAGTTTGATGGAAAATGAGCCAACGATAAAAACTCATTTCCTTTGGCAATGACTTGGGGATGATTTTTGCTAAATAACGACATTTAGGTCGAGAAAATACACTTTTCTAGTTTTTTAAGACAATGTGGGCATGAAAGCTTTTGAGTTCCTAGAAGGGCCGGTGTGAACGAGCGTGAAACAACCTTTAAAGAAACTATATTTCCTAGTTTGAGTTTTTTGAAACCGATATCATAGCCAAGCCGACAATCACATAGACTCATCGACCTCGATTATGTGTCGACGATGATTTTTGCCTAAAAATGGTCGACCAAGTTTTGAGTAAGTTTAGACCCGAGTTCGATGGAAGACGAGCCAACAATAAAAACTCATTGCCTTAGGCAATGATTTGGTGCTTATTTTTGTAAAAAAATGACGTTGAGGTCGAGAAAATACGCTTTTCTAGCTTTTCGAGAAAATGCGGGCATGAGAGCTTTCGAGTTCCTGCAAGGGCCGGTGTGAACGAGTGTGAAACAACCTTTAGAGAAAATATAATTACTAGTTTGAGGTTTTTTGGGACCTAGATAAAAGCCAAAGTGACAACCACGAGAGACTCATCGACCGGACCGTGAGCTGAGGTTGATTTTCGCCCAAAAATGGCCGACCAAGTTTTGAGTAGTTTTAGACCCGGTTCGATGGCAAATGAGCCAACGATAAAAACTCATTGGCTATGGCAATGACTTGGGGATGATTTTCACAAAAAAATGTCATTTAGGTAGAGAAAATACACTTTTCTAGTTTTTCGAGACAATGCGGGCATGAGAGCTTTCGAGTTCCTGGAAGCATCGGTGTGAACGAGAGTGAAACAACCTTTAGAGAAACTATAATTACTGGTTTGAGGTTTTTTAGACCTTCATGACAGCTCTAAGTGACAACCACAAAGACTCGTCGGCCTCGATTGTGAGTCGATGTTGATTTTCGTCCAAAAATGGCCAACCAAATTTTGAGTAGTTTTAGACCCGAGTTCGATGAAAAACGAGCCAACGATAAAAACTCATTGCCAAATGCAATGATTTTGGGTTTAGTTTTGTAAAAAAAACGACGTTCGAGCCGTGAAAATACACTTTTCTAGTTTTTCGAGACAATACGGGCATGAGAGCTTTCGAGTTCCCGTAAAGGCTAGTGTGAACGAGCGTGGAACAACCTTTAGAGAAGCTATAATTACTTGTTTGAAGTTTTTGTACCTACATCACGACCAAAGTGACAACCATAGAGACTCGTCGGCCTCGACTCGTGAGTCGAGGTTGATTTTCCCCTAAAAATGGCCGACTAAGTTTTGAGTAGTTTTAGACCCGGTTCGATGGCAAACAAGACAAGGATAAAAATTCATTGCCTTTGGCAATGACTTGGGGGTGATTTTTTCAAAAAAATGACGTGTAGGCCGAGAAAATACACTTTTCTAGTTTTTCGAGACAATGCGAGCATGAGAGGTTTTGAGTTCCTAGAAGGGCCGGTGTAAACGAGCGTGAAACAACCTTTAGAGAAACTATAATTCCCGGTTTGAGTTTTTTGGAACCTATATCATAGCCAAACTAATAAGCACATAGACTCATCGGCCTCGATTGTGTGCCGACGTTGATTTTCGCCCAAAAATGTTCGACTACGTTTTGAGTAGTTTTAGACCCGAGTTCGATGGAAAATGAGCCAACGATAAAAAATCATTGCACTGTGGCAATGGCTTGGGGATAATTTTTGCAAAATAACGACGTTTAGGCCGAGAAAATACACTTTTCTAGTTTTTCGAGACAATGTGGGCATGAGAGCTTTCGAGTTCTCGAAAGGGTCGGTGTGAACGAGCGTGAAACAACCTTTAGAGAAACTATAATTACCGGTTTGAGGTTTTTGGGACCTACATTACGACCAAAGTGACAACCACGAGACTCATCGGCCTCGATTGTGAGCCGAGGTTGATTTTCGCCCAAAAATGGTCGACCAAGTTTTGAGTAGTTTTAGACCCAGTTCGATGGAAAACGAGCCAACGATAAAAACTCATTGCCATTTACAATGATTTGGGGTTTATTTTTATAAAAAAATGACGTGTAGGCCGAGAAAATACACTTTTTTAGTTTTTCGAGACAATGTGGGCATGAGAGTTTTCGAGTTCCTGGAAGGGCCGGTGTTAACGAGCATGAAACAACCTTTAGAGAAACTATAATTACCGGTTTGAGGTTTTTGGGACCTACATAACGACCAAAGTGACAACCACGAAACTAATCGGCCTCGATTGTGAGTCGAGGTTGATTTTTGCCCAAAAATAGTCGACCTAGTTTTGAGTAGTTTTGGACCCGGTTCGATTGCAAATGAGCCAATGATAAAAACTCATTGCCTATGGAATGACTTGGGGATGATTTTTGCTAAATAACGACGTTTAGGCCGAGAAAATACATTTTTCTAGTTTTTTGAGATAATGCGGGCATGAGAGCTTTCGAGTTCGTGGAAGGGTCGGTGTGAACGAGCGTGAAATAACCTTTAGAGAAACTATAATTCCTAGTTTGAGATTTTTGAGGCCTACATCACGGCCAAAGTGACAACCACATGGACTCATCGGCCTCGATTGTGAGTCGACGTTGATTTTCGTGCAAAAATAACCAACCAAAATTTGAGTAGTTTTTGACCCAATTCGATGGCAAACGAACCAATGATAAAAACTCATCGCCTTAGGCAATGACTTCGGGGTGATTTTTTCAAAAAAAAATGACGCGTAGGCCGAGAAAATACACTTTTCTAGTTTTTCGAGACAATGGGGGCATGAGAGCTTTCGAGTTCTCGGAAGGGCCGGTGTTAACGAGCGTGAAACAACCTTTAAAGAAACTATAATTACTGGTTTGAGGTTTTTGGGACCTACATTACGACCAAAGTGACAACCACGAGACTCATCGGCCTCGATTGTGAACCGAGGTTGATTTTCGTCCAAAAATGGTTGACCAAGTTTTGAGTAGTTTTAGACCCGAGTTCGATGGAAAACGAGCCAACGATAAAAACTCATTGCCATTTACAATGATTTGGGGTTTATTTTTGTAAAAAATGACGTGTAGGCCGAGAAAATACACTTTTTTAGTTTTTCGAGACAATGTGGGCATGAGAGTTTTCGAGTTCTTGGAAGGGCCGGTGTTAACGAGCATGAAACAACCTTTAGAGAAACTATAATTACTCGGTTTGAGGTTTTTGGGACCTACATAACGACCAAAGTGACAACCACGAAACTAATCGGCCTCGATTGTGAGTCGAGCTTGATTTTTGCCCAAAAATAGTCGACCTAGTTTTGAGTAGTTTTGCACCCGGTTCGATTGCAAATGAGCCAATGATAAAAACTCATTGCCTGTGGCAATGGCTTGGGGATAATTTTTGCAAAGTAACGACGTTTAGGCCGAGAAAATACACTTTTCTAGTTTTTCGAGACAATGTGGGCATGAGAGCTTTCGAGTTCCCGAAAGGGTCGGTGTGAACGAGCGTGAAACAACCTTTAGAGAAACTATAATTACTGGTTTGAGGTTTTTGGGACCTACATAACGACCAAAATGACAACCACGAAACTAATCGGCCTCGATTGTGAGTCGAGGTTGATTTTTGCCCAAAAATAGTCGACCTAGTTTTGAGTAGTTTTGGACCCGGTTCGATTGCAAATGAGCCAATGATAAAAACTCATTGCCTATGGTATGACTTGGGGATGATTTTTGCTAAATAACGACGTTTAGGCCGAGAAAATACATTTTTCTAGTTTTTTGAGATAATGCGGGCATGAGAGCTTTCGAGTTCGTGGAAGGGCCGGTGTGAATGAGCGTGAAATAACCTTTAGAGAAACTATAATTCCCGGTTTGAGATTTTTGAGGCCTACATCACGACCAAAGTGACAACCACATGGACTCATCGGCCTCGATTATGAGTCGACGTTGATTTTCGTGCAAAAATAACCAACCAAATTTTGAGTAGTTTTTGACCCAATTCGATGGCAAACGAACCAATGATAAAAACTCATCGCCTTAGGCAATGACTTCGGGGTGATTTTTTCAAAAAAAATGACGCGTAGGCCGAGAAAATACACTTTTCTAGTTTTTCGAGACAATGGGGGCATGAGAGCTTTCGAGTTCTCGGAAGGGCCGGTGTTAACGAGCGTGAAACAACCTTTAAAGAAACTATAATTACTCGGTTTGAGGTTTTTGGGACCTACATAACGGCGAAAGTGACAACCACGAAACTCATCGGCCTCGACCGTGAGTTGAGGTTGATTTTCGCCCAAAAATGACCGGCCAAGTTTTGAGAAGTTTCGGACCCGGTTCGATGGCAAACGAGCCAACGATAAAAACTCATTGCCATAGGCAATGACTTGGGGGTGATTTTTTTGAAAAAATGACGTGTAGGCCGAGAAAATACACTTTTTTAGTTTTTCGAGATAATGCGAGCATGTGAGCTTTCGAGTTCTCGGAAGGACCGGTGTGAATGAGCATGAAACAACCTTTAGAGAAACTATAATTCCTGGTTTGAGGTTTTTGAGACCTACATCATAGCCAAAGTGACAACCATATAGACTCATCGGGCTCGATTGTGAACTAACGTTGATTTTCGCCCAAAAATGGCGGACCAAAATTTTGAGTAGTTTTAGACCTAGTTCGATGGAAAACGAGCGAATGATAAAAACACATTGCCTTAGGCAATGATTTGGTGTTTATTTTTGTAAAAAAATGACGTTGAGGCCTAGAAAATACACTTTTTTAGCTTTTCGAGACAATGCGGGCATGAGAGCTTTCGAGTTCCCGCAAGGGCCGATGTGAACGAGTGTGAAATAACCTTTAGAGAAAAAATAATTACTGGTTTGAGGTTTTTGGGACCTACATAAAAGCCAAAGTGACAACCACAGAGACTCATCGGCCGGACTATGAGCCGAGGTTGATTTTCGCCCAAAATGACGACCAAGTTTTGAGTAGTTTTAGACCCGGTTCCATGGCAAATGTGCCAACAATAAAAACTCATTGCCTATGGCAATGACTTGGGGATGATTTTCACAAAACAATGACATTTAGGTCGAGAAAATACACTTTTCTAGTTTTTCGAGACAATGCGAGCATGAGAGCTTTCGAGTTCTCGGAAGGGCCGATGTGAACGAGAGTGAAACAACCTTTAGAGAAACTATAATTACTCGGTTCGAGGTTTTTGGGACCTACAAGAAGCCTAAGTGACAACCACGGAGACTCATCGGTCTCGATTGTGAGCCGATGTTAATTTTCACCCAAAAATGATCGACCAAATTTTGAGTAGTTTTAGACCCGGTTCGAGGGAAAACGAGCCAACGATAAAAGCTCATTGCAAAATGCAATCATTTTGGGTTTAGTTTTGTAAAAAAAATGATGTTCGAGTCGAGAAAATACACTTTTCTTGTTTTTCGAGACAATACGGGCATCGAGCTTTCGATTTTCCGCAAGGGTCGGTGTGAACGAGCGTGAAACAACCTTTAGAGAAACTATAATTATTGGTTTGAGGTTTTTGGGACCTACATAACTGACCAAAGTGACAACCACAGAGACTCATCGGCCTCGATTGTGAGCTGACGTTGATTTTTGCCCAAAAATAGTCGACCAAGTTTTGAGTAGTTTTAGACCCGGTTCGATTGCAAATGAGCCAACGATAAAAACGCATTGCCTATGGCAATGACTTGGGGATGATTTTTGCAAAATTACGACGTTTAGTCCGAGAAAATACATTTTTCTAGTTTTTCAAGACAATGCGGGCATGAGAGCTTTCGAGTTCTTGGAAGGGCCGGTGTAAACGAGCATGAAACAACCTTTAGAGAAACTATAATTCCCGGTTTGAGATTTTTGAGACCTACATCATAGCCAAAGTGACAACCACATAGACTCATCGACTTCGATTGTGAGTCGATGTTGATTTTCGTCCAAAAATAGCCGACCAACTTTTGAGAAATTTTAGCCCGGTTCGATGACAAACGAGCCAACGATAAAAAATCATTGCCTTTGCAATGATTTGAGATTTATTTTTGTAAAAAAATGACGTTTAAGTCGAGAAAATACACTTTTCTAGTTTTTCGACACAATACGGGCATGAGAGCTTTTGAGTTCTCGCAAGGGCCGGTGTGAACGAGCGTGAAACAACCTTTAGAGAAACTATAATTACCGGTTTGATGTTTTTGGAACCTACATGACGAGTCAAATTGACAACCACAGAGACTCATCGGCCTCGACTGTGAGCCGAGGTTGATTTTCGCCCAAAAATGTCCGACCAAATTTTGAGTAGTTTTAGTCCCAGTTTGATGGAAAATGAGCAATATTAGTAACTCATTGCCTTTTGCAATGATTTGGGATTTATTTTTGTAAAAAAATGACGTTAAGACGAGAAAATACACTTTTCTAGTTTTTCGAGACAATACGGGCATGAGAGCTTTCGAGTTCCCGCAAGGAACGGTGTGAATGAGTTTGAAACAACCTTTAGAGAAACTATAATTACTGGTTTAAGGTTTTTGGGATCTACATAACGACCAAAGTGATAACCACGGAGACTCATTGGCCTTGACTATGAGTTGAGGTTGATTTTTGCCCAAAAATGGCCGACCAAGTTTTGAAAAGTTTTAGGCCTAGTTCAATGGCAAAGGAGCCAACGATAAAAACTCATTGCCTTGGGCAATGACTTGGAGGTGATTTTTTCAAAAAAATGACGTATAAGCCGAGAAAATACAATTTTCTAGTTTTTCGAGACAATGTCGGCATGAGAGCTTTCGAGTTCCCGAAAGGGCCGATGTGAACGAGCATGAAACAACCTTTAAGTAAACTATAATTGTTGGTTTGAGATTTTTGGGACCTACAACATAGCCAAAGTGACAACCACATAGACTCATCGGCCTCGATTGTGAGTCGACGTTGATTTTCGCCCAAAAATGGCCGACCAAATTTTGAGTAGTTTTAGACCTCGTTCGATAGAAAATGAGCCAATGATAAAAACTCATTGTCTTTTGCAATGATTTGGGGTATATTTTTACAAAAAAATGACATTTAGGCCGAGAAAATACACTTTTTTAGTTTTTCGAGACAATGCGGGAATGAGAGCTTTCGAGTTCTTGCAAGGGCGATGTGAACGAGCATGAAACAACCTTTAGAGAAACTATAATTACTGGTTTGAGGTTTTTGGAACCTACATGACAACCAAAGTGACAACCCCCGAGACTCATCGACCTCGATTGTGAGGTGAGTTTGATTTTCGTTCAAAAATGACCGACCAAGTTTTGAGAATTTTTAGACCCAATTTTGATGGTAAATGAGCCAATGATAAAAAATCATTCCTTAGACAATGACTTGGGTGATTTTTTCAAAAAAATGACGTGTAGGTCGAGAAAATACACTTTTTTAATTTTTCGAAACAATGCGGGCATGAGAGCTTTCGAGTTCCTGGAAGGGCGGTGTGAACGAGCGTGAAACAACCTTTAAAGAAGCTATAATTCCTGGTTTGAGATTTTTGGGACCTACATCATAGCCAAAGTGACAACCATATAGACTCATCGACCTCGATTGTGAGTCGAGGTTGATTTTTGCCCAAAAATGGCCGACCAATTTTTGAGTGGTTTTAGACCCGAGTTCGATGGAAAACGTGCCAACAATAAAAACTCATTGCCTTTGGCAATGATTTGGGGTTTATTTTTGTAAAAAAATGAAATTTCGACCGAGAAAATACACTTTTTCGGCTTTTTGAGACAATGCGGGTGTGAGAGCTTTCGAGTTCCTGCAAGGGCCGGTGTGAACGAGCGTGAAACAACCTTTAGAGAAACTATAATTACTAGTTTGAGGTTTTTGGGACCTACATCACGGCCAAAGTGACAACCACAGAGACTCGTCGTCCTCGACTGTGAGTCGAGGTTGATTTTCGCCCAAAAATGGCCGACCATGTTTTGAGTAGTGTTAAACCTAGTTCAATGGAAAACGAGCCAATGATAAAAAGTTATTGCCTCGGCCAATGACTTGGGGATGATTTTTTTAAAAAATGACGTTTATGCCAAGAAAATACACTTTTCTAGTTTTTTTGAGACAATGTGAGCATGAGAGCTTTTGAGTTCCTGCAAGGGCTCGCATGAACGATCGTAAAACAACCTTTAGAGAAACTATAATTCTTGGTTTGTGATTTTTGGGACCTACATCATTGCCAAAGTGACAACCACGGAGACTTATCGACCTCGACTGTGAGTCGAGGTTGATTTTCACCCACAAATGGCCGATCAAGTTTTGAGAAGTGTTAGACTTATTTTGATTCCAAATGAGCCAACGATAAAAACTCATGGCCGTTGGCCATAACCTTGAGGTGATTTTTTACAAAAAAACAATGTTTAGGCACATAAAATACACTTTTTTAGTTTTTCGAGGTAATGCGAGCATGCGGGCTTTCGCGTTCGGGAAGGAGTGGTGTGAACGAGCGCGATAAAATCTATAGGAAAACTATAATCATTGGTTTGAGGTTTTTGGGACCTATATCGTAGCAAAAGTGACAACTATGGAGACTCATCGGCCTCAAATGTGAGTTGAGGTTATTTTTGCCCAAAAATAGTTGACCAAATTTTGAGCGAGTTTTAGGCCTAGTTCAATGATAAATGAGCTAACGATAAAAACTCATTATCTTTGACCATGACCTAGGGGTATTTTTGCAAAAAAATGACGTTTAGGCCTAAAAAATACACTTTCTTAGTTTTTCGAGATGATACGGGCATGCGAGCTTCGAGTTTCGAGAAAGGCTTGTGTTAATGAGCATCAAAAAATCTTTAAGAAAAATGTAAACCCTAGTTTAAGGTTTGTGGGACCTACATCATAGCAAAAGTGAGAACTATAGAGACTCATCGGCCTCGATTGTGAGTCGAGGTTGATTTTTGCCCAAAAATGGCCGACCATGTTTTGAGTTGTTTTAGATGTAGTTTGATAACAAATGAGCCAATGATAAAAACTCATGGCCTTTGGCCATGATCTTGGGGTGATTTTTGCAAAAAAACGACGTTTAGGCCTAGAAAATACAATTTTTTAGTTTTTTGTGATGATGCGGGTATGCGGGCTTTCGTGTTCGGGAAGAACTGGTGTGAATGAGCATGAATAATCCTATAGGAAAAATATAAACCCTAGTTTAAGGTTTGTGCGACCTACATCATAGAAAAAGTTAGAACTATAGAGACTCATCGGCCTTGATCGTGAGTCGAGTTTGATTTTTGCCCAAAAATGGCCAACCACGTTTTGAGCGAGTTTTGGACCTCGTTCGATGCCAAACGATCCAATGATAAAAACTCATGACCTTTTTCCATGACCTCGAGATGATTTTTGCAAAAAAACGACGTTTAGGCCCGGAAAATACGAGTTTTCTAGTTTTTTGTGATGATGTGGGCATACGAACTTTCGTGTTTTGAGAAGAACTGGTGTGAAAGAGCATGAAAAAATCTATAAGAAAATTGTAATCCCCGGTTTGAGGTTTTTGGGACCTACATCATAGAAAAAGTGACAACTATAGAGAATCATCGACCTCGACTCGTGAGCCGAGGTTGATTTTCGTGCAAAAATGATCGACCATGTTTTGAGTTGTTTTAGACCTAGTTCGATGCCAAACGATCCAAAAATAAAAAATCATGGCCTTTGGCCATGGCCTCGGGGTTATTTTTGGAAAAAAATGACGTTTAGGCTAGAAAATACACTTTTCTAGTTTTTCGAGATGATGCGAGCTTCCGAGTTCCGAGAAGAACTGGTGTGAACGAGCGTGAAAAAATATATCCGAAAACCGTAATCCCTGGTTTGAGGTTTTTGGGATCGACATCATAGCAAAAGTGACAACTGTAGAGGCTCATCGACATCGACTACGAGTCGAGGTTGATTTTTGCCCAAAAATGGCCTACCATGTTTTGAGTAGTTTTAGACCTAATTCGATGGCAAACGAGCCAATGATAAAAACTCATTGTCTTTGGCCATGACCTAGGGGTATTTTTGTAAAAAAAAAATGACGTTTAAGTCCAAAAAATACACTTTTCTAGTTGCTTGTGATGATGCGGGCATGCGAGGTTTTGAGTTCCGAGAAGGGTCGTTGTGAACGAGTGTGAAAACACCTATGGGAAAAATGTAAACCCTAGTTTAAGGTTTGTGCGACCTATATCATAGCAAAAGTGAGAACTATAGAGACTCATCGGCCTCGATCGTGAGTCGAGGTTGATTTTTGCCCAAAAATGGCCGATCAAGTTTTGAGCGAGTTTTAGACCTAGTAAGATGCCAAATGATCCAATGATAAAAACTCATGGCCTTTTTCCATGACCTCGTGATGATGCGGGCATGCGGGCGGTTTTCTAGTTTTTCGTAATGATGCGGGCATGCGGGTTTTCGTGTTCGGGAAGAACTGGTGTGAACGAGCATGAAAAAACTATAAGAAAACCGTAATTCCTGGTTTGAGGTTTTTGGGACCTACATCATAGAAAAAGTGACAACTATAAAGACTCATCGGCCTCGACTATGAGTTAAGGTTGATTTTCGTCAAAAAATGGCCGACCATGTTTTGAGCGAGTTTTAGACCTAGTTCGATGGTTAAGGAGCCGGCGATAGAAACTCATTGTCTTTGGCCATGACCTAGGGGTATTTTTGCAAAAAAATGATGATTAGACCGCAAAAATACACTTTTTTAGTTTTTCGAGATGATTCGAGCATGCGAGCATTCGAGTTCCAAGAAGGGCTGGTGTGAACGAGCGTGAAAAAATCTATTGGAAAATGTAAACCGGAGTTTAAGGTTTGTGGGACCTACATCATAGCGAAAGTGAGAACTATAGAGACTTATCGGCCTCGACCGTGAGCTTAGGTTGATTTTTGCACAAAAATGGCCGACCAAGTTTTGAACAATTTTAGACCTAGTTCGATGCCAAAAGAGCCAACGATAAAAACTCATGGCCTTAGGCCATGAGCTCGGGTGATTTTTGCAAAAAAACTACGTTTAGGCCTAGAAAATACACTTTTCTAGTTTCTCGAGATGATGCGGGCATTCGGGCTTTCGAGTTACGGGAAGGACGAGTTGTGAACGAGCGTGAAAAAATCTATAAGAAAATTGTAATCCCTAGTTTGAGGTTTTTGGGACCTACATCATAGAAAAGGTGAAAACTATAGAGACTCATCGGCCTCGACTGTGAGTCGAGGTTGATTTTCGTCAAAAAATGGCCGATCAAGTTTTGAGCGAGTTTTAGACCTAGTTCGATGCCAAACGAGTGAACGATAAAATTCATGCCCTTTGGCCATGACCTTGGGATGATTTTTGTAAAAAAATGACGTTTGGGCCAAAAAATACACTTTTTTAGTTTTTCGAGCTAATGCGGGCATGTAGGCTTTCAAGTTCCGAGAAGGGATGGTGTGGACGGGCATGAAAAAATCTATAGGAAAATTGTAGTGCCTCTTTTAAGGTTTTTGGGATCTACATCATAGCAAAAGTGAAAAACATAGAGACTCATCGGCCTCAATCGTGAGTCGAGGTTGATTTTCGTCCAAAAATGACCAATCAAGTTTTGAGAAGTTTTAGACCTAGTTCGATTCCAAACGAGCTAACGATAAAAACTCATGGCCTTTGGCCATGACCTCGTGGTGATTTTTACAAAAACACGACGTTTAGGCACGAAATTAAACTCTTGTAGTTATTCGAGATGATTCGAGCATGCTCGGCTTTCGAGTTTCGGGAAGGGTTGGTGTGAACGAGTGTGAAAAAATCTATAGGAAAAATGTAGTCCCAAGTTTAAGATTTGTGGGACCTACATCATAGCAAAAGTGAGAGCTATAGAAACTCATCGGCCTCGACTCGTAAGCTTAGGTTGATTTTTGCTCAAAAATGGCCGATCAAGTTTTAAGTAGTTTTAGACCTAGTTTGATGCCAAGTGAGCCAATGATAAAAACTAATCACCATTGGCTATGATCTCGAGGTGATTTTTGCAAAAAAAATGACGTTTAGGCCCGGAAAATATAATTTTCTAGTTTTTTAAGATTATGCGGGCATGCGGGCTTTCGAGTTTTGAGAAGGGTCGGTGTGAACGAGCGTGAAAAAATCTATAAGAAAACTATAATCCCCGGTTTGAGGTTTTTGGGACCTACATTATAGCGAAAGTGACAACTATAGAGACTCATTGGCGTCGATCGTGAGCTAAGGTTGATTTTCTCCTAAAAATGGCCGACCAAGTTTTGAGCGAGTTTTAGACCTAGTTTGATGCCAAACAAGCCAACGATAAAAACTCATGGCCTTTAGCCATGACCTCGCGGTGATTTTTGCAAAAAATTGACTTTTAGGTTCGGAATATAGAATTTTTTCAAACAAACGACGTTTAGGCCCGGAAAAATACACTCTTCTAGCTTTTCGAGATGATGTGGGCATGCGAGGCTTTCGAGTTCCGGAAAGGGCTGGTGTGAACGAGCATGAAAAAATCTATAAGAAAACTATAATTCCCGGTTTTAGGTTTTTGGGACCTACATCATAGCAAAGATGACAACTATAGAGACTCATCGGCCTCGACCGTGAGCCGAGGTTGATTTTCTCTAAAAAATGGCCGATCAAGTTTTGAGTAGTTTTAGACTTAGTGCGATGCCAAACGAGCCAACGATAAAACTCAAGACCTTTGGCCATGACCTTGGGATGACTTTTGTAAAAAAATGACGTTTGGGCCCGGAAAATATATTTTTCTAGTTTTTCGAGCGGATGCGGGCATGTAGGCTTTCGTGTTCGGGAAGGGCTGGTGTGAACGAGCATGAAAAATCTATAGAAAAACTGTAGTCTCCGGTTTGAGGTTTGTGGGACCTAGATCATAGCAAAAGTGACAAATATAGAGACTCCTTGGCCTCGACTCGTGAGTCGAGGTCAATTTTTTCCCAAAAATGGCCGATCAAGTTTTGAGTGGTTTTAGACCTAGTTTGATGGAAAACAAGCCAACGATAAATACTCATGGCTTGTGGGCATGACCTCGAGGTGATTTTTGTAAAGAAACGACGTTTAGGCCCAAAAAATACACTTTTTAGTTTTTTGAGATGATGCGAGCATGCGGGCTTTCGAGTTACGGGAAGGGATGGTGTGAACGAGCATGAAAAAATCTATAACAAAGCCGTAATCCCCGATTTGAGGTTTTTGGGACCTACATCATAGCAAAAGTGACAAACATATAGACTCTTCGGGCTCGACTATGACTCGAGGTTGATTTTCAACCAAACATGGCCAATCAAGTTTTAAGCATTTCTAGACCAATTCGATTCCAAACAAGCCAACGATAAAAAATCTTGGCCATTGGCCATAACCTCGAGGTGATTTTTACAAAAAAATGACATTTAAGCACGGAAAATACACTCTTCTAGTTTTTCGAGATGATGCGAGCATGCGAGCTTTCGAGTTCGGGAAGGGCTGGTGTGAAGGAGTGTGAAAAAATCTATAGAAAAACTTTAATCCCCGGTTTGAGGTTTTTGGGACCTACATCATAACAAAAGTGACAACTATAGAGACTCATCGGCCTCGACCGTGAGTTGATGTTGATTTTCACCAAAAAATGGCTGACCATGTTTTGAATAGTTTTAGACCTAGTTCGTTGCCAAGCGAGCCAACGATAAATACTCATGGCTTGCGGCCATGACATCGGGGTCATTTTGGAAAAAAATGACGTTTAGGCCAAAAAAATACACTTTTCTAGTTTTTTGAAATGATGCGAGTACGCGGGCTTTTGAGTTTCGGGAAGGGCTAGTGCGAACGAGCATGAAAAAAACTATAGGAAAACTATAATCCCTTGTTTGAGGTTTATGGGACCTACATCATAGCGAAAGTGGCAAATATAAAGACTCATCCGGCTCAACTGTGAGTCGAGGTTCATTTTCTTTCAAAAATGGCCAACCATGTTTTAAGCGAGTTTTAGACCTAGTTCGATGCCAAACGAGCCAACGATAAAACTCATGGCCTATGGCCATGACCTCGGGGTGATTTTTGTAAAAAAACGACGTTTAGGCCCAAAAAATACGAGTTTTCTAGTTTTTTGAGATGATGCGAGCTTATGAACTTTCGAGTTCCGAGAAGGGTCGGTGTGAACGAGTGTGAAAAAATCTATAGGAATACTATAATCCTTGGTTTGAGGTTTTTAAGACTCGCATCATAGCAAAAATGACAACTATAGAGACTTATCGGCCTCGACCGTAAGTCGAGGTTGATTTTTGCCCAAAAATGGTCGATCAAGTTACGAGCAGTTTTACACCTAGTTTGATGGAAGATGAGCCGGCGATAAAAACTCATAGCCTTAGGCTATGACCAAGGGGTGATGTTTGCAAAAAAGTAACGTTTAGGCTCAAAAAATATAATTTTCTAGTTTTTCGAGACGATACGGGCATGCGGGCTTTCGAGTTCCGGGAAAGGTCTGGTGTGAACGAGCATGAAAAAGTCTATAGGAAAGCTCGTAATCCCTAGCTTGATGTTTTTGGGACCTATATCATAGAAAAAGTGACAAATATAGAGACTTACCGACCTCGACCGTGTACTCGAGTGATTTTCGCCCAAAAATGGCCGACTAAGTTTTGAGTGGTTTTATAACTAGTTTGATGGGAAATGAGCTAACGATAAGAAATCATTGCTTTTGCCCATGAACTCGGGGTGATTGTTGCAAAAAAACGACATTTAGGCCAAGAAAACACACTTTTTTAGTTTTTCGTGATTGTGCTTGGAATGCGAGCTTTCGAGTTCCGAGAATGGGTGGTGTGAACGAGCATAAAAAAATCTATAAAAAAGCCGTAATCCCCGGTTTGAGGTTTTTGGGACCTACATGATAGCAAAAGTGAGATACATAGAGACTCTTCGACCTCGATTATGACCTAAGGTTGATTTTCGCTTAAAAAATGACCAACCAAGTTTTGAGCGAGTTTTAGACCTAGTTCAATTCCAAACGACCCAATGATAAAAACTCATGGCCATTGGCCATGACCTCGGGGTGATTTTTGTAAAAAAACAACATTTAAACACATAAAATACACTTTTCTAGTTTTTCGATAGGATGCGAGCATGTGGGCTTTCGACTTCCGAGAAGGGTTGGTGTGAACGAGAGTGAAAAAATCTATAAAAAAACTATAATCCCTGGTTTGAGGTTTTTGGGGCCTACGTCATAGCAAAAGTGACGACTATAGATACTCATCGGCCTCGACCGTGAGCTTAGGTTGATTTTCTCCCAAAAATGGCCGACAAAGTTTTGAGCGGTTTTAGACCTAGTTCGATAGCAAACGAGCCAACGATAAAAACTCATTGTCTTTGGCCATGACCTAGGGGTGATTTTTTTTAAAAATGACATTTAGGAACAAAAAATACACTTTTTTAGTTTTTCGAGATGATCCGGGCATGCGGGCTTTCGAGTTTTGAGAAGGGATGGTGTGAACAAGCGTGAAAAAATCTATAGAAAAACCATAAACCCTAATTTAAGGTTTTTGGGACTAACATAATAGCAAAAGTGACAACCATAGAGATTCATCGGTCTCGACTTGACCTAAGGTTGATTTTCGTCGAAAAATGGCCGACAAAGTTTTGAGTAGTTTTAGACCTAGTTCGATACCAAACGAGCCCGCAATAAAAACTCATGGCCTTTTGCAATCATCTCAAGGTGATTTTTGCAAAAAAAATGACGTTTAGCCTCAAAATGACATTTAGCCTCGGAAAATAAAATTTTCTAGTTTTTCGAGATTATGCTCGGCATGAGGGCTTTCGAGTTCCGGAAAGGCTAGTGTGAACGAGCGTGAAAAAAATCTATAGGAAAACCGTAATCCTTGGTTTGAGGTTTGAGGTTTTTGGGACCTACATCATAGGATAAGTGGAAACTATAGAGACTCATTGTCCTCGACCGTGAACCGAGGTCGATTTTCTTCCAAAAATGGCCGACCATGTTTTGAGCAGTTGTAAACCTAGTTCGATGCCAAATGAGCCAACAATAAAAACTCATGGCCTTTAGCCATGACCTCGAGGTGATTTTTTTCTAAAAAACGACGTTTAGGCCTAGAAAATACACTTTTTTAGTTTTTTGAGATGACGCGGGCATGCGGGTTTTCGAGTTCGGGAAGGGCTCGGTGTGAACGAGCATGAAAAAATCTACGTAAAAATTGTAATCCATGATTTGTGATTTTTGGGACTCGTATCATAGGAAAAGTGACAACTATAGAGACTCATCGGCCTCGACCGTGAGCCGAGGTTGATTTTCGTCCAAAAATGGCCGACCAAGTTTTGAGCATTTTTAGGCCCAATTCGATGTCAAACGAGCAAACGAGAAAAACTCATGGCCTTAAGCCATGAACTCGGGGTATTTTTGCAAAAGAACGATGTTTAGGCGTAGAAAATATGATTTTCTAGTTTTTCGAGATGATCCGAGCATGCGGCCTTTCGAGTTCCGGGAAAGGTCGGTGTGAACGAGTGCGAAAAAACCTATAAGAAAAATGTAAACCCTAGTTTAAGGTTTTTGGGACTTACATCATTGCAAAAGTGAGAACTATAGACACTCATCGACTTTAACTATGAGCTGAGGTTGATTTCGCCCAAAAATGGCGAACCAAGTTTTGAGCGAGTTTTAGACCCAGTTCGATGCCAAACGAGCCAACGAGAAAGCTCATGGCCTTTGTCATGACCTCTCGTGTGATTTTTGCAAAAAAAACGATGTTTAGGCTCGGAAAATATAATTTTTTACTTTTTCGATATAATGCGGGCATGCGGGCTTTCGAGTTTCGAGAAGGGCTAGTGTGAACGAGCGTGAAAAAGTCTATAAGAAAACAAGTAATCCTTGGTTTGAGGTTTTTGGGACTCGGATCATAGCAAAAGTGACAACTATAGAGACTCATCGACCTTGCTTGTGAGTCGAGGTTGATTTTCGCCCAAAAATGGTCGACAAAGTTTTGAGCGATTGTAGACCTAGTTTGATGCCAAACGAGCCAACGATAAAATCTCATGGCCTTGGGGCCATGACCTCGTGGTGATTTTTGCAAAAAAACGACGTTTAGGTCGAAAAAATATAATTTTTTAGTTTTTCGAGATGATGCGCATATGCGGGCTTTCGAGTTCCAAGAAGGGTCGGTGTGACGAGCGTGAAAAAATGTATAGAAAAACCGTAGTCCTTCGTTTGAGGGTTTTGGGACTCGCATCATAGCAAAAGTGATAACTAAAGAGACTCATTGGCCTCGACTCGTGAGTTAAGGTTGATTTTCGTCCAAAAATGGCCGATCCAAGTTTTGAGAAGTTTTAGACCTAGTTCGACGAAAACTAAGCCAACAATTAAAACTCATGGCCATTGGCCACGACCTAGGGGTGATTTTTTTCAAAAAAAACGATGTTTAGCCCTAAAAGATATACTTTTCTAGTTTTTCAAGATGATGCGAGCATGTAGGCTTTCAAGTTCCGAAAAGGGTCGGTGTGAACAAGCATTAAAAAATCTATGAAAAAACAATAATCCCCGGTTTGAGGTTTTTGGGACCTACATCATAGCAAAAGTGACAACTATAGAGACTCATCGGCCTCGACCGTGAGCCGAGGTTGATTTTCGCCCAAAAAAGGCCGACCACATTCCGAGTAGTTTTAGACCAAGTTCGATGCCAAACGAGCCAACCATAAAAACTCATGACCTTTGGCCAAGATCTCGGGGTTATTTCTTCAAAAAAATGACATTTAGGCCTAGAAAATACACTTTTTTAGTTTTTCAAGATGATGCGAGCATGTGGGCTTCCGAGTTCCGGGAAGGGCTGGTGTGAACGAGCGTGAGAAAATCTATAGGAAAACTATAATCCCCGGTTTAAGGTTTTTGGGACCTACATCATAGCAAAAGTGACAACTATAGAGACTCATCGGCTTCGACTGTGAGCCGAGGTTGATTTTCGCCCAAAAAATGGCCGACCAAGTTTTGAGAAGTTATAGACCGAGTTCGATTCCAAACGAGACAACAATAAAAACTCATTGTCTTTAGCCATGACCTAGGGGTGATTTTTTCAAAAAAACGACGTTTAGGCCCAAAAAATACACTTTTCTAGTTTTTCGAGATGATGCGAGCATGCGGGCTTTCCGGTTCGGGAAGGGTCTGGTGTGAACAAGCGTGAAAATATCCGTAGGAAAATTATAATATTTGATTTGAGATTTTGACGACCTACATCATAGTAAAAGTGACAACTATAGAGACTCATCGGCCTCGAATTTTAGCAGAGGTTGATTTTCGCCCAAAAATGGCCAACCACGTTCCGAGTAGTTTCGGACCTAGTTCGAGACCAAACGAGCCAACGATAAAAACTCTTCACCTTCGACCATGATCACCGGGTGATTTTTTCCATAAAACGATGTTTAGGCCTAGAAAATACACTTTTCTAGTTTTTCGACATGATGCGGGCATACGGGTTTTCGAGTTTCGGGAGGGGCTGGTTTGAACGAGAGTGAAAAAATCTATAGGAAAACTATAATTCCTGGTTTAAGGTTTTTGGGACCTAGATCATAGCAAAAGTAACAACTATAGAGACCCATCGGCCTCGACTCGTGAGCTGGGGTTGATTTTCGAACTAAAAATGGTTGACCAAGTTTTGAGCAGTTGTAGACCTAGTTCGATTCCAAATGAGGCAACGATAAAAACTCATTGTCTTTGGCCATGACCTAGGGGTGATTTTTTCAAAAAAACGACGTTTAGGCCCAAAAAATACGCTCTTCTAGCTTTTCGATATGATGCGGGCATGCGGGCTTTCGAGTTTCGAGAAGGGCTGGTGTGAACGAGCGTTAAAAAATCTATAGGAATACCGTAATCCTTGGTTTGAGGTTCTTGGGACTCGCATCATAGCGAAAGTAAGAACTATAGAGACTCATTGGCCTCGACTGCGAGCTGAGGTTGATATTCTCCCAAAAATGGCTAACCAAGTTTTGAGCGAGTTGTAGACCTAGTTCGATTCCAAATGAGCCAACGATAAAAACTCATGGCCTTTCTCCATGAGCTCGGAGGGATTTTTTCAAAAAAATGATGTTTAGGCCTAGAAAAAACACTTTTTAGTTTTTTGAGATAATGCGGGCATGCGGGCTTTTGAGCTACGAGAAGGGTTGGTGAGAACGAGCATGAAAAAATCTATAGGAATACTATAATCCTTGGTTTGGGATTTTTAGGACCTACATTATAGCCAAAGCGAGAACTATAGAGACTCATCGGCCTCGATCGTGAGCCGAGGTTGATTTTCCCCCAAAAATGGTCAATCAAGTCTTCAGCGAGTTTTAGGCCTAATTTGATGGAAAATGAGCTAACGATAAAAACTCACGACCTCAGGCTATGACCAAGGGGTGATTTTTGTAAAAAAATGACGTTTAGGCCTAAAAAATACATTTTTCTAGTTTTTCGAGATGATGCGGGCATATGAGCTTTCGAGTTCCAAGAAGGGCTGGTGTAAACGAGCGTGAAAAAATCTATAGAAAAAATATAAATTGTAGTTTAAGATTTTTGGGACCTACATCGAAGCAAAAGTGAGAACTATAGAGACTCATCGGCCTCAACTGTGAGCTGAGGTTGATTTTTGCTTAAAAATGGCCGACCAAGTTTTGAGTAGTTTTAGACCTAGTTTGATACCAAACGAGCCAACGATAAAAACTCATGGCCTTTTGTAATGATCTCGAGGTGATTTTTGCAAAACAAAATGACGTTTAGCCTCGGAAAATAAAATTTTCTAGTTTTTCGAGATTATGTCGGCATGAGGGCTTTCGAGTTCCGGGAAGGTCTAGTGTGAACGAGCGTGAAAAAATCTATAGAAAAACCATAAACCCTAATTTAAGGTTTTTGGGACTAACATAATAGCAAAAGTGACAACTATAGAGATTCATCGGTCTCGACTTGACTCGAGGTTGATTTTCGTCGAAAAATGGTCGACAAAGTTTTGAGTAGTTTTAGACCTAGTTCGATACCAAACGAGCCAGCGATAAAAACTCATGGCCTTTTGCAATCATCTCAAGGTGATTTTTGCAAAAAAAAATGACGTTTAGCCTCGGAAAATAAAATTTTCTAGTTTTTCGAGATTATGTCGGCATGAGGGCTTTCGAGTTCCGGAAGGGCTAGTGTGAACGAGCGTGAAAAAAATCTATATGAAAACCGTAATCCTTGGTTTGAGGTTTGAGGGTTTTGGGACCTACATCATAGGACAAGTGGAAACTATAGAGACTCATTGTCCTCGACTATGAACCGAGGTCGATTTTCTTCCAAAAATGGCCGACCATGTTTTGAGCGAGTTGTAAACCTAGTTCGATGCCAAATGAGCCAACAATAAAAACTCATGGCCTTTAGCCATGACCTCGAGGTGATGTTTTTTAAAAAACGACGTTTAGGCCTAGAAAATACACTTTTTTAGTTTTTTGAGATGACACGGGCATGCGGGCTTTCGAGTTCCGGGAAGGGTCGGTGTGAACGAGCGTGAAAAAATCTACGGAAAAATTGTAATCCATGATTTGTGATTTTTGGGACTCGTATCATAGGAAAAGTGACAACTATAGAGACTCATCGGCCTCGACTCGTGAGCCGAGGTTGATTTTCGTCCAAAAATGGCCGATCAAGTTTTGAGCATTTTTAGGCCCGGTTCGATGTCAAACGAGCAAACGAGAAAAACTCATGGCCCTAAGCCATGAACTCGAGGTATTTTTGCAAAAGAATGATGTTTAGGCGTAAAAAATATGATTTTCTAGTTTTTCGAGATGATCCGAGCATGCGGGCTTTCGAGTTCCGGGAAAGGCTGGTGTGAACGAGTGCGAAAAAACTTAGAAGAAAAATGTAAACCCTAGTTTAAGGTTTTTGGGGCTTACATCATTGCAAAAGTGAGAACTATAGACACTCATCGACTTTAACTATGAGTCGAGGTTGATTTCGCCCAAAAATGACGAACCAAGTTTTGAGCGAGTTTTAGACCCGGTTCGATGCCAAACTAGCCAACGAGAAAGCTCATGGCCTTTGTCATGACCTCTGTGTGATTTTTGCAAAAAAACGATTTTTAGGCTCGGAAAATATAATTTTTTACTTTTTCGAGATAATGCGGGCATGCGGGCTTTCGAGTTTCGAGAAGGGCTAGTGTGAACGAGCGTGAAAAAGTCTATAAGAAAACGAGTAATCCTTGGTTTGAGGTTTTTGGGACTCGGATCATAGCAAAAGTGACAACTATAGAGACTCATCGACCTTGCTTGTGAGCCGAGGTTGATTTTCGCCCAAAAATGGTCGACGAAGTTTTGAGCGATTGTAGACCTAGTTTGATGCCAAACGAGCCAACGATAAAATCTCATGGCCTTGGGGCCATGACCTCGTGGTGATTTTTGCAAAAAAACGACGTTTAGGTCGAAAAAATATAATTTTTTAGTTTTTCGAGATGATGCGCATATGCGGGCTTTCGAGTTCCGGGAAGGGTCGGTGTGACGAGCGTGAAAAAATATATAGAAAAACCGTAGTCCTTCGTTTGAGGGTTTTGGGACCTGCATCATAGCAGAAGTGACAACTAAAGAGACTCATTGGCCTCGACCGTGAGTTAAGGTTGATTTTCGTCCAAAAATGGCCGATCAAGTTTTGAGAAGTTTTAGACCTAGTTCGACGAAAACTAAGCCAACAATTAAAACTCATGGCCATTGGCCACGACCTAGGGGTGATTTTTTCAAAAAAACGATGTTTAGGCCTAAAAGATATACTTTTCTAGTTTTTCAAGATGATGCGGGCATGTAGGCTTTCAAGTTCCGAAAAGGGCTGGTGTGAACAAGCATTAAAAAATCTATGAAAAAACTATAATCCCCGGTTTGAGGTTTTTGGGACCTACATCATAGCAAAAGTGACAACTATAGAGACTTATCGGCCTCGACCGTGAGTCGAGGTTGATTTTCGCCCAAAAGAGGCCGACCACATTCGAGTAGTTTTAGACCAAGTTCGATGCCAAACGAGCCAACCATAAAAACTCATGACCTTTGGCCAAGATCTCGGGGTTATTTCTTCAAAAAAATGACGTTTAGGCCTAGAAAATACACTTTTTTAGTTTTTCAAGATGATGCGGGCATGTGGGCTTCCGAGTTCGGGAAGGGTCGGTGTGAACGAGCGTGAGAAAATCTATAGGAAAACTATAATCCCCGGTTTGAGGTTTTTGGGACCTACATCATAGCAAAAGTGACAACTATAGAGACTCATCGGCCTCGACCGTGAGCCGAGGTTGATTTTCGCCCAAAAAATGGCCGACCAAGTTTTGAGAAGTTATAGACCGAGTTTGATTCCAAACGAGACAACAATAAAAACTCATTGTCTTTAGCCATGACCTAGGGGTGATTTTTTCAAGAAAACGACGTTTAGGCCCAAAAAATACACTTTTCTAGTTTTTCGAGATGATGCGAGCATGCGGGCTTTACGAGTTCGGGAAGGGTCTGGTGTGAACAAGCGTGAAAATATCTATAGGAAAATTATAATATTTGATTTGAGGTTTTGACGACCTACATCATAATAAAAGTGACAACTATAGAGACTCATCCGCCTCGAATTTTAGCGAGAGGTTGATTTTCGCCCAAAAATGGCCAACCACATTCCGAGTAGTTTCGGACCTAGTTCGAGACCAAACGAGCCAACGATAAAAACTCTTCACCTTCGGCCATGATCACAAGGTGATTTTTTCCATAAAACGATGTTTAGGCCTAGAAAATACACTTTTCTAGTTTTTCGACATGATGCGAGCATACGGGTTTTCGAGTTCGGGAGGGGTCGGTTTGAACGAGAGTGAAAAAATCTATAGGAAAACTATAATTCCTGGTTTAAGGTTTTTGGGACCTAGATCATAGCAAAAGTAACAACTATAGAGACTCATCGGCCTCGACCGTGAGTCGAGGTTGATTTTCGAACTAAAAATGGTCGACCAAGTTTTGAGCGGTCGTAGACCTAGTTCGATTCCAAATGAGCCAACGATAAAAACTCATTGTCTTTGGCCATGACCTAGGGGTGATTTTTTCAAAAAAATGACATTTAGGCCCAAAAAATACACTCTTCTAGCTTTTCGAGATGATGCGGGCATGCGGGCTTTCGAGTTTCGAGAAGGGCTGGTGTGAACGAGCGTTAAAAAATCTATAGGAATACTGTAATCCTTGGTTTGAGGTTCTTGGGACCTGCATCATAGCGAAAGTAAGAACTATAGAGACTCATTGGCCTCGACTGCGAGCTGAGGTTGATATTCTCCCAAAAATGGCTAACTAAGTTTTAAGCGAGTTGTAGACCTAGTTCGATTCCAAATGAGCCAACGATAAAAACTCATGGCCTTTCGCCATGAGCTCGGAGGGATTTTTTCAAAAAAATGATGTTTAGGCCTAGAAAAAACACTTTTTAGTTTTTTGAGATAATGCGGGCATGCGGGCTTTTGAGCTCCGAGAAGGGTTGGTGAGAACGAGCATGAAAAAATCTATAGGAATACTATAATCCTTAGTTTGAGATTTTTGGGACCTACATTATAGCCAAAGCGAGAACTATAGAGACTCATCGGCCTCGACCGTGAGTCGAGGTTGATTTTCCCCCAAAAATGGTCAATCAAGTCTTCAGCGAGTTTTTGGCCTAGTTTGATGGAAAATGAGCTAACGATAAAAACTCATAGCCCTAGGCTATGACCAAGGGGTGATTTTTGTAAAAAAATGACGTTTAGGCCTAAAAAATACACTTTTTTAGTTTTTCGAGATGATGCGAGCATATGAGCTTTCGAGTTCCAAGAAGGGCTGGTGTAAACGAGCGTGAAAAAATCTATAGAAAAAATATAAATTGTAGTTTAAGGTTTTTGGGACCTACATCGTAGCAAAAGTGAGAACTATAGAGACTCATCGGCCTCGACTCGTGAGCTGAGGTTGATTTTTGCTTAAAAATGGCCGACCAAGTTTTGAGTAGTTTTAGACCTAGTTTGATACCAAACGAGCCAACGATAAAAACTCATGGCCTTTTGTAATGATCTCGAGGTGACTTTTGCAAAAAAAAATGACGTTTAGCCTCGGAAAATAAAATTTTCTAGTTTTTCGAGATTATGCTGGCATGAGGGCTTTCGAGTTCCGGGAAGGGCTAGTGTGAACGAGCGCTGAAAAAATCTATAGAAAAACCATAAACCCTAATTTAAGGTTTTTGGGACTAAAAAGTGACAACTATAGAGATTCATCGATCTCGACTTGACTCGAGGTTGATTTTCGTCGAAAAATGGCCGACAAAGTTTTGAGTAGTTTTAGACCTAGTTCGATACCAAACGAGCCAACGATAAAAACTCATGGCCTTTTGCAATCATCTCGAGGTGATTTTTGCAAAAAAAATGACGTTTAGCCTCGAAAAATAAAATTTTCTAGTTTTTCGAGATTATGCCGGCATGAGGGCTTTCGAGTTCGGGAAGGGCTAGTGTGAACGAGCGTGAAAAAAATCTATAGGAAAACCGTAATCCTTGGTTTGAGGTTTGAGGTTTTTGGGACCTACATCATAGGACAAGTGGAAACTATAGAGACTCATTGTCCTCGACTCGTGAACCGAGGTCGATTTTCTTCCAAAAATGGTCGACCATGTTTTGAGTAGTTGTAAACCTAGTTCGATGCCAAATGAGCCAACAATAAAAACTCATGGCCTTTAGCCATGACCTCGAGGTTATTTTTTTAAAAAAAACGACGTTTAGGCCCGGAAAATACACTTTTTTAGTTTTTTGAGATGACGCAGGCATGCGGGCTTTCGAGTTCCGGGAAGGGTCGGTGTGAATGGGCTTGAAAAAATCTACGGAAAAATTGTAATCCATGATTTGTGATTTTTGGGACTCGTATCATAGGAAAAGTGACAACTATAGAGACTCATTGGCCCCGACTCCGAGCTGAGGTTGATATTCTCCCAAAAATGGCTAACTAAGTTTTGAGCGAGTTGTAGACCTAGTTCGATTCCAAATGAGCCAACGATAAAAACTCATGGCCTTTCGCCATGAGCTCGAGAGGATTTTTTCAAAAAAATGATGTTTAGGCCTAGAAAAAACACTTTTTAGTTTTTTGAGATAATGCGGGCATGCGGGCTTTTGAGCTTCGAGAAGGGCTGGTGAGAACGAGCATGAAAAAATCTATAGGAATACTATAATCCTTGGTTTGAGATTTTTGGGACCTACATTATAGCCAAAGCGAGAACTATAGAGACTCATCGGCCTCGACCGTGAGCCGAGGTTGATTTTCCCCCAAAAATGGTCAATCAAGTCTTCGAGCAGCTTTTGGCCTAGTTTGATGGAAAATGAGCTAACGATAAAAACTCACGAGCCCTAGGCTATGACCAAGGGGTGATTTTTGTAAAAAAATGACGTTTAGGCCTAAAAAATACATTTTTCTAGTTTTTCGAGATGATGCGGGCATATGAGCTTTCGAGTTCCAAGAAGGGCTGGTGTAAACGAGCGTGAAAAAATCTATAGAAAAAATATAAATTGTAGTTTAAGGTTTTTAGGACCTACATCGTAGCAAAAGTGAGAACTATAGAGACTCATCGGCCTCGACCGTGAGCCGAGGTTGATTTTTGCTTAAAAATGGCCGACCAAGTTTTGAGTAGTTTTAGACCTAGTTTGATACCAAACGAGCCAACGATAAAAACTCATGGCCTTTTGTAATGATCTCGAGGTGATTTTTGCAAAAAAAAAATGACGTTTAGCCTCGGAAAATAAAATTTTCTAGTTTTTCGAGATTATGTCGGTATGAGGGCTTTCGAGTTTCGGGAAGGGCTAGTGTGAACGAGCGTGAAAAAATCTATAGAAAAACCATAAACCCTAATTTAAGGTTTTTAGGACTACATAATAGCGAAAGTGACAACTATAGAGACTCATCGGCCTCGACTCGTGAGTTGAGGTTGATTTCACCCAAAAAGATCGACCACAGATTCGAGTAGTTTTAGACCAAGTTCGATGCCAAACGAGCTAATGATAAAAACTCATGGCCTTTGGCCAAGATCTCGGGGTTATTTTTTCAAAAAAAATGACGTTTAGGCTCAGAAAATACACTTTTTTAGTTTTTCAAGATGATGCGGGCATGTGGGCTTCCGAGTTCTAAGAAGGGATGGTGTGAACGAGTGTGAGAAAATCTATAGGAAAACTATAATCCCCGGTTTGAGGTTTTTGGGACCTATATCATAGTAAAAGTGATAACTATAGAGACTCATCGTCCTCGACCGTGAGCCGAGGTTGATTTTCGCCCAAAAATGGCCGACCAAGTTTTGAGCAGTTGTAGTCCTAGTTCGGTTCCAAATGAGACAACAATAAAAACTCATTGTCTTTATCCATGACCTAGTGGTGATTTTTTCAAAAAAACAACGTTTAGGTAAAAAAATTACACTTTTCTAGTTTTTCGAGATGATGCGGGCATGCGGGCTTTACGAGTTCCGGAAAGAGTCGGTGTGAACAAGCGTGAAAAAATCTATAGGAAAATTATAATATTTGATTTGAGGTTTTTGGGACTCGCATCATAGTACAACTAACAACTATAGAGACTCATCGGCCTTGAATTTTAGCTTAGGTTGATTTTCACCCAAAAATGGCCAACCACGTTCTGAGTAGTTTTAGAACTAGTTCAATACCAAAAGAGCCAACGACAAAAACTCTTGACCTTCGGCCATGATCACGAGGTGATTTTTTTCCAAAAAAATGTTGTTTAGGCCCGGAAAATACACTTTTCTAGTTTCTCGAGATGATGCGGGCATGCGGGTTTTCGAGTTCCAAGAAGGGCTGGTTTCGAATGAGAGTGAAAAAATCTATAGGAAAACTATAATCTTCGGTTTGAGGTTTTTACGACCTACATCATAGCAAAAGTGACAACTATAGAGACTCATCGGCCTCGACCGTGAGCCGAGGTTGATTTTCTCCTAAAAATGGCCGACCAAGTCTTGAGCGATTGTAGACCTAGTTCGATTCCAAACGAGCCAACGATAAAAACTCATTGTCTTTGGCCATGACCTAGGGGTGATTTTTTCAAAAAAACGACGTTTAAGCCCAAAAAATACACTCTTCTAGCTTTTCGAGATGATGCGGGCATGCGGGCTATCGAGTTCCGGGAAGAGTCTGGTGTGAACGAGCATTAAAAAATCTATAGGAATACTGTAATCCTTGGTTTGAGGTTTTTGAGACCTGCATCCTAGCAAAAGTAAGAACTATAGAGACTCATCGGCCTCGACTGTGACTCGACGTTGATTTTCTCCCAAAAATGGCTAACCAAGTTTTGAGTAGTTGTAGACCTAGTTCGATTCCAAATGAGCCAACGATAAAAACGCATGGCCTTTCGCCATGAGCTCGAGGGGATTTTTCCAAAAAAATGATGTTTAGGTCTAGAAAAAACACTTTTCTAGTTTTTCGAGATAATGTCGGCATGCGGGCTTTCGAGTTTCGAGAAGGGCTGGTGTGAACGAGCATGAAAAAATCTATAGGAATACTATAATCCTTGGTTTGAGGTTTTTGAGGCCTACATTATAGCCAAAGCGAGAACTATAGAGACTCATCGGCCTCGACTATGAGCCGAGGTTGATTTTCACCCAAAAATGGTCAATCAAGTCTTGAGCGAGTTTTAGACCTAGTTTGATGGAAAATGAGCCAATGATAAAAACACACGGCCTCTAGGCTATAACCACGGGGTGATTTTTGTAAAACAATGACGTTTAGGCCTAAAAAATACACTTTTTTAGTTTTTCGAGATGATGCGAGCATACGAGCTTTCGAGCTTCGAGAAAGGTCTGGTGTGAACGAGCGTGAAAAAATCTATAGGACAAATATAAATCGTAGTTTAAGGTTTTTGGGACCTACATCGTAGCAAAAGTGAGAACTATAGAGACTCATCGGCCTCGACTATGAGTCGAGTTTGATTTTCTCCCAAAAATGGCCAACCATGTTTTGAGTAGTTTTAAACCTAGTTCGATGCCAAACGAGACAACAATAAAAACTCTTAGCCTTTTTCCATAATCTCGGGGTGATTTTTTCAAAAAAATGACGTTTAGGCCTAGAAAATATACTTTTCTAGTTTTTCGAGATTATGCGGGCATGCGGGCTTTCGAGTTACGGGAAGGGTTATTGTAAACGAGTGTGAAAAGATCTATAGAAAAGAAGTAAACCCTAGTTTAACATTTTTGGGACCTACATCATAGCAAAAGTGAGAACTATAGACACTTATCGGCCTCGACCGTGAGTCGAGGTTGATTTTTGCCCAAAAATGGTTGACCTCGTTTTAAGAAGTCTGTAGATCTAGTTCGATTCCAAACGAGCCGGTGATAAAAAATCATTGTCTTTGGCCATGACCTATAGGTGATTTTTTTAAAAAAAAGACGTTTAGGCCCAAAAAATACACTTTTCTAGTTTTTTGAGATGATGGGGGCATGCGAGCTTTCGAGTTACGGGAAGGGTCGGTGTGAACGAGCATGAAAAAATCTATAGGAAAACTACAATCCCCGGTTTGAGGTTTTAGGACCTACATCATAGCAAAAGTGACAACTATAGAGACTCATCGGCCTCGACTGCGAGCCGAGGTTGATTTTCACCCATAATTGGCCGACCAAGTTTTAAGCGATTGTAGACCGAGTTCGATTCCAAATGAGCCGGCGATAAAAACTCATGGCCTTTCGCCATGAGCTCGTGGTGATTTTATCAAAGAAACAATGTTTAGGCCTAGAAAAAACACTTTTCTAGTTTTTTTAGATGATGCGAGCATGCGAGGCTTTTGAGTTCCGAGAAGAGTTGGTGTGAATGAGCATGAAAAATCTAAAGGAACGAGTATAATCCCCGGTTTGAGGTTTTTGGGACCTATATTATAGCAAAATTGATAACTATAGAGATTCATCGACCTTGACTATGAGCTACGGTTGATTTTCGTCCAAAAATGATCAACCAAGTTTTGAGCAATTGTAGACCTAGTTTGATTCCAAACGAGCCAAACGATAAAAACTCATTGTCTTTGGCCATGACCTAGGGGTGATTTTTTCAAAAAAACGAAGTTTAGGCCCAAAAAATACACTTTTCTAATTTTTTCGAGATGACGCGGGCATGCGGGCTTTCGAGTTTCTAGAAGGGCTGGTGTGAACGAGCATGAAAAAATCTATAGGAAAACCGTAATCTTTGGTTTAAGGTTTTTGGGACTTGCATCATAGCTAAAGTGACAACTATAGAGACTCATCGGCCTCGACACCGAGTCGAGGTTGATTTTCTCGTAAAAATGACCGACCAAGTTTTGAGTAGTTGTAGACCTAGTTCGATTCCAATTGAGCCAATGATAAAAAACTCATGGCCCTCGGCCATGACCTCGAGGTATTTTTTCAAAAAAACGACGTTTACGCCTAGAAAAAACACTTTTCTACTTTTTCGAGATGTGTGGTCATACGGGCTTTTGATTTTCGGGTAGAATTGGTGTGAACTTATGTGAAAAATATATAGAAAAACTATAATCCCCGATTTAAGGTTTTTGGGACCCACATCAAACAAAAAGTGACAACTATAGAGACTCATCGGCCTCGACTGTGAGTCGAGGTTGATTTTCCCCTAAAAATGGCCGACCAAGCTATGAGCAACTCGTAGACCTAGTTCGATTTGAAACGAGCCAATGATAAAAAATCATTGTCTTTGACCATGACCTAGGGATGATTTTTTCAAAAAAATGACGTTTAGGCCCAACAAATACACTTTTCTAGTTTTTTTAAATGATGTAGGCATGCGAGGCTTTCGAGTTCGGGAAGGGCTGGTGTGAACGAGTTTGAAAAAATCTATAGGAACACTATAATCCCGAGTTCGAGGTTTTTGGGACCTACATCATAGCAGAAGTGACAACTATAGAGACTCATTGGTCTCGACTCTAAGCCGAGGTTGATTTTCACCCAAAAAAAGGTGACCAAGTTTTGAGTAGTTGTAGACCTAGTTCGATTCCAAATGACCTAACGATAAAAACTAATGGTCTTTGGCTATGACCTCGGGGTGATTTTTTCAAGAAAACGACGTTTTGGCCCGGAAATACACTTTTCTAGTTTTTCAAGATATACGGGCATGCGGGCTTTCAATATCTTGGAATGGTTGGTGCGAAAGAGAGTGAAAAAATATATAGGAAAACTATAATCCCCGGTTTGAGGTTTTTGGAACTTACATCATAGCAAAAGTGACAATTAAAGAGACTCATCGGCCTCGATCGTGAGCTGAGGTTGATTTTTGCCCAAAAATGGCTCACCAAGTTTTGAGTAGCGAGTAGACCTAGTTCGATTCCAAACGAACTAACGATAAAAACTCATTGTCTTTGGCCATGACCTAGGGGTGATTTTTGTAAAAAAAAATGACGTTTAGGCCCAAAAAATACACTTTTCTAGTTTTTTGAGATAATGCGAGCATGCGGGCTTTCGAGTTTCGAGAAAGGCTGGTGTGAATGAATGTGAAAAAATCTATAGAAAACTATAATCCCTGGTTTAAGGTTTTTGGGACCTACATCTTAGTAAAAGTGACAACTATAGAGACTCATCGACCTCGACCGTGAGTCGAGGTTGATTTTTGCCCAAAAATGGTCGATGAAGTTTTGAGCGAGTTGTAGACCTAGTTTGGTTCTAAATGATCCAACGATAAATGAATATTGTCTTTGGCCATGAACTCGGGGTGATTTTTTCAAGAAAACGACGTTTAGGCACAAAAAATACACTTTTCTAGTTTTTTGAGTCTATGCGAGCATCCGGGCTTTCGAGTTACCGGAAGTGCTAGTGTGAATGAACGTAAAAAAATCTATAGAAAAACTATAATCCCCGGTTTGAGGTTTTTGGGACCTACATATAACAAAAGTGACAACTATAGAGACTTATTGGCCTCGATTTTGAGCTGAGATTCGATTTTCTCCCCAAAATGACCGACTACGTTTTGAGCATTTGTAGATCTAGTTCGATTCAAAATGAGCCAAAGATAAAAAATCATTGTCTTTGGCCATGACCTCGGGGTATTTTTTCAAAAAAACGACGTCTAGGCCCAACAAATACACGTTTTTAGTTTTTCGAGATGATGCGGGCATGCGGGCTTTCGAGTTTCGGGAAGGGCTAGTGTGAACGAGTGTGAAAAAATCTATAGGAACACTATAATCCCGGGTTTGAGGTTTTTGGGACCTACATCATAGCAAAAATGACAACTATAGAGACTCATTGGTCTCGACTCTAAAGCGAGGTTGATTTTCACCCAAAAATGATCGACCGGGTTTTGAGTAGTTGTAGACCTAGTTCGATTCCAAATGAGCCAATGATAAAAACTCATGGCCTTTGGTCATGACCTCGGGGTGATTTTTTCAAAAAAACGACAATTAGGCCTAGAAAAAACACTTTTCTAGTTTTTCGAGATATGCGGGTATACGGGCTTTTGATTTCCGAGAAAGGTCGGTGCGAACGAGCATGAAAAAATCTATATGAAAACTATAATCCCGGGGTTACGGTTTTGGGACTTACATCATGGCAAAAGTTACAACTATAGAGACTCATCGACCTCGACTCTCGAGTCGAGGTTGATTTTCTCCCAAAAATGGCCAACCAAGTTTTGAGCAATTGTAGACCAAGTTCAATTCCAAATGAGCCAACAATAAAAACTTATGGCCTTTGGCCATGACCTCAAGGTGATGTTTTCAAAAAAACGATGTTTAGAACCGAAAAAATCCGAAGTCGAGATTCGATTTTCTCCCCAAAATGATCGACCAAGTTTTGAGCATTTGTAGACCTAGTTCGATTCCATACGAGCCAATGATAAAAACCCATGGCCCTTGACCATGACCTAGGGGTGATTTTTTCAAAAAAAACGACGTTTAGGCCCAAAAATACACTTTTCTAGTTTTTCAAGATGATGTTAGCATGCGGGCTTTTGACTTTCGGGAAGGCTAGTGTGAACGAGCGTGAAAAAATCTATAAGAAAACTATAATCCATGGTTTGAGGTTTTTCGGACCTACATCATAGCAAAATGAGAACTATAGAGACTCATCGACCTCGACCTAAGCCGAGGTTGATTTTCGCCCAAAAATGACCGACCAAGTTTTGACCGAGTTTTAGACCTAGTTTGATATCAAATGAGCCAACGATAAAAACTCATGGGCTTTGCCCATGACCTCGGGGTGATTTTTACAAAAAAAAAAAAACGACGTTTAGGCCAAGAAAATACAATTTTCTAGTTTTTCGAGATGATACGAGCATGTGGGCTTTTGAGTTCCATGAAGGGCTGGTGTAAACGAGTATGAAAAAATCTATAGGAAAACCGCAAACCTTGGTTAGAGGTTTTTAGGGCCTACATCATAGCAAAAGTGACAATTTTGAAGACTCATCGGCCTCGACTCGTGAGTCGAGGTTGATTTTCGCCCAAAAATGGCCGATCAAGTTTTGAGCAATTGTAGACCTAGTTCGATTCCAAATGAGTCAACAATAAAAAATCTTGGCCTTTGGCCACGACCTCGGGGTGATTTTTTCAAAAAACGACGTTTAGGCCTAGAAAATACACTTTTTTAGTTTTTCGAGATGATGCGAGTATGGGGGCTTTCGAGTTTTGGGAAGGGCTGGTGTGAACGAGCATAAAAAAATCTTTAGGAAAACTACAAACCCCGGTTAGAGGTTCTTAAGACGTACATCATAGTAAAAGTGACAACTTTGGAGACTCATCGGCCTCGACGGTGAGCTAAGGTTGATTTTCGCCGTGAGCTAAGGTTGATTTTCGCCCAAAAATGGTTGACCAAGTTTTAAGCGAGTTTTAGAACAATTTCGATAGCAAATGAGCCAATGATAAAATCTCATGTCCTTTGGCCATGACCTCGGGGTGATTTTATAAAAAAAAACGACATCTAGGCTTAGAAAATACACTTTTCTAATTTTTCAAGATGATGCGGGCATACGAGCTTTCAAGTTCCGAGAAGAGTCGGTGTGAACAAGCGTGAAAAAAGTTATAGGAAAACTATAATCCCCGGTTTGAGCTTTTTGGGACCTACATCATAGCAAAAGTGACAACTACAGAGGCACATCGGCCTCGACCCCGAGCCGAGGTTGATTTTCTACCAAAAATGGCCAATCAAGTTTTGAAGTTGTTTTAGATCTAGTTTGATTCCAAACGAGCCAACGATAAAAACTCATGGCCTTTGGCCTTGACCTCGTGGTGATTGTTATAAAAAAAACGACATTTAGACCCGGGAAATATCCTTTTCTAGTTTTTCAAAATGATGCGGGCATGCGAGCTTTCGAGTTTCGGGAAGGGTTGGTGTGAACGAGTGTGAAAAAATCTATAGGAAAACCGTAATCCCCGGTTTGACGTTTTTGGACTTACATCATAGCAAAAGTGACAACTATAGACACTCATCGACCTTCGCCGTGAGCTAAGGTTGATTTTCTCCCAAAAATAGCTAACCAAGTTTTGAGTAGTTATAGACCCGAGTTCAATTCCAAACGAGCCAACAATAAAAACTCATGGCCATTGGCCATGATCTCGGGTGAGTTTTTCAAAAAAAACAACATTTATGCCGTAAAATACGAGCTTTTTATTTTTTCAAGATGATGTGGGCATGCGGACTTTTGAGTTACGGGAAAGGCTGGTTCGAACAAGTATGAAAAAATCTATAGGAAAACCGTAATTCTTGGTTTCGGGTTCTTGGGACCTACATCATAGCAAAAGTGACAACTTTGGAGACTCATCGGCCTCGACCGTGAGCCGAGGTTGATTTTCGGCCAAAAATGACCGACGAAGTTTTGAGCGGTTTTAGAACTATTTTGATGGCAAATGAGCCAACGATAAAAACTCATGGCCTTTGGCCATGACCTCTAGGTGATTTTTTTTAAAAAACAACGTCTAGGACTAGAAAATATACTTCTAGGCCTAGAAAATATAGTTTTCTAGTTTTTCGAGATAATGTGAGCATACGGGCTTTCGAGTTCCGGGAAGAGCTGGTATGAACGAATGTGAAAAAATCTATTGGAAAACTATAATCCCCGGTTTGAGGTTTTTGGGACCTACATCATAGCAAAAATGGCAACTATAGAGATTCATCCGCCTTGACTACGAGTTGAGGTTGATTTTCTCCTAAAAATGGTAACCAAGTTTTGAGCAATTGTAGACCTAGTTCGATTCCAAATTAGCCAATGATAAAAACTAATGGCCTTTGGCCATGACCTCGGGGTGATTTTTTTAAAAAAACGACGTTTAGGCCTAAAAAATACAGTTTTCTAGTTTTTCGAGATAATGTGGGCATGCGAACATTCGAGTTTCGTGAAGGGCTAGTGTGAACAACCGTGAAAAAATTTATAGGAAAACAATAATCCTTGGTTTGATGTTCTTGGGACCTACATCATAGCAAAAGTGACAACTATAGAGACTCATCGGCCTCGACTCGAGTCGAGGTTGATTTTCGCCCAAAAATGGGTGGCCAAGTTTTGAGCAGTTTTAGACCTAGTTCGATGGAAAACAAGCCAACAATAAAAACTCATGGCCTTTGTCCATGACCTCGAGGTGATTTTTGTAAAAAAACATATTTAGGCTAAGAAAATACATATTTCTAGTTTTTTGAGATAATGCGGCATGCGGGCTTCCGAGTTCCGGAAGAGTCTGGTGTGAACGAGCGTGAAAAAATATATAGAAAAACTATAATCCCCGGCTTGAGCTTTTTGGTGCCTACATCATAGCAAAAGTCACAACTATAAAAACTCATTGGCCTCGACTCGTGAGCCGAGGTTGATTTTCTCCCAAAAATGGCCGACCAAGTTTTGAGTAGTTTAAAGACCTAGTTCGATTCCGAACGAGCCAACGATAAAAACTCATGGCGCTAGTGCCATCACCTCGTGGTGATTTTTGTAAAAAAACCAATGTTTAGGCCTAGGAAATATACTTTTCTACATTTTTCGAGATGATGCGGGCATGCGTGCTTTCGAATTTTGGGAAGGACTAGTGTGAACGAGTGTGAAAAAATCGATAGAAAAACTACAATCCCTGGTTTGAGATTTTGGGGACCTACATCATAGTAAAAGTGACAACTATAGAGACTTATCGGCCTCGACTTTGAGCCGAGGTTGATTTTCACACAAAAATGGCCGATCAAGTTTTGAGCAGTTTTAGATGTAGTTCGATGACAAACGAGCCAACGTTAAAAACTCATGGCCTTTGTCCATAACCTCTGGGTTATTTTTGTTAAAAAATGACATTTAGGCCTAGAAAATAAATTTTTCTAGTTCTTCGAGATGATGCGGGGATGCGAGCTTTTGAGTTCCGGGAAGGGCTAGTGTGAACGAGCGTGAAAAAATCTATAGAAAAACTATAATCCCCGGTTTGATGTTTTTGGGACCCACATCATAGCAAAAGTGGAAACTATAGAGACTCGATCGGCCTCGACTCGTGAGTTGAGGTTGATTTTCGCTCAAAAATGATAGACCACGTTTTGAGCGATTGTAGACCTAGTTCGATTCCAAATGAGCCAACGATAAAAATTCATTGCCATTGGCCAAGACCTCGGGGTGACTTTTTCAAAAAAATGACATTTAGGCTCGGAAAATACACTTTTCTAGTTTTTCGAGATGATGTGGGCATGCGAACTTTCAAGTTTCGGAAAGGGTCGGTGTGAACAAGTGTGAAAAAATCTATAGGAAACACCGTAATCCTTGGTTTTAGGTTCTTGGGACCTGCATCACAACAAAAGTGACAACTATAGAGACTCATCGTCCTCGACTATGAGTTGAGGCTAATTTTCGCCCAAAAATGGTCGATCAAGTTTTGAGTAATTTCAGACCTAGTTCGATGGAAAATGAGCCAACCATAAAAACTCATAGCCTTTGGCTATGATCTAGGGGTGATTTTTGCACAAAAACGATATTTAGGCCCAAAAAATATACTTTTCTAGTTTTGTCGAGATGATGCGAGCTATATGAGCTTTCGAGTTCTAGAAGGGCTGGTGTGAACAAGCATGAAAAAATCTATAAGAAAAATGTAAACCCTAGTTTAAGGTTATTAGGACTTACATCGTAGCAAAAGTAAGAACTATAGAGACTCATCGGCCTCGACCGTGAGCCGAGGCTGATTTTCGCTCAAAAATAGCCGACCATGTTTGGAGTAGTTTTAGACCTAGTTCGATGCCAAATGAGCAAATGATAAAATCTCATGGCCTCGTAACCATGACCTCGGGGTGAGTTTTTCAAAAAAATGACATTTAGTCCTAGAAAATACACTTTTTTAGTTTTTCAAGATGATGCGGGCATGCGAGCTTTCGAGTTTCGAAAAGGGCTGATGTGAATGACCATGAAAAAATCTATAGGAAAACTGCAAATCCTAGTTTGAGGTTTTTGTGACCTACATCATAGCAAAAGTGACAACTTTGGAGACTCATCGGCCTCGATTGTGAGTTGAGGTTGATTTTTGCCCAAAAATGGCCGACCAAGTTTCGAGTAGTTTTAGAATTATTTCGATGGCAAATGAGCCAATGATAAAAGCTCATGGCCTTTGGCCATGACCTCTAGGTGATTTTTTAAAAAAAACGACGTCTAGGACTAGAAAATACACTTTTTTAGTTTTTCGAGATGATGCGAGCATGCGAGTTTTCGAGTTCGAGAAGAGTTAGTATGAACGAGCGTGAAAAAATCTATTGAAAAACTATAATCCCTAGTTTGAGGATTTTGGGACCTACATCATAGGAAAAATGACAACTATAGAGATTCATCGGCCTCGACTGTGAGTCGAGGTTGATTTTCTCGCAAAAATGGCTAACCAAGTTTTGAGCAATTGTAGACCTAGTTCAATTCCAAATGAGCCAATGATAAAAACTCATGGCCTTTGGCCATGACCTCGGGGTGATTTTTTCAAAAAAACAACGTTTAGGCCTAGAAAATACAGTTTTCTAGTTTTTCGAGATAATGTGGGCATGCGAACATTCGAATTTCGAGAAGGGTTGGTGTGAACAAGCGTGAAAACATTTATAGAAAAACGATAATCCTTGGTTTGATGTTCTTGGGACCTGCATCATAGCAAAAGTGACAACTATAGAGACTCATCGGCCTCGATTGAGTCGAGGTTGATTTTCGCCCAAAAATGATCAACCAAGTTTTGAGTAGTTTTAGACCTAGTTCGATGGCAAATGAGCCAACAATAAAAACTCATGGCCTTTGTCCATGACCTCGGTGTGATTTTTGTAAAAAAACATGTTTAGGACCAAAAAATACACTTTTCTAGTTTTTTGAGATAATGCGGGCATGCGGGCTTTCGAGTTCCGGGAATGGCTGGTTTGAACGAGCGTGAAAAAATATATAGGAGAAATATAATCCCTGTTTAAGGTTTTTCGGACCTACATCATAGCAAAAGTGATAACTATATAGACTCATCGACCTCGACTGTGAGCTGAGGTTAATTTTCGCCCAAAAATGGGCAACCAAGCGTTGAGCGAGTTATAGACCTAGTTTGATTCCAAACGAGCCAATGATAAAAACTCATGGCCTTTCACCATGACCTCGGGGTATTTTTTTAAAAAAAGACATTTAGGCCAAAAATACACTTTTTTAGTTTTTCGAGGTGGTACGGGCATGCGGGCTTCGAGTTCCGGGAGGGCTGGTGTGAACGAGCATGAAAAAATCTATAGGAAAACTATAATCCCTGGTTTGAGGTTTTTAGGACCTACATCATAGCAAAAGTGACAACTATAGAGACTCGATTGGCCTCGACTGTGAGTTGAGGTTGATTTTCTCCCAAAAATGACCGACCATGTTTTAAGCGATTGTAGACCTAGTTCGATTCCAAACGAGCCAACGATAAAAACTCATGGCCCTAGGCCATGACCTCGGGGTGATTTTTGTAAAAAAAACAACGTTTAGGCCTAGGAAGTACACTTACTTTTTCGAGATGATGCGGGCATGTGGGCTTTCGAATTTCGAGAAGGGCTAGTGTTAACGAGAGTGAAAAAATCTATAGGAAAACTATAATCCCCGGTTTGAGATTTTTGAGACCTACATCATAGCAAAAGTGAAAACTATAGAGACTCATCGGCCTCGACTTGAGCCGAGGTTGATTTTTGCCCAAAAATGATCGGCCAAGTTTTGAGCGATTTAGACCTAGTTTGATGGCAAATGAGCCGACAATAAAAACTCATGGCCTTTGTCCATGACCTCGGGGTGATTTTTGTAAAAAAACATGTTTAGGCTCGAAAAATACACTTTTCTAGTTTTTTAAGATAATGCGGGCATGCGGGCTTTCGAGTTCCGGGAAAGGTCGGTGTAAACGAGCATGAAAAAATCTATAGGAAAGATATAATCCCTGTTTGAGGTTTTTGGGACCTACATCATAGCAAAAGTGATAACTATAGAGACTCATCGGCCTCGACTGTGAGTCGAGGTTAATTTTCGCCCAAAAATGGCCGACCAAGTTTTGAGCGATTATAGACCTAGTTCGATTCCAAACGAGCCAACGATAAAAACTCATGGCCCTAGGCCATGACCTCGGGGTGATTTTTGTAAAAAAACGACGTTTAGGCCTAGGAAATACAATTTTCTACTTTTTCGAGATGATGCGAGCATGTGGGCTTTCGAATTTCGAGAAGGGCTAGTGTGAACGAGCATAAAAAAATCTATAGGAAAACTATAATTCACGATTTGAGATTTTTGAGACCTACATCATAGTAAACGTAACAAGTATAGAGACTCATCGGCCTCGACCGTGAGCCGAGGTTAATTATCCCCCAAAAATGACCGACCAAGCTTTGAGCGAGTTATAGATCTAGTTCAATTCCAAATGAGCCAACGATAAAAATTGATGGCCTTTGGCCATGACCTCGAGGGTATTTTTTCAAAAAAACGACGTTTAAGCTTAGAAAATACACTTTTCTAATTTTTTGATATGATGGGGGCATGTGGGCTTTCGAGTTTCGGGAAGGGCTGGTGTGAACGACCATGAAAAAATCTATAGGAAAACTATAATCCCTGGTTTGAGGTTTTTGGGACCTACATCATAGCAAAAGTGACAATTATAGAGACTCATCGGCTTCGACTCGTGAGTCGAGGTTGATTTTCGCTCAAAAATGGCCGACCAAGTTTTGAGCAATTGTAGACCTAGTTCGATTCCAAACGAGCCAATGATAAAAACTCATGGCCTTTCACCATGACCTCGGGGTGATTTTTGCAAAAAAATGACGTTTAGGCCTAGAAATTACACTTTTCTAGTTTTTAGAGATGATGCGGGCTTGCGGGCTTTCGAGTTCCGGGAATGTCCGGTGTGAATGAGCGTGAAAAAATCTATAGGAAAACTATAATCCCTTGTTTGAAATTTTTGGGGCCTACATCATAGTAAATGTGATAACAATAGAGACTCATCGGCCTCGACTCGTGAGCCGAGGTTGATTTTCGCCCGAAAATGGCCGATCACGTTTTGAGCCGTTTTAGATGTAGTTCGATGAGAAACGAGCCAACAATAAAAACTCATGACCTTTTTCCATAACCTCGGGGTTATTTTTGCAAAAAAATGAAGTTTAGGCCTAGATAATAAACTTTTTTAGTTTTTCGAGATGATGCGGGGATGCGGGCTTTCCAGTTCCGGGAAGGGCTAGTGTGAACGAGCGTGAAAAAATCTACGGAAAAACTATAATCCTTGGTTTGATGTTTCGGGACCCACATCATAGCGAAAGTGAGAAATGTAGAGACTCATCGGCCTCGACCGTGAGCTGAGGTTGATTTTCGCTTAAAAATGGCCAACCAAGTTTTGAGTAGTTGTAGACCTAGTTCGATTCCAAACGAGCCAATGATGAAAACTCATGGCCTTTCACCATGACCTTAGGGTGATTTTTGCAAAAACATGATGTTTAGGCCTAGAAATTACACTTTTCTAGTTTTTCGAGATGATGCGGGCTTGCGGGCTTTCGAGTTCCGGGAAGGGTCGGTGTGAACGAGCGTGAAAAAATCTATAGAAAAATTATAATCCCCGGTTTGAGATTTTTGTGACCTACATCATAGTAAAAGTGACAACAATAGAGACTCGTCGACCTCGACCGTGAGCTGAGGTTGATCTTCGCCCAAAAATGGCCAATCACATTTTGAGTCGTTTTAGATGTAGTTCAATGAGAAACGAGCCAACAATAAAAACTCATGGCCTTTGTCCATAACCTCGGGGTTATTTTTGTAAAAAAATAAAGTTTAGGCCTAGAAAATAAACTTTTTTAGTTTTTCGAGATGATGCGGGGATCCGGGCTTTTGAGTTCCAAGAAGGGCTAGTGTGAACGAGCGTGAAAAAATCTATAGAAAAACTATAATCCCCGGTTTGATGTTTTTTGGACCCACATCATAGCGAAAGTGAGAAATGTAGAGACTCATCGGCCTCGACTCGTGAGTCGAGGTTGATTTTTGCTAAAAAATGACCGACCAAGTTTTGAGTAGTTGTAGACCTAGTTCGATTCCAAACGAGCCAATGATGAAAACTCATGGCCTTTCACCATGACCTCGGGGTGATTTTTGTAAAAAAACGACGTTTAGGCCTAGAAATTACACTTTTTTAGTTTTTCGAGATGATGCGGGCATACGGGCTTTCGAGTTCCGGGAAGGGTCTGGTGTGAACGAGCATGAAAAAATATATACAAAAACTATAATCCTTGGTTTGAGATTTTTGGGACCTAAATCATAGTAAAAGTGACAACTATAGATACTCATTGGCCTCGACTGTGAGTCGAGGTTGATTTTCGCTCAAAAATGGCCGACCACGTTTTGAGCAGTTTTAGATGTAGTTTGATGTCAAATGAGGCAACGATAAAAACTCATGGCCTTTGTCCATAACCTCGGGTTATTTTTGTAAAAAAATGACGTTTAGGCCTAGAAAATAAAGTTTTCTAGTTTTTCGAGATGATGCGGGGATGTGGGCTTTCAAGTTCGGGAAGGGCTAGTGTGAACGAGCGTGAAAAATTCTATAGAAAAGCTATAATCTTTGGTTTGATCTTTTTGGGACCTACATAATAGCAAAAGTGACAACTATTGAGCCTCATCGGCCTCGATTGTGAGTCGAGGTTGATTTTTTCCTAAAAATGGTCGACCATGTTTTGAGTAGTTGTAGACTTAATTCGATTCCAAACGACCAATTGATAAAAACTCATGGCCTTTGGGCATGACCTCGGAGTGATTTTTATAAAAAAATGACGTTTAGGCCTAGAAAATACACTTTTGTAGCTTTTCGATATGATATGGGATGCGGGCTTTCGAGTTCTAGAAAGGGCTGGTGTGAACGAGCATGAAAAAATCTATAAGAAAACTATAATCCCCGGTTTGAGATTTTTGAGACCTAGATCATAGAAAAAGTGACAACTATAGAGACTCATCGTCCTCGACTAGTTTGATTCCAAACGAGCTAACGATTAAAACTCAAGGCTTTTCGCCATGACCTCGGGGTGATTTTTGTAAAAAAACAACGTTTAGGCCTAGAAAATACACTTTTCTAATTTTTCGAGATGATACGGGCATGCGAGCTTTCGAGTTTCGAGAATGACTAGTGTGAACGAGCGTGAAAAAATCTATAAGAAAACTATAATCCAATGTTTGACATTTTTGGGACCTACATCATAGTAAAAGTGACAACTATAGAGACTCATCGGCCTCGACTGTGAGTCGAGGTTAATTTTCGCCCAAAAATAGCCGATCAAGCTTTGAGTAGTTGTGGACCTAGTTCGATTCCAAACGAGCTAATGATAAAAACTCATGGCCTTTCACCATGACCTCGGGGTGATTGTTTCAAAAAAACGATGTTTAGGCCTAGAAAATACACTTTTCTAGTTTTTCGAGGTTATGCGGGCATGCGGGCTTTCGAGCTCCGGGAAGGGCTAGCATGAACGAGCATGAAAAAATTTATAGAAAAGCTATAATCCTTGGTTTGAAGTTTTTGGGACCTACATCATAGCAAAAGTGACAACTATAGAGACTCATCGGCCTCGACCGTTAGCCGAGGTTGATTTTTTCCCAAAAATGGGCGACTATGTTTGAGTAGTTTAAGACCTAGTTCGATAACAAACAAGCCAACGATAAATACCCATGGCCTTTGGCCATGACCTCGGGGTGATTTTTACAAAAAAAATGTTTTGGCCTAGAAAATACACTTTTCTAGTTTTTCGAGATGATGCGAGCATGTGGGCTTTGGAGTTCCGGGAAGGACTGGTGTGAACGAGCGTGAAAAAATCTATAGGAAAATTATAATCCCTGGTTTCGAGTGTTTGGGACCTACATCATAGAAAAAGTTACAACTATAGAGACTCATCGGCGTCAACTGTGAGTTGAGGTTGATTTTTACCTAACAATGGCCGACCAAGTTTGGAGCGATTATAGACCTAGTTCTATTCCAAACAAGCCGATGATAAAAACTCATGGCCATGGGGCATGACCTCGGGGTGATTTTTGCAAAAACACGACATTTAGGCTGAAAAAATACACTTTTCTAGGTTTTTGAGATAATATGGGATGTGGGCCTTCGAGTTCTAGGAAGGGTCTGGTGTGAATGAGCGTGAAAAAATCTATATGAAAACTATAAAACCTGGTTTGACATTTTTGGAACGTACATCATAGCAAAAGTGACAACTATAGAGACTCATCGTCCTCGACAGTGAGTCGAGGTTGATTGTTGCTCAAAAATGATCGACCAAGTTTTGAGTAGTTGTAGACCTAGTTATATTCCAAACGAGCCAATGATAAAAACTCATGGCCATAGGGTATGACCTCGGGGTGAGTTTTGCAAAAAAACGACATTTAGGCCCAAAAAATACACTTTTCTAGTTTTTCGAGATGATGTGGGATGCGGGCTTTCGAGTTCGGGAATTGCTAGTGTGAACGAGTATGAAAAAATCTATAGGAAAACTATAAAACCTGGTTTGAGGTTTTTGGAACGCACATCATAACAAAAGTGACAACTATAGAGACTTATCGTCGTTGACTATGAGTCGAGGTTGATTTTTGCTAAAAAATGATCGACTAAGTTTTGAGCGATTGTAGACCTAGTTCGATTCCAAACGAGCCAACTATAAAAATTCATGGCCTTTCGCCATGACCTTAGGGTGATTTTTGCAAACACGTACATTTAGGCCAAGAAAATATACTTTTCTAGTTTTTCGAGATGATGCGGGCATGCGGGCTTTCGAGTTTCGAGAAGGGCTACTGTGAATGAGTGTAAAAAAATATATAGGAAAACTATAATCCCTGGTTTGAGGTTTTTGGTACCTACATCATAGCAAAGGTGACAACTATAGAGACTCATTGGCCTCGATTGTGAGCCGATGTTGATTTTCTCCCAAAAATGGCCGACCAAGTTTTGAGTAGTTGTAGATCTAGTTCGATGACAAACGAGCCAACGATAAATACTCATGGCCTTTGCGCATGACCTCGGGGTGATTTTTGCAAAAAAAAACGACATTTAAGCCTAGAAAATACACTTTTCTAGTTTTTCGAGATGATGCGGGCATACGGGCTTTCGAGTTCCAGGAATTGGTTGGTGTGAACGAGTGTGAAAAAATCTATGGAAAAACGATAATCCCCGGTTTGAGGTTTTTGGGACGTACATCATAGCAAAAGTGAGAAATATAGAGATTCATCGGCCTCGACTCGTGAGTCGAGGCTTGATTTTCGCTCAAAAATGGCCGACCAAGTTTTGAGTAGTTGTAGTCCTAGTTCGATGACAAACGAGCCAACGATAAAAACTCATGGCCTTTCTCGATGACCTCGGGGTGATTTTTGCAAAAAAACGACGTTTAAGTCCAGAAAATACACTTTTCTAGTTTTTCGACATGATGCGGGCATGCGGGCGTTCGAGTTCCGGGAAGGGCTGGTGTGAACGTTCATGAAAAAATCTATTGGAAAACTATAATCTATGATTTGAGGTTTTTGGCACCTACATCATAGCAAAAGTGACAACTATAGAGACTCATCATCCTCGACTGTGAGTTGAGGTTGATTTTCGCTCAAAAATGATCGACCATGTTTTGAGCGAGTTATAGACCTAGTTCGATTCCAAACAATCCAAGGATAAAAACTCATGGCCTTTCACCATGACCTTAGGGTGATTTTTTCAAAAAAACGACGTTTAGGCATAGAAAATACAATTTTCTAGTTTTCGAGATGATGCGTACATACGGGCTTTCGAGTTTCGGGAAGGGCTGGTGTGAACAAGCATGAAAAAATCTATTGGAAAACTATAATCCCTAGTTTGAGGTTTTTAGGACCTACATCATAGCAAAAGTGACAACTATAGAGACTCATTGGCCTCGATTGTGAGTCGAGGTTGATTTTCGCCCAAAAATGGTCGACAAAGTTTTGAGTAGTTGTAGACCTAGTTCGATGATAAACGAGCCAATGATAAGAACTCATGGCTTTTCTCCATGACCTCGGGGTGATTTTTTCAAAAAAATGACGTTTAAGCCCAGAAAATACACTTTTCTAGTTTTTTGAGATGACGCGTGCATGCGGGCTTTCGAGTTCCGGGAAGGGCTAGTATGAACGAGCATGAAAAAATCTATTGGAAAACTATAATCCCTGGTTTGAGGTTTTTGGGACCTACATCATAGCAAAAGTGACAACTATAGAGACTCATCATCCTCGATTGTTAGTCGAGGTTGATTTTTGCTCACAAATGACCGACCAAGTTTTGAGCATTGTAGATCTAGTTCGATTCCAAACGAGTCAACGATAAAAACTCATGGCCTTTCACCATGACCTTAGGGTGATTTTTACAAAAAAAGACGTTTAGGCCCAAAAAATACAATTTTCTAGTTTTCGAGATGATGCGGGCATGTGGGCTTTCGAGTTCGAGGAAGGGTTGGTGTGAACGAGCGTGAAAAAATCTATAGGAAAACTATAATCCCTGGTTGAGGTGTTTGGGACCTACATCATAGCAAAAGTGACAACTATAGAGACTCATTGGCCTCGATTGTGAACTTAGGTTGATTTTTTCCCAAAAATGATCGACCAAGTTTTGAGTAGTTGTAGACCTAGTTCGATTCCAAATAAGCCAACGATAAAAACTCATGGCCATAGGCCATGACCTCGGGGTTATTTTTGCAAAAACACGACGTTTAGGCCTAGAAAATAATTTTTTTACTTTTTCGAGATGATACGAGCATGTGGGCTTTCGAGTTCGGGAAGGGTCGGCGTGAACGAGCATGAAAAAATGTGATAACTATAGAGACTCATTAGCCTCGACTTTGAGTCGAAGTTGATTTTCACGCAAAAATGGCCGACTAAGTTTTCGAGCAGTTGTAGACCTAGTTCGATCACAAACGAGCCAACGATAAGAACTCATGGCCTTTCACCATGACCTCGGGGTGATTTTTACAAAAAACGACGTTTAGGCCTAGAAAGTACACTTTTCTAGTTTTTAGAGATGATGCGGGCATGCGGGCTTTCGAGTTTCGAGAAGGGTCTGGTGTGAACGAGAGTGAAAAAATCTATAGAAAAACTACAATCCCTGGTTTAAGATTTTTGGGACCTACATCATAGTAAAAGGGACAACTATAGAGACTCATCGGCCTCGACGGTGAGTCGAGATTGATTTTCGCTCAAAAATGGCCAATCAAGTTTTGAGCAGTAGACTTTATTCGATGACAATCGAGCCAATGATAAAAACTCATGGCCTTTCTCCATGACCTCGGGGTGATTTTCGTAAAAAAATGAAATTTAAGCCTAGAAAATACACTTTTCTAGTTTTTCGAGATGATGCGGGCATGCGGGTTTTCGAGTTCCGGGAATGAGCTGGTGTGAACGAGTGTGAAAAAATCTATGAAAAAATAGTAATCTCTGGTTTGAGGTTTTTGGGACCTATATCATAGCAAAAGTGAGAAATATAGAGACTCATCGGCCTCGACTGTGAGCTGAGATTGATTTTCGCTCAAAAATGGCCAACCAAGTTTTGAGTAGTTGTAGTCCTAGTTCGATGACAAACGAGCCAACGATAAAAACTCATGGCCATTCTCGATGACCTCGGGGTGATTTTTGCAAAAAAACGACGTTTAAGCGCATAAAATACACTTTTCTAGTTTTTCGATATGATGCGGTCATGCGGGCTTTCGAGTTCGAGAAGGGCTGGTGTGAACGTGCATGAAAAAATCTATTGGAAAAGTATAATCCTTGGTTTTAGGTTTTTGGGACCTACATCATAGCAAAAGTGACAACTATAGAGACTCATCATCCTCGACTATGAGTCGAGGTTGATTTTTGCTCAAAAATGGCCGACCAAGTTTTGAGCAGTTATAGACCTAGTTCGATTCGAAACGAGTCAACGATAAAAACTCATGGCCTTTCACCATGACCTTAGGGTGATTTTTGTAGAAAAAAAGACGTTTAGGCCTAGAAAATACAATTTTCTAGTTTTCGAGATGATGCGCGCATAATGGGCTTTCGAGTTTCGGAAAGAGTTGGTGTGAACGAGCATGAAAAAATCTATTTAAAAAATATAATCCCTAGTTTGAGGTTTTTAGGACCTACATCATAGCAAAAGTGACAACGATAGAGACTCATCATCCTCGATTGTGAGTCGAGGTTGATTTTTGCTCAAAAATGGCCGACCAAGTTTTGAGCAGTTGTCGACCTAGTTCGATGGCAAACGAGCCAATGATAAGAACTCATGGCCTTTATCCATCACCACTGGGTGATTTTTGCAAAAAAACGACATTTAAGCCTAAAAAATACACTTTTCTAGTTTCTCGAGATGATGCGTGCATGCGAGCTTTCGAGTTTCGGGAAGGGCTGGTGTGAACGAGCGTGAAAAAATCTATTAAAAAACTATAATCTCTGGTTTGAGGTTTTTGGGACCTACATTATAGCAAAAGTGACAACTATAGAGACTCATCATCCTCGATTGTGAGTCGAGGTTGATTTTTGCTCACAAATGGCCGACCAAGTTTTGAATAGTTGTAGACCTAGTTCAATTCCAAACGAGTCAACGATAAAAACTCATGGCCTTTCACCATGACCTTAGGGTTATTTTTGCAAAAAAACGACGTTTAGGCCCAAAAAATATAATTTTCTAGTTTTCGAGATGATGCGGGCATGTGAGCTTTCGAGTTCGGGGAAGGGTTGGTGTGAACGAGCGTGAAAAAATCTATAGGAAAACTATAATCCCTGGTTTGAGGTGTTTGGGACCTACATCATAGCAAAAGCGACAACTATAGAGACTCATTGGCCTCGATTGTGAGCCGAAGTTGATTTTTATCCAAAAATGGTAGACCAAGTTTTGAGCGATTGTAGACCTAGTTCGATTTCAAATGAGCCAACGATAAAAACTCATGGCCATAAGCCATGACCTCGGGGTGATTTTCGCAAAAACACGACGTTTAGGCCCAGAAAATACACTTTTCTACTTTTTCGAGATGATACGAGCATGTGGGCTTTCGAGTTCCGGGAAGGGCTAGTGTGAACGAGCGTGAAAAAATCTATTAGCAAAACTATAATCCCTGGTTTGACGTTTTTGGAACATACATCATAGCAAAAGTGACAACTATAGAGACTCATCGGCCTCGACTGTGAGTCGAGGTTGATTTTCGCCCAAAAATGGCCGATCAAATTTTGAGTAGTTGTAGACCTAGTTCGATGACAAACGAGCCAACGATAAAAACTCATGGCCTTTCTCCACGACCTCGGGGTGATTTTTGCCAAAAAACGACGTTTAAGCCAGAAAATACACTTTTCTAGTTTTTCGAGATGATGCGAGCATGCGAGCTTTCGAGTTCCGAGAAGAGCTGGTGTGAACTAGCGTCAAAAAATCTATTGAAAAACTATAATCCCTAGTTTGAGGTTTTTGGGACCCACATCATAGAAAATGTGATAACTACAGAGACTCATCATCCTCGATTTTGAGTCGAGGTTGATTTTTGCTAAAAAATGACCGACCAAGTTTTGAGCATTGTAGACCTAGTTCGATTCCAAACGAGTCAACGATAAAAACTCATGGCCTTTCACCATGACCTTAGGGTGATTTTTGTAAAAAAAGACGTTTAGGCCTAGAAAATACAATTTTCTAGTTTTCGAGATAATTCGCGCATACGGGCTTTCGAGTTTCGGGAAGGGCTGGTGTGAACAAGCATGAAAAAATCTATTTAAAAACTATAATCCCTAGTTTGAGGTTTTTAGGACCTACATCATAACAAAAGTGACAACTATAGAGACTCATCATCCTCGGTCGTGAGCCGAGGTTGATTTTTGCTCAAAAATGATCGATCAAGTTTTGAGTAGTTGTAGACCTAGTTCGATGGAAAACGAGCCAATGATAAGAACTCATGGCCTTCCTCCATGACCTCCGGGTGATTTTTGCAAAAAACGACATTTAAGCCTAAAAAATACACTTTTCTAGTTTCTCGAGATGATGCGTGCATGCGGGTTTTCGAGTTTCGGGAAGGGCTGGTGTGAACGAGCGTGAAAAAAACTATTGGAATACTATAATCCCCGGTTTGAGGTTTTTGGGACCTACATTATAGCAAAAGTGACAACTATAGAGACTCATCATCCTCGACTCGTGAGCCGAGGTTGATTTTTGCTAACAAATGACCGACCAAGTTTTGAGCGATTGTAGACCTAGTTCGATTCCAAACGAGTCAACGATAAAAACTCATGGCCTTTCACCATGACCTTAGGGTTATTTTTGCAAAAAAAGACGTTTAGGCCCAGAAAATACAATTTTCTAGTTTTTGAGATGATGCGGGCATGTGGGCTTTCGAGTTCCGGAAGGGTCTGGTGTGAACGAGCTTAAAAAAATCTATAGGAAAACTATAATCCCCGGTTTGAGGTGTTTGGGACCTACATCATGGCAAAAGCGACAACTATAGAGACTCATCGGCCTCGATTGTGAGCTGAGGTTGATTTTTGTCCAAAAATGGTCGACCAAGTTTTGAGCGATTGTAGACCTAGTTCGAATCCAAATGAGCCAACGATAAAAACTCATGGCCATAGGCCATGACCTCGGGGTGATTTTTGCAAAAACACGACGTTTAGGCTCAGAAAATACACTTTTCTACTTTTTCGAGATGATACGAGCATGTGGGCTTTCGAGTTTCGAGAAGGACTAGTGTGAACGAGCGTGAAAAAATCTATTACAAAACTATAATCCTTGGTTTGACGTTTTTGGGACCGACATCATAGCAAAAGTGACAACTATAGAGACTCATCGGCCTCGATTGTGAGTCGAGGTTGATTTTCGCTCAAAAATGGTCGACAAAGTTTTGAGTAGTTGTAGACCTAGTTCGATGACAAATGAGCCAATGATAAAAACTCATGGCCTTTCTCCATGACCTCGGGGTGACTTTTGCAAAAAAACGACGTTTAGGCCGAGAAAATACACTTTTCTAGTTTTTCACGATGATGCGAGCATGCGGGCTTTCGAGTTCCGAGAAGAGTCGGTGTGAACTGAGCGTGAAAAAATCTATTGGAAAACTATAATCCCTGGTTTGAGGTTTTTGGGACCTACATCATAGCAAAAGTGACAACTATAGAGACTCATCATCCTCGACTTGTGAGCCGAGGTTGATTTTCGCTCAAAAATGGCCGACCAAGTTTTGAGCAGTTTTAGACCTAGTTCGATGACAAACGAGCCAACGATAAAAACTCATGGCCTTTCACCATGACCTCGGGGTGATTTTTGCAAAAAAATGACGTTTAGGCCTAGATAGATACAACTTTTCTAGTTTTTCGAGATGATGCGGGGATGCGGGCTTTCGAGTTCCGGGAAGGGCTAGTGTGAACGAGCGTGAAAAAATCTACTGGAAAACTATAATCCTTGGTTTGAGGTGTTTCGGGACCTACATCATAGCGAAAGTGACAATTATAGAGACTCATCGGCCTCGACCGTGAGTCGAGGTTGATTTTTGCTCAAAAATGGCCGACCAAGTTTTGAGTAGTTGTAGACCTAGTTCGATTCTAAACGAGCCAATGATAAAAACTCATGGCCTTTCACCATGACCTTAGGGTGATTTTTGCAAAAACATGACGTTTAGGCCTAGAAAATACACTTTTCTAGTTTTTCGAGATGATGCGGGCATGCGGGCTTTCGAGTTCCGGGAAGGGCTGGTGTGAACGAGCGTGAAAAAATCTATAGAAAAACTATAATCCCTAGTTTGAGAGTTTTTGTGACCTACATCATAGCAAAAGTGACAACTATAGAGACTCGTCGACCTCGACTGTGAGCTGAGGTTGATTTTCGCCCAAAAATGGCCAACCACAGTTTTGAGTCGTTGTAGATCTAGTTCGATTCGAAACGAGCCAACGATAAAAACTCATGGCCTTTGTCCATGACCTCGGGGTGATTTTTGTAAAAAAATGACGTTTAGGCCTAGAAAATACACTCTTTTAGTTTTTCGAGATGATGCGGGCATGCGGGCTTTCGAGTTCCGAGAAGGGCTAGTGTGAACGAGCGTGAAAAAATCTATAGAAAAACTATAATCCCTGGTTTGATGTTTTTGGGACCTACATCATAGCGAAAGTGAGAAATGTAGAGACTCATCGGCCTCGACTTGTGAGCTGAGGTTGATTTTTGCTCAAAAATGACCGACCAAGTTTTGAGTAGTTGTAGACCTAGTTCGATTCCAAACGAGCCAATGATGAAAACTCATGGCCTTTCACCATGACCTCGGGGTGATTTTTGCAAAAAAATGACGTTTAGGCCTAGAAATTACACTTTTTTAGTTTTTCGAGATGATGCGGGCATACGGGCTTTCGAGTTCGGGAAGGGCTGGTGTGAACGAGCATGAAAAAATCTATACGAAAACTATAATCCTTGGTTTGAGATTTTTGGGACCTACATCATAGTAAAAGTGACAACTATAGAGACTCATTGGCCTCGGCCGTGAGTCGAGGTTGATTTTCGCTCAAAAATGGCCGACCACGTTTTGAGCAGTTTTAGACGTAGTTTGATGTCAAATGAGGCAACGATAAAAACTCATGGCCTTTGTCCATGACCTCGGGTTATTTTTGTAAAAAAATGACGTTTAGGCCTAGAAAATAAAGTTTTCTAGTTTTTCGAGATGATGCGGGCATGTGGGCTTTCGAGTTCCAGGAAGGGCTAGTGTGAACGAGCGTGAAAAATTCTATAGAAAAGCTATAATCTTTGGTTTGAGGTTTTTGGGACCTACATCATAGCAAAAGTGACAACTATTGAGACTCGTCGGCCTCGATTGTGAGCTGAGGTTGATTTTCGTCCTAAAAATGGCCGACCATGTTTTGAGTAGTTGTAGACTTAATTCGATTCCAAACGACCAATTGATAAAAACTCATGGCCTTTGGGCATGACCTCGGAGTGATTTTTGAAAAAAATGACGTTTAGGCCTAGAAAATACACTTTTGTAGCTTTTCGATATGATATGGGATGCGGGCTTTCGAGTTCTAGAAAGGGCTGGTGTGAACGAGCATGAAAAAATCTATAAGAAAACTATAATCCCTGGTTTGAGATTTTTGAGACCTAGATCATAGAAAAAGTGACAACTATAGAGACTCATCGTCCTCGACTGAGCTAGGTTGATTTTCGCAAAATGGCCGAAGTTCGAGTAGACCTAGTTGATTCAAAACGTCAAGATAGAAACTCATGGCTTCGCCATGACCTCGGGGTGATTTTTGTAAAAAAACAACGTTTAGGCCTAGAAAATACACTTTTCTAATTTTTCGAGATGATACGGGCATGCGAGCTTTCGAGTTTCGAGAATGACTAGTGTGAACGAGTGTGAAAAAATCTATAAGAAAACTATAATCCAATGTTTGACATTTTTGGGACCTACATCATAGTAAAAGTGACAACTATAGAGACTCATCGGCCTCGATCGTGAGCTGAGGTTGATTTTCGCCCAAAAATGGCCGATCAAGCTTTGAGTAGTTGTGGACCTAGTTCGATTCCAAACGAGCTAATGATAAAAACTCATGGCCTTTCACCATGACCTCGGGGTGATTGTTTCAAAAAAACGATGTTTAGGCCTAGAAAATACACTTTTCTAGTTTTTCGAGATGATGCGGGCATGCGGGCTTTCGAGCTCCGGGAAGGGCTAGCGTGAACGAGCATGAAAAAATTTATAGAAAAGCTATAATCCTTGGTTTGAAGTTTTTGGGACCTACATCATAGCAAAAGTGACAACTATAGAGACTCATCGGCCTCGACCGTGAGTCGAGGTTGATTTTTTCCCAAAAATGGGCGACTATGTTTCGAGTAGTTTAAGACCTAGTTCGATAACAAACAAGCCAACGATAAATACCCATGGCCTTTGGCCATGACCTCGGGGTGATTTTTACAAAAAAAGATGTTTTGGCCTAGAAAATACACTTTTCTAGTTTTTCGAGATGATGCGAGCATGCGGGCTTTGGAGTTCGGGAAGGACTGGTGTGAACGAGCGTGAAAAAATCTATAGGAAAATTATAATCCTTGGTTTCGAGTGTTTGGGACCTACATCATAGCAAAAGTGACAACTATAGAGACTCATCGGCGTCGATTGTGAGTCGAGGTTGATTTTTACCTAACAATGGCCGACCAAGTTTGGAGCGATTATAGACCTAGTTCGATTCCAAACAAGCCGATGATAAAAACTCATGGCCATGGGGCATGACCTCGGGGTGATTTTTGCAAAAACACGACATTTAGGCCTGAAAAAATACACTTTTCTAGGTTTTCGAGATAATATGGGATGTGGGCCTTCGAGTTCTAGGAAGGGCTGGTGTGAATGAGCGTGAAAAAATCTATATGAAAACTATAAACCCTGGTTTGACATTTTTGGAACGTACATCATAGCAAAAGTGACAACTATAGAGACTCATCGGCCTCGACGGTGAGTCGAGGTTGATTGTTGCTCAAAAATGGCTGACCAAGTTTTGAGTAGTTGTAGACCTAGTTATATTCCAAACGAGCCAATGATAAAAACTCATGGCCATAGGGTATGACCTCGGGGTGAGTTTTGCAAAAAAACGACATTTAGGCCCAGAAAATACACTTTTCTAGTTTTTCGAGATGATGTGGGATGCGAGCTTTCGAGTTACGGGAATTGCTAGTGTGAACGAGTATGAAAAAATCTATAGGAAAACTATAAAACCTGGTTTGAGGTTTTTGGAACGCACATCATAACAAAAGTGACAACTATAGAGACTTATCGTCGTTGACTATGAGTCGAGGTTGATTTTTGCTAAAAAATGATCGACTAAGTTTTGAGCAGTTGTAGACCTAGTTCGATTCCAAACGAGCCAACTATAAAAATTCATGGCCTTTCGCCACGACCTTAGGGTGATTTTTGCAAACACGTACGTTTAGGCCAAGAAAATATACTTTTCTAGTTTTTTGAGATGATGCGGGCATGCGGGCTTTCGAGTTTCGAGAAGGGCTACTGTGAATGAGTGTGAAAAAAATATATAGGAAAACTATAATCCCTGGTTTGAGGTTTTTGGTACCTACATCATAGCAAAGGTGACAACTATAGAGACTCATTGGCCTCGATTGTGAGTCGATGTTGATTTTCTCCCAAAAATGGCCGACCAAGTTTTGAGTAGTTGTAGACCTAGTTCGATTCTAAACGAGCCAATGATAAAAACTCATGGCCTCTAGGCCATGACCTCGGGGTGATTTTTGCAAAAAAATGACGTTTAGGCCCAAGAAATACACTTTTCTACTTTTTCGAGATGATGCGGGCATGTGGGGTTTCAAGTTTTAGGAAGGGCTAGTGTGAAGGAGCATGAAAAAATCTATAGGAAAACTATATTCCCTGGTTTGAGATTTTTGGGATTTACATCATAGTAAAAGTGACAACTATAGAGACTCATCGGCCTCGACTCGTGAGCTGAGGCTAATTATCACCCAAAAATGGCCGACCAATCTTTCGAGCGAGTTGTAGACCTAGTTCGATTCCATACGAGCCAACGATAAAAACTCGATGGCCTTTGGCCATGTCCTCGAGGTGATTTTTTCAAAAAAACGACGTTTAGGCCTAAAAAATACACTTTTCTAGTTTTTCGATATGATGAGGGCATGCGGACTTTCGATTTTCGAGAAGGACTGGTGTGAACGAGCGTGAAAAAATCTATAGGAAAACTATAACCCTTGGTTTGAGGTTTTTGGGACCTACATCATAGCAAAAGTGACAACTATAGAGACTCATCGGCCTCGATCGTGAGCTGAGGTTGATTTTCGCTCAAAAATGGCCGACTAAGTTTTGAGCGAGTTTTATTCGATGAAAAACGAGCCAACATAAGAACTCATGGCCTTTCACCATGACCTCGAGGGTGATTTTTGTAAAAAAACGACATTTAGGCCTAGAAAATACACTTTTTTAGTTTTTAGAGATGATACGGGCATGCGGGCTTTCGAGTTCCGAGAAGGATTCGGTGTGAACGAGAGTGAAAAAATCTATAAAAAAACTATAATCGCTCGTTTTGAGGTTTTTGAGGCCTACATCATAGCAAAAGGGACAACTATAGAAACTCATCGGTCTCGACTGTGAGGTGAGGTTGATTTTCACTCAAAAATGGCCGATCAAGTTTTGAGTACTTTTATTCAATGACAAATGAGCCAACGATAAAAACTCATGGCCTTTCTCCATGACCTCGGGGTGATTTTTGCAAAAAAAACTACGTTTAAGCCCATAAAATACACTTTTTTAGTTTTTCGAGATGATGCGGGCATGCGGGCTTTCGAGTTCCGGGAATGGCTGGTGTGAACGAATGCGAAAAAATCTATGAAAAAATAGTAATCCCTGGTTTGAAGTTTTTGGGACCTACATCATAACAAAAGTGAGAAATATCGAGACTCATCGGCCTCGACTTTGAGCCGAGGTTGATTTTCGCTCAAAAATGGCCAACCAAGTTTTGAGTAGTTGTAGACCTAGTTCGATGACAAACGAGCCAACGATAAAAACTCGTGGCCTTTCTCCATGACCTCGGGGTGATTTTTGTAAAAAAACGACGTTTAAGCCCAAAAAATACACTTTTCTAGTTTTTTGAGATGATGCGGGCATGCGGGCTTTCGAGTTTCGAGAAGGGCTGGTGTGAACGAGCGTGAAAAAATCTATTGGAAAATATAATCCCTGGTTTGAGGTTTTTGGGACCTACATCATAGCAAAAGTGACAACTATAGACACTTATCGTCCTCGACTATGAGTCGAGGTTGATTTTTGCTCAAAAATGGCCGACCAATTTTTGAGCAGTTGTAGAGCTAGTTTGATTCCAAACGAGCCAACTATAAAAATTCATGGCCTTTCGCCACGACCTTAGGGTGATTTTAGCAAAAACATACGTTTAGGCCAAGTAAATATACTTTTCTAGTTTTTCGAGATGATGCGGGCATGCGGGCTTTCGAGTTTCGAGAAGAGCTAGCGTAAACGAGCATGAAAAAATATATAGTAAACTATAATCCCCGGTTTGAGGTTTTTGGTACCTACATCATAGCAAAAGTGACAACTATAGAGACTCATTGGCCTCGACCGTGAGCCGATGTTGATTTTCTCCTAAAAATGGCCGACCAAGTTTTGAGCAGTTGTAGACCTAGTTCGATTCGAAACGAGCCAATGATAAAAACTCATGGCCTCGGGCCATGACCTCGGGGTGATTTTTGCGAAAAAATGACGTTTAGGCCCAAGAAATACACTTTTATACTTTTTCGAGATGATGCGGGCATGTAGGGTTTCAAGTTTCGGGAAGGGCTAGTGTGAACGAGCGTGAAAAAATCTATAAGAAAGCTATAATCCCTGGTTTGAGATTTTTTGGATTTACATCATAGTAAAAGTGACAACTATAGAGACTCATCGGCCTCGATCGTGAGTCGAGGCTAATTATCGCCCAAAAATGGCCGACCAATCTTTTAGCGAGTTGTAGACCTAGTTTGATTCCATATGAGCCAACGATAAAAGCTGATGGCCTTTGGCCATGTCCTCGGGGTGATTTTTTCAAAAAACGACATTTAGGCCTAGATAATACACTTTTCTAGTTTTTCGATATGATGAGGGCATGCGGGCTTTCGATTTTCGGGAAAGGCTGGTGTGAACGAGCAAGAAAAAATCTATACAAAAACTATAATCCCTGGTTTGAGGTTTTTGGGATCCACATCATAGCAAAAGTGACAACTATAGAGTCTCATCGAGCCTCGACCGTGAGCTGAGGTTGATTTTCGCCCAAAAATGGCCAACCACGTTTTGAGCCATTTTAGACATAATTCGATGATAAATGAGCAAACGATAAAAACTCATGGCCTTTAGCCATGACCTCGGGGTTATTTTTGCAAACAAATTGATGTTTAGGCCATGAAAATAAACTTTTCTAGTTTTTCGAGATGATGCGAGCATGCGGGCTTTCGAGTTCCGGGAAGGGTTGGTGTGAATGAGCATGAAAAAATTTATAAGAAAATTATAATCCCTGGTTTAAGGTTTTTAGGATGTACTTCATAGCAAAAGTGACAACTATAAAGACTCATCGGCCTCGACTGTGAGCTAAGGTTGATTTTTGCTAAAAAATGGCCGACCAAGTTTTGAGTAGTTGTAGACCTAGTTCGATTCCAAACAAGCCAACGATAAAAACTCATGGCCGTTCACCATCATCTCGAGGTGATTTTTGCAAAAAAACAACGTTTAGGCTCGGAAAATACACTTTTCTAGTTTTTCGAGATGATGCGGGCATGCGGGCTTTCGAGTTTCGGGAAGGACTAGTGTGAACGAGCTTGAAAAAATGTATAAGAAAACTATAATACTTGGTTTCAGATTTTTGTGATCTACATCATAACAAATGTGACAAATATAGAGACTCTTCGACATCGACTCGTGAGCGAAGGTTGATTTTCGCTCAAAAATGGTCGACCAAGTTTTGAGAAGTTATAGACCTAGTATGATTCCAAACGAGCAAACGATAAAAACTCATGGCCTTAGATTATGACCTCGGGGTGATTTTTGTAAAAGAATGACGTTTAGGCCTAGAAAATACAGTTTTCTACTTTTTTAAGATGATGCGCGCATGCGGGCTTTCGACTTCCGAGAAGGGCTGGTGTCAATGAGCGTGAAAAAATCTATAGGAAAACTATAATCGCCTGGTTTGAGATTTTTGGGACCTACATCATAGTAAAAGTGACAACTATAGAGACTCATCGACCTCGATTATGAGGTCGAGGTTGATTTTTGCCCAAAAATGGCGGATCACGTTTTAATCTGTTTTAGATACAGTTCGATGACAAACGAGCCAACTATAAAAACTCATGGCCTTTGGCCATGACCTCGGAGTTATTTTTGAAAAAAATGACGTTTAGGCCTAGAAAATAAACTTTTCTAGTTTTTCGAGATGATGCGGGCATGCGGACTTTCGAGTTTAGGGAAGGACTAGTGTGAACGAGCGTGAAAAAATCTATAAAAAAACTTTAATCCTTGATTTGATGTTTTTGGGACCTACATCATAGAAAAAGTGACAACAATAGAGATCATCGGCCTCGAGTGTGAGCGAGAGGTTGATTTTTACCCGAAAATGGCCAATCAAGTTTTGAGCGAGTTGTAGACTTAGTTCAATTCCAAATGACCGATTGATAAAAACTCATGGCCTTTGGGCATGACCTCGGGGTGATTTTTGCAAACAAACGACGTTTAGGCCCATAAAATACACTTTTTTAGCTTTTCGAGATGATGTGGGATGTGGGCTTTCAAGTTTTGGGAAGGGCTGATGTGAACTAGTGTGAAAGAAATCTATAGGAAAACTATAATTCTTGGTTTGAGATTTTTGGGACCTACATCATAGCAAAAGTGACAACTATAGAGACTCATTGGCCTCGATTGTGAGCCGAGGTTGATTTTTTCCCAAAAATGGTCGACCAAGCTTTGAGCGATTGTAGACCTAGTTCGATTCCAAATGAGCCAACAATAAAAACTCATGGCCTTTCACCATGACCTCGGGGTAATTTTTGTAAAAAAACAACGTTTAGGCCTAGAAATTACACTTTTCTAGTTTTTCGAGATGATGCGGGCTTTCGAGTTTCGAAAAAGGCCGGTGCGAATGAGCGTGAAAAGATCAATAGGAAAACTATAATCCCCGGTTTGAGATTTTTGGGACTTACATCATAGTAAAAGTGACAATTATAGGACTCATCGGCTTTGACTATGAGCTGAGGTTGATTTTCGCCCAAAAATGGTCAATCACATTTTGAGCCGTTTTAGATGTAGTTCGATGACAAACGAGCCAACGATAAAAACTCATGGCCTTTAGCCATGACCTCGGGGTTATTTTTGCAACAAAATGACCTTTAGGCCTAGAAAATTTCTAGTTTTCGAGATGATGTGGGCATCGAGGGTTTCGAGTTTCGGAAAGGGCTAGTGTGAACGAGCGTGAAAAAATCTATAGAAAAACTATAATCCCTAGTTTGATGTTTTTGGGACCTACATCATAGCAAAAGTGACAACTATAAAGACTCATCGGCCTCGATCGTGAGCCGAGGTCCGTTTTTGCCTAAAAATAGCCGACCAAGTTTTGAGTAGTTGTAGACCTAGTTCGATTCCAAATGAGCCAATGATAAAAACTCATCGGCCTCAATCGTGAGTCGAGGTTAATTTTCACCCAAAAATGGTCGATCGAGCTTTGAGCGAGTTGTAGACCTAGTTTGATTCCAAATGAGCTAACGATAAAAACTCATGGCCTTTCACCACGACCTCGGGGTGATTTTTGTAAAAAAAAATGACGTTTAGGCTTAGAAAATACACTTTTCTAGTTTTTCAAGATGATGCGGGCATGCGGGCTTTCGAGCTCCGGGAAGGGCTAGTGTGAACGAGAGTTAAAAAATCTATAGAAAAGCTATAATCCCTGGTTTGATGTTTTTGTAACCTACGTCATTGCAAAAGTGGCAACTATAGAGACTCATCGGCCTCGACTGTGAGTCGAGGTTGATTTTTAGCCAAAAATGGCATGCCACTTTTTGACCGAGTTTTAGATCTAGTTGATGACAAAGAATCCAAGGATAAATACCCATGGCCTTTGGCCATGACCACGAGGTGATTTTTGCAAAAAAGGACGTTTAGGCCTAGAAAATACACTTTTCTTGTATTTCGACATGATGCGGGCATGCTTGGTTTTTGCATTCGGAAAGGGCTGGTGTGAACAATCGTGAAAAAATCTATAGGAAAACTATAATCCATGGTTTGAGGTATTTGGGACTTACATCATAGCAAAAGTGACAACTATAGAGACTCATTGGCCTCGACTGCGAGCCGAGGTTGATTTTCTCCCAAAAATGGTCGACCAAGTTTTGAGCGAGTTTTATTCGATGACAAACGAGCCAACGATAAATACTCATGGCCTTTCGCATGACCTCGGGGTGATTTTTGCAAAAAAAAAACGACATTTAAGCCTAGAAAATACACTTTTTTAGTTTTTCGAGATGATGCGGGCATACGGGCTTTCGAGTTCCGGGAATTGTCTGGTGTGAACGAGTGTGAAAAAATCTATGAAAAAACGAGTAATCCCTGGTTTGAGGTTTTTGGGACGTACATCATAGCAAAAGTGAGAAATATAGAGATTCATCGGCGTCGACTCGTGAGTCGAGCTTGATTTTCGCTCAAAAATGGCCGACCAAGTTTTGAGTAGTTGTAGTCCTAGTTCGATGACAAACGAGCCAACGATAAAAACTCATGGCCTTTCTCGATGACCTCGGGGTGATTTTTGCAAAAAACGACGTTTAAGTCCGGAAAATACACTTTTCTAGTTTTTCGACATGATGCGGGCATGCGGGCGTTCGAGTTCCGGGAAGGGCTGGTGTGAACGTTCATGAAAAAATCTATTGGAAAACTATAATCTATGATTTGAGGTTTTTGGCACCTACATCATAGCAAAAGTGACAACTATAGAGACTCATCATCCTCGAGCTGTGAGTTGAGGTTGATTTTTGCTCAAAAATGATCGACCATGTTTTGAGCGATTATAGACCTAGTTCGATTCCAAACAATCCAAGGATAAAAACTCATGGCCTTTCACCATGACCTTAGGGTGATTTTTTCAAAAAAAGACGTTTAGGCATAGAAAATACAATTTTCTAGTTTTCGAGATGATGCGTACATACGGGCTTTCGAGTTTCGGGAAGGGTCTGGTGTGAACAAGCATGAAAAAATCTATTGGAAAACTATAATCCCTAGTTTGAGGTTTTTAGGACCTACATCATAGCAAAAGTGACAACTATAGAGACTCATTGGCCTCGATTGTGAGTCGAGGTTGATTTTCGCCCAAAAATGGTCGACAAAGTTTTGAGTAGTTGTAGACCTAGTTCGATGATAAACGAGCCAATGATAAGAACTCATGGCTTTTCTCCATGACCTCGGGGTGATTTTTTCAAAAAAATGACGGTTAAGCCCGGAAAATACACTTTTCTAGTTTTTTGAGATGACGCATGCATGCGGGCTTTCGAGTTCCGGGAAGGGCTAGTATGAACGAGCATGAAAAAAACTATTGGAAAACTATAATCCCCGGTTTGAGGTTTTTGGGACCTACATAATAGCAAAAGTGACAACTATAGAGACTCATCATCCTCGATTGTTAGTCGAGGTTGATTTTTGCTCACAAATGACCGACCAAGTTTTGAGCATTGTAGATCTAGTTCGATTCCAAACGAGTCAACGATAAAAACTCATGGCCTTTCACCATGACCTTAGGGTGATTTTTACAAAAAAAGACGTTTAGGCCCAAAAAATACAATTTTCTAGTTTTCGAGATGATGCGGGCATGTGGGCTTTCGAGTTCGAGGAAGGGTTGGTGTGAACGAGCGTAAAAAAATCTATAGGAAAACTATAATCCCTGGTTGAGGTGTTTGGGACCTACATCATAGCAAAAGCGACAACTATAGAGACTCATTGGCCTCGATTGTGAACTTAGGTTGATTTTTTCCCAAAAATGATCGACCAAGTTACGAGTAGTTGTAGACCTAGTTCGATTCCAAATAAGCCAACGATAAAAACTCATGGCCATAGGCCATGACCTCGGGGTTATTTTTGCAAAAACACGACGTTTAGGCCTAGAAAATAATTTTTTTACTTTTTCGAGATGATACGAGCATGTGGGCTTTCGAGTTCGGGAAGGGCTGGCGTGAACGAGCATGAAAAAATGTGATAACTATAGAGACTCATTAGCCTCGACTTTGAGCTGAAGTTGATTTTCACGCAAAAATGGCCGACTAAGTTTTCGGTAGTTGTAGACCTAGTTCGATCACAAACGAGCCAACGATAAGAACTCATGGCCTTTCACCATGACCTCGGGGTGATTTTTACAAAAAAACGACGTTTAGGCCTAGAAAGTACACTTTTCTAGTTTTTAGAGATGATGCGGGCATGCGGGCTTTCGAGTTCCGAGAAGGGTTGGTGTGAACGAGAGTGAAAAAATCTATAGAAAAACTACAATCCCCGGTTTAAGATTTTTGGGACCTACATCATAGTAAAAGGGACAACTATAGAGACTCATCGGTCTCGACGGTGAGTCGAGATTGATTTTCGCTCAAAAATGGCCAATCAAGTTTTGAACGAGTTTTATTCGATGACAATCGAGCCAATGATAAAAACTCATGGCCTTTCTCCATGACCTCGGGGTGATTTTCGTAAAAAAAAAAAATTTAAGCCTAGAAAATACACTTTTTTAGTTTTTTGAGATGATGCGGGCATGCGGGTTTTTGAGTTCCGGGAATGAGCTGGTGTGAACGAGTGTGAAAAAATCTATGAAAAAATAGTAATCTCTAGTTTGAGGTTTTTGGGACCTATATCATAGCAAAAGTGAGAAATATAGAGACTCATCGGCCTCGACTGTGAGCTGAGATTGATTTTCGCTCAAAAATGGCCAACCAAGTTTTGAGTAGTTGTAGTCCTAGTTCGATGACAAACGAGCCAACGATAAAAACTCATGGCCATTCTCGATGACCTCGGGGTGATTTTTGCAAAAAAACGACGTTTAAGCGCATAAAATACACTTTTCTAGTTTTTCGATATGATGCGGTCATGCGGGCTTTCGAGTTACGAGAAGGGCTGGTGTGAACGTGCATGAAAAAATCTATTGGAAAAGTATAATCCTCGGTTTTAGGTTTTTTGGGACCTACATCATAGCAAAAGTGACAACTATAGAGACTCATCATCCTCGACTATGAGCTGAGGTTGATTTTTGCTCAAAAATGGCCGACCAAGTTTTGAGCGAGTTATAGACCTAGTTCGATTCGAAACGAGTCAACGATAAAAACTCATGGCCTTTCACCATGACCTTAGGGTGATTTTTGTAGAAAAAAAAGACGTTTAGGCCTAGAAAATACAATTTTCTAGTTTTCGAGATGATGCGCGCATAATGGGTTTCGAGTTTCGGAAAGGAGCTGGTGTGAACGAGCATGAAAAAATCTATTTAAAAAATATAATCCCTAGTTTGAGGTTTTTAGGACCTACATCATAGCAAAAGTGACAACGATAGAGACTCATCATCCTTGGTCGTGAGGTGAGGTTGATTTTTGCTCAAAAATGACCGACCAAGTTTTGAGCGATTGTCGACCTAGTTCGATGGCAAACGAGCCAATGATAAGAACTCATGGCCTTTATCCATCACCACTTGGTGATTTTTGCAAAAAAACGACATTTAAGCCTAAAAAATACACTTTTCTAGTTTCTCGAGATGATGCGTGCATGCGAGCTTTCGAGTTCCGGGAAGGGCTGGTGTGAACGAGCGTGAAAAAAACTATTGAAAAACTATAATCTCCGGTTTGAGGTTTTTGGGACCTACATTATAGCAAAAGTGACAACTATAGAGACTCATCATCCTCGATTGTGAGCTGAGGTTGATTTTTGCTCACAAATGACCGACCAAGTTTTGAATAGTTGTACACCTAGTTCAATTCCAAACGAGTCAACGATAAAAACTCATGGCCTTTCACCATGACCTTAGGGTTATTTTTGCAAAAAAACACGTTTAGGCCCAAAAAATATAATTTTCTAGTTTTCAAGATGATGCGGGCATGTGAACTTTCGAGTTCGGGGAAGGGCTGGTGTGAACGAGCGTAAAAAAATCTATAGGAAAACTATAATCCCTGGTTGAGGTGTTTGGGACCTACATCATAGCAAAAGCGACAACTATAGAGACTCATTGGCCTCGATTGTGAGCCGAAGTTGATTTTTATCCAAAAATGGTAGACCGAGTTTTGAGCGATTGTAGACCTAGTTCGATTTCAAATGAGCCAACGATAAAAACTCATGGCCATAAGCCATGACCTCGGGGTGATTTTCGCAAAAACACGACGTTTAGGCCCGGAAAATACACTTTTCTACTTTTTCGAGATGATACGAGCATGTGGGCTTTCGAGTTCCGGGAAGGGCTAGTGTGAACGAGCGTAAAAAAATCTATTACAAAACTATAATCCCCGGTTTGACGTTTTTGGAACATACATCATAGCAAAAGTGACAACTATAGAGACTCATCGGCCTCGACTCGTGAGCTGAGGTTGATTTTCGCCCAAAAATGGCCGATAAATTTTTGAGTAGTTGTAGACCTAGTTCGATGACAAACGAGCCAACGATAAAAACTCATGGCCTTTCTCCACGTCCTCGGGGTGATTTTTGCCAAAAAACGACGTTTAAGCGAGAGAAAATACACTTTTCTAGTTTTTCAAGATGATGCGAGCATGCGAGCTTTCGAGTTACGAGAAGAGTCTGGTGTGAACTAGCGTCAAAAAATCTATTGAAAAACTATAATCCCTAGTTTGAGGTTTTTGGGACCCACATCATAGAAAATGTGATAACTACAGAGACTCATTATCCTCGATTTTGAGCCGAGGTTGATTTTTGCTAAAAAAATGACCGACCAAGTTTTGAGCATTGTAGACCTAGTTCGATTCCAAACGAGTCAACGATAAAAACTCATGGCCTTTCACCATGACCTTAGGGTGATTTTTGTAAAAAAAGACGTTTAGGCCTAGAAAATACAATTTTCTAGTTTTCGAGATAATTCGCGCATACGGGCTTTCGAGTTTCGGGAAGGGCTGGTGTGAACAAGCATGAAAAAATCTATTTAAAAACTATAATCCCTAGTTTGAGGTTTTTAGGACCTACATCATAACAAAAGTGACAACTATAGAGACTCATCATCCTTGGTCGTGAGTCGAGGTTGATTTTTGCTCAAAAATGATCGATCAAGTTTTGAGTAGTTGTAGACCTAGTTCGATGGAAAACGAGCCAATGATAAGAACTCATGGCCTTCCTCCATGACCTCCGGGTGATTTTTGCAAAAAACGACATTTAAGCCTAAAAAATACACTTTTCTAGTTTCTCGAGATGATGCGTGCATGCGGGTTTTTGAGTTTCGGGAAGGGTCTGGTGTGAACGAGCGTGAAAAAAACTATTGGAATACTATAATCCCTGGTTTGAGGTTTTTGGGGCCTACATTATAGCAAAAGTGACAACTATAGAGACTCATCATCCTCGACTTGTGAGCTGAGGTTGATTTTTGCTAACAAATGACCGACCAAGTTTTGAGCGATTGTAGACCTAGTTCGATTCCAAACGAGTCAACGATAAAAACTCATGGCCTTTCACCATGACCTTAGGGTTATTTTTGCAAAAAAAGACGTTTAGGCCCAAAAAATACAATTTTCTAGTTTTTGAGATATGCGGGTTGTGGGCTTTCGAGTTCGGGAAGGGTCTGGTGTGAACGAGCTTAAAAAAATCTATAGGAAAACTATAATCCCTGGTTGAGGTGTTTGGGACCTACATCATGGCAAAAGCGACAACTATAGAGACTCATTGGCCTCGATTGTGAGCTGAGGTTGATTTTTGTCCAAAAATGGTCGACCAAGTTTTGAGCGAGTTGTAGACCTAGTTCGAATCCAAATGAGCCAACGATAAAAACTCATGGCCACAGGCCATGACCTCGAGGTGATTTTTGCAAAAACACGACGTTTAGGCTCAGAAAATACACTTTTCTACTTTTTCGAGATGATACGAGCATGTGGGCTTTCGAGTTTCGAGAAGGACTAGTGTGAACGAGCGTAAAAAAACCTATTACAAAACTATAATCCTTGGTTTGACGTTTTTGGGACCGACATCATAGCAAAAGTGACAACTATAGAGACTCATTGGCCTCGATTGTGAGTCGAGGTTGATTTTCGCCCAAAAATGGTCGACAAATTTTGAGTAGTTGTAGACCTAGTTCGATGAAAAATGAGCCAATGATAAAAAATCATGGCCTTTCTCCATGACCTCGGGGTGACTTTTGCAAAAAAACGACGTTTAGGCCGAGAAAATACACTTTTCTAGTTTTTCACGATGATGCGAGCATGCGAGCTTTCGAGTTCCGAGAAGAGTCTGGTGTGAACTAGCGTCAAAAAATCTATTGGAAAACTATAATCCCTGGTTTGAGGTTTTCGGGACCTACATCATGGCAAAAGTGACAACTATAGAGACTCATCATCCTCGACTTTGAGGCTGAGGTTGATTTTTGCTAAAAAATGACCGACCAAGTTTTGAGCATTGTAGACCTAGTTCGATTCCAAACGAGTCAACGATAAAAACTCATGGCCTTTCACCATGACCTTAGGGTGATTTTTGCAAAAAAAACACGTGTAGGCCAGAAGATACAATTTTCTAGTTTTCGAGATGATGCGGGATGCGGGTTTTTGAGTTCCGGGAAGGGCTGGTGTGAACGAGCGTGAAAAAATCTATTGGAAAACTATAGTCCTTGGTTTGAGGTGTTTGGGACCTACATCATAGCGAAAGTGACAATTATAGAGACTCATTGGCCTCGACCGTGAGCCGAGGTTGTTTTTTTTCCAAAAATGGCCGACCATGTTTTGAGTAGTTGTAGACCTAGTTCGATTCTAAATGAGCCAACGATAAAAACTCATGGCCATAGGCCATGACCTCGAGGTGATTTTTGCAAAAACACGACGTTCGGGCCCAGAAAATACACTTTTCTACTTTTTCTAGATGATAAGGGCATACGGGCTTTCGAATTCCGAGAAGGGCTAGTGTGAATGAGCGTCAAAAAATCTATAGAAAAAACTATAATCCCTAGTTTAAAGTTTTTACGACCTACATCATAGCAAAAGTGACAACTATAGAGACTCATCGGCCTCGACTGTGAGCTGAGGTTGATTTTTGCCCAAAAATGGCTAACCAAGTTTTGAGCAGTTGTAGACCTAGTTCGATTCGAAACGAGCCAATGATAAAAACTCATTGTCTTTGGCCATGACCTAGGGGTGATTTTTTCAAAAAAATGACGTTTAGGCCTAAAAAATGCACTCTTTTAGCTTTTTGAGATGATGCGGGCATGCGAGCTTTCGAGTTCCGAGAAGGGCTAGTGTGAACGAGCGTGAAAGAAACTATAGAAAAACTATAATCCCTAGTTTGAGATTTTTGGGACCTACATTATAGTAAAAATGACAACTAAAGAGACTCATCGGCCTCGACCGTGAGCTGAGGTTAATTATCGCCCAAAAATGGTTGACCACATTTTGAGCCAACAATAAAAACTCATGGCCTTTTTCCATGACCTCGGGGTGATTTTTACAAAAAAATGACATTTAGGACTCGATAATAAACTATTTTACTTTTTCGATATGATTCGGGCATGCGGGCTTTCGAGTTACGGGAAGGGATGGTGTGAATGAGCGTAAAAAAATCTCTAGGAAAACTATAATCCCTGGTTTTATGTTTTTGGGATCGACATCATAGCAAAAGTGAGAACTATAGAGACTCATCGGCCTCGGATCGTGAGGTGAGGTTGATTTTCATTCAAAAATGCCGATCAAGTTTTGAACAATTGTAGACCTATTTAGATTCCAAACGAGCCAACGATAAAAACTTATGGCCTTTCACCATGATCTCGGGGTGATTTTTACAAAAAAAACAACGTTTAGGCCTAGAAAATACGCTTTTCTAGTTTTTCGAGATGATGCGGGCATGCGGGCTTTCGAGTTCCGGGATGGGCTGGTGTGAACGAGCTTGAAAAAATCTATACGAAACACTATAATCCTTGGTTTGAGGTTTTTGGGATCTACATCATAGCAAAAGTGACAACTATAGAGACTCATCGAGCCTCGACTTGTGAGTCGAGGTTGATTTTCGTCCAAAAATGGCCAACCACATTTTGAGCCATTTTAGACGTACTTCGATGACAAATGAGCAAACAATAAAAACTCATGGCCTTTAGCCATGACCTCGGGGTTATTTTTGAAAAACAATGACATTTAGGCCATGAAAATAAACTTTTCTAGTTTTTTGAGATGATTCGGGCATGTAGGCTTTCGAGTTCAAGAAAGGGCTAGTGTGAACGAGCATGAAAAAATCTATATGAAAACTATAATCCCCGGTTTGAGGTTTTTAGGACGTACTTCATAGCAAAAGTGACAACTATAAAGACTCATCGGCCTCGACTCGTGAGCTAAGGTTGATTTTCGCTTGAAAATGGCCGACCAAGTTTGGAGCGAGTTGTAGACCTAGTTTGATTCCAAACGAGCCAATGATAGAAACTCATGGCTGTTCACCATCACCTCGGGGTGATTTTTGCAAAAAAACGATGTTTAGGCTTAGAAAATACACTTTTCTAGTTTTTCAAGATGATGCGGGCATACGAGCTTCCGAGTTTCGGGAAGGATCTGGTTTGAACGAGCGTGAAAAAATGTATAAGAAAACTATAATACACGGTTTGAGATTTTTGTGATCTACATCATAACAAATGTGACAAATATAGAGACTCATCGGCATCGGTTGTGAGCTAAGGTTGATTTTCGCTCGAAAATGGCCTACCAAATTTTGAGAAGTTGTAGACCTAGTATGATTCCAAATAAGCCAACGATAAAAACTCATGGCCTTAGATTATAACCTCGGGGTGATTTTTCCAAAACAACGACGTTTATGCTTAGAAAATACAGTTTTCTACTTTTTCGAGACGATGGGCACATGCGGGCTTTCGAGTTTCGGGAAGTGCTAGTGTGAACGAGCGTGAAAAAATCTAGAGGAAAACTATAATCCCTGGTTTGAGTTTTTTAGGATCTACATCATAGCAAAAGTGACAACTATAGAGACTCATCGGCCTCGGCTGTGAGGTGAGGTTGATTTTCGCCCAAAAATGTCCAGACCAAGTTTTGAGCCATTTTAGATGTAGTTCGATCACAAACGAGCCAATGATAAAAACTCATGGCCTTTGGGCTTAACCTCGGGGTTATTTTTGCAAACAAAATGACGTTTAGGCGAGAGAAAAAACTTTTATAGTTTTTCGAGATGATGCGAGCATGCGAGCTTTCGAGTTCCGGGAAGGGCTAGTGTGAATGAGCATGAAAACATCTATAGGAAAACTATAATCCTTGGTTTCAAGTTTTTAGGACCTACATCATAGCAAAAGTGACAACTATAGAGACTCATCGGCCTCGATCGTGAGTCGAGGTTGATTTTCGCCCAAAAATGGCCAACCACGTTTTGAGCGAGTTTTAGACGTAGTTCGATGAAAAATGAGCCAACGATAAAAACTCATGGCCTTTTGCCATGAACTCGGGGTGATTTTTGCAAAAAAAATGACGTTTAGGCCATGAAAATAAACTTTTCTAGTTTTTTGAGATGATTCGGGCATGCGAGGCTTTCGAGTTCCGAGAAGGGCTAGTGTGAACGAGCATGAAAAAATCTATATGAAAACTATAATCCCTGGTTTGAGGTTTTTAGGACGTACTTCATAGCAAAAGTGACAACTATAAAGACTCGTCGGCCTCGGCTTGTGAGCTAAGGTTGATTTTCGCTTGAAAATGGCCGACCAAGTTTTGAGCGAGTTGTAGACCTAGTTTGATTCCAAACGAGCCAATGATAGAAACTCATGGTCTGTTCACCATCACCTCGGGGTGATTTTTGCAAAAAAACGATGTTTAGGCTTAGAAAATACACTTTTCTAGTTTTTCAAGATGATGCGGGCATACGAGCTTACGAGTTTCGGGAAGAATTTGGTTTGAACGAGCGTGAAAAAATGTATAAGAAAACTATAATACCTGGTTTGAGATTTTTGTGATCTACATCATAACAAATGTGACAAATATAGAGACTCATCGGCATCGACTTGTGAGCTAAGGTTGATTTTCGCTCGAAAATGGCCTACCAAATTTTGAGAAGTTGTAGACCTAGTATGATTCCAAATAAGCCAACGATAAAAACTCATGGCCTTAGATTATAACCTCGGGGTGATTTTTCCAAAACAACGACGTTTATGCTTAGAAAATACGAGTTTTCTACTTTTTCGAGACGATGGGCACATGCGGGCTTTCGAGTTTCGGGAAGTGCTAGTGTGAACGAGCGTGAAAAAATCTAGAGGAAAACTATAATCCCTGGTTTGAGTTTTTTAGGATCTACATCATAGCAAAAGTGACAACTATAGAGACTCATCGGCCTCGGCTGTGAGGTGAGGTTGATTTTCGCCCAAAAATGTCCAGACCAAGTTTTGAGCCATTTTAGATGTAGTTCGATCACAAACGAGCCAATGATAAAAACTCATGGCCTTTGGGCTTAACCTCGGGGTTATTTTTGCAAACAAAATGACGTTTAGGCGAGAGAAAAAAACTTTTATAGTTTTTCGAGATGATGCGAGCATGCGAGCTTTCGAGTTCGGGAAGGGCTAGTGTGAATGAGCATGAAAAAATCTATAGGAAAACTATAATCCTTGGTTTCAAGTTTTTAGGACCTACATCATAGCAAAAGTGACAACTATAGAGACTCATCGGCCTCGATCGTGAGTCGAGGTTGATTTTCGCCCAAAAATGGTTGACCACATTTTGAGCCATTTTAGACGTAGTTCGATGACAAACGAGCCAATGATAAAAACTAATGGCCTTTGGCCATGAGCTCGGGGTTATTTTTGCAAAAAAATGACGTTTAGGCCATGAAAATAAACTTTTCTAGTTTTTCGAGATGATGCGGGCATGCGAACTTTCGAGTTTCGAGAAGTGCTAGTGTGAACGAGCGTGAAAAAATCGATAGGAAAACTATAATCCTTGGTTTAAAGTTTTTAAGACCTACATCATAGCAAAAGTGACAACTATAGAGACTCATCGGCCTCGGCTGTGAGTCGAGGTTGATTTTTGCTCAAAAATGGCCGATCGAGTTTTGAGCGAGTTGTAGACCTAGTTCGATTTCAAATGAGCCAATGATAAAAACTCATGGCCTTAGATTATGACCTCGGGGTGATTTTTGTGAAAAAAATGACGTTTAGGCCTAGAAAATACACTTTTTTTACTTTTTCGAGATGATGAGCGAATGCGAGCTTTCGAGTTCCGGGAGGAGTTGGTGTGAAAGAGCGTGAAAAAATCTATAGGAAAACTATAATCCCTGTTTGAGGTTTTTGGGATCTACATCATAGCAAAAGTGACAACTATAGGGACTCATCGACCTCAATCGTAAGGCGAGGTTGATTTTTGCCCAAAAATGGTTGACCACATTTTGAGACATTTTAGTCGTAGTTCGATGACAAACGAGCCAATGATAAAAGCTGATGGCCTTTGGCCACGAGCTCGGGGTTATTTTAGGAAAACAATGACGTTTAGGCTCGGAAAATAAACTTTTCTAATTTTTTGAGATGATGCGGGCATTCGAGCATTTGAGTTTCGGGAAGGGCTAGTGTGAACGAGTGTGAAAAAATCTATAGGAAAACTATAATTCTTGGTTTTTAGTTCTTGGGACCTACATCATAGCAAAAGTGACAACTATAGAGACTCATCGGCCTCGACTGTGAGCTGAGGTTGATTTTTGCTTAAAAATGACCGACCAAGTTTTGAGAAGTTATAGACCTAGTTCGATTCCAAACGACCTAACGATAAAAACTCATGGCCTTTCACCATGACCTCGGGGTGATTTTTGCCAAAAAACAACGTTTAGGCCCGGAAAATACACTTTTCTAGTTTTTCGAGATGATGCGGGCATGTGGGCTTTTGAGTTACGGGAAGGGCTGGTGTGAACGAGCATGAAAAAATCTATAGGAAAACTATATTCCTTGGTTTGAGGTTTTTGGGATCCACATCATAGCAAAAGTGACAACTATAGAGACTCATCGGCCTCGGCTGTGAGTCGAGGTTGATTTTCGCCCAAAAATGGCCAACCACGTTTTGAGCGAGTTTTAGACGTAGTTCGATGAAAAATGAGCCAACGATAAAAACTCATGGCCTTTAGCCATGACCTCGGGGTTATTTTTGAAAAAAAATGACATTTAGGCCATGAAAATAAACTTTTCTAGTTTTTTGAGATGATTCGGGCATGCGAGGCTTTCGAGTTCCGAAAGGGCTAGTGTGAACGAGCATGAAAAAATCTATATGAAAACTATAATCCCCGGTTTGAGGTTTTTAGGACGTACTTCATAGCAAAAGTGACAACTATAAAGACTCATCGGCCTCGACTTGTGAGCTAAGGTTGATTTTCGCTTGAAAATGGCCGACCAAGTTTTGAGCGAGTTGTAGACCTAGTTTGATTCCAAACGAGCCAATGATAGAAACTCATGGTCGTTCACCATCACCTCGGGGTGATTTTTGCAAAAAAACGATGTTTAGGCTTAGAAAATACACTTTTCTAGTTTTTCAAGATGATGCGGGCATACGAGCTTCCGAGTTTCGGGAAGGATCTGGTTTGAACGAGCGTGAAAAAATGTATAAGAAAACTATAATACTCGGTTTGAGATTTTTGTGATCTACATCATAACAAATGTGACAAATATAGAGACTCATCGGCATCGGCTTGTGAGCTAAGGTTGATTTTCGCTCGAAAATGGCCTACCAAATTTTGAGAAGTTGTAGACCTAGTATGATTCCAAATAAGCCAACGATAAAAACTCATGGCCTTAGATTATAACCTCGGGGTGATTTTTCCAAAACAACGACGTTTATGCTTAGAAAATACGAGTTTTCTACTTTTTCGAGACGATGGGCACATGCGGGCTTTCGAGTTTCGGGAAGTGCTAGTGTGAACGAGCGTGAAAAAATCTAGAGGAAAACTATAATCCACTGGTTTGAGTTTTTTAGGATCTACATCATAGCAAAAGTGACAACTATAGAGACTCATCGGCCTCGGCTGTGAGGTGAGGTTGATTTTCGCCCAAAAATGTCCAGACCAAGTTTTGAGCCATTTTAGATGTAGTTCGATCACAAACGAGCCAATGATAAAAACTCATGGCCTTTGGGCTTAACCTCGGGGTTATTTTTGCAAACAAAATGACGTTTAGGCGAGAGAAAAAAACTTTTATAGTTTTTCGAGATGATGCGAGCATGCGAGCTTTCGAGTTCGGGAAGGGCTAGTGTGAATGAGCATGAAAAAATCTATAGGAAAACTATAATCCTTGGTTTCAAGTTTTTAGGACCTACATCATAGCAAAAGTGACAACTATAGAGACTCATCGGCCTCGGCTGTGAGTCGAGGTTGATTTTCGCCCAAAAATGGCTGACCACGTTTTGAGCCATTTTAGACGTAGTTCGATGACAAATGAGCCAATGATAAAAACTCATGGCCTTTGGCCATGAGCTCGGGGTTATTTTTGCAAAAAAATGACGTTTAGGCCATGAAAATAAACTTTTCTAGTTTTTCGAGATGATTCGGGCATGCGAGCTTTCGAGTTTCGAGAAGGGCTAGTGTGAACGAGCATGAAAAAATCGATATGAAAACTATAATCCTTGGTTTGAGGTTTTTAAGACGTACTTCATAGCAAAAGTGACAACTATAGAGACTCATCGGCCTCGGCTTGTGAGCTGAGGTTGATTTTCGCTTGAAAATGGCCGATCGAGTTTTGAGCGAGTTGTAGACCTAGTTTGATTTCAAACGAGCCAATGATAGAAACTCATGGCCGTTCGACCATCACCTCGGGGTGATTTTTGCGAAAAAAACGATGTTTAGGCTTAGAAAATACACTTTTCTAGTTTTTCGAGATGATGCGGGCATACGAGCTTTCGAGTTTCGGGAAGAATTTGGTTTGAACGAGCGTGAAAAAATGTATAAGAAAACTATAATACCTGGTTTGAGATTTTTGTGATCTACATCATAACAAATGTGACAAATATAGAGACTCATCGGCATCGGCTGTGAGCTAAGGTTGATTTTCGCTCGAAAATGGCCTGACCAAATTTTGAGAAGTTGTAGACCTAGTATGATTCCAAATAAGCCAACGATAAAAACTCATGGCCTTAGATTATAACCTCGGGGTGATTTTTCCAAAACAACGACGTTTATGCTTAGAAAATACGACTTTTCTACTTTTTCGAGACGATGGGCACATGCGGGCTTTCGAGTTTCGGGAAGTGCTAGTGTGAACGAGCGTGAAAAAATCTAGAGGAAAACTATAATCCCTGGTTTGAGTTTTTAGGATCTACATCATAGCAAAAGTGACAACTATAGAGACTCATCGGCCTCGGCTTGTGAGGTGAGGTTGATTTTCGCTCAAAAATGTCCGACCAAGTTTTGAGCCATTTTAGATGTAGTTCGATCACAAACGAGCCAATGATAAAAACTCATGGCCTTTGGGCTTAACCTCGGGGTTATTTTTGCAAACAAAATGACGTTTAGGCGAGAGAAAAACACTTTTATAGTTTTTCGAGATGATGCGAGCATGCGAGCTTTCGAGTTCGGGAAGGGCTAGTGTGAATGAGCATGAAAACATCTATAGGAAAACTATAATCCTTGGTTTCAAGTTTTTAGGACCTACATCATAGCAAAAGTGACAACTATAGAGACTCATCGGCCTCGGCTGTGAGTCGAGGTTGATTTTCGCCCAAAAATGGCCAACCACGTTTTGAGCGAGTTTTAGACGTAGTTCGATGAAAAATGAGCCAACGATAAAAACTCATGGCCTTTAGCCATGACCTCGGGGTTATTTTTGAAAAAAAATGACATTTAGGCCATGAAAATAAACTTTTCTAGTTTTTTGAGATGATTCGGGCATGCGAGGCTTTCGAGTTCCGAAAGGGCTAGTGTGAACGAGCATGAAAAAATCTATATGAAAACTATAATCCCTGGTTTGAGGTTTTTAGGACGTACTTCATAGCAAAAGTGACAACTATAAAGACTCGTCGGCCTCGACTTGTGAGCTAAGGTTGATTTTCGCTTGAAAATGGCCGACCAAGTTTTGAGCGATTGTAGACCTAGTTTGATTCCAAACGAGCCAATGATAGAAACTCATGGCTGTTCACCATCACCTCGGGGTGATTTTTGCAAAAAAACGATGTTTAGGCTTAGAAAATACACTTTTCTAGTTTTTCAAGATGATGCGGGCATACGAGCTTCGAGTTTCGGGAAGGATTTGGTTTGAACGAGCGTGAAAAAATGTATAAGAAAACTATAATACACTGGTTTGAGATTTTTGTGATCTACATCATAACAAATGTGACAAATATAGAGACTCATCGGCATCGGTTGTGAGCTAAGGTTGATTTTCGCTCGAAAATGGCCTACCAAATTTTGAGAAGTTGTAGACCTAGTATGATTCCAAATAAGCCAACGATAAAAACTCATGGCCTTAGATTATAACCTCGGGGTGATTTTTCCAAAACAACGACGTTTATGCTTAGAAAATACGGTTTTCTACTTTTTCGAGACGATGGGCACATGCGGGCTTTCGAGTTTCGGGAAGTGCTAGTGTGAACGAGCGTGAAAAAATCTAGAGGAAAACTATAATCCACTGGTTTGAGTTTTTTAGGATCTACATCATAGCAAAAGTGACAACTATAGAGACTCATCGGCCTCGGCTGTGAGGTGAGGTTGATTTTCGCCCAAAAATGTCCAGACCAAGTTTTGAGCCATTTTAGATGTAGTTGGATCACAAACGAGCCAATGATAAAAACTCATGGCCTTTGGGCTTAACCTCGGGGTTATTTTTGCAAACAAAATGACGTTTAGGCGAGAGAAAAAAACTTTTATAGTTTTTCGAGATGATGCGAGCATGCGAGCTTTCGAGTTCGGGAAGGGCTAGTGTGAATGAGCATGAAAAAATCTATAGGAAAACTATAATCCTTGGTTTCAAGTTTTTAGGACCTACATCATAGCAAAAGTGACAAGCTATAGAGACTCATCGGCCTCGACTGTGAGTCGAGGTTGATTTTCGCCCAAAAATGGTTGACCACATTTTGAGCCATTTTAGACGTAGTTCGATGACAAACGAGCCAATGATAAAAACTAATGGCCTTTGGCCATGAGCTCGGGGTTATTTTTGCAAAAAAATGACGTTTAGGCCATGAAAATAAACTTTTCTAGTTTTTCGAGATGATGCGGGCATGCGAACTTTCGAGTTTCGAGAAGTGCTAGTGTGAACGAGCGTGAAAAAATCGATAGGAAAACTATAATCCTTGGTTTAAAGTTTTTAAGACCTACATCATAGCAAAAGTGACAACTATAGAGACTCATCGGCCTCGGCTGTGAGTCGAGGTTGATTTTTGCTCAAAAATGGCCGATCGAGTTTTGAGCGAGTTGTAGACCTAGTTCGATTTCAAATGAGCCAATGATAAAAACTCATGGCCTTAGATTATGACCTCGGGGTGATTTTTGTGAAAAAAATGACGTTTAGGCCTAGAAAATACACTTTTTTTACTTTTTCGAGATGATGAGCGAATGCGAGCTTTCGAGTTCCAGGGAGGGTTGGTGTGAAAGAGCGTGAAAAAATCTATAGGAAAACTATAATCCCTGTTTGAGGTTTTTGGGATCTACATCATAGCAAAAGTGACAACTATAGGGACTCATCGACCTCAATCGTAAGCTGAGGTTGATTTTTGCCCAAAAATGGTTGACCACATTTTGAGACATTTTAGTCGTAGTTCGATGACAAACGAGCCAATGATAAAAGCTGATGGCCTTTGGCCACGAGCTCGGGGTTATTTTAGGAAAACAATGACGTTTAGGCTCGGAAAATAAACTTTTCTAATTTTTTGAGATGATGCGGGCATTCGAGCATTTGAGTTTCGGGAAGGGCTAGTGTGAACGAGTGTGAAAAAATCTATAGGAAAACTATAATTCTTGGTTTTTAGTTCTTGGGACCTACATCATAGCAAAAGTGACAACTATAGAGACTCATCGGCCTCGGCTGTGAGTCGAGGTTGATTTTTGCTTAAAAATGACCGACCAAGTTTTGAGAAGTTATAGACCTAGTTCGATTCCAAACGACCTAACGATAAAAACTCATGGCCTTTCACCATGACCTCGGGGTGATTTTTGCCAAAAAACAACGTTTAGGCCCGAGAAAATACACTTTTCTAGTTTTTCGAGATGATGCGGGCATGTGGGCTTTTGAGTTACGGGAAGGGTCTGGTGTGAACGAGCATGAAAAAATCTATAGGAAAACTATATTCCTTGGTTTGAGGTTTTTGGGATCCACATCATAGCAAAAGTGACAACTATAGAGACTCATCGGCCTCGGCTGTGAGTCGAGGTTGATTTTCGCCCAAAAATGGCCAACCACGTTTTGAGCGAGTTTTAGACGTAGTTCGATGAAAAATGAGCCAACGATAAAAACTCATGGCCTTTAGCCATGACCTCGGGGTTATTTTTGAAAAAAAATGACATTTAGGCCATGAAAATAAACTTTTCTAGTTTTTTGAGATGATTCGGGCATGCGAGGCTTTCGAGTTCCGGAAAGGGCTAGTGTGAACGAGCATGAAAAAATCTATATGAAAACTATAATCCACTGGTTTGAGGTTTTTAGGACGTACTTCATAGCAAAAGTGACAACTATAAAGACTCATCGGCCTCGGCTTGTGAGCTAAGGTTGATTTTCGCTTGAAAATGGCCGACCAAGTTTTGAGCGAGTTGTAGACCTAGTTTGATTCCAAACGAGCCAATGATAGAAACTCATGGTCTGTTCACCATCACCTCGGGGTGATTTTTGCAAAAAAACGATGTTTAGGCTTAGAAAATACACTTTTCTAGTTTTTCAAGATGATGCGGGCATACGAGCTTACGAGTTTCGGGAAGGATTTGGTTTGAACGAGCGTGAAAAAATGTATAAGAAAACTATAATACCTGGTTTGAGATTTTTGTGATCTACATCATAACAAATGTGACAAATATAGAGACTCATCGGCATCGACTTGTGAGCTAAGGTTGATTTTCGCTCGAAAATGGCCTACCAAATTTTGAGAAGTTGTAGACCTAGTATGATTCCAAATAAGCCAACGATAAAAACTCATGGCCTTAGATTATAACCTCGGGGTGATTTTTCCAAAACAACGACGTTTATGCTTAGAAAATACGAGTTTTCTACTTTTTCGAGACGATGGGCACATGCGGGCTTTCGAGTTTCGGGAAGTGCTAGTGTGAACGAGCGTGAAAAAATCTAGAGGAAAACTATAATCCACTGGTTTGAGTTTTTTAGGATCTACATCATAGCAAAAGTGACAACTATAGAGACTCATCGGCCTCGGCTGTGAGGTGAGGTTGATTTTCGCCCAAAAATGTCCAGACCAAGTTTTGAGCCATTTTAGATGTAGTTGGATCACAAACGAGCCAATGATAAAAACTCATGGCCTTTGGGCTTAACCTCGGGGTTATTTTTGCAAACAAAATGACGTTTAGGCGAGAGAAAAAAACTTTTATAGTTTTTCGAGATGATGCGGGCATGCGAGCTTTCGAGTTCGGGAAGGGCTAGTGTGAATGAGCATGAAAAAATCTATAGGAAAACTATAATCCTTGGTTTCAAGTTTTTAGGACCTACATCATAGCAAAAGTGACAACTATAGAGACTCATCGGCCTCGGTCGTGAGTCGAGGTTGATTTTCGCCCAAAAATGGTTGACCACATTTTGAGCCATTTTAGACGTAGTTCGATGACAAACGAGCCAATGATAAAAACTAATGGCCTTTGGCCATGAGCTCGGGGTTATTTTTGCAAAAAAATGACGTTTAGGCCATGAAAATAAACTTTTCTAGTTTTTCGAGATGATGCGGGCATGCGAACTTTCGAGTTTCGAGAAGTGCTAGTGTGAACGAGCGTGAAAAAATCGATAGGAAAACTATAATCCTTGGTTTAAAGTTTTTAAGACCTACATCATAGCAAAAGTGACAACTATAGAGACTCATCGGCCTCGGCTGTGAGGTCGAGGTTGATTTTTGCTCAAAAATGGCCGATCGAGTTTTGAGCGAGTTGTAGACCTAGTTCGATTTCAAATGAGCCAATGATAAAAACTCATGGCCTTAGATTATGACCTCGGGGTGATTTTTGTGAAAAAAATGACGTTTAGGCCTAGAAAATACACTTTTTTTACTTTTTCGAGATGATGAGCGAATGCGAGCTTTCGAGTTCCGGGAGGAGCTGGTGTGAAAGAGCGTGAAAAAATCTATAGGAAAACTATAATCCCTGTTTGAGGTTTTTGGGATCTACATCATAGCAAAAGTGACAACTATAGGGACTCATCGACCTCAGTCGTAAGGCGAGGTTGATTTTTGCCCAAAAATGGTTGACCACATTTTGAGACATTTTAGTCGTAGTTCGATGACAAACGAGCCAATGATAAAAGCTGATGGCCTTTGGCCACGAGCTCGGGGTTATTTTAGGAAAACAATGACGTTTAGGCTCGGAAAATAAACTTTTCTAATTTTTTGAGATGATGCGGGCATTCGAGCATTTGAGTTTCGGGAAGGGCTAGTGTGAACGAGTGTGAAAAAATCTATAGGAAAACTATAATTCTTGGTTTTTAGTTCTTGGGACCTACATCATAGCAAAAGTGACAACTATAGAGACTCATCGGCCTCGGCTGTGAGTCGAGGTTGATTTTTGCTTAAAAATGACCGACCAAGTTTTGAGAAGTTATAGACCTAGTTCGATTCCAAACGACCTAACGATAAAAACTCATGGCCTTTCACCATGACCTCGGGGTGATTTTTGCCAAAAAACAACGTTTAGGCCCGGAAAATACACTTTTCTAGTTTTTCGAGATGATGCGGGCATGTGGGCTTTTGAGTTACAGGAAGGAGTTGGTGTGAACGAGCATGAAAAAATCTATAGGAAAACTATATTCCTTGGTTTGAGGTTTTTGGGATCCACGTCATAGCAAAAGTGACAACTATAGAGACTCATCGGCCTCGGCTGTGAGTCGAGGTTGATTTTCGCCCAAAAATGGCCAACCACGTTTTGAGCGAGTTTTAGACGTAGTTCGATGAAAAATGAGCCAACGATAAAAACTCATGGCCTTTAGCCATGACCTCGGGGTTATTTTTGAAAAAAAATGACATTTAGGCCATGAAAATAAACTTTTCTAGTTTTTTGAGATGATTCGGGCATGCGAGGCTTTCGAGTTCCGAAAGGGCTAGTGTGAACGAGCATGAAAAAATCTATATGAAAACTATAATCCCTGGTTTGAGGTTTTTAGGACGTACTTCATAGCAAAAGTGACAACTATAAAGACTCATCGGCCTCGGCTTGTGAGCTAAGGTTGATTTTCGCTTGAAAATGGCCGACCAAGTTTTGAGCGAGTTGTAGACCTAGTTTGATTCCAAACGAGCCAATGATAGAAACTCATGGCTGTTCACCATCACCTCGGGGTGATTTTTGCAAAAAAACGATGTTTAGGCTTAGAAAATACACTTTTCTAGTTTTTCAAGATGATGCGGGCATACGAGCTTACGAGTTTCGGGAAGAATTTGGTTTGAACGAGCGTGAAAAAATGTATAAGAAAACTATAATACCTGGTTTGAGATTTTTGTGATCTACATCATAACAAATGTGACAAATATAGAGACTCATCGGCATCGGTTGTGAGCTAAGGTTGATTTTCGCTCGAAAATGGCCTACCAAATTTTGAGAAGTTGTAGACCTAGTATGATTCCAAATAAGCCAACGATAAAAACTCATGGCCTTAGATTATAACCTCGGGGTGATTTTTCCAAAACAACGACGTTTATGCTTAGAAAATACGAGTTTTCTACTTTTTCGAGACGATGGGCACATGCGGGCTTTCGAGTTTCGGGAAGTGCTAGTGTGAACGAGCGTGAAAAAATCTAGAGGAAAACTATAATCCACTGGTTTGAGTTTTTTAGGATCTACATCATAGCAAAAGTGACAACTATAGAGACTCATCGGCCTCGGCTGTGAGGTGAGGTTGATTTTCGCCCAAAAATGTCCAGACCAAGTTTTGAGCCATTTTAGATGTAGTTGGATCACAAACGAGCCAATGATAAAAACTCATGGCCTTTGGGCTTAACCTCGGGGTTATTTTTGCAAACAAAATGACGTTTAGGCGAGAGAAAAAAACTTTTATAGTTTTTCGAGATGATGCGAGCATGCGAGCTTTCGAGTTCGGGAAGGGCTAGTGTGAATGAGCATGAAAAAATCTATAGGAAAACTATAATCCTTGGTTTCAAGTTTTTAGGACCTACATCATAGCAAAAGTGACAACTATAGAGACTCATCGGCCTCGACTGTGAGCTGAGGTTGATTTTCGCCCAAAAATGGTTGACCACATTTTGAGCCATTTTAGACGTAGTTCGATGACAAACGAGCCAATGATAAAAACTAATGGCCTTTGGCCATGAGCTCGGGGTTATTTTTGCAAAAAAATGACGTTTAGGCCATGAAAATAAACTTTTCTAGTTTTTCGAGATGATGCGGGCATGCGAACTTTCGAGTTTCGAGAAGTGCTAGTGTGAACGAGCGTGAAAAAATCGATAGGAAAACTATAATCCTTGGTTTAAAGTTTTTAAGACCTACATCATAGCAAAAGTGACAACTATAGAGACTCATCGGCCTCGGCGTGAGGTCGAGGTTGATTTTTGCTCAAAAATGGCCGATCGAGTTTTGAGCGAGTTGTAGACCTAGTTCGATTTCAAATGAGCCAATGATAAAAACTCATGGCCTTAGATTATGACCTCGGGGTGATTTTTGTGAAAAAAATGACGTTTAGGCCTAGAAAATACACTTTTTTTACTTTTTCGAGATGATGAGCGAATGCGAGGCTTTCGAGTTCCGGGAGGGTCTGGTGTGAAAGAGCGTGAAAAAATCTATAGGAAAACTATAATCCCTGTTTGAGGTTTTTGGGATCTACATCATAGCAAAAGTGACAACTATAGGGACTCATCGACCTCAATTGTAAGGTGAGGTTGATTTTTGCCCAAAAATGGTTGACCACATTTTGAGACATTTTAGTCGTAGTTCGATGACAAACGAGCCAATGATAAAAGCGATGGCCTTTGGCCACGAGCTCGGGGTTATTTTAGGAAAACAATGACGTTTAGGCTCGGAAAATAAACTTTTCTAATTTTTTGAGATGATGCGGGCATTCGAGCATTTGAGTTTCGGGAAGGGCTAGTGTGAACGAGTGTGAAAAAATCTATAGGAAAACTATAATTCTTGGTTTTTAGTTCTTGGGACCTACATCATAGCAAAAGTGACAACTATAGAGACTCATCGGCCTCGGCTGTGAGTCGAGGTTGATTTTTGCTTAAAAATGACCGACCAAGTTTTGAGAAGTTATAGACCTAGTTCGATTCCAAACGACCTAACGATAAAAACTCATGGCCTTTCACCATGACCTCGGGGTGATTTTTGCCAAAAAACAACGTTTAGGCCCGGAAAATACACTTTTCTAGTTTTTCGAGATGATGCGGGCATGTGGGCTTTTGAGTTACGGGAAGGGTCTGGTGTGAACGAGCATGAAAAAATCTATAGGAAAACTATATTCCTTGGTTTGAGGTTTTTGGGATCCACATCATAGCAAAAGTGACAACTATAGAGACTCATCGGCCTCGGCTTGTGAGTCGAGGTTGATTTTCGCCCAAAAATGGCCAACCACGTTTTGAGCGAGTTTTAGACGTAGTTCGATGAAAAATGAGCCAACGATAAAAACTCATGGCCTTTAGCCATGACCTCGGGGTTATTTTTGAAAAAAAATGACATTTAGGCCATGAAAATAAACTTTTCTAGTTTTTTGAGATGATTCGGGCATGCGAGGCTTTCGAGTTCCGGAAAGGGCTAGTGTGAACGAGCATGAAAAAATCTATATGAAAACTATAATCCCTGGTTTGAGGTTTTTAGGACGTACTTCATAGCAAAAGTGACAACTATAAAGACTCATCGGCCTCGGCTTGTGAGCTAAGGTTGATTTTCGCTTGAAAATGGCCGACCAAGTTTTGAGCGAGTTGTAGACCTAGTTTGATTCCAAACGAGCCAATGATAGAAACTCATGGCTGTTCACCATCACCTCGGGGTGATTTTTGCAAAAAAACGATGTTTAGGCTTAGAAAATACACTTTTCTAGTTTTTCAAGATGATGCGGGCATACGAGCTTACGAGTTTCGGGAAGAATTTGGTTTGAACGAGCGTGAAAAAATGTATAAGAAAACTATAATACACGGTTTGAGATTTTTGTGATCTACATCATAACAAATGTGACAAATATAGAGACTCATCGGCATCGACTTGTGAGCTAAGGTTGATTTTCGCTCGAAAATGGCCTACCAAATTTTGAGAAGTTGTAGACCTAGTATGATTCCAAATAAGCCAACGATAAAAACTCATGGCCTTAGATTATAACCTCGGGGTGATTTTTCCAAAACAACGACGTTTATGCTTAGAAAATACGAGTTTTCTACTTTTTCGAGACGATGGGCACATGCGGGCTTTCGAGTTTCGGGAAGTGCTAGTGTGAACGAGCGTGAAAAAATCTAGAGGAAAACTATAATCCCCGGTTTGAGTTTTTTAGGATCTACATCATAGCAAAAGTGACAACTATAGAGACTCATCGGCCTCGGCTGTGAGGTGAGGTTGATTTTCGCCCAAAAATGTCCAGACCAAGTTTTGAGCCATTTTAGATGTAGTTGGATCACAAACGAGCCAATGATAAAAACTCATGGCCTTTGGGCTTAACCTCGGGGTTATTTTTGCAAACAAAATGACGTTTAGGCGAGAGAAAAAAACTTTTATAGTTTTTCGAGATGATGCGGGCATGCGAGCTTTCGAGTTCGGGAAGGGCTAGTGTGAATGAGCATGAAAAAATCTATAGGAAAACTATAATCCTTGGTTTCAAGTTTTTAGGACCTACATCATAGCAAAAGTGACAACTATAGAGACTCATCGGCCTCGACTGTGAGGTGAGGTTGATTTTCGCCCAAAAATGGTTGACCACATTTTGAGCCATTTTAGACGTAGTTCGATGACAAACGAGCCAATGATAAAAACTAATGGCCTTTGGCCATGAGCTCGGGGTTATTTTTGCAAAAAAATGACGTTTAGGCCATGAAAATAAACTTTTCTAGTTTTTCGAGATGATGCGGGCATGCGAACTTTCGAGTTTCGAGAAGTGCTAGTGTGAACGAGCGTGAAAAAATCGATAGGAAAACTATAATCCTTGGTTTAAAGTTTTTAAGACCTACATCATAGCAAAAGTGACAACTATAGAGACTCATCGGCCTCGGCTGCGAGGTCGAGGTTGATTTTTGCTCAAAAATGGCCGATCGAGTTTTGAGCGAGTTGTAGACCTAGTTCGATTTCAAATGAGCCAATGATAAAAACTCATGGCCTTAGATTATGACCTCGGGGTGATTTTTGTGAAAAAAATGACGTTTAGGCCTAGAAAATACACTTTTTTTACTTTTTCGAGATGATGAGCGAATGCGAGGCTTTCGAGTTCCGGGAGGGTCTGGTGTGAAAGAGCGTGAAAAAATCTATAGGAAAACTATAATCCCTGTTTGAGGTTTTTGGGATCTACATCATAGCAAAAGTGACAACTATAGGGACTCATCGACCTCGATTGTAAGGTGAGGTTGATTTTTGCCCAAAAATGGTTGACCACATTTTGAGACATTTTAGTCGTAGTTCGATGACAAACGAGCCAATGATAAAAGCTGATGGCCTTTGGCCACGAGCTCGGGGTTATTTTAGGAAAACAATGACGTTTAGGCTCGGAAAATAAACTTTTCTAATTTTTTGAGATGATGCGGGCATTCGAGCATTTGAGTTTCGGGAAGGGCTAGTGTGAACGAGTGTGAAAAAATCTATAGGAAAACTATAATTCTTGGTTTTTAGTTCTTGGGACCTACATCATAGCAAAAGTGACAACTATAGAGACTCATCGGCCTCGGCTGTGAGTCGAGGTTGATTTTTGCTTAAAAATGACCGACCAAGTTTTGAGAAGTTATAGACCTAGTTCGATTCCAAACGACCTAACGATAAAAACTCATGGCCTTTCACCATGACCTCGGGGTGATTTTTGCCAAAAAACAACGTTTAGGCCCGGAAAATACACTTTTCTAGTTTTTCGAGATGATGCGGGCATGTGGGCTTTTGAGTTCAGGGAAGGGCTGGTGTGAACGAGCATGAAAAAATCTATAGGAAAACTATATTCCTTGGTTTGAGGTTTTTGGGATCCACATCATAGCAAAAGTGACAACTATAGAGACTCATCGGCCTCGGCTGTGAGTCGAGGTTGATTTTCGCCCAAAAATGGCCAACCACGTTTTGAGCGAGTTTTAGACGTAGTTCGATGAAAAATGAGCCAACGATAAAAACTCATGGCCTTTAGCCATGACCTCGGGGTTATTTTTGAAAAAAAATGACATTTAGGCCATGAAAATAAACTTTTCTAGTTTTTTGAGATGATTCGGGCATGCGAGGCTTTCGAGTTCCGGAAAGGGCTAGTGTGAACGAGCATGAAAAAATCTATATGAAAACTATAATCCCTGGTTTGAGGTTTTTAGGACGTACTTCATAGCAAAAGTGACAACTATAAAGACTCATCGGCCTCGGCTGTGAGCTAAGGTTGATTTTCGCTTGAAAATGGCCGACCAAGTTTTGAGCGAGTTGTAGACCTAGTTTGATTCCAAACGAGCCAATGATAGAAACTCATGGCTGTTCACCATCACCTCGGGGTGATTTTTGCAAAAAAACGATGTTTAGGCTTAGAAAATACACTTTTCTAGTTTTTCAAGATGATGCGGGCATACGAGCTTCAGAGTTTCGGGAAGAATTTGGTTTGAACGAGCGTGAAAAAATGTATAAGAAAACTATAATACCCGGTTTGAGATTTTTGTGATCTACATCATAACAAATGTGACAAATATAGAGACTCATCGGCATCGGTTGTGAGCTAAGGTTGATTTTCGCTCGAAAATGGCCTACCAAATTTTGAGAAGTTGTAGACCTAGTATGATTCCAAATAAGCCAACGATAAAAACTCATGGCCTTAGATTATAACCTCGGGGTGATTTTTCCAAAACAACGACGTTTATGCTTAGAAAATACGGTTTTCTACTTTTTCGAGACGATGGGCACATGCGGGCTTTCGAGTTTCGGGAAGTGCTAGTGTGAACGAGCGTGAAAAAATCTAGAGGAAAACTATAATCCCCGGTTTGAGTTTTTTAGGATCTACATCATAGCAAAAGTGACAACTATAGAGACTCATCGGCCTCGGCTGTGAGGTGAGGTTGATTTTCGCCCAAAAATGTCCAGACCAAGTTTTGAGCCATTTTAGATGTAGTTGGATCACAAACGAGCCAATGATAAAAACTCATGGCCTTTGGGCTTAACCTCGGGGTTATTTTTGCAAACAAAATGACGTTTAGGCGAGAGAAAAAAACTTTTATAGTTTTTCGAGATGATGCGGGCATGCGAGCTTTCGAGTTCGGGAAGGGCTAGTGTGAATGAGCATGAAAAAATCTATAGGAAAACTATAATCCTTGGTTTCAAGTTTTTAGGACCTACATCATAGCAAAAGTGACAACTATAGAGACTCATCGGCCTCGACTGTGAGTCGAGGTTGATTTTCGCCCAAAAATGGTTGACCACATTTTGAGCCATTTTAGACGTAGTTCGATGACAAACGAGCCAATGATAAAAACTAATGGCCTTTGGCCATGAGCTCGGGGTTATTTTTGCAAAAAAATGACGTTTAGGCCATGAAAATAAACTTTTCTAGTTTTTCGAGATGATGCGGGCATGCGAACTTTCGAGTTTCGAGAAGTGCTAGTGTGAACGAGCGTGAAAAAATCGATAGGAAAACTATAATCCTTGGTTTAAAGTTTTTAAGACCTACATCATAGCAAAAGTGACAACTATAGAGACTCATCGGCCTCGGCTGTGAGGTCGAGGTTGATTTTTGCTCAAAAATGGCCGATCGAGTTTTGAGCGAGTTGTAGACCTAGTTCGATTTCAAATGAGCCAATGATAAAAACTCATGGCCTTAGATTATGACCTCGGGGTGATTTTTGTGAAAAAAATGACGTTTAGGCCTAGAAAATACACTTTTTTTACTTTTTCGAGATGATGAGCGAATGCGAGCTTTCGAGTTCACGGGAGGGCTGGTGTGAAAGAGCGTGAAAAAATCTATAGGAAAACTATAATCCTTGTTTGAGGTTTTTGGGATCTACATCATAGCAAAAGTGACAACTATAGGGACTCATCGACCTCGATTGTAAGGTGAGGTTGATTTTTGCCCAAAAATGGTTGACCACATTTTGAGACATTTTAGTCGTAGTTCGATGACAAACGAGCCAATGATAAAAGCTGATGGCCTTTGGCCACTGAGCTCGGGGTTATTTTAGGAAAACAATGACGTTTAGGCTCGGAAAATAAACTTTTCTAATTTTTTGAGATGATGCGGGCATTCGAGCATTTGAGTTTCGGGAAGGGCTAGTGTGAACGAGTGTGAAAAAATCTATAGGAAAACTATAATTCTTGGTTTTTAGTTCTTGGGACCTACATCATAGCAAAAGTGACAACTATAGAGACTCGTCGGCCTCGGCTGTGAGGTGAGGTTGATTTTTGCTTAAAAATGACCAGACCAAGTTTTGAGAAGTTATAGACCTAGTTCGATTCCAAACGACCTAACGATAAAAACTCATGGCCTTTCACCATGACCTCGGGGTGATTTTTGCCAAAAAACAACGTTTAGGCCCGAGAAAATACACTTTTCTAGTTTTTCGAGATGATGCGGGCATGTGGGCTTTTGAGTTACGGGAAGGGCTGGTGTGAACGAGCATGAAAAAATCTATAGGAAAACTATATTCCTTGGTTTGAGGTTTTTGGGATCCACATCATAGCAAAAGTGACAACTATAGAGACTCATCGGCCTCGGCTGTGAGTCGAGGTTGATTTTCGCCCAAAAATGGCCAACCACGTTTTGAGCGAGTTTTAGACGTAGTTCGATGAAAAATGAGCCAACGATAAAAACTCATGGCCTTTAGCCATGACCTCGGGGTTATTTTTGAAAAAAAATGACATTTAGGCCATGAAAATAAACTTTTCTAGTTTTTTGAGATGATTCGGGCATGCGAGGCTTTCGAGTTCCGGAAAGGGCTAGTGTGAACGAGCATGAAAAAATCTATATGAAAACTATAATCCCTGGTTTGAGGTTTTTAGGACGTACTTCATAGCAAAAGTGACAACTATAAAGACTCATCGGCCTCGGCTTGTGAGCTAAGGTTGATTTTCGCTTGAAAATGGCCGACCAAGTTTTGAGCGAGTTGTAGACCTAGTTTGATTCCAAACGAGCCAATGATAGAAACTCATGGCTGTTCACCATCACCTCGGGGTGATTTTTGCAAAAAAACGATGTTTAGGCTTAGAAAATACACTTTTCTAGTTTTTCAAGATGATGCGGGCATACGAGCTTACGAGTTTCGGGAAGGATTTGGTTTGAACGAGCGTGAAAAAATGTATAAGAAAACTATAATACCTGGTTTGAGATTTTTGTGATCTACATCATAACAAATGTGACAAATATAGAGACTCATCGGCATCGGCTTGTGAGCTAAGGTTGATTTTCGCTCGAAAATGGCCTACCAAATTTTGAGAAGTTGTAGACCTAGTATGATTCCAAATAAGCCAACGATAAAAACTCATGGCCTTAGATTATAACCTCGGGGTGATTTTTCCAAAACAACGACGTTTATGCTTAGAAAATACGGTTTTCTACTTTTTCGAGACGATGGGCACATGCGGGCTTTCGAGTTTCGGGAAGTGCTAGTGTGAACGAGCGTGAAAAAATCTAGAGGAAAACTATAATCCACTGGTTTGAGTTTTTTAGGATCTACATCATAGCAAAAGTGACAACTATAGAGACTCATCGGCCTCGGCTGTGAGGTGAGGTTGATTTTCGCCCAAAAATGTCCAGACCAAGTTTTGAGCCATTTTAGATGTAGTTGGATCACAAACGAGCCAATGATAAAAACTCATGGCCTTTGGGCTTAACCTCGGGGTTATTTTTGCAAACAAAATGACGTTTAGGCGAGAGAAAAAAACTTTTATAGTTTTTCGAGATGATGCGGGCATGCGAGCTTTCGAGTTCGGGAAGGGCTAGTGTGAATGAGCATGAAAAAATCTATAGGAAAACTATAATCCTTGGTTTCAAGTTTTTAGGACCTACATCATAGCAAAAGTGACAACTATAGAGACTCATCGGCCTCGACTGTGAGTCGAGGTTGATTTTCGCCCAAAAATGGTTGACCACATTTTGAGCCATTTTAGACGTAGTTCGATGACAAACGAGCCAATGATAAAAACTAATGGCCTTTGGCCATGAGCTCGGGGTTATTTTTGCAAAAAAATGACGTTTAGGCCATGAAAATAAACTTTTCTAGTTTTTCGAGATGATGCGGGCATGCGAACTTTCGAGTTTCGAGAAGTGCTAGTGTGAACGAGCGTGAAAAAATCGATAGGAAAACTATAATCCTTGGTTTAAAGTTTTTAAGACCTACATCATAGCAAAAGTGACAACTATAGAGACTCATCGGCCTCGGCTGTGAGTCGAGGTTGATTTTTGCTCAAAAATGGCCGATCGAGTTTTGAGCGAGTTGTAGACCTAGTTCGATTTCAAATGAGCCAATGATAAAAACTCATGGCCTTAGATTATGACCTCGGGGTGATTTTTGTGAAAAAAATGACGTTTAGGCCTAGAAAATACACTTTTTTTACTTTTTCGAGATGATGAGCGAATGCGAGCTTTCGAGTTCCGGGAGGGCTGGTGTGAAAGAGCGTGAAAAAATCTATAGGAAAACTATAATCCTCGTTTGAGGTTTTTGGGATCTACATCATAGCAAAAGTGACAACTATAGGGACTCATCGACCTCAGCTGTAAGGCGAGGTTGATTTTTGCCCAAAAATGGTTGACCACATTTTGAGACATTTTAGTCGTAGTTCGATGACAAACGAGCCAATGATAAAAGCCGATGGCCTTTGGCCACGAGCTCGGGGTTATTTTAGGAAAACAATGACGTTTAGGCTCGGAAAATAAACTTTTCTAATTTTTTGAGATGATGCGGGCATTCGAGCATTTGAGTTTCGGGAAGGGCTAGTGTGAACGAGTGTGAAAAAATCTATAGGAAAACTATAATTCTTGGTTTTTAGTTCTTGGGACCTACATCATAGCAAAAGTGACAACTATAGAGACTCATCGGCCTCGGCTGTGAGTCGAGGTTGATTTTTGCTTAAAAATGACCGACCAAGTTTTGAGAAGTTATAGACCTAGTTCGATTCCAAACGACCTAACGATAAAAACTCATGGCCTTTCACCATGACCTCGGGGTGATTTTTGCCAAAAAACAACGTTTAGGCCCGGAAAATACACTTTTCTAGTTTTTCGAGATGATGCGGGCATGTGGGCTTTTGAGTTACGGGAAGGGCTGGTGTGAACGAGCATGAAAAAATCTATAGGAAAACTATATTCCTTGGTTTGAGGTTTTTGGGATCCACATCATAGCAAAAGTGACAACTATAGAGACTCATCGGCCTCGACTCGTGAGTCGAGGTTGATTTTCGCCCAAAAATGGCCAACCACGTTTTGAGCGAGTTTTAGACGTAGTTCGATGAAAAATGAGCCAACGATAAAAACTCATGGCCTTTAGCCATGACCTCGGGGTTATTTTTGAAAAAAAATGACATTTAGGCCATGAAAATAAACTTTTCTAGTTTTTTGAGATGATTCGGGCATGCGAGGCTTTCGAGTTCCGGAAAGGGCTAGTGTGAACGAGCATGAAAAAATCTATATGAAAACTATAATCCCCGGTTTGAGGTTTTTAGGACGTACTTCATAGCAAAAGTGACAACTATAAAGACTCATCGGCCTCGACTGTGAGCTAAGGTTGATTTTCGCTTGAAAATGGCCGACCAAGTTTTGAGCGAGTTGTAGACCTAGTTTGATTCCAAACGAGCCAATGATAGAAACTCATGGTCGTTCACCATCACCTCGGGGTGATTTTTGCAAAAAAACGATGTTTAGGCTTAGAAAATACACTTTTCTAGTTTTTCAAGATGATGCGGGCATACGAGCTTCCGAGTTTCGGGAAGGACTTGGTTTGAACGAGCGTGAAAAAATGTATAAGAAAACTATAATACCTGGTTTGAGATTTTTGTGATCTACATCATAACAAATGTGACAAATATAGAGACTCATCGGCATCGGCTGTGAGCTAAGGTTGATTTTCGCTCGAAAATGGCCTACCAAATTTTGAGAAGTTGTAGACCTAGTATGATTCCAAATAAGCCAACGATAAAAACTCATGGCCTTAGATTATAACCTCGGGGTGATTTTTCCAAAACAACGACGTTTATGCTTAGAAAATACGAGTTTTCTACTTTTTCGAGACGATGGGCACATGCGGGCTTTCGAGTTTCGGGAAGTGCTAGTGTGAACGAGCGTGAAAAAATCTAGAGGAAAACTATAATCCCTGGTTTGAGTTTTTTAGGATCTACATCATAGCAAAAGTGACAACTATAGAGACTCATCGGCCTCGGCTGTGAGGTGAGGTTGATTTTCGCCCAAAAATGTCCGACCAAGTTTTGAGCCATTTTAGATGTAGTTGGATCACAAACGAGCCAATGATAAAAACTCATGGCCTTTGGGCTTAACCTCGGGGTTATTTTTGCAAACAAAATGACGTTTAGGCGAGAGAAAAAACTTTTATAGTTTTTCGAGATGATGCGGGCATGCGAGCTTTCGAGTTCGGGAAGGGCTAGTGTGAATGAGCATGAAAAAATCTATAGGAAAACTATAATCCTTGGTTTCAAGTTTTTAGGACCTACATCATAGCAAAAGTGACAACTATAGAGACTCATCGGCCTCGACTGTGAGCTGAGGTTGATTTTCGCCCAAAAATGGTTGACCACATTTTGAGCCATTTTAGACGTAGTTCGATGACAAACGAGCCAATGATAAAAACTAATGGCCTTTGGCCATGAGCTCGGGGTTATTTTTGCAAAAAAATGACGTTTAGGCCATGAAAATAAACTTTTCTAGTTTTTCGAGATGATGCGGGCATGCGAACTTTCGAGTTTCGAGAAGTGCTAGTGTGAACGAGCGTGAAAAAATCGATAGGAAAACTATAATCCTTGGTTTAAAGTTTTTAAGACCTACATCATAGCAAAAGTGACAACTATAGAGACTCATCGGCCTCGGCTGTGAGGTCGAGGTTGATTTTTGCTCAAAAATGGCCGATCGAGTTTTGAGCGAGTTGTAGACCTAGTTCGATTTCAAATGAGCCAATGATAAAAACTCATGGCCTTAGATTATGACCTCGGGGTGATTTTTGTGAAAAAAATGACGTTTAGGCCTAGAAAATACACTTTTTTTACTTTTTCGAGATGATGAGCGAATGCGAGGCTTTCGAGTTCCGGGAGGGCTGGTGTGAAAGAGCGTGAAAAAATCTATAGGAAAACTATAATCCTTGTTTGAGGTTTTTGGGATCTACATCATAGCAAAAGTGACAACTATAGAGACTCATCGACCTCGACTGTGAGTCGAGGTTGATTTTCGCCCAAAAATGGCCAACCACGTTTTGAGACGATTTTAGACGTAGTTCGATGAAAAATGAGCCAACGATAAAAACTCATGGCCTTTGGCCATGAGCTCGGGGTTATTTTTGCAAAAACAATGACGTTTAGGCTCAGAAAATAAACTTTTCTAGTTTTTTGAGATGATTCGGGCATGCGAGCTTTCGAGTTCCGGGAAGGGCTAGTGTGAACGAGCATGAAAAAATCTATATGAAAACTATAATCCCTGGTTTGAGGTTTTTAGGACGTACTTCATAGCAAAAGTGACAACTATAAAGACTCATCGGCCTCGACTTGTGAGCTAAGGTTGATTTTCGCTTGAAAATGGCCGACCAAGTTTTGAGCGAGTTGTAGACCTAGTTTGATTCCAAACGAGCCAATGATAGAAACTCATGGTCTGTTCACCATCACCTCGGGGTGATTTTTGCAAAAAAACGATGTTTAGGCTTAGAAAATACACTTTTCTAGTTTTTCAAGATGATGCGGGCATACGAGCTTCCGAGTTTCGGGAAGGACTTGGTTTGAACGAGCGTGAAAAAATGTATAAGAAAACTATAATACTCGGTTTGAGATTTTTGTGATCTACATCATAACAAATGTGACAAATATAGAGACTCATCGGCATCGACTTGTGAGCTAAGGTTGATTTTCGCTCGAAAATGGCCTACCAAATTTTGAGAAGTTGTAGACCTAGTATGATTCCAAATAAGCCAACGATAAAAACTCATGGCCTTAGATTATAACCTCGGGGTGATTTTTCCAAAACAACGACGTTTATGCTTAGAAAATACGGTTTTCTACTTTTTCGAGACGATGGGCACATGCGGGCTTTCGAGTTTCGGGAAGTGCTAGTGTGAACGAGCGTGAAAAAATCTAGAGGAAAACTATAATCCCTGGTTTGAGTTTTTAGGATCTACATCATAGCAAAAGTGACAACTATAGAGACTCATCGGCCTCGGCTGTGAGGTGAGGTTGATTTTCGCCCAAAAATGTCCGACCAAGTTTTGAGCCATTTTAGATGTAGTTCGATCACAAACGAGCCAATGATAAAAACTCATGGCCTTTGGGCTTAACCTCGGGGTTATTTTTGCAAACAAAATGACGTTTAGGCGAGAGAAAAAAACTTTTATAGTTTTTCGAGATGATGCGAGCATGCGAGCTTTCGAGTTCGGGAAGGGCTAGTGTGAATGAGCATGAAAACATCTATAGGAAAACTATAATCCTTGGTTTCAAGTTTTTAGGACCTACATCATAGCAAAAGTGACAACTATAGAGACTCATCGGCCTCGACTTGTGAGTCGAGGTTGATTTTCGCCCAAAAATGGCCAACCACGTTTTGAGCGAGTTTTAGACGTAGTTCGATGAAAAATGAGCCAACGATAAAAACTCATGGCCTTTAGCCATGACCTCGGGGTTATTTTTGCAAAAAAATGACATTTAGGCCATGAAAATAAACTTTTCTAGTTTTTTGAGATGATTCGGGCATGCGAGGCTTTCGAGTTCCGAGAAGGGCTAGTGTGAACGAGCATGAAAAAATCTATATGAAAACTATAATCCCTGGTTTGAGGTTTTTAGGACGTACTTCATAGCAAAAGTGACAACTATAAAGACTCATCGGCCTCGACTTGTGAGCTAAGGTTGATTTTCGCTTGAAAATGGCCGACCAAGTTTTGAGCGAGTTGTAGACCTAGTTTGATTCCAAACGAGCCAATGATAGAAACTCATGGCTGTTCACCATCACCTCGGGGTGATTTTTGCAAAAAAACGATGTTTAGGCTTAGAAAATACACTTTTCTAGTTTTTCAAGATGATGCGGGCATACGAGCTTCCGAGTTTCGGGAAGGACTTGGTTTGAACGAGCGTGAAAAAATGTATAAGAAAACTATAATACCTGGTTTGAGATTTTTGTGATCTACATCATAACAAATGTGACAAATATAGAGACTCATCGGCATCGGCTGTGAGCTAAGGTTGATTTTCGCTCGAAAATGGCCTACCAAATTTTGAGAAGTTGTAGACCTAGTATGATTCCAAATAAGCCAACGATAAAAACTCATGGCCTTAGATTATAACCTCGGGGTGATTTTTCCAAAACAACGACGTTTATGCTTAGAAAATACGAGTTTTCTACTTTTTCGAGACGATGGGCACATGCGGGCTTTCGAGTTTCGGGAAGTGCTAGTGTGAACGAGCGTGAAAAAATCTAGAGGAAAACTATAATCCCTGGTTTGAGTTTTTTAGGATCTACATCATAGCAAAAGTGACAACTATAGAGACTCATCGGCCTCGGCTGTGAGGTGAGGTTGATTTTCGCCCAAAAATGTCAGACCAAGTTTTGAGCCATTTTAGATGTAGTTGGATCACAAACGAGCCAATGATAAAAACTCATGGCCTTTGGGCTTAACCTCGGGGTTATTTTTGCAAACAAAATGACGTTTAGGCGAGAGAAAAAAACTTTTATAGTTTTTCGAGATGATGCGAGCATGCGAGCTTTCGAGTTCGGGAAGGGCTAGTGTGAATGAGCATGAAAAAATCTATAGGAAAACTATAATCCTTGGTTTCAAGTTTTTAGGACCTACATCATAGCAAAAGTGACAACTATAGAGACTCATCGGCCTCGACTGTGAGTCGAGGTTGATTTTCGCCCAAAAATGGTTGACCACATTTTGAGCCATTTTAGACGTAGTTCGATGACAAACGAGCCAATGATAAAAACTAATGGCCTTTGGCCATGAGCTCGGGGTTATTTTTGCAAAAAAATGACGTTTAGGCCATGAAAATAAACTTTTCTAGTTTTTCGAGATGATGCGGGCATGCGAACTTTCGAGTTTCGAGAAGTGCTAGTGTGAACGAGCGTGAAAAAATCGATAGGAAAACTATAATCCTTGGTTTAAAGTTTTTAAGACCTACATCATAGCAAAAGTGACAACTATAGAGACTCATCGGCCTCGGCTGTGAGCTGAGGTTGATTTTTGCTCAAAAATGGCCGATCGAGTTTTGAGCGAGTTGTAGACCTAGTTCGATTTCAAATGAGCCAATGATAAAAACTCATGGCCTTAGATTATGACCTCGGGGTGATTTTTGTGAAAAAAATGACGTTTAGGCCTAGAAAATACACTTTTTTACTTTTTCGAGATGATGAGCGAATGCGAGCTTTCGAGTTCCGGGAGGGCTGGTGTGAAAGAGCGTGAAAAAATCTATAGGAAAACTATAATCCCTGGTTTGAGGTTTTTGGGATCTACATCATAGCAAAAGTGACAACTATAGAGACTCATCGGCCTCGATCGTGAGGCGAGGTTGATTTTCGCCCAAAAATGGCTGACCACGTTTTGAGCGATTTTAGACGTAGTTCGATGACAAATGAGCCAACGATAAAAACTCATGGCCTTTGGCCATGAACTCGGGGTTATTTTTGCAAAAACAATGACGTTTAGGCTCAGAAAATAAACTTTTCTAGTTTTTTGAGATGATTCGGGCATGCGAGCTTTCGAGTTCCGGGAAGGGCTAGTGTGAACGAGCATGAAAAAATCTATATGAAAACTATAATCCCTGGTTTGAGGTTTTTAGGACGTACTTCATAGCAAAAGTGACAACTATAAAGACTCATCGGCCTCGACTGTGAGCTAAGGTTGATTTTCGCTTGAAAATGGCCGACCAAGTTTTGAGCAAGTTGTAGACCTAGTTTGATTCCAAACGAGCCAATGATAGAAACTCATGGCCGTTCACCATCACCTCGGGGTGATTTTTGCAAAAAAACGATGTTTAGGCTTAGAAAATACACTTTTCTAGTTTTTCAAGATGATGCGGGCATACGAGCTTCCGAGTTTCGGGAAGGACTTGGTTTGAACGAGCGTGAAAAAATGTATAAGAAAACTATAATACCTGGTTTGAGATTTTTGTGATCTACATCATAACAAATGTGACAAATATAGAGACTCATCGGCATCGACTTGTGAGCTAAGGTTGATTTTCGCTCGAAAATGGCCTACCAAATTTTGAGAAGTTGTAGACCTAGTATGATTCCAAATAAGCCAACGATAAAAACTCATGGCCTTAGATTATAACCTCGGGGTGATTTTTCCAAAACAACGACGTTTATGCTTAGAAAATACAGCTTTTCTACTTTTTCGAGACGATGGGCACATGCGGGCTTTCGAGTTTCGGGAAGTGCTAGTGTGAACGAGCGTGAAAAAATCTAGAGGAAAACTATAATCCCTGGTTTGAGTTTTTTAGGATCTACATCATAGCAAAAGTGACAACTATAGAGACTCATCGGCCTCGACTGTGAGGTGAGGTTGATTTTCGCCCAAAAATGTCCGACCAAGTTTTGAGCCATTTTAGATGTAGTTCGATCACAAACGAGCCAATGATAAAAACTCATGGCCTTTGGGCTTAACCTCGGGGTTATTTTTGCAAACAAAATGACGTTTAGGCGAGAGAAAAAACTTTTATAGTTTTTCGAGATGATGCGGGCATGCGAGCTTTCGAGTTCCGGGAAGGGCTAGTGTGAATGAGCATGAAAACATCTATAGGAAAACTATAATCCTTGGTTTCAAGTTTTTAGGACCTACATCATAGCAAAAGTGACAACTATAGAGACTCATCGGCCTCGGCTGTGAGTCGAGGTTGATTTTCGCCCAAAAATGGCCAACCACGTTTTGAGCGAGTTTTAGACGTAGTTCGATGAAAAATGAGCCAACGATAAAAACTCATGGCCTTTAGCCATGACCTCGGGGTTATTTTTGAAAAAAAATGACATTTAGGCCATGAAAATAAACTTTTCTAGTTTTTTGAGATGATTCGGGCATGCGAGCTTTCGAGTTCCGGAAAGGGCTAGTGTGAACGAGCATGAAAAAATCTATATGAAAACTATAATCCCTGGTTTGAGGTTTTTAGGACGTACTTCATAGCAAAAGTGACAACTATAAAGACTCATCGGCCTCGACTTGTGAGCTAAGGTTGATTTTCGCTTGAAAATGGCCGACCAAGTTTTGAGCGATTGTAGACCTAGTTTGATTCCAAACGAGCCAATGATAGAAACTCATGGTCGTTCACCATCACCTCGGGGTGATTTTTGCAAAAAAACGATGTTTAGGCTTAGAAAATACACTTTTCTAGTTTTTCAAGATGATGCGGGCATACGAGCTTCCGAGTTTCGGGAAGGATCTGGTTTGAACGAGCGTGAAAAAATGTATAAGAAAACTATAATACCTGGTTTGAGATTTTTGTGATCTACATCATAACAAATGTGACAAATATAGAGACTCATCGGCATCGACTGTGAGCTAAGGTTGATTTTCGCTCGAAAATGGCCTACCAAATTTTGAGAAGTTGTAGACCTAGTATGATTCCAAATAAGCCAACGATAAAAACTCATGGCCTTAGATTATAACCTCGGGGTGATTTTTCCAAAACAACGACGTTTATGCTTAGAAAATACGAGTTTTCTACTTTTTCGAGACGATGGGCACATGCGGGCTTTCGAGTTTCGGGAAGTGCTAGTGTGAACGAGCGTGAAAAAATCTAGAGGAAAACTATAATCCCTGGTTTGAGTTTTTTAGGATCTACATCATAGCAAAAGTGACAACTATAGAGACTCATCGGCCTCGACTCGTGAGGTGAGGTTGATTTTCGCCCAAAAATGTCCAGACCAAGTTTTGAGCCATTTTAGATGTAGTTGGATCACAAACGAGCCAATGATAAAAACTCATGGCCTTTGGGCTTAACCTCGGGGTTATTTTTGCAAACAAAATGACGTTTAGGCGAGAGAAAAAAACTTTTATAGTTTTTCGAGATGATGCGAGCATGCGAGCTTTCGAGTTCGGGAAGGGCTAGTGTGAATGAGCATGAAAAAATCTATAGGAAAACTATAATCCTTGGTTTCAAGTTTTTAGGACCTACATCATAGCAAAAGTGACAACTATAGAGACTCATCGGCCTCGACTGTGAGTCGAGGTTGATTTTCGCCCAAAAATGGTTGACCACATTTTGAGCCATTTTAGACGTAGTTCGATGACAAACGAGCCAATGATAAAAACTAATGGCCTTTGGCCATGAGCTCGGGGTTATTTTTGCAAAAAAATGACGTTTAGGCCATGAAAATAAACTTTTCTAGTTTTTCGAGATGATGCGGGCATGCGAACTTTCGAGTTTCGAGAAGTGCTAGTGTGAACGAGCGTGAAAAAATCGATAGGAAAACTATAATCCTTGGTTTAAAGTTTTTAAGACCTACATCATAGCAAAAGTGACAACTATAGAGACTCATCGGCCTCGACTCGTGAGTCGAGGTTGATTTTTGCTCAAAAATGGCCGATCGAGTTTTGAGCGAGTTGTAGACCTAGTTCGATTTCAAATGAGCCAATGATAAAAACTCATGGCCTTAGATTATGACCTCGGGGTGATTTTTGTGAAAAAAATGACGTTTAGGCCTAGAAAATACACTTTTTTTACTTTTTCGAGATGATGAGCGAATGCGAGCTTTCGAGTTCCAGGGAGGGCTGGTGTGAAAGAGCGTGAAAAAATCTATAGGAAAACTATAATCCCTGTTTGAGGTTTTTGGGATCTACATCATAGCAAAAGTGACAACTATAGGGACTCATCGACCTCAATCGTAAGCCGAGGTTGATTTTTGCCCAAAAATGGTTGACCACATTTTGAGACATTTTAGTCGTAGTTCGATGACAAACGAGCCAATGATAAAAGCCGATGGCCTTTGGCCACGAGCTCGGGGTTATTTTAGGAAAACAATGACGTTTAGGCTCGGAAAATAAACTTTTCTAATTTTTTGAGATGATGCGGGCATTCGAGCATTTGAGTTTCGGGAAGGGCTAGTGTGAACGAGTGTGAAAAAATCTATAGGAAAACTATAATTCTTGGTTTTTAGTTCTTGGGACCTACATCATAGCAAAAGTGACAACTATAGAGACTCATCGGCCTCGATCGTGAGTCGAGGTTGATTTTTGCTTAAAAATGACCGACCAAGTTTTGAGAAGTTATAGACCTAGTTCGATTCCAAACGACCTAACGATAAAAACTCATGGCCTTTCACCATGACCTCGGGGTGATTTTTGCCAAAAAACAACGTTTAGGCCCGGAAAATACACTTTTCTAGTTTTTCGAGATGATGCGGGCATGTGGGCTTTTGAGTTACGGGAAGGGCTGGTGTGAACGAGCATGAAAAAATCTATAGGAAAACTATATTCCTTGGTTTGAGGTTTTTGGGATCCACATCATAGCAAAAGTGACAACTATAGAGACTCATCGGCCTCGGCCGTGAGTCGAGGTTGATTTTTGCCCAAAAATGGCCAACCACGTTTTGAGCGAGTTTTAGACGTAGTTCAATGAAAAATGAGCCAACGATAAAAACTCATGACCTTTTCCCTTGAACTCGGGGTGATTTTTGCAAAAAAAAATGACGTTTAGGCCTAGAAAATACACTTTTCTACTTTTTCAAGATGATGCGGGCATGCGGGCTTTCGAGTTTCGGGAAGTGCTAGTGTGAACGAGCATGAAAAAATCTATAGGAAAACTATAATCCCCGGTTTAAAGTTTTTGTGACCTACCTCATAGCAAAAGTGACAACTATAGAGACTCATCTGCCTCGACTATGAGCTGAGGTTGATTTTCGTCCAAAAATGGTTGACTACATTTTGAGCCATTTTAGACGTAGTTCGATGACAAACGAGCCAACGATAAAACTCGATGGCCTTTAGCCATGAGCTCGGGGTTATTTTTGTAAAAAAATGACGTTTAGGCTCGGAAAATAAACTTTTCTAATTTTTCGAGATGATGCGGGCATTCGAGATTTCGAGTTTCGGGAAGGGCTAGTGTGAACGAGCATGAAAAAATCTATAGAAAAACGATAATCCTTGGTTTGAAGTTCTTAGGACCTACATCATAGCAAAAGTGACAACTATAGAGACTCATCGGCCTCGACCGTGAGTTGAGGTTGATTTTTGCTTAAAAATGACCGACCAAGTTTTGAGCGAGTTATATACCTAGTTCGATTCCAAACGAGCCAACGATAAAAACTCATGGCCTTTCATCATGACCTCGCAGTGATTTTTTGCTAAAAAATGACGTTAGGCCCGTAAAATACACTTTTCTAGTTTTTCGAGATTACGCGAGCATGCGGGCTTTTGAGTTCGGGAAGAGTTGGTGTGAACGAGCGTAAAAAAATATATAGGAAAACTATATTTCCCGGTTTGAGGTTTTTGGGATCCACATCATAGCAAAAGTGACAACTATACTCATCGGCCTCGATTGTGAGTCGAGGTTGATTTTCGTCCAAAAATGGCCAACCACGTTTTGAGTAGTTTTAGACGTAGTTCAATGACAAATGAGCCAATGATAAAAACTCATGACCTTTTCCCTTGAACTCGGGGTGATTTTTGCAAAAAAATGACGTTTATGCCTAGAAAATACACTTTTCTACTTTTTCGAGATAATGCGGGCATGCGGGCTTTCGAGTTTCGAGAAGGGCTAGTGTGAACGAGCGTGAAAAAATCTATAGGAAAACTATAATCTCCGGTTTAAAGTTTTTGGGACCTACCTCATAGCAAAAGTGACAACTATAGAGACTCATCGGCCTCGACCGTGAGTCGAGGTTGATTTTTGCTTAAAATTGGCCAACCAAGTTTTGAGCGAGTTATAGACCTTGTTCGATTCCAAATGAGCCAATGATAAAAACTCATGGCCCTTAGGCATGAACTCGGTGTGATTTTTACAAAAAAACGACGTTTAGGTCTAGAAAATACACTTTTCTAGTTTTTCGAGACGATGCGGGCATGTGGGCTTTCACGTTTCGGGAAGAGTTGGTTGAACGAGCGTGAAAAAATCTATAGGAAAACTATAGATTTTTGTAAAAAAGTGACAACTATAGAGGCTCATTGGCCTTGACTCGTGAGCCGAGGTTGATTTTCACCCAAAAATGGCCGACCAAGTTTTGAGCAAGGTGTGGACCTATTTCAATTCCCAATGAGCCAAAGATAAAAACTCATGGCCTTTGGCCATGATCTCGAGGCGATTTTCGTAAAAAAATGACGTTTAGGCCTAGAAAATACACTTTTCTACTTTTTCGAGATGATGCGAGCATGCGGGCTTTCGAGTTTCGGGAAGGGCTAGTGTGAACGAGCGTAAAAAAATCTATAAGAAAACTATAATCCATGGTTTGAGGATTTTGGGACCTACATCATAGCAAAAGTGACAACTATGGAGAGTCATCGGCCTCGACTATGAGTTGAGGTTGATTTTTGCTCAAAAATGGCCGACCAAGTTTTGAGCGAGTTGTAAACCTAGTTCGATTCCAAACGAGCCAACGATAAAAACTCATGGCCTTTGGCCATGACCTTATGGTGAGTTTTACAAAAAAAGGACATTTAGGCCCGAACATACACTTTTTTAGTTTTTCGAAATGATGCGGGTATGCGAGGCTTTCAAGTTTCGGGAAGGGCTAGTGTAAATTGGCGTGAAAAAATCTATAGAAAAACTATAATCCCCGGTTTGAGGTTTTTGGGATCTACATCATAGCAAAAGTGACAAATATAGAGATTCATTAGCCTCGACTTTGAGCTGAGGTTGATTTTCGCCCAAAATTGGCCAACCATGTTTTGAGTAGTTTTAGACCTAATTCGATGCCAAATAAGCCAATGATAAATACATATGGCCTATGGCCATGACCTCGGGGTGATTTTTTTAAAAAAATGACGTTTAGGTCCAAAAATACACTTTTCTAGTTTTTCGAGATGAGGCGGGCACGCGGGCTTTCGAGTTCGGGAAAGGTCGGTGTGAACGAGCGTGAAAAGATCTATAGCAAAACTATAATCTCTAGTTTGAAGTTTTTGAGCCCTACATCATAGCAAAAGTGACAAATATAGACTCATCGACCTCGACCGTGAGTCGAGGTTGATTTTCGCCAAAAAATGGCCGATTATGTTTTAAGCGAGTTCTAGACCTTGTTCGATGCCAAATGAGCCAACGATAAAAATATGGCCTATAGCCATGACCTCGGGGTGATTTTTCAAAAAAAAATGACGTTCGTGCAAAGAAAATACACTTTTATAGTTTTTTTAGTTTTTTGGCATGATCCGAGCTTGCGGGCTTTCGAGTTCCGGGAAAGGGTAGTGTGAACGAGCATGAAAAAATCTATAGGAACACCGTAATCCATGGTTTGAGGTTTTCGGGACTCGCATCATAGCGAAAGTGACAACTATAGAGACTCATTGGCCTCGACTATGAGCCGAGGTTGATTTTTTCCCCAAAAATGACCGACTATGTTTTGAGAAGTTTTATACATAGTTCATTGCCAAACGAGCCAACGATAAATACTCATGGCCTATGGCCATGACCTCGAGTTGATTTTTACAAAAAACGACGTTTGGACCCAAAAAATACTCTTTTCTATTTTTTCGAGAAGATGCGGGCACGTAAGCTTTCGTGTTTTGGGAAGGGCTGGTGTAAATAGGCGTGAAAAAATCTATAGGAAAATTGTAATCCCCGGTTTGAGGTTTTTGGGACCTATATCATAGCAAAAGTGACTAATATAGAGACTCATCGGCCTAGGCTCGTGAGCTGAGGTTGATTTTTGCCCAAAAATGGTCGACTATTTTTTGAGCGAGTTTTAGACCTAGTTCATTGCCAAACAAGCCAACGATAAAAACTCATGGCCTATGGCCATGACCTCGTGGTGATATTTTTTTTAAAAATGACGTTTATGCCTAAAAAAATACACGTTTCTAGTTTTTCGAGATGATGCAAGCACGCGGGCTTTTGAGTTCCGGGAAGGCCTAGTGTGAACGAGAGTGAAAATATCTATAGGAAAAATGTAATCCCTAGTTTGAGGTTTTTAGGACCTGCATCATAGCAAAAGTGACAACTATAGAGACTCATCGACCTCGACCGTGAGCCGAGGTTGATTTTCACCCAAAAATGGCCGACCTTGTTTTGAGAAGTTTTAGACCTAGTTCGATGCCAAATGAGCCAACGATAAATACTCATGGCATATGGTCATGACCTTGGGATGATTTTTGCAAAAAAACGACGTTTAGGCCCAAAAAATACACTTTTCTATTTTTTCGAGATGATGCGAGCACGCGAGCTTTCAAGTTACAGGAAGGGTCTGGTGTAAATGGGCGTGAAAAAATCTATAGGAATACCGTAATCCATGGTTTGAGGTTTTTGGGACCTACATCATAGAAAAAGTGACAAATATAGAGACTCTTCGACCTTGATCGTGAGTTGAGGATGATTTTCGCCCAAAAATGGCCGACTATGTTTTGAGTAGTTTTAGACCTAGTTCGTTGCCAAACGAACCAACGATGAAAGCTCATGGCCAAAGGCCATGACCTTGGGGTGATTTTTTTTTAAAAATGACGTTTATGCCTAAAAAATACACTTTTCTAGTTTTTCGAGATGATGCGGGCACGCGGCCTTTTGAGTTCCGGGAAGGCCTAGTGTGAACGAGAGTGAAAATATCTATAGGAAAAATGTAATCCCTAGTTTGAGGTTTTTAGGACCTGCATCATAGCAAAAGTGACAACTATAGAGACTCATCGACCTCGACTGTGAGCCGAGGTTAATTTTTGCCCAAAAATGGTCGACCTTGTTTTGAGAAGTTTTAGACCTAGTTCGATGCCAAATGAGCCAATGATAAATACTCATGGCCTCGTGGTCATGACCTCGGGGAGATTTTTCTAAAAAACGACGTTTAGGCCCAAAAAATATGCTTTTTTATTTTTTCGAGATTATGCGGGCACGCGAGCTTTTGAGTTCCGGGAAGGGATGGCGTAAATGGGCATGAAAAAATCTATAGAAAAATTATAATTCCCGGTTTGAGGTTTTTGGGACCTACATCATAGCAAAAGTGACAAATATAAAGACTCATCGGGCTCGACTATGAGCCGAGGTTGATTTTCACCAAAAAATGGCCGACCAAGTTTTGAGCGATTGTAGACCAAATTCGATGGCAAACGAGCCAACGATAGAAACTCATTACCTTTGGCCATGACCTCGAGGTGATTTTTGCAAAAAAACAACGTTTGGGCCTAGAAAATACACTTTTTTAGTTTTTCGAGATGATGCGGGTATGCGGGCTTTCGAGTTTCGGAAGGGCTAGTGTTAACAAGCGTGAAAAAATCTAGAGCAAAACTATAATCCCTTTGAGGTTTTGGAGACCAACATCATAGCAAAAGTGACAACAATAGAGACTTATCGGCCTCGACTCGTGAGCTAAGGTTGATTTTCATTCAAAAACGAGTTGAGCAAGTTTTGAACGAGTTTTAGACCTAGTTCGATTCCAAACTAGCCAATGAGAAAAACGCATGGCTATTGACCATGACCTCGAGGTATTTTTGCAAAAAAATCACGTTTAGGCACAAAAAATACACTTTTGTAGATTTTCTAGATAATGCGAACATGCGAGCGTTCGAGTTTCAAGAACGGTTAGTATGAACGAGCATGAAAAAATCTATCGAAAAACTATAATCCCCGGTTTGAAGTTTTTGGGACCTACATCATAGCAAAAGTGACAACTATAAAGACTCATCGGCCTCGACCGTGAACCGAGGTTGATTTTCTCCCAAAAATGACTCGACCAGTTTTGAGCATTTGTAGACCTAGTTCGATGCTAAACGAGCCAATGATAAAAACTCGTCGCCTTTAGCTATAACCTCGGGGTATTTTTGCAAAAAAATGACGTTTAGGCTTAGAAAATACACTTTTTTAGTTTTTCGAGATTATGCGAGCATTCAAGCTTTCGAGTTTCGGAAAAGGCTAGTGTGAACTAGTTTGAAAAAATCTATAGGAAAACTATAATTCCCGGTTTGAGGTTTTTGGGACCTACATCATAGCAAAAGTGACAACAATAGAGACTCATCGGCCTCGATCGTGAGTCGAGGTTGATTTTCAACCAAAAATGGTCGACAATGTTTTGATTAGTTTTAGACCTAATACAATACCAAACGAGCCAACGATAAATAATCATGGCTCGTGGCCATGGCCTCGGGGTGATTTGTGTAGAAAAAATACGTTTAGGCCAAAAAAATACACTTTTTTAGTTTTTTGAGATGATGCGGGCATGCGGGATTTTGAATTCGGGAAGGGCTGCTGTGAACAAGCATGAAAAAATCAATAGGAAAACTATAATCCATAGTTTGAGGTTTTTGAGACCAACATCATAGCAAAAGTGACAAATATAGAGACTTATCGGCCTCGACTATGAGTCGAGGTTGATTTTCACCCAAAAATGGTTGACCATGTTTTGAGCAATTTTAGACGTCGTTCAATTCCAAACGAGCCAACGATAAATACTCATGGCCTGTCCCTATGACCTCGGGGTGATTTTTGCAAAAAAATGATGTTTAAGGATTGAAAATACACCTTTTTAGTTTTTCGAGATGATGCGAGCATGCGGGCTTTCGAGTTTCGGGAAATGTCTGGTGTGAACGAGGGTGAGAAAATGTATAGGAAAACTATAATTCTTGATTTGAGATTTTTTGGACCTACATCATAGCAAAAGTGACAACAATAGAGACTCATCGACCTCGACCGTGAGTTGAGGTTGATTTTCGCCCAAAAATGGCCAACCAAGTTTTGAGCATTTTTAGACCTAGTTCGATGCCAAAGGAGCCAATGATAAAAACTAATGGCTATTAGCCATGACCTCGGGGTATTTTTTCAAAAAAATGACGTTTAGGCACGGAAAATACACTTTTCTAGATTTTCGAATTGATGAGAGCATGCGGGCTTTCGAGTTTTGGGATAGGTCGGTGTGAACGAGCATGAAAAAATTTATAAGAAAATTGTAATCCATGGTTTGAGGTTTTTGGGACTTGTATCATAGCAAAAGTGACAACTATAGAGACTCATCGGCCTCGACCGTGAGCTTAGGTTGATTTTTGCCCAAAAATGGGTTTTGAGCAATTTTAGACCTAGTTCGATGACAAATGAGCCAACGATAAAAACTCATTGTCTTTCATCATGACATAGCGGTGATATTTGCAAAGAAACGATGTTTAGGCCTAAAAAATACACTTTTCTAGTTTTTTGAGATGATGCGAGCATGCGAGCTTTCGAGTTCGAGAAGGGCTAGTGTGAATGAGCATGAAAAAATCTATAGGAAAGATGTAAACCCTAGTTTAAGGTTTTTGGGACCTACATCATAGCAAAAGTGAGAACTATAGAGACTTATTGGGCTCGTCTCGTGAGCCGAGGGTGATTTTCGCCCAAAAATAGCCGACCAAGTTTCGAGCAATTTTAGACATAGTTCGATGACAAACGAGCCAATGATAGAAACTCATGGCCTTTGGGCATGACCTCGGGGTGATTTTTGCAAGAAAAACGACGTTTAGGCCCAAAAAATACACTTTTCTAGTTTTTCAAGATGATGCGGGTATGTGGGCTTTCGAGTTCTAGGAAGGTCCGGTGTGAATGAGCATGAAAAAATCTATAGGAAAGCTATAGTCCCTAGTTTGAGGTTTTCTAGACCAACATCATAGCAAAAGTGACAACAATAGAGACTTATCGGCTTTGATCGTGAGATGAGGTTGATTTTTGCCCAAAAACGGCCAACCAAGTTTTGAGCGAGTTTTAGTCCTAGATCGATGCCAAACGAGCCAATGAGAAAAACTCATGGCTATTGGCCATGACCTCGGGGTATTTTTGCAAAAAAGTCACGTTTAAGCATAAAAATACACTTTTCTAGATTTTTGAGATAATGCGAGCATGTGGGCGTTCGAGTTTCGGGAATGGTTGGTGTGAACGAGCTTGAGAAAATCTATAGAAAAACTATAATCCCCGGTTTGAAGTTTTTGGGACCTACATCATAGCAAAAGTGACAACTATAGAGACTTATCGACCTCAATCGTGAATTGAGGTTGATTTTCTCCCAAAAATGAACAACCATTTTTTAGCAATTGTAGACCTAGTTCTATGCCAAACGAGCCAATGATAAAAATTCATCGCCTTTAGCCATGACCTTGGGGTATTTTTGCAAAAAAAATGACGTTTAAGCTCGGAAAATAAACTTTTTTAGTTTTTAGAGATGATGCGAGCATGCGAGCTTTCGAGTTCCGGGAAAGGCTGGTGTGAACGAGCATGAGAAAATCTATAGGAAAACTATAATTCCCGGTTTGAGATTTCCGGAACCTACATCATAGCAAAAGTGACAACAATAGAGACTCATCGGCCTCGACTATGAGCGGAGGTTGATTTTTGCCCAAAAATGGCCAATAATGTTTTGAGTAGTTTTAGACCTAGTGCGATGCCAAATGAGCTAATGATAAATACTCATGGCTCGTGGCCATGGCCTCGGGGTGATTTGTGTAAAAAAATGACGTTTAGCCCAAAAAAATACATTTTTTTTATTTTTTCGAGATGATCCGGACACCGGGCTTACGAGTTCCGGGAAGGGTCTGGTGTGAACGAGTGTGAAAAAATCTATAAGAAAACTATAATCCCTAGTTTAAGGTTTTTGGGACCTACATCATAGCTAAAGTGACAAATATAGAGGCTCATCGGCCTCGATCGTGAGTTGAGGTTGATTTTCGCCCAAAAATGGCCGACAATGTGTTTAGCATTTTTAGACCTCGTTCGATGCCAATTGAGCCAACGATAAATATTCATGGCCGGTGGGCATGACCTCGGGGTGATTCTTGGAAAAAAAATGACGTTTAGGCCCAAAAATACGCTTTTCTAGTTTTTCGAGATGATACGGGCACGCGAGCTTATGAGTTTCGAAAGGTCTCGGTGTAAATTGGCATGAAAAAATCTATACGAAAACCGTAATCCCCGGTATAGGGTTTTTGGGACCTACATCATAGGAAAACCGAAAAATATAGAGACTCATCGGCCTCGACCGTGAGTCGAGGTTGATTTTCGCCTAAAAATGGCCGATCATGTTTTGAGCAATTTTAGACCTAGGTCAATGCCAAACGAGCTAACGATAGAAACTCCCGGCCTATAGCCATGACCTCGTGGTGATTTCTTCAATAAAACGATGTTTAGGCCTAGAAAATACACTTTTCTAGTTTTTTGAGATGATGCGAGCATGTGGGTTTTCGAGTTTCGGGAAAGGCTGGTGTGAACGAGTGTAAGAAAATCTATAGGAAAACCGTAATCCATGGTTTGAGGTTTTTGAGACTCGCATCATAATAAAAGTGACAACTATAGAGACTCATCGGCCTCGACCGTGAGCTTAGGTTGATTTTCGCCCAAAAATGGGTTTTGAGCGAGTTTTAGACCTAATTCGATGGCAAATGAGCCAACGATAAAAACTCATTCTCTTTGGCCATAACCTAGGGGTATTTTTGCAAGAAAATGACGTTTAGGCCCAAAAAATACACTTTTCTAGTTTTCCGAGATGATGCGGACATGCAAGCTATCGAGTTTCGAGAAGGATTGGTGTGAACGAGCATGAAAAAATCTATAGGAAAAATGTAAACCCTAGTTTAAGGTTTTTGGGACCTACATCATAGCAAAAGTGAGAACTATAGAGACTTATCGGCCTCGTCCGTGAGCCGAGGTTGATTTTCACCCAAAAATGGTTGACCAAGTTTCCAACAATTTTAGACCTAGTTCGACGACAAACGAGCCAATGATAGAAACTCATGGCCTTTAGGCATGACCTCGAGGTGATTTTTCCAAACAAACGACGTTTAGGCCTAGAAAATACACTTTTCTAGTTGTTCGAGATGATGCGCTTATGCGAGCTTTCAAGTTCCGGGAATGGTCGGTGTGAATGAGCATGAAAAAATCTAGAAGAAAACGATAATCCCCGTTTTGAGGTTTTTGAGACCAACATCATAGCAAAAGTGACAACTATAGAGACTCATCGGCCTTGATCGTGAGTCGAGGTTGATTTTCTCCCAAAAATGGCCGACCAAGTTTTGAACGAGTTATAGACTTAGTTCGATGCCAAACGAGGCAACAATAAAAACTCTTGGCCTTTGGCCATGACCTCGGGTGATTTTTACAAAAAAAATGACGTTTAGGCCAAAAAAATACACTTTTCTAGTTTTTTGAGATTATGCGAGCATGCGGGATTTCGAGTTCCAAGAAGGATCGGTGTGAATGAGCATGAGAAAATCTATAGGAAAACTATAATCCCTAGTTTGAGGTTTTTGGGACCTACATCATAGCAAAAGTGACAAATATAAAGACTTACCGTCCTCAACTATGAGTCGAGGTTGATTTTCTCCCAAAAATGGTCGACCATGTTTTGAGCGAGTTTTAGACCTCGTTCAATTCCAAACGAGCCAACGATAAATACTCATGGCCCGTGGCCATGACCTCGAGGTGATTTTTGCAAAAAAAAATGACGTTTAGGCATAGAAAATACACTTTTTTAGTTTTTCGAGATGATGCGAGCATCCCGGCTTTCGAGTTCCGAGAAAGGTCGGTGTGAACGAGCGTGAGAAAATCTAAAGGAAAACTACAATTCCTACTTTGAGGTTTTTGGGACCTACATCATAGCAAAAGTGACAACAATAGAGACTTATCGGCCTCGATGGTGAGCCGAGGTTGATTTTTGGCCAAAATAGCCAACCAAGTTTTGAGCGAGTTTTAGACCTAGTTCGATGCCAAACGAGCCAATGATAAAATCTCATGCCAATTGGCCATTACCTCGGGGTGATTTTTGCAAAAAAATGATGTTTAGGCACGTGAAAATACTCTTTTCTAGATTTTCGAGATGATGCGAGCATGCGAGCTTTCGAGTTTCGAGAATGGTCGGTGTGAACGAGCATGAGAAAATCTATATGAAAACTATAATCCCCGGTTTGAAGATTTTGGAAACTACATCATAGCGAAAGTGATAACTATAGAGACTTATCGGCCTCGACCGTGAACCGAGGTTGATTTTCTCCTAAAAATGGCCGATCATGTTTTGAGCAATTTTAGACCTAGTTCGATGCCAAATGAGCCAACGATAGAAACTCTTGGCTCGTAGCCATGACCTCGGGGTGATTTTTTCAAAAAAACGACGTTTAGGCCTAGAAAATACACTTTTCTAGTTTTTTGAGATGATGCGGGCATGATGGCTTTCCAGTTCTAGGACGAGCTGGTGTGAAGAAGTGTGAAAAAATCTATAGCAAACCGTAATCCATGGTTTGAGGTTTTTGAGATTTGCATCATAGCAAAAGTGACAACTATGGAGACTCATCGGCCTCGACCGTGAACTTAGGTTGATTTTTGTCAAAAAAATGGTTTTGAGCAGCTTTACACCTAGTTCGATGGCAAATGAGCCAACGATAAAAACTCATTGTCTTTGGCCATGACCTAGGGGTGATTTTAGCAAACAAATGACATTTAGACTCAAAAAATACACTTTTCTAGTTTTTTGAGTTGATGCGGGAATAGGAGCTTTCGAGTTCGAGAAGCATTAGTATGAACGAGCATGAAAAAATCTATAGGAAAAAAGTAAACCCAACTTTAAGGTTTTTGGGACCTACATCATAGGAAAAATGAGAACTATAGAGACTTATCGGCCTCGTCCGTGAGCCGAGGTTGATTTTCGCCAAACAATGGCCGACCAAGTTTTGAACGAGTTTTAGACCTAGTTCGACGACAAACGAGCCAACGATAGAAACTCATGGCCTTTGGGCATGACCTCGAGGTGATTTCGAAAAAAAAACGATGTTTGGCCATGACCTCGGGGTGATTTTCGAGATGATGTGGGTATGCGGGCTTTCGAGTTCTTGGAAGGGTCGGTGTGAACAAGCGTGAAAAAGTATATAGAAAAACTATAATCCCTAGTTTGAGGTTTTTGGAACCTACATCATAGCAAAAGTGACTTATATAGAGACTCATCGACCTCGATCGTGAGCCGAGGTTGAATTTCTCTCAAAAATGGCGGACCAAGTTTTGAGCGAGTTTTAGACCTAGCTCAATACCAAACGAGCCAACGATAAATACTTATGGCCTTTGGCCATGACCTCGAGGTGATTTTTGTAAAAAAACGACGTTTAGAGCAAAAAAAATACACTTTTCTAGTTTTTCGAGATGAGGCGGGCACATGGGCTTTCGAATTCCAAGAAGCACTCGGTGTAAATGAGCGTGAGAAAATCTATAGGAAAACCGTAATCCATGGTTGTGGTTTTTGGGACTCGATTCATAGCGAAGGTGACAACAATAGAGACTCATCGGCCTCGACTATGAGTCGAGGTTGATTTTCTCCCAAAAATGGCCGACCAAGCTTTGAGCGAGTTTTAGACCTAGTTCGATGGAAAATGAGCCAACGATAAAAACTCATTGTCTTTGGCCATGGCCTAGGGGTGATTTTTGTAAGAAAAAATGACGTTTAGGCCCAAAAAATACACTTTTCTAGTTTTTCGAGATCATGCGAGCATGCAAGCGTTCGAGTTTCGAGAATGGCTAGTGTGAATGAGCATGAAAAAATCTACGGAAAAAATGTAAACCCTAGTTTAAGGTTTTTGGAACCTACATCATAACAAAAGTGAAAAATATAGACTCATTGCCTCGACCGTGAGCGGAGGTTGATTCTCGCCCAAAAATTACCGACCATGTTTTAAATCATTTTATGCCTAGTTCGATGCTAAACGAGCAAACGATAAATACTCATGGCCTATAGGCATGACCTCGGGTGATTTTTGAAAAAAATGACGTTTAGGCCCAAAAAATACACTTTTCTAGTTTTTTGAGATAATGTAGGCATGCGGGCTTCCGAGTTCGGGAAGGGTCGGTGCAAATGGGTATGAAGAAATCTATAGAAAAACCGTAATCTCGGGTTTGAGGTTTTTGGGACTTACATCATAGCAAAAGTGACAAATATAGAGACTCATCGGCCTCGATCGTGAGCCGAGGTTGATTTTTTTCCAAACATAGCCAACCAAGTTTTGAGTTGTTTTATACCTAGTTCGATGACAAACCAACCAATGATAAAAACTCATGGCCTTCGACCATGAGCTCGGGGTTCTTTTTACAAAACAATAACATTTAGGCCCGTAAAATATATTTTTTTAGTTTTTCGAGATGATACGGCTATGCGGGCTTTTAAGTTTCGGGAAGGGTTGGTGTGAACAAGCATGAAAAAATCTATAGGAAAACTATAATCCCCGGTTTGAAGTTTTTGGAACCTATATCATAGCAAAAGTGACAACGATAGAGACTCAACAACCTCGATTGTGAGTCGAGGTTGATTTTCTTCCAAAAATGGCGGACCAAGTTTTGATCGGTTCTAGACCTAGTTCAATTCCAAATGAACTAACGATAAAAACGCATAGCCTTTGACCATAACCTCGGGGTGATTTTTATAAGAAAACGACGTTTAGGCCCGGAAAATACACTTTTCTAGTTTTTCGAGATGATGCGGGCACGCGGGCTTTTGAGTTTTGAGAAGTGGTCGGTGTGAACGGGCATGAAAACATTTATAGGAAAACTATAATCCCAAAAGTGACAAACTATATTTGTCACTTTTCTAGTTTTTCAAGATGATGCGAGCATACGGGCTTTCAAGTTCTAGGCTCGTGTGAACGAGCGTGAAAAAATCTATAGGAAAACCGTAATCTCAAGTTTGAGGTTTTAGACCTACATCGTAGCAAAAGTGTCAAATATAGAGACTCATCGGTATGGACTCGTGAGTTGAGGTTGATTTTAGCCCAAAAATGGCCGACCATGTTTTGAGCAATTTTAGACCTATTTCGATGCCAAACGAGCCAACAATAAATACTCGTGGCCTATAGCCATGACCTCGAGGTGATTTTTACAAAAAAAGGACGTTTAGGCCCAAAAAATGCACTTTTCTAGTTTTTTGTGATGATACGGGCACGCGAGCTTTCGTGTTTCGAGAAGGGCTAGTGTGAATGAGCGTGAAAATACCTATAGGAAAACCGTAATCCCCGGTTTGAGGTTTTTGGAACTACATCATAGCAAAAGTGTTAAATATAGAGACTCATCGGCCACGACCGTGAGTCGAGGTTGATTTTCGCTCAAAAATAACCAACCATGTTTTCGAGAAGTGTTAGACCTAGTTTGATGCCAAACGTACCAATGATAAAAACTCATGGCCTTTGGCCCCGACCTCTAGGTGATGTTTTTCAAAAAAATGATGTTTATCCCTAGAAAATTCACTTTTCTAGTTTTTCGAGATGATGCGAGCATGCGAGCTTTCGAGTTTCGAGAAGGGGTGGTGTGAATGAGCGTAAAAAAATCCATAGGAAAATTGTAATCCCCGGCTTTAGGTTTTTGGGACCTACATTATAGCAAAAGTGACAAATATAGAGACTCATCGACCTCGACCGTGAGCCGAGGTTGATTTTCGCCCAAAAATGGCCAACCAATTTTTGAGCGAGTTTTAGACCTAATTCGATGACAAATGAGCCGTTGATAAAAACTCATTGCCTTTGGCCATGACCACAGGAGGATTTTTGCAAAAAAACAACGTTTAGGCCTACAAAATACACTTTTTTAGTTTTTGGAGATGATGCAAGCATGCGAGCTTTCGAGTTCTAGGAGGGGTCGGTGTGAACGAGCGTGAAAAAATCTATGAGAAAATTGTAATTCCTAATTTGAGATTTTTGAGACCTACATCATAGCAAAAGTGACAAATATAGAGACTCATCGGCCTCGACTCGTGAGCCGAGGTTGATTTTCGCCCAAAAATTGCCAATTATGTTTTAAGTAGTTTTAGACATAGTTCGATGCCAAACGAGCCAATGATAAATACTCATGGGCTATGGGCATGACCTCGGGGTGATTTTTGAAAAAAAAACGACGTTTAGGCTAAAAAAATACACTTTTCTAGTTTTTCGAGATGATGTAGGCACGCGGGCTTTCGAGTTTCGGGAAGTGCTTGGTGTAAATAGGCATGAAAAAATCTATTCGAAAACCGTAATTCCTGTTTTGAGATTTTTGGGACCTACATTATAGCAAAAGTGACAAATATAGAGACTCATCGGCCTCGATCATGAGTTGAGGTTGATTTTAATCCAAAAATGGTCGACCAAGTTTTGAGCGAGTTTTAGACCTAGTTTGATGCCAAACGAGCCAACGATAAAAACTCATGGCCTTTTTCCATGATCTCGGGGTGATTTTTGAAAAAAAACGACGTTTAGGCCCAAAAAATACACTTTTATAGTTTTTCGAGATGATACGACCATGCGAGCTTTCGAGTTTCGAGAACGACCGGTGTGAATGAGTGAGAAAAAATCTATAGGAAAACTATAATCCCCGGTTTGATATTTTTGGGACCTACATCATAGCAAAAGTGACAACTATAGAGACACATCGACCTCGATTGTGAGTCGGGGTTGATTTTCTCCCAAAAATGGCCGACCAAGTTTTGAGTAGTGGTAGACCTAGTTCGATGCCAATCGAGCCAACGATAAAAACTCATGGCCTTTGGGCCATGACCTCGAGGTGATTTTCGCAAAAAAATGACATTTAGGCCCAAAAAATACACTTTTCTAGTTTTTCGAGATGATGGGGGCATGCGGGCTTTCGAGTTTCGGGAAGGGTCGGTGTGAATGAGCATGAAAACATATATAGGAAAAATGTAAACCCTAGTTTAAGGTTTTTGGGACCTACATCATAGGAAAAGTGAGAACTATAGAGACTCATCGGCCTCGACCGTCGACTCGAGGTTGATTTTTTCAAAAAAATTACCGACCAAGTTTTGAGCAATTTTAGACCTACTTCGATGCCAAACGAGCCAACGATAAAAACTTATGGCCTTCGGCCATGACCTCGGGGTGATTTTTGCAAAAAACGACGTTTAGGCCTAGAAAATACAATTTTTTAGTTTTTTGAGATTATGCGAGCATGCGGGCTTTCGAGTTTCGATAAGGGCCGGTGTGAACGAGCATGAAAAAATCTCTAGGAAAACAATAATCCCTAGTTCGAGGTTTTTGGGACGTACGTCATAGCAAAAGTGAGAACTATAGAGACTCATCGGCCTCGACCGTAAGTTGAGGTTGATTTGGTTCCAAAAATAGCCGATCGAGTTTTGAGCGAGTTGTAGACCTAGTTCGATGCCAAACGAGAAAACGATAAAACTCATGGCCTTAGGCCATGACCTCGGGATGATTTTTATAAAAAAATGACGTTTAGGCCCGTAAAATACACCTTCTTAGTTTTTCGAGCCGATGCGGGCATGCGAGCTTTCGAGTTTCGGGAAGGACTCGGTATGAATGAGTGTGAAAAAATCTATAGGAAAACTATAATCCCTAATTTGACGTTTTTGGGACCTACATCATAGCAAAAGTGACAAACATAGAGACTCCTCGGCCTCGACTATAAGCCGAGGTTGATTTTCTCCCAAAAATGATCGATCAAGTTTTGTGCGAGTTTTAGACCTAGTTCGATGGCAAACGAGCCAATGATAAATACTCATGGCCAATAGCTATGACCTCGGGGTGACTTTTGCAAAAAGAAAACGGCGTTTAGGCCCAAAAAATACACTTTTCTAGTTTCTCGAGATGATGCGGTGCACGCGGGCTTTCGAGTTCGGGGAAGGGCTAGTGTAAATGGGCATGAAAAAATCTATAGAAAAACCGTAATCCCTTGTTTGAGGTTTTTGGGACCTACATCATAGAAAAAGTGACAACTATAGAGACTCATTGGCCTCGACTTTGAGCCGAGCTTGATTTTCGCCCAAAAACGACTAATCAAGTTTTGAGTAGTTTTAGACCTAGTTCGATTTCGAACGAGCCAACCATAAAAACTCATGGCCGATGGCCATGATCTCGGGGTGATTTTTGTAAAAAAACGACGTTTAGGCATGGAAAATACACTTTCTAGGATTTTTGAGATGATGCGAGCATGCGGTCTTTCGAGTTTCGGGAACGACCGGTGTGAACGAGCGTGAAAAAATCTATAGGAAAAATATAATCTCCGGTTTGATGTTTTTGGGACCTACATCATAGCAAAAGTGACAACTATAGAGACTCATCGGCCTCGATTGTGAGCCGAGGTTGATTTTCACCCAAAAATGGTCGACCAAGTTTTGAGCAGCTTTTAGATCTACTTCGATGCCAAACAAGCCAACGATAAAAACTTATGGCCTTTGGCCATGACCTTGGGGTGATTTTTGCAAAAAAATGACTTTTAGGCCTAGAAAATACAATTTTCTAGTTTTTTGAGATTATGCGACCATGCGAGCTTTCGAGTTCCAGTGAAGGGTCGGTGTGAACGAGCGTGAAAAAATATATAGGAAAAAAATAATCCCCGGTTCGAGGTTTTTGGGACCTATGTCATAGTAAAAGTGAGAACTATAGAGACTCATCGGCTTCGACCGTAAGCGGAGGTTGATTTGGTCCCAAAAATGGCCGATTGAGTTTTGACTAGTTGTTGACCTAGTTTGATGCCAAATGAGCCAACAATAAAATTCATGGCCTTTTTCCATGACCTCGGGATGATTATTGCAAAAAAATGACGTTTAGGCCAAGAAAATACACTTTTTTAGTTTTTCGAGCCGATGCGGGCATGCGAGCTTTCTAGTTCCGGGAAGGGTCGGTGTGAACGAGTGTGAAAAAATCTATAGGAAAATTGTAATCCCCCGTTTGATGTTTTTGGGACCTACATCATAGCAAAAGTGACAAATATAGAGACTCATCGGCCTCGATTGTGAGCCGAGGTTGATTTTCGCCCAAAAATGGCCGAACATGTTTTGAGCGAGTTTTAGACCTAGTACGATGCCAAACGAGCCAATGATAAATACTCATGGCCAATAGCTATGACCTCGGGGTGACTTTTGCAAAAAAGAAACGGCATTTAGGCCCAAAAAATACACTTTTTAAGTTTTTTAAGATTATTCGGGCACGCGGGCTTTCGAGTTCCGGGAAGGGGTGGTGTGAATGAGCATGAAAAAATCTATAGGAAAACTATAATCCCTAATTTGAGGTTTTTGGGACTCGCATCATACCAAAAGTGACAAACATAGAGACTCCTCGGCCTCGACCGTAAGCCGAGGTTGATTTTCTCCCAAAAATGGTCAATCAAGTTTTGTGCGAGTTTTAGACCTAGTTCGATGGCAAACGAGCCAACGATAAATACTCATGGCTTATGGCCATGACCACGGGGTGATTGTTGCAAAAAAACGACGTTTAGGCTCAAAAAATACACTTTTCTAGTTTTTTGAGATGATCCAATCACGCGAGCTTTCGAGTTCCGGGAAGGGCTCGTGTGAACGAGCGTGAAAAAATATATAGGAAAACCGTAATACCCGGTTTGAGGTTTTTGGGACCTATATCATAGAAAAAGTGACCACTATAGAGACTCATCGGCCTCAATCGTGAGCCGAGGTTGATTTTTGCCCAAAAATGGCGAAGCAAGTTTTGATTAGTTTTAGACCTAGTTTGATTCGAAATGAGCCAACGATAAAAACTCATGGCTATGGGCCATGACCTCGGGGTGATTTTTGCAAAAAAAAAAAAATGTTTAGGGCCAAAAAATACACTTTTTTAGTTTTTCAAGATGATGGGGGCACGCGGGCTTTCGAGTTTCGGGAAGGGATGGTGTGAACGAGCATGAAAAAATCTATAGGAAAACCGTAATCCCTAGTTTTAGGTTTTTATGACCAACATCATAACAAAAGTGACAAACATAGAGACTCCTCGGCTTCAATCGTGAGTCGAGGTTGATTTTCGCCCAAAAATGGCCGATCAAGTTTTGAGCAAATTTAGACCTAGTTCGATGGTAAACAAGCCAACGATAAATACTCATGGCTTGTGGCCATGACGTCGGGGTGATTTTTGCAAAAAAATGATGTTTATGCCCAAAAAATAAACTTTTCTAGTTTTTCGTCATGATGCGAGCATGCGTGCTTTCGAGTTCCGGGAAGGGCTCGTGTGAACGAGCATGAAAAAATTTATAGAAAAACTATAATCCCCGGTTTGAGGTTTTTGGGACCTACGTCATAGAAAAAGTGACAACTATAGAGACTCTTTGGCCTCGACCGTGAGCCGAGGTTGATTTTCGCCCAAAAATGGCCAACAAAGTTTCGAGCAGTTTTAGACCTAGTTCGATTCCAAACAAGCCAGCGATAAAAACTCTTGTCCATTGTCCATAATCTCGGGATGATTTTTTTTAAAAAACGACGTTTAGGCCCAAAAAATACACTTTTCTAGATTTTTGAGATGATGCGGGCATGAGGGCTTTCGACTTTCGAGAAGGATTGGTGTGAACGAGCATGAAAAAATCTATAGAAAACTATAATCCCCGGTTTGAGGTTTTTAGGACATACATCATGGAAAAAGTGACAACCATAGAGACTCACCGACCTCGACCGTGAGCCAAGGTTGATTTTCACCCAAAAATGGCTAACCAAGTTATGAGTAGTTTTAGACCTATTTCGATTCCAAACGAGCCAACATTAAAAACTCATGGCCATTGGGCATGACATCGTGGTGATTTTTGCAAAAAAACAACATTTAGGCCAAAAAAATACACTTTTCTAGTTTTTCAAGATGATGCCGCACGCGGGCTTTCGAGTTTCGAGAAGGGCTGGTGTGAACGAGCATGAAAAAATCTATAGCAAAACCGTAATCCCCGGTTTGAGGCGTTTGGGACCTACATCATAGCAAAAGTGACAAACATAGAGACTCCTCGACCTCGACCGTGAGCCGAGGTTGATTTTCACCCCAAAAATGGCCGATCATGTTTTGAGCGAGCTTTAGACCTACTTCGATGGCAAATGAGCCAATGATAAATACTCATGACTTATGGCCATGACCTCGGGATCATTTTTGTTAAAAATGACCTTTAGGCCAAAAAATATACTTTTCTAGTTTTTTGAGATGATACGAGCATGCAGACCTTTCGAGTTCCGGGAAGGGTTGGTGCGAACGAGAATGAAAAAATCTATAGCAAAATTGTAATCCCTAGTTTGAGGTTTTTGGGACCTACATCATAGCAAAATTGACAAACATAGAGACTCTTCGGCCTCAATCGTGACTCGAGGTTGATTTTTCGCCAAAAATTACTAATCAAGTTTTGAGTAGTTTTAGACGTAGTTCGATTCCAAACAAGCGAAGAATAAAAACTCTTGGTCATTGGCCATAACCTCGGTGTGATTTTTATAAAAAAATGACGTTTAGCCTTAGAAATTACACTTTTCTACTTTTTTGAGATAATGCGAGCATGCGGACTTTCGAGTTCCGAGAAGGGTTAGTTAGAACGAGCGTAAAAAAATATATAGCAAAACTATAATCCCCGGTTCAAGGTTTTTGGGACATACATCATAGAAAAAGTGACAACTATAGAGACTCATCGGCCTCGACCGTGAGCCAAGGTTGATTTTTGCCCAAAAATAGCTAACCAAGTTTTGAGCGAGCTTTAGACCTACTTCGATGCCAAACGATCCAACGATAAAAACTCATGGCCATTGCCCATGACATTGGGGTGATTTTTGCAAAAAAAATGACATTTAGGCCAAAAAATACAATTTTTTAGTTTTTCAAGATGATGCGGGCCGCGGGCTTTTGAGTTCCGAGAAGGGTCGGTGTGAACGAGCATGAAAAAATCTATAGCAAACCGTAATCCCCGGTTTGAGGCTTTTGGGACCTACATCATAGCGAAAGTGACAAACATAGAGACTCCTCGACCTCAACTCGTGAGCCGAGGTTGATTTTCGCCCCAAAAATGATTGATCATGTTTTGAGTAGGTTTAGACCTAGTTCGATAGCAAACGAGCCAATGATAAATACTCATGGCTTATGGTCATGACCTCGGGATGATTTTTGTAAAAAAATTACATTTAGGCCTAAAAAATATACTTTTCTAGTTTTTCGAGATGATACGAGCATGCGGCCTTTCAAGTTTTGGGAAGGGTTGGTGCGAACGAGCGTGAAAAAATCTATAGGAAAACCGTAATCCTTGGTTTGAGGTTTTTGGGACCTACATCATAGCAAAAGTAACAAACATAGAGACTCTTCGGCCTCGATCGTGACTCCGAGGTTGATTTTTGGCCAAAAATTACCAACCAAGTTTTGAGCGAGTTTTAGACCTAGTTCGATTCCAAACAAGCGAACAATAAAAACTCTTGGCCATTGGCCATAACCTCGAGGTGATTTTTACAAAAAACGACATTTAGCCTTAGAAATTACACTTTTCTAGTTTTTTGAGATAATTCGAGCATGCGGACTTTCGAGTTCCGGGAAGGGTCGGTGAGAACGAGCATGAAAAAATCTATAGCAAAACTATAATCTTTGGTTCAAGGTTTTTAGGACATACATCATAGAAAAAGTGACAACTATAAAGACTCATCGGCCTCGACCGTGAGCCGAGGTTGATTTTCACCCAAAAATGGCTAACCAAGTTTTGAGCAATTTTAGACCTAGTTCGATTGCAAACGAGCCAACGATAAAAACTCATGGCCATTGGCCATGACATCGAGGTGATTTTTGCAAAAAAAATGACATTTAGGCCAAAAATACACTTTTTTAGTTTTCAAGATGATCCAAGCACGTGGGCTTTCGAGTTCCGGGAAGGGCTCGTGTGAACGAGTGTGAAAAAATGTATAGGGAAACCGTAATCCCCGGTTTGAGGTTTTTGGGACCTATATCGTAGAAAAAGTGAAAACTATAGAGACTCATCGACCTCGACCGTGAGCCGAGGTTGATTTTCACCCAAAAATGGCAAACAAAGTTTTAAGCAGCTTTTAGACCTAGTTCGATTTCAAAAAAGCAAACGATAAAAACTCTCGGCCATCGGTCATAAACTTAGGGTGATTTTTAAAAAACAAATGACGTTTAGGTCTAAAAAATATGCTTTTTTAGATTTTCGAGATGATGCGGGCATGCGGGCTTTCGACTTCGGGAAGGGCTTGTGTGAACGAGGATGAAAAAATCTGTAAGAAAACTATAATCCTTGGTTTCGAGGTTTCGGGACATACATCATAAAAAAAGTGACAACCATAGAGACTCATCGACCTTGACCGTGAGCCGAGGTTGAATTTCGCCCAAAAATGGCTAACCAAGTTTTGAGTAGTTTTAGACCTAGTTCGATTCTAAACGAGCCAACGATAAAAACTCATGGCCAATTTCCATGACATCGGAGTGATTTTTACAAAAAAAATGACATTTATGCCAAAAAAATACACTTTTCTAGTTTTTCAAGATGATGCAGTACGCGGGCTTTCGAGTTTCGAGAAGGGCCGGTGTGAACGAGCATGAAAAAATCTATAGCAAAACTATAATCCTTGGTTTGAGGTTTTTGGGACCTACATCATAGAAAAAATGACAAACATAGAGACTCCTCGACCTCGACTATAAGCCGAGGTTGATTTTCACCCAAAAAATGGCCGATCATGTTTTACATAGTTTTAGACGTAGTTCGATGGCAAACGAGCCAACGATAAATACTCATGGCTTATGGCCATGAACTCGGGATGATTTTTGTAAAAAAATGACATTTAGGCCCAAAAAATACACTTTTTTAGTTTTTCGAGATAATACGATCATGCGTTCTTTTGAGTTCCGGGAAGGGTTGGTGCGAACCGCAGTGAAAAAATCTATAGCAAAACTATAATCCCGTGTTTGAGGTTTTTGGGACCTACATCATAGCAAAAGTGACAAACATAGAGACTCTTCGGCCTCGATCGTGACTCCGAGGTTGATTTTTGGCCAAAAATTACCAACCATGTTTTGAGCGAGTTTTAGACCTAGTTCGATTCCGAACAAGCGAACAATAAAAACTCTTGGCCATTGGCCATATCCTCGAGGTGATTTTTTCAAAAAACGACGTTTAGCCTTAGAAATCACACTTTTCTACTTTTTTGAGATAGTGTGAGCATGCGGACTTTCGAATTTCGTGAAGGGTCGGTGTGAACGAGCGTGAAAAAATCTAATGGAAAACTATAATCCCCGGTTTGAGGTTTTTGGGACCTACATCATAGCAAAAGTGACAACTATAGAGACCATCGGCCTCGACCGTGAGTTGAGGTTGATTTTTGCCAAAAAATGGCCGATCGTGTTTTGAGCAGCTTTAGACCTAATTCGATGCCAAACGAGCCAATGATAAAAACTCAAGGCCTTTGGCCATGACCTCGACGTGATTTTTTCCAAAAAACGACATTTATGCCTAAAAAATACACTTTTCTAGATTTTCAAGATAATGTGAGCATGCGGGCTTTCGAGTTCCGGAAAGGTTGGTGTGAACGAGCATGAAAAAATCTATAGGAAAATTATAATCCCCGGTTTGAGGTTTTTCGAACATACATCATAGCAAAAGTGATAACTATAGAGACTCATCGGCCTCGACTATTAGTGGAGGTTGATTTTTGTCCAAAAATGGTTGACCAAGTTTTGAGCGAGCTTTAGACCCAATTCAATATGAAATTAGCCAACGATAAAACTCATGGCCTTTGGCCATGACCTCGGGATGCTTTTAACATCAAAACGATGTTTAGGCAATGAAAATATATTTTTCTAGTTTTTCGAGCCGATGCGGGCGTGTAGGCTTTCGAGTTCTAGGAAGGGTCGGTGTGAACTAGCGTGAAAAAATCTATAGAAAAATTGTAATCCCCGGTTTGAGGTTTTTAGGACTTATATCATAGCAAAAATGACAAACGAGAGAGACTCCTCGCCTTAACCGTGAGATGAGGTTGATTTTCGCCCAAAAATGGCCGATCAAGTTTTGAGCAGTTTTAGACCTAGTTCGATGCTAAATGAGCCAACGATAAATACTCATGGCTTGTGGCCATGAAGTCGGGGTGATTTTCACAAAACAATTACATTTAGGCCCAAAAAATGCACTTTTCTAGTTTTTTGAGATGATGCCGACATGCGGGCTTTCGAGTTCCGGAAGGGTCGGTGTGAACGAGCATGAAAAAATATGTAGAAAAACTATAATCCCCGGTTTGAGGTTTTTGGGACCTACATCATAGAAAAAGTGACAACTATAGAGACTCATCGGCCTCGACTATGAGATGAGGTTCATTTTCACCCAAAAACGGCCAACCAAGTTATGAGCGGTTTTAGGCCTAGTTCAATTCCAAACGAGCCAATAATAAAAACTCATGGCTATTGGCAATGACCTCGAGGTGATTTTTCCAAAAAAAAAATGACGTTTAGGCACAATAAATAAATTTTTCTATATTTTTGAGATGATACGAGCATGCGAGCTTCCGAGTTTCGGGAAGGGTCGGTGTGAACGAGCATGAAAAAATCTATAGGAAAATTATAATTTCCGGTTTGAAGTTTTTGGGACCTACATCATAGAAAAAGTGACAACTATAGAGACTCATCGGCCTCGACCGTGAGCCGAGGTTGATTTTCACCCAAAAATGGCTAACTAAGTTTTGAGCAATTTTAGAGCTAGTTCGATTGCAAACGAGCCAACGATAAAAACTCATGGCCATTGGCCATGACATCGGGGTGATTTTTGCAAAAAAAAATGACATTTAGGCCAAAAATACACTTTTTTAGTTTTTCAAGATGATGCGACCATGCGGGCTATCGAGTTCGGGAAAGGGCTAGTGTGAACGAGCATAAAAACATCTATAGGAAAACCGTAATCCCTAGTTTGAGGTTTTTGGGACCTATATCATAGCAAAAGTGACAACTATAGAGACTCATCGGCCTCAACCGTAAGCCGAGGTTGATTTTCACCCAAAAATGGTCGACAATGTTTTGAGTACTTTTAGACATAGTTCGATGCCAAACGAGCCAAAGATAAAAACTCATGGCCTCCGGCGATGACCTTAGGGTGATTTTTCAAAAAAAATGACATTTAGGCCAAAAATACACTTTCTAGTTTTTCAAGATAATGTGGGCATATGGGCTTTCGAGTTCCGGAAGTGGTCGGTGTTAACGAGCATGAAAACATCTATAGGAAAACCGTAATCCCCGGTTTGAGGTTTTTGAGACTTACATCATAGAAAAAGTGACAACTATAGAGACTCATCGACCTCGGCTATTAGCCGAGGTTGATTTTCGCCCAAAAATGGTTGTCTATGTTTTGAGCTATTTTAGACCTATTTTGATGCCAAACGAGCCAAAGATAAAAACTCAAGGCCTCTCGGTCATGACCTCGGGGTGATTTTTCAAAAAAATGACATTTAGGCCCAAAAAATACACTTTTCTAGTTTTTGACGATAATGCGGGCATGCGAGCTTTCGAGTTTCGAGAAGGGTCGGTGTCAACGAGCATGAAAACATCTATAGGAAAATTGTAATCCCCGGTTTGAGGTTTTTGGAGCCTACAATCATAGCAAAAGTGACAACTATAGAGACTCATCGACCTCGACCGTTAGCCGAGGTTGATTTTTGCCCAAAAACGGCAACCAAGTTTTGAGTAGTTTTAGACCTAGTTCGATTCCAAACGAGCCAATGATAAAAACTAATGGCCATTGGCCATGACCTTGGGGTGATTTTTACAAAAAAAAATGACATTTAAGCAAAAAAAAATACACTTTTGTAGTTTTTTAAGATGATGTGAGCACGTGGGCTTTTGAGTTCCGGGAAGGGTCGGTGTGATCGAGAATGAAAAAATCTATAGCAAAACTATAATCCCTTGTTTGAGGTTTTTGGGACCTACATCATAGCAAAAGTGACAAACATAGAGACTCTTCGACCTCGACCGTGAGCCGAGGTTGATTTTCGCCCAAAAATGGTCGATCATGTTTTGAGCAGCTTTTAGACCTAGTTCGATGGCAAACGAGCCAATGATAACTACTCATGGCTTATGGCCATTACCTCGGGGTTATTTTTGCAATAAAACGACATTTAGGCCCAAAAAATACACGTTTTTAGTTTTTTGAGATGATACGGCATGCGACCTTCCGAGTTTCGGGAAGGACTGGTGCGAACAAGCATGAAAAAATCTATAGGAAAACCGTAATTCCCGGTTTGAGGTTTTTGGGACCTTTATCATAGCAAAAGTGACAAACATAAAGACTCTTCGACCTCGACTATGACTCGAGGTTGATTTTCATGCAAAAATTGCCAATCAAGTTTTGAGTAGTTTTAGACCTAGTTCAATTCCAAACAAGAAAATGATAAAAACTCTTGGTCATCGGCAATAACCTCGAGGTGATTTTTGTAAAAAAATGACTTTGAGGCATAGAAAATACACTTTTCTAGTTTTTCGAGATGATGTGAGCATACGGGCTTTTGAGTTCCGGAAGGGTCGGTGTGAACGAGTATGAAAAAATCTATAGGAAAACTATAATCCCCGGTTTGTGGTTTTTAGAACCTACATCATGGAAACAAGTGAAAACTACAGAGACTCATCGGCCTCGACCGTGAACCGAGGTTGATTTTCGCCCAAAAATGACCGATATGTTTTGATCGGCTTTAGACCTAATTTGATGCCAAACAAGCCAATGATAAAACCTCAAGGCCTTTGGCCATGACCTCGATGTAATTTTTGCAAAAAAAACTCGCATTTAGGCATAGAAAATACATTTTTCTAGTTTTTTGAGATAATGTGGGCATGCGGGGCTTTCGATTTCTAGGAAGGGCCGGTGTGAACGAGCGTAAAAAAATGTATAGAAAACCGTAATCCCGGTTTAAGGTTTTTGGGACATACGTCATAGCAAAAGGGACAACTATAGAGACTCATCGGTCTCGACCGTTAGCTAAGGTTGATTTTTTTCCAAAAATGGCCGACCAAGTTTTGAGTTGTTTTAGACCCAACTTGATGTGAAATGAGCCAACGATAAACTCATGGCCTTTGGCCATGACCTCAAGATGATTTTTGCATCAAAACGATGTTTAGGCATAGAAAATACATTTTCTTAGTTTTTCGAGCTAATGCGGGCAAGCGAGGCTTTCGAGTTCGGGAAGGGCCGCTTTGAACGAGCATGAAAAAATCTATAGGAAAACTTTAATCCTTGGTTTGAGGTTTTTGAGACTTATATCATAGCAAAAATGACAAACGTAAAGACTCCTCGGCTCGAACTTTGAGCCGAGGTTGATTTTCGCCCAAAAATGACGAATCAAGTTTTGAGCAATTTTTAGACCTAGTTCGATACTAAACGAGCCAATGATAAATACACATAGCTTCCGGCCATGACCTCGGGGTGATATTTGCTAAAACAATTAGGTTTAGGCCTAAAAAATAAACTTTTCTAGTTTTTTTAAGATGATGCGGCATGCGGGCTTTCAAGTTCCGAAAGGGTCGGTGTGAACGAGCATGAAAAAATCTATAGGAAAACAATAATCCCCGGTTTGAGGTTTTTGGGAACTAAATCATAGAAAAAGTGACAACTATAGAGACTCTTTGGCCTCGACTATGAGCCGAGGTTAATTTTCGCCAAAAACAACCGACCATGTTTTGAGTACTTTTAGACCTAGTTCGATGCCAAACGAGCCAAAGATAAAAACTCATGGCCTTTAGCCATGACCTCGGGGTAATTTTGTAAAAAAATGACATTTAGGTTCGTAAAATACACTTTTCTAGTTTTTTGAGATAATACGGGCATGCGGGCTTTCTAGTTTGAGGAAGGGTCGGTGTGAATGAGCGTGAAAACATTTATAGGAAAACTATAATCCCCGGTTTGAGGTTTTTGGGACCTACATTATAGCAAAAGTGACAATTATAGAGGCTCATCGGCTTCGACTCGCGAGCCGAGGTTGATTTTCGTTCAAAAACTGCCAACCAAGTTTTGAGCAATTTTAAACCTAGTTTGATTCCAAACAAGCCAACGATAAATATTCATGGCTTGTGGTCATGACCTCGGGGTATTTTTTCAAAAAAATGACATTTAGGCCAAAAAAATACAATTTTCTAGTTTTTTGTGATAATGCGGGCATACGGGCTTTCGAGTTATGGGAAAGGTTGGTGTGAACGAGCGTGAAAAAATCTATCGAAAAACTATAATCCCTAGTTTGAAGTTTCGGGACCTACATCATAGAAAAACTCACAACTAGGTCGTCCATGTTTTAAGAGAACCTCATCGGCCTCGACCGTTAGCCGAGGTTGATTTTCGCCCAAAATCGGTCGTCCATGTTTTAAGCTATTTTAGACCTAGTTCGATGCCAAACGAGCTAAAGACAAAAACCATGGCCTTTGGCCATGACCTCGGGGTGATTTTGCAAAAAAACGACATTTAAGCACGTAAAATACACTTTTCTAGTCTTTCGAGATAATGAGGGTATGCGGGCTTTCAAGTTTAGTGAAGGGTTGGTGTGAACGAGCATGAAAACATCTATAGGAAAATTATAATCCCCGGTTTGAGGTTTTTGGGACCTATATCATAGCAAAAGTGACAACTATAGAGACTCATGGCCTCGACCGTAAGTCGAGGTTGATTTTCGCCCAAAAATGACCGACCATGTTTTGAGCGAGTTTTAGACTTAGTTTGATGCGAAACGAGCCAAAAAAACACTCATGGCCTTTGGCCATGATCTCCGGGTGATTTTGCAAAAAAAATGACATTTAGGCCCGTAAAATACACTTTTCTAGTTTTTCGAGATAATGCGGATATGCGGGCTTTCGAGTTCCGGAAGGGCTTGGTCGAATGAGTGTGAAAACATCTATGAGAAAACTATAATGTCCGTTTTGAGGTTTTTGGGACCTACAACATAGCAAAAGTGACAACTATAGAGACTCATCGACCTCGATCGTTAGCGAGAGGTTGATTTTCGCACAAAAATGACCAACCAAGTTTTGAGCGAGTTTTAGAACCAATTCGATGCCAAACGAGCCAATGATAAAAATCATGCCCTTTGGCCATGATCTCGGGATGATTTTCGTAAAAAACGACGTTTAGGCCTAGAAAATACACTTTTCTAGTTTTTCGAGCCGATACGGGCATGCGAGCTTTCGAGTTCTAGGAAGGGTCGGTGTGAACGAGCATGAAAAAAACTATAGGAAAATGGTAATCCCCGGTTTGAGGTTTTTGAGACATACATCATAGCAAAAGTGACAAACATAGAGACTCCTCTACCTCGACCGTGAGCCGAGGTTGATTTTCGCCCAAAAATGGCCGATCAAGTTTTGAGTAGTTTTAGACCTATTTCGATGCCAAACGAGCCAACGATAAATACTCATGGCTTGTGGTCATGACCTCGGGGTGATTTTTTTTTAAAAAATAACGTTTAGGCCAAAAAAAATACACTTTTATAGTTTTTTGTGATAATGCGGGCATGCGGGCTTTCGAGTTCTAGGAAAGGTTAGTGTGAACGAGCGTGAAAAAATCTATAGGAAAACTATAATCTCCGGTTTGAGGCTTTTTAACCTACATCATAGCAAAAGTGACAACTATGGAGACTCTTTGGCCTCGACTATGAGCCGAGGTTGATTTTCGCCCAAAAATGATCGATCATGTTTTGAGTAGTTTTAGACCTAGTTCGATGCCAAACGAGCCAAAGATAAAAACTAATGGCCTTTAGCCATGACCTCGTGGTGATTTTGTAAAAAAATGACATTTAGGCCCAAAAAATACACTTTTCTAGTTTTTCGAGGTAATGCGGGCATGCGGGCTTTCTAGTTTCGGGAAAGGCCGGTGTGAACGAGCGTGAAAACATTTATAGGAAAACTATAATCCCCGGTTTGAGGTTTTTGGGACCTACATCATAGCAAAAGTGACAACTATAGAGACTAATCGACCTCGACCGTGAGGTGAGGTTTATTTTCGTCCTAAAATGGCCGATCATGTTTTGAGTCGTTTTAGACCTAGTTCGATTCCAAACGAGGCAACGATAAATACTAAACGTCGCTGGCCATGACCTCGAGGTGATTTTTGTAAAAAAATAATGTTTAGGCCCAAATAATACAATTTTCTAGTTTTTCGAGATATGCGGGCACGCGGGCTTTCGAGTTCCAAGAAGGGTTGGTGTGAACAAGTGTGAAAAAATCTATAGGAAAACTATAATCTCTTGTTTGAGGTTCTTTGGACCTATATCATAGCAAAAGTGAAAACTATAGAGACTCATCGGCTTCGACTATGAGCCGAGATTGATTTTCGCCCAAAAATGACCGATCAAATTTTGAGTGGTTTCGGACCTAGTTTGATGGAAAATGAGCCAACGATAAAAACTTATAGCCTTTGGCTATGACCAAGGGTATTTTTTTGCTAAAAAAATGATATTTAGGCCAAAAAATACACTTTTCTAGTTTTTCGAGATGATGCGGGCATATTAGCTTTTGATTTTCGAGAAGGGTCGGTGTGAACGAGCATGAAAAAATCTACAGGAAAAATGTAAACCCTATTTTAAGGTTTTTGGGACCTACATCGTAGCAAAAGTGAGAACAATAGAGACTCATCGGCCTCGACTATGAGCCGAGGTTGATTTTTCTCCAAAAATGGCCGACAAAGTTTTGAGTAGTCGTAGACCTAGTTCAATTCCAAACGAGCCAATGATAAAAATTCATTGTCTTTGGCAATGACCTAGGGGTGATTTTTTCATAAAAACGACGTTTAGGCCCAAAAAATACACTTTTCTAGTTTTTTGAGATTATGCGGGCATGCGGACTTTCGAGTTCCGGAAGGGCTGGTATGAACGAGCGTGAAAAAATCTATAGGAAAACTATAATCCCCGGTTTGAGGTTTTTAGGACCTACATCATAGCAAAAGTGAGAGCTATAGAGACTCATCGGCCTCGATTGTGAGTTGAGGTTGATTTTCACCCAACAATGGTCGACCATGTTTTGAGTAGTTTTAGACCAAGTTCGATGCCAAACAAGCTAATGATAAAAACTCATGGCAATTGGCCTTGACCTAGGGGTGATTTTTTCAAAAAAACAACGTTTAGGCCTAGAAAATACACTTTTCTAGTTTTTCGAGATGATGAGGGCATGCGGGCTTTTGAGTTCGGAGAAGTGTCGTTGTGAACGAGCGTGAAAAAATCTATAGGAAAACTATAATCCATGGTTTAAGGTTTTTTGGACCTACATCATAGAAAAAGTGAGAACTATAGAGACTCATCGGCCTCGACTTGAGCCGAGGTTGATTTTTGCCCAAAAATGGTCGACCAAGTTTTGAGCAGCTTTAGACCTAGTTCGATGTGAAACGAGCTAATGATAAAAACTCATGGCATTTGGCCATGACCTCGGGTTGATTTTTGTAAAAAAAAATGACGTTTAGGTCGAGAAAATACAATTTTCTATTCTTTTCAAGATGATACGGGCATGTGGGCTTTCGAGTTCCGGGAAGGGTCGTTGTGACCGAGCGTGAAAAAATCTATAGGAAAACTATAATCCTTGGTCCGAGATTCTTGGGACTCGCATCATAGCAAAAATGACAACTATAAAGACTCATTGGCCTCGACCGTGAGCCGAGGTTGATTTTCTCCTAAAAATGGCCAATTAAGTTTTGAGCAATTTCGGACCTAGTTCGATGGAAAATGAGCCAACGATAAAAACTCAAAGCCTTTGGCTATGATCTAGGGGTTATTTTTTAAAAAAACGATATTTATGGCCAAAAAATACACTTTTCTAGTTTATCGAGACGATGCAATCATATGAGCTTTCGGGTTTCGAGAAGTGCTCGGTATGAACGAGCATGAAAAAATCTATAGCAAAAATGTAAACCCTAGTTTAAGGTTTTTGGGACCTACATCGTAGCAAAAGTGAGAACTATAGAAATTCATCGGCCTCGACTTTGAGCCGACGTTGATTTTTGCCCAAAGATTATCGACCATGTTTGGAGTAGTTTTAGACCTAGTTCGATGCCAAACGAGCCAACGATAAAAACTCATGGCATTTAGCCATGATCTCGGGTGATTTTTTCAAAAAAATGACGTTTAGGCCTAAAAAATACACTTTTCTAGTTTTGCGAGGTGATGCGGGCATGCGAGCTTTCGAGTTTCGAGAAGTGCTCGGTGTGAACGAGTGTGAAAAAGTCTATAGAAAAATGATAATCCCCGGTTTGACGTTTTTGGGGCCTACATTATAGCAAAAGTGACAACTATAGAGACTCCTCGCCTCTAATATGAGCCGAGGTTGATTTTCACCAAAAAATGACCGACCACGTTTTAAGTAGTTTTAGACCAAGTTCGAGGCCAAACGAGCTAACGATAAAAACTCATGGCATTTGGCCTTGACGTCGAGGTGATTTTTTCAAAAAAACGACGTTTAGGCCTAGAAAATACACTTTTTTAGTTTTACGAGATGATGAGGGCATGCGAGCTTTTGAGTTCCGGAAGTGCTCGGTGTGAACGAGTGTGGAAAAATCTATATGAAAACTTTAATCCCTAGTTTGACATTTTTGGGACGTACATCATAGCGAAAGTGACAACTATAGAGACACATCGGCCTCAATTATGAGCCGAGGTTGATTTTCTCCCAAAAATGGCCAACCAAGTTTTGAGCAATTGTAGACCTAGTTCAATTCCAAACGAGCCAATGATAAAAACTCATTGTCTTTTCCCATGACCTAGGGGTGATTTTTTCAAAAAAACAACATTTAGGCTCGTAAAATACACTTTTTTAGTTTTTTTAGATGATGCGGCCGCGCGAGCTTTCGAGTTTCGATAAGGGTCGGTGTGAACGAGCATGAAAAAATCTATAAGAAAATTATAATCCCTAGTTTGAGGTTTTTGGGACCTACATCATAGCAAAAGTGATACCTATAGAGACTCATCGACCTCGACCCGAGCCGAGGTTGATTTTCGCCCAAAAATTGCCGACCAAGTTTTGAGCGATTGTAGACCTAGTTCTATGCCAAACAAGCCAACGATAAAACTCATGGCCTTCGAGAAGGGCTAGTGTGAACGAGCGTGAAAAAATCTATATGAAAACTATAATCCCCGGTGTGAGATTTTTAGGACCTACATCATAGTAAAAGTGACAACTATAAAGACTTATCGGCCTCGACGAGTGAGCTAAGATTAATTATTGCCCAAAAATGGCCGAACAAGCCTTTGGCCATGACCTCGTGGTGATTTTTGGTAAAAAAAGACGTTTAGGCTCGGAAAATACACTTTTCTAGTTTTTTGACATGATGCGGCATGCGGGCTTCGAGTTCCGGAAAGGCTGGTGTGAACGAGCATGAAAAAATCTATAAGAGAACTATAATCCCTAGTTTGAGGTTTTTAGGACCTACATCATAGCAAAAGTGACAACAATAGCGACTCATTGGCCTCTACCGTGAGCCGAGGTTGACTTTCGTTAAAAAATGGCCTACCATATTTTGAGTAGTTGTAGACCTAGTTCGATTCCAAATGAGCCAACGATAAAAAAATCATGGCCTTTGTTCATGACCTCGGGGTGATTTTTTCAAAAAAACGACGTTTAGGCCCGTAAAATACACTTTTTTGGTTTTTCGAGATGATGTGGGATGCGGGCTTTCGAGTTCCGGAAGGGCTGGTGTGAACGAGCGTGAAAAAATCTATAGAAAAACTATAATCATTGGTTTGATGTTTTTGGGACCTACATTATAGCAAAAGTGAGAACTATAGAGACTCATCGTCCTCGTCCGTGAGTTGAAGTTGATTTTCTCTCAAAAATGGTCGACCAAGTTTTGAGTAGTTTTAGACCTAGTTTGATTCCAAATGAGCCAACGATAAAAACTCATGGCCTTTGGCCATGACCTCGAGGTGATTTTTACAAAAAAACGACGTTTAGGCCTAGAAAATAAACTTTTCTAGTTTTTCGATATGATGAGGGCATACGAGCTTTCGAGTTTCGGTAAGGGCTAGTATGAATGGGCATGAAAAAATCTATAAGAAAACTATAATACGTAGTTTGAGGTTTTTGGGACCTACATCATAGCAAAAGTGACAACAATAGAGACTCATTGGCCTCGACCGTGAGCCGAGGTTGACTTTCGCTCAAATATGGCCGACCAACTTTTGAGCAATTGTAGGCCTAGTTCGATTCCAAGCGAGCCCACAATAAAAACTCATGGCCTTTCGCCATGACCTCGTGGTGATTTTTGCAAAAAAGGATGTTTAGGCCTAGAAAATATAGTTTTCTACTTTTTTGAGATGATGCGAGCATGCGGGCTTTCGAGTTCCGTGAAGGGCTAGTGTGAACAATAGTGAAAAAATCTATACGAAAACTATAATCCCCGGTTTGAAGTTTTTGGGACCTACATCATAGCAAAAGTGACAACAATAGAGAATCATTTGCCTCGATTGTGAGTTGAGGTTGACTTTTGCTACAAAGTGGCGGACCAAGCTTTGAGCGATTGTAGTCCTAGTTCGATTCCAAACGAGCAACCGATAAAAACTCATGGCCCTTGGCCATGACCTCGGGGTGATTTTTTTTAAAAAAAAACGACGTTTAAGCCTAGAAAATACACTTTTCTAATTTTCCGAGATTATGTGGGATGTGGGCTTCCGAGTTCCGGAAAGGGTCGGTGTGAACGAGCATGAATAAATATCTAGAAAAACTATAATCCTTGGTTTGAGGTTTTCGGGACGTACATTATAGCAAAAGTGAGAACTATAGAGACTCATCGTCCTCGACCGTGAGTTGAGGTTGATTTTCTCTCAAAAATGGTCGACCAAGTTTTGAGTAGTTTTAGACCTAGTTTGATTCCGGATGAGCCAACGATAGAAACTCATGGCCCTCGGCCATGACCTCGGGTGATTTTTACAAAAAAACAACGTTTAGGCCTAGAAAATAAACTTTTCTAGTTTTTTGATATGATGAGGGCATGCGGGCTTTCGAGTTTCGATAAGGGTTGGTATGAATGGCCATGAAAAAATCTATAAGAAAACTATAATACCTAGTTTGAGGTTTTTGAGACCTACATCATAGCAAAAGTAACAAAAATAGAGACTCATTGGCCTCGACCGTGAGCCGATGTTGACTTTCGTTCAAAAATGGCCGGCCAAGTTTTGAGCGATTGTAGGCGTAGTTCGATTCCAAACGAGCCAATGATAAAAACTCATGGCCCCTAGCCATGCATTAGGGGTATTTTTTCAAAAAAACAACATTTAGGCCTAGAAAATACACTTTTCTACTTTTTTGAGATGATGTGAGCATGCCGGCTTTCGAGTTTCATGAAGGGCTAGTGTGAACAAGCGTGAAGAAATCTATAGAAAAAATATAATCCCCGGTTTGAAGTTTTTGGGATCTACATCATAGCAAAAGTGACAAGAATATAGACTCATTGGCCTCGACCGTGAGTTGAGGTTGACCTTCGCTAAAAAATGGTCGACCAAGTTTTGAGTAGTTGTAGGTGTAGTTCGATTCCAAACGAGCCAATGATAAAAACTCATGGCCTTTGGCCATGATCTCGAGGTGATTTTTTTGAAAAAAACGACGTTTAGGCCCAAAAAATGCACTTTTCTAGTTTTTCAAGATGATGTGGGATGCGGGCTTTCGAGTTTCGAGAAAGGCCGGTGTGATCGAGCGTGAGAAAATCTATAGAAAAGCTATAATCCCTAGTTTGATGTTTTTGGGACCTACATCATGGCAAAAGTGACAACTATAGAGACTCATTGTGCTCGACTATGAGTTGACGTTGATTTTCTCTCAAAAATGGCCAACCAACTTTTGAGTAGTTTTAGACCTAGTTCGATTCCAAACGAGCCAATGATAAAAACTCATGGCCTTTGCCGATGACCTCGAGGTGATTTTTGCAAAAAGATGACGTTTAGGCCCGTAAAATACCCTTTACTAGTTTTTTTATATGATGAGGGCATGCGGGCTTTCGAGTTTCGGTAAGGGTCATTATGAACGGACATGAAAAAATCTATAAGAAAACTATAATACCTAGTTTGAGGTTTTTGGGACCTACATCATAGCAAAAGTGACAACAATAGAGACTTATTGGCCTCGACCGTGACTCGAGGTTGACTTTCGCTCAAAAATGGTCGACCAAGTGTGAGCAACAGTAGGCCTAGTTCGATTCGAAATGAGCCAACGATAAAAACTCATGGCCTTTGGCTATGACCTCGGGGTGATTTTTTCAAAAAAAGATGTTTAGCCCCGTAAAATAAACTTTTCTAGTTTCTCGAGATGATGTGGGATATGGGCTTTCGAGTTCGGGAAGGGCTAGTGTGAACGAGTGTGAAAATTTATAGAAAAACTATAATCCCTAGTTTGAAGGTTTTGAGACCTACATCATAGCAAAAGTAACAACAATAGAGACTCATTGGCCTCGACCGTGAGCCGATGTTGACTTTTGTTCAAAAATGGCCGACCAAGTTTTGAGCAATTGTAGGCATAGTTCAATTCCAAACGAGCCAACGATAAAACTCATGGCCCTTGGCCATGCATTAGGGGTATTTTTTCAAAAAACGACGTTTAGGCCCGTAAAATACACTTTTCTACTTTTTTTGAGATGATGTGAGCATACCGGCTTTCAAGTTCCGTGAAGGGCTAGTGTGAACAAGCGTGAAGAAATCTATAGAAAAAATATAATCCCCGGTTTGATGTTTTTAGGATCTACATCATAGCAAAAGTGACAACAATAGAGACTCATTGGCCTCGACCGTGAGTTGAGGTTGACTTGCGCTAAAAAATGGCCGACCAAGTTTCGAGCAAGTTGTAGACATAGTTAGATTCCAAACGAGCCAATGATAAAAACTCATGGCCTTTGGCCATGACCTCGAGGTGATTTTTTTGAAAAAACGACGTTTAGGCCTAGAAAATGCACTTTTCTAGTTTTTCGAGATGATGTGGGATGTGGGCTTTCGAGTTCCGGAAAGGTCGGTGTGAACGAGCGTGAGAAAATCTATCGAAAAGCTATAATCCCTTGTTTGATGTTTTTGGGACCTACATCATAGCAAAAGTGACAACTATAGAGACTCATTTTCCTCGACTCGTGAGTTGAGGTTGATTTTCTCTAAAAAATGGCCAACCAACTTTTGAGTAGTTTTAGACTTAGTTCGATTCCAAACGAGCCAATGATAAAAACTCATGGCCTTTGTCGATGACCTCGAGGTGATTTTTACAAAAACATGACGTTTAGGCCTAGAAAATACCCTTTACTAGTTTTTCGATATGATGAGGGCATACGGGCTTTCGAGTTCCGAGTAAGAGTCGGTATGAACGGGCATGAAAAAATCTATAAGAAAACTATAATACCTAGTTTGAATTTTTTGGGACCTACATCATAGCAAAAGTGACAACAATAGAGACTTATTGGAGTCGACCGTGACTCGAGGTTGACTTTCGCTCAAAAATGGTCGACCAAGTTTTGAGCAATAGTAGGTCTAGTTCGATTCAAAATGAGCCAACGATAAAAACTCATGGCCTTTGGCCATGACCTCGGGGTGATTTTTTCAAAAAAAGATGTTTAGCCCCGTAAAATAAACTTTTCTAGTGTCTCGAGATGATGTGAGATGTGGGCTTTCGAGTTTTGGGAAGGGTCGAGGTGAACGAGCGTGAAAAAATCTATAGAAAAACTATAATCCCTAGTTTGAAGGTTTTGAGACCTACATCATAGCAAAAGTAACAACAATAGAGACTCATTGGCCTCGACCGTGAGCCGATGTTGACTTTCGTTCAAAAATGGCCGGCCAAGTTTTGAGTAGTTGTAGGCATAGTTCGATTCCAAATGAGCCAACGATAAAAACTCATGGCCCCGGCCATGCATTAGGGGTATTTTTTCAAAAAACGACGTTTAGGCCCGTAAAATACACTTTTCTACTTTTTTGAGATGATGTGAGCATGTCGGCTTTTGAGTTCCGTGAAGGGCTAGTGTGAACAAGCGTGAAGAAATCTATAAAAAAAATATAATCCCCGGTTTGAAGTTTTTGGGATCTATATCATAGCAAAAGTGACAATAGTAGAGACTCACCGGCCTCGACCGTGAGTTGAGGTTGACTTTCGCTAAAAAATGGCCGACCAAGTTTTGAGAAGTTGTAGGCATAATTCGATTCCAAACGAGTCAATGATAAAAACTCATAGCTTTTGGCCATGACCTCGAGGTGATTTTTTTGAAAAAACGACGTTTAGGCCCGGAAAATGTACTTTTCTAGTTTTTTGAGATGATGTGGGATGCGAGCTTTCAAGTTCGGGAAAGGTCGGTGTGAACGAGCGTGAGAAAATCTATAGAAAAGCTATAATCCCCGGTTTGATGTTTTTGGGACCTACATAATAGCAAAAATGACAACTATAGAGACTCATTGTCCTCGACCGTGAGTTGAGGTTGATTTTCTCTCAAAATGGCCAACTAACTTTTGAGTAGGTTTAGACCTAGTTCGATTCCAAACGAGCCAATGATAAAAACTCATGGCCTTTGCCGATGACCTCGAGGTGATTTTTGCAAAAAAATGATGTTTAGACCCGTAAAATACCCTTTACTAGTTTTTCGATATGATGAGGGCATGCGGGCTTTCGAGTTCCGATGAAGGGTCGGTATGAACGGGCATGAAAAAATCTATAAGAAAACTATAATACCTAGTTTGAGGTTTCGGGACCTACATCATAGCAAAAGTGACAACAATGGAGACTTATTGGCCTCGACCGTGAGCCGAGGTCGATTTTCGCTCAAAAATGGCCGATCAAGTTTTGAGCAATTGTAGGCCTAGTTCGATTCGAAATGAGCCAACGATAAAAACTCATGGCCTTTAGCCATGACCTCGTGGTGATTCTTTCAAAAAAAGACATTTAGGCCAAGAAAATAAACTTTTCTAGTTTCTCGAGATGATGTGGGATATGGGCTTTCGAGTTCGGGAAGGGTCGGTGTGAATGAGCGTGAAACAATTTATAGAAAACTATAATCCCTAGTTTAAAGGTTTTCGGACCTACATCATAGCAAAACCGACAACAATAGAGACTCATTGGCCTCGACCGTGAGGTTATGTTGACTTTCGTTCAAAAATGGCCAAGCAAAGTTTTGAGCGATTGTAGGCCTAGTTTGATTCCAAATGAGCCAACGATAAAAACTCATGGCCCTCGGCCATGCATTAGGGGTATTTTTTCAAAAAAAAACGACGTTTAGGCCCGTAAAATACACTTGTCTACTTTTTTGAGATGATCCGAGCATGCCGGCTTTTAAGTTCCGTGAAGGGCTAGTGTGAACAAGCATGAAGAAATCTATAGAAAAAATATAATCCCCGGTTTGAAGTTTTTGGGACCTACATCATAGCAAAAGTGACAATAATAGAGACACGTTGGCCTCGATCGTGAGTCGAGGTTAACTTTCGCTAAAAAATGGTCGACCAAGTTTTGAGCAATTGTAGGCATAGTTCGATTCCAAACAAGTCAACGATAAAAACTCATGGCCTTTGGCCATGACCTCGAGGTGAGTTTTTTGAAAAAACGTTGTTTAGGCCCGTAAAATACACTTTTCTAGTTTTTCGAGATGATGTGGGATGCGGGCTTCGAGTTTCGGGAAGGGTCGGTGTGAACGAGCGTGAAAAAATCTATAGAAAAACTATAATCCATGGTTTGCTATTTTTGGTACCTACATCATAGCAAAAGTGACAACTATAGAGACTCATCGGCCTCGACCGTGAGTTGAGGTTCATTATCGCCCAAAAATGGCCGACCAAGCTTTGAGCGATTGTAGACCTAGTTCGATTCCAAACGAGCCCGCGATAAAACCGATGGCCTTTGGCCATGAACTAGGGTGATTTTTGTAAAAAAATGACGTTTAGGCTTAGAAAATATATTTTTCTAGTTTTTTGATATGATGTCGGCATGCGGGCTTTCGAGTTTCGGGAAGGGTCGGTATGAACGAGCATGAAAAAATCTATAACGCTTTTTTTTTGAAGTTTTTGGGACTTATATCATAGCAAAAGTGAAAACTATAGAAACTCATTGGCCTCGACCGTGAGCCGAGGTTGATTTTTGCCCAAAAATGGGCGATCACGTTTTGAGTAGTTTTAGACCTAGTTCGATGACAAACAAGCCAATGAGAAATACCCATGGCCTTTGGCCATGACCTTGGGGTGATTTTTGTAAAAAAAAACGTTTTGGCCCGTAAAATACACTTCGTAGTTTTTTGAGATAAGGCGAGCATGCGGGCTTTCGCTTCTAGGAAGGAGTGGTGTGAACAAACGTGAAACAATCTATAGGAAAACTATAATCCCCGGTTTGAGGTGTTTGGGACCTACATCATAGCAAAAGTTATAACTATAGAGACTCATCGGCCTCGACCGTGAGTTGAGGTTGATTTTTGCCTAAAAATGGCCGACCAAGTTTTGGGTGAGTTGTAGACCTAGTACGATTCCAAACGAGCCAAGGATAAAAACACATGGCCATTGGGCATGACCTCGTGGTGATTTTTGCAAAAAAACGACATTTAGGCCCACAAAATACACTTTTAAGGTTTTTTGAGATGATGTGGGATGCGGGTTTTCAAGTTCGGGAAGGGCTAGTGTGAATAAGAATGAAAAAATCTATAGGAAAACTATAATCCCCGGTTTGAAGTTTTCGTAACGTACATCATATCAAAGTGACAACTATAGAGACTCATCGTCCTCCACGGTGAGCCGAGGTTGATTTTTGCTCAAAAATGGCGGACCAAGTTTTGAGCGAGTTATAGACCTAGTTCGATTCCAAACGAGCCAACTATAAAAACTCATGACCTTTCGCCATGACCTTAGGGTGATTTTTGCAAAAACGCACGTTTAGGCCTAGAAAATAAACTTTTCTAGTTTTTTGAGATGATGCGGGCATGTGGGCTTCGACTTCGGGAAGGGTCGGTGTGAACAAGCGTGAGAAAATTTATAGGAAAACTATACACCCTAGTTTGAGGTTTTGGGACCTACATCATAGCAAAGCCGACAACTATAGAGACTCATCGGCCTCGACCGTGAGCCGAGGTTGATTTTCATCCATAAATGGCCGACCATGTTTTGAGCGAGTTTGAGACCTAGTTTGATTCCAAACGAGTCGACGATAAAAACTCATGGCCTTTCACCATGACCTCGGGGTGATTTTTTTCAAAAAAAAATGACGTTTAGGCCTAGAAAATACACTTTTCTAGTTTTTCGAAATGATGCGAGCATGGGGGCTTCGAGTTCCGGGAAGGGCTAGTGTGAACAAACGTGAAAAAATTTATAGGAAAACTATACTCCCCGGTTTGAGGATTTTCGGACCTACATCCTAGCAAAAGTGAGAGCTATAGGGACTCATCGGCCTCGTCTTGAGCCGAGGTTGATTTTCGTCCATAAATGCTCGACCATATTTTGAGTAGTTTTAGACCTTATTCGATGACAAACAAGCCAATGATAAACACCTAGGGCCTTTGGCCATGACTTGGGGTTGATTTTTCCAAACAAAACATGTTTAGGCTCGGAAAATACACTTTTTTAGTTTTTCGATATGATGCGGGCATGCGAGCTTCCGAGTTCCGGAAGGGCTCGGTGTGAACGAGCATGAAAAAATCTAAAGGAAAACTATAATTTCTTTTTTGAGGTTTTTAGGACCCACATCATAGCAAAAGTGACAACTATAGAGACTCATCGTCCTCGACTATGAGTCGAGGTTGATTTTCGACCAAAACCGGCCGACCGAGTTTTGTGCGATTGTAGACCTAGTTTGATTCCAAACGAGCCAACGATAAAAATTCATGGCCTTACGCCATGACCTCGTGGTGATTTTTGCAAAAAAACGACGTTTAGGCCTAGAAAATACACTTTTCTAGTTTTTTGAGATGATGCGGGCATGCGAGCTTTCGAGTTCCGAGAAGGGATGGTGTGAACGAGCATGAAAAAATCTAAAGGAAAAGTATAATCTCCGGTTTAAGGTTTTTGGGACCTATATTATAGCAAAATTGATAACTATATAGACTCATCGGCCTCGACTATGAGTCGAGGTTGATTTTCGCTCAAAAAGGGCCGACCAAGTTTTGAGCGATTGTAGACCTAGTTCGATTCCAAATGAGCCAATGATAAAAACTCATAGCCTTTCACTATGACCTCGGGGTGATTTTTGCAAAAAAAACGACGTTTAGGGCCGGAAAATACACTTTTCTAGTTTTGAAAAATGATGTAGGCATGCGGGCTTTCGAGTTCCGAGAAGGGTCGGTGTGAACGAGCATGAAAAAATCTATAGAACAACAATAATCCATGGCTTGAGGTTTTTGGGACATACATCATAGCAAAAGTGACAACTATAGAGACTCATCGTGCTCGATCGTTAACCGAGGTTGATTTTCGCTAAAAAATTATTGACAAGTTTTGAGCGAGTTGTTGAACTATTTCGATGACAAACGAGCCAACAATAAAAGCTCATGGCCTTTCACCATGAACCGGGGTGATTTTTGCAAGAAAACGACGTTTAAGCCCGGAAAATAGACTTTTCTAGTTTTTCGAGATGATACGGGCATGCGAACTTTTGAGTTTCATGAAAGGTTGGTGTGAATGAGTGTAAAAAAATCTATAGGAAAACTATAATCCCTTGTTTGAGGTTTTTGGGACCTACATTATAGTAAAAGTGACAAGTATAGAGACTCATCGACCTTGACTCGAGTCGAGGTTGATTTTCTCCCAAAACGAGCCGACCAAGTTTTGAGTAGTTGTAGGCCGAGTTCGATTCCAAATGAGCCAACGATAAAAACTCATGGCCTTTCGCCATGAGCTTAGGGTGATTTTATCAAAGAAACAATGTTTAGGCCTAGAAAAAACACTTTTCTAGTTTTTTGAGATGATCCGAGCATGCGGGCTTTTGAGTTCGAGAAGGGCTGGTGTGAACGAGCATGAAAAAATCTAAAGGAAAAGTATAATCCCCGGTTTGAGGTTTTTGGGACCTATATTATAGCAAAATTGATAACTATAGAGACTCATCGGCCTCGACTATGAGCTCGAGTTGATTTTTGCTCAAAAAGGATCGACCAAGTTTTGAGCGATTGTAGACCTAGTTTGATTCCAAATGAGCCAATGATAAAAACTCATAGCCTTTCACCATGACCTCGGGGTGATTTTTGTAAAAAAATGACATTTAGGCATAGAAAATACCATTTTTTAGTTTTTCGAAATGATGCGGGCATGAGGGCTTCGACTTCTAGGAAGAGGTCGTGTGAACAAGCGTGAGAAAATTTATAGCAAAACTATACTCCCTAGTTTAAGGTTTTTCGAACCTACATCATAGCAAAGCCGAGAACTATAGAGACTCATCGGCCTTGACTATCAGTCGAGGTTGATTTTCGCTCAAAAATGGCCAACCAAGCTTTGAGCGATTGTAGACTCGGTTCAATTCCAAACGAGCCAATGATAAAAACTCATGGCCTTTGGCAATGATCTCGGGGTGATTTTTGCAAAAAAAAATGACGTTTAGGGCCGGAAAATACACTTTTCTAATTTTTTGAAATGATGCGGGCATGCGGGCTTTCGAGTTCCGAGAAGGACTAGTGTGAACGAGCATGAAAAAATCTAAAGGAAAACTTAATTCCCGGTTTGAGGGTTTTGGAACCTACATCATAGCAAAAGTGACAACTATAGAGACTCATCGGCCTCGACTATGAGTCGAGGTTGATTTTCACTCAAAAATGGCCGACCAAGTTTTATGCGATTGTAGACCTAGTTCGATTCCAAACGAGTCAACGATAAAAACTCATGGCCTTACGCCATGACCTCGGGGTGATTTTTACAAAAAACGATGTTTAGGCCTAGAAAATACACTTTTCTAGTTTTTCTAGATGATGCGGCATGCGGGCTTTCGAGTTTTGAGAATGACTAGTGTGAACGAGCGTGAAAAAATCGATAGAAAAACTATTATCCTTGGTTTGAGATTTTTGGGACCTACATCATGGTAAAAGTAACAAATATAGAGACTCATCGGCCTTGATTGTGAGTTGAGGTTGATTTTTTCCTAAAAATGGCCAACAAAGTTTTGAGCGAGTTATAGACCTTGTTCGATTCTAAACGAGACAACGATAAAAACTCATAGGCTTTGGCCATGCCCTCGGGGTGATTTTTGTAAAAAAAAAATGGCATTTAGGGCCAAAAAATACACTTCTAGTTTTCATAAATGATACGGGCATGTGGGCTTTCGAGTTCGGGGAAGGGTCTGGTGTGAAAAAGCATGAAAAAATCTATAGGAAAACTATAATCCCTAGTTTGAGGTTTTTGGGACATACGTCATAGCAAAAGTGACAACTATAGAGACTCATCGTCCTTGACTATGAGTCGAGGTTGATTTTCGCTCAAAAATGGCCGACTAAGTTTTGAGCGAGTTGTAGACCTAGTTCGATGACCAACAAGCCAATGATAAAAACTCATGGCCTTTGGCCATGACCTCGGGGTGATTTTTGCAAAAAAATGACGTTTAGGGCTAGAGAATACACTTTTCTAGTTTTTTGAAATGATACGAGCATGCGGGCTTTTGAGTTCCGAGAAGGTCCGGTGTGAACGAGAATGAAAAAATATAAAGGAAAACTATAATCCCTTGTTTGAGGTTTTTGGGACCTACATCATAGCGAAAGTGATAACTATAGAGACCGATCGGCCTCGACTATGAGTCGAGGTTGATTTTCGCTCAAAAATGACCGATAAAGTTTTATGCAATTGTAGACCTAGTTTGATTCCAAACGAGTCAACGATAAAAACTCATGGCGTTACGCCATGACCTCAAGGTGATTTTTGCAAAAAAATGACATTTAAGCCTAGAAAATACACTTTTCTACTTTTTCGAGATGATACGAGGCATGAAGGCTTTCGAGTTTCGAGAATGACTAGTGTGAACGAGCGTAAAAAATTCTATAGGAAAACTATTATCCCCGGTTTGAGATTTTTGAGACCTACATCATAGCAAAAGTGACAACTATAGAGACTCATCGGCCTCGAGTGTGAGTCGAGGTTAATTTTTGCCCAAAAATGGCCGATCACGTTTCGAGCCATTTTACATGTAGTTCGATGACAAATGAGACAACGATAAAAACTCATGGCTTTTGGCCATGACCTAGGCGTTATATTTGCGAAAAAATGACCTTTAGGCCCGGAAAATAAACTTTTCTAGTTTTTCGATATGATGCGGGATGCGGGCTTTCGAGTTTCGGGAACGGCCGGTGTGAACGAGTGAGAAATAATCTATAGAAAAACTATAATCACTGTTTGATGTTTTTAGGACCTACATCATAGCGAAAGTGACAACTATAGAGACTCATCGACCTCGACTATGAGTTGAAGTTGATTTTGGCCTAAAAATGACCGACCAAGTTTTGAGCGAGTTGTAGACCTAGTTTGATTCCAAATGACCAATTGATAAAAACTCATGGCCTTTGGCCATGACCTCGAGGTGATTTTTACAAAAAAACGACGTTTAGGCCTAGAAAATACACTTTTCTAGTTTTTCAAGATGATGCGGGCATGCGAGCTTTCGAGTTTCGGGAAGGGCTAGTGTGAATGAGCTTGAAAAAATTTATAGGAAAACTATAATCCCTGGTTTGAGATTTTTGGGACCTACATCATAGCAAAAGTGACAACTATAAAGACTCATCGGCCTCGATTGTGAGTCGAGGTTGATTTTCACCCATAAATGGTCGACCAAGTTTTGAGCGAGTTTTAGACCTAGTTCGACTCCAAACAAGCCAACGATAAAAACTCATGGCCCTAGGCCATGAGCTCGAGGTGATTGTTGCAAAAAAACAACTTTTTGGTCCGGGAAATACATTTTCCTACTTTTTCGAGATATTGAGGGCATGTTGGCTTTCGAGTTTCGAGAAGGGGTAGTGTGAACGAGCATGAAAAAATCTATAGGAAAGCTATAATCCCTGTTTTAAGGTTTTTGGCACCTACATCATAGCAAAACCGACGAATATAGAGACTCATCGACCTCGACTATGAGCTTAGGTTGATTTTCGCTCATAAATGACCGACCAAGTTTTGAGCGAGTTGTAGACGTAGTTCGATTCCAAAGGAGCCAATGATAAAAACTCATGGCCTTTCACCATGACCTTAGGGTGATTTTTTGCAAAAGAATGACATTTAGGCCTAGTAATTTCACTTTTCTAGTTTTTCGAGATGATGCGGGCTTTCGAATTTCGGGAAGGGTCGGCATGAACGAGCGTGAAAAAATCTATAGGAAAACTATAATCCTTGGTTTGAGCTTTTTGGGACCTACATCATAGCAAAAGTTACAAATATAGAGGCTCATCGGCTTCGATCGTGAGCCGAGGTTGATTTTTGCTCAAAAATGGCCGACCAAGTTTTAAGCAATTGTAGACCTAGTTCGATTCCAAACGAGCCAATGATAAAAACTCATGGCCTTTCACCATGACCTCAAGGTGATTTTTGAAAAAAATGATGTTTAGGCCTAGTAATTACGCTTTTTAGTTTTTCGAGATGATGTGGGCATGCGGGCTTTCGAGTTTCGGGAAGGGTTAGCGAGAACGAGCGTGAAAAAATCTATAGAAAAACTATAATCCTTGGTTTGAGATTTTTGGAACCTACATAATAGCAAAAGTGACAACTATAGAGACTCATCGGCCTCGAGTGTGAGCTGAGGTTAATTTTTGCCCAAAAATGGTTGATCACGTTTCCGACCATTTTATATGTAGTTCGATGCCAAATGAGCCAACGATAAAAACTCATGGCTTTTGGCCATGACCTAGGCGTTATATTTGCAAAAAAATGACCTTTAGGCCCGGAAAATAAACTTTTCTAGTTTTTCGAGATGATGCGGGCATGAGGGGCTTCGAGTTCCGGGAAGGGCTAGTGTGAACGAGCGTGAAAAAATCTATAGAAAAACTATAATCCCTTTTTGATGTTTTTAGGACCTACATCATAGCGAAAGTGACAACTATAGAGACTCATCGTCCTCGACCGTGAGCTAGGTTGATTTTAGCCTAAAAATGGTTGACCAAGTTTTGAGCAATTGTAGACCTAGTTTGATTCCAAGCGACCAATTGATAAAAGCTCATGGCCTTTGGCCATGACCTCGTGGTGATTTTTACAAAAAACGATGTTTAGGCCTAGAAAATAAACTTTTTTAGTTTTTCGAGATGATGTGGGCATGCGGACTTTTGAGTTTCGGGAAGGGCTAGTGTGAACTAGCGTGAAAAAATCTATAGAAAAACTATAATCCTTAGTTTGAAGTTTTGGGACCTACATCATAGCAAAAGCGACAACTATAAAGACTCATCGGCCTCGACTATAAGTCGAGGTTGATTTTCACCCAAAAATGACCGACCATGTTTTAAGCAATTTTAGACCTAGTTCGATGACAAATAAGGCAATGATAAATACCAATGGCCTTTGGCCATGACCTCGGGTTGATGTTTGTAAAAAAAAGACGTTTAGGCCCTAACCAAACATTTTTTAGTATTTCGAGATGATGCGAGCATACGAGCTTTCGAGTTCCAAGAAGGGCTGGTGTGAACGAGCATGAAAAAATCTATAGAAACACTATAATCCCCGGTTTGAGGTTTTTGGGATCGATATCACAAGCAAAAGTGACAACTATAGAGACTCATTTGCCTCGACCGTGAGTCGAGGTTAATTTTCGCTCAAAAATAGTCGACTAAGTTTTGAGCGAGTTGTAGACCTAGTTTGATTCCAAATGACCAATTGATAAAAACTCACGGCCTTTGGCCATGACCTCGGGGTGATTTTTGCAAAAAAACGACGTTTAGGCCTAGAAAATACACTTTTCTAGTTTTTTGAGATGATGCGGGCATGCGGGCTTTCGAGTTTCCGGAAGGGCTAGTGTGAACGAGCATGAAAAGATCTATAGGAAAACTATAATCCCCGGTTTGAGATTTTTGAGACCTACATCATAGCAAAAGTGACAACTATAGAGACTCATTGGTCTCGATTGTGAGTAGAGGTTTATTTTCTCCCAAACATTGGCGACCAAGTTTTGAGCAATTGTAGACCTAGTTCGATTCCAAACAAGCCAACGATAAAACCTCATGGCCCTAGGCCATGACCTCGAGGGATTTTTACAAAAAGAATGACATTTAGGCCCGGGAAATACACTTTTCTACTTTTTTGAGATATTGCGGGCATGTGGGCTTTCGAGTTTCGAGAAGGGCTAGTGTGAACGAGCATGAAAAAAGCTATAGAAAAGCTATAATTCCCGGTTTGAGGTTTTTGGGACCTACATCATAGCGAAAATGACAAATATAGAGACTCATCGGCCTCGACCGTGAGCTGAGGTTGATTTTCGCTCAAAAATGGCCGACCAAATTTTGAGCGATTGTAGACATAGTTCGATTTTAAATGAGCCAATGATAAAAACTCATGGCCTTTCACCATGACCTCGGGGTGAGTTTTTGGGAAAGAATGACATTTAGGCCTAGTAATTACACTTTTCTAGTTTTTCGAGACGATGCGGGTATGCGGGTTTTCGAGTTTCGGGAAGGGTCGGCGTGAACGAGCGTGAAAAAATCTATAGAAAAACTATAATCCCCGGTTTTAGGTTTTTGGGACCTACATCATAGCAAAAGTGACAAATATAAAGACTCATCGGCCTCGACGGTGAGCCGAGGTTGATTTTCGCTCAAAAATGGCCGACCAAGTTTTGAGCAATTGTAGACCTAGTTCGATTCCAAACGAGCCAATGATAAAAACTCATGGCCTTTCACCATGACCTCGGGGTGATTTTTTGCAAGAAAATGTCGTTTAGGCCTAGTAATTGCACTTTTTTAGTTTTTCGAGATGATGCGAGCGAGGCGAGCTTTCGAGTTTCGGGAAGGGTCGGTGTGAACGAAGGTGAAAAAATCTATAGAAAAACTATAATCCCTGGTTTGAGGTTTTTGGGACCTACATCATAGCAAAAGTGACAAATATAGAGACTCATCGGCCTCAATCGTGAGCTGAGGTTGATTTTCACTCAAAAATGGCCGACCAAGTTTTGAGCAGTTGTACACCTAGTTCGATTCTAAACGAGCCAATGATAAAAACACATGGCCTTCACCATGATCTCGGGGTGATTTTTTGTAACAAAAATATCGTTTAGGCCTAGTAATTACACTTTTCTAGTTTTTCGAGATGATGCGGGCATGCGGGCTTTTGAGTTCCGGGAAGGGTCGGGGTGAACGAGCGTGAAAAAATCTATAGAAAAACTATAATCCCCGGTTTGAGATTTTTGAGACTTACATAATAGCAAAAGTGATAACTATAAAGACTCATCGGCCTCGAGTGTGAGCCGAGGTTGATTTTTGCCCAAAAATGGCCGATCACGTTTCGAGCCATTTTACATGTAGTTTGATGACAAACAAGCCAACGATAAAAAATCATGGCCTTTGCCCATGACCTCGGCGTTATTTTTGCAAAAAAAGACCTTTAGGCCTAGAAAATAAACTTTTCTAGTTTTTCGAGATGATGCGGGCATCGGGGGCTTCGAGTTCGGGAAGGGCTAGTGTGAACGTGCGTGAAAAAATCTATAGAAAAATTATAATCCCTGTTTGATGTTTTTAGGACCTACATCATAGCGAAAGTGACAACTATGGAGACTCATCGACCTCAATCGTGAGCCGAGGTTGATTTTTACCTAAAAATGACCGACCAAGTTTTGAGCGAGTTGTAGACCTAGTTTGATTCCAAGCGACCAATTGATAAAAACTCATGGCCTTTGGCCATGACCTTAGGGTGATTTTTGCAACAAAACGACGTTTAGGCCTAGAAAATACTCTTTTCTAGTTTTTCAAGATGATGTGGGCATGCAAGCTTTCGAGTTCCGGGAAGGGCTCGGTGTGAACGAGCATGAAAAAATCTATAGGAACACTATAATCCTTGGTTTGAGGTTTTTGGACCTACATCATGGCGAAGTGACAACTATAGAGACTCATCGGCCTCGATTGTGAGTCGAGGTTGATTTTCGATCAAAAATGGCCGACCAAGTTTTGAGCGATTGTAGACCTAGTTTGATTCCAAACGAGCCAACGATAAGAACTCATGGCCTTTCACCATGACCTCGGGGTGATTTTTGCAAAAAAATGACGTTTAGGCCTAGAAAATACACTTTTCTAGTTTATCGAGATGATGCGGGCATGTAGGCTTTCGAGTTCCGGGAAGGGTTGGTGTGAACGAGCGTGAAAAAATCTATAGAAACACTATAATCCTTGGTTTGAGGTTTTTGGACCTACATCATAGCAAAAGTGACAACTACGGAGACTCATCGACCTCGACTATGAGCCGAGGTTGATTTCCGCCCAAAACTCGGTCAATTATGTTTTGAGCGAGTTTTAGACCTAGTTCGATGACAAATAAGGCAATGATAAATACCCATGGCCTTTGGCCATGACCTCGAGGTGATGTTTGCAAAACAAAGACGTTTAGGCCCCGAAAATACAATTTTTTAGTTTTTCGAGATGATGCGGGCATGCGAGCTTTTGAGTTCGAGAAGGGATGGTGTGAACGAGCGTGAACAAATCTATAGGAACACTATAATCCCCGGTTTGAGGTTTTTGGGACCTATATCATAGCAAAAGTGCAAACTATAGAGACTCATTTGCCTCGACTCGTGAGCCGAGGTTGATTTTCGCTTAAAAATGGTAGACCAAGTTTTGAGCGAGTTGTAGGCCTAGTTTGATTCCAAACGACTAATTGATAAAAACTCATGGCATTTGGCCTTGACCTCGTGGTGATTTTTGCAAAAAAATAACGTTTAGGCCTAAAAAATACACTTTTTTAGTTTTTCGAAATGATGCGGGCATGCGGGCTTTCGAGTTTCGGGAAGGGCTAGTGTGAACGAGCATGAAAAAATCTATAAAAAAACTATAATCCCCGGTTTGAGATTTTTTAGACCTACATCATAGCAAAAGTGACAACTATAGAGTCTCATTGGCCTCGATTGTGAGCCGAGGTTGATTTTCTCCTAGAAATGGCCGACCATGTTTTGAGCAATTCTAGACCTAGTTCGATTCCAAACAAGCCAACGATAAAAACTCATGGCCTTAAGCCATGACCTCGGGGTGATTTTTGCAAAAAAATGACATTTAGGCCTAGGAAATACACTTTTCTACTTTTTTGAGATATTGCGTGCATATGGGCTTTCGAGTTTCGAGAAGGGCTAGTGTGAACGAGCGTGAAAAAATCTATAGGAAAGCTATAATCCCTGGTTTGAGGTTTTTGAGACCTACATCATAGCAAAAGAGACAAATATAGAGACTCATCAGCCTCGACTGTGAGCCGAGGTTGATTTTTGCTAAAAAATGGCCGACCAAGCTTTGAGCGATAGTAGACCTAGTTCGATTCGAAACGAGCCAATGATAAAAACTCATGGCCTTTCACCATGACCTCGTGGGTGAGTTTTTGCAAAAGAATGACGTTTAGGCCTAGTAATTACACTTTTCTAGTTTTTCGAGATGATGCGGGCATGCGGGCTTTCGAGTTTCGGGAAGGGTCGGCATGAACGAGCGTGAAAAAATCTATAGGAAAATTATAATCCCCGGTTTGAGGTTTTTGGGACCTACATCATAGCAAAAGTGACAACAATAAAGACTCATCGGCCTCGACTATGAGATGAGGTTGATTTTTGCCTAAAAATGGCCGACCATGTTTTGAGCGAATTGTAGACCTAGTTCGATTCCAAACGACCAATTGATAAAAACTCATGGCCTTTGGCCATGACCTTAGGGTGATTTTTGCAACAAAACGACGTTTAGGCCTAGAAAATACTCTTTTCTAGTTTTTCGAGATGAGGTGGGATGCGGGCTTTCGAGTTCGGGAATAGTCGGTGTGAACAAGCATGAAAAAATCTAAAGGAAACCAATAATCCCATGTTTGAGATTTTGGGACCTACATTATAGTAAAAGTGACAACTATAGAGACTTATCGGTCTCAACCGTGAGCCGAGGTTAATTTTTGTCAAAAAATGGCCGATCGACCTTTGAGCGCTTATAGACCTAGGTCGATTCCAAACGAGCCAACGATAAAAACTCATAGCCTTTCACCATGACCTCAAGGTGATTTATGCAAAAAACGACGTTTAGGCCCGGATAATACACTTTTTTAGTTTTTCGATATGATGCGAGCATGCGGGCTTTCGAGTTCCGGAAGGGCTGGTGTGAACAAGCATAAAAAAATCTAAAGGAAAATAATAATCTCGGGTTTGAGGCTTTGGAGACCTACATCATAGCAAAAGTGAAAACTATAGAGACTCATCGTCCTCAACCGTGAGTCGAGGTTGATTTTCGCTCAAAAATGGCCGACCAAGTTTTGAGTAGTTATAGACCTATTTCAATTCCAAACGATCCAACGATAAGAACTCATGGCCTTTCACCATGACCTCAAGGTGATTTTTGCAAAAAAATGACGTTTAGGCTCGAAAAATACACTTTTCTAGTAGTTTTCGAGATGATGCGGGCATGTGGGCTTTCGAGTTTCGAGAAGGGTCGGTGTGAACGAGCGTGAAAAAATCCATAAGAAAGCTATAATCCCTGGTTTGAGGTTTTTGGGAGCTACATCATAGCAAAATGGACAAATATAGAGACTCATCGGCCTCGACCGTGAGCCGAGGTTGATTTTTGCTCAAAAATGGTTGACCAAGCTTTCGAGCAGTTGTAAAACTAGTTCGATTCGAAACGAGCCAATGATAAAAACTCATGGCCTTTCACCATGACCTTAGGGTGATTTTTTGCAAAAGAATGACATTTAGGCCTAGTAATTACACTTTTCTAGTTTTTCGAGATGATGCGGGCATGCGGGCTTCGAGTTTCGGGAAGGCTCGGCATGAACGAGCGTGAAAAAATCTATAGAAAAATTATAATCCCCGGTTTGAGGTTTTTGGGACCTACATCATAGCAAAAGTGACAACAATAAAGACTCATCGACCTCGACTATGAGCCGAGGTTGATTTTTGCCTAAAAATGGCCGACCATGTTTTGAGCAATTGTAGACCTAGTTCGATTCCAAACGACCAATTGATAAAAACTCATGGCCTTTGGCTATGACCTTAGGGTGATTTTTGCAACAAAATGACATTTAGGCCTAGAAAATACACTTTTCTAGTTTTTCGAGATGATGTGGGATGCGGGCTTTCGAGTTACGGGAATAGGTAGCTCGAACGAGCATGAAAAAATCTAAAGGAAAACAATAATCCAATGTTTGAGATTTTTGGACCTATATTATAGTAAAAGTGAAAACTATAGAGACTTATCGGTCTCAACTGTGAGTCGAGGTTAATTTTTGCCCGTAAATGGCCGACCGAGCTTTGAGCGATTATAGACCTAGGTTGATTCCAAACGAGCCAATGATAAAAACTCATAGCCTTTCACCATGACCTCAAGGTGATTTTTGCAAAAAAATGACGTTTAGGCCTAGAAAATACACTTTTTTAGTTTTTCGATATGATGCGGGCATGCGGGCTTTTGAGTTCCTGGAAGGGCTAGTGTGAACAAGCATGAAAAATCTAAAGTAAAACAATAATCTCGAGTTTGAGGCTTTGGGGACCTACATTATAGCAAAAGTGAAAACTATAGAGACTCATCGTCCTCAACTGTGAGTCGAGGTTGATTTTCGCTCAAAAATGGCCGACCAAGTTTTAAGCGATTGTAGACATAGTTCGATTCCAAACGATCCAACGATAAGAACTCATGGCCTTTCACTATGACCTCAAGGTGATTTTTGCAAAAAAACGATGTTTAGGCCCGGAAAATACACTTTTCTAGTTTTTCGAGATGATGCGGGTATGTGGGCTTTCGAGTTTCGGGAAGGGCTAGTGTGAACGAGCGTGAAAAAATCTATAGGAAAACTATAATCCCCGGTTTTAGATTTTGGGACCTACATCATAGTAAAAGTGAAAACTATAGAGACACATCGGCCTCGACCGTGAGCCGAGGTAGATTTTCACTCAAAAATGGTTGACCAAGTTTTGAGTAGTTGTAGGCCTAGTTCGATTCCAAACGAGCCAACAATAAAAACTCATGGCCTTTCACCATGACCTCACGGTGATTTTTACAAAAGAACGACATTTAGGCCTAGTAATTACACTTTTTTAGTTTTTCGAGATGATGCGAGCATGCGGGCTTTCGAGTTCGGGAAGGGCTAGTGTGAATGAACGTGGAAAAATCTATAGGATAACTATAATATCCGGTTTGAGATTTTTGCAATCCGCATCATAGTAAAAGTGACAACTATAGAGACTCATCGGCCTCTTCGTAAGTCGAGGTTGATTTTCGCCTAAAAATGATCGATCACATTTTGAGCCGTTTTAGATGTAGTTCGATGACAAACGAACCAACCATAAAAACTCATGGCCTTTGGCCATGACCTCGTGGTTATTTTTGCAAAAAAATAACGTTTAGGCCCGAAAAATAAATTTTTCTAGTATTTCGAGATAATGCGGGCATGCGGGCTTTCGAGTTCCTAGAAGGGCTAGAGTGAACGAGCGTGAAAAAATCTATAGAAAAACTATAATCCCCGGTTTGATGTTTTTAGGACTTACATCATAGCAAAAATAACAACTATAGAGACTCATCGGCCTCGATCGTGAGTCGAGGTTGATTTTTACCGAAAATGGCCAACCAAGTTTTGAGTCAGTTGTAGACCTAGTTCGATTCCAAATGACCAATTGATAAAAACACATGGCCTTTTACCTTGACCTCGGAGTGATGTTTGCAAAAAAATGACGTTTAGGCTCGGAAAATTCACTTTTTTAGTTTTTCGAGATGATGTGGGATGCGAGCTTTCGAGTTCGGGAAGAGTCTGGTGTGAACGAGCGTGAAAAAATCTAAAGGAAAACAATAATCCCGGGTTTGAGGTTTTGCGGATCTACATCATAGCAAAAGTGACAACTATAGAAACTCATCGTCCTCGACTCGTGAGCTAAGGTTGATTTTCGCTCAAAAATGGTCGACCAAGTTTTAAGCATTTGTAGGCCTAGTTCGATTCCAAACGACCTAACGAAAAAAATTCATGTCTTTTTAACATGATCTCGGGGTGATTTTTGTAAAAAAACGACGTTTAGGCCTAGAAAATACAATTTTCTAGTTTTTCAAGATGATGCGGGCATGTGGGCTTTAGAGTTTTGAGAATAACTAGTGTGAATGAGCGTGAAAAATCTATAGAAAAACTATAATCTCATGTTTGAGATTTTCGGGACCTACATCATAGTAAAAGTGACAACTATAGAGACTCATCGGTCTCAACTCGTGAGTCGAGGTTAATTTTTCCCAACAATGGCCGATCGAGCTTTAAGCGGTTGTAGACCTAGGTCGATTCCAAAGGAGCCAACGATAAAAACTCATGGCCTTTCACCATGACCTCGGGGTGATTTTTGCAAAAAAAATGACGTTTAGGCACAAAAAATACACTTTTTTAGTTTTTCGATATGATGCGGGCATGTCGACTTTCGAGTTTTGGGAAGGGCTGGTGTGAACGAGCGTGAAAAAATCTATAGGGAAACTATAATCCCCGGTTTGAGGTTTTTTGGACCTACATCATAGCAAAAGTGACAACATAGAGACTCATCAACCTCGACTGTGAGTCGAGGTTGATTTTCGCTCAAAAATGGCCGACCAAGTTTTGAGCGAGTTGTAGACCTAGTTCGATTCCAAACGAGCCAATGATAAGAACTCATGGCCTTTCACTAAGACCTCGGGGTGATTTTTGCAAAAAAAAATGACGTTTAGGCCTAGAAAATACATTTTTCTAGTTTTTCGAGATTATGTGGGCATGCGAGCTTTTGAATTCCGGGAAGGGCTAGTGTGAACGAGCGTGAAAAAATCTATACAAAAGCTATAATCCTTGGTTTGAAGTTTTTGGGACCTACATCATAGCAAAAGTGACAACTATACGGACTCATCGGCATCGACTATGAGTCGAGGTTGATTTTCATCAAAAAATGTCCGATCACGTTTTGAGCGAGTTATAGACCTAGTTTGATTCCAAACGAGTGAACGATTTGAACTCATGGCCTTTCACCATGACCTCGGGGTGATTTTTGCAAAAAAACAATGTATAGGCCTAAAAAATACACTTTTCTAGTTTTTCGAGATGATGCGGGCATGTAGGCTTTCGCGTTCGGGAAGGGCTAGTGTGAACGAGCGTCAAAAAATCTATAGAAATGCTATAATCCTTAGTTTGAAGTTTTTGAGACCTACATCATAGCAAAGCCGATAACTATAGAGACTCATTGGCCTCGACTGTGAGTCGAGATTGATTTTCTCCCAAAAATGGGCGACCTAGTTTTGAGCGAGTTATAGACCTAGTTCGATTCCAAACGAGCCAACGATAAAAACTCATGGCCTTAGGCCATGACCTTGAGGCGATTTTTGTAAAAAAACGATGTTTAGGCCTAGAAAATACACTTATCTAGTTTTTTAAGATGATGTGGGATGGGGCTTTCGAGTTACGGGAAGGGCTAGTCCGAACAAGAATGAAAACATCTATAGGAAAACTATAAACCCCGGTTTGAGGTTTTTGGAATGTACATCATAGCAAAAGTGACAACTATAGATTCTCATCGTCCTCGACTGTAAGGCGAGGTTGATTTTTGCTCAAAAATTACCGACCAAGTGTTGGGCGATTGTAGACCTAGTTCAATTCCAAATGAGCCAACTATAAAAACTCATGGCCTTTCGCCATGATCTTAGGGTGATTTTTGCAAAAAAAACATGTTTAGGTCGAGAAAATACACTTTTCTAGTTTTTCGAGATGATGCAAGCATGCGAGCTTTCAAGTTTCGGGAAGAGGTCGGTGTGAACGAGCGTGAAAAAATCTATAGAAAAACTATAATCCCCGGTTTGAGGTTTTTGGGACCTACATCATAGCGAAAGTGACAACTATAGAGACTCATTGTCCTCGACTCGTGAGCCGAGGTTGATTTTCTCCCAAAAATGACCTTCCTAGTTTTGAGCGATTATAGATCTAGTTCGATTCCAAACGAGCCAACGATAAAAACTCATGGCCTTAGGCCATGAACTTGAGGTGATGTTTGCAAAAAAACGACTTTTAGGCCCAAAAAATACAATTTTTTACTTTTTCAAGATGATGCGGGCATGTGGGCTTTCGAGTTTCGGGAAGGGCTAGTGTGAATGAGTGTGAAAAATCTATAGGAAAACTATCATCCCTGGTTTGAGATTTTTGGGATCTCCATCATAGTAAAAGTGATAACTATAGAGATTCATCGGCCTCGGCTCGTGTGCTACGGTTAACTATCACCCAAAAATGGTCGACCAAGCTTTGAGCGAGTAATAGACCTAGCTCGATTCCCAATGAGCCAACGTTAAAAACGGATGGCCTTTGGCCATGACCTCGGGGTGATTTTTGCAAAAGAACGACGTTTAGGCCTAGAAAATTCACCTTTCTAGTTTTTTGATATGATGTGGGCATGCGGGCTTTCGAGTTTCGGGAAGGGTCGGTGTGAACGAGCATGAAAAAATCTAGAGGAAAACTATAATCCCTGTTTTGAGGTTTTTGGGACCTATATCATAGCAAAAGTGACAACTATAGAGACTCATCGGCCTCGACCGTGAGCCGAGGTTAATTATCGCCCAAAAATGGCCGACAAAGCTTTAAGCGAGTTGTAGACCTAGTTCGATTCCAAACAAGCCAACGATAAAAATTGATGGCCTTTGTCCATGACCTCAAGGTGATTTTTGCAAAAAAATTACATTTAGGCCCGAAAAATACACTTTTCTAGTTTTTCGATATGATGCGGGCATGCGGGCTTTCGAGTTTTAGGAAGGGTCTGGTGTGAACGAGCATGAAAAAATCTATAGTAAAATTGTAATCCCTAGTTTGAGGTTTTTGGGACCTACATCATAGGAAAAGTGACAACTATAGAGACTCATCGACCTCGACCGTAAGTCGATATTGATTTTCGCTCAAAAATGGCCGACCATGTTTTGAGCAATTGTAGACCTAGTTCGATTTCAAACGAGCCAACGATAAAAACTCATGGCCTTTCACCATGACCTCGGGGTGATTTTTGCAAAAAAAAATGACGTTTAGGCTTAGTAATTACACTTTTCTAGTTGTTCGAGATGATGCGGGCATGCGGGCTTTCGAGTTCGGGAATGGTCGGTGTGAACGAGCATGAAAAAATCTATAGGAAAACTATAATCTCCGGTTTGAGATTTTTGGGACCTACATCATAGGAAAAGTGATAACTATAGAAACTCATCGGCCTCGACTGTGAGCTAAGGTTGATTTTCGCCCAAAAATAGTCGATCACAATTTAAGCCGTTTTAGATGTAGTTCGATGACAAACGAGCTAATAATAAAAACTCATGGCCTTTGGCCATGACCTCGGAGTTATTTTTGCAAAAAAATGACGTTTAGGCCTAGAAAATAAACTTTTTGATTTTTTCGAGATAATGCGGGCATGCGAGCTTTCGAGTTCCAAGAAGGGCTAGTATGAACGAGCATGAAAAAATCTATAGAAAAACTATAATCCCTGGTTTGATGTTTTTAGGACCTACATCATAGAAAAAGTGACAACTATAGAGACTCATCGGCCTCGACCGTGAGCCGAGGTTGATTTTTGCCTAAAAATGACCGATCAAGTTTTGAGCAATTGTAGACCTAGTTCGATTCCAAGCGACCAATTGATAAAAACTCGTGGCCTTTAGCCATGACCTCGGGGTGATTTTTGCAAAAAAAACAACGTTAAGGCCCGGAAAATACACTTTTCTAGTTTTTCGAGATCATGTGGGATGCGGGTTTTCGAGTTCTAGGAAGGACTAGTGTGAACGAGCGTGAAAAAATATATAGGAAAACTATAATGTCCGGTTTGAGATTTTTGGGATGTACATCATAGGAAAAGTGACAACTATAGAGACTCATTGGCCTCGACTGTGAGCTAAGATTGATTTTCGCCCAAAAATAGTCGATCACATTTTGAGCCGTTTTAGATGTAGTTTGATTACAAACGAGCCAACCATAAAAACACATGGCCTTTGGCCACGACCTCGGGGTAGTTTTTAAAAAAAATGACGTTGAGGCCTAGAAAATAAACTTTTCTAGTTTGTCGAGATGATGCGGGCATGCGGGCTTTCGAGTTTCGGGAAGAGCTAGTGTGAACGAGCATGAAAAACTCTATAGGAAAACTATAATACCTGGTTTGAAGTTTTTGAGACCTACATCATAGCAAAAGTGACAACTATAGAGACTCATCGGCCTCGACTCGTGAGTCGAGGTTGATTTTCTCTCAAAAATAGCCAACTAAGTTTTGATCGGTTGTGGACCTAGTTCGATTCCAAACGAGCCAATGATAAAACCTCATGGACTTAGGCCATGACCTCAAGGTGATTTTTACAAAAAAACGACGTTTAGGCCCGGAAAATACACTTTTCTCGCTTTTTGAGATGATGCCGGCATGCGGGCTTTCGAGTTTCGAGAACAACTACCGGGAACGAGCGTGAAAAAATCTATACGAAAACTATAATCCCCGGTTTGACGAGTCCGGGACCTACATCATAGCAAAAGTTACAACTATAGAGAATCATCGGCCTCTACCGTGAGTCGAGGTTGATTTTTGCCTAAAAATGGTCGACTAAGTTTTGAGTAGTTGTAGACCTAGTTTGATTCCAAACAAGCGAACGATAAAAACTCATGGCCTTTCACCATGACCTCGGGGTGATTTTTGTAAAAAAATGACGTTTAGGCCTATAAAATACACTTTTCTAGTTTTTTGAGATGATACGGGCATGCGGGGTTTTGAGTTACGGAAAGGGTTGGTGTGAACGAGCGTGAAAAAATCTATAGAAAAACTATAATCCCCGGTTTGAGGTTTTTGGGATCTATATCATAGCAAAAGTGACAACTATAGAGACTCATCGGCCTCGAATGTGAGTCGAGGTTGATTTTTGCCCAAAAATGGCCCACCACGTTTTGAGCGAGTTTTAGACGTAATTCGATGACAAAGGAGCCAACCATAAAAACTCATGGCCTTTGGCCATTAAGTTGGGGTTATTTTTGTAAAAAAACGACGTTTAGGCCTAGAAAATAAACTTTTTAGTTTTTCAAGATGATGCGGGCATACGGACTTTCGAGTTTCGGGAAGGGTCTGGTGTGAACGAGCGTGAAAAAATCTATAGAAAAACTATAATCCCTAATTTGAGGTTTTTGGGATCTACATCATAGCAAAAGTAACAACTATAGAGACTTATCGGCCGCGACTTTGAGTCGAGGTTGATTTTCGCTCAAAAATGGCCGACCAAGTTTTGAGCGAGTTATATACCTAGTTTGATTTCAAACGAGCCAACGATAATAACTCATGGCCTTAGATTATGACCTCGGGAGATTTTTTTCAAAAACATGACGTTTAGGCCCGGAAAATAAACTTTTTAGTTTTTCGACATGATGCGGGCGTGTCGGCTTTCGACTTCTAGGGAGGGCTAGTGTGAACGAACGTGAAAAAAAATCTATAGGAAAACTATAATCTCCGGTTTGATGTTTTTGGGACCTACATCATAGCAAAAGTGATAACTATAGAGACTCATCGGCCTCGAATGTGAGCTAAGGTTGATTTTTTCTTAAAAATGGCCGACAAAGTTTTGAGCGAGTTAGAGACCTTGTTCGATTCCAAACGAGCCAACAATAAAAACTCATGGCCCTTGGCCATGACCTAGGGGTGATTTTTGCAAAAGAACGACGTTTAGGCCCGAGAAAATACCCTTTTTACTTTTTCGAGATGATGCGGGCATGCGGACTTTCGAGTTTCGAGAACGACTAGTGGCAACGAGCTTGAAAAAATCTATAGGAAAACTATAATCCCCGGTTTGAGATTTTTAGGACCTACATCATGGTAAAAGTGACAACTATAAAGATTCATCGGCAACGACCGTGAGTCGAGGTTGGTTTTCGCCCAAAAATGGCCGACCAAGTTTTGAGCGAGTTGTAGACCTAGTTCGATTCCAAATGAGCCAACGATAAAAACTCATGGCCTAAGGCCATCACCTCGGGTTGATTTTCTTAAAAAAAAGACGTTTAGGTTAGAAAATACACTTTTCTACTTTTTTGAGATGATACGGGCGTACGGGCTTTCGAGTTCGGGAACGACTAGTGGGAACGAGCGTAAAAAAATCTATAGGAAAACTATAATCCGTTGTTTGAGATTTTTGGGACCTACATCATAGAAAAAGTGACAACTATAAAGACTCATCGGCATCGACTATGAGCTGAGGTTGATTTTGGTCCAAAAATGGCCGACCACGTTTTGAGCCATTTTAGATGTAGTTTGATGAAAAACGAGCAAACAATAAAAACTCATGGCCTTTTCCCATGACCACTAGAGGTTGTTTTTGCAAAAAAACGATGTTTAAGCCCGGAAAATAAACTTTTCTAGTTTGTCGAGATGATGCGGGCATGCGGGCTTTCGAGTTTCGGGAAGGGCTAGTGTGAACGAGCGTGAAAAAATCTATAGGAAAACTATAATCCCTGGTTTGAAGTTTTTGGGACATACATCATAGGAAAGGTGAATCCTATAAAGACTCATCGGCCTCGACTATGAGTCGAGGTTGATTTTCGCTCAAAAATGGCCGACCAAGTTTTGAGCGATTGTAGATCTAGTTCGATTCCAAATAAGCCAACGATAAAAACTCATGCCTTTCACCATGACCTCGGGGTGATTTTTGGAAAAAAACGACGTTTAGGCCTAGAAAATACACTTTTCTAGTTTTTTGAGATTATACGGGCATGCGAGCTTTTGAGTTCCGGGAAGGAGTCGATGTGAATGAGCGTGAAAAAATCTTTAGGAAAACTATAATCCCTGGTTTGAGGTTTTTGGGATCTAAATCATAGCAAAAGTGACAAATATAGAGACTCATCGGCCTTGATCGTGAGCTAAGGTTGATTTTCGCTCAAAAATGATCGATCAAGTTTTGAGCGAGTTGGAGACCTAGTTTGATTCCAAAGGAACCAATGATAAAAACTCGTGGCCTTTCACCATGACCTCGGGGTGATTTTTGCAAAAAAACGACATTTAATCCTAGAAAATACACTTTTCTAGTTTTTCGAGATGATGCGAGCATGTGGGCTTTCGAGTTCCAAGAAGGATTGGTGTGAACGAAAGTGAAAAAATCTATAGCAAAACTATAATCCTTGGTTTGAGGTTTTTTGGATCTACATCATAGCGAAAGTGACAACTATAGAGACTCACCGGCCTCAACGAGTGAGGTGAGGTTGATTTTCACCCAAAAATGTCCGACCTCGTTTTGAGTCGTTTTAGACGTAGTTCGATGACAAACGAGCCAATGATAAAAACACATGGCCATAGGCCACGACCTCGGGGTTATTTTTGTAAAAAAATAACATTTAGGCCAAGAAAATAAACTTTTTTATTTTTTCGAGATGATGTGGGCATGTGGGCTTTCGACTTTCGGGTAGGGCTAATGTGAACGAGCGTGAAAAAATCTATAGGAAAACTATAATCCCTAGTTTGAAGTTTTTGGGACCTACATCATAGCAAAAATGACAACTAGAGAGACTCATTGACCTCAACTATGAGCTAAGGTTGATTTTTGCTTAAAAATGGCCGACCAAGTTTTAAGCGATTGTAAGCCTAGTTCGATTCCAAACGAGCCAATGATAAAAACTCATTGCCTATGACTATGACCTCGACGTGATTTTTGCAAGAAAAGATATTTAGGCCCGGAAAATACACTTTTTAGTTTTTCGAGATGATGTGGGCAAGTGGGCTTTTGAGTTCGGGAAGGGTCGGTGTGAACGAGCATGAAAAAAATCTATAGGAAAACTATAATGCCTGGTTTGAGGTTTTTGGGACCTACATCATAGCAAAAGTGACAACTATTGAGACTCATCGTCCTCGACTGTGAGTCGAGATTGATTTTCGCTTAAAAATGGCCGACCAAGTTTTGAGCAATTGTACACCTAGTTCGATTCCAAACAAACCAACGATAAAAACTCATGGCCTTTCACCATGACCTCGGGGTGATTTTTGCAAAAAAAAGATGTTTAGGCTTAGAAAATACACTTTTTTAGTTTTTTGAGATGATGCGGCATGCGAGCTTTCGAGTACCGAGAAGAGCTGGTGTGAACGAGCATGAAAAAAACTAGAGGAAAACTATAATCCCTGGTTTGAATTTTTTGGGATCTACATCATAGCAAAAGTGACAATTATAGAGACTCATTAGCCTCGATCGTGAGTCGAGGTTGATTTTCGTCCAAAAATGGTCGACCACGTTTTGAGCCATTTTAGACGTAGTTCGATGAAAAACAAGCCAACGATAAAAATTCATGGCCTTTCACCATGACCTCGGGGTTATATTTGCAAAAAACGACGTTTAGGCCCAAAAAATATACTTTTCTCGTTTTTTGAGATAATACGAGCATGCGCGCTTTCGAGTTACGGGAAGAGTCTGGTGTGAACGAGTGTGAAAATATCTATACAAAAATTATAATCCCTTGTTTGAGGTTTTTGGGATCTAAATCATAGCAAAAGTGACAAATATTAAGACTAATTGGCCTCGACTCGTGAGTCGAGGTTGATATTCTCTAAAAAATGGCCGACCAAGTTTTGAGAAGTTGTAGACCTAGTTCGATTCCAAACGAGCCAATGCTAAAAAGTCATGGCCTTTCACCATGACCTCGGGGTGATTTTTGCGGAAAAACGACGTTTAGGCCTAGAAAATACACTTTTTTCATTTTTTGAGATGATGCGGGCATGCGTGCTTTCGAGTTCCGGGAAGGGTCGGTGTGAACGAGTGTGAAAAAATCTATAGGAAAAGTACAATCCCTAGTTTGAGGTTTTTGGGATCTACAACATAGCAAAAGTGACAACTATAGAGATTCATCGGCCTCGACTTTAATGTGAGGTTGATTTTCGCCCAAAAATGGTTGACCATGTTTTGAGCCGTTTTAGACGTAGCTCGATGACAAACGAGCCAATGATAAAAACTCATGGCCTTAGGCCATGACCTCGGTGTTATTTTTTGCAAAAAAACGATGTTTAGGCCTAGAAAAAAAAACTTTTCTAGTTTTTTGAGATGATGCGGGCATGCGGGCTTTCGAGTTCGAGAAACGCTAGTGTGAACGAGCGTGAAAAAATCTATAGGAAAACTATAATCCCTAGTTTGAAGTTTTTGAGACCTACATCACGAGCAAAAGTGACAACTATAGAGACTCATCGACCTCGATTGTGAGTTGAGGTTGGTTTTTGCTTCAAAATGGCCGACCAAGTTTTGAACGAGTTATAGACCTAGTTTGATTCCAAACAAGCCAACAAAAAAAAACTCATGGCCTTAGGCTATGACCTCGGGGTAATTTTTGTAAAAAAATGACATTTAGGCCAAGAAAAAACACTATTCTAGTTTTTCGAAATTATACGAGTATGCGGGCTTACGAGTTCTACAAAGGGCTAGTTGAACGAGCGTGAAAAAAATCTCTAGGAAAACAATAATCCCCTGTTTGAGGTTTTGAGACCTACATCACGAGCAAAAGTGACAATTATAGAAACTCATCAACCTCGACCGTGAGTCGAGGTTGATTTTCACCTAAAAATGGTCAACTATGTTTTAACAAGTTTTAAACCTAGTTCGATGCCAAACGACCCAACGATAAATACTCATGGCCCTTGGCCATGACCTTGGGGTCATTTTTGGAAAAAAATGACGTTTAGGCCTAGAAGATACACTTTTCTAGTTTTTCGAGATGATACGGACACGTGGGCTTTCGAGTTTTGGGAAGGGTCTGGTGTAAATAGGCATGAAAAAATCTATAGGAAAGCTATAATCCCCGGTTTGAGGTTCTTAGGATCGACAACATAGCAAAAGTGACAACTATAGAGACTCATCGTCCTCGACTTTAAGGTGAGGTTGATTTTTGTCCAAAAAGGACCGACCACGTTTTGAGATCGTTTTAGACGTAGTTCAATGACAAATGAGCCAACAATAAAAACTCATGGCCTTAAGCCATAACCTCGGTGTTATTTTTGCAAAAAACGACGTTTAGGCCTAGAAAATAAACTTTTCTAGTTTTTCAAAATGATGCGGGCATGAGGGCTTTCGAGTTCCGGGAAGGGCTAGCGTGAACGAGCATGAAAAATCTATAGGAAAACTATAATCCCCGGTCCGAAGTTTTTGAGACCTACATCATAGCAAAAGTGACATCTACGGAGACTCATCGGCCTCTATTGTGAGTTGAGGTTGATTTTTGCTTAAAAATGGCCAACCAAGTTTTGAACAGTTGTAGACCTAGTTCGATTCCAAACAAGCCAACGATAAAAACTCATGGCCTTACGCTATGACTTAGGGATGATTTTTGCAAAAAAAATGACGTTTAGGCCAAGAAAATACACCTTTCTATTTTTTCGAGATTATGCGAGCATGCGGGCTTTCGAGTTCCACGAAGGGCTGGTGTGAACGAACATGAAAAAATCTATAGGAAAACTATAATCCCCGGTTTGAGGTTTGTGGGACCTACATCACGACAAAAGTGACAATTATAGAGACTCATCGGCCTCGACTCGTGAGTCGAGGTTGATTTTTGCCCAAAAATGGCTGACCATGTTTTGAGTAGTTTTAGACCTAGTTCGATGCCAAATGACCCAACGATAAATACTCATGGCCTTTGGACATGACCTCGAGGTGATTTTTTCAAAATATGACGTTTAGGCCCAAAAATACACTTTTCTACTTTTTCGAGATGATACGGGCACGCGAGCTTTCGAGTTTCGCGAAGGGCTGGTGTGAACGAGCGTGAAAAAATCTATAGAAAAACTATAATCCGTGGTTTGAGATTTTTTAGGACCTACATCATAGTAAAAGTGACAACTATCGAGACTCATCGGCCTCGACTATGAGTCGAGGTTCATTTTTGCCTAAAAATGGTCGACCAAGTTTTGAGCGATTGTACACCTAGTTCAATTCCAAATGGGCCAATGTTAAAAACACATGGCCTTTGGCCATGATGTCGAGGTGATTATTACCAAAAAATTACTTTTAGGCCAAAAAAATAAACTTTTCTAGTTTTTCGAGATGATGCGGACATGCGGGCTTTCGAGTTTCGGAAAGGACTAGTGTGAACGAGCATGAAAAAATCCATAGAAAAACTATAATCCCTATTTTGTGATTTTTAGGACCTACGTCATAGTAAAAGTGACAATTACGGAGACTCATCGACCTCGACCGTGAGCTATGGTTAATTTTTGCCCAAAAATGGTCGACAAAGCTTTGAGCGATTGTAGACCTAGTTCGATTCCAAACAAGCTAACGATAAAAACTCATGGCCTTTGTTCATGATCTCGGGGTGATTCCTGCAAAAAAAAAACGATGTTTAGGCTCTACATACACTTTTCTAGTTTTTCGAAATGATGCGAGCACGTGAGCTTTCGAGTTTTGAGAAGGGTTGGTGTGAACGAGCATAAAAAAATCTATAGGAAAACTATACTCCCTGGTTTGAGGTTTTTGGCACCTACATCATAGCGAAAGTGAGAACTATGGAGACTCATTGGCCTCGATTGTGAGTCGAGGTTGATTTTCGTCCAAAAATGGTCGACCAAGTTTTGAGCGAGTTTTAAACCTAGTTCGATGCCAAATGAGCCAATGATAAATAATCATGGCCTTTGACCATGACCTCGGGGTGATTTTTGCATAAAAATGACGTTTAGGCCCAATAAATACGGTTTTCTAGTTTTTCGTGATTATGCGAGCACACGGGCTTTTGACTTTTGGGAAGGGCTAGTGTAAATGAGTGTGAAAAAATCTATAGAAAAACTATAATCCTTGGTTTAAGGTTTTTGGGACCTACATCATAGCAAAAGTGACAAATATAGAGACTCATTGACGTCGATCGTGAGCCGAGGTTGATTTTCAACCGATAAGGGCCGACCATGTTTTAAGCTATTGTAGACCTAGTTCGATGCCAAACGAGCCAATGATAGATAATCATGGCCTACGGCCATGACCTCGGGGTGATTTTTTCAATAAAACGATGTTTAGGCTCAAAAATACAAATTTCTAGTTTTTCGAGATGATGCGGGCACGCGGGCTTTCGACTTTCGGGAAGGGCTAATGTGAACGAGCGTGAAAAAATCTATAGGAAAAACGTAATCCCTAGTTTGAGGTTTTTGAGACCTACATCATAGCAAAAGTGACAAAATTTAGACTCATCGGCCTCGACTGCGAGCTGAGGTTGATTTTCGACCAAAAATGTCCGATCATGTTTTGAGCGAGTTTTAGACCTTGTTCGATGCCAAATGAGCCAACGATAAAAATCATGGCCTATAGCCATGACCTCGGGGCGATTTTTTTAAAAAATGACGTTTAGGCCTAGAAAATACACTCTTCTAGTTTTTTGAGATTACGCGGGCATACGGGCTTTCAAGTTGCGAGAAGGGTTGGTGTGTACGAGCGTGAAAAAATCTATAGGAAAACTATAATCCCCGGTTTGAGGTTTTTAGGACCTACATCATAGCAAAAGTGACAACTATAAAAACTCATTGGCCTTGACTATGAGTCGAGGTTGATTTTGCTCCCAAAAATGGCCGACCAAGTTTTGAGTCGTTTTAGACCTAGTTCGATGCCAAACGAGGCAACGATAAAAATCATGGCCTTTGGCCATGACCTCGGGGTGATTTTTGTAAAAAAACGACGTTTAGGCCCAAACAATACATTTTTCTAGTTTTTCAATATGATGCGGGCATCCGAGCTTTCGAGTTTCGAGAAGGGCTAGTGTGAACGAGCATGAAAAAATCTATAGAAAAAATGTAAACCCTAGTTTAAGGTTTTTGGGGCCTACATCATAGCAAAGGTTGATTTTCTCCTAAAAATGGCCGATCAAGTTTTGAGTAGTTGTAGATCTAATTTGATTCCAAACGAACCAATGATAAAAACGCATAGCCTTTGACCATGTCCTCGGTGTGATTTTTGCAAAAAAACGACGTTTAGGCCCGGAAAATACATTTTTCTAACTTTTCGAGATGATACGGACATGCGGGCTTTCGAGTTCCAAGAAAGGCCAATGTCAACGAGCGTGAAAAAATCTATAGGAAAACACTAATCCATGGTTGAGGTTTTTGGGACTCGCATCATAGCGAAAGTGACAACAATAGACACTCATTGGCCTCGACCGTGAGTCGAGGTTGATTTTCTCCCAAAAATGGCCGACCAGGTTTTGAGTAGTTTTAGACGTAGTTCGATGGCAAATGAGCCAACGATAAAAACTTAATGTCTTTGGCCATTACCTAGGGGTGATTTGTGTAAAAAAACGACGTTTAGGCCCAAAAAAAACATTTTTTTAGTTTTTCGAGGTGATGCGGGCACAAGGGCTTACGAGTTCGGAAAGGGTCTGGTGTGAACGAGCATGAAAAAATCTATAGGAAAACCGTAATCCATGGTTGAGGTTTTTGGGACTCGCATCATAGCGAAAGCGACAACAATAGAGACTTATTGGCCTCAATCGTGAGCCGAGGTTGATTTTCTCCCAAAAATGGCCGACTAAGTTTTGAGCGAGTTTTAGACCTAGTTCGATGGCAAATGAGCTAATGATAAAAACTCAATGTCTTTGGCCATGACCTAGGGGTGATTTGTGTAAAAAAACGACGTTTAGGCCCAAAAAAATACATTTTTTTAGTTTTTCGAGGTGATGCGGGCACACCGGCTTGTGAGTTCCGAGAAGGGTCTGGTTTGAACGAGCGTGAAAAAATCTATAAGAAAACCGTAATCCCTAGATTGAGGTTTTTGGGAGCTACATCATAGCGAAAGTGACAAATATAGAGACTCATCGGCCTCAATCGTGAGCCGAGGTTGATTTTCTCCCAAAAATGGCCGACAATGTGTTTAGCATTTTTAGACCTCGTTCGATGCCAAATGAGCCAACGATAAATACTCATGGCTCGTGGCCATGACCTCGGGATATTTTTATAAAAAAATGACGTTTAGGCTCGAAAATACACTTTTCTAGTTTTTCGAGATGATGCGAGCACGCGAGCTTACGAGTTTCGGGAAGGGCTGGTGTAAATTCGCATGAAAAAATCTATAGGAAAACCGTGATCCCCGGTTTAGGGTTTTTGGGACCAACATCATCGGAAAATCGACAAATATAGAGACTCATCGGCCTCGACTTTGAGCCGAGGTTGATTTTTGCCTAAAAATGGTCGATCATGTGTTGAGCAATTTTAGACCTACTTCAATGCCAAACGAGCCAACGATAGAAACTCTTGGCTCGTAGCCCTAACCTCGGGGTGATTTTTTCAAAAAACGACGTTTAGGCCTAGAAAATACACTTTTCTAGTTTTTAGAGATGATGCGAGCATGCGAGCTTTCAAGTTTCGGGACGAGTCGGTGTGAACGAGCGTGAAAAAATCTATAGGAAAACTATAATCCATGGCTTGAGGTTTTTGGGACTCGCATCATAGCAAAAGTGAGAACTATAAAGACTTATCGGCCTCGTCCGTGAGCCGAGGTTGATTTTTGCCCAAAAATGGCCGACCAAGTTCCGAGTAGTTTTAGACCTAGTTCGACGACAAACGAGCCAACGATAGAAACTCGTGGCCTTTGTGCATGATCTCAAGGTGATTTTTACAAAAAAAAATGACGTTTAGGCCCGGAAAATACACTTTTCTAGTTTTTTGAGATGATGCGGGTATGCGGGCTTTCGAGTTTCGGGAAGGGTTGGTGTGAACGAGCGTGAAAAAATCTATGGAAAAACTATAATCCCCGGTTTGAGGTTTTTGAGACCAACATCAAAGCAAAAGTGACAACTATAGAGACTTATCGGCTTTGATCGTGAGTCGAGGTTGATTTTCTCTCAAAAATGGCCGAACAAGTTTTGAGTAGTTGTAGACCTAGTTCAATGCCAAACGAGGCAATGATAAAAAATCATGGTCGTTGGCCATGACCTCGAGGTGATTTTTGCAAAAAAACGACGTTTAGGCCAAAAAATACACTTTTTTAGTTTTTCGAGATGATGCGGGCATGCGGGATTTCGAGTTCCGGGAAGGGTCGGTATGAACGAGCGTGAAAAAATCTATAGGAAAACTATAATCCCTAGTTTGAGGTTTTAAGGACCTACATCATAGCAAAAGTGACAAATATAAAGACTTATCGGCCTCGACTATGAGCCGAGGTTGATTTTCACCCAAAAATGGCCGACCATGTCTTGAGTAGTTTTAGACCTCGTTTAATTCCAAACGAACCAATGATAACTAATCATGGCCTATAGCCATAACTTGGGGGTGATTTTTGCAAAAAAAAATGACGTTTAGGCACGGAAAATACACTTTTTTAGTTTTTCGAGATGATGGGAGCATGCGGGCTTTCGAGTTCGGGAAAGGCTGGTGTGAACGAGCGTGAGAAAATCTATAGCAAAACTATAATTCCTGGTTTGAGGTTTTTAGGACTTACATCATAGCAAAAGTGACAACAATAGAGACTCATCGACCTCGACTATGAGTCGATGTTGATTTTCACTCAAAAACGGCCAACCAAGTTTTGAGTAGTTTTAAACCTAGTTCGATGCCAAACGAGCCAATGATAAGAACTCATGGCTATTGGCCATGACCTTGGGGTGATTTTTGCAACAAAATAACGTTTAGGCGAGTGAAAATACACTTTTTTAGATTTTTGAGATGATGAGAGCATGCGAGCTTTCGAGTTTCAAGATAAGTTCGGTGTGAACGAGCATGAGAAAATCTATAGAAAAGCTGTAATCCATGGTTTGAGGTTTTTAGGACTCGCATCATAGCAAAAGTGACAACTATAGAGACTCATCGGCCTCAACTGTGAGCTTAGGTTGTTTTTCGCCCAAAAATGGGTTTTTAACGAGTTTTAGACCTAGTTCGATGGAAAATGAGCCAATGATAAAAACTCATTGTCTTTGTCCATGACCTAAGGGTATTTTTGCAAAAAAATGACGTTTAGGCCCAAAAATAAAAGTTTTCTAGTTTTTTGAGATGATGCGAGATGCGAGCTTTCGAGTTCCGAGAAAGGCTAGTGTGAACGAGCATAAAAAAATCTATAGAAAAAATGTAAACCCTAGTTTAAGGTTTTTGGGACCTATATCATAGCAAAAGTGAGAACTATAGAAACTCATCGCCTCGACCGTGAGTCGAGGTTGATTTTTGCTCAAAAATGGCCAACCAAGTTTCGAGCGAGTTTTAGACCTAGTTTGATGACAAACGAGCCAACGATAAAAACTCATGGCCTTTAGGCATGACCTCGAGGTGATTTTGTAAAAAACGACGTTTAGGCCTAGAAAATACACTTTTCTAGTTTTTCGAGATTATGCTTGATATGCGGGCTTTCGAGTTCCGGGAAGGGTCGGTGTGAATCGAGCATGAAAAAATCTATAGGAAAACTATAATCCCTACTTTGGGGTTTTCGAGACCTACATCATAAGAAAAGTGACAACAATAGAGACTTATCGGCCTTGACTATAAGCCGAGGTTGATTTTTGCCCGAAATAGCCAACCTAGTTTTGAGTAGTTTTAGACCTAGTTCGATGCCAAATGAACCAACGAGAAAAACTCATGGCTATTGGCCATGACGTCGGGGTATTTTTGCAAAAAAACGACATTTAGGCACGGAAAATACACTTTTCTAGGTTTTTGAGATCATGCGAGCATGCGAGCTTTCGATTTCGGGAATGGTTGGTGTGAACTAGCGTGAAAAAATCTATAGAAAAACTATAATCCCCGGTTTGAAGTTTTTGGGACCTACATCATAGCAAAAATGACAACTATAGAGACTTATTGGCCTCGACCGTGTACCGAGTTTGATTTTCTCCCAAAAATGACCAACTAGTTTTGAGTAGTTGTAGACCTAGTTTGATGCCAAACGAGCCAACGATAAAAAGGCATCGCCTTTAGCCATGACCTCGGGGTATTTTTGTAAAAAAATGATGTTTAGGCATAAAAAATACACTTTTATAGTTTTTTGAGATGATGCAAGCATGCGGGCTTTCGAGTTCTAGGAAATGTTGGTGTGAATGAGCGTGAGAAAATCTATAGGAAAACTATAATTCCTAGTTTGAGGTTTTTGGGACTTACATCATAGCAAAAGTTACAACAATAGAGACTCATCGGCCTCGACCGTGAGTCGAGGTTGATTTTCGCCCAAAAACGGCCAACCAAGTTTTAAGTTGTTTTAGATCTAGTTTGATGCCAAACGAGCCAATGATAAAAGCTCATGGCTATTGGCCATGACCTCGGGGTGATTTTTGTAAAAAAATGATGTTTAGGCACGTGAAAATACACTTTTGTACATTTTCGAGATGATACGAACATGCGGGCTTTTGAGTTTCGAGAATGGTCGGTGTGAACGAGCGTAAGAACATCTATATAAAACTATAATTCCCGGTTTGAAGTTTTCGGGACCTACATCATAGCAAAAGTGACAACAATAGAGACTTATCGGCCTCGATTGTGAGTTGAGCTTGATTTTTTTCCAAAAATGATCAAACAAGTTTTGAGCGAGTTTTAGACCTACTTCAATGCCAAATGAGCCAACAAGAAGAACTCATGGCTATTGGCCATGACGTTGAGGTATTTTTGCAAAAAATGACGTTTAGGCATAGAAAATACACTTTTCTAGATTTTTGAGATAATGCGAGCATGCGGACTTTCAAGTTTCGGGAACGGTTGGTGTGAACAAGCGTGAAAAAATCTATAGGAAAAATATAATCCCCGGTTTAATGTTTTTGGCACCTACATCATAGCAAAAGTGACAACTATAGAGACTTATCGACCTCGACCGTGAACCGAGGTTGATTTTATCCCAAAAATGACCGACTAGTTTTGAGCGAGTTGTAAACCTAGTTCGATGCCAAACGAGCCAACGATAAAAACTCATTGCCTTTGGCAATGACCTCGGGGTATTTTTGTAAAAAAACGACGTTTAGACTCAAAAAATACACTTTTCTAAATTTTCGAGCTCATGCGAGCATTCGAGCTTTCGAGTTCGGGAAGGGTCGGCGTGAACGAGCGTGATAAAATCTATAGAAAAAATGTAAACCATAGTTTAAGGTTTTTGGGAGCTACATCATAGCAAAAGTGAGAACTATAGAGACTTATCGACCCCGCCTATGAGTTGAGGTTGATTTTCGCCCAAAAATGGCCAACTAAGTTTTGAGCGAGTTTTAGACCTAGTTCGATGCCAAACGAGCCAACGATAAAAACTCATGGCCATTGCCCATGACCTCGAGGTGATTTTTGCAAACAAACAACTTTTGCACCCGGAAAATACAATTTTCTTATTTTTCGAGATTATGCGGGCATGCGGACTTTCGAGTTTCGAGAAGGGCTGGTTTGAACAAGCATGAAAAAATCTATGGGAAAAGCTGTAATCCCTGGTTTGAGGTTTTTGGGACCTACATCATAGCGAAAGTGACAACTATAGAGACTTATCGGCCTCGATCGTGAACCGAGGTTGATTTTCTCTAAAAAATGATCGACCGAGTTTTGAGAATTTATAGACCTAGTTCGATGCCAAACGAGCCAACGATAAAAACTCATTGCGTTTGGCCATGGGCTCAAGGTATTTTTGTAAAAAAATGACGTTTAGGCACGGAAAATACACTTTTTTAGTTTTTCGAGATGATGCGAGCATTCGGGCTTTCGAGTTCCGAGAAAGGTCGGTGTGAACGAGCGTAAGAAAATCTATAGGAAAACTATAATTCCCGGTTTGAGGTTTTTGGGACCTACATCATAACAAAAGTGAGAACAATAGAGACTCATCGGCCTCGACCGTTAGTCGAGCTTGATTTTTGCCCAAAAATGGTCAACCAAGTTTTGAGCGAGTTTTACACCTAGTTCGATGGAAAATGAGCCAAAGATAAAAACTCATTGTCTTTGGCCATGTCCTAGGGGTGATTTTTGTAAAAAAATGAATGTTAGACCCAAAACATTCACTTTTCTAGTTTTTCGAGATGATGCGGGCATGCGAGCCTTCTTGTTCCGAGAAAGGCTAGTGTGAACGAGCATGAAAAAATCTATAGAAAAAATATAAACCCTAGTTTAAGGTTTTTGGGGCCTACATCATAACAAAAGTGAGAACTATTGAGACTTATCGGCCTCGACCGTGAGCCGAGGTTGATTTTCTCCTAAAACCGGCCGACCAAGTTTTGAGCGGTTGTGAACCTAGCTCGATGCCAAATAAGCCAATGATAAAAACTCATGGCCTTTAGACATGACCTTGGGGTGATTTTTGCAAAAAAACGACGTTTAGGCCCAAAAAATACACTTTTCTATTTTTTCCGGATGATGCGGGCATGCGAGCTTTCGAGTTTCGAGAAGGGCTAGTGTGAACGAGCATGAAAAAATCTATAGAAAAAATGTAAACCCTAGTTTAAGGTTTTTGAGACCTACATCATAGCAAAAGTGAGAACTATAGAGACTCATCGGCTTCGATTGTGAGCTAAGGTTGATTTTCGCCAAAAAATGGCTTACCATGTTTTTAGTAGTTTTAGACCTAGCTCGATGCTAAACGAACCAACGATAAAATCTCATGGCTTGAAGCCATGACCTCGGGTGATTTTTTCAAGAAAACGACGTTTAGGCCTAGAAAATACACTTTTCTAGTTTTTTGAGATGATGCGGGCATGCGAGCTTTGGAGTTTCGGGAATGGCCGGTGTTAACGAGCATGAAAAAATCTATAGAGAAACCGTAATCTATGGTTTGAGCTTTTTGGGACTCGCATCATAGTGAAAGTGACAACTATAGAGACTCATCGGCCTCAACTGTGAGCCGAGGTTGATTTTCGCCCAAAAATGGTCAACCAAGTTTTGAGCGAGTTTGACACCTAGTTCGATGGAAAATGAGCCAAAGATAAAACTCATTGTCTTTGGCCATGCCCTAGGGGTGATTTTTGCAAAAAAAAATGACTTTTAGACCCAAAACATACACTTTTTTAGTTTTTCAAGATGATGCGGGCATGCGAGCCTTCGTGTTCCGAGAAAGGCTAATGTGAACGAGTATGAAAAAATTTATAGAAAAAATATAAACCCTAGTTTAAGGTTTTTGGGGCCTACATCATAGCAAAAGTGAGAACTATTGAGACTTATTAGCCTCGACCGTGAGTTGAGGTTGATTTTCTCCTAAAAATGGCCGATTAAGTTTCGAGCGATTGTAGATCTAATTTGATTCCAAACGAACCAACGATAAAAATGCATAGCCTTTGACAATGACCTCGGGATGTTTTTTGTAAAAAAATGACGTTTAGGCCCAAAAAATACACTTTTCTAGTTTTTCGAGATGATGCGGGCATGTAGGCTTTCGAGTTTCAAGAAGGGCTAGTGTGAACGAGCATGAAAAAATCTATAGGAAAACCGTAATCCATGGTTAAGGTTTTTGGCACTCGCATCATAGCGAAAGTGACAACAATAGAGACTCATCATCCTCGACTCGTGAGCCGAGGTTGATTTTCTCCCCAAAATGGTCGACCAAGTTTTGAGCGAGTTTTAGACTTTGTTCGATGGAAAATGAGCCAACAATAAAAACTCATTGTCTTTGGCCATGACCTAGGGTGATTTTTGCAAAAAAACGATGTTTAGGCCAAAAAAATACACTTTTTTAGTTTTTCGAGATCATGTGGGCATGCGAGCTTCCGAGTTTCGAGAATGGCTATTGTGAATGAGCATTAAAAAAGCTATAGAAAAAATATAAACCCTAGTTTAAGGTTTTTGGGACCTACATCATAGCAAAAGTGAGAACTATAGAGACTTATCGGCATCGACTGTGAGTCGAGGTTGATTTTCGCCCAAAAATGGCCAACCAAGTTTTGAGCGAGTTTCGGACCCGGTTCGATGGCAAATGAGCCAACGATAAAAACTTATGGCCTTGGCTATGACCTCAAGGTGATTTTTTCAAAAAAACGACGTTTAGGCCTAGAAAATACACTTTTCTAGTTTTTTGAGAAGATGCGGGCATGCGGGCTTTCAAGTTTCGGGAAGGGCTGATGTGAACGAGCATGAAAAAATCTATATGAAAACCGTAATCCCTAGTTTGAGGTTTTTGGGACCTATATCATAGCAAAAGTGACAAATATAGAGACTCATCGGCCTCGATCGTGAGTCGAGGTTGATTTTTGTCCAAAAATGGCCAACCAAGTTTTGAGTTATTTTAGATCTAGTTCAATGACAAACCAACCAGCGATAAAAACTCATGGCGTTCGGCCATGAGCTCGGGGTGCTTTTTGTAAAACAACGACGTTTAGGCGAGAGAAAATACACTTTTCTAGTTTTTCAAGATGATGCGCCCATGCGGGCTTTGGAGTTCCGGGAAGGGTTGGTGTGAACGAGCGTGAAAAAATCTATAGGAAAACTATAATCCCTGGTTTGAGGTTTTTGAGACCTACATCATAGCAAAAGTGACAACGATAAAGACTCAATAACCTTGATTCGAGCCGAGGTTGATTTTCTCCCAAAAATGGCCAATCAAGTTTTGAGCGAGTTCTAGATCTAGTTCGATTCTAAACGAACTAACGATAAAAATGCATAGCCTTTGACCATGACCTCGGGGTGACTTTTACAAGAAAACGACATTTAGGCCTAGAAAATACACTTTTCTAGTTTTTCGAGATGATGCAAGTATGCGGGCTTTCGAGTTACGAGATGGGTTCTTGTGAAGAAAAAATCTACGGGAAAACTATAATCCCCGGTTTGAGGTTTTGGGACCTACATCATAGGAAAAGCGACAACAACAAAGACTCATCGACCTCGACTATGAGCCGAGGTTAATTTTTTCCCAAAAATGGCCAACCATGTTTTCGATCAATTTTGACCTTGTTCGATTCCAAACGAGCCAGCGATAGAAACTCATGACTTTTTTCATGACCTCGGGGTGATATTTGCAAAAAAACAACATTTAGGTCGAGAAAATACAACTTTCTATTTTTTCAAGATCATACGGGCATGCGAGCTTTCAAGTTTTGGGAAGGGTTGGTGTGAACGAGGGTGAAAAATCTATAGGAAAACTATAATCCCTAGTTTGTAGTTTTTGGGACCTTCATCATAGCAATAGTGACAACTATAGAGACTCATCGGCCTCGACGGTAAGCTAAGGTTGATTTTCGCTCAAAAATGACCGATCATGTTTTGAGACGTTTTAGACCTAGTTTGATGCCAAACGAGCCAACGATAAAACTTCGGCCTTTAGCCATGACCTCGAGGTGATTTTTGCAAAAAAAGGACGTTTAGGCCTAGAAAATACACTTTTCTAGTTTTTTGAGATGATGCGAACTTTCGAGTTCCGAGAAGGGCTGGTGTGAACGAGCGTGAAAAAATCTATTGGAAAACTTAATCCCCGGTTTGAGGTTTTTGGGACCTACATCATAGCAAAAGTGACAATGATAGAGACTCGACGGCCTCGATTGTGAGTCGAGGTGATTTTCTCCCAAAAATGGTTGACCAAGTTTTAAGCGAGTTCTAGACCTAGTTCGATTCCAAACGAACTAACAATAAAAACGCATAGCCTTTGACCATGACCTCGGGGTGATTTTTGCAAAAAAAATGATGCCGAGCACACGGTCTTTCGAGTTTCGACAAGAGCTGGTGTGAACGAGTGTGAAAAAATATATAGGAAAACCGCAATCCCTAGTTTGAGGTTTTTGGGACCTATATCGTAGCGAAAGTAACAAATATAGAGACTCATCGGCCTCGAATGTGATCCGAGGTAGATTCTTTCCCAAAAATAGCCGACCATGTTTTGAGCGAGTTCTAGACCTAGTTTGATGCGAAACGAGCTAATGATAAAATCTCTTGGCTAGTAGCCATGACCTCGAGTTGATTTTGTCGAAAAAACGACGTTTAGGCCTAGAAAATACACTTTATAGTTTTTTGAGATGATGCGGGCATGCGAGCTTTCGAGTTCGGGAAGGGCTAGTGTGAACGAGTGTGAAAAAATCTATAAGAAAAGCTGTAATCCATGGTTTGAGGTTTTTAGACCTACATCATAGCGTAAGTGACAAGAATAGAGACTCATCGGCCTCGACCGTGAGCCGAGGTTGATTTTCGCCCAAAAATGACCGACCAAGTTTTGAACACTTCTAGAAATAGTTCGATGGCAAATGAGCCAATGATAAAAACTCATTGTCTTTGGCCATGACTTAGGGGGTATTTTTGCAAAAAAACGACGTTTAAGCCCAAACGATACATTTTTCTAGTTTTTTGAAATCATCCGGGCATGCGAGCCTTCGAGTTCGAGAATGGCTAGTGTGAACGAGCATGAAAAAATCTATAAAAAAATGTAAACCATAGTTTAAGGTTTATGGGACCTACATCATAGCAAAAGTGAAAACTATAGAGACTTATCGGCCTCGATTGTGAGTCGAGGTTGATTTTCGCCCAAACATGGTTGACCATGTTTTGAGCGATTTTAGACCTAGTTCGATGCATAACGAGCCAACGATAAATACTCATGGCCTATTGCCATGACCTCGGGGTGATTTTTTCAAAAAAACAATGGTTAGGCCCAAAAATACACTTTTTTAGTTTTCCGAGATAATGCGAGCACGCGAGCTTTCGAGTTCGGGAAGGACTGGTGTGATCGAGCATGAAAAAATCTATAGGAAAACTATAATCCCGTTTGAGTTTTTTAGGACGTACATCATAGCAAAAGCGACAAATATAAAGACTAATCGGCCTCGACTCGTGACTCGTGGTTGATTTTTGCCCAAAAATGGCCGATCATGTTTTGAGCGAGTTTTAGACCTAGTTTGATGCCAAACGAGCTAATGATAAAATCTCATGGCTAGTAGCCATGACCTCGGGGTGATTTTTTCAAAAAACGACGTTTAAGCCTAGAAAATACACTTTTAGAGTTTTTTGAGATGATGCGAGCATGCAAGCTTTCGAGTTCCGGAAAGGGTCTGGTGTGAACGAGCGTGAAAAAATCTAAAGGAAAAGCTGTAATCCATGGTTTGAGGTTTTTGGTACTTACATCATAGCAAAAGTGAGAACTATAGAGACTCATCGGCCTCGACGGTAAGCCGAGGTTGATTTTTGCCTAAAAATTGTCAACCATGTTTTGAGACGTTTTAGACCTACTTTGATGCCAAACGAGCCGACGATAAAAACTCATGGCCTCTAGCCATGAACTCGAGGTGATTTTTGCAAAAAAATGACGTTCGAGCCTAGAAAATACACTTTTCTAGTTTTTTGAGATGATGCGAGCTTTCGAGTTCGAGAAGGGCTGGTGTGAACGAGCATGAAAAAATCTATTGAAAAGCTGTAATCCCTGGTTTGAGGTTTTTGGGACCTACATCATAGCAAAAGTGACAATGATAAAGACTCAACGACCTCGATTGTGAGTCGAGGTTGATTTTCTCGCAAAAATGGCCGACCAAGTTTTGAGCGAGTTCTAGACCTAGTTCGATTCCAAACGAACTAACGATAAAAACGGATAGCCTTTGACCATGACCTCGGGGTGATTTTTACAAAAAAATTACTTTTAGGCCTAGAAAATACAATTTTCTAGTTTTTTGAGATGAGGCGGGCACGCGGTCTTTCGAGTTTTGGGAAGGGTCGGTGTGAACAAGTGTGGAAAAATCTATAAAAAAGCCGTAATCCCTAGTTTGAGGGTTTTGGGACCTATATCGTAGCGAAAGTGACAAATATAGAGACTCATCGGCCTCGAATGTGAGTCGAGGTAGATTTTTGCCCAAAAATGGCCGACCATGTTTTGAGTAGTTCTAGACCTAGTTTGATGCAAAACGAGCCAATGATAAAATCTCATGGCCGGTAGCCATGACCCGGGTTGATTTTTTCAAAAAAATGATGTTTAGGCCTAGAAAATACAATTTTATAGTTTTTGTAGATGATGCGGGCATGCGAACTTTCGAGTTCCGGGAGGGTCTGGTGTGAACGAGTGTGAAAAAATCTATAGGAAAAGCTGTAATCCATGGTTTGAGGTTTTTAAGATCTACATCATCTCGAAAGTGACAAAAATAGAGACTCATCGGGCTCGACTGTGAGTTGAGGTTGATTTTCGCCCAAAAATGGTCGACCATGTTTTGAGTAGTTTTGGACCGGGTTCGATGCCAAACGAGACAACAATAAATACTCATGGCCTATGGGCATGACCTCGAGGTGATTTTTGGAAAAAAAACGACATTTAGGCCTAAAAAATACACTTTTCTAGTTTTTCGAGATAATGCGGGCATGTGGGCTTCAGAGTTCTAGGAAGGGTCGGTGTAAATGAACGTGAAAAGATCTATAGAAAAACTATAATCCCCGGTTTGAGGTTTTTGGGACCTACATCATAGCAAAAGTGACAAATATAGAGACTCATTGACATCGACTCGTGAGTCGAGGTTAATTTTCGCCCAAAAATGGTCGACCATGTTTTGAGTAGTTTTAGACCTAGTTTGATGCATAACGAGCCAACGATAAATACTCATGGCCTACTGCCATGACCTCGGGGTGATTTTTTCAAAAAAAACAATGGTTAGGCTCAAAAATACACTTTTCTAGTTTTTCGAGATGATGCGGGCACGCGGGCTTTCGAGTTCGGGAAGGAGCTGGTGTGACCGAGCGTGAAAAAATCTATAGAAAAGCTGTAATCCCTAGTTTGAGGTTTTTAAGACCTACATCATAGCAAAAGTGACAAATATAGAGACTCATCGGCCTCGACTGTGACTTATGGTTGTTTTTTGACCAAAAATGGCCGATCATGTTTTGAGTAGTTTTAGACCTAGTTTGATGCCAAACGAGCCAATGATAAAATCTCATGGCTAGTAGCCATGACCTCGGGGTGATTTTTTCAAAAAAATGACGTTTAGGCATAGAAAATACACTTTTATAGTTTTTTGAAATGATGTGGGCATACGAGCTTTCGAGTTTTGGGAAGAGGTTGGTGTGAACAAGCGTGAAAAAATCTATAAGAAATTATAATCCATGGTTTGAGGTTTTTGGTACTTACATCATAGAAAAAGTGAGAACTATAGAGACTCATCGACGTCGACTGTGAGCTGAGGTAGATTTTTGCCCAAAAACGGCCGACCATGGTTTGAGTATTTCTAGACCGAGTTTGATGGTAAACAAGCCAATGATAAAATCTCATGGCCGGTAGCCATGACCCGGGTTGATTTTTTCAAAAAAACGATGTTTAGGCCTAGAAAATACAATTTTATAGTTTTTGTAGATGATGCGGGCATGCGAACTTTCGAGTTCGGGAGAGGCTGGTGTGAACGAGTGTGAAAAAATCTATAGGAAAAGCTGTAATCCATGGTTTGAGGTTTTTAAGATCTACATCATCTTGAAAGTGACAAGAATAGAGACTCATCGGCCTCGACTGTGAGTCGAGGTTGATTTTTGCCCAAAAATGGCCAACCAAGTTTTGAGCACTTCAAGACATAGTTCGATGGCAAATGAGCCAACGATAAAAACTCATTGTCTTTGGCCGTGACCTAGGGGTATTTTTGCAAAAAAACGACGTTTAAGCCCAAAAGATACACTTTTCTAGTTTTTTGAAATCATGCGGGCATGCGAGCCTTCGAGTTTTGAGAATGGCTAGTGTGAACGCGCATGAAAAAATCTATAAAAAAAATATAAACCATAGTTTAAGGTTTTTGGGACCTACATCACGAGCAAAAGTGAAAACTATAGAGAGTTATCGGCCTCGATTGTGAGTCGAGGTTGATTTTCGCCCAAAAATGGCCGACAATGTTTTGAGTAGTTTCGGACCTAGTTCGATGAAAAATGAGCACGGGATAAAAACTCATGGCCTTGGTAATGACCTAGGGATATTTTTTCAAAAAATGACGTTTAGGCATAGAAAATACACTTTTCTAGTTTTTCGAGATGATGCGAGCATTCGGGCTTTCAAGTTCGGAAAGAGGTCGGTGTGAACGAGCGTGAAAAAATTTATAGGAAAACCGTAATCCCAAGTTTGAGATTTTAGAGACCTACATCATAGCAAAAGTGACAAATATAGAGACTCATCGGCCTTGATCGTGAGTCGAGGTTGATTTTTGCCCAAAAATTACCGACCATATTTTAAGTAGTTTTAGACCTTGTTCGATGCCAAAAGAGCCAACAATAAATACTCATGGCCTATGGGCATGACCTCGGGGTGATTTTTGGAAAAAAAATGACGTTTAGGCCCAAAAAATACACTTTTCTAGTTTTTCGAGATGATGTGGGCACGTGGGCTTTCGAGTTGCAGGAAGGGTCTGGTGTAAATGGGCATGAAAAAATCTATAGAAAAAGCTGTAATCCCTGGTTTGCGGTTTTGGGACCTACATCATAGCAAAAGTGAGAAAAATAGAGACTCATCGGGCTCGACTGTGAGTTGAGGTTGATTTTCGCCCAAAAATGGTCGACCATGTTTTGAGTAGTTTTGGACCGGGTTCGATGCCAAACGAGCCAACAATAAATACTCATGGCCTATGGGCATGACCTCGAGGTGATTTTTGGAAAAAAAAACGACATTTAGGCCTAAAAAATACACTTTTCTAGTTTTTCGAGATAATGCGGGCATGTGGGCTTCAGAGTTCTAGGAAGGGTCGGTGTAAATGAACGTGAAAAGATCTATAGAAAAACTATAATCCCCGGTTTGAGGTTTTTGGGACCTACATCATAGCAAAAGTGACAAATATAGAGACTCATTGACATCGACTTGTGAGTCGAGGTTAATTTTCGCCCAAAAATGGCCGACCATGTTTTGAGTAGTTTTAGACCTAGTTTGATGCATAACGAGCCAACGATAAATACTCATGGCCTACTTGCCATGACCTCGGGGTGATTTTTTCAAAAAAAACAATGGTTAGGCTCAAAAATACACTTTTCTAGTTTTTCGAGATGATGCGGGCACGCGGGCTTTCGAGTTCGGGAAGGATCGGTGTGACCGAGCGTGAAAAAATCTATAGAAAAACTATAATCCCTAGTTTGAGGTTTTTAAGACCTACATCATAGCAAAAGTGACAAATATAGAGACTCATCGGCCTCGACTGTGACTTGTGGTTGTTTTTTGACCAAAAATGGCCGATCATGTTTTGAGCGAGTTTTAGACCTAGTTTGATGCCAAACGAGCCAATGATAAAATCTCATGGCTAGTAGCCATGACCTCGGGGTGATTTTTTCAAAAAAATGACGTTTAGGCATAGAAAATACACTTTTATAGTTTTTTGAAATGATGTGGGCATACGAGCTTTCGAGTTTTGGGAAGAGTCTGGTGTGAACAAGCGTGAAAAAATCTATAAGAAATTATAATCCATGGTTTGAGGTTTTTGGTACTTACATCATAGCAAAAGTGAGAACTATAGAGACTCATCGACGTCGACTGTGAGTCGAGGTTGATTTTTGCCCAAAAATGGCCGACTATGTTTTGAGATGTTTTAGACCGAGTTTGATGGTAAACAAGCCAATGATAAAATCTCATGGCCAGTAGCCATGACCCGGGTTGATTTTTTCAAAAAAACGATGTTTAGGCCTAGAAAATACAATTTTATAGTTTTTGTAGATGATGCGGGCATGCGAACTTTCGAGTTCGGGAGGGGCTGGTGTGAACGAGTGTGAAAAAATCTATAGGAAAAGCTGTAATCCATGGTTTGAGGTTTTTAAGATCTACATCATCTCGAAAGTGACAAGAATAGAGACTCATCGGCCTCGACTGTGAGTCGAGGTTGATTTTTGCCCAAAAATGGCCAACCAAGTTTTGAGCACTTCAAGACATAGTTCGATGGCAAATGAGCCAACGATAAAAACTCATTGTCTTTGGCGTGACCTAGGGGGTATTTTTGCAAAAAAACGACGTTTAAGCCCAAAAGATACACTTTTCTAGTTTTTTGAAATCATGCGGGCATGCGAGCCTTCGAGTTTTGAGAATGGCTAGTGTGAACGAGCATGAAAAAATCTATAAAAAAAATATAAACCATAGTTTAAGGTTTTTGGGACCTACATCACGAAGCAAAAGTGAAAACTATAGAGAGTTATCGGCCTCGATTGTGAGTCGAGGTTGATTTTCGCCCAAAAATGGCCGACAATGTTTTGAGTAGTTTCGGACCTAGTTCGATGAAAAATGAGCCCGGGATAAAAACTCATGGCCTTGGCAATGACCTAGGGATATTTTTTCAAAAAATGACGTTTAGGCATAGAAAATACACTTTTCTAGTTTTTCGAGATGATGCGAGCATTCGGGCTTTCAAGTTCGGAAAGAGTCGGTGTGAACGAGCGTGAAAAAATTTATAGGAAAACTGTAATCCCTAGTTTGAGATTTTAGAGACCTACATCATAGCAAAAGTGACAAATATAGAGACTCATCGGCCTTGATCGTGAGTCGAGGTTGATTTTTGCCCAAAAATTACCGACCATATTTTAAGTAGTTTTAGACCTTGTTCGATGCCAAAAGAGCCAACAATAAATACTCATGGCCTATGGGCATGACCTCGGGGTGATTTTTGGAAAAAAAATGACGTTTAGGCCCAAAAAATACACTTTTCTAGTTTTTCGAGATGATGTGGGCACGTGGGCTTTCGAGTTCGGGAAGGGTCGGTGTAAATGGGCATGAAAAAATCTATAGAAAAACTGTAATCCCTGGTTTGCGGTTTTTGGGACCTACATCATAGCAAAAGTGAGAAAAATAGAGACTCATCGGGCTCGACTGTGAGTTGAGGTTGATTTTCGCCCAAAAATGGTCGACCATGTTTTGAGTAGTTTTGGACCGGGTTCGATGCCAAACGAGCCAACAATAAATACTCATGGCCTATGGGCATGACCTCGAGGTGATTTTTGGAAAAAAAACGACATTTAGGCCTAAAAAATACACTTTTCTAGTTTTTCGAGATAATGCGGGCATGTGGGCTTACGAGTTCTAGGAAGGGTCGGTGTAAATGAACGTGAAAAGATCTATAGAAAAACTATAATCCCCGGTTTGAGGTTTTTGGGACCTACATCATAGCAAAAGTGACAAATATAGAGACTCATTGACATCGACTGTGAGTCGAGGTTAATTTTCGCCCAAAAATGGCCGACCATGTTTTGAGTAGTTTTAGACCTAGTTTGATGCATAACGAGCCAACGATAAATACTCATGGCCTATCGCCATGACCTCGGGGTGATTTTTTCAAAAAAAACAATGGTTAGGCTCAAAAATACACTTTTCTAGTTTTTCGAGATGATGCGGGCACGCGGGCTTTCGAGTTCGGGAAGGATCGGTGTGACCGAGCGTGAAAAAATCTATAGAAAAACTGTAATCCCTAGTTTGAGGTTTTTAAGACCTACATCATAGCAAAAGTGACAAATATAGAGACTCATCGGCCTCGACTGTGACTTGTGGTTGTTTTTTGACCAAAAATGGCCGATCATGTTTTGAGCGAGTTTTAGACCTAGTTTGATGCCAAACGAGCCAATGATAAAATCTCATGGCTAGTAGCCATGACCTCGGGGTGATTTTTTCAAAAAAATGACGTTTAGGCATAGAAAATACACTTTTATAGTTTTTTGAAATGATGTGGGCATACGAGCTTTCGAGTTTTGGGAAGAGGCTGGTGTGAACAAGCGTGAAAAAATCTATAAGAAATTATAATCCATGGTTTGAGGTTTTTGGTACTTACATCATAGCAAAAGTGAGAACTATAGAGACTCATCGACGTCGACTCGTGAGTCGAGGTTGATTTTTGCCCAAAAATGGCCGACTATGTTTTGAGTACGTTTTAGACCGAGTTTGATGGTAAACAAGCCAATGATAAAATCTCATGGCCAGTAGCCATGACCCGGGTTGATTTTTTCAAAAAAACGATGTTTAGGCCTAGAAAATACAATTTTATAGTTTTTGTAGATGATGCGGGCATGCGAACTTTCGAGTTCGGGAGAGGTTGGTGTGAACGAGTGTGAAAAAATCTATAGGAAAAGCTGTAATCCATGGTTTGAGGTTTTTAAGATCTACATCATCTCGAAAGTGACAAGAATAGAGACTCATCGGCCTCGACTCGTGAGTCGAGGTTGATTTTTGCCCAAAAATGGCCAACCAAGTTTTGAGCACTTCAAGACATAGTTCGATGGCAAATGAGCCAACGATAAAAACTCATTGTCTTTGGCCGTGACCTAGGGGGTATTTTTGCAAAAAAACGACGTTTAAGCCCAAAAGATACACTTTTCTAGTTTTTTGAAATCATGCGGGCATGCGAGCCTTCGAGTTTTGAGAATGGCTAGTGTGAACGAGCATGAAAAAATCTATAAAAAAAATATAAACCATAGTTTAAGGTTTTTGGGACCTACATCACGAGCAAAAGTGAAAACTATAGAGAGTTATCGGCCTCGATTGTGAGTCGAGGTTGATTTTCGCCCAAAAATGGCCGACAATGTTTTGAGTAGTTTCGGACCTAGTTCGATGAAAAATGAGCCCGGGATAAAAACTCATGGCCTTGGCAATGACCTAGGGATATTTTTTCAAAAAATGACGTTTAGGCATAGAAAATACACTTTTCTAGTTTTTCGAGATGATGCGAGCATTCGGGCTTTCAAGTTCGGAAAGGAGTCGGTGTGAACGAGCGTGAAAAAATTTATAGGAAAACCGTAATCCCTAGTTTGAGATTTTAGAGACCTACATCATAGCAAAAGTGACAAATATAGAGACTCATCGGCCTTGATCTGTGAGTCGAGGTTGATTTTTGCCCAAAAATTACCGACCATATTTTAAGTAGTTTTAGACCTTGTTCGATGCCAAAAGAGCCAACAATAAATACTCATGGCCTATGGGCATGACCTCGGGGTGATTTTTGGAAAAAAAATGACGTTTAGGCCCAAAAAATACACTTTTCTAGTTTTTCGAGATGATGTGGGCACGTGGGCTTTCGAGTTCGGGAAGGGTCTGGTGTAAATGGGCATGAAAAAATCTATAGAAAAACCGTAATCCCTGGTTTGCGGTTTTTGGGACCTACATCATAGCAAAAGTGAGAAAAATAGAGACTCATCGGGCTCGACCGTGAGTTGAGGTTGATTTTCGCCCAAAAATGGTCGACCATGTTTTGAGTAGTTTTGGACCGGGTTCGATGCCAAACGAGCCAACAATAAATACTCATGGCCTATGGGCATGACCTCGAGGTGATTTTTGGAAAAAAAACGACATTTAGGCCTAAAAAATACACTTTTCTAGTTTTTCGAGATAATGCGGGCATGTGGGCTTCCGAGTTCTAGGAAGGGCTGGTGTAAATGAACGTGAAAAGATCTATAGAAAAACTATAATCCCCGGTTTGAGGTTTTTGGGACCTACATCATAGCAAAAGTGACAAATATAGAGACTCATTGACATCGACTGTGAGTCGAGGTTAATTTTCGCCCAAAAATGGCCGACCATGTTTTGAGTAGTTTTAGACCTAGTTTGATGCATAACGAGCCAACGATAAATACTCATGGCCTACTGCCATGACCTCGGGGTGATTTTTTCAAAAAAAACAATGGTTAGGCTCAAAAATACACTTTTCTAGTTTTTCGAGATGATGCGGGCACGCGGGCTTTCGAGTTCGGGAAGGACTGGTGTGACCGAGCGTGAAAAAATCTATAGAAAAACTGTAATCCCTAGTTTGAGGTTTTTAAGACCTACATCATAGCAAAAGTGACAAATATAGAGACTCATCGGCCTCGACCGTGACTTGTGGTTGTTTTTTGACCAAAAATGGCCGATCATGTTTTGAGCGAGTTTTAGACCTAGTTTGATGCCAAACGAGCCAATGATAAAATCTCATGGCTAGTAGCCATGACCTCGGGGTGATTTTTTCAAAAAAATGACGTTTAGGCATAGAAAATACACTTTTATAGTTTTTTGAAATGATGTGGGCATACGAGCTTTCGAGTTTTGGGAAGAGTCTGGTGTGAACAAGCGTGAAAAAATCTATAAGAAATTATAATCCATGGTTTGAGGTTTTTGGTACTTACATCATAGCAAAAGTGAGAACTATAGAGACTCATCGACGTCGACTGTGAGTCGAGGTTGATTTTTGCCCAAAAATGGCCGACTATGTTTTGAGACGTTTTAGACCGAGTTTGATGGTAAACAAGCCAATGATAAAATCTCATGGCCAGTAGCCATGACCCGGGTTGATTTTTTCAAAAAAACGATGTTTAGGCCTAGAAAATACAATTTTATAGTTTTTGTAGATGATGCGGGCATGCGAACTTTCGAGTTCGGGAGGGGCTGGTGTGAACGAGTGTGAAAAAATCTATAGGAAAACCGTAATCCATGGTTTGAGGTTTTTAAGATCTACATCATCTCGAAAGTGACAAGAATAGAGACTCATCGGCCTCGACCGTGAGCCGAGGTTGATTTTTGCCCAAAAATGGCCAACCAAGTTTTGAGCACTTCAAGACATAGTTCGATGGCAAATGAGCCAACGATAAAAACTCATTGTCTTTGGCCGTGACCTAGGGGGTATTTTTGCAAAAAAACGACGTTTAAGCCCAAAAGATACACTTTTCTAGTTTTTTGAAATCATGCGGGCATGCGAGCCTTCGAGTTTTGAGAATGGCTAGTGTGAACGAGCATGAAAAAATCTATAAAAAAAATATAAACCATAGTTTAAGGTTTTTGGGACCTACATCACAAGCAAAAGTGAAAACTATAGAGAGTTATCGGCCTCGATTGTGAGTCGAGGTTGATTTTCGCCCAAAAATGGCCGACAATGTTTTGAGTAGTTTCGGACCTAGTTCGATGAAAAATGAGCCCGGGATAAAAACTCATGGCCTTGGCAATGACCTAGGGATATTTTTTCAAAAAATGACGTTTAGGCATAGAAAATACACTTTTCTAGTTTTTCGAGATGATGCGAGCATTCGGGCTTTCAAGTTCGGAAAGAGTTGGTGTGAACGAGCGTGAAAAAATTTATAGGAAAAGCTGTAATCCCTAGTTTGAGATTTTAGAGACCTACATCATAGCAAAAGTGACAAATATAGAGACTCATCGGCCTTGATCGTGAGTCGAGGTTGATTTTTGCCCAAAAATTACCGACCATATTTTAAGTAGTTTTAGACCTTGTTCGATGCCAAAAGAGCCAACAATAAATACTCATGGCCTATGGGCATGACCTCGGGGTGATTTTTGGAAAAAAAATGACGTTTAGGCCCAAAAAATACACTTTTCTAGTTTTTCGAGATGATGTGGGCACGTGGGCTTTCGAGTTACGGGAAGGGTCGGTGTAAATGGGCATGAAAAAATCTATAGAAAAGCTGTAATCCCTGGTTTGCGGTTTTTGGGACCTACATCATAGCAAAAGTGAGAAAAATAGAGACTCATCGGGCTCGACTGTGAGTTGAGGTTGATTTTCGCCCAAAAATGGTCGACCATGTTTTGAGTAGTTTTGGACCGGGTTCGATGCCAAACGAGCCAACAATAAATACTCATGGCCTATGGGCATGACCTCGAGGTGATTTTTGGAAAAAAAACGACATTTAGGCCTAAAAAATACACTTTTCTAGTTTTTCGAGATAATGCGGGCATGTGGGCTTCCGAGTTCTAGGAAGGGCTGGTGTAAATGAACGTGAAAAGATCTATAGAAAAACTATAATCCCTGGTTTGAGGTTTTTGGGACCTACATCATAGCAAAAGTGACAAATATAGAGACTCATTGACATCGACTGTGAGTCGAGGTTAATTTTCGCCCAAAAATGGTCGACCATGTTTTGAGTAGTTTCAGACCTAGTTCGATGAAAAATGAGCTCGACGATAAAAACTCATGGCCTTCGCAATGACCTAGGGATATTTTTTCAAAAAATGACGTGTTAGGCATCGAAAATACACTTTTCTAGTTTTTCGAGATGATGCGAGCATTCGGGCTTTCAAGTTCCGGAAAGGATCTGGTGTGAACGAGCGTGAAAAAATTTATAGGAAAACCGTAATCCCTAGTTTGAGATTTTAGAGACCTACATCATAGCAAAAGTGACAAATATAGAGACTCATCGGCCTTGATCGTGAGTCGAGGTTGATTTTTGCCCAAAAATTACCGACCATATTTTAAGTAGTTTTAGACCTTGTTCGATGCCAAAAGAGCCAACAATAAATACTCATGGCCTATGGGCATGACCTCGGGGTGATTTTTGGAAAAAAAATGACGTTTAGGCCCAAAAAATACACTTTTCTAGTTTTTCGAGATGATGTGGGCACGTGGGCTTTCGAGTTTCGGGAAGGGTCTGGTGTAAATGGGCATGAAAAAATCTATAGAAAAACTGTAATCCCTGGTTTGCGGTTTTTGGGACCTACATCATAGCAAAAGTGAGAAAAATAGAGACTCATCGGGCTCGACTGTGAGTTGAGGTTGATTTTCGCCCAAAAATGGTCGACCATGTTTTGAGTAGTTTTGGACCGAGTTCGATGCCAAACGAGCCAACAATAAATACTCATGGCCTATGGGCATGACCTCGAGGTGATTTTTGGAAAAAAAAACGACATTTAGGCCTAAAAAATACACTTTTCTAGTTTTTCGAGATAATGCGGGCATGTGGGCTTCCGAGTTCTAGGAAGGGCTGGTGTAAATGAACGTGAAAAGATCTATAGAAAAACTATAATCCCTGGTTTGAGGTTTTTGGGACCTACATCATAGCAAAAGTGACAAATATAGAGACTCATTGACATCGACTGTGAGTCGAGGTTAATTTTCGCCCAAAAATGGCCGACCATGTTTTGAGTAGTTTTAGACCTAGTTTGATGCATAACGAGCCAACGATAAATACTCATGGCCTACTTGCCATGACCTCGGGGTGATTTTTTCAAAAAAAACAATGGTTAGGCTCAAAAATACACTTTTCTAGTTTTTCGAGATGATACGGGCACGCGGGCTTTCGAGTTCGGGAAGGACTGGTGTGACCGAGCGTGAAAAAATCTATAGAAAAACTGTAATCCCTAGTTTGAGGTTTTTAAGACCTACATCATAGCAAAAGTGACAAATATAGAGACTCATCGGCCTCGATCGTGACTTGTGGTTGTTTTTTGACCAAAAATGGCCGATCATGTTTTGAGCAGTTTTAGACCTAGTTTGATGCCAAACGAGCCAATGATAAAATCTCATGGCTAGTAGCCATGACCTCGGGGTGATTTTTTCAAAAAATGACGTTTAGGCATAGAAAATACACTTTTATAGTTTTTTGAAATGATGTGGGCATACGAGCTTTCGAGTTTTGGGAAGAGTCTGGTGTGAACAAGCGTGAAAAAATCTATAAGAAATTATAATCCATGGTTTGAGGTTTTTGGTACTTACATCATAGCAAAAGTGAGAACTATAGAGACTCATCGACGTCGACTGTGAGTCGAGGTTGATTTTTGCCCAAAAATGGCCGACTATGTTTTGAGACGTTTTAGACCGAGTTTGATGGTAAACAAGCCAATGATAAAATCTCATGGCCAGTAGCCATGACCCGGGTTGATTTTTTCAAAAAAACGATGTTTAGGCCTAGAAAATACAATTTTATAGTTTTTGTAGATGATGCGGGCATGCGAACTTTCGAGTTCGGGAGGGGCTGGTGTGAACGAGTGTGAAAAAATCTATAGGAAAAGCTGTAATCCATGGTTTGAGGTTTTTAAGATCTACATCATCTCGAAAGTGACAAGAATAGAGACTCATCGGCCTCGACCGTGAGTCGAGGTTGATTTTTGCCCAAAAATGGCCAACCAAGTTTTGAGCACTTCAAGACATAGTTCGATGGCAAATGAGCCAACGATAAAAACTCATTGTCTTTGGCCGTGACCTAGGGGTATTTTTGCAAAAAAACGACGTTTAAGCCCAAAAGATACACTTTTCTAGTTTTTTGAAATCATGCGGGCATGCGAGCCTTCGAGTTTTGAGAATGGCTAGTGTGAACGAGCATGAAAAAATCTATAAAAAAAATATAAACCATAGTTTAAGGTTTTTGGGACCTACATCACGAGCAAAAGTGAAAACTATAGAGAGTTATCGGCCTCGATTGTGAGTCGAGGTTGATTTTCGCCCAAAAATGGCCGACAATGTTTTGAGTAGTTTCGGACCTAGTTCGATGAAAAATGAGCCCGGGATAAAAACTCATGGCCTTGGCAATGACCTAGGGATATTTTTTCAAAAAATGACGTTTAGGCATAGAAAATACACTTTTCTAGTTTTTCGAGATGATGCGAGCATTCGGGCTTTCAAGTTCGGAAAGAGTCGGTGTGAACGAGCGTGAAAAAATTTATAGGAAAAGCTGTAATCCCTAGTTTGAGATTTTAGAGACCTACATCATAGCAAAAGTGACAAATATAGAGACTCATCGGCCTTGATCGTGAGTCGAGGTTGATTTTTGCCCAAAAATTACCGACCATATTTTAAGTAGTTTTAGACCTTGTTCGATGCCAAAAGAGCCAACAATAAATACTCATGGCCTATGGGCATGACCTCGGGGTGATTTTTGGAAAAAAAATGACGTTTAGGCCCAAAAAATACACTTTTCTAGTTTTTCGAGATGATGTGGGCACGTGGGCTTTCGAGTTACGGGAAGGGCTGGTGTAAATGGGCATGAAAAAATCTATAGAAAAGCGTAATCCCTGGTTTGCGGTTTTTGGGACCTACATCATAGCAAAAGTGAGAAAAATAGAGACTCATCGGGCTCGACTTGTGAGTTGAGGTTGATTTTCGCCCAAAAATGGTCGACCATGTTTTGAGTAGTTTTGGACCGGGTTCGATGCCAAACGAGCCAACAATAAATACTCATGGCCTATGGGCATGACCTCGAGGTGATTTTTGGAAAAAAAACGACATTTAGGCCTAAAAAATACACTTTTCTAGTTTTTCGAGATAATGCGGGCATGTGGGCTTCCGAGTTCTAGGAAGGGTCGGTGTAAATGAACGTGAAAAGATCTATAGAAAAACTATAATCCCTGGTTTGAGGTTTTTGGGACCTACATCATAGCAAAAGTGACAAATATAGAGACTCATTGACATCGACTGTGAGTCGAGGTTAATTTTCGCCCAAAAATGGTCGACCATGTTTTGAGTAGTTTCGGACCTAGTTCGATGAAAAATGAGCTCGGGATAAAAACTCATGGCCTTGGCAATGACCTAGGGATATTTTTTCAAAAAATGACGTTTAGGCATAGAAAATACACTTTTCTAGTTTTTCGAGATGATGCGAGCATTCGGGCTTTCAAGTTCGGAAAGGGTTGGTGTGAACGAGCGTGAAAAAATTTATAGGAAAACTCGTAATCCCTAGTTTGAGATTTTAGAGACCTACATCATAGCAAAAGTGACAAATATAGAGACTCATCGGCCTTGACTTGTGAGCTGAGGTTGATTTTTGCCCAAAAATTACCGACCATATTTTAAGTAGTTTTAGACCTTGTTCGATGCCAAAAGAGCCAACAATAAATACTCATGGCCTATGGGCATGACCTCGGGGTGATTTTTGGAAAAAAAATGACGTTTAGGCCCAAAAAATACACTTTTCTAGTCTTTCGAGATGATGTGGGCACGTGGGCTTTCGAGTTACGGGAAGGGCTGGTGTAAATGGGCATGAAAAAATCTATACAAAAAGCTGTAATCCCTGGTTTGCGGTTTTGGGACCTACATCATAGCAAAAGTGAGAAAAATAGAGACTCATCGGGCTCGACTGTGAGTTGAGGTTGATTTTCGCCCAAAAATGGTCGACCATGTTTTGAGTAGTTTTGGACCGGGTTCGATGCCAAACGAGCCAACAATAAATACTCATGGCCTATGGGCATGACCTCGAGGTGATTTTTGGAAAAAAAACGACATTTAGGCCTAAAAAATACACTTTTCTAGTTTTTCGAGATAATGCGGGCATGTGGGCTTCCGAGTTCTAGGAAGGGTCGGTGTAAATGAACGTGAAAAGATCTATAGAAAAACTATAATCCCTGGTTTGAGGTTTTTGGGACCTACATCATAGCAAAAGTGACAAATATAGAGACTCATTGACATCGACTGTGAGTCGAGGTTAATTTTCGCCCAAAAATGGTCGACCATGTTTTGAGTAGTTTTAGACCTAGTTTGATGCATAACGAGCCAACGATAAATACTCATGGCCTACTCGCCATGACCTCGGGGTGATTTTTTCAAAAAAAACAATGGTTAGGCTCAAAAATACACTTTTCTAGTTTTTCGAGATGATGCGGGCACGCGGGCTTTCGAGTTCGGGAAGGACTGGTGTGACCGAGCGTGAAAAAATCTATAGAAAAACTTTAATCCCTAGTTTGAGGTTTTTAAGACCTACATCATAGCAAAAGTGACAAATATAGAGACTCATCGGCCTCGACCGTGACTTGTGGTTGTTTTTTGACCAAAAATGGCCGATTATGTTTTGAGCGAGTTTTAGACCTAGTTTGATGCCAAACGAGCCAATGATAAAATCTCATGGCTAGTAGCCATGACCTCGGGGTGATTTTTTCAAAAAAATGACGTTTAGGCATAGAAAATACACTTTTATAGTTTTTTGAAATGATGTGGGCATACGAGCTTTCGAGTTTTGGGAAGGGTCTGGTGTGAACAAGCGTGAAAAAATCTATAAGAAATTATAATCCATGGTTTGAGGTTTTTGGTACTTACATCATAGCAAAAGTGAGAACTATAGAGACTCATCGACGTCGACTCGTGAGCCGAGGTTGATTTTTGCCCAAAACTGGCCGACTATGTTTTGAGACGTTTTAGATCGAGTTTGATGGTAAACAAGCCAATGATAAAATCTCATGGCCAGTAGCCATGACCCCGGGTTGATTTTTTCAAAAAAACGATGTTTAGGCCTAGAAAATACAATTTTATAGTTTTTGTAGATGATGCGGGCATGCGAACTTTCGAGTTCGGGAGGGGTCGGTGTGAACGAGTGTGAAAAAATCTATAGGAAAACTATAATCCATGGTTTGAGGTTTTTAAGATCTACATCATCTCGAAAGTGACAAGAATAGAGACTCATCGGCCTCGACCGTGAGTCGAGGTTGATTTTTGCCCAAAAATGGCCAACCACGTTTTGAGCACTTCAAGACATAGTTCGATGGCAAATGAGCCAACGATAAAAACTCATTGTCTTTGGCCGTGACCTAGGGGGTATTTTTGCAAAAAAACGACGTTTAAGCCCAAAAGATACACTTTTCTAGTTTTTTGAAATCATGCGGGCATGCGAGCCTTCGAGTTTTGAGAATGGCTAGTGTGAACGAGCATGAAAAAATCTATAAAAAAATATAAACCATAGTTTAAGGTTTTTGGGACCTACATCACGGCAAAAGTGAAAACTATAGAGAGTTATCGGCCTCGATTGTGAGTCGAGGTTGATTTTCGCCCAAAAATGGCCGACAATGTTTTGAGTAGTTTCGGACCTAGTTCGATGAAAAATGAGCCCGGGATAAAAACTCATGGCCTTGGCAATGACCTAGGGATATTTTTTCAAAAAATGACGTTTAGGCATAGAAAATACACTTTTCTAGTTTTTCGAGATGATGCGAGCATTCGGGCTTTCAAGTTCGGAAAGGGTCGGTGTGAACGAGTGTGAAACAATTTATAGGAAAACTGTAATCCCTAGTTTGAGATTTTAGAGACCTACATCATAGCAAAAGTGACAAATATAGAGACTCATCGGCCTTGATCGTGAGTCGAGGTTGATTTTTGCCCAAAAATTACCGACCATATTTTAAGTAGTTTTAGACCTTGTTCGATGCCAAAAGAGCCAACAATAAATACTCATGGCCTATGGGCATGACCTCGGGGTGATTTTTGGAAAAAAAATGACGTTTAGGCCCAAAAAATACACTTTTCTAGTTTTTCGAGATGATGTGGGCACGTGGGCTTTCGAGTTACGGGAAGGGCTGGTGTAAATGGGCATGAAAAAATCTATAGAAAAAGCTGTAATCCCCGGTTTGCGGTTTTTGGGACCTACATCATAGCAAAAGTGAGAAAAATAGAGACTCATCGGGCTCGACCGTGAGTTGAGGTTGATTTTCGCCCAAAAATGGTCGACCATGTTTTGAGTAGTTTTGGACCGGGTTCGATGCCAAACGAGCCAACAATAAATACTCATGGCCTATGGGCATGACCTCGAGGTGATTTTTAGGAAAAAAAAACGACATTTAGGCCTAAAAAATACACTTTTCTAGTTTTTCGAGATAATGCGGGCATGTGGGCTTCCGAGTTCTAGGAAGGGTCGGTGTAAATGAACGTGAAAAGATGTATAGAAAAACTATAATCCCCGGTTTGAGGTTTTTGGGACTTACATCATAGCAAAAGTGACAAATATAGAGACTCATTGACATCGACTTGTGAGTCGAGGTTAATTTTCGCCCAAAAATGGTCGACCATATTTTGAGTAGTTTTAGACCTAGTTTGATGCATAACGAGCCAACGATAAATACTCATGGCCTACTGCCATGACCTCGGGGTGATTTTTTCAAAAAAAACAATGGTTAGGCTCAAAAATACACTTTTCTAGTTTTTCGAGATGATGCGGGCACGCGGGCTTTCGAGTTCGGGAAGGACCGGTGTGACCGAGTGTGAAAAAATCTATAGAAAAACTGTAATCCCTAGTTTGAGGTTTTTAAGACCTACATCATAGCAAAAGTGACAAATATAGAGACTCATCGGCCTCGACCGTGACTTGTGGTTGTTTTTTGACCAAAAATGGCCGATCATGTTTTAAGCGAGTTTTAGACCTAGTTTGATGCCAAACGAGCCAATGATAAAATCTCATGGCTAGTAGCCATGACCTCGGGGTGATTTTTTCAAAAAAATGACGTTTAGGCATAGAAAATACACTTTTATAGTTTTTTGAAATGATGTGGGCATACGAGCTTTCGAGTTTTGGGAAGGGTCTGGTGTGAACAAGCGTGAAAAAATCTATAAGAAATTATAATCCATGGTTTGAGGTTTTTGGTACTTACATCATAGCAAAAGTGAGAACTATAGAGACTCATCGACGTCGACTGTGAGTCGAGGTTGATTTTTGCCCAAAAATGGCCGACTATGTTTTGAGACGTTTTAGACCGAGTATGATGGTAAACAAGCCAATGATAAAATCTCATGGCTAGTAGCCATGACTCCGGGTTGATTTTTTCAAAAAAACGATGTTTAGGCCTAGAAAATACAATTTTATAGTTTTTGTAGATGATGCGAGCATGCGAACTTTCGAGTTCGGGAGGGGCTGGTGTGAACGAGTATGAAAAAATCTATAGGAAAACCGTAATCCATGGTTTGAGGTTTTTAAGATCTACATCATCTCGAAAGTGACAAGAATAGAGACTCATCGGCCTCGACTGTGAGCCGAGGGTTGATTTTTGCCCAAAAATGGCCAACCAAGTTTTGAGCACTTCAAGACATAGTTCGATGGCAAATAAGCCAACGATAAAAACTCATTGTCTTTGGCCGTGACCTAGGGGGTATTTTTGCAAAAAAACGACGTTTAAGCCCAAAAGATACACTTTTCTAGTTTTTTGAAATCATGCGGGCATGCGAGCCTTCGAGTTTTGAGAATGGCTAGTGTGAACGAGCATGAAAAAATCTATAAAAAAAATAAAAAATATTTTAAGGTTTTTGGGACCTACATCACAAGCAAAAGTGAAAACTATAGAGAGTTATCGGCCTCGATTGTGAGTCGAGGTTGATTTTCGTCCAAAAATGGCCGACAATGTTTTGAGTAGTTTCGGACCTAGTTCGATGAAAAATGAGCCCAAGATAAAAACTCATGGCCTTGGCAATGACCTAGGGATATTTTTTCAAAAAATGATGTTTAGGCATAGAAAATACACTTTTCTAGTTTTTCGAGATGATGCGAGCATTCGGGCTTTCAAGTTCGGAAAGAGTCGGTGTGAACGAGCGTGAAAAAATTTATAGGAAAACCGTAATCCCTAGTTTGAGATTTTAGAGACCTACATCATAGCAAAAGTGACAAATATAGAGACTCATCGGCCTTGATCGTGAGTCGAGGTTGATTTTTGCCCAAAAATTACCGACCATATTTTAAGTAGTTTTAGACCTTGTTCGATGCCAAAAGAGCCAACAATAAATACTCATGGCCTATGGGCATGACCTCGGGGTGATTTTTGGAAAAAAAATGACGTTTAGGCCCAAAAAATACACTTTTCTAGTCTTTCGAGATGATGTGGGCACGTGGGCTTTCGAGTTCGGGAAGAGGCTGGTGTAAATGGGCATGAAAAAATCTATAGAAAAACTCGTAATCCCCGGTTTGCGGTTTTTGGGACCTACATCATAGCAAAAGTGAGAAAAATAGAGACTCATCGGGCTCGACCGTGAGTTGAGGTTGATTTTCGCCCAAAAATGGTCGACCATGTTTTGAGTAGTTTTGGACCGGGTTCGATGCCAAACGAGCCAACAATAAATACTCATGGCCTATGGGCATGACCTCGAGGTGATTTTTGGAAAAAAAACGACATTTAGGCCTAAAAAATACACTTTTCTAGTTTTTCGAGATAATGCGGGCATGTGGGCTTCCGAGTTCTAGGAAGGGTCGGTGTAAATGAACGTGAAAAGATCTATAGAAAAACTATAATCCCCGGTTTGAGGTTTTTGGGACCTACATCATAGCAAAAGTGACAAATATAGAGACTCATTGACATCGACCGTGAGTCGAGGTTAATTTTCGCCCAAAAATGGTCGACCATGTTTTGAGTAGTTTTAGACCTAGTTTGATGCATAACGAGCCAACGATAAATACTCATGGCCTACTCGCCATGACCTCGGGGTGATTTTTTCAAAAAAAACAATGGTTAGGCTCAAAAATACACTTTTCTAGTTTTTCGAGATGATGCGGGCACGCGGGCTTTCGAGTTCGGGAAGGACCGGTGTGACCGAGCGTGAAAAAATCTATAGAAAAACTGTAATCCCTAGTTTGAGGTTTTTAAGACCTACATCATAGCAAAAGTGACAAATATAGAGACTCATCGGCCTCGACTGTGACTTGTGGTTGTTTTTTGACCAAAAATGGCCGATCATGTTTTGAGCGAGTTTTAGACCTAGTTTGATGCCAAACGAGCCAATGATAAAATCTCATGGCTAGTAGCCATGACCTCGGGGTGATTTTTTCAAAAAAATGACGTTTAGGCATAGAAAATACACTTTTATAGTTTTTTGAAATGATGTGGGCATACGAGCTTTCGAGTTTTGGGAAGAGTTCGGTGTGAACAAGCGTGAAAAAATCTATAAGAAATTATAATCCATGGTTTCGAGGTTTTTGGTACTTACATCATAGCAAAAGTGAGAACTATAGAGACTCATCGACGTCGACCGTGAGCCGAGGTTGATTTTTGCCCAAAAATGGCCGACTATGTTTTGAGACGTTTTAGATCGAGTTTGATGGTAAACAAGCCAATGATAAAATCTCATGGCTAGTAGCCATGACCCGGGTTGATTTTTTCAAAAAACGATGTTTAGGCCTAGAAAATACAATTTTATAGTTTTTGTAGATGATGCGGGCATGCGAACTTTCGAGTTCGGGAGGGGCTGGTGTGAACGAGTGTGAAAAAATCTATAGGAAAACCGTAATCCATGGTTTGAGGTTTTTAAGATCTACATCATCTCGAAAGTGACAAGAATAGAGACTCATCGGCCTCGACCGTGAGCCGAGGTTGATTTTTGCCCAAAAATGGCCAACCAAGTTTTGAGCACTTCAAGACATAGTTCGATGGCAAATGAGCCAACGATAAAAACTCATTGTCTTTGGCGTGACCTAGGGGGTATTTTTGCAAAAAAACGACGTTTAAGCCCAAAAGATACACTTTTCTAGTTTTTTGAAATCATGCGGGCATGCGAGCCTTCGAGTTTTGAGAATGGCTAGTGTGAACGAGCATGAAAAAATCTATAAAAAAAATATAAACCATAGTTTAAGGTTTTTGGGACCTACATCACAAGCAAAAGTGAAAACTATAGAGAGTTATCGGCCTCGATTGTGAGTCGAGGTTGATTTTCGCCCAAAAATGGCCGACAATGTTTTGAGTAGTTTCGGACCTAGTTCGATGAAAAATGAGCCCGGGATAAAAACTCATGGCCTTGGCAATGACCTAGGGATATTTTTTCAAAAAATGACGTTTAGGCATAGAAAATACACTTTTCTAGTTTTTCGAGATGATGCGAGCATTCGGGCTTTCAAGTTCCGGAAAGGGCTGGTGTGAACGAGTGTGAAACAATTTATAGGAAAACCGTAATCCCTAGTTTGAGATTTTAGAGACCTACATCATAGCAAAAGTGACAAATATAGAGACTCATCGGCCTTGATCGTGAGCCGAGGTTGATTTTTGCCCAAAAATTACCGACCATATTTTAAGTAGTTTTAGACCTTGTTCGATGCCAAAAGAGCCAACAATAAATACTCATGGCCTATGGGCATGACCTCGGGGTGATTTTTGGAAAAAAAATGACGTTTAGGCCCAAAAAATACACTTTTCTAGTTTTTCGAGATGATGTGGGCACGTGGGCTTTCGAGTTCGGGAAGGGTCGGTGTAAATGGGCATGAAAAAATCTATAGAAAAACCGTAATCCCCGGTTTGCGGTTTTTGGGACCTACATCATAGCAAAAGTGAGAAAAATAGAGACTCATCGGGCTCGACCGTGAGTTGAGGTTGATTTTCGCCCAAAAATGGTCGACCATGTTTTGAGTAGTTTTGGACCGGGTTCGATGCCAAACGAGCCAACAATAAATACTCATGGCCTATGGGCATGACCTCGAGGTGATTTTTGGAAAAAAAACGACATTTAGGCCTAAAAAATACACTTTTCTAGTTTTTCGAGATAATGCGGGCATGTGGGCTTCCGAGTTCTAGGAAGGGTCGGTGTAAATGAACGTGAAAAGATGTATAGAAAAACTATAATCCCCGGTTTGAGGTTTTTGGGACCTACATCATAGCAAAAGTGACAAATATAGAGACTCATTGACATCGACTGTGAGTCGAGGTTAATTTTCGCCCAAAAATGGTCGACCATGTTTTGAGTAGTTTTAGACCTAGTTTGATGCATAACGAGCCAACGATAAATACTCATGGCCTACTCGCCATGACCTCGGGGTGATTTTTTCAAAAAAAACAATGGTTAGGCTCAAAAATACACTTTTCTAGTTTTTCGAGATGATGCGGGCACGCGAGCTTTCGAGTTCCGGGAAGGACCGGTGTGACCGAGCGTGAAAAAATCTATAGAAAAACCGTAATCCCTAGTTTGAGGTTTTTAAGACCTACATCATAGCAAAAGTGACAAATATAGAGACTCATCGGCCTCGACTGTGACTTGTGGTTGTTTTTTGACCAAAAATGGCCGATCATGTTTTAAGCGAGTTTTAGACCTAGTTTGATGCCAAACGAGCCAATGATAAAATCTCATGGCTAGTAGCCATGACCTCGGGGTGATTTTTTCAAAAAAATGACGTTTAGGCATAGAAAATACACTTTTATAGTTTTTTGAAATGATGTGGGCATACGAGCTTTCGAGTTTTGGGAAGGGCTGGTGTGAACAAGCGTGAAAAAATCTATAAGAAATTATAATCCATGGTTTGAGGTTTTTGGTACTTACATCATAGCAAAAGTGAGAACTATAGAGACTCATCGACGTCGACCGTGAGTCGAGGTTGATTTTTGCCCAAAAATGGCCGACTATGTTTTGAGACGTTTTAGACCGAGTATGATGGTAAACAAGCCAATGATAAAATCTCATGGCTAGTAGCCATGACTCCGGGTTGATTTTTTCAAAAAAACGATGTTTAGGCCTAGAAAATACAATTTTATAGTTTTTGTAGATGATGCGAGCATGCGAACTTTCGAGTTCGGGAGAGGTCTGGTGTGAACGAGTATGAAAAAATCTATAGGAAAAGCTGTAATCCATGGTTTGAGGTTTTTAAGATCTACATCATCTCGAAAGTGACAAGAATAGAGACTCATCGGCCTCGACCGTGAGCCGAGGGTTGATTTTTGCCCAAAAATGGCCAACCAAGTTTTGAGCACTTCAAGACATAGTTCGATGGCAAATGAGCCAACGATAAAAACTCATTGTCTTTGGCCGTGACCTAGGGGGTATTTTTGCAAAAAAACGACGTTTAAGCCCAAAAGATACACTTTTCTAGTTTTTTGAAATCATGCGGGCATGCGAGCCTTCGAGTTTTGAGAATGGCTAGTGTGAACGAGCATGAAAAAATCTATAAAAAAAATATAAACCATAGTTTAAGGTTTTTGGGACCTACATCACAGAGCAAAAGTGAAAACTATAGAGAGTTATCGGCCTCGATTGTGAGTCGAGGTTGATTTTCGTCCAAAAATGGCCGACAATGTTTTGAGTAGTTTCGGACCTAGTTCGATGAAAAATGAGCCCAGGATAAAAACTCATGGCCTTGGCAATGACCTAGGGATATTTTTTCAAAAAATGACGTTTAGGCATAGAAAATACACTTTTCTAGTTTTTCGAGATGATGCGAGCATTCGGGCTTTCAAGTTCCGGAAAGGGTCGGTGTGAACGAGCGTGAAAAAATTTATAGGAAAACCGTAATCCCTAGTTTGAGATTTTAGAGACCTACATCATAGCAAAAGTGACAAATATAGAGACTCATCGGCCTTGATCGTGAGCCGAGGTTGATTTTTGCCCAAAAATTACCGACCATATTTTAAGTAGTTTTAGACCTTGTTCGATGCCAAAAGAGCCAACAATAAATACTCATGGCCTATGGGCATGACCTCGGGGTGATTTTTGGAAAAAAAATGACGTTTAGGCCCAAAAAATACACTTTTCTAGTTTTTCGAGATGATGTGGGCACGTGGGCTTTCGAGTTCGGGAAGGGTCGGTGTAAATGGGCATGAAAAAATCTATAGAAAAACTGTAATCCCCGGTTTGCGGTTTTTGGGACCTACATCATAGCAAAAGTGAGAAAAATAGAGACTCATCGGGCTCGACCGTGAGTTGAGGTTGATTTTCGCCCAAAAATGGTCGACCATGTTTTGAGTAGTTTTGGACCGGGTTCGATGCCAAACGAGCCAACAATAAATACTCATGGCCTATGGGCATGACCTCGAGGTGATTTTTGGAAAAAAAACGACATTTAGGCCTAAAAAATACACTTTTCTAGTTTTTCGAGATAATGCGGGCATGTGGGCTTCCGAGTTCTAGGAAGGGTCGGTGTAAATGAACGTGAAAAGATCTATAGAAAAACTATAATCCCCGGTTTGAGGTTTTTGGGACCTACATCATAGCAAAAGTGACAAATATAGAGACTCATTGACATCGACCGTGAGTCGAGGTTAATTTTCGCCCAAAAATGGCCGACCATGTTTTGAGTAGTTTTAGACCTAGTTTGATGCATAACGAGCCAACGATAAATACTCATGGCCTATCGCCATGACCTCGGGGTGATTTTTTCAAAAAAAACAATGGTTAGGCTCAAAAATACACTTTTCTAGTTTTTCGAGATGATGCGGGCACGCGGGCTTTCGAGTTCGGGAAGGACTGGTGTGACCGAGCGTGAAAAAATCTATAGAAAAGCCGTAATCCCTAGTTTGAGGTTTTTAAGACCTACATCATAGCAAAAGTGACAAATATAGAGACTCATCGGCCTCGACTGTGACTTGTGGTTGTTTTTTGACCAAAAATGGCCGATCATGTTTTGAGCGAGTTTTAGACCTAGTTTGATGCCAAACGAGCCAATGATAAAATCTCATGGCTAGTAGCCATGACCTCGGGGTGATTTTTTCAAAAAAATGACGTTTAGGCATAGAAAATACACTTTTATAGTTTTTTGAAATGATGTGGGCATACGAGCTTTCGAGTTTTGGGAAGAGTCTGGTGTGAACAAGCGTGAAAAAATCTATAAGAAATTATAATCCATGGTTTGAGGTTTTTGGTACTTACATCATAGCAAAAGTGAGAACTATAGAGACTCATCGACGTCGACCGTGAGCCGAGGTTGATTTTTGCCCAAAAATGGCCGACTATGTTTTGAGACGTTTTAGACCGAGTTTGATGGTAAACAAGCCAATGATAAAATCTCATGGCTAGTAGCCATGACCCGGGTTGATTTTTTCAAAAAAACGATGTTTAGGCCTAGAAAATACAATTTTATAGTTTTTGTAGATGATGCGGGCATGCGAACTTTCGAGTTCCGGGAGGGGCCGGTGTGAACGAGTGTGAAAAAATCTATAGGAAAACCGTAATCCATGGTTTGAGGTTTTTAAGATCTACATCATCTCGAAAGTGACAAGAATAGAGACTCATCGGCCTCGACCGTGAGTCGAGGTTGATTTTTGCCCAAAAATGGCCAACCAAGTTTTGAGCACTTCAAGACATAGTTCGATGGCAAATGAGCCAACGATAAAAACTCATTGTCTTTGGCCGTGACCTAGGGGGTATTTTTGCAAAAAAACGACGTTTAAGCCCAAAAGATACACTTTTCTAGTTTTTTGAAATCATGCGGGCATGCGAGCCTTCGAGTTTTGAGAATGGCTAGTGTGAACGAGCATGAAAAAATCTATAAAAAAAATATAAACCATAGTTTAAGGTTTTTGGGACCTACATCACAAGCAAAAGTGAAAACTATAGAGAGTTATCGGCCTCGATTGTGAGTCGAGGTTGATTTTCGCCCAAAAATGGCCGACAATGTTTTGAGTAGTTTCGGACCTAGTTCGATGAAAAATGAGCCCGGGATAAAAACTCATGGCCTTGGCAATGACCTAGGGATATTTTTTCAAAAAATGACGTTTAGGCATAGAAAATACACTTTTCTAGTTTTTCGAGATGATGCGAGCATTCGGGCTTTCAAGTTCGGAAAGAGTCGGTGTGAACGAGCGTGAAAAAATTTATAGGAAAAGCTGTAATCCCTAGTTTGAGATTTTAGAGACCTACATCATAGCAAAAGTGACAAATATAGAGACTCATCGGCCTTGATCGTGAGTCGAGGTTGATTTTTGCCCAAAAATTACCGACCATATTTTAAGTAGTTTTAGACCTTGTTCGATGCCAAAAGAGCCAACAATAAATACTCATGGCCTATGGGCATGACCTCGGGGTGATTTTTGGAAAAAAAATGACGTTTAGGCCCAAAAAATACACTTTTCTAGTTTTTCGAGATGATGTGGGCACGTGGGCTTTCGAGTTACGGGAAGGGCTGGTGTAAATGGGCATGAAAAAATCTATAGAAAAACCGTAATCCCCGGTTTGCGGTTTTTGGGACCTACATCATAGTAAAAGTGAGAAAAATAGAGACTCATCGGGCTCGACTGTGAGTTGAGGTTGATTTTCGCCCAAAAATGGTCGACCATGTTTTGAGTAGTTTTGGACCGGGTTTGATGCCAAACGAGCCAACAATAAATACTCATGGCCTATGGGCATGACCTCGAGGTGATTTTTGGAAAAAAAACGACATTTAGGCCTAAAAAATACACTTTTCTAGTTTTTCGAGATAATGCGGGCATGTGGGTTTCCGAGTTCTAGGAAGGGTCGGTGTAAATGAACTTGAAAAGATCTATAGAAAAACTATAATCCCTGGTTTGAGGTTTTTGGGACCTACATCATAGCAAAAGTGACAAATATAGAGACTCATTGACATCGATCGTGAGCCGAGGTTAATTTTCGCCCAAAAATGGTTGACCATGTTTTGAGTAGTTTTAGACCTAGTTTGATGCATAACGAGCCAACGATAAATACTCGTGGCCTACTCGCCATGACCTCGGGGTGATTTTTTCAAAAAAAACAATGGTTAGGCTCAAAAATACAGTTTTCTAGTTTTTCGAGATGATGCGGGCACGCGGGTTTTCGAGTTCCGGAAGGACTGGTGTGACCGAGCGTGAAAAAATCTATAGAAAAATTGTAATCCCTAGTTTGAGGTTTTTAAGACCTACATCATAGCAAAAGTGACAAATATAGAGACTCATCGGCCTTGATCGTGAGTCGAGGTTAATTTTTGCCCAAAAATTACGGACCATATTTTAAGTAGTTTTAGACCTTGTTCGATTTCAAAAGAGCCAACAATAAATACTCATGGCCTATGGGCATGACCTCGGGGCGATTTTTGGAAAAAAAATGACGTTTAGGCCCAAAAAATACACTTTTCTAGTTTTTCGAGATGATGTGGGCACGTGGGCTTTCGAGTTACGGGAAGGGCTGGTGTAAATGGGCATGAAAAAATCTATAGAAAAACCGTAATCCCTGGTTTGCGGTTTTTGGGACCTACATCATAGCAAAAGTGAGAAAAATAGAGACTCATCGAGCTCGACCGTGAGTTGAGGTTGATTTTCGCCCAAAAATGGTCGACCATGTTTTGAGTAGTTTTGGACCGAGTTCGATGCCAAACGAGCCAACAATAAATACTCATGGCCTATGGGCATGACCTCGAGGTGATTTTTGAAAAAAAAACAACATTTAGGCCTAAAAAATACACTTTTCTAGTTTTTCGAGATAATGCGGGCATGTGGGCTTCCGAGTTCTAGGAAGGGTCGGTGTAAATGAACGTGGAAAGATCTATAGAAAAACTATAATCCCCGGTTTGAGGTTTTTGGGACCTACATCATAGCAAAAGTGACAAATATAGAGACTCATTGACATCGACCGTGAGTCGAGGTTAATTTTCGCCCAAAAATGGTCGACCATGTTTTGAGTAGTTTTAGACCTAGTTTGATGCATAACGAGCCAACGATAAATACTCATGGCCTACTGCCATGACCTCGGGGTGATTTTTTCAAAAAAAACAATGGTTAGGCTCAAAAATACACTTTTCTAGTTTTTCGAGATGATGCGGGCACGCGGGCTTTCGAGTTCGGGAAGGATCGGTGTGACCGAGTGTGAAAAAATCTATAGAAAAGCTGTAATCCCTAGTTTGAGGTTTTTAAGACCTACATCATAGCAAAAGTGACAAATATAGAGACTCATCGGCCTTGATCGTGAGTCGAGGTTGATTTTTGCCCAAAAATTACCGACCATATTTTAAGTAGTTTTAGACCTTGTTCGATTCCAAAAGAGCCAACAATAAATACTCATGGCCTATGGGCATGACCTCGGGGTGATTTTTGGAAAAAAATGACGTTTAGGCCCAAAAAATACACTTTTCTAGTTTTTCGAGATAATGTGGGCACGTGGGCTTTCGAGTTTTGGGAAGGGCTGGTGTAAATGGGCATGAAAAAATCTATAGAAAAACTGTAATCCCCGGTTTGCGGTTTTTGGGACCTACATCATAGCCAAAGTGAGAAAAATAGAGACTCATCGAGCTCGACCGTGAGTTGAGGTTGATTTTCGCCCAAAAATGGTCGACCATGTTTTGAGTAGTTTTGGACCGGGTTCGATGCCAAACGAGCGAACAATAAATACTCATGGCCTATGGGCATGACCTCGAGGTGATTTTTGAAAAAAAAACAACATTTAGGCCTAAAAAATACACTTTTCTAGTTTTTCGAGATAATGTGGGCATGTGGGCTTCCGAGTTCTATGAAGGGTCGGTGTAAATGAACGTGAAAAGATCTATAGAAAAACTATAATCCTTGGTTTGAGGTTTTTGGGACCTACATCATAGCAAAAGTGACAAATATAGAGACTCATTGACATCGACTCGTGAGTCGAGGTTAATTTTCGCCCAAAAATGGTCGACCATGTTTTGAGTAGTTTTAGACCTAGTTTGATGCATAACGAGCCAACGATAAATACTCATGGCCTACTGCCATGACCTCGGGGTGATTTTTTCAAAAAAAACAATGGTTAGGCTCAAAAATACACTTTTCTAGTTTTTCGAGATGATGCGGGCACGCGGGCTTTCGAGTTCGGGAAGGATCGGTGTGACCGAGCGTGAAAAAATCTATAGAAAAACTGTAATCCCTAGTTTGAGGTTTTTAAGACCTACATCATAGCAAAAGTGACAAATATAGAGACTCATCGGCCTCGACTGTGACTTGTGGTTGTTTTTTGACCAAAAATGGCCGATCATGTTTTGAGCAGTTTTAGACCAAGTTTGATGCCAAACGAGCCAATGATAAAATCTCATGGCTAGTAGCCATGACCCCGGGTTGATTTTTTCAAAAAAACGATGTTTAGGCCTAGAAAATACAATTTTATAGTTTTTGTAGATGATGCGGGCATGCGAACTTTCGAGTTCCGGGAGGGGCTGGTGTGAACGAGTGTGAAAAAATCTATAGGAAAACCGTAATCCCTAGTTTGAGGTTTTTAAGACCTACATCATAGCAAAAGTGACAAATATAGAGACTCATCGGCCTCAACCGTGACTTGTGGTTGTTTTTTGACCAAAAATGGCCGATCATGTTTTGAGCGAGTTTTAGACCTAGTTTGATGCCAAACGAGCCAATGATAAAATCTCATGGCTAGTAGCCATGACCTCGGGGTGATTTTTTCAAAAAAATGACGTTTAGGAATAGAAAATACACTTTTATAGTTTTTTGAAATGATGTGGGCATACAAGCTTTCGAGTTTTGGGAAGAGCTGGTGTGAACAAGCGTGAAAAAATCTATAAGAAATTATAATCCATGGTTTGAGGTTTTTGGTACTTACATCATAGCAAAAGTGAGAACTATAGAGACTCATCGACGTCGATCGTGACTCGAGGTTGATTTTTTCCCAAAAATGGCCGACTATGTTTTGAGACGTTTTAGACCGAGTTTGATGGTAAACAAGCCAATGATAAAATCTCATGGCTAGTAGCCATGACCCCGGGTTGATTTTTTCAAAAAAACGATGTTTAGGCCTAGAAAATACAATTTTATAGTTTTTGTAGATGATGCGGGCATGCGAACTTTCGAGTTCGGGAGGGGCTGGTGTGAACGAGTGTGAAAAAATCTATAGGAAAACCGTAATCCATGGTTTGAGGTTTTTAAGATCTACATCATCTCGAAAGTGACAAGAATAGAGACTCATCGGCCTCGACCGTGAGCCGAGGTTGATTTTTGCCCAAAAATGGCCAACCAAGTTTTGAGCACTTCAAGACATAGTTCGATGGCAAATGAGCCAACGATAAAAACTCATTGTCTTTGGCCGTGACCTAGGGGGTATTTTTGCAAAAAAACGACGTTTAAGCCCAAAAGATACACTTTTCTAGTTTTTTGAAATCATGCGGGCATGCGAGCCTTCGAGTTTTGAGAATGGCTAGTGTGAACGAGCATGAAAAAATCTATAAAAAAAATATAAACCATAGTTTAAGGTTTTTGGGACCTACATCACAAGCAAAAGTGAAAACTATAGAGAGTTATCGGCCTCGATTGTGAGTCGAGGTTGATTTTCGCCCAAAAATGGCCGACAATGTTTTGAGTAGTTTCGGACCTAGTTCGATGAAAAATGAGCCCAGGATAAAAACTCATGGCCTTGGCAATGACCTAGGGATATTTTTTCAAAAAATGACGTTTAGGCATAGAAAATACACTTTTCTAGTTTTTCGAGATGATGCGAGCATTCGGGCTTTCAAGTTCGGAAAGTGGTCGGTGTGAACGAGTGTGAAACAATTTATAGGAAAACCGTAATCCCTAGTTTGAGATTTTAGAGACCTACATCATAGCAAAAGTGACAAATATAGAGACTCATCGGCCTTGATCGTGAGCCGAGGTTGATTTTTGCCCAAAAATTACCGACCATATTTTAAGTAGTTTTAGACCTTGTTCGATGCCAAAAGAGCCAACAATAAATACTCATGGCCTATGGGCATGACCTCGGGGTGATTTTTGGAAAAAAAATGACGTTTAGGCCCAAAAAATACACTTTTCTAGTTTTTCGAGATGATGTGGGCACGTGGGCTTTCGAGTTCGGGAAGGGTCGGTGTAAATGGGCATGAAAAAATCTATAGAAAAACTGTAATCCCCGGTTTGCGGTTTTTGGGACCTACATCATAGCAAAAGTGAGAAAAATAGAGACTCATCGGGCTCGACCGTGAGTTGAGGTTGATTTTCGCCCAAAAATGGTCGACCATGTTTTGAGTAGTTTTGGACCGGGTTCGATGCCAAATGAGCCAACAATAAATACTCATGGCCTATGCGCATGACCTCGAGGTGATTTTTGGAAAAAAAAACGACATTTAGGCCTAAAAAATACACTTTTCTAGTTTTTCGAGATAATGCGGGCATGTGGGCTTCCGAGTTCTAGGAAGGGTCGGTGTAAATGAACGTGAAAAGATCTATAGAAAAACTATAATCCCCGGTTTGAGGTTTTTGGGACCTACATCATAGCAAAAGTGACAAATATAGAGACTCATTGACATCGACTCGTGAGCCGAGGTTAATTTTCGCCCAAAAATGGTCGACCATGTTTTGAGTAGTTTTAGACCTAGTTTGATGCATAACGAGCCAACGATAAATACTCATGGCCTACTCGCCATGACCTCGGGGTGATTTTTTCAAAAAAAACAATGGTTAGGCTCAAAAATACACTTTTCTAGTTTTTCGAGATGATGCGGGCACGCGGGCTTTCGAGTTCGGGAAGGACTGGTGTGACCGAACGTGAAAAAATCTATAGAAAAACCGTAATCCCTAGTTTGAGGTTTTTAAGACCTACATCATAGCAAAAGTGACAAATATAGAGACTCATCGGCCTCGACCGTGACTTGTGGTTGTTTTTTGACCAAAAATGGCCGATCATGTTTTAAGCGAGTTTTAGACCTAGTTTGATGCCAAACGAGCCAATGATAAAATCTCATGGCTAGTAGCCATGACCTCGGGGTGATTTTTTTAAAAAATGACGTTTAGGCATAGAAAATACACTTTTATAGTTTTTTGAAATGATGTGGGCATACGAGCTTTCGAGTTTTGGGAAGAGTCTGGTGTGAACAAGCGTGAAAAAATCTATAAGAAATTATAATCCATGGTTTGAGGTTTTTGGTACTTACATCATAGCAAAAGTGAGAACTATAGAGACTCATCGACGTCGACCGTGAGCCGAGGTTGATTTTTGCCCAAAAATGGCCGACTATGTTTTGAGACGTTTTAGACCGAGTATGATGGTAAACAAGCCAATGATAAAATCTCATGGCTAGTAGCCATGACTCCGGGTTGATTTTTTCAAAAAAACGATGTTTAGGCCTAGAAAATACAATTTTATAGTTTTTGTAGATGATGCGAGCATGCGAACTTTCGAGTTCCGGGAGGGGCTGGTGTGAACGAGTATGAAAAAATCTATAGGAAAAGCCGTAATCCATGGTTTGAGGTTTTTAAGATCTACGTCATCTCGAAAGTGACAAGAATAGAGACTCATCGGCCTCGACCGTGAGTCGAGGTTGATTTTTGCCGAAAAATGGCCAACCAAGTTTTGAGCACTTCAAGACATAGTTCGATGGCAAATAAGCCAACGATAAAAACTCATTGTCTTTGGCCGTGACCTAGGGGGTATTTTTGCAAAAAAACGACGTTTAAGCCCAAAAGATACACTTTTCTAGTTTTTTGAAATCATGCGGGCATGCGAGCCTTCGAGTTTTGAGAATGGCTAGTGTGAACGAGCATGAAAAAATCTATAAAAAAAATAAAAATTTTTTTTTAAGGTTTTTGGGACCTACATCACGAGCAAAAGTAAAAACTATAGAGAGTTATCGGCCTCGATTGTGAGTCGAGGTTGATTTTCGTCCAAAAATGGCCGACAATGTTTTGAGTAGTTTCGGACCTAGTTCGATGAAAAATGAGCCCAAGATAAAAACTCATGGCCTTGGCAATGACCTAGGGATATTTTTTCAAAAAATGACGTTTAGGCATAGAAAATACACTTTTCTAGTTTTTCGAGATGATGCGAGCATTCGGGCTTTCAAGTTCGGAAAGGGTCGGTGTGAACGAGCGTGAAAAAATTTATAGGAAAAGCTGTAATCCCTAGTTTGAGATTTTAGAGACCTACATCATAGCAAAAGTGACAAATATAGAGACTCATCGGCCTTGATCGTGAGTCGAGGTTGATTTTTGCCCAAAAATTACCGACCATATTTTAAGTAGTTTTAGACCTTGTTCGATGCCAAAAGAGCCAACAATAAATACTCATGGCCTATGGGCATGACCTCGGGGTGATTTTTAGAATAAAAAATGACGTTTAGGCCCAAAAAATACACTTTTCTAGTTTTTCGAGATGATGTGGGCACGTGGGCTTTCGAGTTCGGGAAGGGTCGGTGTAAATGGGCATGAAAAAATCTATAGAAAAGCCGTAATCCCCGGTTTGCGGTTTTTGGGACCTACATCATAGTAAAAGTGAGAAAAATAGAGACTCATCGGGCTCGACTGTGAGTTGAGGTTGATTTTCGCCCAAAAATGGTCGACCATGTTTTGAGTAGTTTTGGACCGGGTTCGATGCCAAACGAGCCAACAATAAATACTCATGGCCTATGGGCATGACCTCGAGGTGATTTTTAGAAAAAAAACGACATTTAGGCCTAAAAAATACACTTTTCTAGTTTTTCGAGATAATGCGGGCATGTGGGCTTCCGAGTTGTAGGAAGGGTCGGTGTAAATGAACGTGAAAAGATCTATAGAAAAACTATAATCCCCGGTTTGAGGTTTTTGGGACCTACATCATAGCAAAAGTGACAAATATAGAGACTCATTGACATCGACTGTGAGCCGAGGTTAATTTTCGCCCAAAAATGGTCGACCATGTTTTGAGTAGTTTTAGACCTAGTTTGATGCATAACGAGCCAACGATAAATACTCATGGCCTACTCGCCATGACCTCGGGGTGATTTTTTCAAAAAAAACAATGGTTAGGCTCAAAAATACACTTTTCTAGTTTTTCGAGATGATGCGGGCACGCGGGCTTTCGAGTTCCGGGAAGGATCGGTGTGACCGAGCGTGAAAAAATCTATAGAAAAATTATAATCCCTAGTTTGAGGTTTTTAAGACCTACATCATAGCAAAAGTGACAAATATAGAGACTCATCGGCCTTGATCGTGAGTCGAGGTTGATTTTTGCCCAAAAATTACCGACCATATTTTAAGTAGTTTTAGACCTTGTTCGATTCCAAAAGAGCCAACAATAAATACTCATGGCCTATGGCATGACCTCGGGGTGATTTTTGGAAAAAAAATGACGTTTAGGCCCAAAAAATACACTTTTCTAGTTTTTCGAGATGATGTGGGCACGTGGGCTTTCGAGTTCGGGAAGGGTCGGTGTAAATGGGCATGAAAAAATCTATAGAAAAACTGTAATCCCTGGTTTGTGGTTTTTGGGACCTACATCATAGCAAAAGTGAGAAAAATAGAGACTCATCGAGCTCGACCGTGAGTTGAGGTTGATTTTCGCCCAAAAATGGTCGACCATGTTTTGAGTAGTTTTAGACCTAGTTTGATGCATAACGAGCCAACGATAAATACTCATGGCCTATCGCCATGACCTCGGGGTGATTTTTTCAAAAAAAACAATGCTTAGGCTCAAAAATACACTTTTCTAGTTTTTCGAGATGATGCGGGCACGCGGGCTTTCGAGTTCGGGAAGGATCGGTGTGACCGAGCGTGAAAAAATCTATAGAAAAACTGTAATCCCTAGTTTGAGGTTTTTAAGACCTACATCATAGCAAAAGTGACAAATATAGAGACTCATCGGCCTCGACTGTGACTTGTGGTTGTTTTTTGACCAAAAATGGCCGATCATGTTTTGAGTAGTTTTAGACCAAGTTTGATGCCAAACGAGCCAATGATAAAATCTCATGGCTAGCAGCCATGACCTCGGGGTGATTTTTTCAAAAAAATGACGTTTAGGCATAGAAAATACACTTTTATAGTTTTTTGAAATGATGTGGGCATACGAGCTTTCGAGTTTTGGGAAGAGTCTGGTGTGAACAAGCGTGAAAAAATCTATAAGAAATTATAATCCATGGTTTGAGGTTTTTGGTACTTACATCATAGCAAAAGTGAGAACTATAGAGACTCATCGACGTCGACTGTGAGCTGAGGTTGATTTTTGCCCAAAAATGGCCGACTATGTTTTGAGACGTTTTAGACCGAGTTTGATGGTAAACAAGCCAATGATAAAATCTCATGGCTAGTAGCCATGACCCGGGTTGATTTTTTCAAAAAAACGATGTTTAGGCCTAGAAAATACAATTTTATAGTTTTTGTAGATGATGCGGGCATGCGAACTTTCGAGTTCGGGAGGGGTCGGTGTGAACGAGTGTGAAAAAATCTATAGGAAAACCGTAATCCATGGTTTGAGGTTTTTAAGATCTACATCATCTCGAAAGTGACAAGAATAGAGACTCATCGGCCTCGACTGTGAGTCGAGGTTGATTTTTGCCCAAAAATGGCCAACCAAGTTTTGAGCACTTCAAGACATAGTTCGATGGCAAATGAGCCAACGATAAAAACTCATTGTCTTTGGCCGTGACCTAGGGGGTATTTTTGCAAAAAAACGACGTTTAAGCCCAAAAGATACACTTTTCTAGTTTTTTGAAATCATGCGGGCATGCGAGCCTTCGAGTTTTGAGAATGGCTAGTGTGAACGAGCATGAAAAAATCTATAAAAAAAATATAAACCATAGTTTAAGGTTTTTGGGACCTACATCACGAGCAAAAGTGAAAACTATAGAGAGTTATCGGCCTCGATTGTGAGTCGAGGTTGATTTTCGCCCAAAAATGGCCGACAATGTTTTGAGTAGTTTCGGACCTAGTTCGATGAAAAATGAGCCCGGGATAAAAACTCATGGCCTTGGCAATGACCTAGGGATATTTTTTCAAAAAATGACGTTTAGGCATAGAAAATACACTTTTCTAGTTTTTCGAGATGATGCGAGCATTCGGGCTTTCAAGTTCCGGAAAGAGTCGGTGTGAACGAGCGTGAAAAAATTTATAGGAAAACCGTAATCCCTAGTTTGAGATTTTAGAGACCTACATCATAGCAAAAGTGACAAATATAGAGACTCATCGGCCTTGATCGTGAGTCGAGGTTGATTTTTGCCCAAAAATTATCGACCATATTTTAAGTAGTTTTAGACCTTGTTCGATGCCAAAAGAGCCAACAATAAATACTCATGGCCTATGGGCATGACCTCGGGGTGATTTTTGGAAAAAAAATGACGTTTAGGCCCAAAAAATACACTTTTCTAGTTTTTCGAGATGATGTGGGCACGTGGGCTTTCGAGTTACGGGAAGGGTCGGTGTAAATGGGCATGAAAAAATCTATAGAAAAACCGTAATCCCCGGTTTGCGGTTTTTGGGACCTACATCATAGCAAAAGTGAGAAAAATAGAGACTCATCGGGCTCGACTGTGAGTTGAGGTTGATTTTCGCCCAAAAATGGTCGACCATGTTTTGAGTAGTTTTGGACCGGGTTCGATGCCAAACGAGCCAACAATAAATACTCATGGCCTATGGGCATGACCTCGAGGTGATTTTTGGAAAAAAAACGACATTTAGGCCTAAAAAATACACTTTTCTAGTTTTTCGAGATAATGCGGGCATGTGGGCTTCCGAGTTCTAGGAAGGGTCGGTGTAAATGAACGTGAAAAGATCTATAGAAAAACTATAATCCCCGGTTTGAGGTTTTTGGGACCTACATCATAGCAAAAGTGACAAATATAGAGACTCATTGACATCGACTGTGAGCCGAGGTTAATTTTCGCCCAAAAATGGTCGACCATGTTTTGAGTAGTTTTAGACCTAGTTTGATGCATAACGAGCCAACGATAAATACTCATGGCCTACTGCCATGACCTCGGGGTGATTTTTTCAAAAAAAACAATGGTTAGGCTCAAAAATACACTTTTCTAGTTTTTCGAGATGATGCGGGCACGCGGGCTTTCGAGTTCGGGAAGGACTGGTGTGACCGAGCGTGAAAAAATCTATAGAAAAATTGTAATCCCTAGTTTGAGGTTTTTAAGACCTACATCATAGCAAAAGTGACAAATATAGAGACTCATCGGCCTTGATCTGTGAGTCGAGGTTGATTTTTGCCCAAAAATTACCGACCATATTTTAAGTAGTTTTAGACCTTGTTCGATGCCAAAAGAGCCAACAATAAATACTCATGGCCTATGGGCATGACCTCGGGGTGATTTTTGGAAAAAAAATGACGTTTAGGCCTAAAAAATACACTTTTCTAGTTTTTCGAGATGATGTGGGCACGTGGGCTTTCGAGTTCGGGAAGGGCTGGTGTAAATGGGCATGAAAAAATCTATAGAACAACCGTAATCCCCGGTTTGCGGTTTTTGGGACCTACATCATAGCAAAAGTGAGAAAAATAGAGACTCATCGAGCTCGACTGTGAGTTGAGGTTGATTTTCGCCCAAAAATGGTCGACCATGTTTTGAGTAGTTTTGGACCGAGTTCGATGCCAAACGAGCCAACAATAAATACTCATGGCCTATGGGCATGACCTCGAGGTGATTTTTGGAAAAAAAACGACATTTAGGCCTAAAAAATACACTTTTCTAGTTTTTCGAGATAATGCGGGCATGTGGGCTTCCGAGTTCTAGGAAGGGTCGGTGTAAATGAACGTGAAAAGATCTATAGAAAAACTATAATCCCTGGTTTGAGGTTTTTGGGACCTACATCATAGCAAAAGTGACAAATATAGAGACTCATTGACATCGATCGTGAGTCGAGGTTAATTTTCGCCCAAAAATGGCCGACCATGTTTTGAGTAGTTTTAGACCTAGTTTGATGCATAACGAGCCAACGATAAATACTCATGGCCTATCGCCATGACCTCGGGGTGATTTTTTCAAAAAAAACAATGGTTAGGCTCAAAAATACACTTTTCTAGTTTTTCGAGATGATGCGGGCACGCGGGCTTTCGAGTTCGGGAAGGACTCGGTGTGACCGAGCGTGAAAAAATCTATAGAAAAACCGTAATCCCTAGTTTGAGGTTTTTAAGACCTACATCATAGCAAAAGTGACAAATATAGAGACTCATCGGCCTCGACCGTGACTTGTGGTTGTTTTTTGACCAAAAATGGCCGATCATGTTTTGAGCAGTTTTAGACCTAGTTTGATGCCAAACGAGCCAATGATAAAATCTCATGGCTAGTAGCCATGACCTCGGGGTGATTTTTTCAAAAAAATGACGTTTAGGCATAGAAAATACACTTTTATAGTTTTTTGAAATGATGTGGGCATACGAGCTTTCGAGTTTTGGGAAGAGTCGGTGTGAACAAGCGTGAAAAAATCTATAAGAAATTATAATCCATGGTTTGAGGTTTTTGGTACTTACATCATAGCAAAAGTGAGAACTATAGAGACTCATCGACGTCGACCGTGAGCTGAGGTTGATTTTTGCCCAAAAATGGCCGACTATGTTTTGAGACGTTTTAGACCGAGTTTGATGGTAAACAAGCCAATGATAAAATCTCATGGCTAGTAGCCATGACCCCGGGTTGATTTTTTCAAAAAAACGATGTTTAGGCCTAGAAAATACAATTTTATAGTTTTTGTAGATGATGCGGGCATGCGAACTTTCGAGTTCCGGGAGGGGTCGGTGTGAACGAGTGTGAAAAAATCTATAGGAAAACTCGTAATCCATGGTTTGAGGTTTTTAAGATCTACATCATCTCGAAAGTGACAAGAATAGAGACTCATCGGCCTCGACCGTGAGCCGAGGTTGATTTTTGCCCAAAAATGGCCAACCAAGTTTTGAGCACTTCAAGACATAGTTCGATGGCAAATGAGCCAACGATAAAAACTCATTGTCTTTGGCCGTGACCTAGGGGGTATTTTTGCAAAAAAACGACGTTTAAGCCCAAAAGATACACTTTTCTAGTTTTTTGAAATCATGCGGGCATGCGAGCCTTCGAGTTTTGAGAATGGCTAGTGTGAACGAGCATGAAAAAATCTATAAAAAAAATATAAACCATAGTTTAAGGTTTTTGGGACCTACATCACAAAGCAAAAGTGAAAACTATAGAGAGTTATCGGCCTCGATTGTGAGTCGAGGTTGATTTTCGCCCAAAAATGGCCGACAATGTTTTGAGTAGTTTCGGACCTAGTTCGATGAAAAATGAGCCCAGGATAAAAACTCATGGCCTTGGCAATGACCTAGGGATATTTTTTCAAAAAATGACGTTTAGGCATAGAAAATACACTTTTCTAGTTTTTCGAGATGATGCGAGCATTCGGGCTTTCAAGTTCGGAAAGGGCTGGTGTGAACGAGCGTGAAAAAATTTATAGGAAAACCGTAATCCCTAGTTTGAGATTTTAGAGACCTACATCATAGCAAAAGTGACAAATATAGAGACTCATCGGCCTTGATCGTGAGCCGAGGTTGATTTTTGCCCAAAAATTACCGACCATATTTTAAGTAGTTTTAGACCTTGTTCGATGCCAAAAGAGCCAACAATAAATACTCATGGCCTATGGGCATGACCTCGGGGTGATTTTTGGAAAAAAAATGACGTTTAGGCCCAAAAAATACACTTTTCTAGTTTTTCGAGATGATGTGGGCACGTGGGCTTTCGAGTTCGGGAAGGGCTCGGTGTAAATGGGCATGAAAAAATCTATAGAAAAACCGTAATCCCCGGTTTGCGGTTTTTGGGACCTACATCATAGCAAAAGTGAGAAAAATAGAGACTCATCGGGCTCGACCGTGAGTTGAGGTTGATTTTCGCCCAAAAATGGTCGACCATGTTTTGAGTAGTTTTGGACCGGGTTTGATGCCAAACGAGCCAACAATAAATACTCATGGCCTATGGGCATGACCTCGAGGTGATTTTTGGAAAAAAAACGACATTTAGGCCTAAAAAATACACTTTTCTAGTTTTTCGAGATAATGCGGGCATGTGGGCTTCCGAGTTCTAGGAAGGGTCGGTGTAAATGAACGTGAAAAGATCTATAGAAAAACTATAATCCCCGGTTTGAGGTTTTTGGGACCTACATCATAGCAAAAGTGACAAATATAGAGACTCATTGACATCGACCGTGAGCCGAGGTTAATTTTCGCCCAAAAATGGCCGACCATGTTTTGAGTAGTTTTAGACCTAGTTTGATGCATAACGAGCCAACGATAAATACTCATGGCCTATCGCCATGACCTCGGGGTGATTTTTTCAAAAAAAACAATGGTTAGGCTCAAAAATACAGCTTTTCTAGTTTTTCGAGATGATGCGGGCACGCGGGCTTTCGAGTTCCGGAAGGACTGGTGTGACCGAGCGTGAAAAAATCAATAGAAAAATTGTAATCCCTAGTTTGAGGTTTTTAAGAATTACATCATAGCAAAAGTGACAAATATAGAGACTCATCGGCCTTGATCGTGAGTCGAGGTTGATTTTTGCCCAAAAATTACCGACCATATTTTAAGTAGTTTTAGACCTTGTTCGATTCCGAAAGAGCCAACAATAAATACTCATGGCCTATGGGCATGACCTCGGGGCGATTTTTGGAAAAAAAATGACGTTTAGGCCCAAAAAATACACTTTTCTAGTTTTTCGAGATGATGTGGGCACGTGGGCTTTCGAGTTCGGGAAGGGCTGGTGTAAATGAACGTGAAAAGATCTATAGAAAAACTATAATCCCCGGTTTGAGGTTTTTGGGACCTACATCATAGCAAAAGTGACAAATATAGAGACTCATTGACATCGATCGTGAGTCGAGGTTAATTTTCGCCCAAAAATGGCCGACCATGTTTTGAGTAGTTTTAGACCTAGTTTGATGCATAACGAGCCAACGATAAATACTCATGGCCTACTGCCATGACCTCGGGGTGATTTTTTCAAAAAAAACAATGGTTAGGCTCAAAAATACACTTTTCTAGTTTTTCGAGATGATGCCGGCACGCGAGCTTTCGAGTTCCGGGAAGGAGTGGTGTGATCGATCGTGAAAAAATCTATAGAAAAACCGTAATCCCTAGTTTGAGGTTTTTAAGACCTACATCATAGCAAAAGTGACAAATATAGAGACTCATCGGCCTCGATCGTGACTTGTGGTTGTTTTTTGACCAAAAATGGCCGATCATGTTTTGAGCGAGTTTTAGACCTAGTTTGATGCCAAACGAGCCAATGATAAAATCTCATGGCTAGTAGCCATGACCTCGGGGTGATTTTTTCAAAAAAATGACGTTTAGGCATAGAAAATACACTTTTATAGTTTTTTGAAATGATGTGGGCATACGAGCTTTCGAGTTTTGGGAAGAGGTCGGTGTGAACAAGCGTGAAAAAATCTATAAGAAATTATAATCCATGGTTTGAGATTTTTGGTACTTACATCATAGCAAAAGTGAGAACTATAGAGACTCATCGACGTCAACTATGAGCCGAGGTTGATTTTTGCCCAAAAATGGCCGACTATGTTTTGAGACGTTTTAGACCAAGTTTGATGGTAAACAAGCCAATGATAAAATCTCATGGCTAGTAGCCATGACCCCGGGTTGATTTTTTCAAAAAATGATGTTTAGGCCTAGAAAATACAATTTTATAGTTTTTGTAGATGATGCGGGCATGCGAACTTTCGAGTTCGGGAGGGGTCGGTGTGAACGAGTGTGAAAACATCTATAGGAAAACCGTAATCCATGGTTTGAGGTTTTTAAGATCTACATCATCTCGAAAGTGACAAGAATAGAGACTCATCGGCCTCGACCGTGAGTCGAGGTTGATTTTTGCCCAAAAATGGCCAACCAAGTTTTGAGCACTTCAAGACATAGTTCGATGGCAAATGAGCCAACGATAAAAACTCATTGTCTTTGGCCGTGACCTAGGGGTATTTTTGCAAAAAAACGACGTTTAAGCCCAAAAGATACACTTTTCTAGTTTTTTGAAATCATGCGGGCATGCGAGCCTTCGAGTTTTGAGAATGGCTAGTGTGAACGAGCATGAAAAAATCTATAAAAAAAATATAAACCATAGTTTAAGGTTTTTGGGACCTACATCACAAGCAAAAGTGAAAACTATAGAGAGTTATCGGCCTCGATTGTGAGTCGAGGTTGATTTTCGCCCAAAAATGGCCGACAATGTTTTGAGTAGTTTCGGACCTAGTTCGATGAAAAATGAGCCCAGGATAAAAACTCATGGCCTTGGCAATGACCTAGGGATATTTTTTCAAAAAATGACGTTTAGGCATAGAAAATACACTTTTCTAGTTTTTCGAGATGATGCGAGCATTCGGGCTTTCAAGTTCCGGAAAGGATCGGTGTGAACGAGTGTGAAAAAATTTATAGGAAAACTGTAATCCTTAGTTTGAGATTTTAGAGACCTACATCATAGCAAAAGTGACAAATATAGAGACTCATCGGCCTTGATCTGTGAGTCGAGGTTGATTTTTGCCCAAAAATTACCGACCATATTTTAAGTAGTTTTAGACCTTGTTCGATGCCAAAAGAGCCAACAATAAATACTCATGGCCTATGGGCATGACCTCGGGGTGATTTTTGGAAAAAAATGACGTTTAGGCCCAAAAAATACACTTTTCTAGTTTTTCGAGATGATGTGGGCACGTGGGCTTTCGAGTTCGGGAAGGGTCGGTGTAAATGAGCATGAAAAAATCTATAGAAAAACTATAATCCCCGGTTTGTGGTTTTTGGGACCTACATCATAGCAAAAGTGAGAAAAATAGAGACTCATCGGGCTCGACCGTGAGTTGAGGTTGATTTTCGCCCAAAAATGGTCGACCATGTTTTGAGTAGTTTTGGACCGGGTTCGATGCCAAACGAGCCAACAATAAATACTCATGGCCTATGGGCATGACCTCGAGGTGATTTTTGGAAAAAAAACGACATTTAGGCCTAAAAAATACACTTTTCTAGTTTTTCGAGATAATGCGGGCATGTGGGCTTCCGAGTTCTAGGAAGGGTCGGTGTAAATGAACGTGAAAAGATCTATAGAAAAACTATAATCCCTAGTTTGAGGTTTTTGGGACCTACATCATAGCAAAAGTGACAAATATAGAGACTCATTGACGTCGATTGTGAGCCGAGGTTAATTTTCGCTCAAAAATGGTCGACCATGTTTTGAGTAGTTTTAGACCTAATTTGATGCATAACGAGCCAACGATAAATACTCAATGCCGATCGCCATGACCTCGGGGTGATTTTTTCAAAAAAAGCAATGGTTAGGCTCAAAAATACACTTTTCTAGTTTTTTGAGATGATGCGGGCACGCGGGCTTTCAAGTTCGGGAAGGACTCGGTGTGACCGAGCGTGAAAAAATCTATAGAAAAACCGTAATCCCTAGTTTGAGGTTTTTAAGACCTACATCATAGCAAAAGTGACAAATATAGAGACTCATCGGCCTTGATCGTGAGCCGAGGTTGATTTTTGCCCAAAAATGACCGACCAAGTTTTGAGCACTTCAAGACATAGTTCGATGGCAAATGAGCCAACGATAAAAACTCATTGTCTTTGGCCATGACCTAGGGGCATTTTTGTAAAAAAACGATGTTTAAGCCCAAAAGATACACTTTTCTAGTTTTTCGAGATTATGCGGGCATGCGAGCCTTCGAGTTTCGAGAATGGCTAGTGTGAACGAGCATGAAAAAATCTATAAAAAAAATGTAAACGATAGTTTAAGGTTTTTGGGACCTACATCATAGCAAAAGTGAAAACTATAGAGACTTATTGGCTTCGACCGTGAGCCGAGGTTGATTTTCGCCCAAAAATGGCCGACAAACTTTTGAGTAGTTTTAGACCTAGTACAATGAAAAACGAGCCAACGATAAAAACTCATGGCCTTGGCAATGACCTAGGGGTATTTTTTCAAAAAAATGACGTTTAGGCGTAGAAAATACACTTTTCTAGTTTTTCGAGATGCTCGCGAGCATACGAGCTTTCGAGTTTCGGGAAGGGCTCGGTGTGAACGAGCATGAAAAAATCTATAGGAAAACCGTAATCCCCGGTTTGACGTTTTTGGGACCTACATCATAGCAAAAATGACAAATATAGTAGACTCATCGGCCTCGATTTTGAGTAGTTTTAGACCAAGTTCAATGACAAACGAGCCAACGATAAAAACTCATAGCCTTTGTTCATGACCTCGGGGTATTTTTGCGAAAAAATGATGTTTAGGCCTAGAAAAAACACTTTTCTAGTTTTTCGAGATGATGCGAGCATGCGAGCTTTCGAGTTCCGGAAAGGGTCGGTGTGAACAAGCATGAAAAAACCTATAGGAAAACCGTTATCCCTAGTTTGAGATTTTAGAGACGTACATCATCGCAAAAGTGACAAATATAGAGACTCATCGGCCTTAATCGTGAGTCGAGGTTGATTTTTGCCCGAAAATTATCGATCATATTTTAAGTAGTTTTAGACCTAGTTTGATGCCAAAAGAGCCAACAATAAATACTCATGGCCTATGGGCATGACCTCGGGGTGATTTTTGGAAAAAAAAATGACGTTTAGGCCCAAAAAATACACTTTTCTAGTTTTTTGAGATGATGTGTGCATGTGGGCTTTCGAGTTATGGGAAGGGCTAGTGTAAATGGGCATGAAAAAATCTATACAAAAACTATAATCCCTGGTTTGAGGTTTTTGGGAGCTACATCATAGCAAAAGTGAGAAATATCAAGACTCATCGACCTCGATCGTGAGTCGAGGTTGATTTTCAGCCAAAAATGGCCGACCATGTTTTGAATAGTTTTAGACCAAGTTCGATGCCAAACGAGCCAACAATAAATACTCATGGCCTATGGGCATGACCTCGAGGTGATTTTTGGGAAAAAAACGACATTTATGCCTAAAAAATACACTTTTCTAGTTTTTCGAGATAATTCGGGCATGTGGGATTTCGAGTTCGGGAAGGGTCGGTGTAAATGGACATGAAAAAATCTATAGAAAAACTATAATCCATGGTTTGAGGTTTTTGGGGTTTACATCATAGCAAAAGTGACAAATATAGAGACTCATCGGCCTTGACTCGTGAGGTGAGGTTAATTTTTGCCCAAAAATGGCCGACCAAGTTTTGAGCGTTTTAAACCTAGTTCAATGACAAACGAGCCAACAACAAAAACTCATGGCCTTTGTTCATGACCTCGGGGTGACTTTTGCAAAAAAATGATGTTTGGGCCTAGAAAATATAGTTTTTTAGTTTTTTGAGATGATGCGGGCATGCGGGCTTTCGAGTTCCAAAAAGGGTCGGTGTGAACGAGCGTGAAAAAATCTATAGGAAAACTATAATCCCTAGTTTGAGAGTTTAGAGATCTACATCATCGCAAAAGTGATAAATATAGAGACTCATTGGCCTTGATCGTAAGCCGAGGTTGATTTTTGCCCAAAAATTACCGACCATATTTTAAGTAGGTTTAGACCTAGTTGATGCCAAAAGAGCCAACAATAAATAGTCACGGCCTATGGGCATGACCTCGGGGTGATTTTTGGAAAAAAGAACGACGTTTAGGCCCAAAAAATTCACTTTTCTAGTTTTTCGAGATGATGTGGGCACGTGGGCTTTCGAGTTCGGGAAGGGCCGGTGTAAATGGGCATGAAAAAATCTATAGAAAAAATGTAATCCCCGGTTTGAGGTTTTTGGGACCTATATCATAGCAAAAATGAGAAAAATAGAGACTCATCGGCCTCGACCGTGAGTCGAGGTTGATTTTCGCCCAAAAATGGCCGACCATGTTTTGAGTAGTTTTAGAACAAGTTCGATTCCAAACGAGCCAACAATAAATACTCGTGGCCTATGGGCATGACCTCGAGGTGATTTTTGAAAAAAAAACGACATTTAGGCCTAAAAAATACACTTTTCTTGTTTTTCGAGATAATTCGGCATGTGGGCTTCCGAGTTCGGGAAGAGCTAGTGTAAATGGACGTGAAAAAATCTATAGAAAAACTATAATCCTTGGTTTGAGGTTTTTGGGACCTACATCATAGCAAGAGTGACAAATATAGAGACTAATCGGCCTCGACCGTGAGCCGAGGTTAATTTTTTCCCAAAAATGGTCGACCATGTTTTGAGCAGCTTTAGACCTAGTTCAATGCCAAACGAGCCAATGATAAATACTCATGGCCTATTGCCATGACCTCGGGGTGATTTTTTTCAAAAAAAACAATGGTTAGGCCCAAAAATACACTTTTCTAGTTTTACGAGATGATGCGGGCATGCGGGCTTTCGAGTTCCGGAAGGACCGGTGTGACCGAGCGTGAAAAAATCTATAGAAAAACCGTAATCCCTAGTTTGAGGTTTTTGGGACCTACATCATAGCAAAAGTGACAAATATAGAGACTCACCGGCCTCGATTGTGACTCGTGGTTGATTTTTGCCCAAAAATGGCCAATCATGTTTTGAGCGAGTTTTAGGCCTAGTTTGATGCCAAACGAGCCAATGATAAAATCTCATGGCTGGTAGCCATGACCTCGGGGTTATTTTTTCAAAAAAATGACGTTTAGGCCTAGAAAATACACTTTTATAGTTTTTCGAGATGTGCGGGCATGCGAGCTTTCGAGTTTCGAGAAGGGTCGGTGTGAACGAGCGTGAAAAAATCTATAGGAAAACCGTAATCCATGGCTTGAGGTTTTTGGTACTTACATCATAGCAAAAGTGAGAACTATAGAGACTCCTCGACGTTGATCGTGAGCCGAGGTTGATTTTCGCCCAAAAATGGCCGACCATGTTTTGAGACGTTGTAGACCTAGTTTGATGCCAAACGAGCCAACGATAAAAACTCATGGCTTTTAGCCATGACCTCGGGGTGATTTTTGTAAAAGAACGACGTTTAGGCCTACAAAATACACTTTTCTAGTTTTTTGAGATGATGCGAGCTTTCGAGTCTTGGGAAGGGCTGGTGTGAACGAGCATGAAAAAAATCTATTCAAAAACCGTAATCCTTGGTTTGAGGTTTTTGAGACCTACATCATAGCAAAAGTGACAATGATAGAGACTCAACTGACCTCGATTGTAAGCCGAGGTTGATTTTCTCCCAAAAATGGCCGACCAAGTTTTGAGCAATTCTAGACCTAGTTCGATTCCAAACGAACTAACGATAAAAACGCATAGCCTTTGACCATGACCTCGGGGTGATTTTTACAAAACAATGACTTTTAGGCCCGTAAAATACAATTTTCTAGTTTTTCGAGATGATTCGGGTACGTAGTCTTTCGAGTTTCGAGAAGGGTCGGTGTGAACGAGCGTGAAAAAATCTATAGGAAAACTATAATCCCTAGTTTGAGGTTTTTGGGACCTATATCGTAGCGAAAGTGACAAATATAGAAATTCATCGACCTCGAATGTGAGCCGAGGTAGATTTTTGCCCAAAAATGGCCGACCATTTTTTGAGCAACTCTAGACCTAGTTTGATGCAAAATGAGCCAATGATAAAATCTCATGGCCGGTAGCCATGAACTCGGGTTGATTTTTTCAAACAAACGATTTTTAGGCCTAGAAAATACACTTTTGTAGTTTTTCGAGATGATGCGAGCATGCGAGCTTTCGAGTTCGGGAAGGGCCGGTGTGAACGAGTGTGAAAAAATCTATAGGAAAACCGTAATCCATGGTTTGAGGTTTTTAAGACCTACATCATAGCAAAAGTGACAAGAATAGAGACTCATCGGCCTCGACCGTGAGTTGAGGTTGATTTTTGCCCAAAAATGGCCGACCAAGTTTTGAGCACTTCTAGACATAGTTCGATGGTAAATGAGCCAACGATAAAAACTCATTGTCTTTGGCCATGACCTTGGGGTATTTTTGCAAAAAAAAGACGTTTAAGCCCAAAAGATACACTTTTCTAGTTTTTCGAGATCATACGGTCATGCGAGCCTTCGAGTTTTGAGAATGGCAAGTGTGAACGAGCATGAAAAAATCTATAAAAAAAATGTAAACCATAGTTTAAGGTTTTTGGGACCTACATCATAGCAAAAGTGAAAACTATAGAGACTTATCGGCCTCGACCGTGAGCCGAGGTTGATGTTCGCCCAAAAATGACCCATAAAGTTTTGAGTAGTTTTAGACCTAGTTCGATTGAAAATGAGCCAACGATAAAAACTCATGGCCTTGGCAATGACCTATGGGTTTTTTTCAAAAAAATGACGTTTAGGCATAGAAAATACACTTTTCTAGCTTTTTCGAGATGATGCGGGCATGTGGGCTTTCGAGTTCCGAAAAGGGATGATGTGAACGAGCATGAAAAAATCTATAGTAAAACCGTAATCCCCGGTTTGAAGTTTTTCGAACTTGCATAATATAAAAAGTGACAACTATAGAACCTCATCGGCCTCGACCGTTAGTCGAGGTTGATTTTCGCCAAAAAATTACCGACCATATTTTAAGTAGTTTTAGACCTATTTCGATGCCGAAGGAGCGAACGATAAATACTCATGGCCTATGGGCATGACCTCGGGGTGATTTTTGGAAAAAAAACGACGTTTAGGCCCAAAAAATGCACTTTTCTATTTTTTTGAGATGGTGCGGGCACATGAACTTTCAAATTTTGGGAAGGGTCGGTGTAAATGGGCATGAAAAAATCTATAGAAAAACCGTAATCCCTAGTTTGAGGTTTTTGGGACCTACATCATAGTGAAAGTGACAAAAATAGAGACTCATCGGCCTCGATTGTGAGCCGAGGTTGATTTTCACCCAAAAATGGCCGACCATGTTTTGAGCGAGTTTTAGACCAAGTTCGATGCCAAATGAACCAACGATAAATACTCATGGCCTATGGCCATGATCTCGGGTGAGTTTTGTTTTTAAAAAACAATGCTTAGGCCCAAATAATAAACTTTTCTAGTTTTTCAAGATGATGCGGGCACGCGAGCTTTCGAGTTCCGGCAGTAGCTGGTGTGAACGAGCGTGAAAAAATCTATAGGAAAACTACAATCCTTGGTTTGAGGTTTTTGGGACCTACACCATAGAAAAAGTGACAACTATAGAGACTCATCGGCCTCGACTGCGAGTTGAGGTTCATTTTCACCCAAAAGCGACCAACCAAGTTTTGAGTAATTTTTGACATAGTTCGATTCCAAATGAGGCAACGATAAAAACTCATGGCTATTAGCCATGACCTCGGGGTGATTTTTGCAAACAAAACGACGTTTAGGCACAAAAAATACACTTTTTTAGATTTTCGAGATGATGCGAGCATACGGGCTTTTGAGTTTCGGAAAGAGTCTGGTGTGAACGAGCATGAAAAAATCTATATGAAAACTATAATCCCCGGTTTGAAGTTTTTAGGACTCGCATCATATAAAAAGTGACAATCGTAGAACATCATCGGCCTCGACCGTTAGCCGAGGTTGATTTTCACCAAAAAATGATCGTCCATGTTTTGAGTTATTTTAGACCTAGTTCGATGCCAAACGAGCCACGGATAAAAACTCATGGCCTTTGGCCATGACCTCGTGGTGATTTTGCAAAAAAAAGATATTTAGGCCTAGAAAATACACTTTTCTAGTTTTTTGAGATAATGCGAGCATGCCGGCTTTCGAGTTCGACGAAAGGGTCGATGTGAACGAGCGTGAAAACATCTATAGGAAAACCGTAATCCCTAGTTTGAGGTTTTTGAGACCTATATCATAGCAAAAGTACAACTATAGAGACTTATCGGCCTCGATCGTGAGCCGAGGTCGATTTTCACCAAAAAATGACCGACCATGCTTTGAGCAGTATTAGACCTAGTTTGATGCCAAATGAGCCAAAGATAAAAACTCATGGCCTTTGGCCATGACCTCGTGGTGATTTTGCAAAAAAACGATGTTTAGGCCAAGAAAATACACTTTTCTACTTTTTTGAGATAATATGCGCATGCGAGCTTTTGAGTTCCGGGAAGGGATAGTGTGAACGATCGTGAAAACATCTATAGGAAAACTATAATCCCTCGTTTGAAGTTTTTTGGACCTACATCATAGCAAAAGTGACAACTATAGAGACTCATCGACCTCGATTGTTAGCCGAGGTTGATTTTCACACAAAAATGGTCGACCAAGTTTTAAGTAGTTTTAGAACCAACTCGATGCCGGACGAGCCAATGATAAAACTCATGGCCTTTGGCCATGACCTTGGGATGATTTTCGCAAAAAAACGACGTTTAGGCCCTAAAAATACACTTTTCTAGTTTTTCAAGCCGATGCGAGCATGCGAGCTTTCGAGTTCTAGAAAGGGTCGGTGTGAACGAGTGTGAAAAAATCTATATAAAGACGATAATTCCTAGTTTGAGGTTTTTGGGACCTACATCATAGCAAATGTGACAAACAAAGAGACTCCTCGGCCTCAATTGTGAGTTGAGGTTGATTTTCGTCCAAAAATGGCCGATCAAGTTTTGAGCGAGTTTTAGACCTAGTTCGATGTCAAATGAGCCAATGATAAATACTCATGGCTTGTGGTCATGACCTCGGGGTATTCTTTTTCAAAAAAATGACGTTTAGGCCAAAAAAATACACTTTTCTAGTTTTTTGTGATAATGCAAGCATGCGGGCTTTCGAGTTTCGGGAAAGGCTGGTGTGAACGAGCATGAAAAATTCTATAGGAAAATTATAATCTCTAGTTTGAGGTCTTTTGACGTACATCACGACGAAAAGTGACAACTATAGAGACTCTTTAGTCTCGACTCGTGAGTTGAGGTTGATTTTCGCCCAAAAACGTACCGATCATGTTTTGAGTAGTTTTAGACCTAGTTCGATGCCAAATGAGCCAATATAAAAACTCATGGCCTTTAGCCATGACCTCGGGGTGATTTTGTAAAAAAAATGACATTTAGGCCCAAAAAATAAAAATTTCTAGTTTTTTGAGATGGTGCGAGCATGCGGGCTTTCGAGTTTCGAGAAGGGTCGGTGTGAACGAGTATGAAAAAATCTATAGGAAAACTATAATCCCCGGTTTGAAGTTTTTGGGATCTACATCATAGCAAAAGTGAAAACTATAGAGACTCATCGGCCTCGATCGTGACTCGAGATTGATTTTCACACAAAAATGGCCAACCAAGTTTTGAGCGAGGTTTAGACGTAGTTCTATGTCAAACAAGCTAATGATAAAAACTCATGGCCTTTGGCCATGACCTCGGGGTGATTTTTGGCAAAAAAACAACGTTTAAGCTTAGAAAATACACTTTTTTAGTTTTTTAAGATGATGCGGGCATGCGGGCTTTCGAGTTTAAGGAAGAGCTAGTGTGAACGAGCTCGAAAAAGTCTAGAGAAAAACTCTAATCCATGGTTTGAGGTTTTTGGGACTCGCATCATAGCAAAAGTGACAACTATAGAGACTCATCGACCTCGACCGTGAGCTAAGGATGATTTTCGACCAAAAATGGTCGACCAAGTTTTAAGCGAGTTTTAGACCTAGTTCGATGCCAAACGAGCCAACGATAAAAACTCATGGTCTTTTACCAAGACCTAGGAGTGATTTTTGCAAAAAAAATGACGTTTAGGCTCGGAAAATACATTTTTCTACTTTTTTGAGATGATGTGGGCATACGAGCTTTCGAGTTTCGAGAAGTGCTTGGTGTGAACGAGCATAAAAAAATCTATAGGAAAGTGGTAATCCAAGGTTTGAGGTTTTTGGGGCTCGCATCATAGCAAAAGTGACAACTATAGAGACTAATCGACCTCGATCGTGAGTCGAGGTTCATTTTTGCCCAAAAATGGTCGGCAACATTTTGAGTAGTTTCATACCTAGTTCGATGAAAAACTAGCCAACGATAAAAACTCATGGCCTTGGCAATGACCTCGGGGTGATTTTTTCAAAAAAACGATGTTTATGCCTAGAAAATACACTTTTCTAGTTTCTTGAGATGATGCGAGCTTTCGAGTTCCGAGAAGGGTCGGTGTGAACGAGCGTGAAAAAATCTATAGGAAAACCGTAATCCCCGGTTGGAGGTTTTTGGGACCTACATCATAGCAAAAGTGACAAATATAGAGACTCATCGGCCTCGACTATGAGCTCGGTTGATTTTCGCCAAAAAATGGCCGACCAAGTTTTCAACGGTTTTAGACCTAGTTTAATGACAAACGTGCCGGTGATAAAAACCCATGGCCTTTGTTCATGACCTCGGGGTGATTGTTGTAAAAAACGACGTTTAGGTCTAGAAAATACACTTTTCTAGTTTTTCAAGATGATGCGGCCATGCGGGCTTTCGAGTTCCGAAATGGTCGATGTGAACGAGCGTGAAAAAATCTATAGGAAAACCGTAATCCCCGGTTTGATGTTTTTGGGACTTGCATCATATAAAAAGTGACAACTATAGAAACTCATCGGCCTCGATCGTTAGGCGACGTTGATTTTCGCCAAAAAATTACCGACTATATTTTAAGTAGTTTTAGACATAGTTCGATGCCGAAAGAGCCAATGATAAATACTCATGGCCTATGGGCATGACCTCGGGGTGATTTTTAGAAAAAAATGACGTTTAGGCCCAAAAAATACACTTTTCTAGTTTTTCGAGATGGTGCGGGCACATTAGCTTTCGAATTCGGGAAGGGCTAGTGTAAATGAGCATGAAAAAATCTATAGAAAAGCCGTAATCCCGAGTTTGAGGTTTTTGGGACCAACATCATAGCAAAAGTGAGAAAAATAGAGACTCATCGGGCTCGACAGGTGAGTCGAGGTTGATTTTCGCCCAAAAATGGCCGGTCATGTTTTGAGCGGTTTTAGACCAAGTTCGATGCCAAATGAACCAACGATAAATACTCATGGCCTATGGTCATGATCTCGGGGTGATTTTTTTTTAAAAAACAATGTTTAGGCCCAAATCATACACTTTTCTAGTTTTTCAAGATGATGCGGGCACGCGGGCTTTCGAGTTCCGGGAAGGGTCGGTGTGAACGAGCATGAAAAAATCTATAGGGAAACTGTAAACCCTAGTGTAAGGTTTTTGGGACCTACATCATACTAAAAGTGAGAACTCGTAGGGACTCATTAGCCTCAATCGTGAGTCGAGGTTCATTTTCTCTCAAAAATGTCCGATCAAGTTTTGAGCGAGTTTTAGACCCAATTCGATGCCAATCGAGCGAAGGATAAAAACTCATGGCCTTTGACCATGACCTCGGGGTGATTTTTGCAAAAAACGACATTTAAGCCTAAAAAATACACTTTTCTATTTTTTCGAGATGATGCGGGCATGCGAGCTTTCGAGTTCCGAGAAGGGCTAGTGTGAACGAGTGTGAAAAAATCTGTAGGAAAAGCTGTAAACCCTAGTGTAAGGTTTTCGGGACCTACATCATAGCAAAAGTGAGAACTATAGGGACTTATTAGCCTCGACTCGTGAGCTAAAGTTGATTTTTTCTCAAAAAATGGCTAACTAAGTTTTGAGACGTTTTAGACCTAGTTCGATGCCAAACGAGTCAACGATAAAAACTAATGGCCTCCGGCCATGACCTCGGTGTGATTTTTGTAAAAAAATAACGTTTAGGCCCAAAAAATACACTTTTCTAGTTTTTCGAGATGATGCGGGCATGCGAGCTTCCGAGTTCCGAGAAGGGTCGGTGTGAACAAGCATGAAAAAATCTATAGGAAAATTATAAACTCTAGTTTAAGGTTTTTGGGGCTCGTATCATAGCAAAAGTGACAATTATAGAGACTCATTAGCCTCGACTCGTGAGTTGAGGTTCATTTTCGCCCAAAAATGGTCGACCACGTTTTGAGCGGTTTTAGACCTAGTTCGATCCAAACGAGCCAACGATAAAACATCATGGCCTTTGGCTATGACGTCGGGGTGATTTTTGTAAAAAAACCACGTTTACCCAAAAAATAAAATTTACTAGTTTTTTGAGATGATGCGGGCATGCGAGCTTTCGAGTTCGAGAAGGGTCGGTGTGAACGGTGTGAAAAAATCTATAGGAAAACCGTAAACTATAGTTTAAGATTTTTGGGACCTACATCATAACGAAAGTGAGAACTATAGAGACTCATCGGCCTCGATCGTGAGTTAATGTCGATTTTCGCCCAAAAATGGTCGATCAAGTTTTAAGCGAGTTTTAGACCTAGTTCGATGCCAAACGAGTCAACGATAAAAACTCATGGCCTTTGGCCATGACCTCGTGGTGATTTTGGCAAAAAAAATGACGTTTAGGCCCAAAAAATAAAATTTTCTAGTTTTTCGAGATGATGCGGGTATGCGAGCTTTCGAGTTCGAGAAGAACTGGTGTGAACGAGCATGAAAAAATCTATAGGAAAACCGTAAACCCTCGTGTAAGGTTTTTGGGACCTACATCATAGCAATAGTGAGAACTTTAGGGACTCATTAGGCTCGACTCGTGAGTCGAGGTTCATTTTCGCCCAAAAATGGCCGACCAAGTTTTGAGCGAGTTTTAGACCGGTTCAATGCCAATCGAACCAAGGATAAAAGTCATGCCCTTTGGCCATGACCTCGGATCGATCTTTGTAAAAAAATGACGTTTAGGCCTAGAAAATAAACTTTTCTAGTTTTTCGAGATGATGCGGGCATGCGAGCTTTCGAGTTTTGAGAAGTGTTGGTGTGAACGAGCGTGAAAAAATCTATAGGAAAACCGTAAACCTCGGTGTAAGGGTTTTGGGACCTATATCATAGCAAAAGTGAGAACTATAGGGACTCATTAGCCTCGACTCGTGAGTCGAGGTTGATTTTCACCCAAAACTCGGTTGACTAAGTTTTGAGAATTTTAGACCTAGTTTGATGCCAAACGAGCCAACGATAAAAACGTATCGCCTTTGGCCATGACCTCGGGGTGATTTTTGAAAAAAAAATGACGTTTAGGCACGTAAAATACACTTTTCTAGTTTTTGGAGATTATGCGGGCATGCGAGCTTTCGAGTTCCGAGAGGGGTCGGTGTGAAGGAGCGTGAAAATATCTATAGGAAAGTTCTAATCCATGGTTTGAGATTTTTTGGGGCTCGCATTATAGCAAAAGTGACAATTATAGAGACTCATCGACCTCGATTGTGAGTTGAGGTTCATTTTTTCTCAAAAATGACCGACCACATTTTGAGCATTTTTAGACCTAGTTTGATGCTAAACGAGCCAACGATAAAAACTCATGGACTTTGGCCATGACCTCGGGGTGCTTTTATAAAACAACCACGTTTAGGCCCAAAAAATAAAATTTACTAGTTTTTCGAGATGATACGGGCATGCGGGCTTTCGAGTTCCGGGAAGGGTCTGGTGTGAATGAGCGTGAAAAAATCTATAGAAAAACCGTAATCCATGGTTTGAGATTTTTGGAGCCCGATTCATAACAAAAGTGACAACTATAAAGGCTCATCCGCCTCGATTGTGAGTCGAGGTTGACTTTCGCCCAAAAATGGTTGACTAAGTTTTGAGCGAGTTTTAGACCTAGTTCGATGCCAAGCGAGCCAACGATAAAAACTCATGGCTTTTGCCCATGACCTCGGGGTGATTTTTGCAAAAAAATGACGTTTAGGCCTAGAAAATAAACTTTTTTAGTTTTTCAAGATGATGCGGGCATGCGAGCTTTCGAGTTTCGAGAAGGGCTAGTGGGAACGAGCAAGAAAAAATCTATAGGAAAACTATAAACTCTTGTTTAAGGTTGTTTGGACCTTCATCATTACGAAAGTGAGAACTATAGAGATTCATCGACCTCGATCGTGAGTCGATGTTGATTTTCGCCCAAAAATAGTTGACCAAGTTTTGAGCGAGTTTTAGACCTTATTCTATGCCAAACGAGCCAATGATAAAAACTTATGGCCTTTGGCCATGATCTCGGGGTGATTTTTGCAAAAAAATGACGTTTTGGCCCAAAAAGTAAAATTTTCTAGTTTTTCAAGATAATGCGGGCATGCGGGCTTTCAAGTTCCAAGAACAGTTCGGTGTAAACGAGCATGAAAAAATCTATAGGAAAACCGTAAACTCTAGTTTAAGGTTTTTGGGACTAACATCATAGCGAAAGTGAGAACTATAGAGATTCATCGGCCTCGACTATAAGTCGATGTTGATTTTCGCTCAAAAATGGCCGATCATGTTTTGAGCGAGTTTTAGACCGAGTTCGATGCCAAACGAGGCAACGATAAAAACTCATTGCCTTTGGCAATGACTTCGAGTGATTTTGCAAAAAAATGACGTTTAGGCACAAAAAATAAAATTTTCTAGTTTTTTGAGATGATGTGGGCATGCGGGCTCTCGGGTTCCATGAAGGGTTGGTGTGAATGAGCATGAAAAAAATCTATAAAAAACCGTAATCCATGGTTTGAGGTTTTTGGGGCTCGCATCATAGCAAAAATGACAATTATAGAGACTCATTAACCTCGACGGTGAGCTAAGGTTCACTTTCGCCTAAAAATGGCCGACCAAGGTTTGAGCGGTTTTAGACCTAGTTCGTTGCCAATCGAGCCAACGACAAAAACTCATGGCCTTTGGCCATGACCTCGGCCGATTTTTGCAAAAAAATGACATTTAGGCCAAAATATACACTTTTCTAGTTTTTCAAGATGATGCGAGCATGCGAGCTTTCGAGTTTCGAGAAGGGTCGGTGTGAACGAGCATGAAAACATCTATAGGAAAACTATAAACCCTAGTGTAAGGTTTTTGGGACCTACATCATAGCAAAATTGAGAACTATACGGACTATTAGCCTCGATCGTGAGTTGAGGTTGACTTTTTCCCGGAAAATGGCCGACCAAGTTTTGAGACGTTTTAGACCTTCTTCGATGCCGAACGAGCCAACGATAAAAACTCATGGCTCGTGGCCATGACCTTGGGGCGATTTTTGCTAAAAAATGACGTTTAGGCCTAAAAAATACACTTTCCTAGTTTTTCGAGATGATACGGGATACGAGTCGTCGAGTTCGAGAAGGGTCGGTGTGAACGAGCATGAAAAAATCTATAGCAAAACTATAAACTCTACTTTAAGGTTTTTGGGACCTACATCATTGCGAAAGTGAGAACTATAGAGACTCATCGACCACGACTATGAGTCGATGTTGATTTTCGCCCAACAATGGTTGACCAAGTTTTGAGTAGTTTTAGACCTTGTTCGATGCCAAATGAGCCAATAATAAAAACTCATGGCCTTTGGCCATGACCTCTTGGTGATTTTTGCAAAAAAAAGACGTTTAGGCCCAAAAAATAAAATTTTCTAGTTTTTTGAGATAATACGAGCATGCGGGCTTTCAAGTTTCGAGAATGGTCTGGTGTGAACGAGCATGAAAAAATCTATAAGAAAACCGTAAACTCTAGTTTAAGTTTTTTAGGACTTACATCATTGCGAAAGTGAGAAATATAGAGACTCATCAGCCTCGATCGTGAGTCGATGTTGATTTTTGCCCAAAAATGGTTGACCAAGTTTTGAGCGAGTTTTAGACCTAGTTCGATGCCAAACGAGCCAACGATAAAAACTCATGGCTTTTGGCCATGACCTTGGGGTATTTTTTCAAAAAAACGATATTTAGACACAAAAAATAAAATTTTCTTGTTTTTTTAGATGATGCGGGCATGCGGGCTTTCAAGTTTCGGGAAGGGTCTGGTGTGAACGAGCGTGAAAATATTTTAAGGAAAATTGTAATCAGTGGTTTGAGGTTTTTGGGGCTCGCATCATAGCAAAAGTGACAATTATAGATAGTCATTAGCCTCGATTGTGAGTCGAGGTCCATTTGCGTCCAAAAATGGTCGATCAAGTTTTGAGCGAGTTTTAGACCTAGTTCGATGGCAATCGAGCCAACGATAAAAACTCATGGCCTTTAGCCATGTCCTCGAGCTGATTTTTTTAAAAAAAACAACGTTTAGGCCTAGAAAATACACTTTTTAGTTTTTCGAGATGATGCGAGCATGCGAGCTTTCAAGTTTCGAAAAGGGCTAAAGTGAACGAGCGTGAAAAAAATCTATAGGAAAACCGTAAACCCTAGTTTAAGGTTTTTGGGACCTACATCATAGCAAAAGTGAGAACTATAAAGACTCATCGACCTTGGTCGTGAGCCGAGGTCGATTTTCTCCTAAAAAATGGCCGACCATGTTTTGAGTAGTTTTAGACCTCGTTCGATGCCAAACGAGCCAACGATAAAAACTCATGGCCTATGGCCATGATCTCGAGGTGATTTTTGCTAAAAAATGACGTTTAGGCTCAAAAAATTAAACTTTTTAGTTTTTTGAGATGATGCGGGCATTCCGGCTTTTAGTTTCGGGAAGGGCTAGTGTGAACAAGCATGAAAAAATCTATAGGAAAACCGTAATCCATGGTTTGAGGTTTTTGGGACTCGTATCATAGCAAAAGTGACAACTATAGAGACTCATCGGCCTCGATCGTGAGCCGAGGATGATTTTCGCCCAAAAATGACCGACCATGTTTTGAGCGATTTTAGACGTAGTTCGATGTCAAATGAGCTAAAGTTAAAAACTCACGACCTTAGGCCATAACATAGGGGTGATTTTTGCAAAAAAATGACGTTTAGGCCCGGAAAATACTTTTTTCTAGTTTTTCGAGATGATGTGGGCATGCAAGCTTTCGAGTTTCGAGAAGGAATGGTGTGAACAAGCGTGAAAAAATCTCTAGCAAAGTCCGTAAACCCTAGTTTATGATTTTTGGGACCGGTATCATAGTGAAAGTGAGAACTATAGAGACTCATCGACCTCGACCGTGAGCTGAGGTTGATTTTTGCCCAAAAAAGACCGATCAAGATTTGAGTAGTTTTAGACCTAGTTCGATGCCAAACGAGCCAACGATAAAAACTCATGGCCTTTGGCCATGACCTCGGGGTGATTTTTGAAAAAAAAACTACATTTACGCCTAAAAAATAAAATTTTTTAGATTTTCAAGATGATGCGAGCATGAGGGCTTTCGAGTTCGGGAAGGACTGGCGTGAACGAGCGTGAAAAAATCTATAGAAAAATTGTAATCACCGGTTTGAGGTTTTTGGGACTTACATCATAGCAAAAGTGACAAACATAGAGACCCATCGACCTCAATCGTGACTCGAGGTTGATTTTTGCCCAAAAATGGCCAACCAAGTTTTGAGCGAGGTTTAGATGTAGTTTGATGCCAAACGATCCAACAATAAAAACTCATGGCCTTTGGCCATGACCTCGGGTATTTTTTGCAAAAAAACGACATTTAGGCCTAAAAAATACACTTTTCTAGTTTTTTGAGAAGATGCGGGCATGCGGGCTTTCGAGTTTCGGGAAGGGTCTGGTGTGAACGAGCGTGAAAAAAACCTATAGGAAAATGTAATCCATGGTTTGAGGTTTTTGTGACTCGCATTATAGCAAAAGTGACAACTATAGAGACCCATCGACCTCGATCGTGAACTAAGGTTAATTTTCGCTCGAAAACTCGTCGACCAAGTTTTGAGTAGCTTTAGACCTAGTTCGATGGAAAATGAGCCAACGATAAAAACTCATAGTTTTTTTCCACGACCTAGGTGTATTTTTGCCAAAAAATGACGTTTTGGCCCGTAAAATACACTTTTCTAGTTTTTTGACATATTGCGAGCATGTGGGCTTTCGAGTTTTGGGAAGGGCTCGTGTGAACGAGGATGAAAAAATCTACAGGAAAACTATAATCCATGGTTTGAGGTTTTTGGGACCTACATCATAGCAAAAGTGACAAACATAGAGACCCATCGGCCTCGACCGTGACCTAAGGTTGATTTTTGCCCAAAAATGGCCAACCAAGTTTTAAGCGAGTTTAGATGTAGTTCGATGCCAAACGATCTAACGATAAAAATTAATGGCCTTTGGTCATGACCTCGGGGTATTTTTTGTAAAAAACGACGTTTAGGCCTAGAAAATACCCTTTTCTAGTTTTTTGAGAAGATGCGGGCATGCGGCCTTTCGAGTTTCGAGAAGGGTCGGTGTGAACGAGCGTGAAAAAAACCTATAGGAAAAATGTAATCCATGGTTTGAGGTTTTTGTGACTCGCATCATAGCAAAAGTGACAACTGTAGAGACTCATCGACCTCGACCGTGAGCCGAGGTTGATTTTCGCCCAAAAATGGTCGACCAAGTTTTAAGCGAGTTTTAGACTTAATTCGAAGGCAAACGAGCAAACGATAAAAACTCACGGCCTTTGGCCATGACCTCGGGGTGATTTTTCAAAAAACAAAAAAACAACGTTTAGGCCCAAAAATAAAATTTTCTTGTTTTTCGAGATAATGCGGGCATGCGGGCTTTCGAGTTCTTGGAAGAGTCTGGTGTTAACGAGTGTGAAAAAATCTATAGGAAAACTATAATCTCCGGATTGAGGTTTTTGACACCTACATCATAGCAAAAGTGACAACTATAAAGAGTATCGACCTCGACCGTGAGCCGAGGTTAATTTTCTCCCAAAAAAATGGTCGTCCATGTTTCGAGCAATTGTAGACTTATTCGATGCCAAATGAGCCAACGATAAAAACTCATCACCTTTGGCCATGACCTCGGGATGATTTTTGCAAAAAAACGACGTTTAGGTCCAAAAAATAAAATTTTTTAGTTTTTCGAGATGATGCGAGCATGCGAGCTTTCGAGTTCCGAGAAGGGCTAGTGTGAACGAGCGTAAAAAAATCTATAAGAAAATTGTAATCCCCGGTTTGAGGTTTTTGGGACCTACATCATAGCAAACTCGATAACTATAGAGACTCATCGGCCTCGACCGTGAGCTAAGGTTGATTTTCTCCCAAAACCGCCAACAAAGTTTTGAATAGTTATAGACCTAGCTCGATTCCAAATGAGCCAACGATAAAAACACATGGCCTTTGGCCATGACCTTAGGGTGCTTGTTGTAAAAAAAGACGTTTAGGCCAAGAAAATAAAGTTTTTTAGTTTTTCGACATTATGCGGGAATGCGAGCTTTTGAGTTTCGGGAAGGGATGGTGTGAACGAAAGTGAAAAAATCTATAGGAAAACCGTAATTCTTAGTTTGAAGTTTTTGGGACCTACATCATAGAAAAAGTGACAACTATAGAGACTCATCGGCCTCGACCGTGAGCCGAGGTTGATTTTCACCCAAAAATAGCCAACCATGTTTTGAGCGAGTTTTAGACCTAGTTCGATGCCAAATGAGCCAACGATAAAAACTCATGGCCTATGGCCATGACCTTGGGGTGATTTTTGCAAAAAAAAAGATGTTTAGGTCTAAAAATACAATTTTCTAGTTTTTCGAGATGATGCGGGCATGCCGGCTTTTGAGTTCCGGGACGGACTAGGGTGAACGAGCATGAAAAAATCTATAGGAAAACCGTAATTCCTAGTTTGAGATTTTTGGGACCTATATCATAGCAAAAGTGACAACTATAGAGACTCATCGGCCTCGACTATGAACTAAGGTTGATTTTCTCCCAAAAATTGCCAACAAAGTTTTGAGTAGTTGTTAAGCTAGTTCACTTCCAAATGAGCCAACAATAAAAACACATTGCCTTTGGCCATGACCTCGGGGTGCTTGTTGTAAAAAAACGACGTTTAGGCCAAGAAAATATAGTTTTTTAGTTTTTTGAGATTATGCGGGATTCCGAGAAGGGATGGTGTGAACGAACGTGAAAATATATGTAGGAAAACTCTAATTCCTAGTTTGAGGTTTTTGGGACCTACATCATAGCAAAAGTGACAACTATAGAGACTCATCGGCCTCGACCGTGAGTAGAGGTTGATTTTCGCCCAAAAATAGTCAATAATGTTTTGAGCGAGTTTTAGACTCGTTTCGACGCCAAACGAGCCAACGATAAATACTCATGGCCAATGGCCATGACTTTGGGGTGATTTTTGAAACAAAACGATGTTTAGGCCCAAAAAATACACTTTTCTAGTTTTTTGAGATAATACGGGCACGTGAGCTTTCGAGTTTCGGGAAGGGCTTGTGTGAACGAGCGTGAAAAAATCTATAAGAAAACCGTAATCTCTAGTTTGAGGTTTTTGAGACCTACATCATAGCAAAAGTGACAATATAGAGACTCATTAGCCTCGATTGTGAGCTAAGGTTGATTTTTGCTCAAAAATGACCGATCATATTTTGAGTAGTTTTAGACCTAGTTCGATGCCAAACGAGCCAATGGTAAATACTCATGGCCAATGGCCATGACTTTAGGGTGATTTTTGCAACAAAACGACGTTTAGGGCCAAAAAATACACTTTTCTAGTTTTTCGAGATGATGCGGTCATGCGAGATTTCGAGTTCCGGAAGGGTCGGTGTGAACGAGCGTGAAAAAATCTATAAAAAACCGTAATCCCTAGTTTGAGGTTTTTGGGACCTACATCATAGCAAAAGTGACAATATAGAGACTTATTGACCTCGATTGTACGCCGAGGTTGATTTTCTACCAAAAATGGTCAACCATGTTTTGAGTAGTTTTAGACCTAGTTTGATGCCAAACGAGCAACCAATAAATACTCATGGCCCGAGGCCATGATCTTAGGGTGATTTTTGTAAAAAACGATGTTTAGGCCCAAAAAACACACTTTTCTAGTTTTTCGATATGATGCGGGCACGCGGGCATTCGAGTTTCGAGAAGGGTCGGTGTGAACGAGCGTGAAAAAATCTATAGGAAAACTATAATCTCGGGTTTGATGTTTTTGGAACCTATATCATAGCAAAAGTGACAAATATAGAGACTCATCGGCCACGAAAGTGAGCCGAGGTTGATTTTCATCCAAAATTCGTTGACCAAGTTTTGAGCGAGTTTTAGACCTAGTTCGATGCCAAACGAGCAACCGATAAAACTCATGGCCTTTTGCCATGACCTCGGGATGATTTTTGCAAAAAACGACGTTTAGTCCCTAAAAATAGGCTTTTCTAGTTTTTCGAGCCGATGCCGGCATGCAAGGTTTCGAGTTCGGGAAGGACTGGTGTGAATGAGCATGAAAAAATCTAGAGGAAAACCGTAATCCCTAGTTTGAGATTTTTGAGACCGACATCATAGCAAAAGTGGCAAACATAGAGACTCCTCGGCCTCGACTGCGAGCCGAGGTTGATTTTCCCCAAAAATGGCCGATCAAGTTGTGAGCAATTTTAGACCTAGTTCGATGCCAAACGAGCCAACAATAAATACTCATGGCTTGTGGCCATGACCTCAAGGTGATTTTTCAAAAAAACGATGTTTAGGTTTAAAAAATACACTTTTCTAGTTTTTGGAGATGATGCGGGCATGCGGGCTTTCGTGTTTCGGGAAGGGCTTGTGTGAACGAACGTGAAAAAATCTATAGGAAAACTATAATCCCCGATTTGAGGTTTTTGGGACCTACATCATAGCAAAAGTGACAAATATAGAGCCTCTTTGGCCTTAGTCGTGAGATGAGGTTGATTTTCTCCCAAAAATGGCCAACAAAGTTTTGAGCGATTGTAGACCTAGTTCGATTCCAAACGAGCCAACAATAAAAACACATGGCCTTTGGGCATGACCTCGGGGTGATTGTCGTAAAAAAAAAAGACGTTTAGGCCTAGAAAATACGAGCTTTTTAGTTTTTCGAGATTATGCGGTAATGCGAGCTTTCGAGTTTCGAGAAGGGATGGTGTGAACGAGCGTGAAAAATTTTATAGGAAAACTCGTAATTCTTAGTTTGATATTTTTGAGACCTACATCATAGCAAAAGTGACAACTATGGAGACTCATCAACCTCGATTATGAGGTGAGGTTGATTTTTGCCAAAAAATGGCCAACCAAGTTTTGAATAGTTTTAGACATAGTTCGATGCCAAACGAGCCAACGATAAAAACACCGGCCAAACCTCAAGGTGATTTTTGCAAACAAATGACGTTTAGGTCCGGGAAATATAATTTTCTATTTTTTCAAGATAATACGGGCATGCAAGCTTTCGAGTTTCGAGAAGGGGTAGTGTGAACGTGCATGAAAAAATCTATAGGAAAACTATAATCCCTAGTTTGAGTTTTTGGGACCTACATCATAGCAAAAGTGACAACAATGGATACTCATCGGCGTCGGCGTGAGTCGAGGTTGATTTTCGCCCAAAAATGGCCAACAAAGTTTTGAGCGAGTTTTAGACCTAGTTCGATTCCAAACGAGCCAATAATAAAAAGTCATTGCCATTTGCCATGACCTCGGGGTGATTATTGCAAAAAAACGACGTTTAGGCACGGAAAATACACTTTTCTATTTTTCGAGATGATACGAGCATGTGGGCTTTCGAGTTTTAGGAAGGACTCGGTGTGAACGAGTGTGAAAAAGCCTATAGGAAAACTATAATCCATGGTTTGAGGTTTTTAGGACCTACATCATATCAAAAATGACAACTATAGAGACTCATCGGCCTCGACTCGTGAGCCAAGGTTGATTTTCGCCCAAAAAGGCCGACCATGTTTTGAGTAGTTTTAGACCTAGTTCGATGGAAAACGAGCCAATGATAAATACTCATGGCTCGTGGCCATGACCTCGAGGTATTTTTGTAAAAAAAAGACGATTAGGCCCAAAAAATACACTTTTCTAGTTTTTCCGGATGATGTGGGCATGTAGGCTTTCGAGTTTCGGGAAGGGCCGGTGTGAATGAGCATGAAAAAATCTATAGAAAAGCTGTAATCCTTTGAGGTTTTTGGGACCAACATCATAGCAAAAGTGACAACTATAGAGACTCATCTTCCTCGACTCGACCTCGAGGTGATTTTTGAAAAAACATGATGTTTAGGCAAAGAAAATACACTTCTCTAGTTTTTCGAGATGATGCGGGCATGCGAGCATTTGAGTTTCGGAAAGGGTCGGTGTAAACGAAAGTGAAAAAATCTATAGGAAAACTATAATTCCCGGTTTGAGGTTTTTGGTACCTACATCACAACGAACGAGTGACAACTATGGAGAATCATCGGCCTCGACTATGAGTCGAGATTGATTTTCGCCCAAAAATGGCCCACCAAGTTTTGAGCGGTTTTAGAACTACTTCGATGGAAAACGAGCCAACGATAAAAAATATTTGCTTTTGGCCATGACCTCGGGTTGATTATTGCAAAAAAACAATGTTGAGGTCTAGAAATACACTTTTTTAGTTTTTCGTGATTATACGAGAATGCGAGCTTTCGAGTTCGAGAAGGGTCGATGTGAACGAAAGTGAAAAAATCTATAGGAAAACTTTAATCCCTGGTTTGAAGTTTTTGGGACCTATATCATAGCAAAGCCGGCAACTATAGAGACTCATCGGCCTCGACCGTGAGTCGAGGTTGATTTTCACCCAAAAATGGCCAACCATGTTTTGATCGGTTTTAGACACGGTTCGACACCAAACGAGCCCACAATAAAAACTCATGGCCTTTGGCCATGACCTCGACGGGATTTTTGTAAAAGAACGACGTTTAGTCACAAAAAATACACTTTGTATTTTTTCAAGATGATATGACCATGCGGGCTTTCGAGTTCGGGAAGAGTCTGGTGTGAATGAATGTGAAAAAATCTATAGGAAAAATGTAATCCCCGGTTTAAGGTTTTTGTGACCTACATCATAGCAAAAGTAAGACTCTTCGGCCTACTCGTGACTTGAGGTTTATTTTTGCCCAAAAATGGCCAACCAAGTTTTGAGTAGTTTTACACCTAGTTCGATTCCAAACAAGCCAACAATAAAAACTCATGGACAATTGCCATGACCTCGGGGTGATTTTTTCAAAAAAACAACGTTTAGCCACAAAAAATACACTTTTCTAGTTTTTCGAGATGATGCGAGCATGCGGGGTTTCGAGTTCCGGGAAAGGTCTGGTGTGAACGAGTGTCAAAAAATCTATAGGAAAACTCGTAATCCCTAATTTGAGGATTTTGGGACCTATATCACGACAAAATTGACAACTATAGATACTCATCGGCCTCGACTCGTGAGCTAAGGTTGATTTTCGTTCAAAAATGGCCAACCAAGTTTTGAGCGGTTTTAGACCTAGTTCGATGCCAAACGAGCCAACGATAAAAACTCATGAAATTTAGCCATGACCTCGACGTGATTTTTGCAAAAAAATGACGTTTAGGCCCGAAAATACACTTTTTTAGTTTTTCGAGATGATGCGGGCATACGGGCTTTCGAGTTCCGGGAAGGGTCGGTGTGAACGAGCGTGAAAAAATCTATAGAAAAAATGTAATTCCTAGTTTGAGGTTTTTGGTACCTACATCATACCGAAAGTGACAAACATAAAGACTCTTCGGCCTCGACTCGTGACTTGAGGTTGATTTTCACCTAAAAATGGCCGACCAAGTTTTGAGCAAATTTACACCTAGTTCGATTCCAAACGAGCCAACGATAAAAACTCATGAACAATTGCCATGACCTTGGAGTGATTTTTAGAAAAAATGACGTTTAGGCATAGAAAATAAACTTTTCTAGTGTTTTGAGATGATGTGAGCATGCGAACTTTCGAGTTTCGAGAAGGGTCGGTGTGAACGAGCGTGAAAAAATCTATAGGAAAAGCTCGTAATCCCTTGTTTGAGGTTTTTAGGACTTACATCATAGCAAAAGTGACAACTATAGAGACTCATTGGCCTCGACCGTGAGTCGAGGTTGATTTTCTCCCAAAAATGGCCGACCAAGTTTTGAGTAGTTATAGACCTAGTTCGATACGAAACGAGCCAACGATAAAAATGCATGGCCTTTGGCCACGACGTCGAGGTGATTTTTGCAAAAAAATGACGTTTAGGTGCGAGAAAATAACCTTTTCTAGTTTTTTGAGATGATGCGGGCATGTGGGCTTTCGAGTTCCGGGAAGGGTCTGGTGTTAACAAACGTGAAAAAATCTATAGAAAAGCTGTAAACCCTAGTTTGAGGTTTTTGGGACCTACATCATAGGGAAAGTGAACAACTATGGAGACTCATCGGCCTCGACTATGAGCTAAGGTTGATTTTCGCCCAAAAATGGCCAACCAAGATTTGAGTCTGTTTTAGAACTAGTTCGATGGCAAACGAGCCAACGATAAAAACTCATTGCTTTTGGCCATGACCTCGGGGTGAATGTTGGAAAAAAACAACATTGCGGCCTAGAAATACACTTTTTAGTTTTTCGAGATTATGCGAGAATGCGAGCTTTCGAGTTTCGAGAAGGGTCGGTGTGAAAGAGCGTAAAAACATCTATAGGAAAATTGTAATCCCCGGTTTGAGGTTTTAACGACTTACATCATAGCAAAAGTTACAAACTATGGAGACTCATCGGCCTCGACTTTGACTCGAGGTTGATTTTTGCCCAAAAATGGCCAACCATGTTTTGAGCGAGTTTTATACCTAGTTCGATTCCAAATGAGCCAACGATAAGATTCATGGCCATTGGCCATGACCTCGGGGTGATTTTTGAAAAAAACAACGTTTAGGCACGGAAAATACACTTTTTTAGTTTTTCGAGATAATGGGAGCATGCGGCCTTTCGAGTTCTAGGAAGGGTCGGTATGAACGAGCATGAAAAAATCTATAAGAAAACTATAATCCCTTGTTTGAGGTTTTTAGGACTTGCATCATAGCAAAAGTGACAACTATAGAGACTCATCGACCTCGACTGTGAGTTGAGGTTGATTTTCTCCCAAAAATGGCCGACCAAGTTTTGAGCGAGTTATAGACCTAGTTTGATGCCAAACGAGCCAACGATAAAAATGCATGGCCTTTGGCCATGACGTCGAGGTCATTTTTGCAAAAAATGACGTTTAGGCACGTGAAAATAACCTTTTCTAGTTTTTCGAGATGATGTGGGCATGTGGGCTTTCGAGTTCTAGGAAGGGTTGGTGTGAACAAACGTGAAAAAATCTATAGAAAAACTACCGTAAACCTTAGTTTGAGGTTTTTGGGACCTACATCATAGGAAAAGTGAACAACTATAGAGACTAATCGGCCTCGACTATAGCCGAGGTTGATTTTCGCCCAAAAGTGGACGACCAAGATTTGAGTTGTTTTAGAACTAGTTCGATGGCAAACGAGCCGGTGATAAAAACTCATTGCTTTTGGCCATGACCTCGGGGTGATTGTTGGAAAAAAAACAACATCGAGGCCCGTAAATACACTTTTTTAGTTTTTCGAGATTATACGAGAATGCGAGCTTTCGAGTTTCGAGAAAGGTCGATGTGAACGAGCGTAAAAACATCAATAGGAAAACTATAATCCTTGGTTTGAGGTTTTAACGACCTACATCATAGCAAAAGTGACGGACTATGGAGACTCATCGGCCTCGACTTTGACTCGAGGTTGATTTTTGCCTAAAAATGACCAATCATGTTTTGAGCGAGTTTTACATCTAGTTCGATTCCAAATGAGCCAACGATAAAATTCTTGACTTTTGTAAAAAAACGACGTTTAGGCACGGAAAATACACTTTTCTAGTTTTTTGAGATGTGCGGGCATGCAAGCTTTCGAGTTCCTATAAGGGCCGATGTGAACGAGCGTGAAAAAATTTATAGGAAAATTGTAATCCATGGTTTGAGATTTTTGGGACCTACATCATAGCAAAGCCGGCAACTATGAAGACTCATCGTCCTCGACCGTGAGCCGAGGTTGATTTTTACCCAAAAATGGCCAACCATGTTTTGATCAATTTTAGACATAGTTCGACGCCAAATGAGCCATCGATAAAAACTCATGGCTTTCGGCCATGACCTCGGGGTGATTTTTGTAAAAAAACGACGTTTAGGCACGGAAAATACATTTTTCTATTTTTTCAAGATGATGTGAGCATCCGAGCTTTTGAGTTCGGGAAGGGTTGGTGCGAACGAGTGTGAAAAATCTATATGAAAAATGTAATCTCCGGTTTGAGGTTTTTGCGACCTACATCATAGAAAAAGTAACAAACATAAAGACTCTTCGGCCTCGATCGTGACTCCGAGGTTGATTTTCGCCAAAAAATGGCCAATCAAGTTTTGAGAAGTTTTACACCTAGTTCGATTCCAAACGAGCCAACAATAAAAACTCATGGACAATTGCCATGACCTCGGGGTGATTTTTTCAAAAAAACTACATTTAGGCGTAGAAAATACACATTTTTAGTTTTTCAAGATGAGATGAGCATGCGGGCTTTCGAGTTCGAGAAGGGCTTGTGTGAACGAGCATGAAAAAATCTATAGGAACACTATAATCCCCGGTTTGAGGTTTTTGGGACCTATATCATAGAAAAAGTGACAACTATAAAGACTCATCGGTCCCGACTATGAGTCGAGGTTGATTTTCTACAAAAAATGACCAACCAAGTTTTGAGCGAGCTTTGGACATAGTTCCATGGCAAACAAGCCAACAATAAAAACTCATGGTTGATTTTTGCAAAAAAAACGACGTTTACACCCGTAAAATACGCTTTTCTAGTTTTTCGAGATAATACGAGCATGCGGGCTTTCGAGTTCGGGAAGGGTCGGTGTGAACGAGCGTGAAAAAATCTATAGAAAAACCGTAATCCCCGATTTGAGGTTTTTGGGACCTACATCATAACAAAAGTGACAAACATAGAGATTCTTCGACCTCAACTATGACTCGAGGTTGATTTTCACCCAAAAATGGCCAACCAAGTTTTGAGCGAGTTTTAGACCTAGTTCGAGTCCAAATGAGCCAACGACAAAAACTCTTTGCCAATGGCCATAACCTCGGGGTGATTCTTGCAAGAAAACGACTTTTAGGCACGGAAAATACACTTTTCTAGTTTTTTGAGATGATGGGAGCATGCGGGCTTTCGAGTTCTAGGAAGGGTCGGTGTGAATGAGTGTGAAAAAATCTATAGGAAAACGATAATCTCCGGTTTGAGGTTTTTGGGACCTATATCCTAGAAAAAGTGACAAATATAGAACTAATCGGCCTCAACCGTAACTTGAGGTTGATTTTCACCCAAAAATGGCCAACCAAGTTTTGAGCGAGTTTTAGACTTAGTTCGATTCCAAACGAGCTCACTATAAAAACTCTTGGCCATTGGCCATTACCTCGGGGTGATTTTTACAAAAAAATGACGTTTAGGCATAGAAAATACACTTTTCTAGCTTTTCGAGATGATACGAGCATGTGGGCTTTCAAGTTCGGGAAGGGTCGGTGTGAACGAGCGTGAAAAAATCTATAGAAAAACTATAATCCATGGTTTGAGGTTTTTGGGACCTAAATCATAGCAAAAGTGAGAAACATAGAGACTCTTCAACCTCGATCGTGACTCGAGGTTGATTTTTACCCAAAAATGGCCAACCAAGTTTTGAGCGAGTTGTAGACCTAGTTCGATTGCAAACGAGCCAATGATCAAAACGAATGGCTCGTGGGCATGACCTCGAGGTGATTTTTGTAAAAAATTGACATCCATGCCCAAAAAATAAGCTTTTCTAGTTTTTCGAGATGATACGGGCATGTGGGCTTTCGAGTTCCGGGAAGGGCTAGTGTGAACGATCGTGAAAAAATCTTTAGGATAACTCGTAAACCTTGGTTTGAGGTTTTTGGGACCTACATCATAGGAAAAGTGAAAATTATAGAGACTCATCGACCTCGACCGTGAGCCGAGGTTGATTTTTGCCTAAAAATGGTCGACCAAGTTTCGAGGAGTTTTACAACTAGTTCGATGGAAAACAAGCCAACAATAAAAACTCATGGCCTTTGGCCATGACCTCGGGGTGATTTTTGCAAAAAAAAACACGACGTTTAGTCACGTAAAATACGCTTTTCTAGTTTTTTGAGATAATGCGGGCATGCGGGCTTTCGAGTTCCGGGAAGGGTTGGTGTGAACGAGCGTGAAAAAATCTATAGGAAAATTATAATCCTTGTTTTGAGGTTTTTGGGACCTACATCATAGCAAAAGTGACAAACATAGAGACTCTTCGACCTCGATCGTGACTCGAGGTTGATTTTCGCCCAAAAATTGCCAACCAAGTTTTGAGTAGTTTTAGACCTAGTTCGATTCCAAACAAGCCAATAATAAAAACTCTTGGCTAATGGCCATAACCTCGAGGTGATTTTTACAAGAAAACGACATTTAGGCACGTAAAATACACTTTTCTAGTTTTTCGAGATGATGCAAGCATACGAGCTTTCGAGTTCGGGAAGGACCGGTGTGAATGAGTGTGAAAAAATCTATAGGAAAACTATAATCCTTGGTTTGAGGTTTTAGGGACCTACATCCTAGAAAAAGTGACAAATATAAAGATTCATCGACCTCGACCGTGACTCGAGGTTGATTTTTGTCGAAAAACGACCAACCAAGTTTTGAGCGAGTTTTAGACCTAGTTTGATTCCAAACGAGCCAACGATAAAACCTCTTGGCCATTGGCCATAACCTAAGGGGGATTTTTGTAAAAAAACGATGTTTAGGCATAGAAAATACACTTTTCTAGTTTTTCGAGATGATACGAGCATGCGAGCTTTCAAGTTCGGGAAGAGCTGGTGTGAACAAGCGTGAAAAAATTTATAGGAAAACTATAATCCCCGGTTTGAGGTTTTTGGGACCTACATCATAGCAAAAGTGACAAACATAGAGGCTCTTCGACCTTGATCGTGACTCCGAGGTTGATTTTTGCCCAAAAATGGCTAATCAAGTTTTGAACAGCTTTTAAACCTAGTGTGATTCGAAACGAGCCAACGATAAAAACTATTTGCCATTGGCCATAACCTCGGGGTGATTTTTGCAAAAAAAATGATGTTTAGGCATAGAAAATACATTTTTCTAGTTTTTTAAGATAGTGCGGGCATGCAGGATTTGGAGTTCCGGGAAGGGTCGGTGTGAACGAATGTGAAAAAATCTATAGGAAAACCGTAATCACCGGTTTGTGATTTTTGAGACCTACATCATAGCAAAAGTGATAAATATAGAGACTCTTCGACCTCGATCGTGACTCCGAGGTTGATTTTCGCCCAAAAATAGCCAACCAAATTTTAAGCTATTTTAGACCTAGTTCGATTCTAAACAAGCTAACGATAAAAACTCTTGGCCAATGACCATAACCTCGGGGTGATTTTTACAAGAAAACGACGTTTAGGTATAGAAAATATACTTTTCTAGTTTTTCGAGATGATGCGAAAATACGAGCTTTCGAGTTCGGGAAGGGTCGGTGTGAACGAGCGTAAACTATAATCCCCGGTTTGAGGTTTTTGGGACCTACATCCTAGAGAAAGTGACAAATATAGAGACTCATCGGCCTCGACCGTGACTCGAGGATGATTTTCGCCCAAAAATGACCAACCAAGTTTTGAGCGAGTTTTAGACCTAATTCGATTCCAAACGAGCCAACGATAAAAAATCTTGGCCATTGGCCATAACCTCGGGTTGATTTTTGCAAAAAAACAACGTTTAGGCATAAAAAAATACACTTTTCTAGTTTTTCAAGATGATACGAGCACGCGAGCTTTTACTTTCACGTTCTTGGAACGACTGGTGTGAACAAGCATGAAAAAATCTGTAGGAAAGCTATAATCCTTGGTTTTAGGTTTTTGGGACCTAAATCATAGCAAAAGTACCAAACATAGAAACTTTTCAGCCTCGATCGTGACTCGAGGTTGATTTTCGCCCGAAAATGGCCAACCAAGTTTTGAGCAATTATAGGCCTAGCTCGATGCCAAACGAGCCAACGATAAAAACGAATGGCCTTTGGCCATGACATCGAGGTAATTTTTGCCAAAAAATGATGTTCGACCCAAAAAATAAGCTTTTCTAGTTTTTTGAGATGATGCGGGCATGTCGGCTTTTGAGTTCGGGAAGGAGTCGGTGTGAACGAGCGTGAAAAAATCTATAGGATATCCGTTAACCCCGGTTTAAGTTTTTTGGGACCTACATCATTTTAAAAGTGATAATTATGGAGACTCATCGGCCTCGACCGTGAGCTAAGGTTGATTTTTGCCCAAAAATGGCCGACCAAGTTTGGAGGAGTTTTAGAACTAGTTCGATGGCAAACAAGCCAACAATAAAAACTCATGGCCTTTGGCCATGACCTCGGGGTGATTTTTGCAAAAAAACGACGTTTAGGCATAGAAAATACACTTTTCTAGTTTTTTGAGATAATGCGGGCATGCGGGCTTTCGAGTTCGGAAGGGCCGGTGTGAACGAGCGTGCAAAAATCTATAGGAAAACTATAATCCTTGGTTTGAGGTTTTTGGGACCTAAGTCATAGCAAAAGTGACAAACATAGAGTCTCTTCGACCTCGATTGTGACTTGAGGTTGATTTTCGCCCAAAAATGGCCAACCAAATTTTGAGCGAGCTTTAGACCTAGTTCGATTCCAAACAAGCCAACGATAAAAACTCTTGGCCAATGCCATAACCTCGGGTGATTTTTGCAAGAAAATGACGTACGTTTAGGTATAGAAAATACACCTTTCTAGTTTTTCGAGATGATGCGAGCATGCAAGCTTTCGAGTTCTAGGAAGGGTCGGTGTGAACAAGCGTAAACTATAATCCCCGGTTTGAGATTTTTGGGACCTACATCCTAGAAAAAGTGACAAATATAGAGACTCATCGGCCTCGATCGTGACTCGAGGTTGATTTTTACCCAAAATTGGCCAACCAAGTTTTGAGCGAGTTTTTAACCTAGTTCGATTCCAAACGAGCCAACGATAAAAACTCTTGGCCATTGACCATAACCTCGGGGTGATTTTTGCAAAAAAAAATGACGTTTAGGCATAGAAAATACACTTTTCTAGTGTTTCGAGATGATACGAGCATGCGAGCTTTCTAGTTTTAGGAAGGGCTGGTGTGAACAAGCGTGAAAAAATCTTTAGAAAAACTATAATCCTTGGTTTGAGGTTTTTGGGACCTATATCATAGGAAAAGTGAGAAACATAGAGACTCTTCGGCCTCGACCGTGAACTAAGGTTGATTTTCGCCCAAAAATGGCCAACCAAGTTCGAGCGAGTTTTAGACCTAATTCGATTCCAAACAAGCCAACAATAAAAACTCTTGGCCAAGGGCCATAACATCGGAGTGGTTTTTGCAAGAAAATGACGTTTAGGCATAGAAAATACACTTTTCTAGTTTTTTGAGATGATGCAAGCATGCGGGCTTTCGAGTTCGGGAAGGGCAAGTGTGAATGACCGTAAACTATAATCCATGGTTTAAGGTTTTTGAGATCTACATCCTAGAAAAATTGACAAATATAGAGACTCATCGACCTCGACCGTGACTCGAGGTTGATTTTCGCCCAAAAATGGCCAACCAACTTTTTAGCGAGTTTTATACTTAGTTCGATTCCAAACAAGCCAACGATAAAAAATCTTGGCCATTAGCCATAACCTTGGGATGATTTTTGCAAAAAAACGAAGTTTAGGCACGTAAAATACACTTTTCTAGTTTTTTGAGATGATATGAGCATATGGGCTTTTAAGTTCTAGGAAGGGCGAGTGTGAACAAGCGTGAAAAAATCTTTAGGAAAACAATAATCCCCGGTTTGAGATTTTTGGGACCTACATCATAGCAAAAGTGATAAACACAGAGACTCTTCGACCTCGATCGTGACTCGAGGTTGATTTTTGTCCAAAAATGGCTAACCAAGTTTTGAGCACTTTTAGACCTAGTTTGATTCCAAACGAGCCAATGATAAAAACTCTTGGCCATTGGCCATAACCTCGGGGTGATTTTTGTAAAAAAATGACATTTAGACACGTAAAATACACTTTTGTAGTTTTTCGAGATGATATGAGCATGCGGTCTTTCGGGTTCGGGAAGGGTCTGGTGTGAACAAGCGTGAAAAAATCCGTAGGAAAACAATAATCCCCGGTTTTAGGTTTTTTGGACCTAAATCATAGTAAAAGTGAAAAATATAGAGATTCTTCAGACCTCGATCGTGACTCGAGGTTGATTTTCGTCTCAAAATGGCCAACCAAGTTTTGAGCGATTGTAGACCTAGTTCAATGCCAAACGAGCCAACGATAAAAAGGAATGTCCTTTGGGCACGACCTCGAGGTGATTTTTGCAAAAAAATGACGTTCGTGCCTAAAAAATAAGCTTTTCTAGTTTTTTGAGATGATGCGGGCATGTGAGCTTTCGAGTTTCGGGAAGGGCTGTTGTGAAAGAGCATGAAAAAATCTATAGGATAACTCTAAAACCTGGTTTGAGGTTTTTGGGACCTACATCATTGGAAAAGTGACCATTATGGAGACTCATCGGCCTCAATCATGAGCCGAGGTTCATTTTCGCCCAAAAATGGCCGATCAAGTTTCGAGGAGTTTTAGAACTAGTTTGATGGCAAACAAGCCAACAATGAAAACTCATGGCCTTTGGCCATGACCTCGGGGTTATTGTTGAAAAAAACGACGTTTAGGCACGTAAAATACACTTTTCTAGTTTTTTGAGATAATGCGGGCATGCGGGCTTTCGAGTTCCGGGAAGGGTCTGGTGTGAACGAGCGTGAAAAAATCTATAGGAAAATTGTAATCCTTGGTTTGAGGTTTTTGGGACCAACATCATAGCAAAAGTGACAAACATAGAGACTCTTCGACCTCGATTGTGACTCGAGGTCGATTTCGCCCAAAAATGGCCGACCATGTTTTGAGCGAGTTTTAGACCTAGTTCGATGCCAAACGAGCCAACGATAAAACTCATGGCCTTTGGCCATGACCTTCGAGTTATTTTTGGAAGAAAATGACGTTTAGGCCCAAAAAATACACTTTTCTAGTTTTCAAGATAATACGGGCATGTGGGCTTTCGAGTTTCGGGAAGGCGTTTGTGTGAACAAACAGGAAAAAATATATAGAAAAACTATAATCCCTCTTTTGAGGTTTTTGGGACCTAACTCATAGCAAAAGCGACAAATATGGAGACTCATCAGCCTCGACTCGTGAGTCGAGGTTGATTTTCGCCCAAGAATGGTCGATCATGTTTTGAGCACTTTTAGACCTAGTCCGATGCCAAATGAGCCAACGATAAAACTCATGGCCTATGGCCATTACCTTGGGATGATTTTTGAACAAAAAAAACAACGTTTAGGCCTAAAAAATACACTTTTCTAGTTTTTTGAGATAATACAAGCATGCGAGCTTTCGAGTTCGGGAAGGGTTTGTGTGAACGAGCGTGAAAAAATCTATAGAAAAACTATAATCCCTCTTTAGAGGTTTTTGGGACCTACATCATAGCAAAAGTGACAAACATAGAGACTCTTTGGCCTCGATTGTGTCTTGAGTTTGATTTTCACCTAAAAATGGTCGACCATCTTTTGAGCGAGTTTTAGACCTATTTCGATGCCAAACGATCAAACGATAAAAACTCTTGGTCGTTGGCCATAATCTCGGGGTGATTTTTGCAAAAAAATGACTTTTAGGCACGTAAAATACACTTTTCTAGTTTTCGAGATGAAGCGAGCATTCGAGCTTTCGAGTTCTTTGAAAGGTCGGTGTGAACGAGCGTGAAAAAATTTATAAGAAACCTATAATCCCTAGTTTGAGGTTTTTGGGACCTACATCATAGAAAAAGTGACAAATAGAGATACTCATCGGCCTTGACCGTGACTCGAGGTTAATATTTGCCCAAAAACAACCCACCAAGTTTTGGGCAGTTTTAGACCTAGTTCGATTCCAAATGAGCCAACGATAAAACCTCATTGCCATCGGCCATGACCTCGGGGTGATTTTTTTAAAAAAACGATGTTTAGGTATAGAAAATATACTTTTCTAGTTTTTCGAGATGATGCGAGCAAGCGGGCTTCCAAGTTCGGAAAGTGGTCGGTGTGAATGAGCGTGAAAAAATCTATAGGAAAACTATAATCTTTGGTTTGAGGATTTTGGGACTTACATCATAACAAAAGTGAGAACTATAGAGACCGATCGGCCTCGACCGTGAGTCGAGGTTGATTTTCGCCTAAAAATGGTCGAGCATGTTTTGAGCAATTTTAGACCCAATTCGATACCAAATGAGCCAACGATAAAAACTCATGGCCTTTGGCCATGACCTTAGAGTGATTTTTAGAAAAAAGTGACGTTTAGGCCTAGAAAATATAATGTTTTTAGTTTTTCAAGAAGATATGGGCATGCGAGCTTTCAAGTTTCGGGAAGAGTCGGAGTGAACGAGCATGAAAAAATCTATAGAAGCACTCGTAATCCCTGGTTTGAGGTTTTTGGACCTACATCGTAGAAATAGTGACAACAATAAACTTATCGGCCTTGATCGTGAGCCGAGGTTGACTTTCTCTCAAAAATGGTCGACAAAGTTTTGAGCGAGTTGTAGACCTAATTCGATGCCAAACAAGCCAACAATAAAAACTCATGGCCTTTGGCCGTGACCTTGGGTTGGTTTTTTAAAAAAACGACGTTTTGGCCCGGAAAATACACCTTTCTAGTTTTTCAAGATGATGTGGGCATGCGTGCTTTCGAGTTTCGGGAAGGGCTAGTGTGAACGAGTGTGAAAAAATCTATATGAAAACCGTAATCCTTGGTTTGAGGTTTTTGGGACCAACATCATAGCAAAAGTGACAAACATAGAGACTCTTCGACCTCGATTATGACTCGAGGTTGATTTTTGCCCAAAAATAACCGACCATGTTTTGAGCGAGTTTTAGACTTAATTCGATGGAAAACGAGCCAACGATAAAACTCATGGCCTTTGGCCATACTTTCGGATGATTTTTGGAAGAAAATGACGTTTAGGCCCAAAAAATACACTTTTCTAGTTTTTCAAGATAATACGGGCATGTGGGCTTTCAAGTTTCGGGAAGGCGTTTGTGTGAACGAGCATGAAAAAATCTATAGAAAAACAATAATCCCTCTTTTGAGGTTTTTGGGACCTAACTCATAGCAAAAGTGACAAATATAGAGACTCATCAACCTCGACCGTGAGATGAGATTGATTTTCGCCCAAGAATGGTTGATCATGTTTTGAGCGAGTTTTAGACCTAGTCCGATGCCAAATGAGCCAACGATAAAATTCATGGCCTATGGCCATTACCTTAGGATGATTTTTGGAAAAAAGACAATATTTAGGCCTAAAATATACACTTTTCTAGTTTTTTGAGATAATACAAGCATGCGAGCTTTCGAGTTCCGGAAGGGCTTGTGTGAACGAGCACGAAAAAATCTATAGAAAAACTATAATCCATCTTTTGAGGTTTTTAGGACCTACATCATAGCAAAAGTGACAAACATAGAGACTTTTCGGCCTCGACTATGTCTTGAGTTTGATTTTCACCCAAAAATGGTCGACCATCTTTTGAGTAGTTTTAGACCTAGTTCGATGCCAAATGATCGAACGATAAAAAATCTTGGCCGTTGGCCATAATCTCGGGGTGATTTTTGCAAAAAAATGACTTTTAGGCACGGAAAATACACTTTTCTAGTTGTTCGAGATGAAGCGAGCATTCGGGCTTTCGAGTTCTTTGAAGGGTCGGTGTGAACGAGTGTGAAAAAATTTATAAGAAAGCTATAATCCCTAGTTTGAGGTTTTTGGGACCTACATCATAGAAAAAGTGATAAATATCGAGACTCATCCGCCTCGACCGTGACTCGAGGTTGATTTTTACCCAAAACGACCCACGAAGTTTTAGGCGAGTTTTAGACCTAGTTCAATTCCAAACAAGCTAACGATAAAAACTCTTGGCCAATGGCCATAACCTCGGGGTGATTTTTGCAAGAAAATGACGTTTAGGTACGTAAAATACACTTTTTTAGTTTTTCAAGATGATGCGAATATACGAGCTTTCGAGTTCTAAGAAGGGTCGGTGTGAACGAGCGTAAACTATAATCCCCGTTTGAGGTTTTTGGGACCTACATCCTAGAGAAAGTGACAAATATAGAGACTCATCGGCCTCGACCGTGACTCGAGGATGATTTTTGCCTAAAAATGGCCAACCAAGTTTTGAGTAGTTTTAGACCTAGTTCGATTCCAAACAAGCCAACGATAAAAACTCTTGGCCATTGGCCATAGCCTCGGGGTGATTATTGTAAAAAAATGACGTTTAGGCACGTAAAATACACTTTTCTAGTTTTTCAAGATGATACGAGCATGCGAGCTTTCACGTTCTTGGAAGGGTTGGTGTGAACAAGCATAAAAAAATCAGTAGGAAAGCTATTATCTCCGGTTTTAGGTTTTTGGGACCTAAATCATAGCAAAAGCACCAAACATAGAAACTCTTCGACCTCAATCGTGACTCCGAGGTTGATTTTCGTCCAAAAATGGCCAACCAAGTTTTGAGCAATTATAGGCCTAGTTCGATGCCAAACGAGCCAACGATAAAAACGAATGGCCTTTGGCCATGACATCGAGGCAATTTTTGCAAAAAAATGATATTCGATCCAAAAAAAAAGCTTTTCTAGTTTTTTGAGATGATGCGGGCATATGGGCTTTCGAGTTCCGGAAGAGTCGGTGTGAACGAGCGTGAAAAAATCTATATGATAACCGTTAACCTTGGTTTAAAGTTTTTGGGACCTACATCATTTTAAAAGTGACAATTATAGAGACTCATCGACCTTGATCGTGAGTCGAAGTTGATTTTTGCCCAAAAATGGCCAACCAAGTTTAAAGGAGTTTTAGAACTAGTTCGATGGCAAACAAGCCAACAATAAAAACTCATGGCCTTTGGCCATGACGTCGAGGTTATTTTTGCAAAAAAAACAACGTTTAGGCACGAAAAATACACTTTTCTAGTTTTTTTAGATAATGCGAGCATGCGGGCTTTCGAGTTCCGAAAGGGTCGGTGTGAACGAGCGTAAAAAAATCCATAGGAAAACTATAATCCTTGGTTTGAGGTTTTTGGGACCTAAATCATGGCAAAAGTGACAAACATAGAGTCTCTTCGACCTCGACTGTGACTTGAGGTTGATTTTCGCTCAAAAATGGCCAACCAAGTTTTGAGCAGCTTTTAGACCTAATTCAATTCCAAACAAGCCAATGATAAAAACTCTTGGCCAATGTCATAACCTCGGGTGATTTTTGCAAGAAAATGACGTTTAGGCACGGAAAATACACTTTTCTAGTTTTTCGAGATGATGCGAGCATGTGAGCTTTCAAGTTCGGGAAGGGTCTGGTGTGAACAAGCGTATACTATAATCCCTCGTTTGAGGTTTTTTGAACCTACATCTTAGAAAAAGTGACAAATATAGAGACTCATCGACCTCAACCGTGAGCCGAGGTTGATTTTTTCCCAAAAATGGCCAACCAAGTTTTGAGCCGTTTTTGACCTAGTTCGATTCCAAACGAGCCAATGATAAAAACTCTTGGCCATTGACCATAACCTCGGGGTGATTTTTGCAAAACAACCGACGTTTAGGCATAGAAAATACACTTTTCTAGCTTTTCGAGATGATACGAGCATGCGAGCTTTCTAGTTTTGGGAAGGGCTAGTGTGAACAAGCGTGAAAAAATCTTTAGAAAAACTATAATCCTTGGTTTGAGGTTTTTGGGAGCTACATCATAGCAAAAGTGAGAAATATAGAGACTCTTCGACCTCGATCGTGAACCGAGGTTGATTTTCGCCGAAAAATGACCAACCAAGTTTTGAGCGAGTTTTAGACCTAATTCGATTTCAAACAAGCCAACGATAAAAACTCTTGGCCAAGTGGCCATAACCTCGGAGTGGTTTTTGCAAGAAAATGACATTTAGGCATAGAAAATACACTTTTCTAGTTTTTTGAGATGATGCGAGCATGCGGGCTTTCGAGTTCGGGAAAGGCAAGTGTGAATGACCGTAAACTATAATCCGTGGTTTGAGGTTTTTGAGATCTACATCCTAGAAAAAGTGGCAAATATAGAGACTCATCGACCTCGACCGTGACTCGAGGTTGATTTTCGCCCAAAAATGGCCAACCAACTTTTTAGCGAGTTTTATACTTAGTTCGATTCCAAACAAGCCAACGATAAAAAATCTTGGCCATTAGCCATAACCTTGGGATGATTTTTGCAAAAAAACGAAGTTTAGGCACGTAAAATACACTTTTCTAGTTTTTTGAGATGATATGAGCATATGGGCTTTTAAGTTCTAGGAAGGACAGGTGTGAACAAGCGTGAAAAAATCTTTAGGAAAACAATAATCCCCGGTTTGAGATTTTTGGGACCTACATCATAGCAAAAGTGATAAACACGAGACTCTTCGACCTCGATCGTGACTCGAGGTTGATTTTTGTCCAAAAATGGCTAACCAAGTTTTGAGCACTTTTAGACCTAGTTTGATTCCAAACGAGCCAATGATAAAAACTCTTGGCCATTGGCCATAACCTCGTGGTGATTTTTGTAAAAAAATGACATTTAGGCACGTAAAATACACTTTTGTAGTTTTTCGAGATGATATGAGCATGCGGTCTTTCGGGTTCGGGAAGGGTCGGTGTGAACAAGCGTGAAAAAATCGTAGGAAAACAATATTCCCTAGTTTTAGGTTTTTGGGACCTAAATCATAGTAAAAGTGAAAAATATAGAGATTCTTCGACCTCGATCGTGACTCCGAGGTTGATTTTCATCTAAAAATGGCCAACCAAGTTTTGAGCAAGTTGTAGACCTAGTTCAATGCCAAACAAGCCAACGATAAAAAGGAATGGCCTTTGGGCACGACCTCGAGGTGATTTTTGTAAAAAAATGACGTTCGTGCCCAAAAAATAAGCTTTTCTAGTTTTTCGAGATGATGCGAGCATGTGGGCTTTTGAGTTTCGGGAAGGGCTATTGTGAAAGAGCATGAAAAAATCTATAGGATAACTCTAAAACCTGGTTTGAGGTTTTTGGAACCTACATCATTGGAAAAGTGACAATTATGGAGACTCATTGGCCTCGATTATGAGCCGAGGTTGATTTTCGCCCAAAAATGGCCGACCAAGTTTCGAGGAGTTTTAGAACTAGTTCGATGGCAAACAAGCCAACAATAAAAACTCATGGCCTTGGGCCATGAACTCGGGGTGATTTTTGCAAAAAAATGACGTTTAGGCACAAAAAATACACTTTTTTAGTTTTTTGAGATAATGTGGGCATGCGGGCTTTCGAGTCCGGGAAGGGTCGGTGTGAATGAGCGTGAAAAAATCTATAGGAAAACCGTAATCCTTGGTTTGAGGTTTTTGGGACCAACATCATAGTAAAAGTGACAAACATAGAGACTCTTCGACCTCGATTGTGACTTGAGGTTGATTTTCGCCCAAAAATGGCCGATCATATTTTGAGCGAGTTTTAGACCTAGTTCGATTCCAAACGAGCCAACGATAAAACTCATGGCCTTTGGCCATGACCTTTGGCCATGACCTTTGGATGATTTTTGGAAGAAAATGACGTTTAAGCCCAAAAAATACACTTTTCTAGTTTTTCAAAATAATACGAGCATGCGGGCTTTCGAGTTTCGGAAAGGCGTTTGTGTGAACGAGCGTGAAAAAATATATAGGAAAACTATAATCCCTCTTTTGAGGTTTGTGGGACCTAACTCATAGCAAAAGTGACAAATATAGAGACTCATCGGCCTCGACCGCGAGGTGAGGTTGATTTTCGCCCAAAAATGGTCGATCATGTTTTGAGCGAGTTTTAGACCTAGTCCGATGCCAAACGAGCTAACGATAAAACTCATGGCCTTTGGCCATGACCTTCGGGTTATTTTTGGAAGAAAATGACGTTTAGGCTCAAAAAATACACTTTTCTAGTTTTTCAAGGTAATACGGGCATGTGGGCTTTCGAGTTTCGGGAAGGCGTTTGTGTGAACGAGCATGAAAAAATCTATAGGAAAACTATAATCCCTCTTTTGAGGTTTTTGGGACCTAACTCATAGCAAAAGCGACAAATATGGAGACTCATCGACCTCGACTCGTGAGTCGAGGTTGATTTTCGCCCAAGAATGGTCGATCATGTTTTGAGCACTTTTAGACCTAGTCCGATGCCAAACGAGCCAACGATAAAACTCATGGCCTATGGCCATTACCTTGGGATGATTTTTGGGAAAAGAAAACAATGTTTAGGCCTAAAAATACAGTTCTCTAGTTTTTCGAGATAATACGAGCATGCGAGCTTTCGAGTTCCGGAAGGGCTTGTGTGAACGAGCGTAAAAAATCTATAGAAAAACTATAATCCCTCTTTTGAGGTTTTTGGGACCTACATCATAGCATAAGTGACAAACATAGACTCTTCGAGCATTGACTATGTCTTGAGTTTGATTTTCACCCAAAATGGTCGACTATCTTTTGAGTAGTTTTAGACCTAGTTCGATGCCAAACGATCGAACGATAAAACCTCTTGGCCGTTGGCCATAATCTCGGGGTGATTTTTGCAAAAAAATGACTTTTAGGCACGTAAAATACACTTTTCTAGTTTTTCGAGATGAAGCGAGCATTCGGGCTTTCGAGTTCTTTGAAGGAGTCGGTGTGAACGAGCGTGAAAAAATTTATAAGAAAGTCTGTAATCCCTAGTTTGAGGTTTTTGGGACCTATATCATAGAAAAAATGACAAATATGGAGACTCATCGACCTCAATCGTGACTCGAGGTTGATTTTTGCCTAAAAACGACCCACCAAGTTTTGGGTAGTTTTAGACCTAGTTCGATTCCAAATGACCAATGATAAAACCTCATTGCCATTGGCCATGACCTCGGGGTGATTTTTGTTAAAAAACGATGTTTAGGTATAGAAAATATACATTTTTAGTTTTTCGAGATGATGCAAGCAAGCGGGCTTCCAAGTTCCGGAAAGGGTCGGTGTGAATGAGCGTGAAAAAATCTATAGGAAAACTATAATCTTTGGTTTGAGGATTTTGGGACTTACATCATAGCAAAAGTGAGAACTATAGAGATCGATCGGCCTCGACCGTGAGCCGAGGTTGATTTTCGCCTAAAAATGGCCGAGCATGTTTTGACAATTTTTAGACCCAATTCGATGCCAAATGAGCCAACGATAAAAACTCATGGCCTTTGGCCATGACCTCGCAGTGATTTTTGGAAAAAAGTGACGTTTAGGCCTAGAAAATACAATTTTTTTAGTTTTTCAAGAAGATATGGGCATGCGACGTATCGAGTTTCGGGAAGAGTCTGGAGTAGACGAGCGTGAAAAAATCTATAGGAACACCGTAATCCCCGGTTTGAGGTTTTTTTGGCCTACATCGTAGAAAAAGTGATAACAATAAACTCATCGGCCTTGATCGTGAGTTGAGGTTGACTTTCTCTCAAAAATGGCCGACCAAGTTTTGAGCGATTGTAGACCTAATTCGATGCCAAACAAGCTAACAATAAAAGCCGATGGCCTTTGGCCGTGACCTTAGGGTGGTTTTTAAAAAAAAATGACGTTTTGGCCCGGAAAATACACCTTTCTAGTTTTTCAAGATGATGCGGGCATGCGGGCTTTCGAGTTTTGGGAAAGGCTAGTGTGAATGAGCATGAAAAAATCTATAGGAAAACTATAATCCTTGGTTTGAGGATTTTAGGACCTACATCATAGCAAAAGTGAGAACTATAGAGTTGATCGACCTTTAGTGTGAGTCGAGGTTGATTTTCTCCCAAAAATGGCCGACCAAGTTTTGAGCGAGTTGTAAACCTAGTTCGATGGCAAACGAGCCAACGATAAATACTCATGGCCTATGGCCATGACTTTGCGGTGATTTTTGCAAAAAAAACAACGTTTAGGCCTAGAAAATACACTTTTTAGTTTTTTGAGATGATGCGGGCATGCGGGCTTTCGAGTTCCGGGAAGGGTCTGGTGTGAACGAGCATGAAAAAATCTATAGTAAAACCGTAATCCCCGGTTTCGGTTTTTGGGACCTACATCGTAGAAAAAGTGACAACTATAGACACTTATCGGCCTTGATCGTGAGCCGAGGTTGATTTTCTTTCAAAAATGGTCGACCAAGTTTTGAGCAATAGTAAACCTAGCTCGATGGCAAATGAGCCAACGATAAATACTCATGGCTTGTGGCCATGACTTTGGGGTGATTTTTGCAAAAAAATGACGTTAAGGCCTAAAAAATACACTTTTCTAGTTTTTTGAGATTATGCGGGCACATGGCCATTCAAGTTTCGGGAAGGGTCGGTGTGAATGAGCGTGAAAAAATTAATAGAAAAATGGTAATCCTTGGTTTGAGGTTTTTGGGACCTAAATCATAGCAAAAGTGACAAATATAGAGACTCATCGACCTCGACCGTGAGTCGAGGTTGATTTTCGCTCAAAAATGGCCGATCATGTTTTGAGCGAGTTTTAGACCTAGTCCGATGCTAAACGAGCCAACAATAAAACTCATGGCCTTTGGATGATTTTTGGGAAAAAACAATGTTTAGGCCCAAAAAATATACTTTTCTAGTTTTTTGAGATAATACGAGCATACGGGCTTTAGAGTTCCGGGAAGGGCTTGTGTGAACGAGCGTGAAAGAATCTATAGGAAAACCGTAATCCCTCTTTTGAGGTTTTTGGGGCCTACATTATAGCAAAATTGACAAACATAGAGAGTCTTTGACCTCGACCGTGACTTGAGGTTGATTTTTGCCCAAAAATGGCTAACCATCTTTTGAGTAGTTTTAGACCTAGTTCGATGCCAAACGATCAAACGATAAAAACTCTTGGCCATTGGCCATAATCTCGGGGTAATTTTTGTAAAAAAATGACTTTTAGACACATAAAATACACTTTTTAGTTTTTCGAGATGAAGCGAGCATGCGGGATTTTGAGTTTCGGGAAGGGTCGGTGTGAACGAGCGTGAAAAAATCTATAAGAAAACTCGTAATCCCTAGTTTGAGGTTTTTCGAACATACATCATAGAAAAAGTGACCAATATAAAGACTCATTAGCCTCGATCGTGACTTGAGGTTGATGTTTGCACAAAAACGAACCACCAAGTTTTGGAAAGTTTTAGACGTAGTTCGATTCCAAATGAGCCAACGATAAAACCTCATGGCCATTGGCTATGACCTTAGGGTCATTTTTATAAAAAAAAATGACGTTTAGGCATAGAAAATATACTTTTTTAGTTTTTCGAGATGATGCGAGAATTGCGGGCTTTCGAGTTTCGGAAAGGGCTAGTGTGAATGAGCATGAAAAAATCTATAGGAAAACTATAATCCTTGGTTTGAGGAATTTGGGACCTACATCATAGCAAAAGTGAGAACTATAAAGACCGATCGGCCTCGATTGCGGTAGTTTTAGACCTAGTTCGATGCCAAACGAGCAAACGATAAAAACTCATGGCCTTTGGCCATGACCTCGGAGTGATTTTTGGAACAAATTGACATTTAGGCCTAGAAAATACACATTTTTAGTTTTTCGAGAAGATGTGGACATGCGGGCTTTCAAGTTCGGGAAAGGCTGGAGTGAACGAGCGTGAAAAAAATTTATAGGAGCATTGTAATTCCTGGTTTGAGGTTTTTGGGACCTACATCATAGAAAAAGTGACAACAATAGACTCATAGGCCTTAACCGTGAGCCGAGGTTGATTTTCTCTCAAAAATGGCCGACCAAGTTTTGAGACGTTGTAGACCTAGTTCGATGCCAAACATGTCAACAATAAAAACTCATGGCCATTGGCCATGACCTCGGGGTGATTTTTGTAAAAACGACGTTTTGGTCCGGAAAATACACTTTTCTAGTTTTTCCGGATGATGCGGGCATGCGGACTTTTGAGTTCCGGAAAGGTCGGCGTGAACGAGCGTGAAAAAATCTATAGAAAAACTATAATCCTTGGTTTGAGGATTTTGGGACGTACATCATAGCAAAAGTGAGAACTATAGAGACTAATTAGCCTCGACTATGAGCTGAGGTTGATTTTTGCCCAAAAATGATCGACCAAGTTTTGAGCGAGTTTTAGACCTAGTTCTATGCCAAATGAGCCAATGATAAAAACTCATGGCCTTTAGCCATGACCTCGGGGTGATTTTTGTAAAAAAATGACGTTTAGACCTAGAAAAAATATTTTTTTAGTTTTTTAAGATGATGCATGCATGTGGGCTTTCGAGTTCGGGAAGGGCTGGTATGAATGAGCATGAAAAAATTTATAAGAAAATGGTAATCCTTGGTTTGAGGTTTTTTGGGACCTAAATCATAGCAAAAGTGATAAATATGGAGACTCATCGGCCTCGACTGTGAGTCGAGGTTGATTTTCGACCAAAAATGGCCGACCAAGGTTTGAGCATTTTTAGACCTAGTCCGATGCCATGCGAGCCAATGATAAAACTCTTAGGATGATTTTTTTGAAAAAAACGACGTTTAAGCCCGGAAAATACACTTTTCTAGTTTTTCGAGTCGTTGTGGGCATGTGGGCTTCCATGTTTCGGGAAGAGTCTGGTGTGAACGAGCGTGAAAAAATCTATAGGAAAAGGGTCATGTCCGGTTTGAGGTTTTTGGGACCTAAATCATAGCGAAAGTGACAAATAAAGAGACTCATCGGCCTCGATTGTGAGTCGAGGTTAATTTCGCCCAAAAATGGTGAATCAAGTTTTGAGCGAGTTTTAGACCTACTCCGATGCCAAACAAGCCAACGATAAAACTCATGGCTTTTGGCCATGGCCTTGGTATGATTTTTGGAAAAAAACGATGTTTAACCTAGAAAATACACTTTTCTAGTTTTTCGAACTCGTTGTGGGCATGTGGGCTTTCGAGTTCCGGGAAAGGTTGGTGTGAACGAGCGTGAAAAAATCTATAAGAAAATGGTCATCCCCGGTTTGAGGTTTTTGGGACCTACATCATAACAAAATTGACAAACTTAGAGACTCTTCGGCCTCGACTGTCAGTCGAGGTTGATTTTTGCCTAAAAATGATCGACCATGTTTTGAGTAGTTTTAGACCTAGTTCGATGCCAAACTAGCCAACGATAAAAACTCATGGCCTTTGGCCATGACCTCGAAGTGATTTTTGCAAAAAAAACGACATTTAGGCCTAGAAAAATACATTTTTTTAGTTTTTTGAGAAGATGTGGGCATGCGGGCTTTCGAGTTTCGGGAAGGGTCGGGGTGAACGAGCGTGAAAAAATCTATAGGAACACTATAATCCCTAGTTTGAGAATTTTGGGACTTACATCGTAGAAAAAGTGACAACAATAGACTCATCAGCCTTGATTGTGAGTCGAGGTTGATTTTCTTCCAAAAATGGCCGATCAAGTTTTGAGCGATTGTAGACCTAGTTCCATGCTAAACAAGTCAACAATAAAAACTCATGGCCTTTGGCCTTGACCTCGGGGTGATTTTTACAAGAAAAAAAAATAACGTTTAGGCCCAAAAATACACTTTTCTAGTTTTTTGAGATGATGCGAGCATGCTTGTTTTCGAGTTGTGGGAAAGGTCGATGTGAACGAGCGTGAAAAAATCTATAGGAAAACTATAATCCTTGGTTTGAGGATTTTGGGACCTACATCATAGCAAAAGTTAGAACTATAGAGACCGATCGGCCTCGACTATGAGCTGAGGTTGATTTTTGCCCAAAAATGGTCGACCAAGTTTTGAGCGAGTTTTAGACCTAGTTCGATGCCAAACAAGTCAACAATAGAAACTCAAGGCCTTTGGCCTTGACCTTGGGGTGATTTTTCTAAAAAAATGACGTTTAGGCCTAGAAAATACACTTTTTTAGTTTTTCGAGATGATGCGGGCATGTGTGCTTTCGAGTTTCGGGAAAAGTTCGGTGTGCACGAGCATGAAAAAATCTATAGAAAAACTATAATCCTTGGTTTGAGGATTTTGGGACCTACATCATAGCAAAAGTGAGAACTATAGAGACCGATCGGCCTCGAATGTGAGCCGAGGTTGATTTTTGCCCAAAAATGGTCGACCGGGTTTTGAGTAGTTTTAGACCTAGTTCGATGCCAAACAAGTCAACAAAAAAACTATCGGCCTTTGGCCTTGACCTTGGGATTATTTTTGCGGAAAAACGACGTTTAGGCCTAGAAAATACACTCTTTTAGTTTTTCGAGATGATGCGGGCATGCGTGCTTTCGAGTTCCGAGAAAGGTCGGTGTGAACTAGCGTGAAAAAATCTATTGGAAAACTATAATCCTTGGTTGGAGGATGTTAGGACCTACATCATAGCAAATGTGAGAACTATCGAGACCGATCGGCCTCGATTGTGAGTCGAGGTTGATTTTTGCCCAAAAATGGCCAACCAAGTTTGAGCGAGTTTTAGACCTAGTTCGATGCCAAATGAGCCAACGATAAAAACTCATGGCCTTTGGCAATGACCTCGGGGTGATTTTTGCAAAAAAAAACGACGTTTTGGCCTAAAAAATAGACTTTTTTAGTTTTTAGAGGTGATGAGAGCGGTGGGCTTTCGAGTTTCGGGAAGGGTTGGTATGAACGAGCATGAAAAAATCTATAGGAAAACCGTAATCCCTAGATTGTGGTTTTTGGGTCCTACATCGTAGAAAAAGTGACCACTATAGAGACTCATCCGCCTTGATCGTGAGCCGAGGTTGATTTTCTCCCAAAAATGGCCAACCAAGTTTTGAGCGAGTTGTTGACCTAGTTCGATAGCAAACGAGCCAACGATAAATACTCATGGCCTATGGACATGACTTTGGGGTAATTTTTTGTAAAAAAATTACGTTTAGGCCCAAAAAATACATTTTTTCAGTTTTTCGATATTATGCGGGCACGCGAACATTCGAGTTTCGGGAAAGGTCGATGTGAATGAGCGTGAAAAAATTTATCAAAAAATGATAATCCCTTGTTTGAGGTTTTTCGGACCTAAATCATAGCAAAAGTGACCACTATAGAGACTCATCTACCTTGATCGTGAGCCGAGGTTGATTTTTTCCCAAAAATGGCCAACCAAGTTTTGAGCGATTGTTGACCTAGTTCGATAGCAAACGAGCCAACGATAAATACTCATGGCCTATGGACATGACTTTGGGGTAATTTTTGTAAAAAAATGACGTTTAGGCCCAAAAAATACATTTTTCGGCTTTTTGATATTATGCGGGCATGCGAACATTCGAGTTTCGGGAAAGGTCGGTGTTAACGAGCGTGAAAAAATTTATCAAAAAATGATAATCCCTTGTTTGAGGTTTTTCGGACCTAAATCGTAGTAAAAGTGACAAATATAGAGACTCATCGGCCTCAATCGTGAGCCGAGGTTGATTTTCGCCAAAAAATGATCGACCATGGTTTGAGAAGTTTAAGACCTAGTCCGATGCCATACGAGGCAACGATAAAACTCATGGGCTTTGGCCAACACCTTGGGATGATTTTTGGAAAAAAACGACATCTAAGCCCAAAAAATACACTTTTCTAGTTTTTTGAGTCGTTTTAGGCATACGGGCTTTCGAATTCGGGAAGGACCGGTGTGAACGAGCGTGAAAAAACATATAGGAAAATGGTAATCCTCGTTTTGAGGTTTTTAGGATCTAAATCATAGCAAAAGTGACAAATATAGAGACTTATCGGCCTTGATCGTGAGTCGAGTTTGATTTTTTTCCAAAAATGGTCGTCATAGTTTGAGCGAGCTTTAGCCCTAGTCCGATGCCAAACGAGCCAACGATAAAAACGCATGGCCTTTGGCCATGACTTCGTTGTGATTTTTGCAAAAAAATGACATTTCAGCCCAAAAAATAAACTTTTGTAGTTTTTCGAGATGATGCGGGCATACGGGCTTTCAAGTTTTGGAAAGGGTGGTGTGACCAGAGCGTGAAAAAATCTATAGAAAAACCGTAAACCTTTGTTAGAGGTTTTTGGGACCTACATCATAGCAAAAGTGATAACTATGGAGACTCATCGACCTAGACTATGAGTTGAGGTTGATTTTCTCCCAAAAATGGTCGACCAAGTTTTGAGCGATTGTAGACCTAGTTCAATGCCAAAAAAGTCAACAATAAAAACTCATGGCTTGTGGCCTTGACCTCGGGTTATTTTTACAAAAAATGACGTTTAGGCCCAAAAAATACACTTTTTTAGTTTTTCGAGATGATGCGGGCATGCGTGCTTTTGAGTTACGAGAAAGGTTAGAGTGAATAAGCATGAAAAAATCTATAGGAAAATTATAATCCTTGGTTTGAGGATTTTGGGACCTACATCATAGCAAAAGTGAGAACTAGAGAGACCGATCGGCCTCGACCGTGAGCTAAGGTTGATTTTTGCCTAAAATGAGTGACCAAGTTTTGAGTAGTTTTAGACCTAGTTCGATGCCAAACAAGTCAACAATAAAAACTCATGGCCTTTAGCCTTGACCTAGGGGTATTTTTGCGGAAAAACGACGTTTAGGCTCGAAAAATACACTTTTTCGGCTTTTTGAGATGATGTCGGCATGCGTGCTTTCGAGTTTCGGGAAAGGGTGGTGTGAACGAGTGTGAAAAAATCTATAGGAAAACTATAATCCCGGGTTTGAGGATTTTGAATCATAGCAAATGTGAGAACTATAGAGACCGATCGGCTTCGATCGTGAGCCGAGGTTGATTTTTTCCCTAAAATGGCCGACCAAGTTTTGAGTCCGTTTTGGACCTAATTCAATGCGAATGAGCCAACGATAAAAACTCATGGCCTTTGGCCATGGCCTCGGGGTGATTTTTGTAAAAAAAAACGACGTTTTGGCTTAGAAAATACACTTTTTTAGTTTTTTGAGATGATGCGGGCATGCGGGCTTTCGAGTTTCGAGAAGGGTCGGTATGAACGAGTGTGAAAAAATCTATAGAAAAACTATAATTCTCGATTTGTGGTTTTTGGGACCTACATCGTAGAAAAAGTGACAACTTTAGAGACTCATCGGCCTCGACCGTGAGTTGAGGTTGATTTTTGCCCAAAAATGACCGACCAAGTTCGAGCGAGTTTTAGACCTAAGTCGATGGTAAACGAGCCCACGATAAAAACTAATAACTTTTGGCCATGACCTCGGGGTGATTGTTGGAAAAAAACAACGTTGAGGCCCGGAAATACACTTTTTTAGTTTTTCGAGATTATGCGAGAATGCGAGGTTTCGAGTTCCAAGAAGGGTCGGTGTGAACGAGCATGAAAAAATCAGTAGAAAAATTGTAATCCCCGGTTTGAGGTTTTTACGACCTAACTCATAGGAAAAGTGACAAACATAGAAACTCTTCGGCTTCGACTATGACCCGAGGTTGATTTTCGCCCAAAAATGGGCAACCAAGTTTTGAGAAGTTTTACACCTAGTTCGATTCCAAACGAGTCAACGGTAAAAAGTCAAGGACAATTGCCATGACCTCGAGGTGATTTTTGCAAAAAAAGACGTTTAGGCACAAAAACTACACTTTTCTTGTTTTTTGAGATGATGCGAACATGCGGGCTTTCGAGTTACGGGAACGACCGGTGTGAATGAGCGTGAAAAAATCAATAAGAAAACTATAATCCCGGGTTTGAGGTTTTTGGGACCTACATCACCGCAAAAGTGACAACTATCGAGACTCATCGGCCTCTACTCGTGAGTCGAGGTTGATTTTTTCCCAAAAGCAGTCGACAATGTTTTGAGCGAGTTTTAGACCTAGTTCGATGCCAAATGAGCCAACGATAAAAACACATGGCCTTTAGCCTTGACCTCGCGGTGATTTTTGTAAAAAACGACATTTAAGCCAAGAAAATACACTTTTCTAGTTTTCGAGATAATGTGGGCATGCGAGCTTTCGAGTTTCGGGAAGGGTTGGTGTGAACGAGCGTGAAAAAACCAATAGGAAAACCATAAATCCCCGGTTTGAGGTTTTTGGAACCAACATTATAGGAAAAGTGATAATTATAGAGACTCATCGGCCTCGACCGAGAGCCGAGATTGATTTTCGTCAAAAAATGGCCGACCAAGTTTTGAGCAGCTTTATAACTAGTTGGATGGCAAATGAGCAAATGATAAAAATCATTGCTTTTGGCCATGACCTCGAGGTGATTGTTGCAAAAAAAAGAACGTTGAGGCCTAGAAATACACTTTTTTAGTTTTCCGAGATTATGCGAGAATGCGAGTTTTCGAGTTTCGAGAAGGGTCGGTGTGAATGAGAATGAAAAAATCTATAGAAAAATCATAATCTCTCGGTTTGAGGTTTTTACGACCTACATCATAGCAAAACCGACAAACATAGAAAATCTTTGGCCTTGACTATGACTTGAGCTTGATTTTCGTCAAAAAGTGGCCAACCATGTTTTGAGCGATATTACACCTAGTTCGATGCAAAACGAGCCAACGATAAAAACTCATGGCCATTGGCCATGACCTCGGGGTGATTTTTGTAAAAAAATGACGTTTAGGAACGGAAAATACACTTTTCTAGTTTTTTGAGATGATGCGAGCATGCGAGCTTTCGAGTTCCGGGAAGGGCTTGTGTGAATGAGCGTAAAAAAGTCTATAGGAAAATTGTAATCCTTGTTTGTGGATTTTGGGACCTACACCATAGCAAAAGTGAAAACTATAAAGACTCATCGGCCTTGACTATAAGTTGAGGTTGATTTTCTCCCAAAAATGGTCGACCAAGTTTTGAATAGTTGTAAACCTAGTTCGATGGCAAACAAGCCAACGATAAAAATGCATGGATTTTGGACACGACATCGGGGTGATTTTTATAGAAAAACGACGTTTAGACCCGGAAAATAAACTTTTGTAGTTTTTTGAGATGATGTAGGCATGTGGGCTTTGGAGTTTCGGGAAGGGTTGGTGTGAACGAGCGTGAAAAAATCTATAGGAAAACCGTAAATCCTCGGTTTGAGGTTTTTGGAACCAACATTATAGGAAAAGTGACAATTATGGAGACTCATCGTCCTCGACCGTGAGCTAAGGTTGATTTTTGCCAAAAAATGGCCGACCAAGTTTTGAGAAGCTTTAGAACTAGTTCGATGGCAAAGGACCGAACGATAAAAACTCATTGCTTTTGGCCATGACCTCGAGGTGATTGTTGCAAAAAAGCAACGTTGAGGCCCAAAAATACACTTTTTTAGTTTTTTGAGATTATACGAGAATGCAAGCTTTCGAGTTCCAAGAAGGGCTACTGTGAACGAGCGTGAAAATCTATAGAAAAACCGTAATCCCCGGTTTGAGGGTTTTACGACCTACATCATAACTAAAATGACAAACATAGAGACTCTTTGGCCTCTAGCTGTGACTTGAGGTTGATTTTCGACCAAAAATGGCCAACCCAGCTTTGAGCGAGTTTTCCACCTAGTTCGATGCCAAACGAGCCAACGATAATAACTTATAGACAATTACCATGACCTCGAGGTGATTTTTGCAAAAAAATGACGTTTAGGCACGAAAAATACACTTTTCTAGTTTTCCGAGATGATGCGAGCATGCGGGCTTTCGAGTTCGGGAAGGGCTTGTGTGAACGAGCATAAAAAAATCTATATAAAAGCCGTATTCCCTAGATTGAGGATTTTGGGACCTACACCATAGCGAAAGTGACAACTATAGAGACTCATCGGCCTCGATTATGAGTTGAGGTTGATTTTCTCCTAAAAATAGTCGACCAAGTTTTGAGTAGTTGTAGACCTAGTTCAATGGCAAACAAGCCAACGATAAGAATCAATGGGCTTTGGCCATGATCTCGGGGTGAGTTTTGCAAAAAAATGACATTTAGACCCGGAAAATAAACTTTTTTAGTTTTTCGAGATGATGCGGGCATGTGGGATTTCGAGTTCCGGGAAAGGCCGATATGAACGAGCGTGAAAAAATCTATAAGAAAATTGTAAACCCGGGTTTGAGGTTTTTGGGACCTACATTATAGTAAAAGTGAAAATTATGGAGACTCATCGGCCTCGATTGTGAGCCGAGGTTGATTTTTGCTCAAAAATGGCCGACTAAGTTTTGAGCGAGTTTTAAAACTAGTTTGATGGAAAACGAGCCAACGATAAAAACTCATTGCTTTTGGCCATGACCTCGAGGTGATTGTTGCAAAAAAACAACGTTGAGGCCCGAAATACACTTTTTTAGTTTTTCGAGATTATGCGAGAATGCGAGCTTTTGAGTTCCGGGAAGGGTTGGTGTGAACGAGCGTGAAAAAATCTAAAGAAAAACTATAATCCCCGATTTGAGGTTTTTAAGACCCGGATCATAGCAAAAGTGACAACTATAGAGACTCATCGGCCTCGACCGTGAGCGAGAGGTTGATTTTTGCCCAAAAATGACCGATCATGTTTTGAGCAATTTTAGACCTAGTTCGATAGCAAATGAGCTAATGATAAATACTCATGGCCTTTGGCCATGACCTCGAGGTGATCTTTGTAAAAAAAAGTACGTTTAGGCCCAAAAAATACACTTTTCTAGTCTTTAGAGATGATGCGGGCATGCGGGTATTCGAGTTTCGGGAAGGGTCGGTGTGAACGAGCGTGAAAAAATCTATAGAAAAAGTGTAATCCATGGTTTGAGATTTTTGGGACCTAAATCATAGCAAAAGTGACAAATATAGACTCATCGGCCTCGACTCGTGAGTGGAGGTTGATTTTCACCCAAAAATGACCGACCAAGTTTTAAGTAGTTTTTGACCTAGTTAGATGGCAAACGAGCCAACGATAAAAACTAATTGTTTTTGTCCATGACCTCGGGGTGATTGTTGCGGAAAAACAACTTTGAGGCCTAGAAATACACTTTTTTAGTTATGCGAGAATGCGAGCTTTCGAGTTCCGAGAAGGGTCGATGTGAACGAGCGTTAAAAAATCTATAGGAAAACCGTAATCCCTTGTTTGAGGTTTCGCGACCTACATCATAGGAAAAGTGAAAAACATAGAGACTCTTCGGCCTTGATCGTGGCCGTAGGTTGATTTCGCCCAAAAATGGCCAACCAAGTTTTGAGCGCGTTTACAACTAGTTCGATTCCAAACGAGCCAACAACAAAAACTCATGAAAAATTGCTATGACATTTGAGTGATTTTTGTAAAAAAACGATGTTTAGGCACGGAAAATACACTTTTCTAGTTTTTCAAGATGATGTGAGCATGCGAGCTTTCGAGTTCCCGGAAGGGCTAGTGTGAATGAGCTCGAAAAATCTATTGGAAAACCGTAATCCCCGACTTGAGATTTTTAGGACCTATATCATAGCAAAAGTGACAACTATAGAGACTCATCGGCCTCAATCGTGAGTTGAGGTTTGTTTTCTCCCAAAAATGATCGACCAAGTTTTGAGGAATTGTAGACCTAGTTTGATGGCAAACGAGCCAATGATAAAAATGCATGGGCTTTGGCGACGACCTTGGGGTGAGTTTTGCAAAAAAAACAACGTTTAGGCCCAAAAAATAAACTTTTTTAGTTTTTCGAGATGATGCGGGCATGTGGGCTTTCGAGTTCCGGGAAGGGTTGGTGTGAACGAGCGTGAAAAAATCTATAGAAAAACCGTAATCCCCGGTTTGAGGTTTTTGGGACCTACATTATTGGAAAAGTAACAATGATGGAGACTCATCGGCCTCGACTATGAGTCGAGGTTGATTTTCGTCCAAAAATGAATGGCCAAGTTTTGAGCGAGTTTTAGAATTAGTTCAATGGCAAACAACACAATGATAAAAACTCATTGCTTTTAGCCATGACCTCGAGGTGATTGTTGCAAAAAAACAACGTTAAGGCCTAAAAATACACTTTTTTAATTTTTCGAGATTATGCGAGAGTGCGAGCTTTCGAGCTCCGAGAAGGGCTAGTGTGAACGAGCGTGAAAAAATCTATAGAAAAGCTGTAATCCCTAGTTTGAAGTTTTTACGACTACATAACAAAAGTGACAAACATAGAGACTCTTCGACCTCGACCGTGACTTGAGGTTGATTTTCGCCCAAAAATGGCCAATCAAGTTTTCAGCAGTTTTACACCTAGTTCAATGCCGGAAGAGCCAACAATAAAAACTCATGGACAATTTTCATGACCACGGGGTGATTTTTACAAAAAAACGACGTTTAGGCATAGAAAATACATTTTTCTAGTTTTTTGACATGATGCGAGCATGCGAGCTTTTGAGTTCCGGAAGAGTCTGGTATGAACGAGCATGAAAAAATCTATAGGAAAACTATAATCCCTAATTTTAGGTTTTTGAGACCTACATCATAGCAAAAGTGACAATTATAGAGACTCATCGGCCTCGACCGTGAGTTGAGGTTAATTTTGTCCCAAAAATGGTTGACCAAGTTTTGAGCGAGTTATAGACCTAGTTCGATGGCAAACGAGCCATAGATAAAAATGCATTTCCTTTGGCCATGACCTCGGGGTATTTTTGCAAAAAAATAACGTTTAGGCCCGTAAAATAAACTTTTCTAGTTTTTCGAGATGATGCGGGCATGAGGACTTTCGAGTTCGGGAAGGGTCGGTGTGAATGAGGGTGAAAAAATCTATAGAAAAATTGTAAACCTTGGTTTGAGGTTTTTGGGACCTACATTATAGGAAAAGTGATAATTATGGAGACTCATCGGCCTCGATCGTGAGCCGAGGTTGATTTTCGCCAAAAAATGGCGATCAAGTTTTGAGCGAGCTTTAGAACTAGTTCGATGGCAAATGAGCCAACGATAAAAAATCATTGCTTTTGGCCATGACCTCGAGGTGATTGTTGCAAAAAAAGAATGTTGAGGCCCGTAAATACACTTTTTTAGTTTTTCGAGATTATGCGAGAATGCGAGTTTTTGAGTTCCGAGAAGAGTCGGTGTGAACGAGCGTGAAAAAATCTATAGAAAAACCGTAATCCCCGGTTTGAGGTTTTTACGACCTACATCATAGCAAAACCGACAAACATAGAGAATCTTTGGCCTTGACTATGACTTGAGCTTGATTTTCGTCGAAAAGTGGCCAACCATGTTTTGAGCAGTATTACACCTAGTTCGATGCCAAACGAGCCAATGATAAAAACTCATAGCCATTGGCTATGACCTCGGGTGATTTTTGCAAAGAAATGACATTTAGGAACGGAAAATACACTTTTCTAGTTTTTTGAGATGATGCGAGCATGCGAGCTTTTGAGTTCCGGGAAGGGCTTGTGTGAATGAGCGTAAAAAAATCTATAAGAAAATTGTAATCCCTAGTTTGTGGATTTTGGGACCTACACCATAGCAAAAGTGACAATTATAGAGACTCATCGGCCTCGACCGTGAGTGGAGGTTAATTTTGTCCCAAAAATGGTCGACCAAGTTTTGAGCGATTATAGACCTAGTTCGATGGCAAACGAGCCATAGATAAAAATGCATTTCCTTTGGCCATGACCTCGTGGTATTTTTGCAAAAAAATAACGTTTAGGCCCGTAAAATAAACTTTTCTAGTTTTTCGAGATGATGCGGGCATGAGGGCTTTCGAGTTCCGGGAAGGGTTGGTGTGAATGAGGGTGAAAAAATCTATAGAAAAATTGTAAACCTAGGTTTGAGGTTTTTGGGACCTACATTATAGGAAAAGTGATAATTATGGAGACTCATCGGCCTCGACCGTGAGTCGAGGTTGATTTTCGCCAAAAAATGGCGACCAAGTTTTGAGCGAGTTTTAGAACTAGTTCGATGGCAAATGAGCCAACGATAAAAAATCATTGCTTTTGGCCATGACCTCGAGGTGATTGTTGCAAAAAAAGAACGTTGAGGCCCGAAATACACTTTTTTGGTTTTTCGAGATTATGCGAGAATGCGAGTTTTCGAGTTCCGAGAAGAGTCGGTGTGAACGAGCGTGAAAAAATCTATAGAAAAACCGTAATCCCCGATTTGAGGTTTTTACGACCTACATCATAGCAAAGCCGACAAACATAGAGAATCTTTGGCCTTGACTATGACTTGAGCTTGATTTTCGTCGAAAAGTGGCCAACCATGTTTTGAGCGATATTACACCTAATTCGATGCCAAACGAGCTAATGATAAAAACTCATAGCCATTGGCTATGACCTCGGGGTGATTTTTGCAAAAAAATGATGCTTAGGAACGAAAAATACACTTTTCTAGTTTTTTGAGATGATGCGAGCATGCGAGCTTTCGAGTTCCGGGAAGGGCATGTGTGAATGAGCGTAAAAAAATCTATAAGAAAATTGTAATCCCTGGTTTGTGGATTTTGGGACCTACACCATAACAAAAGTGACAACTATAGAGACTCATCGGCCTCGACCGTGAGTTGAGGTTGATTTTCTTCCAAAAATGGTCGACCAAGTTTTGAGCGATTGTAAACCTAGTTCGATGGCAAATGAGCCAACGATAAAAATGCATGGGCTTTGGCCATGACCTCGGGGTGATTTTTGTAAAAAACGACGTTTAGACCCGGAAAATAAACTTTTCTAGTTTTTTGAGATGATGTGGGCATGTGGGCTTTAGAGTTTCGGAAAGGGTTGGTGTGAACGAGCGTGAAAAAATCTATAGAAAAGCTGTAAATCCTCGGTTTGAGGTTTTTGGAACCAACATTATAGGAAAAGTGACAATTATGGAGACTCATCGGCCTCGATCGTGAGCTAAGGTTGATTTTTGCCAAAAAATGGTCGACCAAGTTTTGAGAAGCTTTAGAACTAGCTCGATGGCAAAGGATTGAACGATAAAAACTCATTGCTTTTGGCCATGACCTCGAGGTGATTGTTGCAAAAAAACAACGTTGAGGCCCAAAAATACACTTTTTTAGGTTTTTGAGATTATGCGAGAATGCGAGCTTTCGAGTTCCGAGAAGGGTTAGTGTGAACGAGCGTGAAAAATCTATAGAAAAAATGTAATCCCTAGTTTGAGGTTTTTACGACCTATATCATAACTAAAGTGACAAACATAGAGACTCTTTGGCCTCGATTGTGACTTGAGGTTGATATTCGCCCAAAAATGGCCAACCCGAGTTTTGAGCGAGTTTTACACCTAGTTCAATGCCAAATAAGCCAACGATAATAACTCATAGACAATTACCGTGACCTTGGGGTGATTTTTGCAAAAAAATGACGTTTAAGCATAGAAAATACACTTTTTTAGTTTTTTGACATGATGCGAGCATGTGGGCTTTCGAGTTTTGGGAAAGGCTTGTGTGAATGAGCGTAAAAAAATCTATAGAAAAGCCGTATTCCCTGGATTGAGGATTTTGGGACCTACACCATAGTGAAAGTGACAACTATAGAGACTCATCGGCCTCGATTATGAGTTGAGGTTGATTTTCTCCCAAAAATGGCCGACCAAGTTTTGAGTAGTTGTAGACCTAGTTTGATGGCAAACAAGCCAACGATAAAAATGCATGGGCTTTGGCCACGACCTCGGGGTGATTTTTACAAAAAAATGACGTTTAGACCCGGAAAATAAACTTTTTTAGTTTTTCGAGATGATGCAAGCATGTGGGATTTCGAGTTCCGGGAAGGGCTGATGTGAACGAGGGTGAAAAAATCTATAAGAAAACTATAAACCCTGGTTTGAGGTTTTTGGGACCTACAATATAGGAAAAGTGAAAATTATGGAGACTCATCGGCCTCCATTGTGAGTCGAGGTTGATTTTCGCCCAAAAATGGCCGACCAAGTTTTGAGCGAGTTTTAAAACTAGTTCGATGGCAAACGAGCCAACGATTAAAACTCATTGCTTTTGGCGATGACCTCGAGGTGATTGTTGTAAAAAACCAACATTGAGGCCCGTAAATGCATTTTTTTAGTTTTTTGAGATTATGCGAGAATGCGAGCTTTTGAGTTTCGGGAAGGGCTAGTGTGAACGAGCGTGAAAAAATCCTTAGGAAAACTAGAATCCCTGGTTTGAGGTTTTTAGGACCCGGATCATAGCAAAAGTGACAACTATAGAGACTCATCGGCCTCGACCGTGAGCGAGAGGTTGATTTTTGCCCAAAAATGACCGATCATGTTTTGAGCAATTTTAGACCTAGTTCGATGAAAAATGAGCCAATGATAAATACACATGCCCTTTGGCCATGACCTCGGGGTGATTTTTGTAAAAAAACAACGTTTAGGCCTAAAAAATACACTTTTCTAGTTTTTCGAGATGATGCGGGCATGCGGGTATTCGAGTTTCCGGAAGGGTCGGTGTGAACGAGCGTGAACAAATCTATAGGAAAATATTAATCCATGGTTTGAGGTTTTTGGGACCTATATCGTAGAAAAAGTGACAACTATAGAGACTTATTGGCCTTGATTGTGAGCCGAGGTTAATTTTCTCCCAAAAATGGCCGACCAAGTTTTGAGTAGTTGTAGACCTAGTTCGATGCGAAATGAGCCAATGATAAATACTTATGGTTGTGGCCATGACTTTGGGGTGATTTTTGCAAAAAAAAAATGACGTTTAGGCCCAAAAAATATACTTTTTTAGTTTTTTGAGATGATGCGAGCACGCGAGTATTCAAGTTTCGGGAAGGGTTGGTGTGAACGAGCATGAAAAAATCTATAGAAAAATAATAATCCTTGGTTTGAGGTTTTTGAGACCTAAATCATAGCAAAAGTGACAAATATAGAGACTCATCGGCCTCGATCGTGAGTCGAGGTTGATTTTCGCCCAAAAATAGTCGACCATAGTTTGAGCGAGTTTTAGACCTAGTACGATGCCATACGAGCCAACGATAAAACTCATGGCCTTTGGCCATGACCTTGGGATGATTTTTTGAAAAAAACGACGTTTAGGCCCAAAAAATACGGTTTTCTAGTTTTTCGAGCTATTGCGGCATGCGGCCGTTCGAGTTACGGGACGGGATGGTGTGAACAAGCATGAAAAAATCTATAGGAAATTGGTAATCCCTAGTTTGAGGTTTTTGGGACCTAAATCATAGCAAAAGTGACAAACATAGAGACTCATCGGCCTCGACCGTGAGTCGAGGTTGATTTTCGCCCAAAAAAGGCCGATCATGGTTTGAGTAGTTTTAGACCTAGTCCAATGCCAAACGAGCCAACGATAAAACTCATCGCCATTGGCTATGACCTTGGGATGATTTTTGGAAAAAAACAACGTTTAGGCCCAAAAAATACGCTTTTCTAGTTTTTTGAGATAATACGGGCATGCGAGCTTTCGAGTTCCGAGAAGGGCTGATGTGAACGAGCGTGAAAAAATCTATAGGAAAATTGTAATCCCCGGTTTGAGGTTTTTTGGACCTACATCGTAGAAAAAGTGACAACTATGGAGACTCATCGGCTCGAACTCGTGAGTCGAGGTTGATTTTCTCCCAAAAATGATCGACTAAGTTTTGATCGAGTTGTAGACTTAGTACGGTGCCAAACAAGCCAACAATAAAAATTCATGGCCGTTGGACATGACCTCGGAGTGAATTTTGTAAAAAAACAACGTTTAGGCCAAGAAAATACACTTTTCTAGTTTTTGGAGTCATTGCGGCCATGAGGGCTTTTGAGTTCGGGAAGGGCTGGTGTGAACGAGCATGAAAAAATCTATAAGAAAATGGTAATCCCTAGTTTAAGGTTTTTTAAACCTAAATCATAGCAAAAGTGACAAATATAAAGACTCATCGGCCTCGACCGTGAGTCGAGGTTGATTTTTGCCCAAAAATGGCCGATCATGGTTTGAGCGAGTTTTAGACCTAGTCCGATGCCAAACGAGCCAACGATAACACTCATGGCCTTTGGCCATAACCTTGGGATAGTTTTTGAAAAAAATGACATTTAGGCCCAAAAAATACACTTTCCTAGTTTTTCGAGATAATACGGGTATGCGAGCTTCCGAGTTCCGGGAAGGGTCTGGTGTGAACGAGCGTGAAAAATGTATAGGAAAACCGTAATCCCCGGTTTGAGATTTTTGGGACCTACATCGTAGAAAAAGTGACAACTATAGAGACTCATCGGCCTTGACTATGAGCCGAGGTTGATTTTCTTCCAAAAATGGATGACCAAGTTTTGAGTAGTTGTAGACCTAGTTCGATGCCAAAGAAGCCAACAATAAAAACTCATGGCCTTTGGCCATGACCTCATGGTTATTTTTTTAAAAAAATGACGTTTAGGCATAGAAAATATATATTTTTTTATTTTTTGAGATTATGTGAGCATGCGGGCTTTCTAGTTTCGGGAAGGGCTAGTGTGAATGAGCATAAAAAAATCTATAAGAAAACTATAATCCTTGGTTTGAGGATTTTGGGACCTACATCATAGCAAAAGTGAGAACTATAGAGACTAATCGGCCTCGACCGTGAGTCGAGGTCGATTTTTACCCAAAAATGGCCGATGATGTTTTGAGCAATTTTAGACCAATTTCGATGCCAAATGAGCCAACGATAAAATCTCATGGCCTTAGGCCTTGATCTCACGAATGATTTTTACAAAACAAACGACGTTTAGGCCTAGAAAATACACTTTTTTAGTTTTTCGAGATAATATTGGCATGCGACCTTTCGAGTTTCGGGAAGGACTGGTGTGAACGAGCATGAAAAAATCTATAGGAAAACCGTAATCCCCGGCTTGAGATTTTTGGGACCTACATCGTAGCAAAAGTGACAAACATAGAGACTCATCGCCTTCGACTCGTGAGTCGAGTTTGATTTTCACCCAAAAATAACCGACCAAGTTTTGAGTAGTTTTAGACCTAGTTCAATGCCAAATGAGCCAACGATAAATACTCATGGCTTGTGGCCATGACCTCGGGGTAATTGTTGCAAAACAAATGACGTTTAGGCCTAAAAAATACACTTTTCTAGTTTCTTAAGATAATGAGGGGATGCGGGCTTTCGAGTTCGGGCGAGTGTTGGTGTGAACGAGCGTGAAAAAATCTATAGGAAAATTGTAATCCCTAGTTTGAGGTTTTGGGACCTACATCATAGCAAAAGTGACAAACATAGAGACTCTTCGACCTCGACCGTGACTCGAGGTTGATTTTCGCCCAAAAAAGGCCGATCATGGTTTGAGCGAGTTTTAGACCTAGTCCAATGCCAAACGAGCCAACGATAAAACTCATGGCCACCGGCCATGACCTTGGGATGATTTTTGGAAAAAAAAACAACGTTTAGGCCTAAAAAATATGCTTTTCTAGTTTTTTGAGATAATACGGGCATGCGAGCTTTCGAGTTCCGAGAAGGGTCGGTGTGAACGAGCGTGAAAAAATCTATAGAAAAATTGTAATCCCCGGTTTGAGGTTTTTTAGACCTACATCGTAGAAAAAGTGACAACTATGAAGACTCATCGGCTCGAACTGTGAGCCGAGGATGATTTTCTCCCAAAAATGACCGACTAATTTTTGATCGGTTATAGACCTAGTTCGATACCAAACAAGCCAACAATAAAAATTTATGGTCAGTTGGACATGACCTCGGGGTGATTTTTGTAAAAAAACAACTTTTAGGCCAAAAAAATACACTTTTCTAGTTTTTGAAGTCATTGCGGCCATGAGGGCTTTAGAGTTCGGGAAGGGTCGGTGTGAACGAGCATGAAAAAATCCGTAAGAAAATGGTAATCCCTAGTTTGAGGTTTTCTAAACCTAAATCATAGAAAAAGTGACAAATATAAAGACTCATCGACCTCGACCGTGAGCCGAGGTTGATTTTTGCCCAAAAATGACCGATCATGGTTTGAGCAGCTTTTAGACCTAGTCCAATGCCAAACGAGCCAACGATAAAACTCATGGCCTTTGGCCATGATCTTGGGATATTTTTTGAAAAAAATGACATTTAAGCCCAAAAAATACACTTTTTTAGTTTTTCGAGATAATACGGGCATGTGGGCTTTCGAGTTCCAAGAAGGGCTAGTGTGAAAAAACGTGAAAAAATGTATAGGAAAACTATAATCCTTGGTTTGAGGTTTTTAGAACCTACATCGTAGAAAAAGTGACAACTATAGAGACTCATCGGCCTTGATCGTGAGTCGAGGTTGATTTTCTCCAAAAAATGGATGACCAAGTTTTGAGTAGTTGTAGACCTAGTTCGATGCCAAAGAAGCCAACAATAAAAACTCATGGCCTTTAGCCATGACCTCGAGGTTATTTTTTAAAAAAAATGACATTTAGGCACGTAAAATATACTTTTTTATTTTTGGAGATTATGTGAGCATGCGGGCTTTCTAGTTTCGGGAAGGGCTAGTGTGAACGAACGTGAAAAAATCTATAAGAAAACTATAATCCTTGGTTTGAGGATTTTGGGACCTACATCATAGCAAAAGTGACAAACATAGAGACTCTTCGACCTCGATTGTGACTCCGAGTTTGATTTTCGCCCAAAAATGGCCAACCAAGCTTGGAGCAGCTTTAGACCTAGTTCGATTCCAAACAAGCCAATGATAAAAACTCTTAGTCATTGGCCATAACCTCGGGGTGATTTTTTCAAGAAAACAACGTTTAGGCACGGAAAATACACTTTTGTAGTTTTTCGAGATGACGCAAGCATGCGAGCTTTCGAGTTCGGGAAGGGCTAGTGTGAACGAGCGTGAAAAAAATCTTTAGAAAAACTATAATCCCCGGTTTGAGGTTTTTGGGACCTACATCATAGAAAAAGTGACAAATATAAAGACTCATCGACCTCGACCGTGAGCTAAGGTTGATTTTTGCCCAAAAACGACAAACCAAGTTTTGAGTAGTTTTAGACCTAGTTCGATTCCAAATGAGCCAACGATAAAAACTCTTGGCCATTGGACATAACCTCGTAGTGTTTTTTACCAAAAAAGACGTTTAGGCATCGAAAATAAACTTTTTTAGTCTTTCGAGATGATGCGAGCATGCGGTCATTCGAGTTCGGAAAGAGTCGGTGTGAACGAGGGTGAAAAAATCTATAGGAAAACTATAATCCTTGGTTTGAGGATTTTGGAACCTACATCATAGAAAAAGTGACAACTATAGAGACCGATCGGCCTCGACTATGAGCCGAGGTCGATTTTCGCCCAAAAATGGCCGACCATATTTTAAGCGAGTTTTAGACCTAGTTAGATGCCAAATGAGATAACAATAAAAACTCCCGGCCTTGGGCCATGATCTCGTGGTATTTTTGCAAAAAAAACGACGTTTAGGCTTAGCAAATACACTTTTTTAGTTTTTCGAGATGATGCGTGCATGCGGGCTATCGAATTCCGGGAATGGCTTGTCTCAACGAGTGTGAAAAAATCTATAGGAAAACCGTAATCCTCGGCTTGAGGTTTTTGGGACCTACATCGTAGAAAAAGTGACAACTATAGAGACTCATCGGCCTTGATCGTGAGCCGAGGTTGATTTTCTCCCAAAAATGGTCGACCAAGTTTTAAACAATTGTAGATCTAGTTCGATGCCAAACAAGCCACCAATAAAAACTCATTTCCTTTGGCCATGACCTCGAGGTGATTTTTGCAAAAGAAATGACGTTTAGGCCTAGAAAATACACTTTTCTAGTTTTTCGAGATGATGCGGGCATGCGGGCTTTCGAGTTCCCGGAAAGGCCGATGTGAACGAGCATGAAAAAATCTATAAAAAACCGTAATCTCTCGTTTGAGGTTTTTCGGACCTACATCATAGCAAAAGTGACAAACATAGAGACTCATCGACTTCGACTATGACTTGAGGTTGAATTTCTTCCAAAAATGGCCAACAAAGTTTTAAGCAGCTTTTAGACCTAGTTTGATTCCAAACGAGCTAACGATAAAAAAATCTTGCCCATTGGCCATAACCTCTAGGTGATTTTTGCAAGAAAACGACGTTTAGGCATAGAAAATACACTTTTGTAGTTTTTCGAGATGATGCAAGCATGCGGGCTTTCGAGTTCGGGAAGGGTCGGTGTGAACGAGCGTAAAAAAATCTATAGGAAAAATGATATCCCTCGTTTGACGTTTTTGAGACCTACATCCTAGAAAAAGTGACAAATATAGAGACTCATCGGCCTCGACTATGACCTAAGGTTGATTTTCTCTCAAAAATGGTCAACCAAGTTTTGAGCGATTTTAGACCTAGTTCGGTTCCAAACGAGCCAATGATAAAAACTCTTGGCCATTGGCCATAACCTCGGGGTGATTTTTGATAAAAAAAAATGATGTTTAGGCACGTAAAGTACATTTTTCTAATTTTTCGAGACCGATCGGCCTCGACCGTGAGCTAAGGTCGATTTTGCCCCAAAAATGGCCGATAAAGTTTTGAGTAGTTTTAGACCTAGTTCGATGTCAAATGAGCCAACGATAAAAACTCATGGCTTAAGCCATGATTTTGGGGTGATTTGTGCAAAAAAATGACGTTTAGGCCTAGAAAATACACTTTTTTACTTTTTCGAGATGATGCGAGCATGCGAGCTTTCGAGTTACGCCAAGGGCTGGTGTGAATGAGCGTAAAAAAAATCTATAGGAAAACCGTAATGCCCGGTTTGAGGTTTTTGGGACCTACATCGTAGAAAAAGTGACAACTATAGAGACTTATCGGTCTTGATCGTGAGCCGAGGTTGATTTTGTCCCAAAAAGGTCGACCAAGTTTTGAGTAGTTGTAGACCTAGTTCGGTGCCAAACAAGCCAACAATAAAAACTCAAGGCCTTTGGCCATGACATCGGGTTGTTTTATGCAAAAAAACGACGTTTTGGCCCAAAAAATACACTTATATAGTTTTTTGAGCTATTGCGGGCATGAGGGCTTTCGAGTTTTGGGTAGGGCTGGTGTGAACGAGCATGAAAAAATCTACGGGAAAATGGTAATCCCCGGTTTGAGGTTTTTGGACCTAAATCATAGCAAAAAGTGACAAATATAGAGACTTATCGACCTTGATCGTGAGCTAAGGTTGATTTTCTTCCAAAAATGGCCAACCAAGTTTTGAGTAGTTTTAGGCCTAATTCAATTCCAAATGAGCAAATGATTAACTCATGGCCATTGGCTATAACCTCGAGGTGATTTTTGCAAAAAAAAAATGATGTTTAGGCACATAAAATACACTTTTTTAGTTTTTCGAGATGATATGAGCATGGGGGTTTCGAGTTCGGGAAGTGTTGGGGTGAACGAGTGTGAAAACATATATAAGAAAACTATGATCCCCGGTTTGAGGTTTTTGGGACCTATACCATAGAAAAGTGACAACGATAGAGACTCATTCGCCTAAACTATGAGGCCGAGGTTGATTTTTTTCCCAAAAGAACAAACCAAGTTTTGACCGAGTTTTAGACCTAGTTCGATTCCAAATGAGCCAACGATAAAAATTAATGGCCTTTGGCCATGACCTTAGGGTGATTTTTTCAAAAAAAAGAATTTAGGCACGGAAAATACACTTCTTTATTTTTTCGAAATCATGTGAGCATGCGGGCTTTCGAGTTCGGGAAGGGCTGGTGTGAACGAGCGTGAAAAAATCTATAGGAAAACTATAATCCATGGTTTGAGGTTTTTAAGACCTACATCATAGCAAAAGTGAAAACTATAGAGACTCATCGGCCTCGACCGTGAGCTAAGATAGATTTTCGTCCCAAAATAGCCGACCATGTTTTGAGCGAGCTTTAGACCTAGTTCGATGCCAAATGAACCAACGATAAATACTCATGGCCTATGGCCCTAACTTTGGGGTGATTTTATCAAAAAAATGATATTTAGGCCCAAAAAATACACTTTTCTAGTTTTTCGAGATGATGCGGGCACGCGGGCTTTTGAGTTCCGGAAAGGTTGGTGTGAACGAGCGTGAAAAAATTTATAGGAAAACAAGTAATCCCCGGTTTGAGGTTTTTGAAACCTACATCATAGCAAAAATGACAAATATAGAGAATCATCGGCCTCGACTATGAGCCGAGGTTGATTTTCGCCCAAAAATGGCCAACCATGTTTTGAGTAGTTTTAGACCCACTTTGATGCCAAATGAGCCAACGATAAATACTCATGGCCTAAGGCCATGACATCGTGGCGATTTTTGTAAAGACTTTTAGTCCCAAAAAATACATGTTTCTAGTTTTTTGAGATGATGCGGACACACGGGCTTTCGAGTTCCGGGAAGGGTCAGTGTGAATGAGCGTGAAAAAATCTATAAGAAAACTATAATCCCTAGTTTGAGGTTTTGGGACCTATATCATAGCAAAAGTGACAAATATAGAGACTCATCGGCCTCGACTCGTGAGCCGAGGTTGATTTTCGCCCAAAAATGGCCGATCATATTTTGATCGGTTTTAGACCTAGTTCGATGCCAAACGAGCTAATGATAAATACTCATGCCAATTGGCCATGACTTTGGGGTAATTTTTACAAAAAACGACGTTTAGGCCCAAAAAATACACTTTTCTAGTTTTTCGAGATGATGCGGGCACGCGAGCTTTCAAGTTCCGAAGGGGTCGGTGTGAATGAGGGTGAAAAAATCTATAAGAAAACTATAATCCCTATTTTGAGGTTTTTGAGGCCTACATCATAGCAAAAATGACAAATATAGAGACTCATCGGCCTCGACTATGAGTCGAGGTTGATTTTCACCCAAAAATGGCCGACCATGTTTTGAGTAGTTTTAGACCCACTTTGATGCCAAACGAGCCAATGATAAATACTCCCGGCCTAAGGCCATGACATCGGGGCGATTTTTGTAAAAAAATGACTTTTAGGCCCAAAAAATACATGTTTCTAGTTTTTCGAGATGATGCGGACACATGGGCTTTCGAGTTCGGGAAGAGTCGGTGTGAATGAGCGTGAAAAAATCTATAAGAAAACTATAATCCCTAGTTTGAGGTTTTTGGGACCTACATCATAGCAAAAGTGACAAATATAGAGACTCATCGGCCTCGACTGTGAGTCGAGGTTGATTTTCGCCCAAAAATGGCCGATCATATTTTGATCGGTTTTAGACCTAGTTCGATGCCAAACGAGCTAATGATAAATACTCATGCCAATTGGCCATGACTTTGGGGTAATTTTTACAAAAACGACGTTTAGGCCCAAAAAATACACTTTTCTAGTTTTTCGAGATGATGCGGGCACGCGAGCTTTCAAGTTTCGGAAGGGGCTGGTGTGAATGAGCGTGAAAAAATCTATAAGAAAACTATAATCCCTATTTTGAGGTTTTTGAGGCCTACATCATAGTAAAAGTGACAAATATAGAGACTCATCGGCCTCGACTATGAGTCGAGGTTGATTTTCACCCAAAAATGGCCGACCATGTTTTGAGTAGTTTTAGACCCACTTTGATGCCAAACGAGCCAATGATAAATACTCCTGGCCTAAGGCCATGACATCGTGGCGATTTTTGTAAAAAAATGACTTTTAGGCCCAAAAAATACATGTTTCTAGTTTTTCGAGATGATGCGGACACATGGGCTTTCGAGTTCCGGGAAGGGTCGGTGTGAATGAGCGTGAAAAAATCTATAAGAAAACTATAATCCCTAGTTTGAGGTTTTTGGGACCTACATCATAGCAAAAGTGACAAATATAGAGACTCATCGACCTCGATCGTGAGTCGAGGTTGATTTTCGCCCAAAAATGGCCGATCATATTTTGATCGGTTTTAGACCTAGTTCGATGCCAAACGAGCTAATGATAAATACTCATGCCAATTGGCCATGACTTTGGGGTAATTTTTACAAAAAAACGACGTTTAGGCCCAAAAAATACACTTTTCTAGTTTTTCGAGTTGATGCGGGCACGCGAGCTTTCAAGTTTCGGAAGGGGTCGGTGTGAATGAGCGTGAAAAAATCTATAAGAAAACTATAATCCCTATTTTGAGGTTTTTGAGGCCTACATCATAGTAAAAGTGACAAATATAGAGACTCATCGGCCTCGACCGTGAGCCGAGGTTGATTTTCACCCAAAAATGACCGATCGTATTTTGAGTAGTTTTAGACCTAGTTTGATGCCAACCGATAAATGCTCATGGCCCGAGGCCATGACCTTGGGATGATTTTTGTAAAAAAATGACGTTTAGGCCCAAAAAATACATTTTTCTAGTTTTTCGAGATAATGCGAGCACGCGGGCTTTCGAGTTCGGGAAGGGTTAGTGTGAACGAACGTGAAAACATCTATAGGAAGACTCGTATTCCCCGGTTTGAGGTTTTTGGAACCTACATCATACAAATGTGAAAAACATAGAGACTCCTCGGCCTCGACTCGTGAGCCGAGGTAGATTTTCGCCTAAAAATGGCTTACCATGTTTTGAGCAGTTTTTGACCTACTTTAATGCCAAACGAGCCAACGATAAATGCTTACGACCTAAGGCCATGACATCGTGGTGATTTTTGCAAAAAAACGATGTTTAGGCCTAAAAAATACATGTTTCTAGTTTTTTGAGTTGATGCGGGCACGCGGGCTTTCGAGTTTCGGGAAGGGCTGGTGTGAATGAGTGTGAAAAAATCTATAAGAAAACTATAATCCCTAGTTTGAGGTTTTTGGGACCTACATCATACCAAAAGTGACAAACATAGAGACTCATCGGCCTTGACTCGTGAGTCGAGGTTGATTTTCGCCCAAAAATGGTTGATCATGTTTTGAGCAATTTTAGACCTAGTTCGATGCCAAATGAGCCAATGATAAATAATTATGCCAATTGGCCATGACTTTGGAGTGATTTTTACAAAAAAAATGACGTTTAGGCCCAAAAAATACATTTTTCTAGTTTTTTGAGATGATGCGGGCATGCAAGCTTTCAAGTTTCGGGAAGGGTCGGTGTGAACGACCATGAAAAAATCTATCAAAAAACTATAATCCCTAGTTTGAGGTTTTTAAGACCTACATCATAGCAAAAGTGACAAATATAGAGACTCATCGACCTCGACTGTGAGTCGAGGTTGATTTTCACCCAAAAATGGCCGATCATGTTTTGAGCAGTTTTGACCTAGTTGGATGGAAAATGAGCCTATGATAGAAACTCATTGTCGTTGGCCATGACACGGGGGTGATTTTTGCAAAAAAACGATGTTTATTCGGAGAAAATACGAGCTTTCTAGTTTTTCGAGATAATGCGGGCATGCGGGTTTCTAGTTTCAAGAAGGGTCGGTGTGAACGAGCATGAAAAATTTTATAGAAAAACCGTAATCCTCGATTTGAGGCTTTTGGGACCTACATCATAGCAAAAGTGATAGCTATAGAGACTCATCGGCCTCGAGAGTGAGCCGAGATTGATTTTCATCCAAAATTGCTCGAACAAGTTTTGAGCGAGTTTTAGACCTAGTTCGATAGAAACGAGCCGACGATAAAACTCATGGCCTTTGGCCATGACTTGAGGATGATTTTTGCAAAAAAAAATGATGTTTAGGCCTCGAAAATACACTTTTCTACTTTTTCGAAGTGATGTTGGCATGCGGCCTTTCGAGTTTCGAGAAGGACTCGGTGTGATGGAGCATGAAAAAATCTATAGAAAAATCGTAATCCCTAGTTTGAGGTTTTGGGACCGACATTATAGCAAAAGTGACAAACATAGAGACTCCTCGGCCTCAACCGTGAGTCGACGTTTATTTTCTCCAAAAATGGTCGACCATGTTTTTTACGAGTTTTAGACCTAGTTCGATGCCAAACTAGCCAATGATAAATGCTCATGCCAATTGGCATGACTTTGGGGTGATTTTTACAAAAAAACGACCTTTAAGTTCAAAAAATACTTTTTTCTATTTTTTTAAGATGATGCGGGCACACAAGCTTTCAAGTTCGGGAAGGGTCGGTGTGAACGAGGATGAAAAAATCTATAAGAAAACTATAATCCCTAATTTAAGGCTTTTGAGACCTACATCATAGCAAAAGTGACAAATATAGAGACTCATCGGCTTCGACTATGAGTCGAGGTTGATTTTCGCCTAAAAATGACCGATCATGTTTTGAGCAGCTTTGACCTAGTTTGATGGCAAATGAGACTATGATAGAAACTCATTGTCGTTGGCCATGGCCTAGGGGTGATTTTTGTAAAAAAATGATGTTTATTCCGAGAAAATATAGTTTTCTAGTTTTTCGAGATAATGCGGGCATGCGGGTTTCTAGTTTCGGGAAGGGTCGGTGTGAACGAGCATGAAAAAATTTATAGAAAAACTACAATCCTCGGTTTGAGGTTTTTAGGACCTACATCATAGCAAAAGTGACGACTATAGAGACTCATCGGCCTCGACGGTGAACCGAGGTTGATTTTCGTCCAAAATTGCCGGACCAAGTTTTGAGCAGTTTTAGACCTAGTTCGATAGAAACAAGTCGACGATAAAACTCATGGCCTTTGGCCATGACTCGAGGATGATTTTTGCAAAAAAAATGATGTTTAGGCCCCGAAAATACACTTTTCTACTTTTTCAAAGTGATGTCGGCATGCGGCCTTTCGAGTTTCGAGAAGGACCGGTGTGAAGGAGCATGAAAAAATCTATAGAAAAATCGTAATCCCTAGTTTGAGGTTTTTGGGACCGACATCATAGCAAAAGTGACAAACATAAAGACTCCTCGGCCTCGACCGTGAGCCGAGGTTTATTTTTCCCAAAAATGGTCGACCATGTTTTGTGCGGTTTTAGACCTAGTTCGACGTCAAACTAGCCAATGATAAATGCTCTTGCCAATTGGCATGACTTTGGGGTGATTTTTACAAAAAAACGACGTTTAGGCCTAAAAAATACTTTTTTCTAGTTTTTTGAGATGATGCGGGCACGCAAGCTTTCAAGTTCCGGAAGGGTTCGGTGTGAACGAGGATGAAAAAATCTATAAGAAAACTATAATCCCTAATTTGAGGTTTTTGAGACCTACATCATAGCAAAAGTGGCAAATATAGAGACTCATCGGCTTCGATCTGTGATCTAAGGTTGATTTTCGCCTAAAAATGGCCAATCATGTTTTGAGCGGTTTTGACCTAGTTGGATGGAAAATGAGCCTATGATAGAAACTCATTGTCATTGGCCGGACCTAGGGGTGATTTTTGCAAAAAAACGATGTTTATTCCGAGAAAATACAGCTTTTCTAGTTTTTAGAGATAATGCGAGCATACGGATTTCTAGTTTCGGGAAGGACTCGGTGTGAACGAGCATGAAAAAATTTATATAAAAACCGTAATCCTCGGTTTGAGGTTTTTAGGACCTACATCATAGCAAAAGTGACAACTATAGAGACTCATCGGCCTCGACATTGAGCCGAGGTTGATTTTCGTCCAAAATTGCTCGACCAAGTTTTGAGTAGTTTTAGACCTAGTTCGATAGAAACGAGCCGACGATAAAACTCACGGCCTTTAGCCATGACACGGGGATGATTTTTGCAAAAAAAATGATGCTTAGGCCCCGAAAATACACTTTTCTACTTTTTCAAAGTGATGTCGGCATGCGACCTTTTGAGTTTCGAGAAGGATTGGTGTGAAGGAGCGTGAAAAAATCTATAGAAAAACCGTAATCCCTAGTTTGAGGTTTTTTGGATCGACATTATAGCAAAAGTGACAAACATAAAGACTCCTCGGCCTCGATTGTGAGCCGAGGTTGATTTTCCCCAAAAATGGCCGACAATGTTTTGAGAAGTTTTAGACCTAGTTCGACGCCAAATGAGCCAATGATAAATACTCATGCCAATTGGCCATGAATTTGGGGTGATTTTTACAAGAAAACGTTGTTTAGGCCCAAAAATTACACTTTTATAGTTTTTTGAGATGATACGGCACGCAAGCTTTCAAGTTTCGGCAAGGGCTGGTGTGAACGAGCATGAAAAAATCTATAAGAAAACTATAATCCCTATTTTGAGGTTTTTTAGACTTACATCATAGCAAAAGTGACAAATATAGAGACTCATCGGCCTCGACCGTGAGTCGAGGTTGATTTTCGCCCAAAAATGGCCGATTATGTTTTAAGCGGTTTTGACCTAGTTTGATGGCAAATGAGCCTATGATAGAAACTCATTATCATTATCCATGACCTAGGGGTATTTTTGCAAAAAAACGATGTTTATTCTCGGAAAATACAATTTTCTAGTTTTTTTAGATAATACGGGCATGCGGGCTTTCTAGTTTCGGGAAGGGTCGGTGTGAACGAGCATGAAAAAATTTATAGAAAAATCGTAATCCTCGGTTTGATGTTTTTGGGACCTACATCATAGCAAAAGTGACAACTATATAGACTTATGAGCCTCGATAGTGAACCGAGGTTGATTTTCCTCCAAAATTGCCCGACCAAGTTATGAGCGAGCTTTAGATCTAGTTTTATAGACACGAGCCAACAATAAAACTCATGGCCTTTGTCCATGACTTGGGGATGATTTTTGAAAAAAACGATGTTTAGGCCCCGAAAATACACTTTTCTACTTTTTCGAAGTGATGCTGGCATGCGACCTTTCAAGTTTCGAGAAGGACTGGTGTGAAGGAGCGTGAAAAAATCTATAAAAAAACCGTAATCCCTAGTTTGAGGTTTTTGGGACCGACATGATAGCAAAAGTGATAAACATAAAGACTCCTCGGCCTCAACCGTGAGCCGACGTTTATTTTCCCCAAAAATGGTCGACCATGTTTTTTACGAGTTTTAGACCTAGTTCGATGCCAAACTAGCCAATGATAAATGCTCATGCCAATTGGCATGACTTTGGGGTGACTTTTACAAAAAAAAGACGTTTAAGTCCAAAAAATACTTTTTTTCTACTTTTTTTAGATGTTGCGGGCACATAAGCTTTCAAGTTCCGGGAAGGGTCTGGTATGAACGAGGATGAAAAAATCTATATAAAAACCGTAATCCTCGATTTGAGGTTGTTGGGACCTACATCATAGCAAAAGTGACAGCTATAGAGACTCATCGACCTTGACGAGTGAGTTGAGGTTGATTTTCGTCCAAAATTGCTCGACTAAGTTTTGAGCGAGTTTTAGAGCTAGTTCGATAGAAACAAGCCGACGATAAAACTCATGGCCGTTGGCCATGACTCGGGGATGATTTTTGCAAAAAAACGATGTTTTGGCCCCGAAAATACAATTTTCTACTTTTTCAAAGTGATGTCGGCATGCAGCCTTTTGAGTTTCGAGAAGGATCGGTGTGAAGAAGCGTGAAAAAATCTATAGAAAAACCGTAATCCCTAGTTTGAGGTTTTTGGGACCGACATCATAGCAAAAGTGACAAACATAAATACTCCTCGACCTTGACTATGAGCCGAGGTTGATTTTTTCCAAAAATGGCCAACAATGTTTTGACAAGTTTTAGACCTAGTTCGACCCCAAACGAGCCAATGATAAATACTCATGCCAATTGGCCATGACTTTGGGGTGATTTTACAAAAAAACATGTTTAGGCTCAAAAAATACACTTTTCTAGTTTTCCGAGATGATGCGGGCACGCAAGCTTTCAAGTTCCGGTAAGGGTCGGTGTGAACAAGCATGAAAAAATCTATAAGAAAACTATAATCCCTAGTTTGAGGTTTTTGAGACCTACATCATAGCAAAAGTGACAAATATAGAAACTCATCGGCCTCGACCGTGAGTCGAAGTTGATTTTCGCCCAAAAATGGCCAATCATGTTTTGAGCGAGTTTTGACCTAGTTTGATGGCAAATGAGCCTATGATAGAAACTCATTGTCGTTGGCCATGACATAGGGGTGATTTTTGTAAAAAAACGATGTTTATTATGAGAAAATACAATTTTTTATTTTTTCGAGATAATGCGGGCATACGGGCTTTCTAGTTTCGGGAAGGGCTGGTGTGAACGAGTATGAAAAAATTTACTGAAACACCGTAATCCTCGGTTTGAGGTTTTTGGACCGACATCATAGCAAAAGTGACAGCTATAGAGACTCATCGGCCTCGACAGTGAGTCGAGGTTGATTTTCGTCCAAAATTGCCCGACCAAGTTCCGAGCGAGCTTTAGACCTAGTTCGATAGAAACGAGCCAATGATAAAACTCATGGCCTATGGCCATAACGTGGGGATGATTTTTGCAAAAAACGATGTTTAGGCCTCGAAAATACACTTTTCTACTTTTTTGAAGTGATGTCGGCATGCGACCTTTCGAGTTTCGAGAAGGACTGGTGTGAAGGAGCATGAAAAAATCTATAGGAAAACCATAATCCCTAGTTTGAGGTATTTGGAACCGATATCATAGAAAAAGTGACAAACATAAAGACTCCTCGACCTCGACTTTGAGCCGAGGTTGATTTTCTCCAAAAATGGTCGATCAAGTTTTGAGCGAGTTTTAGTCCTAGTTCGATGCCAAATGAGCCAACAATAAATACTCATGGCTTGTGGCAATGACCTCGAGGTGATTTTTGCAAAAAAAACAACGTTTAGGCCCAAAAAATATACTTTTCTAGTTTTTTGAGATGATGCGAGCATGCGGGCTTTCGAGTTTTGGGAAGGGCTAGTGTGAACGAGCATGAAAAAATATATAAGAAAACTATAATTCCCGGTTAGAGGTTTCTAGGACCTACATCATAGCAAAAGTGACAACTATAGACACTCATCGGCCTCGACTTTGAGCCGAGGTTGATTTTGGCCCAAAAATGGCCTACCATGTTTTGAGTAGTTTTATACCTAGTTTGATGCCAAACGAGCTCGCGATAAATACTCATACTTTGGGGTGATTTTTGCAAAAAAACGACGTTTAGGCCAAAAAAATAGACTTTTCTAATTTTTCGAGATGATGCGGGCATGCGAGCTTTCGAGTTCCAAGAAGGGTCGGTGTGAACGAGCATGAAAAAATCTATAGGAAAACCGTAATCCCCGGTTTAAGGTTTTTGAGACCTACATCATAGCAAAAGTGACAACGATAGAGACTCATCGGGCTCGACCGTGAGCCGAGGTTGATTTTCATCCAAAAATGACCGACCAAGTTTTAAGCGATTTTAGACCTAGTTCGATACCAAATGAGCTAAGGATAAAAACTCAAGGCCTTTAGCCATGACCTCGGGGTGATTTTTGTAAAAACAAATGATGTTTAGGCCTAGAAAATACACTTTTCCGGTTTTTTGAGATGATGCGGGCATGCGGGTTTTTGAGTTCCGGGAAGGGCTAGTGCGAACGAGCGTGAAAAAATCTATAGGAAAACCGTAATACCTCGGTTTGAGGTTTTTAGGATTAACATCATAGCGAAGGTGAAATATATAGAGACTCATCGGCCTCGATTGTGAGCCGAGGTTGATTTTCATCCAAAAATGGCCGACCATGTTTTGAGTAGTTTTAGACCTAGTTCGATGCCAAATGAGCCAATGATAAAAAATCATGGCCTTTAGCAATGATGTCGGGGGTATTTTTGTAAAAAAAATGACGTTTATGCCCGTAAAATAAACTTTTCTAGGTTTTCGAGTTGATGCGGGCATGTGGGCTTTTGAGCTTTGGGAAGGGCTAGGGTGAACAACTCGTGAAAAAATCTAAAGGAAAACTCGTAATCCCCGGTTTGAGATTTTTGGGACCTACATCATAGGAAAAGTGAAAAATATAGAGACTCATCGGCCTCGACCGTGAGTGGAGGTTGATTTTCATCCAAAAATGGTTGACCATGTTTCGAGTCGTTTTAGACCTAGTTGGATCCAAATGAGGCAATGATAAAAACTTACGGCCTTTAGCCATGACCTTGGGGGATTTTTTTATAAAAAAACGACATTTAAGCCTAAAAAATACAATTTTCTTGGTTTTTTAGATAATGCGGCCATGCGGGCTTTCGAGTTTCGGGAAGGGCTAGTGTGAACGAGCATGAAAACATCTATAGGAAAACTGTATTCTTTGGTTTGAGGTTTTTGGGACCTACATCATAGCAAAAGTGAAAAACATAAAGACTCCTCGGCCTCGACCGTGAGCTAAGGTTGATTTTTACCCAAAAATGGCCGATCAAGTTTTGAGCATTTTTAGACCTAATTCGATACCAAACAACCAACGATAAATACTCATGGCTCGTGGCCATGACCTCGTGGTATTTTTGCAAAAAAAGACGTTTAGGCCCAAAAAATACGCTTTTCTAGTTTTTCGACATGATACGGGCACGCGTGCTTTTGAGTTCCGGGAAGGGATGGTGTGAACGAGCGTGAAAAAATCTATAAGAAAACTATAATCCCCGGTTTGAGGTTTTTGGGACCTACATCATAGCAAAAGTGAGAACTACAAAGACTCATCGACCTCGACTTGAGCCGAGGTTGATTTTCTCCTAAAAATGGCCGACCAAGTTTGCGACGAATTGTAGACCAAGTTCGATGCCAAAGGAGCCAATGATAAAAACTCATGGACTTTTTCCACGACCTCGGGATGATTTTTGCAAAAAAAAAGATGTTTAGGCCCAAAAAATACACTCGTTCTAGTTTTTCGAGATGATGCGGCCATGCGGGCTTTCGAGTTCCGAGAAGGGTCGGTGTGAACCAGCCGTGAAAAAATCTATAGGAAAACCGTAATCCCTAGTTTAAGGTTTTTAGGACCTACATCATAGAAAAAGTGACAAACATAGAGACTCCTCGGCCTTCAATCCGAGCCGAGGATGATTTTCACTAAAAAATGATCGATCACGTTTTGAGTAGTTTTACAACTAGTTCGATGCCAAACCAGCCAATGATAAATACACATGGCCAATGGCCATGACCTCGAGGTGCTTTTGGCAAAAAACGACGTTTAGGCCCGTAAAATATATTTTTTTAGTTTTTCGAGATGATATGGGCATGCGAGCTTTCGAGTTTCGAGAAGGGTCGGTTTGAACGAGCGTCAAAAAATCTATAGGAGAACTATAATCCCCGGTTTGATGTTTTTGGGACCTATATCATAGCAAAAGTGACAACTATAGAGACTCCTCGGCCTCGACTGTGAGTCGAGGTTGATTTTCACCAAAAATGGCCGATCAAGTTTTGAGCATTTTTAGACCTAGTTCGATACCAAACGAGCCAATAATAAATACTCATGGCCTATGGCAATGACCTCGGGGTGATTTTTGTAAAAAAATACATTTTGGCCCAAAAAATACACTTTTCTAGTTTTTCAAGATGATCCGGCATGCGGGCTTTTGAGTTTCGAGAAGGGTCGGTGTGAACGAGCATAAAAAAATCTATAGGAAAACGATAATCCCTATTTTGAGGTTTTTGGGACCTACATCATAGCGAAAGTGACAAATATAGAGACTCCTCGGCCTCGATTGTGAGCTAAGGTTGATTTTTGCCAAAAAATGGCCGATCAAGTTTTGAGCATTTTCGGACCTAGTTCGATACCAAAAGAGCCAACATTAAGTACTCATGGCTCGTGGTCATAACCTCGAGGTGATTTTTGTAAAAAAAACAACGTTTAAGCCTAAAAAATAAACTTTTTTAGTTTTTCGAGATGATGTGGGCATGCGGGCTTTCCGGTTCCGAGAAGGGTCGGTGTGAACGAGCGTGAACAAATCTATAAGAAAAATGTAATCCCCGGTTTGAGGTTTTTGGGACCTACATCATAACAAAAGTGACAAACACAAAGACTCCTCGGCCTCCACTCGTGAGCTAAGGTTGATTTTCGTCGAAAAATGGTCAATCAAGTTTTGAGTATTTTGAGACCTAGTTCAATTCCAAACGAGCCAACGATAAATACTCATGGACCATGGCCATGACCTCGAGGTGATTTTTGCAAAAAATCAACATTTAGGTCCAAAAAATACACTTTTCTAATTTTTCGAGATGATGCGGGCATGCGAGCTTTCGAGTTTCAAGAAGGGTCGGTGTGAATGAGCATGAAGAAATCTATAGGAAAACTATAATCCCCGGTTTGAGGTTTTTGGGACCTATAGCGAAAGTGACAAACATGGAGACTCCTCGGCCTTGATTAAGAGCCGAGGTTGATTTTCGCCCAAAAATAGTCGACCAAGTCTTGAGCGAGTTTTAAACTTAGTTCGATGGGAAATGAGCCAACGTAAAAAACTCTATGTCTTTGGCCATAACGTGGGGGTGATTTTGGAAAAAAACGACGTTTAAGCCTAAAAAATACACTTTTTTAGTTTTTCGAGATGATGTGGGCAAGCGAGCGTTCGAGTTTCGAGAAGGGCTAGTGTGAACGAGCGTGAAAAAATCTATAGGAAAAATGTAATCCATGGTTTGAGGTTTTTGGGACCTACGAGCATAGCAAAAGTGACAAACACGGAGACTCATCGGCCTTCATCGTGAGCCGAGGTTGATTTTCGTCCAAAAAAGGTCAATCAAGTTTTAAGTAGTTTGAGACCTAGTTTGATTCCAAACGACCCAACAATAAATACTCATGGCCCATGGCCATGACCTCGAGGTGATTTTTGCAAAAAAAGACATTTAGGTCTAGAAAATACACTTTTTTAATTTTTTGAGATGATGCGGGCATGCGAGCTATCAAGTTTCGAGAAAGGTTGGCGTGAATGAGCATGAAGAAATCTATAGAAAAAATATAATCCTTGGTTTGAGGTTTTTGGGACCTACGACATAGCAAATGTGACAAACATAGAGAGTCCTCGGCCTCGATTGTGAGTCGAGGTTGATTTTCGCCCAAAAATGGTCGATCATGTTTCTAGCATTTTTAGACCTAGTTCGATACCAAACGAGCCAAGGATCAATACTCATGGCATGTGGCCATGACCTCGGGGTGATTTTACCAAAAAAACAACGTTTAGAGCTAGAAAATACACTATTCTAGTTTTTCGAGATGACGCAAGCATGCGGGCTTTTGACTTTCGGGAAGAGCTGGTGGTAATGAGCATGAAAAAATCTATAGGAAGATTATAATCCCGGGTTTGAGGTTTTTGGGAGTTACATCAAAGCAAAAGTGACAACTATAGAGCCTCATCGGCCTCGATTATGAGCGAGAGGTTGATTTTCGTCCAAAAATGGTCGACCAAGTTTGAGCGAGTTTCGGACCTAGTTCAATGCCCAACGAGCCAACAATAAAAACTCATGGCCCTTAGCCATGACCTCGGGACGATTTTTGTAAAAAATAACGTTTTGGCCCACAAAATACACTTTTCTAGTTTTTTGAGCTAATGCGGGCATGCGAGCTTTCGAGTTCTAGGAAGGGCTATTGTGAACGACCATGAAAAAATCTATAGGAAAGCTATATTCCCCGGTTTGAGATTTTTTAGACGTACATTATAGCAAAAGTGACAAACATAGAGACTCCTCGACCTCGATTGTGAGTCGAGGTTGATTTTCGTCCAAAAATGGCCGATCACATTTTGAACATTTCTAGACCTAGTTCGATACCAAACAAGCCAATGATAAATACTCATGGCTCATGGCCATGACCTCGGGGTTATTTTTGCAAAAACAAGACGTTTAGGGAAAAAATTAATTTTTCTAGTTTTTTTAGATGATATGGGCATGTGGGCTTTCGAGTTCCGGGAAGGGCTAGTGTGAACGAGCGTGAAAAAATATATAGGAAAACTATAATCCCCGGTATGAGGTTTTTGGGACCTATATCATAGAAAAAGTGAGAACTATAAAGACTCATCGGCCTCTACTATGAGTCGAGGTTGATTTTCTCCCAAAAATAGCCGACCAAGTTTTGAGCAATTGTAGACCAAGTTCGATGCCAAATGAGCCAAAGATAAAAACTCATGACCTTTTTCCATGACCTCGGGATGGTTTTTGCAAAAAAAAAAAAAAACGACGTTTAGGCCCAAAAAATACACTTTTCTAGTTTTTCTAGATGATGCGGGCATGCGAGCTTTCGAGTTCCGAGAAGGGCTCGGTGTGAACGAGCTTGAAAAAATCTATTGAAAAACTATAATCCCTAGTTTAAGGTTTTTGGGACATACATCATAGCAAAAGTGAGAACTATAGAGACTCATCGGCCTCGACCGTGAGTTGAGGTTGATTTTCGCCCAAAAATGGCCGATAGGTTTTGAGCGAGCTTTAGACCTAGCTCGATGCCAAAGGAGTCAATGATAAAAATTCATGGCCTTTGGCCATGACCTCGGGGCAATTTTTGTAAAAAAAAACGACATTTAGGCCTAGAAAATACACTTCTAATTTTTCGAGATGATGCAACCATGCGGGCTTTTGACTTCCGGAAGGGCTTGGGTTAACGAGCATGAAAAATTCTATAGGAAAATTATAATCCTTGGTTTGAGGTTTTTGAGAGCTACATCATAGCAAAAGTGACAACTATAGAGACTCATCGACCTCGACCGTGAACCGAGGTTGATTTTCGCTCAAAAATGGCCGACCAAGTTTTAAGCGAGTTTTAGACCTAGTTCAATGCCAAAGGGATCAATGATAAAAACTTATGGCCTTTGGCCATGACCTCGGTGTGATTTTTGTAAAAAAATGACCTTTAGGCCCGTAAAATACACTTTTCTAATTTTTCGAGATGATGCGGGCATGCGGGCTTTCGACTTTCGAGAAGAGTCGGTGTTAATGAGCATGACAAAATCTATAAGAAAATTATAACCATTGGTTTGAGATTTTTAGGACCTACATTGTAGCAAAAGTGACAACTATAGAGACTCATTGGCCTCGATTGTGAGCCGAGGTTGATTTTTGTCCGTAAATGACCAACCAAGTTTTGAGCGCTTTTAGAGCTAGTTCAATGCCAAACGAAGCAACAATAAAAACTCATGGCCCTTGTTTCGAGAAGGGCTAGTGTGAACGAGCGTGAAAAAATCTATAGGAAGACTCGTATTCCTTGGTTTGAGGTTTTTTGGACCTAAATCATAGCAAAAGTGACAAACATAGAGACTCCTCGGCCTCGATTACGAGCCGAGGTTGATTTTTCCCAAAAATGGCCAATCAAGTTTTGAGCATTTTTAGACCTAGTTCGATACCAAATGAGCCAACGATAAATGCTCATGGCTCGTGGCCATGATCTCGAGGTGATTTTTACCAAAAAAAAATGACGTTTAGGCCTAGAAATTATACTTTTCTAGTTTTTTAAGATGATGCATGCATGCGGGCTTTCGACTTTCGGGAAGGGATAGTGTTAACGAGCATGAAAAAATCTATAGGAAAACTAGAATCCCCGGTTTAAGGTTTTTGAGATCTACATCATAGCAAAAGTGACAAACATAGAGACTCCTCGGCCTCGATGGTGAGCCGAGGTTGATTTTCACCCAAAAATGATCGATGACGTTTTTAGCATTTTTAGACTTAGTTCGATACCGAACGAGCCAAGGATCAAAACTCATGGCCCGTGGCCATGACCTCGTGGTGATTTTTGCAAAAACAACGACGTTTAGGCCCGTAAAATACACTTTTCTAGTTTTTCGAGATGATGCAAGCATGTGGGCTTTCAACTTTCGGGAAGGGTCTGGTGTTAACGAGCTTGGAAAAATCTATAGGAAAATTATAATCCCGGGTTTGAGGGTTTTGGGAGCTACATCATAGCAAAAGTGACAAACATAGAGACTCCTCGGCCTCGATTATGAGCCGAGGTTGATTTTCATCGAAAAATGGTTAATCAAGTTTTCGGTAGTTTTAGACCTAGTTCGATTCCAAACGAGCCAATGATAAATACGCATTGCCTATGGCCATGACCTCGAGGTGATTTTTGCAAAAAAACGACGTTTAGGTGTAGAAAATACACTTTTCTAGTTTTTTAAGTCGATGCGAGCATGCGAACTTTCGAGTTTCGAGAAGGGCTGGTGTGAATGAGCATAAACAAATCGATAGGAAAACTATAATCCCCGGTTTGTGGTTTTTGGGACCTACATCATATCAAAAGTGAGAACTATAGAGACTCATTGGTCTCGTCCGTGAGTTGAGGTTCATTTTCTCCCAAAAATGGCCGACTATGTTTTGAACAGTTTTAGACCTAGTTCGATGCTAAATGAGCCAACGATAAAAACTCATGGCCGTTAGCCATGACCTCGAGGTGATTTTTGCAAAAAAACTACGTTTAGGCCTAGAAAATACACTTTTCTAGTTTTTTGAGATTATGCATGCATGCGGGCTTTCGACTTTCGGGAAGGGTCTGGTGTTGGCGAGCATGAAAAAATTTATAGGAAAACTAGAATCCCCGGTTTGAGGTTTTTGGGATCTACATCATAGCAAAAGTGACAAACATAGAGACTCCTCGGCCTCGATGGTGAGCCGAGGTTGATTTTCGCTCAAAAATGGTCGATCACGTTTTTAGCATTTTTAGACCTAGTACGCTACCAAACGAGCCAAGGATCAATACTTATGGCTCGTGGCCATGACCTCATGGTGATTGTTGTAAAAAAACGACGTTTAAGCATAGAAAATATACTTTTCTAGTTTTTGGAGATGATGCAAGCATGTGGGCTTTCGACTTCGGGAAGGGCTAGTGTTAACGAGCATGAAAAAATCTATAGGAAAATTGGAATCCCTAGTTTGTGGTTTTTGGGATCTACATCATAGCAAAAGTGACAAACATAGAGACTCCTCGGCCTCGATGGTGAGTCGAGGTTGATTTTCACGCAAAAATGGTCGATCACATTTTTAGCATTTTTAGACCTAGTTCGATACCAAACAAGCCAAGGATCAATACCGATGGCCTATGGCCATGACCTCGGGGTGATTTTTGTAAAAAAACGACGTTTAAGCCTAGAAAATACACTTTTCTAGTTTTTGGAGACGATGCAAGCATGTGGGCTTTCGACTTCGAGAACGAGCTGGTGTTAACGAGCATGGAAAAATCTATAAGAAAATTTTAATCCTAGATTTGAGGTTTTTGGGAGCTACATCATAGCAAACGTGACGGACATAGAGACTCCTCGACCTCGATTGTGAGCCGAGGTTGATTTTCACCGAAAAATGGTCAATCAAGTTTTGAGTAGTTTTAGACCTAGTTCAATTCCAAACGAGCCAACGATAAATACGCATGGCCTATGGCCATGATCTCGAGGTGATTTTTGTAAAAAAATGACGTTTAGGTCCGTAAAATACACTTTTCTAGTTTTTCGGGATGATACGGGTATGCAAGCTTTCGAGTTTCGAGAGGGTCGGTGTGAATGAGCATGAAGAAATCGATAGGAAAACTATAATCCCCGGTTTGTGGTTTTTGGGACCTACATCATATCAAAAGTGAGAACTAGAGAGACTAATCGACCTCGTCCGTGAGCCGAGGTTCATTTTCTCCCAAAAATGGCCGACCATGTTTTGAGCGAGTTTTAGACCTAGTTCGATGCCAAAGGAGCCAACGATAAAAACTCATGGCCATTAGCGATGACCTCGGGGTATTTTTGCAAAAAAAACGACCTTTAGGCCCGGAAAATACACTTTTCTAATTTTTTGAGATGATGCGGGCATGCGGGCTTTCGACTTTCCGGAAGGATTGGTGTTAACGAGCATGAAAAAATCTATAAGAAAATTATAATCCTTGGTTTGGGGCTTTGGGAGCTACATCGTAGCAAAAGTGACAACTATAGAGACTCATCGGCCTCGACCGTGAGTCGAGGTTGATTTTCGTCCAAAAATGGCCAACCAAGTTTTGAGCAATTTTAGACCTAGTTCAATGCCAAACGAAGCAACAATAAAAACTCATGGCCCTTGGCCATGACTTCGAGATGATTTTTGTAAAAAACGACATTTAGGCTCGGAAAATACACTTTTCTAGTTTTTCGAGTCGATGCGGGCATCCGAGTTTTCGAATTTTGAGAAGGGCTAGTGTGAACGAGCGTGAAAAAATCTATAGAAAAATTGTATTCCCTAGTTTGAGGTTTTTGGGACCTACATCATAGCAAAAGTGACAAACATAGAGACTCCTCGGCCTCGATTATGAGATCGAGGTTGATTTTCGCCCAAAAATGGCCGATCAAGTTTTAAGCATTTTTAGACCTAGTTCGATACCAAACAAGCCAACGATAAATGCTCATGGCTCGTGGCCATGATATCGAGGTGATTTTTGCAAAAAAAAGACGTTTAGGCGAAAAAATACATTTTTCTAGTTTTTCGAGATGATACGAGCATGCGAGCTTTCGAGTTCGGAAACTAGCTGGTATGAACAAGCATGAAAAAATCTATAGAAAAACTATAATCCCCGATTTGAGGTTTTCGGGACCTACATCATATAAAAAGTGATAAACATAGAGACTCCTCGTCCTCAAATGTGAGCCGAGGTTGATTTTCGCCCAAAAATGGCCGATCATGTTTTTAGCATTTTTAGACCTAGTTCAATTCCAAACGAGCCAATGATAAATACGCATGGCCTATGGCGATGACTTCGAGGTGATTTTTGCATAAAAATGACGTTTAGGTCCGGAAAATACACTTTTTTAGTTTTTCGAGATGATACGGGTATGCGAGCTTTCGAGTTTCGAGAAGGGTCGGTGTAAATGAGCGTGAAGAAACCGATAGGAAAACTATAATCCCTAGTTTGTGGTTTTTGAGACCTACATCATATCAAAAGTGAGAACTATAGAGACTCATCGGCCTCGTTTGTGAGTCGAGGTTCATTTTCTCCCAAAAATGGCCGACAATGTTTTGAGCAGTTTTAGACCTAGTTCGATGCCAAAGGAGCCAACGATAAAAACTCATAGCTGGTAGCCATGACCTCGGGGTGATTTTTGTGAAAAAACGACGTTTAGGCCTAGAAAATACACTTTTCCGGTTTTTTGAGATGATGCATGCGTGCGGGCTTTCGACTTTCGAGAAGGGCTGGTGTTAACGCGCTTGAAAAAATCTATAGAAAAACTAGAATCCTAGGTTTGAGGTTTTTGGGATCTACATCATAGCGAAAGTGACAAATATAGAGACTCCTCGGCCTCGATGGTGAGTCGAGGTTGATTTTCGCCCAAAAATGGTCGATCACGTTTTTAGCATTTTTAGACCTAGTTCGATACCAAACGAGCCAAGGATCAATACTCATGGCCTATGGCCATGACCTCGTGGTGATTTTCGTAAAAAAACGATGTTTAAGCCTAGAAAATACACTTTTCTAGTTTTTGGAGACGATGCGAGGATGTGGGCTTTCGACTTTCGGGAAGGGTCTGGTGTTAACGAGCATGGAAAAATCTATAGGAAAATTATAATCCCGGGTTTGAGGTTTTTGGGAGCTACATCATAGCAAAAGTGACAAACATAGAGACTCCTCGACCTCGATTGTGAGCCGAGGTTGATTTTCGTCGAAAAATGGTCAATGACATTTTGAGTAGTTTTAGACCTAGTTCGATTCCAAATGAGCCAACGATAAATACACATGGCCTATGGCCATGACCTTGAGGTGATTTTTTTCAAAAAACGATGTTTAGGTCCGGAAAATACACTTTTCTAGTTTTTTGAGATGATACGGGTATGCGAGCTTTTGAGTTTCGAGAAGGGTCGGTGTGAATGAGCATGAACAAATCGATAGGAAAACTATAATCCCCGGTTTGTGGTTTTTGGGACCTACATCATATCAAAAGTGAGAACTATAGAGACTCATCGGCCTCGTCCGTGAGCTAAGATTCATTTTCTCCCAAACATGTCCGACCATGTTTTGAGCAATTTTAGACCTAGTTCGATGCCAAAGGAGCCAACAATAAAAACTCACGACTGGTAGCCATGACCTCGGGGTGATTTTTGCGAAAAAACGACGTTTAGGCCTAGAAAATACATTTTTCCGGTTTTTTGAGATGATGCATGCGTGCGGGCTTTCGACTTCGGGAAGGGTCTGGTGTTAACGAGCATGAAAAAATCTATAGGAAAATTAGAATTCCTGGTTTGATGTTTTTGGGATCTACATCATAGCAAAAGTGACAAACATAGAAACTCCTCGGCCTCGATGGTGATCACGTTTTTAGCATTTTTAAACCTAGTTCGATACCAAATGAGCCAAGGATCAATACTCATGACCCGTGGCCATGACCTTAGGGTGATTTTTGCAAAAAAACGATGTTTAGGCCTAGAAAATACACTTTTCTAGTTTTTGGAGATGATGCAAGCATGTGGGCTTTCGACTTCGGGAAGGGCTCGGTGTTATCGAACATGGAAAAATCTATAGGAAAATTATAATCCCGGGTTTGAGGTTTTTGGGAGCTACATCATAGCAAAAGTGACAACTATAGAGACTCATCGGCCTCGACCGTGAGTCGAGGTTGATTTTCGTCCAAAAATGTCCGACCAAGTTTTGAGTAGTTTTAGACCTAGTTCAATGCCAAACGAGCTAACAATACAAACTCATGGCCTTTAGCCTTGACCTCGGGATGATTTTTGTAAAAAAACGACGTTTAGGCTTAGAAAATATACTTTTTTAGTTTTTCGAGTCGATGCGAATTTACAAGTTCCGGGAAGGGCTAGTGTGAACGAGCGTGAAAAAATCTATAGAAAAAATGCATTCCCTAGTTTGAGGTTTTTGGGACCTACATAATAGCAAAAGTGACGAATATAGATACTCTTCGACCTCGATTGTGAGTCGAGGTTGATTTTCGTCCAAAAATGACCGATCAAGTTTTGAGCATTTCTAGACCTAGTTCGATACTAAACGAGCCAACGATAAATACTCATGGCTCTGTGGCCATGATCTCGATCCGATATTTGAAAAAAAAAAGACGTTTAGGCCCAAAAAATACATTTTTCTAGTTTTTTGACATGATACGGGCATGCGGGCTTTCGAGTTCGGAAAGGGTTGGTGTGAACGAACGTAAAAAAATCTATAGGAAAACTATAATCCTTGGTTTGAGGTTTTTGGGACCTACATCATACAAAAAGTGGCAAACATAGAGACTCCTCGGCCTCAAATGTGAGTCGGTGTTGATTTTCACCCAAAAATGGTTGATCAAGTTTTGAGCATTTTTAGACTTGGTTCGATACCAAATGAGCAAACAATAAATGCCCATGGAATATGGCCATGACCTCGGGGTGATTTTTACAAAAAAAAAAAAGACGTTTAGGCAAAAAAAATACATTTTTCTAGTTTTTCGAGGTTATACGGGCATGCGGGCTTTCTAGTTTCGGAAGGGCTAGTGTGAACGAGCGTGAAAAAATCTATAGGAAAACCGTAATCCCCGGTTTGAGGTGTTTGGTACCTATATCATAGCAAAAGTGACAAATATAGAGACTCCTCGGCCTCGATTGTGAGTCGAGGTTGATTTTCGCCCAAGAATGGTCGATCACGTTTTGAGCATTTTTAGACCTAGTTCGATACCAAATGAGACAATGATAAATACTCATAGCCTATGGCCATGACCTCGGGGTGATTTTTGCAAAAAAATGACATTTAAGCCTAAAAAATACACTTTTCTAGTTTTTCGAGATGATGCGGGCATGCGGGCTTTCGAGTTCCGAGAAGAGTTGGTGTGAACGTGAGTGGAAAAATCTATATAAAAACTATAATCCCTAGTTTGAGGTTTTTTCGACCTATATCATAGCAAAAGTGACAAACATAGAGACTCATCCGGCTCCACTCGTGAGCTAAGGTTGATTTTCGCCCAAAAATGGCCAATCAAGTTTTGATCGAGTTTTAGACCTAGTTCGATGACAAACGAGCCAACGATAAATACTCATGGCCCGTGGCCACAACCTCGAGGTGATTTTTGTAAAAAACGACGTTGAGGCCCGAAAAATACACTTTTTTAGTTTTTCGAGATTATGCGGGCATAAGAGCTTTCGAGTTTTGAGAAGGGCTGGTGTGAACGAGCATGAAAAAATTTATAGGAAAGCTATAATCCCTGGTTTAAGGTTTTTGGGACATACATCATAGCAAAAGTGAGAACTATAGAGACTCATCGGCCTCGATCGTGAGTCGAGGTTGATTTTCGCCCAAAAATGGCCGACCATGTTTTGAGCGAGTTTTAGACCTAGTTCGATGCCAAAAGAGCCAACGATAAAAAATCATTGCCTTTGTCCATGACCTCGGGGTGATTTTTTAAAAAAACGACGTTTAGGCCCGGAAAATACACTTTTCTAGTATTTCGAGATGATGCGGGCATGCGGGCTTTCGACTTCGGGAAGAGGTCGGTGTTAAGGCGCATGAAAAAATCTATAGGAAAATTATAACCTTTGGTTTGAGGTTTTTGGGAGCTACATCATAGCGAAAGTGACAACTATAGAGACTCATCGGCCTCGACTATGAGTCGAGGTTGATTTTCGTCCAAAAATGGCCGAGCAAGTTTTAAGTAGTTTTAGACCTAGTTTAATGACAAACGAGCCAACAATAAAACTCATGGCCCTTAACCATGACCTCGGGATGACTTTTGTGAAAAAATGACGTTTAGGCCTAAAGAATACACTTTTCTAGTTTTTCGAGCCGATAAGGGCATATGGGCTTTCGAGTTTCGGGAAGGGCTAGTGTGAACGAGCGTGAAAAAGTCTATAGGAAAACCGTATTCCCTACTTTAAGGTTTTTAGGACCTACATCATAGCCAAATGGACAAACATAGAGACTCCTCGGCCTCGATTGTGAGCCGAGGTTGATTTTCGTCCAAAAATGACCGATCAAATTTTGAGCATTTTTAGACCTAGTTCGATACCAAACGAGGCAATAATAAATACTCATGGCCTATGGGCAAAACCTCGGGGTGATTTTTGCAAAAAAAAGACGTTTAGGACCAAAAATATATTTTTCTAGTTTTTCGAGATGATACGAGCATGGGGACTTTCGAGTTCCACGAAGAGTCGGTGTGAACAAATGTGAAAAAATCTATAGGAAAACTATAATCCCTAGATTGAGGTTTTTGGGACCTACATCATATAAAAAGTGAGAACTATAGAGACTCATCGACCTCGACTATGAGTCGAGGTTGATTTTCTTACAAAAATGGCCGACCAAGTTTTCAACAATTGTAGACCAAGTTCGATGCCAAACGAGCTAACAATAAAAACTCATGACCTTTTTCCATGACCCTAGGATGATTTTTGCATAAAAAGATGTTTAGGCCCAAAAAAATACACTTTTCTAGTTTTTCGAAATGATGCAAGCATGCGGGCTTTCGAGTTTCGAGAAGCACTGGTGTGAACAAGCGTGAAAAAATCCATAGGAAAACCGTAATCCCCGGTTTGATGTTTTTGGGACCTACATCATAGCAAAAGTGACAAACATAGAGACTTATCGGCCTCCAATGTGAGCCGAGGTTGATTTTTGCTCAAAAATGACCGATCAAGTTTTAAGAAGTTTTAGACCTAGTTCGATGCCAAATGAACCAACAACAAATACTCATGGCCTATGGCTATGGCCTCGAGGTGATTTTTATAAAATAATGACGTTTAGGCCCAAAAAACACGAGTTTTCTATTTTTTCAAGATAATGCGAGCATGCGAGCTTTCGAGTGTCAAGAAGGGTCGGTGTGAACGAGCGTGAAAAAATTTATAGGAAAACTATAATCCCCGGTTTGAGGTTTTTGAGACATACATTATAGCAAAAGTGAGAACTATAGAGACTCATCGGCCTCAACTTTGAGCCGAGGTTGATTTTCGCTCAAAAATGGCCGACCATGTTTTGAGTAGTTTTAGACCTAGTTCGATGCCAAAAGAGCCAACGATAAAAAAACATGGCCTTTGGCCATGACCTTGGGGTGATTTTTGAAAAAAAATGACATTTAGGCCCGTAAAATATAATTTTCTAATTTTTCGAGATGATTCGGGCATACGGGCTTTTGAGTTCGGAGAAGGGTCGGTGTGAACGAGCATGAAAAAATCTATAGGAAAAATATAATCCCTGGTTTGAGGATTTTTAGACCTACATCATAGCGAAAGTGACAAACATAGAGGCTCTTCGGCCTCCACTGTGAGCTAAGGTTGATTTTCGCCCAAAAATGACCAATCAAGTTTTGATCCGTTTTAAGCCTAATTCGATGCCAAACGAGCCAATGATAAATACTCATGGCTCGTGGCCACAACCTCGAGGTGATTTTTGTAAAAAACGACGTTGAGGCCTAGAAAATACACTTTTCTAGTTTTTCCGGATCATGCGGACATGAGAGCTTTCGAGTTTAGAGAAGGGCTAGTGTGAACGAGCATGAAAAAATCTATAGGAAAGCTATAATCCCCGGTTTGAGGTTTTTGGGAGATACATCATAGCAAAAGTGAGAACTATAGAGACTTATCGGCCTCGACCGTGAGCCGAGAATGATTTTCGCTCAAAAATGGCCGACCATGTTTTGAGCGAGTTTTACACCTAGTTCGATGCCAAAAGAGCCAATGATAAAAAATCATTGCCTTTGGCCATGACCTCGTGGTGATTTTTTCAAAAAACGATGTTTAGGCCCGTGAAAATACACTTTTCTAGTTTTTCGAGATGATGCGAGCATGCGGGCTTTCGACTTCGGGAAGGGCTGGTGTTAACGAGCATGAAAAAATCTATTGGAAAATTATAATCTTTGGTTTGAGGTTTTTGGGAGCTACATCATAGCAAAAGTGACAACTATAGAGACTCATCGGCCTCGACTATGAGCCGAGGTTGATTTTCGTCCAAAAATGGCCGACCAAGTTTTAAGCGAGTTTTAGACCTAGTTCAATGACAAACGATCCAACAATAAAACTCATAGCCCTTAACCATGACCTCGGGATGACTTTTGTGAAAAAACGATGTTTAGGCCCAAAGAATACACTTTTCTAGTTTTTCGAGCCGATAAGGGCATACGAGCTTTCAAGTTTCGGGAACGGCTAGTGTGAACGAGCATGAAAAAATCTATAGAAAAACTGTATTCCCCGGCTAGAGGTTTTTGGGACCTACATCATAGCCAAAGGGACAAACATAGAGACTCCTCGGCCTCGATTGTGAGCCGAGGTTGATTTTCGTCCGAAAAGATCGATCAAATTTTGAGCATTTTTAAACCTAGTTCGATACCAAACGAGGCAACAATAAATACTCATAGCCTGTGGGCAAAACCTCGAGTTGATTTTTGCAAAAAAAAAAAGACGTTTAGGACCAAAAATACATTTTTCTAGTTTTTCGAGATGATACGGGCATGGGGGGTTTCGAGTTTCGGGAAGAGTCGGTGTGAACGAGCGTGAAAAAATCTATAGAAAAACTATAATCCCCGGATTGAGGTTTTTGGGACCTACATCATATAAAAAGTGAGAACTATAGAGACTCATCGGCCTCGACTATGAGCCGAGGTTGATTTTCTTACAAAAATGGCCGACCAATTTTTCAACAATTGTAGACCAAGTTCGATGCCAAACGAGCCAACAATAAAAACTCATGACCTTTTTCCATGACCCTAGGATGATTTTTGCAAAAAAAGATGTTTAGGCCCAAAAAAATACACTTTTCTAGTTTTTCGAGATGATGCGGGCATGCGGGCTTTCGAGTTCGAGAAGCGTTGGTGTGAACAAGCGTGAAAAAATCTATAGGAAAATTGTAATCCCTAGTTTGATGTTTTTGGGACCTACATCATAGCAAAAGTGACAAACATAGAGACTCATCGACCTCCAATGTGAGTCAGGGTTGATTTTTGTCCAAAATGGTCGATCAAGTTTTGAGAAGTTTTAGATCTAGTTCGATGCCAAACGAACCAACAATAAATACTCATGGCCTATGGCCGGGGCCTCAAGGTGATTTTTGTAAAAAAACGACGTTTAGGCTCGGAAAATACACTTTTCTATTTTTTCAAGATAATGCGGGCATGCGAGCTTTCGAGTTTCAAGAAGGGTCGGTGTGAACAAGCATGAAAAAATCTATAGGAAAAATATAATCCCTAGTTTGAGGTTTTTGAGACATACATCATAGCAAAAGTGAGAACTATAGAGACTCATCGGCCTCGACTTTGAGCCGAGGTTGATTTTCTCCCAAAAATGGCCAACCATGTTTTGAGTAGTTTTAGAGCTAGTTCGATGCCAAAAGAGCCAATGATAAAGAAACATGGCCTTTGGCCATGACCTCGGGGTGATTTTTGGAAAAAAACGACATTTAGTCCCGTAAAATACAATTTTCTAATTTTTCGAGGTGATTCGGCATGCGGGCTTTTGAGTTCGGAGAAGGACTGGTGTGAACGAGCATGAAAAAATCTATAGGAAAAATGTAATCCCCGGTTTGAGGTTTTTGAGACCTACATCATAGCGAAAGTGACAAACATAGAGGCTCCCGGCCTCCACTCGTGAGCCGAGGTTGATTTTCGTCCAAAAATGATCAATCAAGTTTTGAGTATTTTTAGACCTTGTTCGATTACAAACGAGCCAACGATAAATACTCATGGCCCATGGCCATGACCTCGAGGTGAGTTTTATAAAAAAATGACGTTTAGGCCTAGAAATACACTTTTCTAGTTTTTCGAGATGATGTGGCCATGCACACTTTCGAGTTTCAAGAAGGGCTAGCATGAATGAACGTGAGGAAATCTATAGAAAAACTATAATCCCGAGTTTGAGGTTTTTGGGACGTACATCATAGCAAAAGTGAGAACTATAGAGACTCATCGGCCTTGATTGTGAGTCGAGGTTGATTTTCGTCTAAAAATGGTCGACCAAGTTTTGAGCGAGTTTTAGACCTAGTTCGATGCCAAAAGAGCCAACGATAAAAACTCATGGCCTTTGGCCATGTCCTCGAGGTGATTTTTGCAAAAAAACGACGTTTAGGCCTAGAAAATACACTTTTATATTTTTTTTGAGACGATGCGGGCATGCGGGCTTTCGACTCGTCGGGAAGGGTCGGTGTTAACGAGCTTGAAAAAATCTATAAGAAAATTATAATCTTTGGTTTGAGGTTTTTGGGAGCTACATCAAAGCAAAAGTGACAGCTAGAGAGGCTCATCGGCCTCGACCGTGAGTTGAGGTTGATTTTCGTCCAAAAATGGCCGAATAAGTTTTGAGCGAGTTTTAGACCTAGTTCAATGACAAAAGAGCCAACAATAAAACTCATGGCCCTTATCCATGACCTCGGGATGATTTTTGTGAGAAAACGACGTTTAGGCCCGGAGAATACACTTTTCCAGCTTTTTAAGTCGATAAGGGCATATAGGCTTTCGAGTTTCGGGAAGGGCTAGTGTGAACGAGCGTGAAAAAATTTATAGGAAATCCGTATTCCCTAGTTTGAGGTTTTTGGGACCTATATCATATAAAAAGTGAGAACTATAGAGACTTATCGGCCTCGACCGTGAGCCGAGGTTGATTTTCTCACAAAAATGGCCGACCAAGTTTTCGAGCAATTGTAGACCAAGTTCGATGCCAAATGAGCCAACGATAAACACTCATGACCTTTTTCCATGACCTCGGGATGATTTTTGCAAAAAAAGTTGTTTAGGCCCAAAAAATACACTTTGACTAGTTTTTCGAGATGATGCGGGCATGCGGGCTTTCGAGTTTCGAGAAGCGCCGGTGTGAACGAGCGTGAAAAAATCTATAGGAAAAATATAATCCCCGGTTTGAGGTTTTTGAGACCTACATCATAGCGAAAGCGACAAACATAGGGGCTCCTCGGCCTCCACCGTGAGCCGAGGTTGATTTTCGCTAAAAATTGGTCAATCAAGTTTTGAGTATTTTTGGACCTAGTTCGATTCCAAATGAGCCAATGATAAATACTCGTGGCCCATGGCCACGACCTCAAGGTGATTTTTGTAAAAGAACAACGTTTAGGCCTAGAAAATACACTTTACTAGTTTTTTAAGATGATACGGGCATGCAAGCTTTCGAGTTTTGAGAAAGGTCGGTGTGAATGAGCGTGAGGAAATCTATAGGAAAACTATAATCCCCGGTTTAAGGTTTTTGGGACCTACATCATATAAAAAGTGAACTATAGAGACTAATCGACCTCAACTATGAGCCGAGGTTGATTTTCTCACAAAAATGGCGGATCGAGTTTTCGAGCAATTGTAGACCAAGTTCGATGCCAAATGAGTCAACAATAAAAACTCATGGCCTTTTACCATGACCTCGGGATGATTTTTGCAAAAAAAGATGTTTAGGCCTAAAAAATACACTTTTGTAGTTTTTCGAGATGATGTCGGCATGCGGGCTTTCGAGTTCCGAGAAGCACTTGGTGTGAACGAGCGTGAAAAAATCTATAGGAAAACCGTAATCCCCGGTTTGATGTTTTTGGGACCTACATCATAGCAAAAGTGACAAACATAAAGATTCATCTCGCCTCCAATGTGAGTTGAGGTTGATTTTCACCTAAAAATGGCCGATCAAGTTTTGAGAAATTTTAGACCTAGTTTGATGCCAAAAAAACCAACAATAAATACTCATGGCCTATGGCCATGGCCTCGAGATAATTTTGTAAAAAAAACAACGTTTAGGTCTAGAAAATACACTTTTCTAGTTTCTTAAGATAATTCGAGCATGGGAGCTTTCGAGTTTCGAGAAAGGCCGGTGTGAACGAGTGTGAAAAAATCTATAAGAAAACTATAATCCCCGGTTTGAGGTTTTTGGGACATACATCATTGCAAAAGTGAGAACTATAGAGACTCATCGACCTCGACTGTGAGTCGAGGTTGATTTTCGCCCAAAAATGATCGATAATGTTTTGGGCAATTTTAGACCTAGTTCGATGCCAAAAGAGCCAACGATAAAAAATCATGGGCTTTGGCCATGTCCTCGGGGTGTTTTTTGCAAAAGAAATGACATTTAGCCCTAGAAAATACAATTTTCTAATTTTTTTGAGATGATGCGGGCATGTGGGCTTTTGAGTTTAGAGAAGGCTCGGTTTGAACGAGCGTAAAAAAATCTATATGAAAAATATAATCCCCGGTTTGAAGTTTTAGGGACCTAGATCATGGCAAACATAGAGACTCCTCGACCTCCACTATGAGTTGAGGTTGATTTTTTGTCCAAAAATGGTCAATCATGTTTTGAGTATTTTTAGATCTAGTTCGATTCCAAACGAGCCAATGATAAATACTAATGGCCCATGGCATGACCTCGAGGTGATTTTTGCAAAAAAATGATGTTTATGCTTAGAAAATACACTTTTCTAGTTTTTCAAGATGATGCGGGCATGCGAACTTTCGAGTTTCGAGAAGGGCTTTGTGAATTAGCGTGAAAAAATCTATAGGAAAACTATAATCCCCGGTTTGAGATTTTTGGAACTTACATCATAGCAAAAGTGAGAATTATAGAGATTCATCGACCTCGATCGTGAGTCGAGGTTATTTTCGCCCAAAAATGGCCAACCAAGTTTTGAGTAGTTTTAGACGTAGTTCGATGTCAAAGGAGCCAACGATAAAAACTTATGGCCTTTGGCCATGTCCTCGGGGTGATTTTTGCAAAAAAACGACGTTTAGGCCCGTAAAATACACTTTTGTAGTTTTACAAGATGATGTAGACTTGCGAGCTTTCGACTTTCGAGAAGGGTCGGTGTTAACGAGCATGAAAACATCTATAGGAAAGTTATAATCTTTGGTTTTGAGGTTTTTGGGAGCTACATCATAGCAAAAGTGACAACTATAAGGACTCATCGACCTCGACCGTGAGTCGAAGTTGATTTTCGTCCAAAAATGGCCAACCAAGTTTTGAGCAATTTTAGACCTAGTTCAATGCCAAACGAGCCAACAATAAAAACTCATGGCCCTTAGCCATGAACTCGGGATAATGTTTGTAAAAAAACAACGTTTAGGCCCGAGAAGGGCTAGTGTGAACGAGTGTGAAAAAATTTATAGGAAAACTGTATTCCCTGGTTTGAGGTTTTTGGGACCAACATCATAACAAAAGTGACAAACATAGAGACTCTTTGGCCTCGATTGTGAGTCGAGGTTGAATTTTACCAAAAAATGACCAATCAAGTTTTGAGCATTTTTAGACCTAGTTCGATTCCAAACGAGGCAACGATAAATACTCATGGCCATTAGCCATGACCTTGTGTTATTTTTTCCAAAAAAAAAAGACATTTAGGCCCAAAAAATACATTTTTCTAGTTTTTTAAGATGATACGGGCATGCGGGCTTTCGAGTTCGGGAAGGTCTGGTGTGAACAAGCATGAAAAAATCTATAGGAAAACTATAATCCCTAGATTGAGGATTTTAGGACCTACATCATAGAAAAAGTAAGAACTATAGAGGCCTATCGGCCTCGACCGTGAGCCGAGGTTGATTTTCGTCCAAAAATGGCCGACCAACTTTTGAGAAGTTTTAGACCTAGTTCGATGCCAAAAGACCAACGATAAAAATTCATGGCCTTTGGCCATGACCTTGGGGTGATTGTTTTAAAAAAAACGACGTTTAGGCCTAGAAAATACAATGTTCGATTTTTGGAATGATGCGGGCATGTAGATTTTGAGTTTCGAGAAGGGCTAGTGTGAACGAGAGTGAAAAAATCTATAGGAAAAATATAATCCCCGGTTTGAGATTTTTGGGACCTACATCATAGCAAAAGTGACAAACATAGAGACTCCCGGTCCTCCACTATGAGCGAGAGGTTGATTTTCGTCAAAAAATGGTCAATCAAGTCTTGAGTAGTTTTAGACCTAGTTCGATTCCAAACAAGCCAACGATAAATACTCATGACCCATGGCCATGACCTCGAGGCGATTTTTACAAAAAAAACGACATTTAGGCCCGTAAAATACACTTTTCTAGTTTTTTGAGATGATACGGACATACGAGCTTTCAAGTTTCGAGAAAGGCTGGTGTGAATGAGCGTGAAGAAATCTATAATCTCTAGTTTGAGGTTTGTGGGACCTACATCATAGCAAAAGTGAGAACTATAGAGACTCATCGGCCTCGATCGTGAGTCGAGGTTAATTTTCGCCCAAAAATGGCCGACCAAAGTTTGAGCGAGTTTTAGACCTAGTTCGACACCAAAGGAGCCAACGATAAAAACTCATGGCCTTAGGCCATGACCTCGGGATGATTTTTGCAAAAAAATGACGTTTAGGTCTAGAAAATACAATTTTTCGGTTTTTCGAGATGGTACGGGCATACGGGCTTTCGACTTCGGGAAGAGCTGGTGTTAACGAGCATGAAAACATCTATAGGAAAATTATAATCCTTGGTTTGAGGATTTTGGGAGCTACATCATAGCAAAAGTGATAACTATAGAGACTCATCGGCCTCGTCCGTGAATTGACGTTGATTTTCATCAAAAAATGGTCAATCCGAGTTTTGAACACTTTTAGACCTAGTTCAATTCCAAACGAGCCAACAATAAAAGCCGATGGCCCTTAACCATGTCCTTCGGATGATTTTTGTAAAAAAACGATGTTTAGGCCCGGAAAATACACTTTTCTAAGTTTTTGAGCTGATGTGGGCATGCGGGCTTTCAAGTTACGGGAAGGGCTAGTGTGAACGAGTGTGAAAAAATCTATAGGAAAACTATATTCCTTGGTTTGAGGTTTTTGGGATCTACATCATAGCCAAAGGGATAAACATAGAGACTCCTCGGCCTCGATTGTGAGCCGAGGTTGATTTTCATCAAAAAATGACCGATCAAATTTTGAGCATTTTTAGACCTAGTTCGATACCAAACGAGGCAACAATAAATACTCATGGCTTGTGGCCAAAACCTCGGGGTGATTTTTGCAAAAAAAGACGTTTAGGACCAAAAATATATTTTTCTAGTTTTTTGAAATGATACGGGCATGGGGGCTTTCGAGTTCCGAGAAGAGCTGGTGTGAACGAGCGTGAAAAAATCTATAGGAAAACTATAATCCCTGGATTGAGGTTTTTGGGACCTACATCATATAAAAAATGAGAACTATAGAGACTCATTGGCCTCGACTATGAGCTAAGGTTGATTTTCTCACAAAAATGGCCAACCAAGTTTTCAGCAATTGTAGACCAAGTTCGATGCCAAATGAGCCAACGATAAAAAACTCATGGCCTTTTTCCATAACCTCGGGATGATTTTTGCAAAAAAAAAAAAGATGTTTAGGCCCAAAAAAGACACTTTTCTAGCTTTTCGAGATGATGAGGGCATGTGGGCTTTCGAGTTCCGAGAAGCACTCGGTGTGAAGGAGCGTGAAAAAATCAATAGGAAAACTATAATCCTTGGTTTGATGTTTTTGGGACCTACATCATAGCAAAAGTGATAAGCATAGGGACTCATCGGCCTCCAATGTGAGTCGAGGTTGATTTTCGCCCAAAAATGGCCGATCAAGTTTTGAGAAGTTTTAGACCTAGTTCGATGTCAAACGAACCAACAATAAATACTCATGGCCTATGGCCATGGCCTCGAGGTGATTTTTGTAAAAAAACAACGTTTAGGCCTAGACAATACACTTTTCTACTTTTCTAAGATAATGGTGGCTTGCGAGCTTTCGAGTTTCAAGAAGGGCTGGTGTGAACAAGCATGAAAAAATATGTAGAAAAACTATAATATCCGGTTTGAGGTTTTTGGGACATACATCCTAGTAAAAGTGAGAACTATAGAGACTCATCGGCCTTGACTTTGAGCCGAGGTTGATTTTCCCCGAAAAATGGCCAACCATGTTTTAAGTAGTTTTAGAGCTAGTTCGATGCCAAAAGAGCCGGCGATAAAAAAACATGGCCTTTGGCCATCACCTCGAGGTGATTTTTGCAAAAAAACGACATTTAGGCCCAAAAAATATAATTTTCTAATTTTTTGAGGTGATTCGGGCATGCGGGCTTTTGAGTTCGGAGAAGGGATGGTGTGAACGAGCGTGAAAAAATCTATAGGAAAAATGTAATCTCTAGTTTGAGGTTTTTGAGACCTACATGATAGCGAAAGTGACAAACATAGAGGCTCATCGGCCTCCACTATGAGTTGAGGTTGATTTTCGCTCAAAAATGATCAATCAAGTTTTGAGTATTTTTAGACCTTGTTCGATTCCAAACGAGCCAACGATAAATACTCATGGCCCATGGCCATAACCTCGAGGTGATTTTTACAAAAAACGATGTTTAGGCCTAGAAAATAAACTTTTCTAGTTTTTCGAGATGATACGGGCATGCTAGCTTTCGAGTTTCGAGAAGGGTCGGTGTGAATGAGTGTGAGGAAATCTATAGAAAAACTATAATCCCCGGTCTAAGGTTTTTGGGACCTCCATCATGGCAAAAGTGAGAGCTATAGAGACTCATCGGCCTCGACTCGTGAGCCGAGGTTTATTTTTGCCCAAAAATGGCCGACCATGTTTTGAGCGAGTTTTAGACCTAGTTCGATGCCAAAGGAGTCAACGATAAAAACTCATGGCCTTTGGCCATGTCCTCGGGTGATTTTTGCAAAAAAATGATGTTTAGGCCGAGAAAATACACTTTTATAGTTTTTCAAGACGATGCGAGCATGCGAGCTTTCGACTGCTGGGAAGGGTCGGTGTTAACGAGCATGAAAAAATCTATAGGAAAATTATAATCTTTGGTTTGAGGTTTTTGGGAGCTACATCATAGCAAAAGTGACAACTATAGAGACTCATCGACCTTGATCGTGAGTCGAGGTTGATTTTCGTCCGAAAATGGTCGACCAAGTTTTGAGTAGTTTTAAACCTAGTTCAATGCCAAACGAGCCAATAATAAAACTCATGGCCCTTAGCGATGACCTCGGGATGGTTTTTGTAAGAAAATGACGTTTAGGCCCGGAGAATACACTTTTCTAGTTTTTCGAGCCGATAAGGGCATATGGGCTTTCGAGTTTCGGGAAAGGCTAGTTGGAACGAGTGTGAGAAAATCTATAAGAAAATTGCTTTCCCCGGTTTGAGGTTTTTGAGACCTACATCATAGCCAAAAGGATAAATATAGAGACTCCTCGGCCTCGATTGTGAGTCGAGGTTGATTTTCATCCAAAAATGACCGATTAAACGAGGCAATGATAAATACTCATGGCTTGTGGCCAAAACTTCGGGGTGATTTTTGTAGAAAAAAGATGTTTAGGACCAAAAATACATTTTTCTAGTTTTTTGAGATGATACGGGCATGGGGGCTTTCGAGTTCGGGTAGAGCTAGTGTGAACGAGCGTGAAAAAATCAATAGGAAAACTATAATCCTTGGATTGAGGTTTTTGGGAACTACATCATATAAAAAGTGAACTATAGAGACTCATCGGCCTCGATTGTGAGCCGAGGTTGATTTTCTCACAAAAATGGCGGACCAAGTTTTTAGCAATTGTAGACCAAGTTCGATGCCAAACGAGCCAACGATAAAAACTAATGGCCTTTTGCCATGTCCTCGGGATGATTTTTGTAAACAAAGACGTTTAGGCCTAAAAAATACAATTTTCTAGTTTTTCGAGATGATGCGGGCATGCGGGCTTTCGAGTTCCGAGAAGCGATGGTGTGAACGAGTGTGAAAAAATGTATAGGAAAACTATAATCCCCGGTTTGATGTTTTTGGGACCTACATCATAGCAAAAGTGACAAACATAGAGATTCATTTGCCTCCAATGTGAGCTAAGGTTGAGTTTCGCACAAAAATGATCGATCAAGTTTTGAGAAGTTTTAGACTTAGTTCGATGCCAAATGAACCAACAATAAATTCTCATGGCCTATGGCCATGGCCTCGAGGTATTTTTGTACAAAAACGACGTTTAGGCCAAGAAAATACACTTTTCTAGTTTTTCAAGATAATTCGAGCATGCAAGCTTTTGAGTTTCGAGAAGGGTTGATGTGAACGAGCATGAAAAAATCCGTAAGAAAACTATAATCCCTAGTTTGAGGTTTTTGGGACATACATCATTGCAAAAGTGAGAACTATAGAGACTCATCGACCCCAATTGTGAGCCGAGGTTGATTTTCGTCCAAAAATGGCCGACCATGTTTTGAGCAATTTTAGACCTAGTTTGATGCCAAAATAGCCAACGATAAAAAATCATGGCCTTTGGCCATGTTCTTGGGGTGTTTTTTGCAAAACAAACGACATTTAGGCCTAGAAAATACAATTTTTTAATTTTTTGAGATAATGCGGGCATGCGGGCTTTTGAGTTCGGAGAAGGGCTGGTTTGAACGAGCGTGAAAAAATCTATACGAAAAATATAATCCCCGGTTTGAGGTTTTAGGGACCTAGATCATAGCAAAAGTGGCAAACATAGAGACTCCTCCGCCTCCACTATGAGCCGAGGTTGATTTTCACCCAAAAATGATCAATCAAGTTTTGAGTATTTTTAGACCTAGTTCGATTCCGAATGAGCCAATGATAAATACTCATGGCCTATGGGCATGACCTCGAGGTGATTTTTGCAAAAAATTGACGTTTAGGCCTAGAAAATATACTTTTCTAGTTTTTTGAGATGATGCGGGCATGCGAACTCGTCAAGTTTCGAGAAAGGTCGGTGTGAATTAGCATGAAGAAATCTATAGGAAAAATATAAACCCCGGTTTGAGGTTTTTGGGACCTACATCATAGCAAAAGTGAGAACTACGGAGACTCATCAACCTCAACTCGTGAGTCGAGGTTGATTTTCACCCAAAAATGGCCAACCAAGTTTTGAGCGGTTTTAGGCCTAGTTCGATGCCAAAGGAGCCAACGATAAAAAATCATGGCCTTTGGCCATGTCCTCTAGGTGGTTTTTTTTTAAAAATGACGTTTAGGCCCGGAAAATACACTTTTATAGTTTTTCGAGATGATGCGGACTTGCGGGCTTTCGAATTTCGAGAAGAGTCTGGTGTTAACGAGCATGAAAACATCTATAAAAAAGTTATAATCTTTGGTTTGAGGTTTTTGGGAGCTACATCATATTTAAGGTGACAACTACGGGGACTCATCGGCCTCGATCGTGAGCTTAGGTTGATTTTCATCCAAAAATGGCCAACCAAGTTTTGAGCGAGTCTTAGACCTAGTTCAATGCCAAACGAGCCAATAATAAAAACTCATGTCCCTTATCCATGACCTCGGGATAATTTTTGTAAAAAAACAACGTTTAGGCCCGGAAAATACACTTTTCTAGTTTTTCGAACCGATGTGGGCATGCGGGCTTTCGAGTTTCGAGAACGGCTAGTGTGAACGAGTGTGAAAAAATCTATAGAAAAGCTGTATTCCCCGGTTTAAGGTTTTTGGGACCAACATCATAACAAAAGTGACAAACATAGAGACTCTTTGGCCTCGATTGTGAGTCGAGGTTGATTTTCGCCAAAAAATGGCCGATCAAGTTTTGAGTATTTTTAGACCTAGTTGGATTCCGAATGAGGCAACGATAAATACTCATGGCCATTAGCCATGACCTCGTGGTATTTTTGCAAAAAAAAGACATTTAGGCCCAAAAAATACATTTTTCTAGTTTTCGAGATGATACGGGCATGCGGGCTTTCGAGTTCGGGAAGTACTTGGTGTGAACAAGCGTGAAAAAATCTATAGGAAAAATATAATCCCTAGATTGAGGTTTTTGGGACCTACATCATAGAAAAAGTAAGAACTATAGAGGCTTACCGGCCTCGACTATGAGCTGAGGTTGATTTTTGTCCAAAAATGGTCGACCAAATTTTGAGCGAGTTTTAGACCTAATTCGATGCCAAAAGACCAACAATAAAAACTCATGGCCTATGGCCATGACCTCGGGATGATTTTTGTAAAAAAATGTCATTTAGGCTTAGAGAATACACTTTTCTAGTTTTTCGAGCTAATAAGGGCATATGGGCTTTCGAGTTTTCGGAAGGGCTAGTTTGAACGAGCATGAAAAAATCTATAGGAAAAGCTGTATTCCCTGGTTTGAGGTTTTTGAGACATACATCATAGCTAAAGGGATAAACATAGCGACTCCTCGACCTCGATTGTGAGTCGAGGTTGATTTTCGTCCAAAAATGACCGATCAAATTTTGAGCATTTTTAGATCTAGTTCGATACCAAACGAGACAACGATAAATACTCATGGCCTCGTGGCCAAAACCTCGGGGTGATTTTTGCGGAAAAAAGATGTTTAGGACCAAAAATATATTTTTCTAGTTTTTTTAAGATGATACGGCCATGGGGGCTTTCGAGTTCGGGAAGAGCTAGTGTGAACGGGCATGAAACAATCTATAGGAAAACGATAATCCCCGGATTGAGGTTTTCGGGACCTAAATCATATAAAAAGTGAACTATAGAGACTCATCGGCCTCGACCGAGCCGAGGTTGATTTTCTCAAAAAAATGGCGAGACCTAGTTTTCGAGCAATTGTAGACCAAGTTCGATACCAAACGAGCCAACGATAAAAACTCATGGCCTTTTTCCATGACCTCGGGATGATTTTTGCAAAAAAAGACATTTAGGCCTAAAAAATACACTTTTCTAGTTTTTCAAGATGATGCGGGCATGCGGGCTTTCGAGTTCCGAGAAGCGCCGATGTGAACGAGCGTGAAAAAATCTATTGGAACACCGTAATCGCTAGTTTGAATTTTTTGGGACCTACATCATAGCAAAAGTGACAAACATAGAGATTCATCTCGCCTCCAATGTGAGTCGAGGTTGATTTTCGCCCAAAAATGGCCGATCAAGTTTTGAGAAGTTTTAGATCTAGTTCGATGCCAAACGAGCCAACGATAAATACTCATGGCCCATGGCATGACCTCGAGGTGATTTTTGCAAACAAACGATGTTTAGGCCCGGAAAATACACTTTTCTAGTTTTTCGAGATGATGCGGGCATTCGAACTTTTGAGTTTCGAGAAGGGTTCGGTGTTAATTAGCGTGAAGAAATCTATAGGAAAACTATAATCCCCGGTTTGAGGTTTTTGGGACATACATCATTACAAAAGTGAGAAATATAGAGACTCATCGACCTCGACCGTGAGCTGAGGTTGATTTTCACCCAAAAATGGCCGATCATGTTTTGAGCAATTTTAGACCTAGTTCGATGCCAAAAGAGCCAACGATAAAAAATCATGGCCTTTGGCCATGTCCTCGGGGTGTTTTTTTGCAAAAAAAAAAAAAAACGACATTTAAGCCTAGAAAATACAATTTTCTAATTTTTCGAAATGATGCGGGCATGCGGGCTTTTGAGTTCGGAGAAGGGTTCGGTTTGAACGAGCGTGAAAAAATCTATATGAAAAATATAATCCCCGGTTTGAGGTTTTAGAGACCTAGATCATAGCAAAAGTGGTAAACATAGAGACTCCTCGGCCTCCACTATGAGCCGAGGTTGATTTTTGCCCAAAAATGGTCAATCAAGTTTTGAGTATTTTTAGACCTAGTTCGATTCCAAACGAGCCAACGATAAATACTAATGGCCCATGGCATGACCTCGAGGTGATTTTTGCAAAAAAAACGACGTTTAGGCCTAGAAAATGCACTTTTCTAATTTTTCGAGATGATGCGGGCATGCGAACTTTCGAGTTTCGAGAAGGGCTGGTGTGAATTAGCGTGAAGAAATCTATAGGAAAACTATAATCCTTGGTTTGAGGTTTTTGGGACTTACATCATAGCAAAAGTGAGAAGTATAGAGATTGATCGGCCTCGACTGTGAGCTGAGGTTTATTTTCGCCTAAAAATGGCCAACCAAGTTTTGAGTAGTTTTAGACCTAGTTCGATGCCAAATGAGCCAACGATAAAAACTCATGGCCTTTGGCCATGTCCTTGGTGTAATTTGTGCAAAAAAACGACGTTTAGGCCTAGAAAATACACTTTTGTAGTTTGTCAAGATGATGTAGACTTGCGGGCTTTCAACTTTCGAGAAGGGTTGGTGTTAACGAGCATGAAGACATCTATAGGAAAGTTATAATCTTTGGTTTGAGGTTTTTGGGAGCTACATCGTAGCAAAAGTGACAACTATAGGGACTTATCGACCTCGACTATGAGTTGAGGTTGATTTTCGCCCAAAAATGACCGACCAAAGTTTGAGCGATTTTAGACCTAGTTCGATGCCAAAGTAGCCAAGGATAAAAACTCATGGCCTTAGGCCGGGACCTCGGGGTGATTTTTGCAAAAAAATGACGTTTAGGCCTAGAAAATACACTTTTCCAGCTTTTTGAGATGGTGCGGGCATGCGGGCTTTCGACTTCGGGAAGAGCTGGTGTTAAGGAGCATGAAAAAATCTATAGGAAAATTATAATCCTTGGTTTGAGGTTTTTGGGAGCTACATCACGAGCAAAAGTGACAAACATAGAGACTCCTCGGCCTCGATTGTGTGCTCGAGGTTGATTTTCGCCCAAAAATGGCCGATAAAGTTTTGAGCATTTTTATACCTAGTTCGATACCAAATGAGCCAAAGATAAATACTCATGGCCTCGTGCCCATGACCACGGGGTGATGTTTGTAAAAAAAGACGTTTAGGCCAAAAGAATACATTTTTCTAGTTTTTCGAGATGATACGGGCATGCGGGCTTTCGAGTTTCGGGAAGGATCTGGTATGAACGAGCGTGAAAAAATTTATAAGAAAACTATAATCCCTGGTTTGAGGTTTTTATGACCTACATCATAGAAAAAGTGAGAACTATAGAGACTAATCGGCCTCGACTGCGAGCTTAGGTTGATTTTCTCCCAAAAATGGCCGACCAAGTTTTCGAGCAATTGTAAACCATGTTCGATGCCAAACGAGCCAATGATAAAAAACTCATAGGCTTTTGCCATGACCTCGGGATGGGATTGTGTGAACGAGCATGAAATAATAAATAGGAAAACTATAATCCCCGGTTTGAGGTTTTTGTGACCTACATCATAGAGAAAATGAGAACTATAGAGACTCATCGGCCTCGACCGTGAGCCGAGGTTGATTTTCTCCCAAAAATGGTCGACCAAGTTTTCAGCAATTGTAGACCATGTTCGATGCCAAACGACCAACGATAAAAGCCGATGGCCTTTTGCCATGACCTCGGGATGGGATTGTGTGAATGAGCGTGAAAAAATATATAGGAAAACTATAATCCCCGATTTGAGGTTTTTGTGACCTACATCATAGAGAACCGAGAACTATAGAGAGTCATCGCCCTCGACTATGAGCTGAGGTTGATTTTCTCCCAAAAATGGCCGACCAAGTTTTTAGCAATTGTAGACCATGTTTGATGCCAAACGAGCCAATGATAAAAACTCATGGCCTTTTTCCATGGCCTCGGGATGGTTTTTACAAAAAAAGACGTTTAGGCCCAAAACTACACTTTTTTAGTTTTTCGAGATAATGCGGGCATGCGGGCTTTCGGGTTTCGAGAAGGGTTGGTGTGAACGAGCGTGAAAAAATATATAGGAAAACTATAATTCCCGGTTTGAGGTTTTTCGGATATACATCATAGCAAAAGTGACAAACATAGAGACTCATCGGCCTCGAATGTGAGTCGAGATTGATTTTCGCCAAAAAAAGGTTGATCAAGTTTTGAGCGAGTTTTAGACCTAGTTCGATGCCAAACGAACCAACAATAAATACCGATGGCCTATGGGCATGGCCTCGAGGTGATTTTTGTAAAAAAATGACGTTTAGGCCTAGAAAATACACTTTTCTAGTTTTTCAAGATAATTCGGGCATGCGAGCTTTCGAGTTTCGAGAAGGGCTGGTGTGAATAAGCGTGAAAAAATATATAAGAAAACTATAATCCCTGGTTTGAGGTTGTTGGGACATACATCATTGCAAAAGTGAGAACTATAGAGAATCATCGACTTAGACTGTGAGTCGAGGTTGATTTTCGTCCAAAAATGGCCGACCATATTTTGAGCAATTTTAGACCTAGTTCGATGCCAAAAGAGCCAATGATAAAAAATCATGGCCTTTGGCCATGTCCTCGGGGTCTTTTTTGAAAAAAAACGACAATTAGGCGTAGAAAATATAATTTTCTAATTTTTTGAGATGATGCGGGTATGCGGGCTTTTGAGTTCGGAGAAGGGCTGGTATGAACGAGCGTGAAAAAATCTATATGAAAAATATAATCCTTGGTTTGAGGTTTTAGGGACCTAGATCATAGCAAAAGTAGCAAACATAAAGACTCCTCGGCCTCCACTATGAGTCGAGGTTGATTTTCGCCTAAAAATGGTCAATCAAGTTTTGAGTATTTTTAGACCTAGTTCGATTCCAAATGAGCAAACAATAAATACTCATGGCCCATGGCATGACCTCGAGGTGATTTTTGCAAAAAAGCGACGTTTAGGCCCGTGAAAATACACTTTTCTAATTTTTCGAGATGATGGGAGCATGTGAGCTTTCGAGTTTCGAGAAGGGCTAGTGTGAATGAGCGTGAAGAAATCTATAGGAAAACTATAATCCCCGGTTTGAGGTTTTTGGGACCTACATCATAGCAAAAGTGAGAACTACGGAGACTCATCGGCCTCGACCGTGAGTCGAGGTTGATTTTCGCCCAAAAATGACCGACCAAGTTTTGAGTAGTTTTAGACCTAGTTCGATGCCAAAGGAGCCAACGATAAAAACTCATGGCCTTTGACCATGTCCTCGGGGTGATTTTTGCAAAAAAACGACGTTTAGGCGCGAAAAATACACTTTTGTAGTTTTTCGAGATGATGTAGGCATGCGGGCTTTCGACTTCGGGAAGAGGCTGGTGTTAACGAGCATGAGAACATCTATAGGAAAGTTACAATCTTTGGTTTGAGGTTTTGGGGAGCTACATCATAGCAAACGTGACAACTATAGAGACTCTTCGGCCTCGACTGTGAGTCGAGGTTGATTTTCGTCCAAAAATGGCCAACCAAGTTTTGAGCGAGTTTTAGACCTAGTTCAATGCCGAATGAGCCAACAATAAAAACTCATGGCCCGTAGCCATGACCTTGGGATGATTTTTGTAAAAAAACAACGTTTAAGCTCAAAAAATACATTTTTCTAATTTTTCGAGATGATGCGAAGCATGTGAGCTTTCGAGTTTCGAGAAGGGCTAGTGTGAATGAGCGTGAAGAAATCTATAGGAAAACTATAATCCCCGGTTTGAGGTTTTTGGGACCAACATCATAGCAAAAGTGAGAAACATAAAGACTCTTTGGCCTCCATTGTGAGTCGAGGTTGGTTTTCACCCGAAATGACCAATCAAGTTTTGAGCATTTTTAGACCTAGTTAGATTCCAAATGAGGAAACGATAAATACTTATTGCCATTGGCCATGACCTCGCGGTATTTTTGTAAAAAAAAGACATATAGGCCCAAAAAATACATTTTTCTAGTTTTTCGAGATGATACGGGCATGTAGGCTTTCGAGTTTCGGGAAGTGCTTGGTGTGAATAAGCATGAAAAAATCTATAGGAAAAATAAATCCCTAGATTGAGGTTTTTGGGACCTACATCATAGAAAAAGTAAGAACTATAGAGGCTTATCGGCCTCGACTGTGAGTCGAGGTTGATTTTCGTCCAAAAATGGCCGACCAAATTTTGAGCGAGTTTTAGACCTAGTTCGATGCCAAAGGACCAACGATAAAAACTCATGGCCTTTGGCCATGACCTCGAGGTGATTATTTCAAAAATACGACATTTAGGCCCGGAAAATACAATTTTCTAATTTTTTGGAATGATGCGGGCATGTAGGCTTTTGAGTTCGAGAAGAGTTTGGTGTGAACGAGAGTGAAAAAATCTATATGAAAGATATAATCCCCGGTTTGAGATTTTTGGGACCTACATCATAGCAAAAGTGACAAACATAGAGAGTCCTTGGCCTCCACTGTGGGCGGAGGTTGATTTTCGCCCAAAAATGGTCAATCACGTTTTGAGTAGTTTTAGACCTAGTTCGATTCCAAATGAGCCAACGATAAAAACTCATGGCCCATGGCCATTACCTTGAGGTGATTTTTGCAAAAAAACGACATTTAGGCCCGGAAAATACACTTTTCTAGTTTTTCGAGATGATACGGACATGTGAGCTTTCGAGTTACGAGAAAGGTTGGTGTGAATGAGCATGAAGAAATCTATAGGAAAACTATAATCCCTAGTTTGAGGTTTGTGGGACCTACATCATAGCAAAAGTGAGAACTATAGAGACTCATCGGCCTCGACTGTGAGTCGAGGTTGATTTTTGCCCAAAAATGGCCGACCAAATTTTGAGCGAGTGTTAGACTTAGCTCGATGCCAAAGGAGCCAACGATAAAAACTCATGGCCTTAGGCCATGATCTCGAGGTGATTTTTGTAAAAAAAAAGATGTTTAGGCCTAGAAAATACACTTTTCCGAGTTTTTGAGATGGTGCAAGCATACGGGCTTTCGACTTCCGAGAAGGGTCGGTGTTAACGAGCATGAAAAAATCTATAAGAAAATTATAATCCTTGGTTTGAGGTTTTTGGAAGCTACATCATAGCAAAAGTGACAACTATAGAGACTCATCGGCCTCGTCCGTGAGCTAAGGTTGATTTTCATCAAAAAATGGTCAACCAAGTTTTGAGCGAGTTTTAGACCTAGTTCAATTCCAAATGAGCCAATAATAAAAACTCATGGCCCTTAGCCATGACCTCGGGATGATTTTTGTAAAACAACGATGTTTAGGCCTAGAAAATACACTTTTCTAAGTTTCGAGTCAGTGCGGGCATGCGGGCTTTCAAGTTTCGAAAAGGGCTAGTGTGAACAAGCATGAAAAAATCTATAGGAGAAATGTATTCCCCGGTTTGAGGTTTTTGGGACCTACATCATAGCAAAAGTGACAAACTTAGAGACTCCTCGTCCTCGATTGTGAGTCGAGGTTGATTTTTTCCCAAAAATAACCGATCAAGTTTTGAGCATTTTTAGACCTAATTCGATACCAAACAAGCCAATGATAAATACTCATGGCTCGTGCCCATGACCTCGGGGTATTTTTGCAAAAAAAAAAAAGACGTTTAGGTAAAAAATATACATTTTTCTAGTTTTTCGAGATGATACGGGCATGTGGGCTTTCGAGTTTCGGGAAGGATCGATGTGAACGAGTGTGAAAAAATCTATAAGAAAACTATAATCCCTGGTTTGAGGTTTTTGTGACCTACATCATAGAAAAAGTGAGAACTATAGTGACTCATCGACCTCGACTTTGAGCTTAGGTTGATTTTCTCCCAACAATGGCCGACCAAGTTTTCAACAATTGTAGACCATGTTCGATGCCAAATGAGCCAACAATAAAAACTCATGGCCTTTGCCATGACCTCGGGATGAGTTGGTGTGAACGAGCGTGAAAAAATCTATAGGAAAACTATAATCCCTGGTTTGAGGTTTTGTGACCTACATCATAGAGAAAGTGAGAACTATAGAGACTCATCGGCCTCGATTGCGAGCCGAGGTTGATTTTCTCCCAAAAATAACCGACCAAGTTTTCAGCAATTGTAAACCATGTTCGATGTCAAACGAGGCAATGATAAAAACTCATGGCCTTTTGCCATGACCTCGGGATGGTTTTTACAAAAAAAGACGTTTAGGCCCAAAAGTACACTTTTTTAGTTTTTCGAGATGATGCGGGCATGTGGGCTTTCGAGTTTCGAGAAGGGTTGGTGTGAACGAGCATGAAAAAATCTATAGGAAAACTATAATCCCTGGTTTGAGGTTTTTGGGAGCTACATCATAGCAAAAGTGACAAACATTGAGACTCTTCTGCCGCTAATGTGAGTCGAGGTTGATTTTCGCCCAAAAATGGCCGATCAAGTTTTGAGCAATTTTAGACCTAGTTCGATGCCAAATGAGCCAACGATAAATACTCATGGCCCATGGCCATGAACTCGAAGGTAAATTTTGTAAAAAAATGATGTTTAGGCCAAGAAAATACACTTTTCTAGTTTTTCGAGAAAATGCGAGCATGCGAGCTTTCGAGTTTCGAGAAGGGTCGGTGTGAATGAGCATGAAAAAACTATAGAAAAACTATAATCCCTAGTTTGAGGTTTTTGGGACATACATCATAGCAAAAGTGAGAACTATAGAGACTCATCGGCCTCGACTATGAGCCGAGGTTGATTTTCACCCAAAAATGGGTGACCATGTTTTGAGATGTTTTAGGCCTAGTTCGATGCCAAAAGAGCCAACAATAAAAAAACATGGCCTTTGGCCATGACCTCGGGGTGGTTTTTGCAAAAAATCGACTTTTAGGCCTAGAAAATATAATTTTCTAATTTTTCGAGATGATGCGGGATGCGGGCTTTTGAGTTACGAGAAGGGATGGTGTGAACGAGCGTGAAAAAATCTATAGGAAAAATGTAATTCCTAGTTTGAGGTTTTTAGGACCTACATCATAACGAAAGTGACATACATAGAGACTCCTCGGCCTCCGAGTGTGAGTCGAGGTTGATTTTCGCCCAAAAATGCTCCATCAAGTTTTGAGTAGTTCTAGACCTAGTTCGATTCCAAACGAGCCAACAAAAAATAATCATTGCCCATGGCCATGACCAAGAGGTGATTTTTGCAAAAACACTACATTTAGGCCCAAAAGAAAAAACCTTTCTAGTTTTTCGAGATGATGCTAGCATACGAGCTTTCAAGTTTCGAGAAGGGTCGGTGTGAATGAGCGTGAAGAAATCCATAGGAAAACTATAATCCCTGGTTTGAGGTTTTTGGGACCTACATCATAGCAAAAGTGAGAACTACAAAGATTCATCGGCCTCGATTATGAGATGAGGTTGATTTTCGTCCAAAAATGGCCGATCAAGTTTTGAGCATTTTTAGACCTAGTTCGATACCAAACGAGCCAACGATAAATACTCATGGCTCGTGCCCATGACCTCGGGGTGATTTTTTTTTAAAAAAAGACATTTAGGTCCAAAAAATACATTTTTTTAGTTTTTCGAGATGATACGGGCATGTGGGCTTTCGAGTTTTAGGAAGGACTCGGTGTGAATGATCGTGAAAAAATCTATAGGAAAACTATAATCCCCAGGTTGAGGTTTTTGGGACCTACATAATAAAAAAAGTGAGAAGTATAGAGACTCATCGACCTCGACTGTGAGTCGAGGTTGATTTTCTTCAAAAAATGGCAAACCAAGGTTTCAACAATTGTAGACCAATTTCGATGCCAAACGAGCCAACGATAAAAACTCATGGTCTTTTTCCATGACCTCGGGATGATTTTTGCAAAAAAAAGACGTTAAGGCCCAAAAAATACACTTTTCTAGTTTTTTGAGATGATGCGGGCATGCGGGCTTTCGAATTCCGAGAAGGGCTTGTGTGAAAGAGCATGAAAAATTTTATAGGAAAACTATAATCCCTGGTTTGAGGTTTACGGGACCTACATCATAGCAAAAGTGACAAACATAGAGACTCCTCGGCTCGCAATGTGAGTCGAGGTTGATTTTCGCCCAAAAATGACCGATCAAGCTTTGAGTCGTTTTAGACCTAGTTCAATGCCAAACGAGCCAACGATAAATATTCATGGCCTATGGCCATGACCTCGAGGTGATTTTTGCAAAAAATGACATTTAGGCCCGTAAAATACACTTTTTAGTTTTTCGAGATAATACGGGCATGCGAGCTTTCGAGTTTCGAGAAGGGTCGGTGTGAATGATCGTGAAAAAATCTATTGAAAAATTATTATCCCTGGTTTGAGGTTTTTGGGACCTACATCATAGAAAAAGTGAGAATTATAGAGTCTCGATGGGCCTCGACTGTGAGTCGAGGTTGATTTTCCCCCAAAAATGGTCAACCGAGTTTTGAGCGGTTTAGAATCTCGTTTGATGCCAAAGGAGTCAACGATAGAAACTCATGGCCTTAGGCCATGACCTCGGGGTGATTTTTGCAAAAAAATGACGTTTAGGCCCGAAAATACAATTTTCTAGTTTTTCGATATTATGCGGGCATGCGGGCTTTCTAGTTCGAGAAGAAATAGTTTGAACGAGCATGAAAAAATCTATAGGAAAACTATAATCTCCGGTTTGCGGTTTTTGGGACCTACATCATAGCGAAAGTGAGAATTATAGAGACTCATCGGCCTCGATTGTGAGTCGAGGTTGATTTTCGCCCAAAAATGGTCGACCATGTTTTGAGTAGTTTTAGACCTAGTTCAATGCTAAAAGAGCCAACGATAAAAAATCATGGCCTTTGGCCATGACCACGAGGTGATTTTTGGAAAAAAAATGATATTTAGGCCTAGAAAAAACAATTTTCTAATTTTTCCGGATAATGCGGGCATGCGGGCTTTGGAGTTCCAAGAAGGGCTAGTATCAACGAGCGTGAAAAAAACTATAGGAAAACTATAATCCCGGGTTTGAGGTTTTTCGGACCTACATCATAGCAAAAGTGACAAAACATAGAGACTCATCGACCTACACTATGAGCTAAGGTTGATTTTCGCCCAAAAATGGTCAATCAAGTTCGAGCGAGTTTTAGACCTAGTTCAATTCCAAACGAGCCAACGATAAATACTCATGGCCAATGGCCATGACCTCGAGGTGAGTTTTGCAAAAAAATGACGTTTAGGCCTAGAAAATATACTTTTCTAGTTTTTTGAGATGATGCGGGCATGCGAGCTTTCGAGTTTCGAGAAGGGCTATTGTGAATGAGCATAAAGAAATCTATAGGAAAATCATAATCCTTGGTTTGAGGTTTTTGGGACTCGCATCATAGCAAAAGTGAGAACTATAGAGACTCATCGACCTCGACTATAAGTCGAGGTTGATTTTCGTCCAAAAATGGCCGACCAAGTTTTGAGCGAGTTTTAGACCTAGTTCAATGCCAAAGGAGCCAATGATAAAAAATCATGGCCTTTGGCCATGACCTTGGGGTGATTTTTGCAAAAAAAAAAAAAAACGACATTTAGGCACGGAAAATAAAATTTTCTAATATTTCGAGATGATCCGGGCATGCGGGCTTTCGAGTTCGAGAAGTGTCGATGTGAACGAGCATGAAAAATCCTATAAGAAAACTATAATGCCTGGTTTGAGGTTTTTGGGACCTATATCGTAGCAAAAGTGACAAACATAGAGACTCTTCGGCCTCGATCGTGACTCCGAAATTGATTTTCGCCCAAAAATGGCCAACCAAAATTTAAGCGAGTTTTAGACCTAGTTCGATTCCAAACGAGCCAACGATAAAAACTCATGGCCATTAGACAAGATCTCCGGGTGAATTTTGCAAAAAAAATGACATTTAGGCATAAAAAATACACTTTTTTAGTTTTTCGAGATGATGCGGGCATACGAGCTTTCGAGTTTTGGGATGGGTTCGGTGTGAACGAGCGTGAAAAAATCTATCGAAAAGCTCGTAATCCCTAGTTTGAGGTTTTTAGGACCTATATCATAGCAAAAGTGACAACTATAGAGACTCATCGGCCTTCACTATGAGGTGAGGTTGGTTATTCGACCAAAAATGGCCGACCAATTTTTTAGCGAGTTTTAGACCTAATTCGATGCTAAATGAGCCAAGGACTAAAACTCATGGCTAATGGCCATGATCTCGGGGTGATTTTTGCAAAGAAACGACGTTTAGGCCCAAAAAATACACTTTTCTAGTTTTTTGAGGTAATGCGTATATTCGAGCTTTCTAGTTTCGGGAAGGGTCTGGTGTGAACGAGCGTGAAAAAATATATAGAAAAACTATAATCCCCGGTTTTAGGTTTTTAGGGCCTACATCATAGCAAAAGTGACAAACATAGAGACTCCTCGGCCTCGATCGTGAACCGAGGTTCATTTTCGCTCAAAAATGGTCGATCAAGTTTTGAGCATTTTTAGACTTAGTTCGATACCAAACGAGCCAATGATAAATACTCATGGCTCGTGCCAATGACTTCGGGGTGATTTTTGCAAAAAAAGACGTTTAGGTCCAAAAAATACGCTTTTCTAGTTTTTCGACATGATACGGGCATACGGGCTTTCGAGTTTCGGGAAGGGTCTGGTGTGAACGAGCGTGAAAAAATCTATAGGAAAATTATAATCCTTGGTTTGAGGTTTTTAGGACCTATATCATAGCAAAAGGGACAAACATAGAGACTCTTTGGCCTCGACCGTGACTCGAGGTTGATTTTCGTCCAAACAATTGTCGATCAAGTTTTGAGTAGTTTTAAACCTAGCTCGAAGCCAAATGAACCAACGATAAAAACTCATGGCCATTGGCCATGACCTCGGGATGATTTTTGAAAAAACAATACGTTTAGGTCGAGAAAATATACTTTTCAAGTCTTTCAAGTCGATGCGGGCTTTCGAGTTTTGGGAAGGCTCGGTTTGAACGAATGTGAAAAAATTTATAAGAAAATTGTAATCCCCGGTTTGAGGTTTTTGGGACTCGCATCATAGCAAAGTCGACAAACATAGAGACTCCTCGGCCTCGACTGTGAGCCGAGGTTGATTTTCGCCCAAAAATGGCCGATCAAGTTTTGAGCATTTTTAGACCTAGTTCGATTCCAAACGAGCAACGATAAAAACACGGGCCTATGGCCATGACCTCGGGGTGATTTTTGCAAAAAAACGACGTTTAGGCCCGGAAAATACACTTTTCTTGTTTTTCAAGATGATGCGGGTATGCGAGCTTTTGAGTTTCGAGAAGGGCTAGTGTGAACGAGCATGAAAATATCTATAAGAAAACCGTAATCCCCGATTTGAGGTTTGGGACATAAATCATAGCAAAAGTGAAAACTATAGAGACTCATTGGCCCCGATTGTGAGTCGAGGTTAATTTTCGTCCAAAAATGGCCACCCAAGTTTTGAGCATTTTTAGACCTAGTTCGATGACAATTGAGCCAACGATAAAAAATCATTGTCTTTGGCCATGACCTAGGGGTGATTTTTGTAAAAAACGACGTTTAGGCCCAAAAAATACACTTTTCTAGTTTTTCGAGATGATGCGGGCATACGGGCTTTCAAGTTTTAGGATGGGTCGGTGTGAACGAGCATGAAAAAATCGATAGAAAAGCTGTAATCCCTAGTTTGAGGTTTTTGGGACCTATATCATTGCAAAAGTGACAACTATATAGACTCATCGGCCTTCACTATGAGGTGAGGTTGTTTTTTCGACTAAAAATGGTCGACCAATTTTTTAGCAGTTTTAGACCTAATTTGATGCCAAACGAGCCAACGACTAAAACTCATGGCTTATGACCATGATCTCGGGGTGATTTTTGCAAAGAAACGACGTTTAAGCCCAAAAAATACACTTTTCTAGTTTTTTGAGATAATACGTACATTCGGGCTTTCTAGTTTCGGGAAGGCTCGTTGTGAACGAGCGTGAAAAAATCTATAGGAAAACTATAATCCCCGGTTTTAGGTTTACGTGACCTACATCATAGCAAAAGTGACAAACATAGAGACTCCTCGGCCTCGACTGTAAGCCGAGGTTCATTTTCGCTCAAAAATGGCCGATCAAGTTTTGAGCATTTTTAAACTTAGTTCGATACCAAACGAGCCAACGATAAATACTCATGGCTCGTGCCCATGACTTCGGGGTGATTTTTGCAAAAAAAGACGTTTAGGCCCAAAAAATACGTTTTTCTAGTTTTTCGAGATGATACGGGCATGCGGCTTTCGAGTTTCGAGAAGGGTCGGCGCGAACGAGCGTGAAAAAATCTATAGGAAAACCGTAATCCCCGGTTTGAGGTTTCGGGACCTACATCATAGCAAAAGTGACAAACATAGAGACTCCTTGGCTCGCAATGTGAGTTAAGGTTCATTTTCGCCCAAAAATGACCGATCAAGCTTTGAATCGTTTTAGACCTAGTTCAATGCCAAACGAGCCAACGATAAATACTCATGGCCTATGGCCATGACCTCGAGGTGATTTTTGCAAAAAATGACATTTAGGCCTAGAAAATACACTTTTTAGTTTTTCGAGATAATACGGGCATGCGAGCTTTCGAGTTTCGAGAAGGGTCGGTGTGAATGACCGTGAAAAAATCTATTGAAAAATTATTATCCCCGGTTTGAGGTTTTCGGGACCTACATCATAGAAAAAGTGAGAATTATAGAGTCTCATGGGCCTCGATCGTGAGCCGAGGTTGATTTTCCCCCAAAAATGGTCAACCCGGTTTTGAGCGAGTTTTAGATCTCGTTTGATGCCAAAGGAGTCAACGATAGAAACTCATGGCCTTAGGCCATGACCTCGAGGTGATTTTTGCAAAAAAATGACGTTTAGGCCCGAAAAATACAATTTTCTAGTTTTTCGATATTATGCGGGCATGCGGGCTTTCTAGTTACGAGAAGAAATAGTTTGAACGAGCATGAAAAAATCTATAGGAAAACTATAATCTCCGGTTTGCGGTTTTGGGACCTACATCATAGCGAAAGTGAGAATTATAAAGACTCATCGACCTCGATTGTGAGTCGAGGTTGATTTTCGCCCAAAAATGGTCGACCATTTTTTGAGTAGTTTTAGACCTAGTTCAATGCTAAAAGAGCCAACGATAAACAATCATGGCCTTTGGCCATGACCTCGAGGTGATTTTTGGAAAAAAATGATATTTAGGCCTAGAAAAAACAATTTTCTAATTTTTCGAGATAATGCGGGCATGCGGGCTTTGGAGTTCCAAGAAGGGCTAGTATCAACGAGCGTGAAAAAAACTATAGGAAAACTATAATCCCGGGTTTGAGGTTTTTGGGACCTACATCATAGCAAAAGTGACAAAACATAGAGACTCATCGGCCTACACTATGAGCCGAGGTTGATTTTCGCCCAAAAATGGTTAATCAAGTTCGAGTAGTTTTAGACCTAGTTCAATTCCAAACGAGCCAACGATAAATACTCATGGCCTATGGCCATGACCTCGAGGTGAGTTTTGCAAAAATATGACGTTTAGGCCTAGAAAATATACTTTTCTAGTTTTTTGAGATGATGCGGGCATGCGAGCTTTCGAGTTTCAAGAAGGGCTATTGTGAATGAGCATAAAGAAATCTATAGGAAAATCATAATCCTTGGTTTGAGGTTTTTGGGACTCGCATCATAGCAAAAGTGAGAACTATAGAGACTCATCGACCTCGACCGTAAGCCGAGGTTGATTTTCGTCCAAAAATGGCCGACCAAGTTTTGAGCGAGTTTTAGACCTAGTTCAATGCCAAAGGAGCCAATGATAAAAAATCATGGCCTTTGGCCATGACCTTGGGGTGATTTTTGCAAAAAAAAAAAAAACGACATTTATGCACGTGAAAATAAAATTTTCTAATATTTCGAGATGATCCGGCATGCGGGCTTTCGAGTTCGAGAAGGGTCGATGTGAACGAGCATGAAAAATCCTATAAGAAAACTATAATGCCCGGTTTGAGGTTTTTGGGACCTATATCGTAGCAAAAGTGACAAACATAGAGACTCTTCGGCCTCGATCGTGACTCGAAGTTGATTTTCGCCCAAAAATGGCCAACCAAAATTTAAGCGAGTTTTAGACCTAGTTCGATTCCAAATGAGCCAACGATAAAAACTCATGGCCATTGGACAAGACCTCCGGGTGAATTTTGCAAAAAAAATGACATTGAGGCATAAAAAATACACTTTTTTAGTTTTTCGAGATGATGCGGGCATACGAGCTTTCGAGTTTTGGGATGGGCTCGGTGTGAACGAGCGTGAAAAAATCTATCGAAAAACTCGTAATCCCTAGTTTGAGGTTTTTAGGACCTATATCATAGCAAAAGTGACAACTATAGAGATTCATCGGCCTTCACTATGAGGTGAGGTTGGTTATTCGACCAAAAATGGCCGACCAATTTTTTAGCAGTTTTAGACCTAATTCGATGCTAAATGAGCCAACGACTAAAACTCATGGCTAATGGCCATGATTTCGGGGTGATTTTTGCAAAGAAACGACGTTTAGGCCCAAAAAATACACTTTTCTAGTTTTTTGAGGTAATGCGTATATTCGAGCTTTCTAGTTTCGGGAAGGGCTGGTGTGAACGAGCGTGAAAAAATATATAGAAAAACTATAATCCCCGGTTTTAGGTTTTTAGGGCCTACATCATAGCAAAAGTGACAAACATAGAGACTCCTCGGCCTCGACCGTGAACCGAGGTTCATTTTCGCTCAAAAATGGCCGATCAAGTTTTGAGCATTTTTAGACTTAGTTCGATACCAAACGAGCCAATGATAAATACTCATGGCTCGTGCCAATGACTTCGGGGTGATTTTTGCAAAAAAAGACGTTTAGGTCCAAAAAATACGCTTTTCTAGTTTTTCGACATGATACGGGCATACGGGCTTTCGCATTTCGGGAAGGGCTGGTGTGAACGAGCGTGAAAAAATCTATAGGAAAATTATAATCCCTGGTTTGAGGTTTTTAGGACCTATATCATAGCAAAAGGGACAAACATAGAGACTCTTTGGCCTCGACCGTGACTCGAGGTTGATTTTCGTCCAAACAATTGTCGATCAAGTTTTGAGTAGTTTTAGACCTAGCTCGAAGCCAAACGAACCAACGATAAAAACTCATGGCCATTGGCCATGACCTCGGGATGATTTTTGAAAAAACAAGACGTTTAGGTCGAGAAAATATACTTTTCAAGTCTTTCAAGTCGATGCGGGCTTTCGAGTTTCGGGAAGGCCTGGTTTGAACGAATGTGAAAATATTTATAGGAAAATTGTAATCCCCGGTTTGAGGTTTTTGGGACTCGCATCATAGCAAAGCCGACAAACATAGAGACTCCTCGGCCTCGACCGTGAGTCGAGGTTGATTTTCGCCCAAAAATGGCCGATCAAGTTTTGAGCATTTTTAGACCTAGTTCGATTCCAAACGAGCAACGATAAAAACACGGGCCTATGGCCATGACCTCGGGGTGATTTTTGCAAAAAAACGACGTTTAGGCCCGGAAAATACACTTTTCTTGTTTTTCAAGATGATGCGGGTATGCGAGCTTTTGAGTTTCGAGAAGGGCTAGTGTGAACGAGCATGAAAAAATCTATAAGAAAACCGCAATCCCCGGTTTGAGGTTTGGGACATAAATCATAGCAAAAGTGAAAACTATAGAGACTCATCGGCCCCGATTGTGAGTCGAGGTTAATTTTCGTCCAAAAATGGCCACCCAAGTTTTGAGCATTTTTAGACCTAGTTCGATGACAATTGAGCCAACGATAAAAAATCATTGTCTTTGGCCATGACCTAGGGGTGATTTTTGTAAAAAACGACGTTTAGGCCCAAAAAATACACTTTTCTAGTTTTTCGAGATGATGCGGGCATGCGAGCTTTCAAGTTTTAGGATGGGTCGGTGTGAACGAGCATGAAAAAATCGATAGAAAAACCGTAATCCCTAGTTTGAGGTTTTTGGGACCTATATCATAGCAAAAGTGACAACTATAGAGACTCATCGGCCTTCACTATGAGGTGAGGTTGTTTTTTCGACTAAAAATGGCCGACCAATTTTTTAGCGAGTTTTAGACCTAATTTGATGCCAAACGAGCCAACAACTAAAACTCATGGCTTATGACCATGATCTCGGGGTGATTTTTGCAAAGAAACGACGTTTAAGCCCAAAAAATACACTTTTCTAGTTTTTTGAGATAATACGTACATTCGGGCTTTCTAGTTTCGGGAAGGCTCGTTGTGAACGAGCGTGAAAAAATCTATAGGAAAACTATAATCCCCGGTTTTAGGTTTCGTGACGTACATCATAGCAAAAGTGACAAACATAGAGACTCCTCGGCCTCGACCGTAAGCCGAGGTTCATTTTCGCTCAAAAATGGCCGATCAAGTTTTGAGCATTTTTAAACTTAGTTCGATACCAAACGAGCCAACGATAAATACTCATGGCCCGTGCCCATGACTTCGGGGTGATTTTTGCAAAAAAAAGACGTTTAGGCCCAAAAAATACGTTTTTCTAGTTTTTCGAGATGATACGGGCATGCGGGCTTTTGAGTTTCGGGAAGGGCTGGCGTGAACGAGCGTGAAAAAATCTATAGGAAAACTATAATCCCCGGTTTGAGGTTTTTGGGACCTATATCATAGTAAAAGGGACAAACATAGAGACTCTTCGGCCTCCACTATGACTTGAGGTTGATTTTCTTCCAAAAAATTGCCGACCAAGTTTTGAGTAGTTTTAGACCTAGCTCGAAGCCAAACGAACCAACGATAAAAACTCATGGCCATTGGTCATGACCTCGGGATGATTTTTGCGGAAAAAGGACGTTTAGGTCGAGAAAATATACTTTTCTAGTTTCTTCAAGTTGATGCGGGCTTTCGAGTTTCGGGAAGGCTCGGTTTGAACGAGTGTGAAAAAATCTATAGAAAAATTGTAATCCCCGATTTGAGGTTTTTGGGACTCGCATCATAGCAAAACCGACAAACATAGAGACTCCTCGGCGTCGACCGTGAGTTGAGGTTAATTTTCGCCTAAAAATGATCGATTAAGTTTTGAGCATTTTTAGGCCTAATTCGATTTCAAACAAGCCAACGATAAAAACACATGGCCTATGGCCATGACCTCGGGTGATTTTTGCAAAAAATGACATTTTGGCCTAAAAAATATAACTTTTCCGTTTTTCAAGATGATGCGGGTATGCGAGCTTTCGAGTTTCGAGAAGGGCTGGTGTGAACGAGCATGAAAAAATCTATAGGAAAACTATAATCCCTAGTTTGAGGTTGAGGACATACATCATAGTAAAAGTGAAAACTATAAAGACTCATCAGCCCCGATTGTGAGTCGAGGTTGATTTTCGCCCAAAAATGACCGACCAAGTTTTGAGTAGTTTGAGACCTAGTTCGATGGCAATATTGCCAACGATAAAAACTCATTGTCTTTGGCCATGATCTAGGGGTGATTTTGTTAAAAAATGACGTTTAGGCCCAAGAAATACACTTTTCTAGTTTTTCGAGATGATGTGGGCATGCGAGCTTTCGAGTTTCGAGAAGGGTTGGTGTGAACGAGCGTGAAAAAATCTATAGGAAAACTATAATCCTTGGTTTGAGGTTTTTGGGACCTACATCATAGCGAAAGTGAGAATTATAGAGACTCATCGGCCTCGATTGTAAGTCGACGTTGATTTTTGGCCAAAAATGGCCGGCCAAGTTTTCGGTAGTTTTTAGACCTAGTTCGATTCTAAAGGAGACAACGATAAAAAATCATGGCCATTGGCCATAACCTCGAGGTGATTGTTGAAAAAAAAAACAACGTTTAAGCACGTAAAATACACTTTTCTAGTTTTTTGAGATTATGCGAGCATGCTCGGTTTCAAGTTTCGGGAAGGGTTGGTGTGAACGAGCGTGAAAAAATCTATAGAAAAACTATAATATCCGGTTTAAGGTTTTTAGGACTTACATCATAGCAAAAGTGACAACTATAGAGACTTATCGGCCTCGACCGTGACCTAAGGTTGATTTTTAGCTAAAAACGACCGATCATGTTTTGAGCAGCTTTAGGCCTAGTTCGATGCCAAACGAGCCAACAATAAAAACTCATGGCCTATGGCCATGACCTTGGGGTGATTTTTATAAAAAAAGGACATTTAGGCACGTAAAATACACTTTTCTAGTTTTTTGACATGATGCGGCATGCGAGCTTTCAAGTTCCAAGAAGGGTTGGTGCGAACGAGCGTGAAAAAATATATAGGAAAACTTTAATCCTTGGTTTGATGTTTTTGGGACCTACATCATAGCAAAAGTGACAATTATAGAGACTCATCGACCTCGATTGTGACCTAAGGCCGATGTTCGATCAAAAACGACCGATCATGATTTGAGCAATTTTAGGCCTAGTTCGATGCCAATCGAGCCAACGATAAAAACTCATGGTCTTTAGCCATGACCTTAGGGTGATTTTTACAAAAAAAACGACGTTTAGGCCCGTAAAATACACTTTTCTAGTTTTTTGAGATTATGCGAGCATGCGGACTTTTGAGTTCTAGGAAGGGCTGCAGTGAAAGAGTGTGAAAAAATCTATAGGAAAACTATAATCCCTAGTTTGAGGTATTTGGGACCTACATCATAGGAAAAGTGACAACTATAGAGACTTATCGACCTCGACTCGTGACTTAAGGTTGATTTTTGGTAAAAAATGACCGACTATGTTCCGAGCGAGTTTTAGGCCTAGTTTGATGCCAAACGAGCCAACGATAAAAGCTCATGGCCCTTGGCTATGACTTTTGGCTGATTTTTACAAAGAAAACGACGTTTAGGCACGGAAAATACACTTTTCTAGTTTTTTGAGATGATGTAAGCATGCGGGATTTCGAGTTTCGAGAAGGGTCGGTGTGAACGAGAGTGAAAAAATCTATAGGAAAACTATAATTCCCGGTTTGTGGTTTTTGGGACCTACATCATAGCAAAAGTGACAAACATAGACACTCATTGGCCTCGACCGTTACTCGAGGTTGATTTTCGCCCAAAAATAGCCAACAAAGTTTTGAGTAATGTTAGACCTAGTTCGATTCCAAACGAGCCAACGTTAAAAACTTATGGCCATTGGCCATGACCTCGGGGTGATTTTTGGAAAAAAAATGAAGTTTTAGGCACGTAAAATACACTTTTCCCGGTTTTTAAGATGATGCGAGCATGCAAGCTTTCGAGTTCGGGAAGGGTCGGTGTGAACGAGTGTGAAAAAATCTATAGTAAAACTATAATTCTTAGTTTGAGGTTTTTGAGACCTACATTATAGCAAAAGTGAGAACTATAGAGACTCATTGGCCTCGACTCGTGAGCCGAGGTTGATTTTCGCCTAAAAGTGGTCGACCAAATTTTGAGAAGTTTTAGACCTAATTTGATGCCAAATGAGCCAACAATAAAAACACATGGCCTTTGCCCATGACTTCGGGGTATTTTTGTAAAAAAAGACGTTTAGGCCCAAAAAATACACTTTTCCTATTTTTTGAGATTATGCGGGCATGCGAGCTTTCGAGTTTCGAGAAGGACTGGTGTGAATGAGTGTGAAAAAATCCGTAGGAAAACTATAATCCCCGGTTTGAGGTTTTTGAGACCAACATCATAGCAAAAGTGAGAACTATAGAGACTCATTGGCCTTGACCGTGAGCCGAGGTTGATTTTCGCCCAAAAATGGCCGACCAAATTTTGAGAAGTTTTAAACCTAGTTTGATGAGGTAACGATAAAAACTCATGGCCTTTGGCCATGACACCGGGGGTGATTTTTTTAAAAAAACAACGTTTAGGCACGTAAAATACACTTTTCTAGTTTTTTGAAATGATGCGATCATGTGTGCTTTCGAGTTCCGGGAAGGGTCGGTGTGAACGAGCGTGAAAAAATCTATAGGAAAACCGTAATCCTCGCTTTGAGGTTTTTGGGACCTACATCATAGCAAAAGTGAAAACTATAGAGACTCATTAGCCTCGATCGTGAGCCGAGGTTGATTTTCGCTCAAAAATGTTCAACCAAATTTTAAAAAGTTTTAGACCTAGTTTGATGCTAAATGAGCCAACTATAAAAACTCATGGCCGTGGGCCATGACCTCGGGGTGATTTTTGAAAAAAAACGACCTTTAAGCCCAAAAAATACAATTTTTTAGTTTTTTGAGATGATGAAGGCATGTAGGCTTTCGAGTTCCAAGAAGGGCTAGGGTGAACGTGCGTGAAAAAATCTTTAGGAAAACAAGTAATCCCCGGTTTGAGGTTTGGGACCTACATCATAGCAAAAGTGACAACTATAGAGACTCATCGGCCTCAACTGTGAGCTGAAGTTGATTTTCTCCCAAAAATGGTCGGCTAATTTTTGAGGAGTCGTAGACCTAGTTCGATGCCAAATGAGCCAATGATAAAAAATCATTGTCTTTGGCCATGACTCGTGGGTGATTTTTGTAAAAAAACTACGTTTTGGCCCAAAAAATACACTTTTTCTAGTTTTTCGAGATGATGCGGGCATGCGAGCTTTCGAGTTTCAAAAAGGGTTGGTGTGAACAAGCATGAAAAAATCTATAGGAAAATTATAATCCCCGGTTTGACGTTTTTGGGACCTACATCATAGCGAAAGTGAGAATTATAGAGACTCATCGGCCTCGATCGTGAGCTGAAGTTGATTTTTGCCTAAAAATGACCGACTAAGTTTTGAATAGTTTTAGACCTAGTTCGATCGCAAATGAGCCAACGATAAAAACTCAATGTCTTTGGTGATGACCTAGGGGTATTTTTGCAAAAAAATGATGTTTAGGCCCAAAAATACACTTTTCTATTTTTTCGAGATGATGCAGTCATGCGAGCTTTCGAGTTTCGAGAAGGGTCGGTGTGAACAAGCATGAGAAATCTATAGGAAAAATATAATCCCCGGTTTGAGGTTTTTGGGACCTACATCATTGCGAATGTGAGAATTATAGAGACTCATCGACCTCGACTATTAGTTGATGTTGATTTTCGCCTATAGAGACTCATCGACCTCGATTGTGACTCGAGGTTGATTTTTTCTCAAAAATGATCGACCAAGTTTTAAGCGAGTTTTAGGCCTAGCTCGATGCCAAACAAGCCAACAATAAAAACTCGTGGCTCTTGGGCATGACCTTGGGGTGATTTTTATAAAAAAACGACGTTTAGGCACGTGAAAATACAATTTTCTAGTTTTTCGAGATGATGCGAGCATTCGGACTTTCGAGTTCCAAGAAGGGCCGGTGTGAAGGACCGTGAAAAAAATATAGAAAAACTATAATCCCCGGTTTGATGTTTTTGGGACCTACATCATAGCGAAAGTGAGAATTATAGAGACTCATCATCCTCGACTGCGAGTTGATGTGGATTTTCGCCCAAAAATGGTCGACCAAGTTTTCGGTAGTTTTAGACCTAGTTCGATGCCAAACGAGCCAACGATAAAAACACATGGCCTTTGGCCATGACCTCGAGGTGATTTTTACAAAAAAAGATGACGTTTTTAGACCTATATATAAAGAGTCATGGCCATTTTAGTATAGGTTAGTCTTAAAGCATCACCTGCTAGAACATTTTTGGGGAAAGAAAATTCTAAGTTTAGGGAGAGGGATTTCTAAAATTTAATGGAAAGAAATTTGTTTAGGTACTTGATTTACTCTAATCAATTAATTAGGACACCTAAACCCTCTAATTAATGAATTAAGTCTAACTCACCCTAAACCTCTCAAATCGCCACCCTCTCTCTCATGACCCACCAATAATTTTCCACTCACCTAAATTAAATTAAGCCATTTGTACACCTATTTAGCTATAAGGAAATGAAGAATATATATATAGAAATGGAGTGCATGCCTTTCATTTTGTTAGTCCAAAACCATAGCTCACAAACAAGAGAGAAAATAAAAGTGAGAAAGAGTGAAACGGCAAAAGAGAAAAGGAAAAGAAAAGAAAGAAGGCAAATCCAAGCAAATTCTAACCATACCTAAGCTAAGTAAGTGGGTTTCTTTGGTTTATTTATGCTTTTACATGCCCATTTTTATGCATATAAGTTAGGTATTGGTTGAGTTGTTTGTGTATTGTTGAGCTTGGTTTGTGTTGATGGTCGTTTGATGTCTTGGCTTGCTCTACTTGCGGATGGTGTGTATGTGATGAATTGTGATGTTTATAATGCCTAATTCCTATCTCAGTATGTGAAAATAAGTTGGATTGGACTTGGAATGAAATTTAATTGGACTAAAACATGGTTAATGTGGGTTGGAATGAATGGCCAAACCGGGGTTATTGAGGAGTAGCTTTTGTCGACTTTGGTATTGTCTATTCAAGGACTTTATAATGATTTACGGGTGAACCTAAAAGAATAAAAGTTGTGTATATATTTCTTTCCTAAATGTTTGTAAAATATTTTCATTATTAGGTTTATATAGAAAAATTTATGCTCGTTTTAGTACAGATTGTCTTGGGTGAACTACTGTCTGGACTGATTGAATCTTAAATTTCAAAATTATGTTATGAATTGTGTGTTTGGTATTTAAACCAAATTTTTGGATATGTTATCAATCAATATGTCTAGTTTCTAATAAAACAAGTATAGGATTTAATTAGTTTCATAAATTGGTATGTCACCTACTTGATTAGAGGTCGCTCCGGAATAAACCACAAATTGGATAGGAGGGGAAAATGAATTCCTAGGGTTTTTACTAAGAATCCTTTTGGATTAAGTAAGAAAATGAATAATATTGGACCCATTTTATTTAATTAGGGGCATAGGGCTCAATTATAATTTAAGGACCTATTCGTCTTAAAGCCTAAACTATGGGGATTTGGATTCCAATCCTTCAATTCCATAATTAATGGTTCGAGTGCACCCGAATAAGTATAAGATGACATTTATATAGGAGAAATTGCTAGGTAAACTGAAATATTGACCAAGAACATTAAAAGCCCAATTCAGCCAAAAATGCCCTTATTTGGGTTCGGAGAAAAAATACCCAGTATGTTTTAAATTGGTGTATGAACTATATGGGGAAACCATTTTAGGTCGGATATCAACAATGAAATAATGATGTAGATGGGTTGGATATTGAGGACGAAATAACGATGTAGGGTTTGATATCCAACACCCTTGGTATTGTAATTATGGTATCACGTGCATCATATGCATCAATGGGAAAGAAATGGGAACATAATCAATTAATTGAGAATGGAGTTGTATGCATAGTTTTGGTGACCTAATCAAATAAAAAAAAGGGTTAGTGGTCTAGTCGTGTGCGTACTCTAATTTATGTGCTCGCACTTGTTAGGCGATGGATTTTCGTTAGTAATGGCTACAACGAGGGATAATTCCGTTGTTAGCATTCGGTGATTCGGTAATGACCTATAGCATAGGCTCGCTAATACCTAAGTTATCCAAAATTAAAAATTGATGAGAATGATGGGAAGTTAGAAAAGCATTGCATATCATGTACATCACCCCACTTACTAAGCATTGGCTCACCTTGTTGTTATTTGCATGTTATGACAAGTAGCGGTGACTTTAGTACCAATAAAGACAACTGCCGGATCCTCCAAAAGGGCTTTGGGGTGACATAAACCTTAGAGGATTTTATTTTGTTTGTAAATTTTAGGGTTGGGGTGTCTAGGAACATTTTGATGGTGTTATAAATAAATTTAGTAATTTCTTCCATTGTATTGTTAATATTTTGTAAATTATTTTGTATGCGTTTCATAGTATGATAAATCCTTAACATATGCGCACGTACATGTCTAAGGTTAATTTGAAGACCGATCGTGTCAACGTGACGTGCCTCACCTAGTTACTCCTATTTGGGTAATAGAGAGTGAAGCGGGGTGGGGGCGTCACACCAATAGTTGATAATTTGGATATCACTTATTTACCCAATCATGCCCCACTAAGAAAAGCTAAGTGCCTTGCTTTGGCAAGCCCAAGTATAACCGATCTAGACCTTGATGAGTATCAAGTATTGGCGACCATTTTCATAGAATTGATTTTGCCATTGAGGGATTTAGGTCATGTTTTTATTAAGATCTCACCATTAATTAAGTCATTTACATGCTTTATGTGTAATGCATCTCATACACATGAAGCGATAAAAGCATAACTATAAACATGTCATAGTTATGGCCTAAATCTATATCAATCTTTTTAAGCTAATAAGAGGATTGAAAGGTCAAAATAGGGAAGTAAATCTCCACCATGTCTTTTCTTCTATTGAATTTTTTGCATGGTCACCACCATTTTTCCTTCATGGTTGATTACAAAAATCAATTCATATAAACTACACTAAATGTATGTTATATAATAATTACATAGGATATGAAAACCTCGAGTTACATTTAAGAGGAGATAGATGATAAGATAATTTTACAATAAAAAAATATAGAGGAAGGCACAACATGTAAGTTGTATTTATAAAATTACAACTACAATAAATACTTGCCAATATATTGGTATACAAGGGCCATAACTATGAATAAAGCATCATATGGCATAAAATCATGTGAAACAAATTTAAAGCTTGATTTCATATATTGAATTATGTTTAAGGAAAATAATTATGGGGTTTTGAAATAACTATCGGGGGGTCGAGGGGGCATCATCCCCTAGCGGGTTTCCAAGGGGTAGCGCCCCTAGCAAGGTCTAAGGGGCAATGCCCCTAGTGACAATCTCACTTACCCAAAAGGAAATTCATCGACCACTAGAGTATATGCTCTAAATTTAGTTCCGGAACCGATTTAAATGCCTTATTCATTTCTATTTAGGTATAAACAATTGATACATGTCCGATTATTCTAGATCAACATCCAAATCGATTCTAAAACAATTCTAGAATATTTAACAAGCCACAAAGATCATGTGATTATCAAATATTACAAACACATACCATATATGTTGATGAAATATTAAATCATTATAAACCAAGTCTAATTTTTTGATTTTAAACTCATTAAAATCAAGATAAAATATCATATACTCATAAACTCTAAATTTTGTGATTTCAATGACATTGAAATCATGGCGAAACATCATATATTCACAAACCCTAAATTTTTTTTTATTTGAATCATATTGAAATCATGAAAAAATATCATATATTCATAAATCCTAAATTTTATGATTTCAATCACATTGAAATCATGGCAAAATAATATATATGCACAAATATCACATATTAACGTGATAATTCAAATAATCTAACTAAGAGTTTCGTAGTTACTGCGATATCACTATAGATATTTGAAGCAATATAATAGGAATGCATGTTGTGAAAATAATGTTATATAAAAAAAAATTACTTCAAAACGCCACGGGATTTGTGCAAAAACAACAAAGCTAGAGGATTAGATCATTACCCCTTATAACACGGATCATATCTCTTACTTGAAAGATACTTGAATCGAAGCATAGATCTATGAAATGCACCTCTATCGGTATCTACATAAACATCTCGATCACCAAAATAATTTTGGAATGGAGAATCACCTCAAGTCAAAATGCTAGCAACAAGTTGTGGTGTTTAAAGGCTGGATCACTCTTCCACTTAAGGCGGCGGGGTTCCTCTCAATGCATTTAGGGTTTATGTCTTCACACTTAATAAAGTTTCTATCTCAAAGTTACTCTTATATATATATATATATATTACGTGTTGGTTGTATTTCATAACAACCAGAACGTGTATGAGGCGTAGTTTCGGTAGGATACTAATTTCCTAACCCTAAGGGAAGAGAAAAAATATGGGCTGATTATTTTGATAGATTAAGCTCCAATAACCTTGGACTTGGACTTCATTAAGCCCATTTTATGTCTTAATCAAACCAGCCCATTAGTATGATTAATTATTATAATCTAGAACATATCCTAATCTCACTAGGAATTATAACCTAACAAGGAATCCTAATCTAATTAGGAGTCTTAACTCGATTAGGTATGCTAATCCAATTAGGAATCTTAACTCGACTTGGAATTCTAATCCAATTAGGACTTCTAGTCATACTCGAATTTTGATTCGCTCTTCGTGTATGACCCTATAGGTTCTTATTACGTTGATAGTGATCTTCAAGTCATAATCTAGAATCACAAATAGTTAGCGATATATAGCAATGCATCACTACTACCCAAGTAATAAAAATGTCGATGATTCGACATAACCTTGTCCGTGATATATGTTACCATGTAGTCTAGTCCCTTTATTTTAGATGTCTAGATTAAACATGAGACATGGAATTTGTCATCCTAATATACTTTAATATTAGTGCTTCTTGATCTATGAGTTGACTATTCTAAACAAATGAGATCGATATCTCATTTCGATTCATTTGAGCATAACCATGTATTTCATAATTTCACTTAATCAAAGGACACATAGACATCATTCCTATTATATTGGAGGGATAAATCCAATATACATCACCGATATCCCTCTACATGATTCATGGTATATCCGATAACCAACTTTATAGTCCATCCTATTATAGATGACAATTGATGGTATCAAAATATATGACTTTTCATGTAAGGAACCATAGTGACTTCAAGTCGAAGGACCATTTACACCACAATCACAATGAGATCAACTTATGACACACATATACCGATCTATATAGTGATCTCATTACGAGTCGATCCAGTACATGTCGTCCAACATATACCTATGTGTTGACTTGATATCTCATATCCATAACACATTATTATCGGTTAATACACATACCAGTCTCTATATTTTATTATTGACCCTTTAATATATCCACAATATAACACTTGATTGGGAACATTTATGAATGTTGATATTCTTGAGCCTTTATCATGTTCACTTAACAAAACACATAAATAAATAAACATAATAAATGGAATGCCTCATATATAATAATAATAATAATAATAATAATAACATGATAAGTGTATACCAAGTACAACCAAACCATGATTGGCTTCTAGGGTATACATTAACAATATACATAGTTTGATGTCTCATATGCCTTGAGCATATGTAGTTAATATCAAGTTGATCTGAATGAAAAACACTAGATAATTGTAAAGAGCATTCTTAAGTACTTGAGAAGAACTAAGAATGTCTTCTTGATTTATGGAGAAGATGAACTAGTGGTGAAAGATTTCATAGATGTTAGTTTTCAAAATGACTATGATGACTTTAAGTCATAGTCAAGATTCATTTTCCAATTAAATGGTGATGCTATTAGCTAGAAACGTTCTAAGTAAGAAATAGTGGATGACTCAATAACCGAAGTTGAATGTGTTACGGCTATAGAATCAACTAAGGAAGCTATCTGGATTTATAAATTTTTATCTAGACTACAAGTAGTTCTTAGCATTGTTGATCTAATAATATTGTACTATGACAATAGTAAAGCCATATACAAGCTAAAGAACAAAGGTCTCATCAAAGATCCAAGCATGTACTACGATGCTATCACTTGATTAGAGAGATTATTAATCATGGCAATATAAGGATAGAAAAGGTCCACATTGATGATAATATAACTAACCTCTTGATTAAGCCTTTGTCACAATTAGCGCATGACACCCTTAATTATCAAGAATAAGGGACATGACTTGTTGGCTCTAGTACAAGTGGCAAATTGCTAGAGTAGGTGCTCTAAATCTAACCTTGTTTGGATGGTTTTGACTTATTGTAATATTACCTTCTTTATTTTATTAATAAAAGAAATTTTTCTACTAATTCACATTATTTATATTTATGAATAAAATTACACAAAATTCCATATGATATGTAATGCCCGAATGATTGATCGAATGATGTGAGACCACATTAATGTACTTAAATGACATAATTAAATGTTCCATGTTATAGCATTGTCAAGAATGGACTTTGAATATATGCGATAAGACTTGTGCGTGTTATGCTCATGCTATAAAATAGTAGTAGGAGATCTCACACCTATTGGCATGATGATGCCAAAGCATTAGGTGATTAATGTTAGAGAATATATCTTTGGACTTGACTCGCCATGAGAACCTATTTGGTTTACTCTACGGGAATCTCATATGAGATGGGTACAACTAGTCCTTTGACTTGAAGTCATCATAGTTATCTCATAAGAGGATTTATGTACTTTGAAAGTCGTTTTGATGGACCACGTAAAGGGTCACATATGGGCAATTCATTAGGTGCACTAGGACTCTAATAAAGATTTATGGATGACAAAGATAGGACATGTCATTCGTTATATGCTAAAGGAGTTATCACATTGCACTTCGATAAATGTCTCCTCAAGAAATCTATGGCCATAATAGGAGTATACCAATAGAGCATAGTTGGTTTACTCTAAGAGCTAAGACATTTAGGAATAAAAAAAACTTAGATGATCATAATTAAACAAACTAATAACCTAGTTTAAGATCACATTGTGATAAATTGACATGAGGACCAAATTGTATAGTAACCATGCTCATGAAAGGAAATTATGGATTAATTAATCCTCCTAGCGAATTAGGTAGTCATGATGTCTTACTAGAGACTAATCTTGGTTTACATATTAAGAGATAAAAGAGGTGTCTTTTATTTTTGATACATTGCTAACATATTTTAAGCCTATTAACTCTCACACATAAGTTTAAGCATTCATATAATAAAAGAGAAGCAAAGATTTTGGAAAAGATTTTCAATTTTGAAAGTTTTCTATTTTGGAAAAAGTTTCCTAAAATAGAGTTTCCTAAAATGAAAAGTTTTCTATTTTAGAAATCAGTTTCCTACTTTAGAAATTAGTTTCAAATTTAGAAGTAAGTTACCTAAAAGGAAATTAGATTTGTTTAGATAGTCTAAATTAGTCGGGCCCAAAGAGTTTGGGAAAATTTAAAGGCTTGCAAGATTTTTTAGTGGGAGGATAAACATGAATCTTGTTGGATAAGAATCAAGATTTTGAAAGGATAAAATCAAAAAACCCACATGTATTACAACTCCTAATCTTTTAAGGATTAGTAAGCAACAACCTAGAGTCCTTTTAGGGACTTAATGCTACCACTTCCTTGTCCTTAGAGGACAAGGACGACACTCCCCTATAAATAGAAAGGAAGGTGCGAGAAAGAGAGAGTTAGTGCTAGGGCATACATGGCTTAAAGTAAAAATAAAGAGAAAAGAGTTTTCTATTTCCTTACACATGCCACCTCTATCCCTCTCTCTTAGGGTTATCATAAAATATCCTTGAATAGATTTTTAAAAGGTGAAGCTTACACTCTATAACTTTTGAGTACTTCTTGTGTAGATGCTTAGAGTGCATGGATTATCAATAAAAGCTAACTACTTTGATGACTCCCTTTTTACAAAGGTTAAAATCTGTGCTACAAGAGGTAATCCTTTACTCATGCTTTATTTCATGTATGTATGATTAGTTGATTCAATGACTTGATCTTGGATACCTTAGATGGATGAGAATTTTTTTTTATTTTACACCTCCATATGATGCATGATCCTTCAAAAGAGAGAGGGGAGAGAGAGAAGGAGAGAAAGAGGGAGAGAGGGAGAGAGGGGAGAGGGAGATAGGAAGAGGAGAGAGAGAGGGGGAGAGAGGGGGAGAGGGAGATAGGAAGAGGAGAGAGAAAGAGGACGGGGATAGGGAGACGGAAGAGGGAGAGAGAGGGGGAGGGAGGGAGAGTAAGAGGAAGGGGTAAGAGAAGGAGAGTGAGAGGGAGGGAGAAAGAAAGAGATAGAGAGAAAGTGGGAGAGAGAAGGGGGAGAAGGGAAGAGAGAGAAAGGGAGAAAGAGAGCAAGAAAGAAATATATCAAGAGAGAGAAAGGGAGAGAGAGGACGAGAGAGGGAAAGAGAGAAGGAGAGGTGGTGAAGGAGAGGAGCAGAACGAGAAGGAGATAGAGGAAGGGAGAGAGGGAGAGAGAGAGAGGGAAAAAATGAGAGAGAGATAGGGTGGATAAAGAGGGGAGAACGAGAGATTAAGAGAAAAAGAGAGAGGGGGAGAGAGAGAGGGAGCTCAAGAACGGGAGGGAGAGAGAGTGTGAAAGAAGGAGAAGGGGGAGGGGGAGAGAAGAGAGAGGAAGGGTAAGGGAAAAAGAAATGGAAAGGGAGAGAGAGAAAAAAGGAGAGAGATGAAGAGTGGGAGTGAGAGAGATATGAGAGGGAAAAGGGGAGAGAAGGAGAGAGAAAGTGAGAGAGAGGGAGGAAGGGAGGGAGAGTAACGAAAAGAGAGAGCAAGGGAGAGAAAGAGTGAGAGAGAGGGAGATAGGGAAAGATAGAGAGGGAGGATGTGACGCCCCTCCCTAGCCCACTCTCTAAAACCTAAATAGGAGTAACTAGGCAAGGAACGCGTCACATCGACATAACCAATTTTTGAATTAACCTCAAACACGTGTGTGCTCATACATTAAGAATTTATCATACAATGAAACATGTAAAAATACTTTACATAATGTTAACAAAATAGTGAAAGAAGTTTCAAGATTTATTTGCAATAACACTATCAAAATATATATCAATCCCTAACCCTAAGATTTTTTTTATTGTGAGAAATTTTGACATGTTTGTGTCATATGTGAGCCTTTTTAGAGGTTTCGGTAGCATCCTTAATGTTTGACTTATTCTTGTCATAGAATGAAAACAATAATGGAATGAGCCAAAGCTCGGTAAGTAGGGTGATGCAAGTGATATGCAATACAATTCGTTTCCCATTACGCCCATCAATTTTAATTCGGGTACCCTAGGTATAAGCAAGACCATGTATTCAATCTCTCGGTGATCGTGTTATCACCTAACACTATATTACTCTCTCTCGGTGATCTTGTTATCACCTACCGCTCATAACGAAATTATCCCTCGTTGTGGCACACGAGTTAGTGGAATTATTCCTCGCTCAACGAGTGTTAGTAATAGAGCACGCACATGGTTTATGCTCGCTACCCATCCAACCAATTCGGTTACCAAACCGCATTTTTCTCATCACTTAATGAATTTTCTCATGTCATATCACCCCTTCGATGCACATGGTTCATGCTAACACATTGATTACATTCAATCAATCATGGATACTATACCCTACACTTTCATTCCTCCAATCCGTATAGGATTTCATAATCCAACCCATACCGGGTTTCCAAGCCGAACCCACACAGGGTATTGCAAATCAAACCCATACGGGGTATCACATATTTTTTTTCATACTTACTAGGGTATAATTAAGCCATCAATTATGGAATTGAAGGATGGGAATCCAATCTCCATAGTTTAGGGTTTATTACAATGCAACCTCTAATCAAGTAGGTAACGTACCCATTTATGAGCATAATTAAAGCCTATCTTTTTTTTTGTTAGAAACTAGACATATTAATTCATAACATATCCAAAAATTATATTTAGATACTAAACATACAATTTGTAACATAATTTTGAAACTTAAGAAGCAATCTGTCTAGTAGTAGTTCCTCCCAAACGATACTGTACTAAAAAAGGAATAACTTTTTATACATAAGCCTAATGATAAAAATATTTTATAGGTAGCTATTTAAGACATAGATAAATAACTTTTATTCTTTGATATTCACCTAGAAATCATTCTAAAGTCCTTGAATAGGCAATACCAAATGCGGATAGAAATTACTCCTCACTAACCCTAGTTTAACCATACATTCCAACCCCACATTAACCATGTTTTAGTCGAATTAAATTCAGTCCAAGTCCAATCAAACTTATCACCACATACTTGGACATCCATAAAACATTATGATTATGATAAAACATCACAAACACAACATCCACACATAGATCAAACCAATATATCACAAATCCACCAACAAAACCAAGCTTACAATCCAACCAATAATACAACCAACCCACATTCTAAATACCTTAAAAAGAGGAATAAAGGCATGAAAATAAACCTACTTAACTTGCTTTATTTTTCTTCAGGTTTTTTAGGTTCTCCCTTTCTTTCTTTCCTTTCCTTTCTCTTCCTTTTCTTTCCTTTTTCTTTCTCTCCTCACTATCACGTTTTTCTCTCTTGTGTGTTACGGGTTTCTTTTCTTTTTGCCTAAACCTTAAGCCAAATTCCACTTTTTCTATATATATATAACTCCCATTTCCTTTCCCTAAGAATGGATACATGTGGTTTAAATTTATTTGGTAAGCTATAAAGTAAATGGATATTTCATGAAGCAATGGACGGATTTGCATGACAACTACAAGTGAGTCGGCATGGTGAGTTGTCTTAGGGCATTTAATGAAATTTATAGGTGTCTCATCCTTTTAATTAGGATAAATAAACCCTTATAGTATCTTATTTCATATATTAATTAAGCTAATTAAGTCCCTAAATTCGTTTGGTCCCAATTACACACACACATCTCCGATCTGTTTGGAGAAGCTATGTTATAGGACGACCTCTTCTCCAATAGAAACGTTCCACTTATAAGCACCATTAAATCCTATGAGTTTTATATGAGAAATGCCACATAGTAAGGTAACACATATCCAAAATTTAGATCAAAATACCCATCATACGACTCATAATGAATTTTTAAATTTTAAGTATAAATCTACCCAAGCAGGATTCTGTCTAGAACGATATATACTAATACGGGTATACGAGTTTTACATATAAATCTAAAAATCACAAAATGCTATGTGAAGATAATAGACATATAAAAGAACAACTTTTATTCTTTAAGGTTTTCTCAAAAATCAATCTAACATCATCAAATAAATCCCACAAGAGTCGGGCGATTCTTCTCTCAAATTTCAGCGAGAATGCATTTCGAAACAACTCTCACCATAATAGATATAACTCTTAATGTATAGGCCCAAAAATAATGAAATTTTATAGAGAGATATTAGAGAAATAGAGGAACAACTTAATTGTCAAACATAATGTAATCTTCAAAACATCGATTTTGCATACTTAATTTCTTTAATAATTAAATCACTAATCTCAAGCACAATAACTTTAATTTCACATAATTCATTCATTTCAAGCAATAATTTCTTATAATGTAATGAGAATTATACTTACACTTAATATATGCATACATATAAATATTCTAATACATGTCACTTTACGGTTATAGATTTTTACGGGGGTTACAATTCTCCCCTCCTTAAAAGAAATTTCATCCTCGAAATTGACTTATGCAAATAGTTCGGGTATTTGTCTCTCATTTCTTCTTCCCGCTCCTAAGTCATTTCTTCAAGGTCATGATTTTCCCATAAAACTTTAACTAAACTAATCTCCTTATTTCTTAGTTGGCTAACTCTGTCTATCCGAATTCGAACCGGTCTTTCCTCATATGTTAAGTCCGGGGTCGAGTTGGGTGGTTCTATTTTCAAAATTTGACTTAGTTCTCCTATGCACTTCCTTAGCATGGACATATGAAATACATTATGTAATCCTACTAATGATGATGTTAGCAATAGTCGATAGGCTTTATCGCCTACCCGATCTAGTATTTCAAATGGTCTAATGTATCGGGGACTCGACTTTCCTTTTTTCCCAAATCGTAGTATGCCTTTCATCGATGAAACTCTTAAGAATACATAATCACCGATGGAAAATTCAAGATCCTTCCTTCTTTTATCGATGTAGCTTTTCTACCTCGCTCTAAGTCTGTTTTCATTCATTGATTGATCTTTTCCACCATGTCGGCTATTTGCCGTACCAATTCGGTCCCAACAACTTCCTTTCTCCTATCTCATCCTAATGCACGAGAGATCTACACCGTCTTCCATACAAGGCTTCATAGGGAGCCATCCCAATTGAAGCTTGGTAGCTATTGTTATATGCAAATTCAGCTAAATTTATGTATCTCTCCTATTTTTTGGACCAACCCGGAATGCATGCTCGTAACATATCCTCAAGGATCCGGATCACTCGTTCGGATCGTCCATCGGTTTATGGATGATATGCGGTGCTGAAATTTAGCTTTATCCCCATAGCCTTGTGCGGACTCTTCCAAAATACGAGAGGTGAATCGGGGATCTTGATCCGACACAACCGAGATCGGAATCCCATATAATCTATCAATTTTGTCAAGGTACAACTAGGCGTACCGTTTCGGATTGTAGGTGGCTTTGATCGGAAGAAAATGTGTCGATTTGGTTAGCCTATCTACGATCACCCATATGGCATCCAACCCCTCTTCGATCTCGGCAATCCCATGACAAAATCCATCGTTATATGCTCCCATTTCCATTCGGGGATTGCTAATGGTTTTAATGTTCCCGACGGTCTTTGATGTTTCGCCTTCACCTATTGACAAACTTGACACCTTGTCACAAAATTAGCTACATCTTTCTTCATTCTAGGCCACCAATAACTTTGTTGCAAGTCTCGGTACATCTTTGTGCCTTCCGGGCGTATTGAATAGGGAGTTGCATGCGCTTCTTCTAATATCTCCTTCTTCACATCCTCCATCGAGGGAATACATAACCTCCTTTTAAATCTAATTACGCCTTTGTCATCCACCATAAAATCGAATTGCTTCCCAGCCTCTACACTTTTCTTCCACTCTTTTAGCCTTTCGTCCGTGTGTTGACCAACTTGCATTCTTTTTTGCGAGTCGGTTGGACTAGCAAAGCCGACATGACACTTTCATAGCCCATAGGAATGATCTCTAATTCTAGCTTCTATAATTCCCTCACGAGTGGTAACTAGATGACTTGCATTGTTGCTATCGACTTTTTACTCAAGGCATCATCAACAACATTGGCTTTTCCTAGATGGTAATTGATGATGCAATCATAGTCTTTTACCAACTTAACCTATCTTCTTTGCCTCATATTTAGTTCCTTCGCGTGAAGATATATCATAAACTCTTATGGTCCATATATATCTCACATTGGGCTCCATACAAATAATGTTGCCAAATCTTTAAAGCAAAGACAACTGTCGCTAATTTCGGATCATGCGTTGGATAATTCCGCTCATAATCTTTCAATTGTCGTGAAGCATAGGCTACCACTCTTCCATTTTGCATTAGCACCACTCCTAACCCATTCATGGAAGCATCACTATACACCCTAAAGTTTTCATTTTCGGACAGTAATGGTTAGTACCGAGGCGATAACTAACCTTCGTTTCAGCTCTTGGAAGCTCTTCTCATTGACATCCGTTCATTGGAACTTAATGCTCTTTTTTATCAAATTAGTAAGAGGCCTAGCTATCTTAGAGAAGTCCTTTACAAATATCCGATAGTAATCGGCTAGCCCCAATAAGCTACGTACCTCTGTCACATTCTTTAAGATAGGCAAGTTTTGGATAGCCTCTATCTTCTTTGGATCTACCGCTATGCCTTCTTTGGTTACCATATGGCCTAGAAAAGCTATCCGCTCTAGCCAAAATTCATATTTCTTGAATTTGGCATATAGCTATTGCTCCCTCGACATCCGCAAGGTTGTTTTCAAATATTTCTTATGCTCCTCCTCGCTTCGTGAATAGATTAGGATATCATTAATAAACATAATGATAAACTTATTCAAAAACTCCTTAAAGAATCGATTCATCAAGTCCATAAAAGCAGTTAGGGCGTTGGTCAACCCAAACGGCATTACTAGGAACTCATAGTGTCCATACCTTATTCCGAATGCCATTTTCTTCACATCTTCTAATCTCACCCTCACTCGATGATACCTCAATTGTAAGTCTATTTTGGAAAACACCGATGCTCGTTTCAATTGATCGAATAAATCGTCAATCCATGGTAACGGGTACTTATTCTTAATCGTCACTCGATTTAATTCTCGATAGTTAATACATAGTCATAGACTATCGTCCTTCTTTTTCACAAACAATACCGGAGCTCCCCAAGGTGAGGAACTAGGACATATGAATCCTTTATCCGGTAAGTCTTGTAGTTGCACCTTTAGCTCCTTCAACTCAATCGGCACCATTCCGTAGGGAGTTTTAGAAATCGAAGTCGTGCCTAGCTCCAACTCAATCTCGAATTCTATCTCCCTCTACGGAGGCAACATAGTCAAACTTTTTGAAAATATGTCTAAATACTCAATTACCACTTCTATATTTCCCGGTTTTAACTTTTGTTCCACCTAACTATCTACCACGTGTGCTAAGTACCCCCAATACCCTTTTTCCGAGCATCTTTCAAGCCTTTACAATCGAAATGACTGGTATGGCATGACATTTTGTATCGGCCTTAAACTCTAATGGCTGATTTCTAGGTAGATCAAAAACTACTCTCCTTCCTCGATAATCAATGGTGGCACCATGCCTCGTTAACCAGTCCATTCTCGAATCAAATCAAAATCTTGGAGATCTAATACTATCAAATCAGCCTCCAAACTCTTATTCTTAATCTATATCGGACAACTGCTTGACTAGGCTCGTCGACTTCATAAATTCTCCGGAGGAACTATTATTAGGTATCTTATTGCCAATGTTTTAGGTTTTACACCTAGGCTCTTTACTAATGTTTTTGACATGAATGAATGTGTGGCACCGGAATCAATTAAAGCATAAGTAATTAAGCCAAAGATTGAGACGTTACCATAAATTATCGTTGCATCCCCCGATCGGTCTCTTACTCGCGTCATAATGTATAGCCGAGCAGTACCTTTCCCGATCATGGTTTCGTATCCGAGGACAATTAGAGGCTATGTAACCTTGCATGTGGAAAACATAACAAATCCTTAATTCTAGTCGGCACTCCCTAATGTGGAATCTCCCACATTTATCGCATCGAGGTTGATTACTTATCACCTGGCCGTGGCCGATTTCCTATCGGTGGTCTTAATTGACTATTCAAGCATCGGTCTTAGAGCATACGGTGTAGGTCTAGCAGTTCGTGCATGTTTTAATCCACCACCCCGATGAAAAGTTCTCGGTGGGAATCACCTTACCGGTCCGGACGAAGAGGTTTTAGATTTAAATGCTTGCCTCTTCTGCTGTAGTTCCTTTGTAATCTCCTTCGGTCCTTATCTCGCCAACATTGCTTTATCCATCATTTATGAAAAAGTGTTGGCGGTCGACATCCGCACCATACTCCGAACTCTTGGGTTCAACATTGCTAGAAATTGGCTCTTTTTCAAATTTGCATCTCCTACGATGAATGGGATGAATCTACACCCTTGCTCAAATTTTTGCACATACTCGCCCACGGACATGTCATCCTATTTCAATTCTAAGAATTCTTGGATTTTCTTGGCTTTCACGTCCGCTGTGAAGTACTTATTGTAAAAGACCTCCTTAAATCCTTTCCGAGTCAAATTAGGCACATCTCCGTTAATCGTGCGCTATTCCACCGAGTGCGAGCATTTTTGACTAGCATAAAGATAGCACACGATACACGCTCATTATTGGTGAATTTTAGATATTCAAATATCACTTTTAGCGACTTAATCCATTCTTCGACTATCATTGGATTAACGGCCCCGACAAACTCCCGGGGATTCATTTTACGAAATCTTTCCACTATATCATTCGTATGTTGAGGTGGAGGCGAGACTACTCGTTGCATAGCTAAAAGCTATCTCATTTGCTCTGCATGCGTTTGTTGTTGTTGTTGCATCACTTGCTTGTTGTTGTTGCATTAACTCTATCATATGATTCATGACGTCTTGTTGATTCTCACTTTCATTTCGAAGGTCCCTCCTCCTCGTGTTCGTACTAGGCTTCTTTGTGACATGATTCATCTTTGTATATGTTATGTTACATTCAAGTTAGTTTTGATATCGAAATCAACATATAATATAAATTATTTAGGTACGTATGAAATTATACATCCGTACATATATATCTAACGTTATACATTTGTATTATACATACTAAGTACATCTTACAAGACAAGCATTTATAATCATTTCCCTTCCCAATGGCTTCCGTACATATTGACAACCAAAAAGGGACTTATATCTATAGCAAAATCATACGGAAGCTACTATATTATACATTATATCTACATTGTAGTACGTCTAACGTGACATATTAACGTATCGAACGCATCGAGGAAAGGCATCCTCTACTCGCCACCGCTTGATAGCATCAACCGATGCGGTAAGTGCTATCTCACGAGCAATACATGCGGGTAGACCCCAATTATACATGAGTCGAGTAAGGGTCCGTATGATTTGCACTCGGTAGGAAGGCTCGATCGGGTTTTGATAGTCATTGGGATTTATTTAGCCTAACCGGACTTCATCTAGCAACTACTTGTCCCTCGGCAGGAGAGTCCGGCGTAAGGCCATCTTCATGAATTCCGGGTTACGATACCTTTTGAAAGTGGCATCGGTAAATACTATTTGTTGAATCAAATCATGCACTCTAATAACATGTGTCACAATATCCCGATCTCGCCGTCATAGTGAGGTTATTTAATTCCACCCAATACGCGGTTAGAGAGGCCTTCGTCTACGAGTCCTAGCGACTCGGGGAACACGTTGTATATATGGCATCTATATCACCAATATTGGCCCTCATCAATATTTTCAAGCATACTCAAATGTCAACAACATGAAAATACATTATAAGATAGATTACTCGGAGGATCATAATTGAATTTTTTTTCGTCGAACAACATACTAGTCCTCGGGCTCATGTGACACTTGGGGCTTCTACATGGTAATCGAAACTATAGCTTTCATACCACCTTGTGATGCCCCCTCCCTAGCCCACTCTCTAAAACCCAAATAGGAGTAACTAGGCAAGGAGCGCATCACGCTAACATAACCAATTTTTGAATTAACCTCAAACACATATGTGCTCATACATTAAGAATTTATCGTACAATGAAACATGTAAAAATATATTACATAATGTTAACAAAACGAGTGAAAGATATTTCAAGATTTATTTGTAATAACACTATTAAAATATATATCGATCCCCAACCCTAAGATTGTTTTTATCGAGAGAAATTTTGGCATGCTTGTGTCACATGTGAGCCTTTTTGGAGGTTCTAGTAGCATCCTTAATGTTTTGACTTGTTCCTGTCATATAATGAAAACAATAATGGAATGAGCCAAAGCTTAGTAAGTAGGGTGATGCAAGTGATATGCAATGCGATTCCGTTTCCCATTCCGCCCATCAATTTTAATTCGGGTACCCTAGGTACAAGCAAGACCGTGCGTTCCATCTCTCGGTGATCATGTTATCACCTATCGATCTATTACTCTCTCTCGGTGATCTCATTATCACCTACCACTCACAACGGAATTATCCCTTGTTGTGGCACACGGTTAGCGAAATTATTCCTCGTTCGACGAGTGTTAGTAATAGATCATGCACATGGTTCATGCTCGCTACCCATCCGACCAATTCGGTTACCAAACCGCATTTTTCTCATGACTCAATGAATTTTCTCGTGTCATAACACCCCTTCGATGCACGTGATGTACATGGTTCATGCTAACACATTCATTACATTCAATCAATCATGGATATTATACCTTACACTTTCATTCCTTCAATCCGTACAGGATTTCATAATCCAACCTACATCGGGTTTCAAAATCAAATCCACACAAGGTATCACATATTTTTTTTCATACTTATTAGGGTATACTTAAACCATCAATTATGGAATTGAAGGATGGGAATCCAATCCCCACGGTTTAGGGTTTATTACAAGGCGAGTCTCTAATCAAGTAGGTAACATACCCATTTATGAGCATAATTAAATCCTTTCTTTTTTTTTTTAGAAACTAGACATAGTGATTCATAACTTATCTAAAAATAATATTTAGATACTAAACATACAATTTGTAACATAATTTTGAAACTTAAGAAGCAATATGTCCAAGTAGTAGTTCCTTCCGAACAGTCTATACTAAAAACAGAATAACTTTTTATATATAAGCCTAATGATAAAAATATTTTATAGGTAGCTAGTTAAGAAATAGATAAATAACTTGTATTCTTTGAGGTTCATGTAGAAATCATTTTAAATTCCTTGAATAGGTAGTACCAAATGTGAACGAAATTACTCCTCGGTAACCCTAGTTTAACCATACATTCCAACCCCACATTAACCATATTTTAGTCCAATTAAATTCAGTCCAAGTCCAATCAAACTCATCACCACATACTTGGACATCCATAAAACATTATGATTACCATAAAACATCATAAACACAACATCCACACATATATCAAACCAATATATCACAAATCCACCAACAAAACCAAGCTTATAATATAACCAGTAATACAACCAACCCATATCTTAAATACCTTAAAAAGAGGAATAAAGGCATGAAAATAAACCTACTTACCTTGATTTAGTTTCCTTAAGGTTGTTTAGGTTCTCCTCTTCTTTCTTTCCTTTGCTTTCTCTTCCTTTTCTTTCCTTTTTCTTTCTCTCCTCACTATCACGTTTTTCTCTCTTGTGTGTTACAGGTTTCTTTCCTTTTTGCCTAAACCTTCAGCTAACTTCCACTCTTTCTATATATATATACCTCCCATTTCCTTTTCCTAAGTATAGATACTTGTGGCTTAAATTTATTTGGTTAGCTGTTAAGTAAATGGATATTTCATGAAGCAATGGACAGATTTGCATGACAGCTACAAGTGAGCTGGCATGGTGAGTTGTCTTAGAGAATTTAATGAAATTGCTAGGTGTCTCACCCTTTTAATTAAGCTAAATAAACCCTTATAGTATCTTATTTCATATATTAATTAAGCTGATTACGTCCCTAAATTCGTTTGGTCCCTATTACACACACATATCTCTAGTCTGTTTGGAGAAGCTATCTTACAGGACAGCCTCTTCTCCAATAGAAAAGTTTCACTTATAGACACCATTAAATCCTATGATTTTTATATGAGAAACTATACATATCAAGGTAACACATATCCAAAATTTAGGTCAAAATACCCAACATACGACTCACAATGAATTTTTAAAGTTTAAGTATAAATCTGCCCAGCAGGATTGTGTCTAGAATGATATGTACTAATACGGATATAAAGTTTTATATATAAATCTAAAAATCACTAAATTATACATAGAGATATTAGAAACATAAAATAACAAATTTTATTATTTAATTGTGTCTCAAAAATCAATCTAACATCATCAAATAAATTCCACAAAATTCAGGCAGATTCTTCTCCCGAATTTCAGCAGAATGCATTTCGAAACAATTCTCACCATAATGGATATACCTCGTAATTTATAGGTCTAAATATTATGAACCTTTATAGAGAGATATTAGAGACATAGAGAAACAACTTTCATTCTTTGAGGTTTAATCATAAAGCACTCCAAGGTCCTCCAATAAATCACAAAACATTTCAGACATAATGTAATCCTCAAAACATCGATTTTGCATACTTAATTTCTTTAATAATTAAATCACTAATCTCAAGCACAATACCTTTAATTTAAAATAATTCATTTATTTTAGGCAATAATTTCTCATAGTGTAATGAGAATTATACTTACACTTAATAAATGCATACATATAAATATTCTAATACGTGTCGCTTTACGGTTATTGATTTTTACGAGGGTTATAGAGGAAGGGGTAGATAGAGCGAGAGAGGGGGGAGAGAGGGAGAGAATGGGGTAGAGAGGGAGAAAGAGAGAGGGAGACAGAGAGGGAGAGAGAAAGAGGGTGAGAGGGAGAGATAGAGGTAGAGTTAGAGGGAGAGGGTGCGAGAAAGAAAGAGAGAGAGGAGAAAAGGAAAGACAAGAGGAGAGAGGGAGGAAGAGAGATAGGGAGAGAGAGGGAGAGAGAGGAGGGATAGAGGGAGGGATAAAGAGATAGGGAGATAGAGAGGGTAAGAGAGGAAGAGAGAGGGAGGGAGGGAAAAAGGAGAGGGAGAAAGTTAGAGGGAAAGAGAGAGAGAGGAAGAGGGAAAGAGAAGAAGAGAGAGTTAGAGAAAGATATGGAGGGAGAGATTAGGAGAGAGAGTGAAAGAAAGAGGAAGAGAGGGAAGAATGAGAGAATGAGTGAGGAAAAGAGAGAGAGCGAGAGAGAAGGAAGGAGAGAGGGAGAGAGACAGAGGGATAGAGGGAAGAAGTGAAAGAAAGAGAGAGATAGGGAGAGAGGAGAGATACAAGTAGGGGAGATAGAGGGAGAGGGAGATGAAGAGAGAGGGAGAGAGATTGATAGAAAGGGTGGGAGAATGGGAGAGAAAGAGAGTGAGAGAAAGGAAGAGTGGGAGAGAGAGGGAGAGAGAACAAGGAAGAGGGAGGGTGAGAGGGCGGGAGAAAGAGAGTGGTAGTAAGAGGGGGAGAGAGAGGGGGAGGAATGGAGAGAAAGAGAGGGAGAGAATAAGAAATGAAGAGAGAGAAAAAGAGAGGGATAGGAATGGAGGGAGAGAGGGAGATAAAGAGGGGGAAAGAGAGGGAAGGAGGACAGGGGAGGGAGAGAGAGGTAGGGAGACAAAGGAGGAAGGGAGAGGAAGAGAGAGATATAGAGCGAGGAAGAAAGGGAGAGAGGGGGTAAAAAGAAGGGATAGGGAGGGAGAGGGAGAGAGGGAGGGAGATACAAAGAGAGAGAGAGTGAGAGAGAAAGAGAGGAAAATAGAGAGAAAATGAGAGAGGGAGAGAGAGAAAGAGGGATAAAGGGAGAGAGAGATAGGGAGAGGGGAAAGAGAGGGAGAGGGTGAGAGGAGATAACAAGAGAGGGAGAGTAAGATAGAGAGGGAGAAAGTGAGAGAGAGAGAGGGAAAGAGGGAGAGCAAGATAGAGAGGGAGAGAATAAGAGAGCGAGAGGGAGAAAGTGAGAGAGAGAGAGAGAGAGAGAGAGAAAGGAAAGGGAGAATGTGAGAGAGGAAGGGGGACAGAGAGGAAAATAGAGGGGGAGGGAAAAAGAGGAGAAGAAAGAGAAATGGGAAGAGAGATGGCGATAAGAGGCGAGATAAAAGGGGAGAGAGGGAGAGGGAGAGTGAGTGATGGAGAGAGGGATAGAAAGGTGGTGAGAGAGAGGAATGGGGACAGAAAGAGAAGGATAGAGAGGGAGAGAGGGAGAGAAAGAAGGGATAGGGAGGGAGAGATAGGAGAGCAAAGAGGAGTAAGAGAGAGAGAGATGGAAGGAGGGAGAAAGGGAGATAAAGAGGTACAATGGAAGGTAGAGAGAGGAAGAGAAAGAGAGTGAGAGAAATGAGAGGGAGAGAGATAGAGAGAGGGAGAAAGAGATTGAGAGAAATGAGAGGGAGAGAGATAGAGAGAGGGAGAAAGAGAGGGAGAGAGACATAGGAGAGAGAGAGATAGAGAGGGAAAGAGGGAGGGGAGAGGGAAATAGAGAAAGAGGGAGAAAGAGAAGGAGATTAAGGGAGGGAGAGAGAATAGTAGAAAGAAAGAGAGGAGGAGGGAGACTAGGAGAGAGATAAAGAGAAAGGGGGAGATTGAGAGGGAGAGGGAGGGGTGAGGGAGGGGAGAGGGTGGGAGAATAGGAGATATAAAGAGAGAGGAAGATTGAGGGAGAGAGAAAGAAAGCGAGAGGGAGGGAGAGAGTGATAAAGAGAGCAAAAGACCGAAGGGGAGAGAGAGTTGGAAGGAGGGAGGGAGAGAGGGAGAGAGAGGGAAGGAGGGAGAGAGAGGGGTGAGATGAAGAAGGGGAGAGAGAGGGAATTAGGGAGGGAGAGGGAGAGGGAGGGAGAAGGAGAGAGAGAAAGAGAGAAGGGAGAGAGGAAGAGTGAGAGAGAAAGTGAAAAAGAGAGGGGGAGAGAGGAAAGGATAGGGAGGGAGAGGGTAAGAACAAGGGAGAAACAAAGAGAGAAAGTAAGAGAGAGGGGAAGTAGAGAGAGAAAAATAGAGAGGGATAGAGGGAGAGAGGAAGGCGAGGAAGGGTAAGAGGGAGAAAGATAGAGGGGATAGAGGGAGAGAGAGATACAGAGAGGTGGAGAGAGGAAATAAGGAAGGGAGGGAGAGAGAAGGGATAGAAGGAGAGATGAGAGAGATATAAGGAGAAAGGGAGAGAGAGAAAGAGAGAGGGAAGGGGAGATAGAGGAGAGAGTGAGGAAGAGATCGAGAGAGGGAGAGTGAGATAGAGATGGAGATAATGGGAGAGTGAGAAGGAGAAAGTGAGAGAGGGAGAGGGAGGGGGAAGGAGACAGGTGAGTGAGAAAGAGAGAGAGAGAGGGGGAAGGAGAAAGTGAGTGAGAAAGAGAGAGAGGGAGGGGGATAGAGAGGGAAAGAGAGGAGGAGGGAAAGAGATGAGGAGAGAGAAGGAAATGGAGAAAGAGATGGTGAGAGGGGGAGAGAAAAAGAGATAGAGGAAGAGGGAGAGGGAGGGATGGAGATAAAGAGATATATAAAGAAGGAGAAGGAAGGAGAGAGAGAAGAAGGAGAGAGAAAGAGAGAGGAGAGAGAGAGGTAGAGAGAGGGAGAAAGGGAGAGAAAGAGAGAGATAGAGAGAGAGAGATGGAAGAAGGGAGAAAGAGAGATGGATAGGGATAATGGGAGGGGAGAGAGAGAGAGGGAAGTTAGAGGAGGGAGAGAGAGAAGGAGAGAAATAGGAGAGAGAGATAGAGAGGGAGAAAGGGAGGGAAAGAGAGAGGGAGTGGGAGGGGAGAGAGTGAGAGAATAAGAGAGAGAAAGAGAGAGAAATATTAAGGGGGAGAGAAAGAGAGGGAAAGGGAGGAAGAAATGGTGAGAGGGGGAGAGAGAGAGAGGGAGGGAGGGAGGGAGACGAAGAAGGGGAAAGAGAGGGAAAGAGGGAGGGAGAGGGAGAGGGAGAGAGGGAGATGAAGAGGGGGAGAGGGGGAATGAGGGAGGGAAGGAGAGGGAGAGAAAGAGAAAGGGAGAGGAGGAAGGAGATGAACGGAGGGAGGAAGAATGAGGGAGAAAGGGAAAAAAGAGGGGGAAAGAGGGAAGGAGAAATAAAGAGAGAGAGAATAGGAGAGAGAGGGAAGTAGAGAGAGAAAAAGAAAAAGGAGAGAGGGAGAGAGTAAGGGAGGGAGGGAGGGAGGGAGGGAGAGAGATAGGGAGAATGGGCGAGACGGAAGAGAGAGGGATGGGTAGATAGAGGAGAGAGTGAGGGAGAGCATGATAGAGAGGGAGAGAATGGGAAAGTGAGAGGTAGAAATTTTGAGAGAGAGAGGAAGAAAGTGAGAGAGGGAGAGAGAGAGAGAGAGGGAAGGAGAAAATGAGTGAGAGAGAGAGGGAGGGGGAAAGATAGAGGGAAAGAGGGGGAGAGAGAGCAAGAGAGAGGGAAATGGGGAGAGAGATGGTAAGAGAGAGAGAAAAAAGGTGAGAGAGGGAGAGGGAGGGATGAAGATAGAGGGATAAAGAGGAAGAGAGAGAGAGGGAGAGGGAGGGATGAAGATAGAGGGATAAAAAGGAGGAGAGAGAGAGAGGGAGAGGGAGGGATGAAGATAGAGGGATAAAGAGGAAGAGAGAGAGAGAGAGAAAGATGGAGATAGGAAGGGAGCAATAGGAGAGAGATATATATGGAAGGAGGGAGAAAAGGAGATCGAGAGGGATAATAGGTGGGAGAGAGAGGGAGAGAGAGAGGGTGGGTTAGAGGAGGGAGAGATAGAGGGAGGGAGAGAAATGGGAAAGAGAGATAGAGAGGGAGAGAGAGAGGGAGGGAGAGAAGGAAATGGAAAAGAGGGAGAAAGAGTAAGAGATTGAGGGAGAGAGAGAATAGTAGAAAGGAGAGTGGAAGGGAGAGCTAGGGAGATATGGAGAGAAAGTGAGAGTGTGAGGAGGAGAGAGAGGGAAAGGGAGAGGGAGCCGAGAGAGTTGGAGAAAAAGAGAAATAAAGAGAGAGGAAGATTAAGGGAGAGAGAAATAAAGGGAAAGGGAGGGAAAGAGGGTAGGAGGGAGAGAGAAAGAGAGTGAGAGGAAGCGAGAGAGGGAGAGGGAGAGAGTGAGGGAGAGAAAGAGTGGGGGAGAGAGAAAGGATGAGAGAAGGTAAAGAGAGGTAGAGAGAGGGAGAGATCGAGAGAGGGATAATGGGTGAGAGAAAGGAAGGGAGAGAGGGGAAAGGATAAGGGGCGAGAGAGAGAGGAAGAGAGGGAGAGAGAAAAAAATAGAAAGGGAGAGGGAGATGGAGTGAGAGAAAGAGGGATAAAAAGGGAGAGAGCAAAAGGGATAGAGGTAGAGGGAGAGAGATGGAGAGAGAGGGAAAATGAGGGGGAGAGGGAAGGAGAGGGGGAGAGAGGAAGAAAAAGGGAAAGAGAGAGATATGGGGAAAGACGGGGATAGATAGAGGGAGAGAGGAAGAGAAAGAGGGAGATAGGGAGGAAGGAAGGGAGAAAGGTAACGAGAGGAGGAGAGGGAGATAGAGAGATAGAGAGGGATGAGGGAGAGAAGGAGAGAAAATGATTGAGAGATAGGGAGAGAGGAAGAGAGAGGTAGAGAGAGCGAGATGGAGATGGATATGGAGAAAGGGAGGGAGAAAGGTAGCGAGAAGGGGAGAGGAAGAGAGAAAGTGGACGAGAGATGAAGGGAGAGAAGGAGAGAAAGCAATTGAGAGATATAGAGAGATAGAAAGAGTGAGAGGGAGAGAGAGTGAGATGGAGAGGTTTAAGGAGGGAGATAGGGAGAGAAAAGGAAAGAGAGGGGGAGAAAATGGGGAGGGAAGGGGAGAGAGAAAGGGAGAGAGGGAAAGAAAGAGGGAGAAAGGGGAAGAGGTAAAGAGAGGGAGAGAGAGAGAAGGAGAGGGAGAGGGAGAAGGAGAGGGAGCAAGAGAGAAGGGAGAGGGAGAGAGTAAGAGAGAGAGCAAGGGAGAGAGAGAGTAAGGGAAGAGGAGGTAAGGAGAGAGGGAGAGGGATGGAGAGGGAAAGAGGGTGAAGGAATAAAAGAGGGAGGCGGAAGGAGAGCAAAAGCATGAGGGAGAGAGGTAGATGGATTAAGGGAGAGAGAAGGATTGAGAGAGGTATTGAGAGAGGGAGGGAGGGAAAAGGAGGAGGAAGGGAGGCAAAGAGAGGGTACGAGGTTGGAAGGGAGAGAAGGAGAGAAAGGGAGGGAGATAGAGGAAAATGAGAGAGTGAGAGGGAAGGAGAGGGAGGGAGGGAGAGAGTAAGAGAGAGAGGGAGAGAGAGTGATGGAGTTAGAAAAAGAGGGTTAGAAAGAGGGAAAGAGGGACGAGAGAAAGGGAGAAAGGGGATGGAGAAAGAGTGGGAGAGAGAAAGAGAGGAGAGAGAAGGAGAGGGAGGAAGGGAGAGAGAGATAGAGGTTATAGGAGAGAGGGAGAGTTAAAGTGACGAGTGAGAGAGGTAGAGGGTTAGAGAGAAAGAAGGTAGGAGGGAGAGAAAGGGAGAGAGAGGGAGACAAGTAAGAGAGATAGAGAGGGAGAGAGGGGAGAAAAGAAGAGGGATAGAGATGGAGGGAGAGAGAATTAGAGAGAGATTAAGAAAGGGAGAGAGATATGGAGGAAGAAAGAGAGTGAGAGATAAAAATATAGATAAGGGAGAGGAAGGGGAAAGGAAAGGGATAGAGAGGGGGAGAGAGAGAAGGAGGGAAGGAAAAAGGGAGAGAGAGGGGGAGGGAGGGATAGGGAGAGATGGAGAGGGAGAGAAGGGGAGAGAGATTAGGAGGAAGAAGCAAAAAGAGAGGGAGAGAGATTAGGAAGAGGGTGGTGGGAGGGAGAGAGAGAGAGACTAAAAAGAGAGGGAGAGAAAGGGAGGGAGAGAGAAGAAGAGAGATGGGATAGAGAGGGGAAGTGAGTGTCATAGATAGAGGTTAGAGAGATAAAGAGGGAGAAAGGTTAGGGGAGAGAGAGGGAGGAGAAGAAGAGAGATAGGATAGAGAGGGGAAGTGAGTGTCATAGATAGAGGTTAAAGAGATAAAGAGGGAGGAAGGGTAGGGGAGAGAAAGCGAGTGAGCAAAAGAGATACAATTTGAAAAGATACAAATAGAGAAGGAGGGAAAGAGAGTGTGAGAGAGAAAAAAGGGAGGCGAGTGGGATGGAGAGAGAGAGAGAAAGAGGGAGGGAGAAAAAGAGAAAGAGTGAGGCGAGAAAGGGAGAGAGAGGGAGAGACATGAAAGAGAGGGGAGAGAGAGTGAGGGAGGGAGAGAGGGAGAGAGAGGGAAGAAGAAGGAGAGTAAAGAGACGAGTGAGTGAAAGAGATACGGGTTGGAGAGATGCAAAGGGGAGGGTGGGAGAGAGAGTGTGAGAGAGAGGAAGGGAGAAGAGTGGGATAGAGAGAGAGAGAGAGAAAGAGGGAGGGGGAAAGGGAGAGAGTGTGTAGAAAGGGAGAGAGAGTAAGGCGAGAAAGGGTGAGAGAGGGTGAGAGAGGGATAGAGAGAGGGAGAGAGAGGGAAAGAGAGGGAGGGAGACCGATAGAGAAAGGGAGGAAGAGGAAGAGTGAGAGAGAGGAAGACAAGGAGAAAAAGGGAGAGATAAAAAAGGATGAAAGGGAGAAGGGGTTAGAGAGGGAGTAAAAGAGAGAAGGAGGGAAAGAGGAATAAAAGGAGAAGGAAAGGGTAAGGGGGAGAGAGAGGGGGAGATAAGGAGCGTGAGGGATTGCGTAAGAGCGAGAGACGAGAGGGAGAAAGGTAGTTGAATTTTATCCCTCTTTCTATCTCTCTCTCCCTTTACTCTTTCCCTCTCTCTTCCTCATTCTCTCTCTCTTTTCTCCTTCTCATCCCCTCTTCATCTAGCCCTCTCTCTTTCTCTCACTCTATTCCTTTTTCTCTATCTCTCCCTCTCTTCCTCCTCTCTCTCTTTCTCTGTCCCCCCTCTCCATCTCACCCCTCTCTCTCCATCTCCCCGCTCTCCGACTCTCTCTATCTCTTTTTATCCCTCTCTCCCCCTCCCTCCCTTTCCCTCTCTCCCTCTGCCTCTCCTTCTTTCTATCTCTCCTTTTCTCATTTTCTCTCCATCCCTACCTCTCTCTACCCCTCTCTTTTTTCCTTCTCCCTCTTACTCTCTCCCTCTCGCTCTCTCCCTTTCTCCCTTTCTCTGCCTCTCTCTCTCACTCTCCCTTCCTCCTTTACCTCCCTCTCCCTCCTTCCCTCTCTCCTATCCTTCTCTCTCTTTCTCTCCCTCTCTCCCTTCCTCTCTCACTCTCTCTGTCTCACCATTTCCATTTTTTAGTTTCTCTCTTTCTCTCCCTCCCTCCCTCCTTCTTTTAAACTCTCTCTCTATCCCTCTCTCCCACTCCCTCCCTCCCTCTTTCCTCTCCCCTTCTCCCCTATACTCTCCTCCTCTCCATTTCTTTCCCTCTTTCTAGCTCGCCTCCTTTTCACTCCCCCTCTCGCTCTCTCTCTTCCTCTCCATCTCTATCTCCCTTAAACATACTCCTATTCTCTCCTTTGCTCTCCTTTTCCTTCTCCCTCTCTCTCTCTCTCTCCCTCTCTCCCTCTCCCTCTCTTTCTCTCTTTCCCTCTCTCTCTCTCTTTCCCAATCTCCCTCTTCACCTCTTGCCTTTTTTCTCTCCCTATCTCTTTTTCCATTCTCCCTCTTTCTCTTCTAACCCCTATCCATCTCTCCCTCTCGTTTTCTTTCTCCCTCTCTCCCATCTCTCCCCTCTCTCCCTTCTCTCCCTCTCCCTCTCTCTCCCTTTTTTCTCTCTCTTTATCTTGCTCTTTCCCTCTCCCTATCTCTCCTTTTTGCTTTCTCTCTATATTGCTCTCTATCTCTACCTCTCTCTCCTTTCTCTTCCTCTATCTTCCCCTTCATCCCTCTCTCCCTTTACCTCTCACGCTCTTACTATATTCCTTTCTCTCTCTCTTCTTCTCCCTCTCTATCTCTCTCTCCTTCTCTATCTCCCTCCCTCCCTCTCTACCTCTCTCCCTCCCTCTCTCTCCCAATATCCCTCTTTATCTCTCCATCCCGCTCTCTCAACCTCTTTCTATCCCTCCCTCTTCATCTCTCTCCCTAACTATCCCCTCTCTCCCTCCCTCCCTTCTTTTTATCTATCCCCTTCTCTCTCTCATGCTCTCTCTTTCTTTCTCTCTCCCCCTTCCCCTTCTCTCCTCCTTCATCTTTCTCTTTCTCTCTCTCTCCCTCTCTCTCCTCTCTATTTTTCTCTCCCCTACTCTTCCTCTCTCTCCATCCCCCTTTCTCTCCCTCTTCTTTCCTCTCCCTCTCCCTCTCCCCCTCTCTTGTTCTCTCACCATCCCACCATCTCTCTCCTTCTCTTTCCTTCTCCCTTCTTTCCCCTCTCTCTCCCTCCTTCCTTTCCTCTCACTCACTCTCCCCTTTTCTCTCTCATTCACTCCCTCTGTCTCCCTATCTAGTTGATTAAATCAAGCCTTGTGAATGCTCGCGAGGGGTTATGTATTTGATAGGAACACTTTTTGAATGAGTGGTCAATCAAAAAGAGGAAATGATCAAAAAGATTAATAGAAAAGGGAAATTCATAAGGTAGTCTTAATTTTAGAACTATCCTACTTGATAGAGTAATTGCATAATTGTTTTTTACCGATAGAACTATCTTGGCAACATATTTGCACCATCATCAATTATCAATTAATAAATTTTCTATGATTCTTAATTTATTTTTAAAGATTTTATTTAACACAAAAGCATAAGACAGAGGGTAAAAAATAAGACACCATGAAAAGAAACTTTTCTTGCAAATTTTAGAGCATACAAAGGGAAAAAATTACAAGGTAAAATAAGTGGAGAGAGTAGCATTTAAGAAATGGAAGATGCAATAATCATGCATAAACACCCATAGGAATGATGGCATAGTCTTCAAAGACAACTACTCCTAAAACACAACAAATGCAGATTAGTGGAGTACCAACGGAAAAACCTATCCCATATAGAATCATATGATGAAAAATAAGCATTGTGTATAGAAACTATATTTACATGCAAAGGTGGACAACGATAGATGATTCCCATCCTAAACTTCTTCCATAAAAAATGGATGCATATGTAGAGGTGCATAGAAAAGTTTATATATCAAAATTCTACCTTATCAATAACATGCGCCCTAGAATTTTGATTAATCCTTAGAGGACATAGTGAAGTCCTTGCTTTAAGCACAAAGCAATTCTAACAAGAGACAAGGCCTAGTAACTAGAACTTAGAGAATCGGATGAGTTAGATGGTGACTACTATAAGCTATCTAGAGGCTCAATCTAGAGGAAAATTACCATCTCAAACTATGCTAAACCCAAAGGATAATGTGAATGCAATGATGTTGAGAAGTAGTACTCTCGTGGATGCTTTGGTGGACAAACCTAGCAAGGTAATCTCTAAGGCAAAAAAAAGAAAAAGCTTGAGATGAAATTAAGGAAGGAAAAGATGCCAATCAAAGAAACTGTATAAAGTTCTAAGGTAAATTTTGACGTTTCCATTCATTTTACAACTAACCCTACACCTTTTCCTAATTAGTTGGAGAAACCTAAAAAGGAAGAAATGAAAAAGGAGAAGAATAGGAAGATTATTGAGCTATTTCTCAAGATTGAGATTGGCGTTTCTCTCCTAAATGCGATAAAAACGTGCTAAGGTATGCCAAGTTCTTAAAGGACTTGTGCACTAATACGAGGAGATTGGATGTCAATGAAAACATAAGAATGAGAGAAAATGTCTTAGCCATTTTTCAAAGGAACCTCCTCCAAAATACAAGGATCCGGATATGTTTACCATACCTTATAAAATTGGTTTAGGTAGAATTAGAAAATTCATGTTAGATTTAGGAGTATTTATAAATGTTATGCCATATTCCAGTTATGCTTCATTAAATCTACATTCATTAAAAGAAACTGGTGCTATTATTCAATTGCCGGACTACACTAATGGCTACCCTATAGGGGTCATTGAAGATGTTCTTATACAAGTAAATGAGTGTGTGATTCTAGCTGATTTTATATCTCAAATATGGGTGATGACTCTTTTTATAACACTACACCCCTCTTGTTAGGAAGACCTTTCCTTAAGATAGCATGAGAATACATAAATGTCCATACTCTCTGTCTTTATGTCTCTCTTTCTCTCTTTCCTTCCTTCTCTCTCCCTCTTTCTATCCGTCTCCCTTTCTTCATCTCCTACCCTCATTCTCTCACTCTCTTGCTCTCGCTCGCTTCCTCTCCCTCTCTCCCTTTCTCCCTCACTCTTTGTCTCTCCTCCCTCTCTCTCGTCTACCTCCCTCCCTCTCTCCCTCTCTCCCTATCCCTCTCTCTTTGTCTCACTTTCTCATCCCTCTCCCTCTCCCTCTCCCACTCTCATTGCTTCTTTCCCCCTCTTTATCTCTTCTTATCTCTCCCTCTCTCTCTTTCTCTCTCTATATCTTTTCCTCTTCCACTTTCTCTCCCTTCCCCTCTCTCCCTTTCCCTCTCTCTCTTCCCACTCTCCCCCTCCCTCTCTCCCTCTCTCTTACCTTATCACTCTCTTTCCCCCTCTCTACCTTTCCCTACCTCCCTCACTCCTTTTCACTCTCTCCCTCTATCCCCCCTTCTATCTCCCTTACCCCTTCTCTCCCCTACCCTCTCCCTCTCTCCCACTCTTTATCTCCCTTGCCTCCTCACTCTCTTTCCCATTTTCTCTCTCCCCCTTCCTCCCTCTCTTTCTCTCCCTTCCTCTTTCCCCCTTTATCTCACCCTTCCCTTCTTTCTCCCTCTCTTTCTCCCCCTTCCTTCCCTTCCTCCCCCATCTCCATATCCCTCCTCTCTCGTTTCCTATTCCGTCTCTCTTTCTCTCTCCCTTCCCTCTCCCACTCTCCCTCCCTACCCTTTTCCCCCTGTCTCCCACCGTCTCCCTCTCGCCCTCCATCTCACCCTCCTTTTCTCTTTTTCCTCTTTCCTATTCCCTTTATCCCCCTACCTCCTCCTCTCTTTGTATCTCTTTCTTTCCCTCTCTCCCTCCTTGTCTCTTTCTCTTTCTTTTTTCTTTCTCGATCCCTCCATCTTTCTCTCTCTTCTTCCCTCCCTCTCTCTCCCCTCTCCATTTCCCTATTGGTGTTTCCCTTTCTCTCTCTCCCTCTCTCTATCTCTCACCTTTCCTCTCTCACTCCCTCCCAACCTCCCTCCCTCTCTTTCCCTTTGTCATACCCCTCATCTCCCTCCTTTCCTCTTTCCTTCTCTCTCCCTCCCTCCCTCTCTATATCTCTCTCTCACCCTCTCTCTTCCTTCCAATCTCTTTCTCTCTCCCCCTCTCCCTCTCTCTCTTACTCTCTTAGTCTCTACCTCTCTTTATCTCTCCCCCATCTCTCTCTAAGTCTATTTCTCTTTCTCCCCTACATCTCTATCCCCCTCTTTTTCTCTCTCGCTCCCTCTCTCACTATATCCCTCTCTCCCTCTCTCTCTCACTCTTTTCTTCTCTCTTTTCCTCTCTCACTCCCTCCCTCTCTCCCTCTCTCCCTTTCCTCGCTATTTCCCTCCCCTTTCTTCTCTTCCACTCTCTTCCTTCCCTCTCCTTCTCCCTCTCTCTCTCTCTATCTCACCCTCTTCCTCGCTCCCACTCTCCCGCTTCCCTCACTCCCTCTCTCTCCCTTTCTCCAACCCTTTTTCTCGTATCTTTCCCTTTCTCCCTCACTCCCTCTCACTCCCTCTCCCTTTCCTTATTGTTATTTCCCTTTCTCTCTCCCCCTCTCTATCTCTCACCTTTCCTCTCTCACTCCTTCCCAACCTCCCTCCCTCTCTTTCCCTCTCCGATAACCCTCCTCTCCCTCTTTTCCTCTTTCCTTCTCTCTCACTCCCTTCCTCTCTATATCTCTCTCTCACCATCTCTCTTCCTCCCAATCTCTTTCTCTCTCCCTAGCTCCCTCTTCTTTGCTCTCTTCGTGATGCCCCCACCTCGGTTCACTCTCTATTACCCAAATAGGAGTAACTAGGCGAGGTGTGTCATGCTAACATGACCGGTCTTCGAATTAACCTTAGACATGTACGTGCTCATACGTTAAGGATTTATCATACCCCGAAATGCGTACAAAATAATTTACATAATATTAACAAATATAGCGAAAGAAACTACCAAATTTATTTATAATACCATCAAAATGTTTATCAACACTCTAACCCCAAAATTACAAATAAACAAAATAAAATCCCCTAAGATTTATGTCACCCTAAGCCCTTTTGGAGGATCCAACGAGCGTCCTTATTAGTATTAGCATCGCTTTTACTCGTCATGGCATGCAAGAACAAATAGGGTGAGCCAAAGCTTAGTAAGTAGGGTGATGCATGTGTTATGTAACGTTTTTCCGCTCGCCCCCACTATTCTCATCAAGTTGAAATGTTAAGGGTACCTTGGATAATAGTAAGTCCGCTCTATTCTCGATGATTATCGAATAACCTCGCAATCGCTTACTATCGAATAACCTCGGCAATCAATTACTACCGAATAACCTCGGCAATCATTTACCGATGAATAACCTCAATAATCATTTACTATCGAATAACTTTAGCAATCGGTTCAATCCATCTTTGAATGCATATGATGCACGTGAAGTTACATTTACCCTATTAAACACCCAATAGGTGCCGGACCTTAGACTATCAAATCATTCTCAAGATCCACCCACATAGGGTATTTGATATGTTCCCATATCATTTCCATAATATTTCTCGCAAGAAAATTAATTACGGTTGACTCATATTAGTCAAGTCATAAACTTTATGTTGCACGTAGGCACTTTCCTCCCATTAAATTTAGTAAGTCTTGTCTTACAATTCATCCTTCACTTGGCATATTTAATTAGTAGCATTTTAGACCAGTTAAAACATACTAAGGTGACATTTTCTCTCCGAACCCAAATTGTGGCATTTTAGGCTAAATTAGGCTTTTAAATGTTCTAGGTCAAATGGTCCTAAAATAAGCAAGAAATTGTTTTTCCATTTCTAGGTCACTTCGTTTTTAATGACTTACCAACTCATACTTAGAAGAGTTACCAAGGAGATTTAAACCTTAAGGTCCAACAAGGAACCCAAACTTAGTGATCAAATGTCCAATTTACCTAATGAAGTCCAAAACCCTATTTTTCTTTTAGTTAGGCCGGATGGGTTGTTAAGATGGCTATGGATTGCTTTCTTTTGTCGAGTGAATTTATTTTCACCTTAAACTATTAACCCATTCCTAATTGAGTTACCATGATATTCTAGCCCCTTAATTTCCCCAAAAGATCAATTTTTCCCCATTTTCCCCACTTTGCCGAATGGTTTTAGCCTAGGGAAACTCTAGAAGTGTATTCCTTTTTCTTTCTTTTTTTCCTTTCCAACCCATCCACACATTTAAACCTATCAAAAAAGCTTTGCATGACAACAAAACATATAAATCCATCACAATTTAGCAAGCCCTAACACAAACACAAACAACCATAGCAGTCCATAGAAAAATTATTACAAACCCACGAAATAAACACTAAAAAAATAACTTAAAAATAACTTAAGACATTAATCAACTAAAAATAGAACTTACTTACCTTGCTTGAATTTCCTAAAGGTTTGTTAGGCTTTCCCCTTGTTTCTTTTCTTTCTTTTTCTTTTTCTTTTCCTTTCCTCTTCCTCTCTTGTTTACCGTTTTTCTCTCCCAATTTTGGTGGCTATGGTCGCCTAAAAATTTCTCATCATTTGCACTCTTTCTCTCTCTCTCTCTCTCTCTCTCTATATATATATATATATATATACATGCTTAAAGTCTTGGTCTAAGTAAGTGTATCAATGGCTGGATTTAATTTGGAAGAGTGGAAAGTTAATGGTGAGTCATATCTTTCCCTTTTTCCCTCACTTCCTCTCTCTCCCTCCATCCCTCCCTCTCTCTCCCCCTCTCACTTTCTCTCTCTCCCATTCTACCTCCATCTCACCCTCCCTCCCTATGTCTCTCTCTCTCTCTCTCCTGTTTACTCTCCCTCCCTCCCTCTCTTCCTCATTATCTATCCCTCTCTCTTTGTTCCTCTCCCTTAACCCTCCCTATATCTCCCCCTCTATTTCCCCCTATCTATCCCTCCTTTAACACTCTCCCTCTTCATCTCCGAAGTCTCTCTATCCCTCTTTCTTTTCCTCTCTCTCTCTTTTTCTCTCTCTCCCTCTCTCTCTTTATCTTACTCTTCATCTCTCTCCCTCCCTCCCTCCTACCCTTCCTTCCATTCCTTCTCTCTTACCCTCTCCCTCTCCCTCTCCCTCTCCATCACTCTCTCATTCTCTCTCCCTCACTCTCTCCTCCTCTCTCCCTCTCACCTTCTAACCCTTTTTTCCCTCTCTCATTTTCTCTCCCACTTGCTCCCTCTCTCTCTCTTATTGTCTCTATCTCTTCCCCTCCCTCTATTTCTCTTTCCCTCTATCCCTCACTCTCTCTCTCTCTACCTTTCTCCATGTCTCTCTCCCTCTTACCCTATCCCTCTCTCTCCCTCCCCTCTCTCTTACCATTTTCCTCCATTTGTCTCTATCTTTGTATCACTTTCTCCTTTTCCCTCTCTCTATCCACCTCTCCCTTTCCATCTCCTTCTTTTTCTCCTCTTTGTCTCCCTCTCTCTCTCACTCCCTCTCCCCATCTTTCTCCCTCCCTCTCTCCCTTTCTCTTTCCACTCTTGCTACCTCTAACCATGTCTCTTTCTCTCTTGCCCTCTCCCTCTCTCTCCCTCCCCTCTCTCTCTTACCATTTCCCTTCATTTATCCGTATCTTCATATCGCTCTTTCCATTTCCCATTCTCTCCACCTATCCCTCTTCATCTCTCTCTCTTCCCCTCTCTCTCTTCCCCTCCCTTTCTCCCCCTCTTTCTCCCTCCCTCCCTCTTTCTCTCTCTATCCCTCTTTAACTCTCATTCCCTTCTTCTCTATCGCTCCCTCTCTCTTCTTTCTCTCTCTCCTATTATCTCACCCTTCCCCTTTCTCCCTCCCTACCTCTTTTTCTCTCTTACTCTCTCTCTCCTTTTCTCATCCTCCCCTCACCCTCTCTATCTCTCCCCTCTTCATCTCTTACTCCCTCTATTTCTTTTTTTATATTCCTCTATCTCTACCTCTTTCTTCATCCCTCTCTCTCTCTTCCTTTTTCTCTCCATCTCTCTCCCTTGCTCCCTCTCTCTCTCTCTTCCTTCTTATGCCCTCTCTCCCTTTCTCTCCCTCTCTCCCTTTCTATCTCTCTCTCCCTTCCTCCCTCCTTCTTTCTCTCTCTCTCTTTCCCTCCCTCCCTCCCTCCCTACCTCTTTCTCTCTCTCCCTCCCTTATTGTCTCCCTTTCTCTCCTTCCCCCTTTCTCCCCCTCCTTCTCCCTCCCCCTCTCTCTCCTCCTCACTCTTTCACTCACTCCACCCCTCTCTCCCTCCCCCTCTCTTTGTCCCTCTCTCTCTCACCTTTCCATTCCCCCTCTCTATGTTCTTCTCTCCATTCTGTTTAACACACTTTCTCTCCCTTTTTCACCTTTTCTCATTTCCACTCTCTTTCTCTCTCCATCTCTCTCTCGGTTTCTCTCCCTCTCTAACCCTCTCTCTTTCTCCCTCTCCCTTTATCTTTCCCCCTCTCTTTCCTTCCCTCTCTCTCCCACTCCCTCACTATCTTCCTCTCTCTCTCCTATTTCCTCCCTCTCTATCTCTCTCCCTTTCGCTCTCCCTCTCTCTTTGTCCCTCTTTCACTCTCTCTCACCCTCCCTTTTTTCATCCCTCTATCTCCCCATTTCCCCATCTCTTTCTCCCTCTCCTTATCTCTCTCTCCTTCTCTCTTCTCCTCATTCTCCTTTTATCTCTATCTCCCTTTCCCTCCTTGCTCTCTCCCTTTATATCCTACTCTCCCTTTCTCTCTTTCTTGGTATCACTCTAGCTTTCTATCTCTCCCTCTCTCCCTCTATATCCTACTCTATCTCCCTCTCACTCTCTCCATCCCCCTCTATCTCTCCCTCTCCCTCTTTCCTTCCCTCTCTCCCTCTCCCTCTCCCTCTCCCTCTCCCTCGGGCTCTCCCTCTATCTCTTCTCCCTCTTTCTCTTTTCTCTCCTTCCCTCTCTCCTTCTCTCTCTCCCCTCTCTCTATCGCTCTCTGCCTCCCTTCTTCACTCCCCTTCTCTTTGTCTCTCTCCCTTTCTCCCACTCTCTCACCTTGACTCTCTCCCCCTCTCCCCATCTCTCTTTTTTCTCTCCCTTCTTTATTGCTCACTCCCTTACTCTATCACTCTCTCTCTTTGCCATCTTTCTCACTCTTTCCCTCTTGCTCTCTACCACTTTTTTTCTCTTTTTCTCTCTCTATCCCTATCTCTCTTTCCCTCTCTCTCCCTCTCTCCCTCTCTCCCTCTACTTTACCCTCTCCCTCTCTCTTCCTAACTCTCTCCTTCCCTCTCTTCTTTCCTGCTCTCCCTTTCTCTTCCTCCCTCTCTCTCACTCCCTCCCCTTTTATCTTTCTCTATCTCTCTCTCCTTCCCTCTGCCTCTCTATCCCTCTACCTCTTTCTCACTTTCTCTCACCCTCTTTTTTTGTCTCCATCTCTCTCTTCCTTCCTTGCTCTTCTCTTTCCCTTCCACCTTTCTCTTTCTCTCCCTTTTCCTCTCCCTCTCTCTATCTCTCTCACCCTCCCTCTTCTCCCTCTCTCTATCTCTCTTTCCCCTTCTTTTTCTCACTCTATGTCTCTCTTTATCTCTCCTTCTTCCCTCTATCTCTTGCTCTCCCTCTCACTCTCTATCTCTCTCTCTCTCTCCCCTTAATCTTTTTTTCCCTCTTCTCTCTCTATTTATCACCCCTTCTAATTCTCTTCCTCTCTTCCTCTCTGCCTCCCTCATACCCTTCCTCTCTCTCCCTCCTTCCCTTTCACTCCCTCTCTCCCCCTCCCTCTCTCTCTCCATCTCTCTCCCTACCTCTCTCTTACTCCTTCTTTCTCTTGCTTTCTATCTCCTTCTCCCTTTCCCATCTCTTCATCTCTCTCCCTCCACCCTCTCCCTTTCTCTCCCATCCCCTATCACTCTCTCTCACTCCTATCTCTCTCTTTCTTTCTCACCCTTACTCACGACCTATCTTTATCTCCCCCTCTCTCTCCCTCCCTCTATCCATCTTTCTCCCTATTTCTCTCTCTTACTCTCTCTCTCTTACCTCTTACTCACTCTCCTGCTTTCTTTTGCTCTCTTCTCCTCTTTCCCCTCTATATCTCTTACTCTTTCCTTCTCTTCCTCTCTCTTACCCTTTACTCTCTCTCCATCTCGCTCTCTTTCCCTTTCTCTCTCTCCCTCTCTCTCCTTTTATCACCCTCCCTTTCCCCCTCCTTCTCTTTCTCTTTCCTTATGTCCTTCTCCCTCTCCCTCTCTCTCTCTCTCTCCCTCTCTCTCCCTCTCTCCCCTCTCACTTGCTCTCGCTCCATCTCCCTCTTTTCTTCTCTTCCTACCCTCTCCTTGATTCTTCTCCTTTCCCACTCACTCCCTCTCTCTCTCTCCCCCTCCCTCACTCATCTCCCTCTCTCTATCTTTCTCTATCTCACTTTGTCTCTATCAATCTACCTCTCCCCCTCTTTCTCTATCTCCCCCTCTCTCCATCTCCATTTGCCCCTCTCTCCCTCCCTTCCTCTTACTGCCTCCCTCTACCTACCTCTCTCTACCAACCTTTCTCTCTGTTTCCCCCACTCACCCTCTCTCTCCTTCTCTCACTCTCCATCTCTCATTTTCTCTCTCTTTTCCTCTCTCTCTCTTCTCCATACTCCCTCTCTCCATCACCCTCCCCCTCTCTCTCCCCTATCCGTCTTTCTTTCCCTCCCTCCCTCTTCATATCTCTCTCCATCTCTCCCCCTCTCTATCTCTTTCTCCCTCTCCCTATCTCCCTCTTCATATCTCTCCCTATCTCTCCCTCTCTCTACCTCTTTCTCCCTCCCATTGTCTCCCTCTCCCTCCCTCTCTCCCTCTACCTACCTTTCCCTCCCCCTCTCACCATCTCTCTCCCTCTCTCCCTCTCCCACTTTCTATCTTTTCCTCTCTCCCTCTCTATCTCTCACTCTCTTAACTACCCTCTACCTCTCTCTCCCCCTCCCTCTCCCTCCCTCCTTCTCTCTCTCCCTCTCACTCCCTCTCTCTCCCCCTCCCACTCTCTCTCCATCTCTCTCTCCCTCTCTCTCCCTTTCCTTCTCCATCTCTCTCTCATCTCCCTCCCTCCCTCCCTCTCCCTATCTCCCTCCCTCCCTCTCTCTCCCTATCTCCCTCCCTCCCTCCCTCCCTCTCATTCTCTCTCCCCCTCATAATCTTCCTCTATATCTCTCTTCCTCTTTATTTCTCTCTCCTCCTCGCTCCCTCACTCTCTTTGACCCTCTCTTTCTCTTCCTTTCTCACTCACTCTTTCTTTGTCCCTCTCTCTTCATCCCTCTCTCTTTCTACCTCTACCTCTCCCTCCCTTTTGATCTCTCTCTCCCTCTTCTCTCTCTTGCCCTTTTCCTCTCCCTTCCTTTCTCACTCTCCACCTTTCTCTCCTTCTTCCTCTCTATCTCCCCCTCTCTCCCACTCCTTCCCTCCCTCCCTTCCTTCATTTTTGTCTCTCCCTCTTTCTCATTTTCTCTATCTCTCTCTCATTCCTTCTTCCTCTCTCTTGCTCCTCCTCTCTCCCACTCTCTCCCTTCTCTCCCTTTTCATACTCTCTCCCTCTCTATCTCTCTCTTTCTCCTTCCCTTTCCCTCTCTCTCTCCCACTCTTTCTATCTCTCTCTCCATCCTCCCTCTCTCTTTTCATCCTTTCTCCCTCTCCATCTCTCTCTTTCTCTATCCCTTTCCCTTTTTCTCTCTCTCCCCCACTCTTTGCCTCTCTTTCCATCCCCCTCTCTCCATCTGCCCCTACTTTTATCTCTCTCACCCTTTTTGTCTCTCTCCCTCTCTATCTCTCCTTTCCCTTCCTCTCTCCTTCTCCCTCTCTTTGTCTCTCTCCCTCTCTCCCCTCTCTCTCTATCTCTCTTCTCCTCTCTCTCTTTAGCTCTCTTCTCTTCTTTCTCACTCTTTCACACTCTCTCTCTTCCTCTCTCTCTCTCCCAATCTTATGCTCACAATCTCCCCCTTTATATCTCTCCCTCTCTCCCTCTCTCTCCCTCTCCCTCTCTCTCTTCCCCTATCTCTCTCCCCTACCTCACCCCCTCTCTACCTCCCTCTCTCTCTCTCTCTCCCTCTCTATTCCTTCTTTACTTTCTCTCCCTCCCTCCCTCTCTCTCTCCTACCCTCTCTCTCCCCTCTCCATTTCACCATCTCTCGCTCTTTCGCCTCTCTCCCTCTCTCTTACTCTCTCTCTCACTTTCATTTAGTCTCTTAGTATCTCCCTCTCTTACTCTCTCCTCCTAACTCTATCTCCCTCTTTCTCTCTATCCCTATCACTCTCTCTCACTCTTCTCTATTACTCTCTCTCTCTCCCTCTTCCTCCCTCCACCTTTCCCTCTCTCTCTCCCCCTCCGCCTCCATCTATCCCTCTCTTTATATCCCTCTTTCTCCCTCTCTCTCTCTCTCTCCCTCCCCTCCTAGTCTCTCCCTATCCCTCTCCCCTTCCCACTCCCTCTCACCCTCTCTTTCCCCCTCCCTTTCCATCTCTCTCTCTCTCTCTCATATTCTCCCACTCTCCCCTTTTATATATATATCTCTCTCTCCTCTTACTCTCTCCCTATTTCTCTCTCTCCCTATCTCTTATCTCCATTCACCTTTTCCTTATATCTATCTCTCCCTTCTCTCTCTCTCCCTCTCTTTCTTTCTCTCTACATCTCTCTCTCACTCTCTCTAACACTCTCTTTTTCTCTCCTAATATCTTTCTCCTCCTCTCTCTTCATCCCTCTCTATTTATCCAACTCTTCCTCCCTCTCTCCCTCAACCTCCCTCTCTTCTCTCTTGCTCACTCTCTATCTCTCTCCCCCTTTCTCTCTCTCTTTTTCCTTCTCCCTTGTCTATCCCTCTCTCCCTCTTCCTCTCTCCCTCTTCCTCTCTCTCTCTCTCTCCCTCTTTCCTTCTCTCGTTCTTTTCTTACTCCCTCTCTCTCCCCTCTATCTCTCTTCCTCCCATCTCTCTCTCCCTCCCTCTCCTTCTCTCTCTCTCTCTCCCTCTCCCTCTCCCTCTCCCTCTATCTCTCCCCCCACTCTATCTCTCTCCCCTACTCATCCTCTATCACTCTCTCACCCTTTTTTCTCCCTCTCCCTCTTCGTCTCTACTTCCCTCTCTACCTCACTCTCCTTCTCACTCGCTCTCTCCCTTTCCCTCTCACCCTCTCTCCCTCTCATACTCCTTCTCTCTCTATCTCTCCCTCTCCCTCTTTCCCTCTCTCTTTCTCTCACACTCTTTCTCACCTCCTCTCTCCCCCTATCTCCTTCCTCTCTCTCCTTTTCTCTCTTCCTCTCTCTTTTTCCCTCTCATTTTCCGTCTCCCTCTCCCTCTCTCCCTCTCACCATCTCCCCCTCTCCCTCTCTATTTTTCTAACTCCCTTTCTCTCCCTCCCTCTCTCTTTCCTCCAATCTCCACTCCCTCTCTCTCTTTCTATCTCTCTCTTTTCCCTCCCTCTCTACTTCTATCTCTCTCTATCCTTTCCTCCTTGTTTTCATTTCTCTACCTCCCTCTCTCCATCTTTCTCTCTATCTTACCCACTCTCCTACACTCTCTCTGTCTCTCCCTTCCGTCTCCCTCTATGTTTCCCCTTTTCTCTTCCTCGCTCCCTCCTTTCTCACTCTTCATCCCGCTCTCTCACCCACTCTCACCTCCAATCTCTCACACTCTCTCCCTCACTCATTCCTTCCACGTCCCTCTCCTCTCTCTCTCCCTCTCGTCCTCACTTCCTTAATCTCTTCGTCCCTCTCTCCCTCCCTCTCCCTCTTTCCTCTCTATCTCTATCTCTATCTCTATCTCATTTTCTCCCTTTTTCTCTCTCTCCTTTCTCTCTATCTCTCTCCTTTCTTCCCACTCCCTCTCTCTCTATCTCTGTATCTCCGTATCTCTTTTTTCTCTCTTCCTCTCACTCTTTCTCTCTTCCTCCCTTACTTTCTCTCTCTTTCTTACTTCCTATCTCTCTCTCCCTATCTCACTATCTCTTACCCACTCTCACCCTTTCTCTTCCTCTCCCTCTTTCTTTCTTCCTCCCTTACTTTCTCTCTCTTTCTTACTCCCACTCCCTCTTTCCCTCTCTCACACTCTCTTACCCGCTCTCTCCCTCTCTCCTTTTTTTTCCTCTCTATCTCTCCCTCCCTCTCTCCCTTGCATATCTTTTTATTTCTCTCTCCCCCTCTCTCTTGCTCTCTTTTCTCTCTCCCTCTATCACTCTCTCTCACCTCCTCTCTCTTCCTCTCCCTCTCTTATCTCTCTCCCTCTCCCTCTCCCTCACCTCCCCCTCTCTCTCTCTCTCCTTCTCATTCTCTCTCTATTTTGCCCTCTCATTCTCTCTTTCCCCCTCTCCCTTTTTACTTCTCTCTCTCCCTCCCTCTCTTTCCCTTTCTATCCCTCCCTCTCACTCCCTCCCTCCCTCTCTCTCCCTCCCTCCATATCTCTCTCTCTCTCTCTCCATCTCTCCCTTTCTTTATTTCTCACTCCCTCTCTCTCCCTCTCTCTTTGTTTCCTACTCTTGATATCTCTCCTACAAATCTCCCACTCTTTCTCTCTCCATGCTCCTCACCCTTCTCTTCCTCTCTCCTCCCTCCCTCCCTCTCTCCCTCCCTCCCTCTCTCCCTCCCACTCACTCCCTCTCTCTCCCCTCCCACTCACTCCCTCTCTCTCCCTCCCTTTCTTTCTCTCTTTGCCTTTCTCTCTTTATCTCTCTCTCTCTTCCTCCCACTCTCTCTTTATCCCTCTTTCTCTCTATCTTTCTCTCTATACAACCCTCTCTCACCTTCGTCTCTCACCCTCTCCTTCTCTCCTTTCCCTCTTTCCCTCCCTCTCTCTACCTTTTTATCTCTCTCTCACCCTCTCTCCCTCTCCCTCTCTACCTTTTCTTTGGCTCTCTCTCTCACCCTCTTTCCCTCTCCCTCTCTACCTTTTCTCTCTCATTCTCCCTCTCTACCTTTTTTCTATCCCACTCCCTCTCTCCCCCTCCCTCCCTCTCTCCCTCTCTCCCCCTCCCTCTCTCTTTTTCTTTCCCCCACTTTGTCCCTCTCTCCACTCACCCTCTGCCCCTCTCTCTCTCTTCCTCTCTTCTTCTCCCTCTCTCTATCTCCCTTTCTTCCCCTCTCCCCCTCTTTGTCTTTGTCTCTATCTCACACTTTCTCTCCCTATCCTACTTCCTCTCCCCTTTCCTCTCTCCCTCTCCCTATCTTCAACTCTTTCTCTCTCTCTCCCTTTCTCTCCCTTTCCCTCTTCCTTTATCTCCCTACCCTCTTCCCCTCCTTTTTAACTCTCCTTCTCTCTCCTAATCTCCCTATCTCTCTCTCCCTCACTCTCTCTCTCCCTCTCTCTCCCTCCCTTTCTTTCTCTCTTTGCCTTTCTCTCTTTATCTCTCTATCTCTTCCTCCCACTCTCTCTTTATCCCTCTTTCTCTCTATCTTTCTCTCTATACAACCCTCTCTCACCTTCTGTCTCTCTCCCTCTGTCCCTCTCTCTCACCCTCTCCTTCTCTCCTTTCCCTCTCTCCCTCTACCTTTTTATCTCTCACTCACCCTCTCTCCCTCTCCCTCTCTACCTTTTCTTTGGCTCTCTCTCTCACCCTCATTCCCTCTCCCTCTCTACCTTTTTCTATCCCACTCCCTCTCTCTCCCTCCCTCCCTCTCTCCCCTCCCTCTCTCTTTTCTTTCCCCCACTTTGTCCCTCTCTCCACTCACCCTCGCCCTCTCTCTCTCTCTTCCTCTCTTCTTCTCCCTCTCTCTGTCTCCCTTTCTTCCCCTCTGCCCCTCTTTGTCTTTCTCTCTATCTCACACTTTCTCTCCCTATCCTACTTCCTCTCCCTTTCCTCTCTCCCTCTCCCTATCTTCAACTCTTTCTCTCTCTCTCCCTTTCTCTCCCTTTCCCTCTTGCTTTATCTCCCTACCCTCTCCCCCTCCTTTTAACTCTCCTTCTCTCTCCTAATCTCCCTATCTCTTTCTCCCTCACTCTCCTCTCCCTCTCTCTTCCTCCCTCCCAATTTCTCCCTTCTTCCTACTCCCACACTCTCTCTCCCTCTATATCTTTCTCCTTCTCTATCTCTCTATCCATCTCTCCCTCTCCCTCTCTCTCTCTATATATCTTTCTACCTTCCTCCCACTCCCTCTCTCCCATACCCTCTCCCTATTTCTCCCTCTCACCCTCTCTCTATCTCTCTCTCTCCCTTCCTCTCTCTCCATCCTTATCTCTCTCTCACACCTTTTCCATCTCTCACTCCTTCTTTCATTCTCTCTCACCCTCTCTCTACCCCTCTCCCTCTCTTTCTCCCCCTCCTTCCCTATCTCTTTTACTACCTCAACCTTTCTCTCCTTTACTCTCTCTCTCCATCTCTCTCTCCCTACTCCCTTCCTTTGTCTCTCTCCCTCTCTCACTCTCTATAACCCTCTCTTTCTCTCTCTCTCTCCATCTCTATCTCTCTCACCCTCTCCTTCCCTCTATCCACCTCCTTTTCCATCTCCCTCTCTCTATCTCACTCGCTCTCTCTCTCTCTCCTTTCCCTCTCACCCTCTTTCTCCCTCTCCTTCTTCCCCTCCTTTTCCCTCTCTCACTCGCTCTCTCTCCCTTTTCCTTCCTCTCTCTATATATCTCCCTCTCCATCTCTTTCTCTCTCTCCCTTTCACTCTCTCCCTCTCTCTCACTCTCTCCCTCTTCCTCTCACTCTTTCTCTCTCGAGAGAGAGGGAGAGAAAAGGAAAGAGTGGAAGGAGAGAGAGAGATAGGTAGAGAAAGCGAGAGGGAGGGAGTGAGGGAGAAAGAGAGGAGTGAGTGAGAGAGAGCAAGAGAGGGAGAGAATGAGGGAGAGGAAGAGAGAAGGAGAGAAATAAAGAGTGAGAGAGAGGAAGAGAGATAAAGAGTAGGGAGAAAGAGGACATGAGAGAGGGAGAGTAAGGTAAGAGAGAGAATGAGAGAGGAGGATAGAGGGATAGGGTAGAGATAAGGGAGAGGAAGAGATGGGGAGAGAGGGAAATGAAGGGGAGAGATAGAGAGAGGAAGAGGGAGAGGGAGAGAAGGTGGAAGAAAAGAGAGAGAGAAAGGGAGAAATAGTGGATGAGAGAGAGGGATAGGTAGAGGGAGAGGGAGAATAGGAGGGAGGTAGAGGAGGGAGGCAGAGAGAGAGAGAGTGAGGGAGAAAAGGAGAAAGAGAGAGGGAGAGGGAGAGGGAGAGGGAGAGGGAGAGAGGGAATGAGACAGAGAGGAAAAGAGGGGTAAAGAGAAATAGAGGGAGGGAGAGAGGGATAGAGAGAGATAGATATGGAAAGGGAAAAGGAGATAGAATGAGAGAGATAATGGGGCAAAGAAAGGGATAGAGAGAAAGCAATAGATAAAGAGAGATCGAGAGAGGGAGAGGAAAAGGGAGAGGGAGGAAAAGGGAGAGGGAGGGAGCAAGAGGGGGAGAGAGAGGGAAAGAGCAAGAGAGAGAGTGAGAGGAAAAGAGGGAGAGAGAGAGGGAAGAAGAAAGAGAGCAAATGTGGAAGGTCAAGAGAGAAAGGGAAAGAGGGAAGGAGTAAGAGAGGGGGATAGATAGGGAAAGGGAGAGAGGTAGAGGGAGGGAGAGGGAGGGAGAGGGAGAGAGGGAGAGGGGAGAGAGAGGAGAGAGATAAAGAGAGGGAGATAGAGAGAGAGAGAGAGGAGAGGGGGAGAGATAGATAGAGGGAGGGAGACAAGAAGATAGAGAGGGTGATAGAGAAGGAATGTGAGAGGGTGATAGATGGAGAGGGAGAAAAAGGAAGCAAGAGGGAGGGAGAGAGGGAGAGTGAGTGAAAGAGAGGGAGACAAAGAGGGAATAGAGAAAGAGAGAGAATGAGGGAGAGAAAGGAAGGGAGAGAGAGGGAAAGAGAGAGGGAGAGGAAGAAGAAGCAAGAGAGAGGGGAGAGAGAGAGAGGGAGAGAGAGAGAGGGAAGGAGGGTGAGAAAAGGGGAGAAAGGGAGAGGGACAATGAAGGAGAGAGATAGAGAGGGGAGGGAGAATAAGGGATAAAGATAGAGTTTGGGGAGAGAAAGAATAAGGGAGAGAGAGTAAGAGAAGGAGAGAGGGGGAGGGAGAGATGAAAAAGAGGAAGAGGGAGAGGGAGAGAGGGAGGGAGAAATAGAGAGGGAGAGATGGATGGAGATAGGGAGAGAGGGAGGAAGAAAGAGGGAAATGAGAGAGAGAGAGAGAAGGTGTAACCCCGTAAAAACCCTTATTCGTAACGCGACGTGTATTAGAATAATTTTATATATATGCATATTAAGAGTAAGTATAATTCTCATTTCATCATGAGAAATTAATGCTTGAAATATGTCATTTATGTTAAATTAAAGTTCTTGTGCTTAAGATTAATGGTTTAATTATTAAAGAAATCAAATATGCAAAATCGGTGTTTTAAGGACTATATTACGCTCGAGTTTTGTGTGAATTATTTGAGGACTTTACGGTAATTTTTGGGTCACCCTTAAAGAATGAAAGTTGTTCATAAATGTGTTGAATAGGCCTGTATAACATTTTATAGTATTTGGACCTATACATTAAGCGTTATACCAATTATAGTGAGGGTTGTTTCGAAATGCATTCTGCTGGAATTTTGAGAGAAGAATCGCTCGAATCTTATGAGATTTATTTGATGCTTCGTTAGATTGATTTTAGAGAAAAACTTAAAAATTAAAAGTTGTTTTTATATGTGTTTAATAGCTCTCTATAAAATTTCATAATTTTTGGATACATATAGAAAGAGTTATGCACATTTTAGTATAGATGGGTTAGGAGGTAACAACTGCTGAAATTTTCGAGAAAAAGAAATTTCGAATTTTTAAAAAGGAAATTTTCGAATTTTTTATAAAAGAAATTATGTCTAATTACATGAACCCAGCTTATTAATGTGTTTATTTAGCCTAAGTTTTCTTTAGCCACCTAAGAACTTGAATTAAATGCTTGGAAGCCAAATCATCACCTTTGACTTCTAAAACATGCCGACTTTGCCTTCTAAGCTTCCTCCACTTTACATTTGGCCTAGTTAAATTTTAACACTTATGATATAAATAAATGAGAGGATAAAAGGCTGGTATATAAGGGAAAGAGAGGTTTAAATGGCTGCCATTGTTAGGCCCAAAACCGTAGCCATCCAAAATTAAAAGAGAAGCCAAATTGAAGAGCGAAAAACAACAAAAAGAAAGAAAGAAAGAAAAGGGAAACAGAAAGGGAAAAAGGAAAGAAAAAGAGCTAAGGAAATTCTAATAAAACCTAAAAGAGGTAAGTAGGTTTCATTTTTTTGGCTGATTAATGTCTTAAATTATTTTTTTTAAAGTTATTTTGCTAGTGTTTATTTCATGGGTTGTAATAATTTTCAATGGTTATATGCTTGATGTTTGGGATAAATCTATGTATGGATGCCTTGTTGTGATGATTTATGATTTTATGATGTTTTAAAAAATGTCCAAGTATTTGGTGATGGGTTGGATTGAACTTGGACTAAATTTAAGTGAACTAAAACATGTTTAAAGTTGGCTTGGAATGAACTAATAAATTAGAGTTGATAAGGAGTAAATTCTGTCCAAATTTTGGGGTGTATGTTCAAGGATTGTAGATTGATTTCTAGGTGAAACTTAAAGCATAAAAGTTGTTCATCTATGTTTCACCTAACTCCCTTTAAAATTTCCTTGTCATTGGATTCGTGTACAAAGTGTTACACCCGATTTAGTATGGATAGCTCTAGACAAACTAGTATTAGGCAGATTGCTCCCTAAGTTTCAAAAATTTGTAATTAATTGTGTACTTGGTATTTAGACCTAATTTTTGGATATGTTATAAATAAATATTTCTAGTATCTAAAATAAAATGAGTAAGATTTAATTATGTTCTGAAATTAGAAAATTATTTACTCAATTAGGAGTTGCCCGGTAATAAACCCTAAAACAAAAAAAATTAGACTTGGACAAAATTAATAGGTTTGGAACAAACTAAATGAGCTTGGACTAAATAAAATGGAATTAAATAGAGTCAATGGACCTAGGATAAAGTTAATGGGCTCGGATTAAAGTAAATGGACTTGGACCTTCTTTTAAATATTAATGAAACTAATGAACAATATTAATGAGCGAAGATTGTGTTCCCGCTATGGGTATCGGCATTGGTAGGTGAGCAATTGATAAATTCCAAGTGTGGGTTGGACCATGAGTATGGCATGAGAATGAAGGGTTGGTACTCGAATTTGGTTGAATGTGATTAAATATGTCATCACGTGCATCATGTGCATAATGGGTGGTTTAAGAAAAGTCGGTTGATTGAGAAATTGTTTATACATCTAGGTTTGATAACCTAACTGGAATAAATGGGTATTAGTAGTCCGAGTACTCTAGGCTGTGTGCTTGCACTATTAGACTATGGATTTTCACTAATAGTTATTACAACGAGGGATAATTTCGTTGTAGCAGAAGATGATCCGAGGATCATCTTAATGAAATCAAGCTGTGTGCTTGCACTCGTTAGATGATGGATTCCTGCTAACGGTAGTTACAATGAGGGATAATTTTGTTGTAGCGAAGGTGATCTGCGGACCACCGGGATAATAAATAGAGTAGACTGGCTAATACCTAGGGTACCCGAGATTAAAATTTATGAGTATGGTGGGAAGTCAAAACAACATTGCATATCATGTGCATCACCACGCTTACCGAGCTTTGGCTCACCTCGTTGTTATTTTTTTATGCCTTGATAGAAAAAGAAGTTGGTACGGATGCAGTCGGCTCCTCCTAACTAGCTCATGTGATGCACCATATATTAGTTTTTATTTTGTCCGTAAATTTGAGGTATGGAGTTTGTGAGAAATTGAATATTGCTCGTAATGTTTTATTAATGTATTTAATTATGTTATGTAAATTTTATCTTAAGGAGTTATATACGTAATGTGCTTGTTAAAGTTCTAAGAATATCATAAGAAAACTACTTAGAGTTTAGGGTATGTCGGCGTAACGTGCTTCGTCTAGTACCTTACTTGGGTAGTAGAAATATGATCTGGAGCGGGGGTTTTACGAAGGGGAGAGAGAGATAGAAAAGGAGTGAGAGGGAGAGGTAGAGGGAGAGAGAGTAAAAGGAAGGGAGAGGAAGATATAGGGAGGAAGAGAGAGAGTAAGGGAGAGAAAGAGAAAGAGAGAGGGAGAGAAAGAGATATAGGGGGAGAGAGAGGGGAGGGAGAGAGAGATGAAGAGAGATGGAATGGGGAGGGAGAGGGAGAGAGAGAGAGAGGAAGAGGGAGTGAGAGAAAAAGTGGAGAGAGAGGGATGGAGAAAGGGAGAGAGAGGGAGAGAGGGATGAAGAACAAGAGAGAAAGGGAAAGATAGATAGAGAGAGAGAGAAGGAGAGACAGAGTGATAGAGAGGGAGTGAGAGGGAGAAGGATAAAGAGATAAAAAGGGTGAGAGAGAGAGAGACAAAGGGAGGGAGAGGGAGTGAGGGAGAGAGAGAGAGAGAAAAGGAGAGAGTAAGTGATAGGGAGAAAGGGTGAGAAAGAGGGAGACACTATAAGGGAGAGAGTGAGAGGAAGAGGTGAAGGGAGAAGGAGAGTAAGAGGGTGGGAGAGGTGAAAGAGTTTGAGGGAGAGAAAATGAGGGAGAGAAAGTGAGGGAGAGAGGGTGAAAGAGTTTAAGGGAGAGAAAGTGAGGGAGAGAGGGAGAAAGAGAGGGAGACTATGAAAGAGAAGGAGAAAGAGAGAGAGGGAAAGCGGGAGATAGAGAGAGGAACGGAGAGAAGGAGAGAGATGGAGAGGGAGATAGTGAGAGGGAGATGGAGTGAGAGAGTGTGGGAGAGAGGGATAGATAGAAAAAGAGAAGGGGAGAGGGAAAGAGGGAGAGATAGAGGGATAAAGAAGGGGAGAGAGGGAAAATAGAGGAGAGAAAGAGGGAGAGAGGGAGAGAGAGGGAAAAGAGGAGGAGGGAGAGTGGGACCGAGTGGGAGACTAAGGGAGAGAGATGGAGAGGGTGAGAAGAGGGAGAGAGAGAGAGGGAGAGAGTGAGGGGGAGAGAGAAAGTGAGAGAGTGAGATAGAGGGAGGGAGGGAGGGGGAGAGAGGGAAATAAGGAGAGAGGGAGAGAGGTTAGAGGAGAGAGAGGGAGAGAGAAGGAAAGAGGGAGAGAAGGATGGTGAGAGATAGGGGGAGATGGGGAAAGGGTAGGAGAGACCGAAGAGGGAGAGCGAAGGAAAGAGAGAAGGAGAGGGTGAGGGAGAGAGAGGTCGAGAGAGGGAGAGAAGGTTTGAGAGAGTTAGTGAGAGAGGGAAAAATTAGATATTTTATGAGGCCTATATTAGGAAGCAATTTGCCAAATTACCCTTAAACCTAAATCAGGAAACTATTTTTTTTAGGTAACTTACTTTCAAATTTATAACTGATTTCCAAATTAGAAAAATAATTTCTAAAATAGAAAAATTTTTATTTTAGTAAACTTCTAGATTAGGAAACTTTTCATTTTTTCAAACTTTTTCCAAAATAGAAAACTTTCAAATTTAGAAACCCTTTCTAAAATCTTTGCTTCTCTTTTATTATGTGAATTCTTAAACTTTTGTGTGTGACTCATTAAGCTTCTAGACATGTTGCCAATGTATCAAGAATAAAATAAATCTCTTTTCTCTCTTGATACATAAATCAATATTGGCCTCTAATAAAACATTATGACTACCTAATTCTTTAAAAGGATTTATCAATTTGCAATCACCTTTATGAGCATAGTTACTATACAATTTAGTCTCCATGTTAATTTATCATAATATGATCTTGAACTTGGTTATTATTCTTTTCGATTATAATTATGTAAGTTTTCTTTGATTCCCAATTATCTTAGCTCTTAGAGTAAACCAATTATGCTCTATTAGTATACTCCTACTATGGTCATAGATTTCTTGAGTAGACATTTATCGAAGTGCAATGTGATAACTCTTTTAGAATACAAGGAATGACATGTCCTATCTTAGTTATCCACTGATCTTTATTAGATTCCTAGTGCACCTAATGAATCGCTCATATATAACCCTTTGAAACGAGTGTGAAACTACATAAATCCTTCAATGAGATAACTATAATGACTTCAAGTTAAAAGACTAGCTATACCCATCTCATATGGGATTTCCATGGACTAAAACAAATGGGTTCTCATGGCTAGTCAAGTCCAATGATATATTCTCTAACATTAATCACCTAAGTGCTTGCTTTGGCATCATCATACCAATAGGTGTGAGATCTCATACTACTATTTTTTAGCATGAGCATCACAATCACAAGTCTTACTTGCATATAGTCAATGTCTATTCTTGATAATGTTATAAATTAGGATATTTAATGATATCATTTAAGGGCATTAATGCTAGTCTCACATGTTTCAATCAATCATTAATGCAATGCATATCATATAGACCTAATAAAATAATGAGAATTAATGAAAATACTTCTTTTATTAATAACATAAAAAATAAAATATTATAATAATTCAAAACCATCCAAACAAGTTTAAATCAAGAGCACCTACTCTAATAATCTCCCACTTGTACAAGAGCTAACCAACCATGTCCTTTATTCTTGATAATCGAGTAAGGGCCTCATGTTTTAGTTGTGACAAAGACTTAGTCAAGGGGTTAGCTATGTTATCATCAATGTGGACTATTTCTATCCTTATATCATCATGATTCATAATCTCTTTAATCAAGTAGTAGCATCGTCGTACATGCTTAGACATTTGATGAGACCTTTATTCCTTAGCTAGTGAATGGCTTTGTTGCTATAGTAGTTCAATATTATTGGATCAATAATGCTAGCAACTATTTGTAGTCTAAATAAAAATTTGCAAATCTAAATAGCTTTCTTAGTTGCTTTTGTAGCTGCAATATATTCAACCTTAGTTCTTGAGTCGTCCACTATTTCTTACTTTAAAATTTTCCAACTAACGAGCACCACCATTAATTAGAAAATGAATCATAATTGTGACATAAAATCATCATGGCCATTTTGAAAACTAGCATCTATGAACCCTTTCACCATTAGTTCATCTCCTCTATCGACCAAGAAGGCATCCTTTGTTCTTCTCAAATACTTAAGAATGCTCTTATAGCAATCTAGTGTTTTTCATTTAGATCAACTTAATATCTACTAGATATGCTTAAGGCATATGAGACATCAAACTGCATATATTATTAGTGTATTCCCTAGAAGTTAATCATCATTTGATTGTATGAGCATATACTTGTTAGGTTATTATTATTATTATTATTATATATATATATATATAAGGCATTCCATTTATTGTGTTTATTAAATAAACATGATAACATCCCAATAATATCAATATTATTAAATGTCTCTAGTCAAGTGTTTCATTGTGGATATATTAAAGAAGCAGCAATAAAGTGTAGAGGTCGGTATATGTATTGATCGATAATAATGTGTTATAGATATTAGATATCAAGTAGACATATGGGTATATGTTGGAGAACATGTACTTGAGTGATTGCCATGAATCCCTACGTGGATTGTTATATGAATGTCATAAGTTGGTCACATTATGACTATGGTGTATGTGATCCTTCGACTTGAAGTCACTATGGTTCTCTATATGAAAAGTCATATATTTTAATACCATTAAATATCACTTGTAACTAGATGGACTACAAAGTTGGTTACTTGGATATACTATGAATCATGTAGAGGGATATGGGTGATGTAGATAGGATTTGTCCCTCTTATATAACAGGAGTGATGCCTATAGGCCCCTTGATTGAGTGAGATTATGAAACACATGGTAGTACCCAAATGAATCGATATCGGATATCGATCTTGTTTGTTTAGAGTAGTTAACTCATGGATCAAGAAATGCAAAGATTAAACTATATGAGGATGACACATTCAATGTCTCATTTTCAATCTAAACATTTAGGATAAAGGGACTAGACTACATGGTAACATATGTCATAAATAAGGTTATGTTGAATCATCGACATTCTTATTACTTGGGTAGTAGTGATGCATTGCTTGATGTTGCTCACTATTTATGATTCTAAATTATGATTTTAAGATCACTACTAACTTAATAAGAACCTATAGAACCACACACAAAGAGCAACTTAAAATTGAAGTATGATTGAAGTCCTAATTGGATTAGGATTTTTAGTTAGGTTAAGATTTCTAATTGGATTAGGATACCTAATTTAGTTAAAATTCCTAATTGGATTAGGATTGCTAGTTAAGTTAAGATTCCTAGTGAGAATAGAATACATTCTAGATCATAGTATGTAATTATACTAGTGGGCTGGTTTGATTAAGACACAAAATGGGCTTAATGAAGTTCAAGACTAAGGTTGTTGGACATTAATCTATCTAAATAATCACCCCACATTTTTTTCTCTCTCCTAAGAGTTAGGAAATTATTTTTCTAATGGAACTATGCCTCACGGATGTTCTGGTTGTTATGAAATATAACCAACACATAATATATATAAGAGTAAGTGTGAGATAGACACTTTATTAAGTGTGAAGAAAGAAACCCTAAGATCATTAAGAGGAAACCTTAGTAGCCTTGAGTGGAAAAGTGATCCAGCCTTCAAACACCATAACTCATAGCTATCACTTTGACTTAAGGCGATTCTCCATTCTAGAATTGTTTTAGTGATCAAGACATTCATATGGATATCAATAGAGGCATAGTTCATAGATTTGTGCTTGTGATTTAGGCATCTTTTATACAAGAGACGTGATATATGCTACTAGAGGTAATGATTTGATCCTCCGACTTTGTTGTTTTCACATGGATCCTGTGGAATTTTGAAGAAAATATTTTTTATATGACATTATTTCTATTGCATCAATTCTTATTGTATTACTTCGAATCCCTACAATGGTATTAGAGCCACTTATGAAACTCTAAGTCAAATTATTTGAATGATCATGTTAATATGTGATGGTTATGAATATATATTATTTTTTTCATGATTTCAATGTGATTGAAATCACAAAAATTTAGGGTTTATGAATATATGATATTCTGCCATGATTTCAATGTGATTGAAATCATGAAATTTTGGGTTTGTGAATATATGATGTTCTACCATGATTTCAATGTGATTGAAATCATGAAATTTAGGGTTAATGAATATATGATATTTTATCTTGATTTTAAAGACTTTAAAATCATAAAGTAGACTTGGTTTATAGTGATTCAATATTTCATCAACATATATGATATGTTTTTGTAATATTTGATAATCACATGATCTTTATAGCTTGTTAAATATTCTAGAAATTGTTTTAGAATCGATCTAGATGTTGATTAAGAATAATCAAACTTGTATCAATTGTTGGTACATAAATATAAAGGAATAAGGTGTTTGAATATAGTTCTAGATTTAGTTTTGGAACTAAATTTAGAACGTATAAATCAAGAGTTGATGAATTTCCTTTTAGGTAAGCGAGACCGTCGCCAAAGGTGTTTCCCCTTAGAACCCTACAAGAAGGGTTGCCTCTTTCGACCCTCGGTCGTTATTTCAAAACCCATAATTATTTTCCTTAAAAGTAAATCAATTTATGAAATAATGCTTTAATTTTTTTTTAAATGATTTTATGCCATATGATGAATGGGGTATAGTTATGGCCCTTGTGAACCAATGTGATTGGCGGTATTTATTATAGTTGTAATTTTATAATTATGACTTGCATGTTGTGCCTTCCTTTATATTCTTTCATGTAAAATTCTCTTCTTATCTATCTATCCTCAAATGTAACTCAAGGTTTCCTTATCTTAAGTAATTGTTATAGAGCAATTGGCAAGTGTATGTCTATCTAAATAACAAGTCTTGGATGATCGACCAAAGTTGACTCAATACTAGGTGAAATATGGATCTTGGCCCACTAGAAAGTTTTAATAGTTAGACTTCCTTAATTAATAGTGAGGGCTATTGATTTGAATAAAATAGTGGGAGGTTTGTTTAATTAAAGGCCTAATTAAATTAATTTTATACGTGATATTTATTCCGCCTATTTTTGCATTGTAGATTATTACCAACACATCCAAAGGCCTTTTGCAATCTATCCTTAAGAAGGCAAGTTGATCGGGACAAACTTTCTAGATTTGTATAAAAATTTGAGGATATTCCTCAAACAAGAATGGAAGCTTTATGTCTTAAAAGAAGCTATTCCCCTTACTCCCGTTGCTAATGCCACTCATGTTGAGAAAAATGCTCACAAGAAGCATCAAGATGATGCTTTGGACGTCGACTATCTCATGTTAGTTACTATTAATTCCGAACTCCGAAACAACATGAGAACATTAATGCCTTTGATATGATTGGTCATCTCAAAAGGCTCTATCAAGGCAGTGCACATCATGAGAGATTTGATGTCTCTAAGGCATTGTTTCAATGCAAGCTAATAGAACAAAACCATATTGCTCCTCACACACTTAAGATGATTAGATATGTTGAGAGCCTTGAAAGATTGGGCTTTCCTCTAGGCCAAGAATTAGCCACTAATTTAGTTCTCCAATCATTGCTTGAGAGATATAGTCAATTCGTCATGAACCATGACATGAATGAAAATAACAAACTACTACTAGAGCTACTAAGCATGTTGAGAACTACCGAACGTAACCTTATAGGGTCCAAACCCACTTCCATACCGATGGCTTAAAAGGGTAAGGGCAAGAACAAAAGGTAAGAAAATCATCAAGCCCAAGAGCAAGCCTAAGGACAAAGCATTGAAACCCAAAGGTAGAGTGCCAAAGGAGGGAACTTGCTTCTATTACAATGTGATTAGACACTGGAAGAGGAATTGTAAGGTTTATTTGGAAGAACCAAAAAAGAAGAAGGAAAGTAAGACTTCCACTTCAAGTATAGTTTTTTTTATAGAAGTCAATCTATCTACTTTTTTATCTTGGGTATTCGATACTCGATGTGGTTCTCACATTTATGTAAATGTGTAGGAAATCAAAAAGAGTAGACCTTTGGCTAAAGGTGAAGTGGACCTACGAATAGGTAATGGAGTAAGAGTTGTTACTTTAGCTATAGGAACCTATAGTTTATCTTTACCCTCTAGGATAATTATTGATTTAGAAGATTGTTATTATGTGCTCGTCATTAGTAGGAAAATTATTTTCATTTCTTTTTTGGACAAGTTAGGTTTTTTATTATAATAAAGAACAAATGTTACTCCATTTATTTAAATGAAATATTTTATGATGGTGAATAATTAATCAATGATCTTTATCTCTTGGATCTTAAAACGCCCGTCTATAACATTACTACCAAAAGATTTAAATCTAATGATTTGAGCCCAACTTATCTCCAACACTATTGATTAGGTCATATAAATGAGAAATGCATATCCAAGCTCCAAAAAGATGGATTCTTAGACTCATTTGATTTTTAATCATATGAGACATGCGAATCATGTTTATTAGGAAAGATGATTAAAGTCCCTTTTACTAGACATAGTGAAAGGGTTAGTGATCTCTTAGACCTTATATATATAGTGATGTGTGTGGGCCTATAAACTCACTAGCTAGAAGAGATTATCATTACTTCATTACATTTAGTGATGATTTCAGTAGACATGGTTACGTGTATCTTATGAAACACAAGTCAAAATCCTTTAAAAAGTTCAAAGAGTTTAAGAATGAAGTGCAAAACCAACTTGGAAAAAGTATCAAAACTTTTTTATCATATTGAGGTGATGAATACTTTAGCCAAGAATGTGTTGACTATCTTAAGTAGTATGGTATTTTATCATAAATCACTCTATCGGGTACACCATAATGGAATGGTGTTTTTGAAAGGAGAAATCATATCTTGTTGGATATGGTACGATCTATGATAAGTCACACGGATCTTTCGATTTCCTTCGAGGGACATGCTTTAGAAGCAACTACCTTTACACTTAACCATGTTCCATCTAAAGTAGTCCAAAAGATACCATATGAGATATGGACTAGGAAACATCTTAGTATGTCTTTTATGAAGATTTGGAGCTATGATGCATATGTAAAATGTCAAGATTTAGATAAGCCGGGATCCAAATGTAACAAATGTTATTTTGTTGGGTATCTAAAAGAAACCAGGGGATACTACTTCTGTTTGTTGCTCAAATTGGTGTCTTTTTAGAAAGTTAATTGATCTCTAGAATGACTAGTGGGAGGAGAATAGAACTCAAAGAAATTCATGATCCCTAAGATAGCAATGCACCTCGAGTCAAAATTGAGTAGAGGGCATAAGTTGTTGTTGACCAAATACCTACTCAAATGACATAAGGCCCACATAAATCTATTAGGATAAGTAATAAGCCTAAGAGATATGGATTTTTCATGACTTAAACTGGTGATGTACTACTCCTAGATTATAATGAGCCTATTGCCTACCAAAAGGCTATCATGGGCCCGAACTCTAAAAAATGGCAAAAAAACCATAAGATTTAAAGTGGAATCCATGTACATAAAAAAAAGTATGTTCAAACCACTTGAAGGGGTAAAACCCATTAGGTGCAAGTGGGTTCTCAAAAAGAAAACCGACATGGATGGTGATGTACGAACTCGTTAAGGGATGATTGGTTGTTAAGGGTTTCAAGTAAATTCATGGTATAGGCTATTATGAACTTTTTTATCTAGTAGCTATGCTCAAATTCATCAGGATCTTACTTGCTATTGTAGCATTTTATGACTACAAAATCTAGCAAATGGATGCTAAAACTACATTTCTTAATGAAAATCTTCTTGAGGATATGTACATACACAACCCGAGGGTTTGGTTGGTTCAAAAAATGCTTGAAAAATGGGTAAGTCTGCAGTGATCCATTTATGGGTTAAAGCAAGCTTCATGAAGCTAGAATCTTTAGTTTGATAATGTAATCAAAGAGTTTTATTTCATCAAGAATGAGGATGAACCTTGTGTTTATAAGAAGGTTAGTGGGAGCATAATTGTGTTCTTGGTACTATATGTAGATGGCATACTACTCATTGGAAAAGACATATCCAACATACGATCCGTAAAGACTTGGTTAGGGAATTTTTTTTCCATGAAATACCGAGGTGAAGCTATATTTTAGGCATCAAAATTTATAAAGATACATCAACGGAATTACGTGGCCTAAGTCGAGTACATACATTGACAAGGTGCTAAAATGATTTAGCATGAATGAGTCCAAGAAGGGATTTCTACCTATGTCCTATGGTATACATCTTTCCAAGGCTCAATGCCCTTTGACACGAAAGAAAGAGATCGCATGAGTAAGATACCATTTTCTTTTATAATTGGATCAATCATGTATGCCATGATATATACTTGTCCCGATGTCTCATGTGCTTTGAGCATGATGAGCGATGCACCAATCCGATCCCAGTGAGAATCGCCGACTCCTATCAAGAATATTTTGAAGTACCTTAATAGAACTAAGGATTTATTCTTTGTATATGGAGGTTTTGAAGAGTCTGGTTGGAAAAAATTACATTGATGCTAGTTTCCAAATAGACAAGGATAATTTTAGATCGCAATCGGGTTTTGTGTTTTTTCCTTACCGATGGTGCTATTAGTAGAAAGAGTTCAAAGCAAGAGACTATAGATGATTCTATAATAGAAGCTGAGTATATAGTCGCTTCGGATGTAGTTAAGTAGGGAGTTTGGATCAAGAAGTTCATTACCTGAACTTGGTGTTGTTCCTAATATTATAGATCCAATTTACCTCTATTATGGCAACAATAGAGCTATTACACAAGCTAAGGAACCTAGATCTCACCAACAATCTAAATATATACTTTAATGCTTAATCAAGAGAGAAGATGTGAAAATGTGTCTATTATGACAACAATAGAGCTATTACACAAGCTAAGGCACCTAGATCTCATCAATGATCCAAACATATACTTCAATTCCTCCGTCTCATTCAAGAAATAATCGAGAGAGAAGACGTGAAGATGTGTAGAGTATCAATAGATGATAATGTTGTTGACCCATTTGCAAAACCTCCGAGATAGCAAAAGCATAATAGCCATGTTAGATCATTGGGTATTAGATACATGGGTGATTAGCTCTTGTTTAGGTGGGAGATTGTTAGTGTATGCCATAGAAAGTAATTATAATTTGATTGTACTAGCATACACTTATCATGTTGTTATTATTATTATTATATATAAGGCATTCCATTTATTATGTTTATTTATTGCCTTGTTTTATTAAATGAACATGACAAAGTCCCAAGAATATCATCATTCTTAAATGTCCCGAGTCAAGTGTTTTGTTATGGATATATTAAAGAGACAACAATAAAGCATAGAGATCGATATGTGCATTGAATGATAACAATGTGTTATGGATATGAGATATCAAGTCAACACATGGATACATATTAGAGAACATGTATTAGATCGGCTCGCCATGAGATCACCGTGTGGATTGTTATATGAGTGTCATAATTTGGTCTTATTATGACTATGGTGTACGTAGTCCTTCGACTTGAACTCAATATTGTTCCTTACATCAAAAGTCCTATATTTTGATATCATCAAACATCATCCGTAATAGGATGGACTTTAAAGTTAGTTATTGGATATACCATGAATCATGGAGAGGGATGTGAGTGATGCATATAGGATTTATCCCTCTTATATAATAGGAGTGATGTTTATAGGCCCTCGAGTGAAATTGTGAAATGTATGGCCATGCTCAAATGCATCGATATGAGATATCGATCTCATTTATTTAGAGTATTCAACTCATGGATCAAGAAATACTAAGATTAAACTATATAAGCATGACAAATTCCATGTCTCATGTTTAATCTAGACTACATGGTAACATATGTCACGGACAAGGTTATGTCGAATCACTAGTATTGTAATTACTTGGGTAGTAGTGATGCATTGCTAGATGCCACTCATTATTTGTGATTCTAAATTATGATTTTAAGATCACTACCAACGTAATAAAAACTTATAGGGTCACATACAAAGAACGACTCAAAATTGGTGTATAACTAGAAGTCCTAATTGGATTAGAATTCTAAGTTAGTTTAAGATTTCTAATTGAATTAGGATTCCTAATCGAGTTAAGACTTATAATTGGATTAGGATTCCTAGTCACGTTAAGATTGCTAGTGAGATAAGGATATGTTCTAGATTATAATATTTAATTATACTAATGGGCTGGTTCGATTAAGACATATAAAATGGGCATAATGAAGTCTAAGTTCAAGGTTTTTGGATATTAATCTATCAAAATAATATGCCTACATTTTTTCTCTCTCCTTAGGGTTAGGAAATTAGTTTCCTAATGGAACTATGCCTTACACATGTTTTGGTTGTTGTGAAATACAATAAGCATATATATATATATATATATATATATAGAGTGACTATGAGATAGAAACCCTAAGAGCATTAAGAGGAAACCCTAGCTACCTTGAGTGGAAAAGTGATCTAGCCTTCAAACACCATAACTCATATCTAGCACTTTGACTTGAGGTGATTCTCTGTTCCAAAATTATTTTGGTGATCAAAACGTTCATATGGATACTAATAGAGGTTCATTTCTTAGATCCGTGCTTATGATTCAAGCATCTTTCATGCAAGAGGCATGATCTATGCTACAACGTGTAATGATCGAATCCTCTAACTTTGTTGTTTTTGCATGGATCTTATGGCATTTCAAAGCAATTTTTTTTCATATGACATCATTTTTGCTTCATCAATTCCTATTATACCGCATCGAATCCCTACACACATAACATGGCATACATAATGGATCCTATGACCGAGTGCTAGGACACTTATCCTTGGGGAGTTTTATTCCATGTGACATTGGAATGAGTCCTCTCATGGATTCTTTCACACTACACCTCTTTAGTATTTTGTCAATATACATGCTTTGGGAGAGCCCTAACATTCTTCGTGATCTATCTCTATAGATCTTGATTCCTAGAATCTAAGCTACCTCTCCTATGTCTTTCGTAGAGAAATTGTTAGATAACCAATCTTTTATAGATTACAACATACTAGTATTGTTGTCAATAAGTAGTATGTCATCTACATATAGCATAACAAAAACAATTGACCGCCACTAACCTTCATGTATAGATAAGGTTAGTCAAACTCTTTGATCATTTCATCAAAGCATTCATTCTAACTCCTAGATGCTTGCTTAAGTCCATAAATGGATCTTTTAATTTGTAAATCTTATTTACATATTATTTGGTGACAATACCATCGATTGTATCATGTACACATCTTCGTTCAATTTTCCATTAAGGAAAGCGATTTTAACATCCATCTACCATATCTCATAACCATAAACTATAGCAATTGCAAGCATAATTTGAATGGATTTAACCATTGATACTAGTGAAAAGGTTTCATCATAATCAATACCTTATTTTTTATGATATCTTTTTACCACCGAGTTTGGCTTTATATATGTGTATATATCCATCCATGTCGATCTTTCTCTTAAAAACCTACTTACACCCAATAGGTTTGATGCCTTCGAGTGGATCAACCAAAGTCCATACTTGGTCCGTGTATATGGATTCCATTTCGAATTGCATAGCTTCATGCCAATTTTCAAAGTCAATGTCTAACATTGCCTCTTCATAGGTATTGGATTCATTGTCTTGTATAGTAGACACATCTCCATGTGCAAAGATAAGAAGGTCATATCTTTCTAGCTCTTGACAAATCCTCTTAGATCTACAAAGTTCTTATTTATTAGTTTGAGAGATAGTTACAATGAATTATAATCTATCTACTTGGGGTTCCTTAAATAGAGTCTCGATTTATGAGTCTTCTTGAATCCGATTAAGTTTTCTCCCATTGGTTCTAGCATTTATAAATTTTTTCTCAAGGAATGCAACATGCTAGCCAAGAACACCTTTTTTTCTTATGATTAGTAAAAGTAATATCCATTTGTTTCTTTGAAATATCCTATAAATTTACACTTTGTTGATTTGGCCTCTAGCTTGTCTTTGTCCAAACATTTGACATACGATTCACAACCCTAAATCTTTTAGAAAGATAAGTTCGCTTCCTTTCCTTTCCATAACTCATATGGAGTCCGATCTATATATTGTTTTGAAACCCTATTCAAAATAAATGTCACGATAAGAAGTGCATATCCCTAAAGTGAAATAATGATATCAATCCGACTCATCATGGACCGGACTATGTCTAATAACATTATGTTCTTCCCTTCATGCATACCATTCATTTGTTGTGTTTTAGGTGGAGTTCATTATGAGAGAATCCCATTCTCTTCCAAATAATCTAAAAATTCAATGTTTAAGTATTCTTCACCTTAAGCTGATCGAAGTGCTCGAATACTTTGGCTAGTTTGTTTCTCAACTTCAAACCTAAATTCTTTAACTTTTCAAACAGTTCTAATTTATGTCTCATCAATTATACAAAACCAAAACATGATCTTGCATCAATAAAAGTTATGTAATAATCATATTCCCTTTAGCTTAGGAGGACATGGGCCCATATACATCACTATGTATGAGGCCTAATAAATCAAGCACCTCTTTCTATTTTCCACTAAAAAGGAATTTTGTCATTTTATCAAGTAGATAGGATTAGCAAACATCATAAGATTCATAATCAAATGATTCTAAACATCCATCTTTATGTAATTTGGATATGTGATTCTCGTTTATATGTCCAAGTCGACAATGCCATATATAAGTTTTGTTTAGATCATTTATTTTGAGTCATTTTGAATTTATGTTATATATGAGTGTGTCTATGTTCAAAACACATATAAACCGTTATTTATATCAACATTTTCATATAAAATATCATCTTTATAATAGGAATAAGCTTTGTTCTTAACTAAAAATGAAAAATCATCTTGGTCCAAACAAGAAATAGAAATGATATTCCTAGTTATACTAGGAATATAATAATAGTTTCGAGTGTAAGCACAAGTCCAAATGGTAGTGCTAATTTATAGGTGCTTATCATTAATGCTACAACTCTTAAACCATTACGTATGTGTAGGTCAACCTCACCTAAAATAGTTTTTCTTACTTCTTTTAGTCTTTTCAAATTCATGCAAATATGTTTACCATATTTAGTATCAAGTACCAATGATGTGGGACTAGAAGTAGAAAAGCTTACTTCAATAATATAAACACTTGAGGTGCTATTAGAACTCTTCTTTTGTACCTCTTTATGGTACTCCTTATCATCTATCGCATAGAGCATTTTTCCATGTTCGAGGACATTCATCTTATTAATTTTTCAATCAAAGAAGTTTGTGCCACTCAAGACATTACTTCTATTAATCATCGATGGCATCAATGTATTGCTAGTCATATTATGGAACAACCATGATAGGATAGAAAAGCATATGGTTTGGTAAATTAAATTACATAAATAAAATAAAACATAAATTAAAGAAGTAAAATCTATGTTTGATCCCATTATTTTCTTCAATAACTTTGAATATAGGACTCGATAAAACTTTTTAATCTTTTTTCCTTAATGGGTTTAGGATCCCATCCTCTAACATACATTAACCTTGAGTTATCTATACAAGTCATACATGAAGGATTAGGTAGGTAACTCTTTATCAATTGCATCCAATATAATTCCTAATCTCATTGGAATGACAACTCCTTATCATCTCACATCTTATGTGAATACCAATCTTTGCCTAAAAATTTATTAGACCTTGACTTATCTTAACAAACCTAATAACTCATTTCAAATTGGACCTAAATACTTGGAGTTATCGTATGGGCTATGATTTGATTTCCTTGATAAATAAGTGATATTGAGTTATCTTAACAACCCAACAATATCCAAAAGATTTATGTCCTCATAATGTTGGAAGGAAATTAATTTGATATTAATTTTGAAAGATTTAATATGGTAGGTCTCATCCTATCATACATACTAGTCATTAATCCTATCGTGCATATTAACAATCACAAAATCAAAGCATACATCTCAAGCAATACTTAAGGATCAATTAATGGTAATGGATCTCTACTACTAGCCCCCTCAAGCCATAAGGAGACTAGTGAGTCAAATACCTAGTTGAAAAATTATTATAAATTCTTTGAGATTGTCTTCACTTCTTACTTTCTTCTTCTTACATCTATTCTAACATCCTAACTTCTACTTTTACATTTATTTGAATAAAAAAACCTTGAGCAACATTTAGATCATATTTATCTAAAAATATTACAAACATTCATTCCTATAAACTAGGTTGACTCCTCCATAACATTCACCTATGCTTGAATCACACTAATACATGGTATACTAATGAAAACATTTTATTTTAATCATAATTATAAATCTACATTTTGGTCATTTTATAAAATTATTAAAATTTCTATAAATTTCAATTTTAAGACTTTTCGAGCCTTAGGCCCACTTTGGGCCAATGGGAATTTGGGTCTTAAGGGCCCATAGGCTATCATGCCTTATCTAAGCACTAGCCAATAGCTACCATTGGCTCGGCACACTTACATGTGCCTAGCTTGTTAGTGGCAACTAGCTAGAGCCTCACATTAGCCTTGGTTGGGCAATTGGTCGGTGCCCCTCACCGGCCAAGCTATGCAACGACTTAGTGCCAATTAGCCTAGTGCACTCCTATGCTCGACTTACTACTTGAGGGCTACTACTTAGGGCATGTGCAAGCCTAAATTATTGCCTATTACACGGGTGCACCTAGCCTACATAGGCTTCACCCATTTGTATGCCCATGCATGCTTGACGTGCATAGGGCATGTCTTAGCCTAGCATATGCCCAACATATACCAATCATGTCGTGTACCCAATGTGCGACTAGCCTTCCCAAGAAGCTCGATGTACGTAAGACACACCTAGCATGTCACGTGTCTTGTATGCAATTAGCCTAATCACATGTAAAGGAAGCAACCGTCCTAACCACTATATGGCATGTTGCACACCAAGCACACAATTGACCTACCATGAGGCCCGGCATACACTAGGCATGCCGGCTTATCACCCTCCTAGCTTGTGACTTGCCTTCTAAGAGCCCTAACATGCACTAGGTAGGCTTGGCTTGTCGTGCACCTAGTGCATGACCGGCCTAGCTAGTGCTTAACTTATCACATGCCTAGCAGACAACCAGCCAGTGCCGATCTTATGCCTAACATGCGACCAGCCCTACCTCCTTACTATATGCACGAGCATCAATTTCCAACGTTGGCCTCACACGCTCCACTCTTTTGAAGCCTAAAAATTTGTTTGAAAGACATATATAAAATACAAAAACATAAGATTTACAATTAGGAATTGATCATTCATGCGAGTTAATCATAATTAATAAATCTTATAATTAAAGATTCAATGGAGGCTTGATATGAATTGAAGGATCATGCATCCTATGGAGATGCATAATAAAACAAAAAAATTTCCTCCATCTAAGGCTCCCAATAGCAAGTCGTTAAATCAACTAATCATAAATACATGAATTAAAACATGAGTAAAAGATTACCTCTTGTAGCATAGATTTTAACCATTGTAGAAAAGGATCCATCCAAGTGTCCAACCTCTATCGATAAACCACACGAGTCCAAGCACCAACACAAAAAGCACTCGAAGTCGTAGAGTGCTAGCTCCATCCTTTTTTTATTTATTTAATGTCTTCTCTTTAAAAATCTATTCAAGGATATTTTTATGACAATCCTAAGAGAGAGGGAGAGAGGTGGCATGTGTAAGGAAAGAGAAAATTATTTTCTCCTTATTTTTACTCTAAGCCACATATACCCTAGCGAGTAACTCTCTTTTTGCCACACCTCTATTTCCATTTATAGGGGAGTGTCTTCCTTTTCCTTCAAGAAAAAGGAACTGGTGGCATTAATTCCCAAAAAAGACTCTAGGTTATTCCTTCTTAATCCTCCAAGGATTAGGAATTGTAATGCATATGGGCTTTTGGTGTTATCCTTCTAAATCTTAATCCTTATCCAAGTAAGATTTATATTTACCCTCTAGCCAAAATATCTTACCGCTCTTAAATTAAATTTATTGATCGAAACTCTTTTGATCTAATTAATTATTAATTAATTTAGACTTTCTAAACAAATTAGCTTAGATATCTTTAGGATGGCTACATTAAGAAGAAAATTCCTAAATTACCCTTAAACCTAAAATAGAAAACTAATTTCCTTTTTAGGTAACTTACTTCTAAATTTGGAATTGATTTTTAAATTTGAAAATCGATTTCCGAAATATGAAACTTTCTATTTTAGAAAACTTCCATTTTAGGAAACTTTTCATTTTAGGAAACCTTTTTCAAAATAAGAAGGTTTCAAAATTAGAAACCTTTTTCAAAATCTTTGCTTCTTTTTTACTATGTGAATGCTTAAACTTATATGTATGACTCAATAGGCTCCTAGATATGTTGGCAATGTATCAAGAATAAAAAACACCTCTTTTATCTCTAGATACATAAATTAAGATTAGCCTCTATCAAGGCATCATAACTATCCAATTCTCTAGGAGCATTAGTAATTCGTAATTATCTTTCATAAGCATGGGTATTGTATAATTTAGTCCTCACGTCAATTTATCACGGTGTGATCTCAAACCTAGTTATTAGTCTATTTGATTATGATCACATAAGTTTTCTTCAATCCCAAATGTCTTAGCTTTTAAAGGACGATAATTATGCTCTATTGGTGTAATTCTACTATGGCCATATATTTCTTGAGTAAACATTTATCGAAGTACAATGTGATAACTCTTGTAGAATATAAAGAATGACATGTCCTATCTTAGCGATCCATATACTTCTATTAGATTTCTAATGCACCTAATAAATCACTCACATCTAACTCTTTTTAGGTCTATCAAAATGAGTGTGAAAGTACATAAATCCTTTAATGAGATAATCCCGATGACTTCAAGTCAAAAGACTAGTTGTACCCATCTCGTATGAGATTCAGATGGACTAAACCAAATGAATTCTCATAGTAAGTCAAGCCCAGTGATATGTTCTCTAACATTAATGACCTAAGTTCTTGCTTTGGCATCACCATGCCAATAAGTGTCGGATCTTATACTACTATCTTATAGCTTGAGCATAACACTCACAAGTCTTTCTACTTGTAGTCAATGTCCCTCCCTCTCCCTCCCTCTATCTTTTCCTTCCTCTCTCTAGTGATATGTTCCCTCTATCATTCCCTCACTCTCCATCCCTCTCCCTCTCTCTATCTCTCCCTCCTCTCTCCCTCTCTCTCTCTTTATCTTTCCCATCCTCTTTCCTTCTCCTCCTCCCTCACTCTCCCTCTCTCTATCTCTCTCTCTCTTTTCCCATCCTTCTTCTCTTTTTCTCTCTCTCTCGCTCTCTACCTCTTTCTCTCCCTCTCTCTCCCTTTCTCTCTCTTTCACTCTCTCTCATTTGCTCTCTCTCCTCTCTCTTTATTCTCTCCTTTTATCTCTCCCTCCCTCTCTCCCTTTCCCTCACTTCCTGTGTCTCCATCTCTCTCATTCCCTCCCTTCCTCTCTCTCTCATCTTCTCTCTCTCCTCTCTTTCTTTCCCTCCCTTCCCTCTCCACCTCTCTTATTCTCCTTCTCACCCTATCTATCTCTCATCCTCCCTCTTATTTTCCCTCTCTCCCTCTCTCTTTCTCTTCCTTTATCTCTCCCATCCTCTAGAGATGGAGTTATGAAGAGAGAAAGAAAAAAAAAGAGGGAGAAAGGGGAGGGGAAAAACAAGAAAGAGAGAGAAGGAGATAGAGGAGGTAGAGAGCATGGGAGAGATAGAGAGGAAGGGAGAGGAAGGGAGGGAGGGAGACAGTGGAGAGAGACATGGGAAGAAAGAGAGGGAGAGAGAGGGAGAGAGGCGAGAGAGACAAAGGGTGAGAGAGTGGGAGAGAGAGTGAGAGGGAGATAAAGAGATGGATAGAGAGGAGGGATATAGGGAGGGAGAGAGAGAGAAAAAGGGAGATATATAGGAGGAGAAAAGAAGGAGAGAGAAAGATGTAGAGGAAATGAGAGAGGGGGAGAGGGGAGATAGGGAGAAAGAAAGAAAGAGAAGGAGATAGAGGGAGAGAAAGAGAAAGAAGGGGAGAAGGAGAAAGGGAGAGAGGGAGGGAAGGAGAGATAGAGAGAAAGAGAGAGAAAGGAGAAAGAGAGATGGGGAGAGAATGAGAGAGGGGAGGAAGGGAGAGAAGGAGAGATAAGGGAAGAGAGGGAATGAGAGTGAGAGGAAGCGAGGTAGAGGGAGAGAGAGGTAGTGAGAGGGAGTGTGGTAAAGAGGTAGAGGGGTAGGGAGGGAGGGATGAAAAGAGATAGAGAGAGAGACGAAGAGGGAACAGGAGAGGGAAAAGGAAAAAAGAGAGACAGATAGTGGGATAGAGGGGGAGAGAGGGAGGGAGAGGGATAGTGAGGAAGGGAGCGAAGGTGAGAGGGGGAGCGAGAAAAATGGGTGGAGAGGGAAGGATTATAAGATAAGGGGGAGATAAAAGGAGGGAGAGAGAGGGAGGGGGAGAGAGGGAGGGGGAGAGATAGAGGGAGAGGTAGAGAGGGAAAAAAGGAAAGAGAAAGGGAGAGAGGGAGAGGGAAGAAGAGAGAGAGATAAAGGGAGAGGTAGAGAGAAGGAGGAGGAAGAGGGAGATGACAGAAAGGGAGAGGGAGAGAGGGGGAAAGAGAGATAATAGGAGAGAGAGGGAGGGAGAGGGAGAGGGAGAGGAAGAAAGAGGGAGAAAAGGAGATGAAGAGAGGGAGAGAGAAAGGGAAAGATAGGGAAAAGAGGGAGAGATGATGGTGTGAGGGAGATAGTGGGAGAAGTCGGGAGAGAGAGAATAAGAATAAGAGAGGGAGGGAGAGAGAGTAAGAGGGAGAGGGAGAGGGAGAGAAAGGGATGAAGGGAGAGAGATAGGGGGAGTGGTAAAGAGATGTGGGGAGGGAAGGGGCGAGAGGGAGATAGAGGGATAAAGAGGAAAAGAAGGGAGGGGAGAGAGGGAGAGCAAGAGAAAGCGAGAGAGGTACAAAAAGCGAGAGAGAGACAGAGAGGAAGAGCTAAGGAGAGAGGGGAGAGAGAGGGAAGGAGAGATATAGAGGGAAAGAGGGAGGGGCATGATAAAGAGAAGGGGGAGAAAGAAGGGGAGTGAGATAGAGAAAAAGAGGGGGAGAGAGATGAAAAGAGATAGATGGAGAGGTAAAGAGGGGAGGGAGAAAGGGAAAGAAGAGATAGAGGAAGAGGTAGAGAGTGAGAGAGGGAGAGGGAGAGAAAGAAAGAGTGAGCGAGGAGAGAAAGTGAGAGTGAGGAAGGGAGATTAGGAGTGGAAGAGAGAGTGAAAGAGAGAAAGAGAGAGAAAGGATATGGAAATAGTAGGAGAGAGAGGGAGAGAGGGAGATAGAGAGTGAGAGAAAGAGAGAGGCATAAAAATAGAGAGAGATAAATAGAAAGAAAGGGAGAGATTGGCGGAGGGAGAGAGATTGAGGGAGAGGAAGAGAGAATGGTGAGAGAGAATGGGAGATAAAGAGGGGGAGAAAGGGAAAGAATGAGAGAGAGAGGGGAGAAAGGGAGGGAAAAGAAAGGGAAAGAATGAGAGAGAGAGGGGAGAAAGGGAGGGAAAAGAAAGGGAGAGAGTGAGGGAGAAAGATAGAGAGATGAAAAGAGAGAAAGACAGAGGTACGGTGAGATTAAGAGATAGAGAGAGGAAGAGTGAGAGAGAGATTGATTGAGAGAGGGAGAGAGAAAGAGAGAAAGGGAGTGATAGAGAGAGGGGGAGAGAGAGGGATGGAGAGAAGTAAAGAGGGATAACATAAGAGAGAGAGAGAGGGGAAGAGAAAGGAAGGGAGAGTGAGAGGGAGGGAGGGAGGGGGAGAAGGAGAGAGAGTGTGAGAAAGGGAAAGAAGGAGAGAGTGGGAGGGCGGTAGGTAAAGGGAGAGGTAGAGAGGGGAGGGAGACAGAAAAGGGGAGAGAGAGAAAAGAGGAAGATGGAGTGGGAGAGAGGGAGATAGAGAGCAAAAGAGTGGGAGAGGGAGAGAGAGTAAGAGTGGAAGACAAGTAAAAAGAAAGGGAGATAGAAAAACATAGAGGAAGATAGTGTAAGATATAGGGGGATAGAAAGATGGAGATAGATATAGAGATATAGGAAGAGGGAGAGAAAGAGAGAGAGAGAGAGTCGAAAAGAGAGGGAGAGAGATAGTGGGAAAAGAAGAGAGAGAGAGCGAAAGAGAGAAGGAGAGATATAGAGAGAGCGAGATTTAAAGGGAGAGAGAGGGAGAAAGGTAAAGAAAAAGAGAGGAAGGGAGAGAGAAAGAGAGGGAGAGATGGGGTAAAGAGAGGGATAGAGAGAGGGAAAATGGGGAGTGAGAGGAAGAAAAGGGGAGAGAGAGAGGTAGAAATAAAGGAGAGTAAGGGAGAGAAGGAGAGAGATTAAGGGAGAGGGAGAGAGTGAGGAAGAGAGGGCGAAAGAGGGAGGGATGGATAAAGAAAGGAAGAGAGAGGGTCAAAGATGGGGAGATTTGGAGAGGGAGAGAGAGTGGGAGCGAGAGAGAGAGAGAGAGAGGGGGAGGGAGAGAGGGCGAAAGGGAGAGAGGGATAGAGAGCAAGAGAGAAGGAGGGTGAGAGGAGGGAGAGAAAGGAAGAGAGAGGGAGAGAGACGAGAAAGAGGAAGAGGGAGAAGGAGAGGGAGAGGGAGAGAGAGCGATAGGGAGAGAGGGAGAGGGAGGGGGATAAAGGAAGATTAGGAGTGAGAGAGAGAGAGAGGGTGGGATAGAGAGAGAGAAGGAGAGAGAGTGAGAGAGATAGAGAGGTTGAGAGAGGGTGAGAGAGGGGGAGACAGAGTAAGAGGGAGAGAGATGGAGATAGGGAGAAGGAAGGAGCAAGGGAGAGGGAGAGGAACAAGAAAAGAAGGAGAGAGAGTAAGGTGGAGAGAGGGAGGGAGAGATAAAGAGAGAGAGCGAGACAAGAAGAGGGTGAGATAGAGAGAGGGTGAGAGAGAGGAAGAAGGAGAGAGATGAAGAGACAGAGGTAGATAGATGGAGAGAGAGAGAGAGAGAAGAAGGGGGAGAGGGAGAGAAGGATGGAGAGAGAGGGAAGGAGTAGGAGAGTGAGAGACGAGAGAGAGGGAGAGATAGAAGGGAGGGAGAGGGTGGGAGATGGAGAGATTAGGAGGAAGGTAGAGTGGGAAAGTAGAGGTAGAGAGAGGTATAAATATAGAGGGAAAGGGAGAGAGGAAAATAAAGAGAGGGAGGGAGATAGAGAGAGAGGGAAAGAGGGAGGGAGATAAAGAGGGAGAGATAAGGAGAAAGAGGGAGAGAGAAGGAGAAATGGAGTGGGTGAGAGAGAGAGAGAGGGAGAGAGGGAGGAGAGGGAGAAAGAGAGAGCAATAGAGTGGGAGAGAAAGAGAGAGAGGAAGAGGGAGAGAGATAAAAAGGGAAGGAGAAGGAGAGAGAGCGAGAAGAATAAAGGGAGAAAGAGATAGGAGAGGGAGAGGGAGAGAAAGAAAGAGAGAGGGAAAGAGAGATAGAAGGAGAGAGAGAAAGAGAGGGATAGAGAGTAGGGGGAAAGAGACAGGGGGAGAGAGATAGAGAGGGAGATAGAGAAAAAAGGGGGAGAGATTAAGGGAGATAGGGGAAGAGGTGGAGAGAGGGAGAGAATAGGAGATAGAAGGGGGATAGATAGAGAGGAGGGAGAGAGAAAGGGAGATAGAGAGAGAAGGGGGATAGATAGAGAGGAGGGAGAGAGAGTGTGAGATAGATAAAGAGGGAGAGAGATAGGGAGAAAGGGAGGGAGAGGAAGGGAGGGAGGGAGAGAACGAGAGGGGAGGAGGGAAGAGAGAGAGGGAGAGGGAGAAAGGAAGTGGGAAAGGGAGGGAGAGATGGAGATAGAAGGATAGAGTAGGAGGGAGATAGAGAGTGAGAGGGAAAGATGGAAGGGGTAGGGAGAGAGGGAGAGAAGGGTAGAGAGAAGGAGAGAGGGGTTAGGAGAGGGAGAATAGGAGAGATAAAGGAAGAGAAAGAGTGAGAGATAAAGGAAGAGAAAGAGTGAGAGATAGATAGAGAGAGGGAGAGAGAAGGAGATAGAGGGAGGGAGAGAAAGGGAGAGAGAGAGGGAGAGAGGGAGAGAGAGGGAAATTAGGATAGAGGGGGTGGGAGAGGGTGAAAGGGAGAGAGAGGAAGAAAGAGAAAGAGAGACATAGAGAGAGAAGAAGAGGGAAGAGAGTGATAGAAGGAGAGAGAGGGGAGAGGGGGATAGAGAGATAGAGGGAGAGAGGGATGGAGAGAGGGAGAGAAGGAGAGAAAAGATATGGTGAAAAAGGATAGAGAGGAAGAGAGGGGAGAGAAGGAGAGAAGGAGGGAGAGGTAGAGAGAGTGAGGGAGAGAGAGAGGTAGAAAGAGAGAGAAAGGGAGATAACAAGAGGGAGAGACATAGGAGAGAGAAAGAGTGGGAGAGGGAACTCTCTCTTTCCCTCCCCTCTTTATTAGTCCCTCTTGACCTCCCTCTCTCTATCACTCCCTCTCCCCAATTCTCCCTTACTCTCTCTCCCTTGTTTTCCCACCCTCCCTCCTCTCTCCTCCTTTCTCTCCCCTTCCCTCCCTCCTTCTCCCTCACCCTTTCTCTCCCCCTCCCTTTTGCCCTTTTTCTCTCCCTCTATCTCCCTCTTGCTCTCTTCTTTGCCCTTTCCCTTCCCTCTCTCCTACTTCCCTTCTCCCCCTTTTATCCGTATCCTTCTCACTCTTCCTCTCTCTCTCTCTCTCTCTTTTTACCTCTCTATCTCCCTCTCCCCCTTTTCCCTCTCTCGTCTATCCGTTTCTCTCCCCTCTCTCTCACTCTCCCTCTCTCTCACTCTCCCTCTTTATCTCCCTCTCTCCTCCTTGCTTTCTCTTCCTCTCTTTGTTCCTCTCTCTCTCTCTATCTCCCTTAACCTCTTTCTCTTTCTCTCTTTCTCCCTCTCCCTCTCTCCCTCTCTCTCCTTCACTCTTTCTATCTCACTCTCTCTCTCTTTTGGCTCTCCCTCCCTCTCACTCTCCTTAACACTCTCTCTCACCCCGTCCCTCTATCTCCATCTCTCTTTCCCTATCTCTTCCTCTCTCTATCCTTCTCTCTTCCTCCCTCCTTATATCCCTCTCCCTCTCCCTCTCTATCTCTCCCTCTCTCTCCCCTCTTCCCCTCCTTCCTTCCGCCCCTTCCTCTCTCCTCCTCTCCCTTTCATTCTCTCTCTTCTCCTCTCATTTCCCTTCCTTTTCTCTCTTCCTTTTCTCTCTCTCTCTTACTCTTTCTCTCTCCCTCCCTCTCCCTCTCCCTCCCTCCTCACTCCATCTCTCCATCCCTTTTTCCCTCTTTATCTCCCTCTTCCACTCTTACACACTCTCTCACATTCCCTTTCCCTCTTCCTCCCATTCTCTCCCTCTCACTCTCTCTCCTCCCCTCTCTCTCACTCACGCCCTCTCTATCTCTCCCTCCCACTATTACTATCCATCCCTCTCTCTCCCTCCCCTTCCCTCTCCATCTCTCCCTCACACTCTCCCACTCTCGCTAACTCACTATCCCTCTCTCCTTCTCTTTCTATCTCTCTTTATATCTTCATCTCTTTTTCTCTCCTTCCCTCTATCCCTCTCTATCTCTCTATTTCCCTCTCTCTTCTTCCCTTCCTGCCTCCCACTCTATCTCTATCTTTCCCTCTCTCTCCCCCTTTCCCTCACTCTTTCCCTCTCTCTTCTCTGTTTATCCCCCTCTCCCTCACTCTCTCCCTCTTTTCTCTCTCACTCTCTCTTCTCTATTTATCTCCCTTTTCCTCCCTCTCCCTCTCTCCTCCCTCTTTCCCTCTCTCTTCCTCTTGTTCTTCCCCCTCTCTCTTCATCTTTCCCACCCTCTCTCTTTATCTCTCCTACCCTCTCTCTCTCCTTTCTTGTCTCTCTTACCCTTTCTCTCCCTCTTTCTCTCTCTCTACCGCTCTCCCTCTATCCACCTTTCTCCACCTCTCTCTCCTTTTCTCCCTCTCTCACCCTCTCTCTTTATGACTTGCTCTTTCCCTCTCTCTTTATGACTTACTCTTTCCCTCTCTCTCTCCTCTTCTCTCTCCCTCTTTCTCTCCCTCTCCCTCCCTCTCTCCATCTATCTATCTCTCCCTCTCCCTCTCCCTCTCTCTTTCCCTCTCTTTCACACCCCGCCTCCCTCCATTTATCTATCTCTCCCTCTCCATCTCTCTTTCCCTCTCTTTTACACCCTGCCTCCCTCCATTTATCTATCTCTCCCTCTCCCTCTCTCTTCCCCTCTCTTTCACACCCTACCTCCCTCCATCTATCTATCTCTCCCTTTCCCTCCCCCTCATTCTTTCCCTCCCTCTTTATCCCTTATACCTCTTTTTCCCTCCTTATCTCACTCTCCTTCTCTTTCTCCCGTACTCTCTCCCACTTCTTTCCTCTATCTTACTCGCCTCCCTCTCTATCCCTCCTAGTCCTCTTTTTCCCTCTACCCCTCTTTGTCCCTCTAGCCCTCTCACACTCTTTCTCTCCCTCACCTTCTCTCTCCCTCCTCTCTCTCTCTCATTCTCCCTCTCTCCCCTTATCTCTTTCCATCCCTACCTCACTATCTTTGCCTCTCTCCCCTATTCCTCTCTCCCGTCCTCTCTCTTCCTCCTCTCTCTCCCTTCCCTCTCTTCTAGTCTCCTTCTCTCTTCCTCCTTCCTTTTCTCTCTCCCTCTCTCTCCCTCACACTTCCTCTCTCTCTCGCTCTCTCTCCCTCTCCCTCTCCCTCTCCTTCTCTCTTTCTCTCTCTTTCACCCTTACTCCGCCTCTCTCTCCCTCCTACTCCCTTTCTCTTCCTCTTACTCCCCCATCTCTCTCTCACACTAACCCTCTCTTTCTCTCTCCCCTCATTCTCATTCCCTCCCTTTATATCTTCCGCCTCTTCTCGCTCTCAACCCTATCTCTCTTTCCCACCCTCTCACTCTCCTCTCCCCCTCTCTCTCTTCCTCTCACTCTCCTCTCTCCCTCCCTCTCTTCCTCTCCTTATTTTCTCTCTCCTACTCTCTCTCTATCCCTGTCTTCTTGCTTGATCTCTCCTTTTATCTCATTCCCTCTTTCTCTTCTTCTCTCTACCTCTTCTCCCTTTTCCCTCCCTTCGCTCTTCCTCTCTCTCCCTCACTCCCTCTCCCTTGCTCTCTCTCTCTCATCCCTTCCCTTTCCTTCCCTTTTTGCCGCTCTTTCCCTCTCCCTATCTCTCTCCCTCTCACTCTCTCTTTCACGCTTCCCGACATCTCTCTCCCTCTCTTTCATTCTCCATCTTTCTCTATTTCTCTCAATCTCTCCCTCTCCCACTCTCTTTCTCCCTCTTCCTCTCTCTCTTGCTTCCTCTCCCTTTCTCTTCCTCTCTTTATCTTTCTCTTCCTCACTCCCTCTCCCTCCCACTATCTCCTCCCAATCTCTCTCTCTCTCTCCTTTTCTCCTAACCTCTCTCTTTATCTCTCTCTATTGCTCTCTCACTCACTCTCTCTTTCCCTTTCTCTCTACCTCTCTCACCCTCCCCCTATATTCCTCCTTCCCTCTCTTTCCCTCTCTCTCATTCTCTCCCTCTCTCCCTCATTCCCTATCTTTTCCCTTTCTACCTCTCCTTGTCTCTCCCTCTCTCTTTCACTCTCTCTTTCTCTCTATTTCACTCTCTCCCTCTCTCCCTCATTCCCCATCTTTTTCCTTTCTACCTCTCCTTGTCTCTCCCACTTTCTTTCATTCTCTTTCTCTCTCTCATTCTTTCTTCCTCCCTCCCTCTCTCTCTCCCTCTCCCTCTCCCTCTCTTTATCCCTCTTTCTCTCCCTCTCACTCTCTCTCTCTCCTTCTCTCCCTCTCCCTCTCCCTTTCTCTTCCTCTCTCTCCCCTCTCTCTATTGCTCTCTCCCTTACTCTCTCCCTATCCTACTCTCTCTAGCTATCTTGCTCTCTCGTATCCTTACTCCATCTATCCCTAAATCTCTATTTCTCTCTCCTCCTCTCTCTTTCTATCTCTCTTTCTCTTTCTTTCTTTACCTCTCTCATCCTCTCTCTCTTTCCCTTTCTATCCCTCTCTCTCACCTTTTCTATCTCTCGTTTCTTTCCCCTCTCTCTCTTTTGCTCTCTACCTCTCCCTCTCACTCTCTCATTCTCTCTCTCTCTCTTCTTCCCTCTCTCTACCTCTCCCTTTCTGTCTCTCATCCTATTTCCCTCTTCCTCTCTCTCCCTCTCTTTACCTTTCTCTATATCTCTCCCTCTCTCCCTTTCGTCTCTCTATCTCTCTACCTCTCTCCTTTTATCCCTCTCTATTTCTCTCGCTCTCTATCCCCCTTGCCTCCTCTCCTTCCCTCTTTCCCTCTCTTGCCCACTCTTTCCCTCTCTCTCTTGCCTCACTCTCTTTTTATCTCTCTATCCCTCTCCCTCTCCCTCCCTCCTCTCCCCTTTTCTCTTCCCCCTTTTCCTTTCTCTCTCATTCTCTCTCCCTTTCTCTCCCTCTCATTCTCATTCTCTCTCTCCTTTTTCCTCTCTCTTGTTAATTCTCACTCTATATCTCACCCATTGTTGGCCTCTTTCTCTCTCTCTCTCTCTCCCTCTCTACCTCTCTTGCACTATTTCCCTCTCTCTCCCTTCCTTACACTTTACCTTCTCTCTCTCCTATTCTTTCTCTCTCTATATATCTACCCATCTCACTCTCCCTTTCACTTACTCACTCTCTCATCCATCATCTCTCTATCTCCTCCTTCAACTCTCTCTCCCTATCTCTCCCCTCTCTCCTTTTCCTTTTCCCTCTCCTTGTCCCTCTCTACCTCTTTGTCTCCCTCTCCTCTCTCTACCTCTCTCTCTCTCTTTCCCTCTATCTCCCTCTCTTGCTCTCTCTCTTCCTCTCCCTCTTTCCTTCTCCCTCTCTCTTTATCTCTCAATCTTTTCCTCTTTCCCTCCCTCACTCCCTACCTTTCTCTCTCTTCGCCTCTCTCTCTCCCTATCTCTTCCACTCCTTTCTCTTTCTCCCTCTCCCTCTCTTTTCCTCTCTTTCCCTCTCCTTCTCTCTCTCTCCCTCCCTCTCTCCTTCATCCCTTTTCTTTCCCCTCTCTCCTTCTCTCTATTTTTCTCTTCCTTTCTCTCACTCCCTCTCTCTCACTATCTCTCGTCCCCGTCTATCTCCCTTTTTTGTCTCCCTCTTTTCCTCTCTCTCTCCTTCCTTATCTCCCTCCCACTCTCCGTCTTGCCTTCACTCTCTCTACCCCTTCATTCCCTCTCCTACACAATCTCTCCCTCTATCCCTCGCTCTCTCTCTCAATCTATCCCTCTCTTCCTCCCTCTCTTTCTTTTCTCCCTTTCTCTCTCCTTCTTCCTCTCTTTCTCTCCCTCTCTATCTATCTCTCCTTATCCATCTCTCCTTCACTCTCCCTCTCTCTCTCTCTTCCACACTTTCCCTATCCTCCTCTCTTTACCCTTTCTCTCTCTCCCTCTCCATCCCTCCCTCTCCCCCTCCCTCTTCCCTCTCTCTCTTTCTCCTTCTTCATCCCTCTCTCTCTTTACCTCTCCCATCTCCTTCTTTACCTCTCGATCTCTTTCCCTCTCTTTCTCTTCCTCTCCAACTCTCTCGCCTCTATCTCTCCCCCTCCCCTTCTTTAGTTCTCTCTTCCACTCTTCCTCTCCTCCTCTCTCCCTCCTTCCTCATCTCTCCCTCTCTAACCCCTCTCTCCTATTTCCTCTCTCTTTTGCCCTCTTTCCCTCTCCCCCGCCCCTCTCTCAATCTCTACCTCTCTTACTCTATCCCCTTTCTCTCTCTCTCTTCCTCCTCTCTTTCTCTTCCCTCCTCTCTCTCCCTTTTTCTCTTTCTTCTCTCTCTCCCATCTCTCTCTATCCCTCTCTCTCTCCTCTCTTCCTTTCTCTCTCACTCTCTTTACCACTCCCTCCCTCTCCTCTCCTCTCTCTCTCTCCCCTCTCTCTCCCGCTTTCTCTCCCTTTCCCTCCTAGTCCCTCTACCTATCTCTCTCCCACTCGCTCCCCTTCTCTCCCTCCCTCTCTCCCTCTCTCTACCCCACCCTTCCTCTCTCTTTGTCTCTCTATTCCACTCTCTTCTTCTCTCATTCCCTCTCTCTCCCTCCCTTCCTCTCCATCTCTCTCTACTTGTCTCTCCCACTTCCTCTCCCTCTCCCTCTCCCTCTCCCTCTCCCTCTCCCCCTTCCCTCTCTCTCTCTCTCTCACTATCTTCATCCTTCTTTTTCTCTCTTACCCACTCATTATTTCCATCTCTATCTATTCCTCACTCCTTCTTTCCCTTTCTCTCTCATTCTCTCTCCCTCATTCCCCTTCCTTCTCTCTCTCTCTTTCAATCTCACTCTCTCTTCATCTTTCCCTCTCTCTTTCCCTTTCTCTTTCTCATTATGTCCCTCTCTCTCCCTCACTCTCTACCCCTCTCTCTTCTTCTCCCTCTCTCTTACTCTCTCCCTCTCTCTCCCCTCTCCATGTCTCCCTCACTCTCACTCTCTCCCTCTCTCTCCCCTCTCTATATCTCCTTCACTCTTTCTCCCTCTCTCTCATACTCCATCTCCCTCTTTATCACTCCTATCAGTCTCTCTCCCTCCCCTATCTCCCTCTCCCTCTCCTTCTCTCCCTCTCTCTCCCTACCCATCTCCTTCTCTCCCTCTCTTTATATCTCTCACTTTTTCTCTCTCTCCCTCTCTCTCTCTCCCTCTTTCTCCTTCAAACTCCCTCTCTCATTCCCTCTTTCCCTCTCTTATGTTGTCTCTCTCCATCCCTTCCTTCTCTCTTTCAATCCCTAGTTCTCTCCAACTTCTTCTTTCTTTCTCTCTATCTCTCTATTTCCATCCCTACCTCATTCTCTCTCCCACTCTCTCTCCCTCTACATCTTTATCTCCTTTTATCTCTCCTTCTCTCCCTTTTTCTCTATCCCCCTTTCCATCTCTCCTTCTCTTTCACTTTCTCCCTCTCTCTCCTTTTCTTCCTCACTCCTCATCTCTCTCCCTCTTTTCCCTCACTCTTTCTCTCTCCCCTCACTTTTCTCCCTTCCCCTCTCTCTCGACCTCTCTCTCTCCCTCTTCTTTTCTCTCTCCCCTTCTCCTTCCTCTCGTTCTTTCGATCTCTCTTTTTTCATGCCCTCTCTCCTTCTCTCTCTCCACCTCTTTTTTCCTCTCCCTCTCTTAATCTCTCACCTCTCCCTCTCCTTCTCTCTGTCCCCCTCACTTGCTCTCTCCCTCTCACTCTCTCCCTCCCTTTATTCTCTTCCCTCTCTCTCTTTTCCTCTTTACCTCTCCCTCTTTCTCTCCCTCCCTCCCAATCCTTCTATCTTTCTATCTATGTTTCTCTCTCCCTCTCCCTCCCTCCCCTTTCCTCTCCCTCTCCCTACCTCTCTCTTTCTTAATTCCCTTGCTCCTTCTCCCTTTCTTTTCCTTCTTGCTTTTTCTTACCCCCTCTTCCTTTGTCTCCCTCACTTTTTCTCCCTCTCTCTCGCTCTCCCTCTCCCCCTCTCTCCTTCTTCCTCTCTCACTCTCTCTCCTACTCTCTCCCTTTCTCTTTTTCCCTCTATCTCTCTCCCTTTCTCTCCCTCGATCTCTCCCTCTCTCTTCTCTCCCCTCTCCCTATCACTCGTTTTCTCCCACTTTCTTCTTTCCTCCCTCCCTCTCTCTTTCCCTCTTTATCTCTCTCTCTCCCTCTCTCCCTCTCCCTTTCGATGGTGTGTCATACCATCAATAAAGTAGTTATTTATTTGATTTTCTCTTAAAACCTAACCAAAAGGGTGTAGATAGGGTAAGTAAAGGTTGAACCCACAAGGAAGTGGCATAGTTAACTATTTATATTATCCGATTGTCCTGTGGTGTAAACAAAATAAAAGGGAGTTATGTTTCTTGTAATTTTTCAACAATTAAAAGTAAATATAAATAACAATAATGAGAAAGGCCTTGGTTGAGGTTATTATTGACTTTTGGTTTAGTCGTTAATCATTCTTTCAATTACTAACCTATCCTTAACATGAATATTCACCATAGGATGACAACATATATGGTTTCCCTAATCTTTCCTTAGTGATTCGTCAACCAAATAGATGCTACTTGGTTAATTTCCTAGAGGGATAAGGAGGGCGGGAGATGGAGAGGGAGAGGGAGAGGGTAAATGAGAGAGAGGGATTGAGAGTGATGGGGAGAGAGAGTAAGAGAGGGAGAGGGAGAGAAGGAATGAGGAAAGAGAGGAAAAGAGAGAGATATAGAGAGAGGGGGAGAGTGGGATTGAATGAGCAAGGGAGAGAAGGGGAGAGAGAGAAAAAGAGAGAGAAAGGAAAATAGAGGGAGAAGAAGGATACGAGAGGGTAGAGAGAGAAAAGGGAGGGGGAGAGAGAGATAAAGAAAGAGAGAGGGAGAGAGGTGGAGAGAGAAAAGAGAGGGAGAGTGAAATGAAGAAAGAGAGAGAGAGAGGTAAATGGGGGATAGAGGGAGGGAATGAGAGGGAGAGTGGGAAAGAGAATTGGAGGGAGGGAGGGAGAGAAAGAGAGGGAGAGGGGCAGAGAGATGGCAAAAGAGGAAAAGAGGGAGATTGAGAGAGAGAAAGGAGAGAGGGAGAGAGAGGGAGAGGGAAAGAGAGAATAAGAAAAAGGGAGAGAAAGAGAGGGAGAGAGGGAAAGAGAAAGGAAGAGAGGGGAAGAAAGAGGGAGAGAGAGCGAGAGAGAGGGGAGAGACATACGGAGGGAGAGAGAGAGCAAGCAAGAGGGAGATAGAGGGAGAGAGAGCAATTGAGAGAGAGAGAAGGGGGAAAGAGGGAAAGGGAAAGTGGGAGAGGGAGAAGGAGAGAGGGATAGAGATAGAGAGTAAGAGAGGGAGGGAGAGAATGAGAGAAAGAGGAAAAAAATGAGGGAGAGAGTGAGAAAGAGAGGGAGAAAGAGTGGGAGATAGAGGGAGAGAGATAGAGAGGAAGAGAGATGGAAAGAGGGATAGAGGGAGGGAGTGGGATAGAGAGAAGGGATAGAGGGAGAGGGAGAAAGGGAGAGAGTGAGGGAGAGAGAGAATATGAAGAGAGAGATAAAGAAAGAGGGAGAGAGAGAAAAGAGAAGGGAGAGAAAGAGAGGTAGAGGGAAAATAGAGAGAAGGTGAATGGGAGAGAGAGAAAGCAAAAGAGAGAGAGGGTGAGAGAGAGGGACAAAGAGAGTGAGAGAAAGGGAGAGGGAGAGCAAAGAGGGAGGGAGTGAGGGAGAGAGAGGGGAGAGTTAAAGAGGGTAAAAGATAGAGGATCGGAGGGAGATATAGGGGGAAAAGATAGAGGATGGAAGGGAGATAAAGAGGAAAAGAGAGAGGGAGAAGAGAGAAGGAGAGGGAGAGAGTGAGTGAGAGAGAGAGGGGAGAGAGGGATTAAGAGTGATGGGGAAAGAGAGAGGAGAGGGATGGGATAAGAGAGAGATAGAGGGAGAAGGAGAGTGGGAAAGGGAGAGAGAGAGAAAAAGAAGTCGGGTGAGTGAGTGAGAGGGAGAGAGAGGGATAGAGAAAGAGTAAGAGAGGGAGAGAGAGGGACGAATGGAGAGAGAATGAGAAAGAGTGGGCAAGAGGGATAGATAGATAGAGGAGAGAGGGGAAGGGTAAAGATGGAGAGAGAAAGAGAGAGAGAATGAAAAAAGAGAGGAAATGAGAGAAAGAGGGGCAAGAGAGAGAGAGGAAAAAAGAAAAAAGGGGAGAGAGAGAGAGAGAGGAAACGAGAGAGGGAATGAGAGAGGGGAAGAGAGATAAAAAGGAAGAGGGAGAGGGTGAGTGAGAACGAGGGGAGAGAGGGATTGAGGGAGATAGAGAAAGAGAGAGAGAGAAAGAGGGAGAGGGAGAAAAGAGGAGAGAGAGAAAAAGGAAAGGGGGATATAGAGATAGAGGTAGAGAGTGACAGAGAAAGGGGTAGAGTGGGATTGAGTGATCGGGGAGAGAGACAGAGAGTAAGAGCAAGAGAGGGAGAGAGAGGAAGATAGATGGAGAGAGGGAAAAAGAGTGGGAGAGGGATAAAGAGAAGGGGAGAGAGAAAAGGAGTGAGAGAGGAAGATAAAAAGAGAGGGAGAGAGAGAAATGGGGAAAATGAGTGATAGATAGAGGTAAAGGGGGAGAGAGGTAGGGAGTGAGAGGGAGAAAGGGTAAGAGAATGGGAGGGAGGGAGGGAGGGAGAGAGTGGGAGAGGGGTAAAGAACGAAGGAGAGAATGAGATTGGGTGAGAGAGAGGGAGAGAGGGAGAAGGGGGTAGAGAGGGAAAATGAGGAAAAGAAAGAGAGAGTAGGAGAGAGGGAGAGAGAGAGGGAGAGTGTAACGCCCTCAACCCAATTCACTCTCTATTACCCAAATAAGAGTAACTAGGTGAGGAGCGCGTCACGGCGACACGTCTAGCCCAACTTAAACCCTACTACGTACATGCTAGTACTATAACAACATATTACATATTGAAATATGTACAATACAATTTACATGAAAATAATATTCACATCGAAAGAAATTATAATTTATTTTATTTATAATACTATCAAAATGTCTACCGATACCCTAACCTAAAATTTACAATCAAAATGCAATCCCCTAAGGTTTGTGTCACCCCCGAGCCCTTTTGGAGGATTCGACGGTGTTCTTATAGGTACTAAAGTCACCGTTACTCGTCATAACATGTAAATAACAAGAGGTGAGCCAAAGCTCAATAAGTGGGATGATGCACATGATATGCAATGCTTTTCCGATTTCCCACCATACTCATTAATTTTAAATTCCAGGTATCCTTGGTATTAGTGGTCTACTCTATAGGTGATTACCAAATCATCAAATTCTAACAATGAAATTATCTCTCGTTGTAGCCACTATTGACGGGAATCCATCGCCTAACGGTGCGGGCACACGGCTTAAAGTACGTACACGGCTAGACCGCTAATCCCTTCTTTCTTCGATTATGTTACCACTCCTATCCATACACACCACTTTTCAATCATTTGATTCTTTCTCAATTTATCCCTACCAATGCACGTGATGCCATGTTACCATGTTTAACTTATTACGGGTACTGAACCTATACTATCAATTCATTCTTCACTTGATATATGTAATTAGTAACATTTTAAACCGAGTTTAAAACATACTAAGGTGACATTTTCCGTCCGAACTCAAATTGGCGCATTTTGAGGTCGAATTGGGCTTTTAAATGTTCTAGGTCAAAATTTTGGTTTACCTAGCAAATTTTTTCCCCTATCTAAATGTCTTCTTAACTTATTAGGGTGTACTCAAACCATTAATTATGGAATGAAGGATTGGAATCCAAATCCCCACAGTTTAGGTTTTAAGCCGAATAGGTCCTTAAAGTGGCCAAAAATTACTTTTTCATCCAAACTTACTAATGTGTACCTAATTAAATTGTACTTGAGTCCTATGCCCTTAATTGCATAAAATAGGTCCAATCTTATTCACTTTCTTACTTAGGCTGAAAGGGTTCTTGAGTCAAACCCTAGGAATTCATTTACCCCTCCTTTCCAATTTGTGGTTTATTATAGGGCGACCTCTAATCAAGTAGGAAACGTATCGATTTCTAAGCATAATTTAATCCTATAATTTTTTTATTAGAAATTAGATATATTGATGTATAAAATATCCAAAAATTAGGTTTAAATACCAAACAAACAATTCATAATATCATTTTGAAGTTTAAGATTCAATCTATCCAACGAGTAGTTCATCCAAGCACAATATGTACTAAAATGGGCATAACTTTTTCCATATAAACCTAATAATAAAAATATTTTATGAGTTATTTAAGAAAAGATAAAAAACTTTTATTCTTTAACGTTCACCTAGAAAGCACCCTAAAGTCCTTGAACAGAAAACACCAATTTCGGATAGAAACTAATCCTCAATAACACCGATTTAACCATTCGAGTCCAACACGCATTAACCATGTTTTAGTCCAATTAAATTTCAGTCCAAGTCCAATCCAACACTTCATCACATACTTGGACATGCACTAGGCATTATAAACATCACGAGTTCATCACCTACACAACATCCATAAGTGGAGCAAGCTAAGACATCAAATAGCCACCAACACAAACTAAGCTCAACAATACAACGAACAACTCAACCAATACATAACTCAAAAACATAAAAATTGACATGTAAAAGCATTAATAAACCTAATTACATAGCTTATATGTGGTTGGATTTTCTTAGATTTTCTTTCTCTATTTTCCTTTCCTTTCCTTTTTCTTTCTCTCTTTCTTGCCTTTTTTTCCCTCCCAATTTGGTGGTTTTGGTTTGCTAAACTTTCTCACCATCTTAATACTTTCTATATATATATATATATACTTAATTTCCCTTTTATGTGAATTAAGTTACAAGTGTTGGAAATTAATGGGACAAGGTTTAAAATTTATGGGTGAGTCATGTGAGAGGTGGCGGGTTTGGGGAAAAAAAGGGTGAGTTGGCTATTAATTCATTTAGTGCATTGCTTAGGTGTCAAACTAAAAACTTAGGTTAAATAAACATCATAATTAACTCAATTCAAGTAACTAAACATACTTTGCTTCATGAAATTTTGGAAATTTCTTTTTATTTAAACTCGGAAATTCCTTGTCCATTCTTTTCTCAAAAATTCCGGTAGTGTTACATCAAAATGGTCTCGTACCAAATTGATCATAACTTTATATATATAGATCCAAACCTCACAAAATTTTACAAAGAGCTAGTACACACATAGATGAACAACTTTTGTTTTTTGAATTTTACCCGAAAATCACTCTAAGATCTCTAAATAAATCACACAAATTTGGACATAATATAGTCCTTAACACACCGATTTTGTATGTTTGATTTCTTAAATAATTAAACCATTAATCTCAAGCATAATAACTTTAATTTAACATAAATCAAATATTTCAAGATTAATTTCTCATGGTGTAATGAAAATTATACTTACACTTAATACATGCATATATATAAATATTCTAATACGTGTAGCTTTACGGTTAAGGATTTTTACGGAGGTTACAATTCTCCCCTCCTTAAAAAGAAATTTCATCCCCGAAATCGACTCATACAAATAGTTCTAGCTATTTGTCTCTCACTTATTCTTCTCATTCCCAAGTCAATTATTCGAGGCTATGGTTTTCCCATAGAATCTTAACCAAACCAATTTCCTTATTCTTGAGTCAATTTACTTATTTGTCCAAGATTTGGACTGGTCTATCCTCGTTTGTTAAGTTTGTGGCGAGGTTTGGTGGCTCCATCTCCAAAATCTACTTTGGTTCCTCGATACACTTTCTTAATATAGATACATGGAAAATATTGTGTACTCCTACTAAAGATAGCGGTAGCGACGAGTCGTATGCCTTATCACCTACTCGGACTTAGTATCTCAAAGGGTCCGATGTATCACGGACTCGGCTTTCCTTTCTTCCCAAATTGAAGTATGCCTTTTATTGGTGATACTCGTAGGAATATAACTTCGAATGCTAAATCCCTTCACTTCTAGTTGATGTAACTCTTACGTCCGTTTTGAGTAATTTTTAATCGTTGGCGGATGTTATTCATAACTTCAATCGTTTGTTGCACCAACTCGGTCCCGGTAACTTCGTTTCCCTTATCTCATCCCAATGCATAAGAGATCTACATCGACGTTCATACAAAGTTTGATAGGGAGCTATCCCAATTAAAGCTTGGTAGCTATTGTTATATGCAAATTCAGTTAAGCATACATATCTCTCTCATTTTCCGGACCAATCCGAATGCATGCACGCGAGAATATCCTCGAGAATCTGGATCACTTGTTTCGACTATCTACCAATTTATGGATGATAAGCCATGCTTGAAGTTTAACTTTGTACTTATGACTTTGTGCGGACTCTTCCAAAATGCCGAGGTGAATCTAGGATCTTGATCCGACACAATTGAGATTGGGATCCCATGTAGTCTTAGAATTTCATCAAGATACAACTGGGCATACTAGTTTAGATTATAGTTGGTTTTGACCGGAAGAAAGTGCGCGATTTGGTCGGTCTATTAACGATCACCCAAATCGCACTTGGCCCCCTTTTCGATCTTGGCAATCCCATGAAGAAATCTATAGTTATATGCTTTTAACATTCCTAAGGGTCTTTGATGTTTTGCCTTCACTTATTGACGGACTTGACACCTTGTCACAAAATTAGCTACATCTTTCTTCATTCCGAGCCACCAATAACATTGTCGTAAGTCCCGGTGCATCTTTGTGCTTCCAAGTGTATCAAATAGGTAGTTACGTGTGCTTCTTTTAGTATTTCTTCTTTCAAATCCTCCACTAAGGGAACACACAGCCTTCCCTTCAATCTAATTACTCCTTTGTCATTAACGGTAACGTTAGACTCCTTCCCATCCTTCATACTTTTTTTCCATTCCATTAGCCTTTTGTTCATTTGTTACTCTATTTGAATTCTTTCTTGCATGATCGATTGGACTAATGAAGCCGATAAAATGATCTCATGGCCTTGAGGAATTATCTCCAATTCTAGCTTTTATAGGTCCCTCACTATCAACAACTGAATTACTTGCATCATTGCTATCGATTTTCTACTTAATGCGTCGGTAACAACATTGGCCTTTCCCGGGTAGTAGTTGATTGTATAGTTATAGTCCTTCACTAACTCCAACCACCTTCTTTGTCTCTGTTAGGTTTCTTATGGACTTAATCAAGTTTACACGCAGCGGAAAAACATAAAATTTACCATAGAAACATGCCAAGATCACATGTATGTTAAAATAATCAATAAAGGTCGAGACTTTTACCTTGAGTTAGATGCCAAATCTTTATTCAATAAGGTGAGCTCGAATCAATTTCTCTTCCTTGCTCCTTTTTCTGTCGATTTGAATAATGGGAGACACTTCCTTAACGCGAATGCCCTCTACCATCTCACACATAAAAAACCTATGGGATTAAGATTATGTGTGCTAGCACTCAAACAATCTCACTTTTATTAATTGATGATTTCGGTTTTGAATAGAGAAAGAGGGGGCGGTGGCCTTGAGTTAGGAGGAGAGCAAAACCTATTTTCTCTCTTCTTTTATGTGTGCCCAATCTTTCCACGAGTTAGTAGGATAGCAAAATCTATTTTTTCTCTTTTATATATTTTATTAGGAATAGATTTATTTCCAATTTGGATGGCAATCTACTTCCTAAAAAATAGGGATCACATTCCTAATCAAATTCCTCTTTAATTATTCTACAAGAATAAGGACTCTTTCTCTCCTTTTAATTAAATAATTTATAATCATTTAATTAAAATACTATTAGGGTCAAATTTAACATTTAAATAAGCCCTAACCGAAAATCAACTTAAGCCCACTCAATTATGTTTTAATTAATAACATAATTTAATGGCCCGATAAGTGAGATAGTTTAAATCCAAATCCAGATTTTTAAAGTGTGCGATCCTGTAGGTCCATTCAATGTTGGCAATGGGCCTAAATCCAATTTATGGACCATAAATCATAAATGATCTCTAGCAAGACATTATGACTACCCAAATTGAATGAATGTCAATATAAATTAACGTAACCTAGTTGCAACCTTATACAACCCTTTGCCTCTCGATATCATGATCGGCATAAGGCATGGAACATGTCATCCTTATTTATTGCTAAATCATTTCTTGATCTATTAGTGACACTGACTAAATCAAATAAATGATAACACTTATCATTTCATTTGGGCATGGCCATGCACTACTCGGTTTCACTAAATCAAGTGGTCGGTGATATCTTCTCTCAATAAATAGAGTGACAATCCCTTCACTTCATTCATGTTTCTTAGCATGAATCGTGGCATACCCAATCATACCCATACTTGTCATTTAGTTACAAATGACATTACGCGTATGTCAAAATGTGCAAGGATTCATCTAAGAATCCATAACAATTTTTGGTCGAGGGATTCAAGTATAAGCATTTGCATGAGAATCACTTATGAATTTCAACCATGTAGTGTTCTCATGAGCGGATCGATCCAAATACACTCGTTCCTTAACATGTATCTATGTTCCATGATTGATATCCTATATCCATGATCGGTAAAACATGATCACCTCACAAAGTCCATACTAGTCTTAGTTTATTACCATTCCCATGACAATAATCAACTAGGGACATTTAGAATAGTATTCTCTTATGCTTCGAGGTTTTACTATCAAATCACATATTTGATAACTTAAGCGAATTATTCTATTCATGGATATTTTATCTATTTTAAACATGCACAAGAATGATAATAAGATAAAACAATGCCTCATATGTATATATATATAGTAAAGGAGTAAAAATGCAATGTATTGGGCTAGGCCATACACTAATAGTCTTATGTTCGGCTCATTACGTGTGAAGATATACCGTAGACTCTTATGATCCTTGTATATCTCACATTTTGCACTTGTATAAATAATGTCTCTATATTTTTAAAGCCAAGACTACTGCTTCTAACTCCAAATAGTGCGTTGGATAATTCCGTTCATAGTCCTTTAGTTGTCATGATGCATAGGCTACTACCTTTCCGTTACGTATCAACATCGCTCCTAACCCATTTTTAAAAGCATCACTATACATCATAAAGTTTTCAGCCTCGGACGGAGCCATGACTAATCGTCGTTTTAGCTCTTGGAAGCTCTCCTCACAAACATCCATCCACTAGATTGCTCTTTTTCATCAAGTTAGTAAGATCCTAGCCATCTTAGAGAAGCCCTCCATAAATCTTCGATAATAACCGACTAGCCATAAGAAGCTTCGTATCTTCTACATGTTTTTCAAGGTAGGCCAATTTTGGATAGCCTCTATTTTCTTTGGATCTACTCGCTATGCCTTCCTTTGTTACCCTATGGCCTAAAAAAGCCACTTGCTTTAGCCCAAATTCGCATTTCTTGAATTTGGCATATAACTGCTACTCCCTTAGCATCCGCAAGGTGGCCTTTAGATGTTCCCTATGCTCCTCCTTACTTCGAGAGTAAACCGGGATATCATCAATGAATACAATGATAAACTTGTCTAGGAATTCTTTAAAGACTCGATTCATCAAGTCCATGAAAGCGGCTGGAGCATTAGTCAACCCAAACGGCATTACTAAGAACTCATAGTGTTTGTATCTTCTTCTAAATGTCATTTTCTTCATATCTTTCAATCTCACCCTTAATCGATGATACCTCGATCGTATGTCTATTTTGAAAAACACTACTCGTCCCTTACAATTGATCGAATAAATCATCAATCCCGGATAACGGGTACTTATTCTTAATCGTCACCCGATTCAACTCCCAATAGTCAATACATAGCCTTAGGGTACCATCCTTCTTTTTTATGAATAGTACTGGAGCTCCCCGAGGTGAGGAACTAGGGCATATGAAGCCCTTGTCCGAGTAAGTCCTATAGTTGCATCTTCGACTCTTTCAACTCAACTAATGCCATCCTATAGAGAGTTTTAGAAATCGGAGTTGTGCCGGCTCCAATTTGATCTCAAATTCGATTTTTATCTCTAGGGGTAACGTCATCGAAATTTTTGAGAATACATCTAAGTATTCCAATACAATCTCTATATCTCCCATTTTACATTTTTGTTCTATTTGGTCGTCCACCACATATGCTAGGTAACTCATATACCCCTTTCCTAGCATCTTTTGAGCTTTGACGATCAAAATGATCGATGCGATTTGAAGCTTCAAATCGACCTTAAAATCTAACTCGTCAACTCTCGGGTACATCAAAAGTTACTCTTTTTCCTTGACAATCTATGTTGGTGCCATGTTTTGTTAGCCAGTCCATCCCTAGGATCAAATCAAAATCCCGAAGGTCCAACACTATCAAATCGACTTCTAATCTCCTATCTTCAATACGTACAGGACACTTTTTAACCACACTCATCAATTACGTAGTTTCACTAGAAGGAATCGTTATAAGATATCCTACGGCTAATGTCTCAAGTTTGACTCCTAGGCTTTTTACTAACATATTGGACATAAAAGAATGTGTAGCACCGAAATCAATCAAAACATATGCAATCGAGCCAACGATTGAGACATTACCATGAATTACTATTGTATTCCTCTAATCTGCCACTTCACGGGTCATAGTGTACACCCAAGCATATACTCTTCCCGGCCTTGATTTTTGCACTTAAGGGTAATTGTAGGACATGTGCCCCGGCTTTTAACACACATAACATATTCCGACATTCCATCTACATTCCTCGACATAGAACCTTCCACACTTATTACACCGAGGTGAATTGCCCATCATTGATCTCGGTTGGTCGCTTAGCGGTGGTCTTAAGGCATAAAGTGCTAGTTTGGTGGCTCGAGTATTCCCTTGGCCACCACTTTGGTTGAAATTCTTGGGCGGTCCTCGCCTTACTTGACCCAAAGATGAGGCTCTCGATCTAAACACCTACCTCTTTTGTTGCATCTCCCTTGTAATCTCTTTCGATCCTCATCAACTATCATTGCCTTATCCACCATTTTTTAGAAGGTATTAACGACGGACAACCGAACCATGCTTCATACACTAGGATTTAACCTTGTCGGGAATTTGTTCTTTTTTAGATTTTCATCCCCTGCAATGAATGGGACGAATCTACGACCTTGTTCAAACTTTCATACATATTCACCTACTAACATCCCATCTTGCTTTAGTTCTAGGAAGTCCCGAATCTTCTTAGCCTTTACATCCGCGATGAAGTACTTATTATTGAAGACCTCCTTGAATCCTTCCCAATTCAAAGTCGGCACGTCTATAGCTAGTCGTGTGCTCTCCCACCGAGTGCGACCATTCGTAGTTAACATAAAAATAACACATGATACTCGCTCATTGTTGGTGAATTGCAAGAATTCAAATATCGCTTCTAATGACTTAATCTACTTCTTCACTATCATTGGCTTAACACCCTCAAAGAATTCCCGAGGACTCATTTTACAAAACCTCTCCGCCACGTCATTCCTATCGTTGGGGTAGCGAAGGTAGAGGTCGTTGATGTATAGCCAAGAGATGTCTCATTTGTTCTGTATGGTCTTGTTGCTGCATCATGTTCATCATGCAACTTAAAGCATCCTATGGGTTCCTATTGTGATCATTGGAGGTCCATTCACCTCCTACTCATGTTGGTTCCTTTCTTGGCATGCTTAGACTTTGTACATGCCATGTTATGCTCATGTTAGTTTTGATATTAAAAATATATATATATATACTATAATTCATCCATTTACGTGTGAAATTATAGATATTTATATATGAAGCATTTCGTACACAATAGGTATTTACAAGCACTTCTATCTTCTAAAAGTTTTTGTGCTCTATTTAAAATAAAAAGTGTACTTATTTACATCGGGAAATGCATAACAAGTACTTCATCGCATGATCGAGTTATGATCTATTATATCTAGCTAACATATTGGATGCATCATGGCAAGGAGTGCTCGACCCTTCACCGATCAATAATGTCATCCGATGCATTGCGTACTATCTCATGAGCGAGGGACAACGGTAGACCCTAGCTATACATCAATCAAATATGGATCCATCTAACCTCGTATCAAAAGGAAGGCTCAAACCATGTGTTGATAACAAAATTGACCTATCAACCCTTCCCAACCCTCATATAGCAACCGTTGATCTCTCGATAAAAGAGTCCGAACACGAGTCGGTCGCAAGAAATCCATACTCGTGGTATTGCTTGAAAAAAGCATCGATGAATGTTATTCACCGAATCAAGTCATGCACCCGAGTGATGTGGGCTACTATATCCTAATGCGGGGTCATAGTCGGGCTATTTAGTTCGGCCTAGTCGGTAGCTAGGGTAGCTCGTTGTTGGCGCGTCCTAGCGAGTGTAGGGTGTATGAAATAAATACGACATCTATAGCAACAATAATTAGCAATATTAATATTTCTAGAACATAATTATATACCAGCATGAAAATCACATAATAATAATCATACATATTTTTTTAAAAAAAATATCGGGAATCAAATTGTTATTCATCGAGTAACACCCGGTCCTCGAGCTTATGTGACACTTAAGGTTCTACCCAGTCAACTAAACCATAGCTCTAATACCACCTTGTAACGCCCCCACCCCAATTCACTCTCTATTATCCAAATAGGAGTAACTAGGTGAGGAGCGCGTCACGTTGACATGTCCAACCCAACTTAAACCTTACTATGTACATGCCGGTACCATAACATCATATTACATATTGAAATATGTACAAAATAATTTACACGATAATAATATTCACATCGAAAGAAATTATAATTTATTTTATTTACAATACTATCAAAATAGCTACCAATACCCCAACCTAAAATTTACAATCCAAATGAAATCCTCTAAGGTTTGTGTTACCCCTAAGCGCTTTTGGAGGATCCGACAAGCATCCTTATTGGTACTACGATCATCGCTACCTATCATAACATGAAAATAACAACGAGGTGAGCCGAAGCTCGGTAAGTGAGGTGATGCACATGATATGCAATGCTTTTTGACTTTCCACCATACTCATTAATTTTAAATTCCGGGTACCCTAGGTATTACTCGGTCTACTTTATAGGTGATTACCAAATTACCGAATGCTAATAATGGAATTATCCCTCATTGTAGCCACTCGTAAATGGGAATCCATCGCTTAATAGTGCAGGCACACAATTTAGAGTATGCACATAGCTAGACTCGCTAACCTTTTTTTCTTCGATTATGTTACCACTCCTATCCATACACATCACTTTTCAACCATTTGATTCTTTCTCAATTCATCCCCACCAATGCATGTGATGCCATGTTACTATGTTTAACTTATTGCAGGTATCAAACCTACACTATCAATTCGTTCTTCACTTTATGTATGTAATTAGTAACATTTTAAACCAGTTTAAAGCATACTAAGGTGAGATTTTCTCTCCGAACCCAAATTGGGGCATTTTTTGCTTTTAAATGTTCTAGGTCAAAATTTCGGTTTACCTAGCAAATTTTTTTTCTCTCTGAACGTCCTCTTATACTTATTAGGGTGTACTTAAACCATTAATTATGGAATTGAAGGATTGGAATCCAAATCCCCACAGTTTAGGGTTTAAGTCGAATAGGTCCTTAAAGTGGTCAAAAATTACTTTTTCATCCCAACTTACTAATGTGTACCTAATTAAATTGTACTTGAGTCCTATGCCCTTAATTATATAAAATGGGTCCAATCTTATTCATTTTCTTAATTAGGCCAAAAGGGTTCTTGAGTGAAACCCTAGGAATTCATTTTCATTTGTGGTTTATTATAGGGCGACCTCTAATCAAGTAGGCAACGTACCAATTTTTGAGCATAATTAAATCCTATACTTTTTTATTATAAATTAGATATATTTATGTATAAAATATCTAAAAATTAGGGTTTAAGTACCAAATACACAATTCATAACATCATTTTGAAGTTTAAGATTCAATTTGCCCGAGCATTACTTCATCTAGCATAATCTGTACTAAAACGGGCATAACGTTTTCTATATAAACCTAATAATAAAAATATTTTACAAGAAGTTATTCAAGAAATATATAAATAACTTTAATTCTTTAAGTTTCACCCAAAAAGCATCCTAAAGTCCATGAATAGGCAACACCAATTTCGGACGTAAACTAATCCTCAATAACACCGATTTAACCATTCATCCCAACCCATATTAACCATGTTTTAGTCCAATTAAATTTAAGTAAATGTCCAATCTAACTCATCATCACATACTTGGAAATGCACTAGGCATTATAAACATCATAATTAATCACTTAAAAAACATCCACAAGTGGAGCAAGCCAAGACATGAAACAATCACTAACGCAAACCGAGCTCAACAATACAACAAACAACTCAACCAATACATAACTCGGACACATAAAAATGGACATGTAAATGTATAAATAGACCTACTTTTATAGCTTAGATGTTGTTAGATTTCCTTAGATTTTCTTTCTTTCTTTTCCTTTCCTTTCTTTTTTCTTTCTCTCTTTCTTGCCGTTTTTGTTTTCTCCTAATTTGGTGATTTTGGTTTGCTAAAACTTTTCACCATGTTAAAACTTTCTATATATATATATACTTACTTTCCCTTTTAAGTGAATTAAGTTACAAGTGTTGAAAATTAATGAGACAAGGTGTAAAAGTTATGGGAGAGTCATGTGAGAGGCGATAGGTTTGGGACAAACAAAAGTGTGAGTTGGCTATTAATTCATTTAATGCATTACTTAGGTGTCAAATAAAAACTTAGGTTAACTAAACACCCTCATTAACTTGATTCAAGTAACTAAACATAGTTTCCTTCATGAAATTTTGGAAATTTCTTTTTTTAAACTCAAAAATTCCTTGTCCATTCTTTTCCCAAAAATTTCAGCGAGTGGTACATCAAAACGATCTATACCAAATAGATCATAACTTTATATATATGGATCTAAAAATCATGAAATTTTACAAAGAGCTAGTAGCCACATATTTGAACAACATTTTTTCATTGAGTTTTACCCGAAATCACTCTAAGAGCTCTAAATAAATCACACAAAATTCGAACAGAATATATTCCTCAACACTAATCGATTTTGCATATTTGATTTCTTAAATAATTAAACCATTAATCTCAAGCACAATAACTTTAATTTAACATAAATCACACATTTCAAGAATTAATTTCTCATGATGTAATAAAAATTATACTTACACTTAATACATGCATATATATATATATATATATATATATATTCTAATACATGTCACTTTATGGTTAACAATTTTTACGAGGGTTATAGAAAGAGAGTGGGAGAGAGGGAGAGAGAAGAGGGAGAGGGAGAGTGGGAGATAGAGGGAGAAAGAAGGAGAGAGGGAGAGAGAATGAGAAAGGCAAAGTGAGAGAGTAAGAGTGAGAGAGCGGGAGAGAAAGATAGTAGATAAGGTGAGAGGGAAAAAGAGAAAAGGAAATAGATGAGGAGAGAGAGAGAGTAAGAGAGGAAGAGAGGGAGGGGTAAGAGAGTAGGAGTGAAAGAAAGAATGGGAGAGAGAGAGAGGAAGAGTGAGAGAGAAAGGGAGAGACTAGGAGAGAGAGGGAGAGAGAGAGGTAGAGTGAGATAGGGTGAGAGAATGTGAGAGAGGGAGGGAGAGAGTGGGAGAGGGGTAGAGAGAGGGAGAGAGAGAGATTAGGTGAGAGAAAAGGGGAGAGAGAGATAGGGAAATAGATAAAAGGGAGGAAAAGAGAGAGAGAGTAGGAGAGAGGGAGAGGAAGAGAGGGACAGAAGGAAAAAGAGAGTGGGAGAGAGAGGGAGAAAGAGTAAGAGAGATATAGGGAGAGGGAGAGAGAGTAAGAGAGAGGGAGAGAGGGAGAAAGAGCAAGGGGAGAGAATAGGGAGAGATGGAGAGTGGGAGAGAGAGGGAGAGAGAAGGAGAGAGGGAGAGAGGGAGAGGGAGAGAGAGTGAGAGAGTAAGAGCAAAAGAGAAAGGAAGAGAGATGGAGAGAGAATGATAAAAGGGGGAGAGTGGGATTGAGTGAGTGAGGGTGAGAGAGAGGCATAGAGAAAGAGTAAGAGAGGGAGAGAGAGAGAAAGAGAGATAGATAAAGGGGGAGAGAGGGATAAAGAGATACGAGAGATAGTAAGAGAGAGGTAGAAAATGAGAGAGGGAAATGGTGAGATGGAGAAAAGAAGAGAGAGAGAGAATAAAAAAAAGAGGGAGGGTGAGAGAGAGGGAGAGAGGGGAGAGAGAGAGAGGGAGGGGACAGAAAAAGAGAGAGGGACTAAGGGAGATAGAGGGTAAGAGAGAGGAAAAGAGAGAAGAAAGAGAAAGAGAGAAAGGAAACGAGAGAGGGAATGAGAGATGGGGAAGATAAGGTGAGAGAATGGAAGGGAGGGAGGGAGAGAGTGGGAGACGGGTAGAGAGAGAGGAAGAGAGGGAGACTAGGTGAGAGAGAGGGAAAGAGAGGGAAGGTGAGGAAAAGAGAGAGAGGGAGAGAGAGTAAGAGAGTGGGAGAGAGGGAGAGAGATATAAGGAGAGGGAGAGAGAGTAAGAGAGAGGTAGAGAGAGAAGAGGGAGAGAGAAGGGAAGAGGGAGAGAGAGGGAGAGAGGGAGAGATAGAGAAGGAGAGAGAGAGAGTAAGGGAGATTGAGGAAGAGTGAGAGAGAGGGAGAGAAAGATAATGGATAAGGCAAAAAGGAAAATGAGAAAGAGAAAGAGAGGGGGAAAGAGAGAGAGTAGGGAGGAAGAGGGAGAGGGGTAAGAAAGTAGGAGAGAAAGAGAGTGGGAGATAGAGAGGAAGAGTGAGAGAGGAGGGAGAGGCTTAGAGAGAGAAAATAAGATAGAGAGGGAGAGAGAGAGGTAGAGGGGGAGGGAGGGAGAGGGAAAAAGAAAGAGGGGGAGAGCAAGCTGAAGGGAGAGAGGGAGAGAGAGAAAGAGAGAGGAGGGAGAGAGGGAGAGGGAGAAGAGAGGGATAGAGAGATAGAGAGAGGAAAAGAGAGAGGGTAGGGGAGGGAAAGTAGGAAAGGGGGAGGGGAAGGGGTAGGAGAGGGAAAGTAGGAGAGAGAGAGGGTGAGAGAGGGAGAGGGAGAGGGAGATAAAAAGAACAAGAGAGGGAAAAGAGAATAGAGAGATAGAGAGTGAGATGGAGAAAAAGATAAAGAGAGAGAGAAGGAGAATGAAAGAGGGACAAAGAGCGGTGGTAGAGAGAGGGAGAGGGAGAATGAGAGAGGGAGGGAAAGAGGGATTTTAGGAGGGAGTGAGAGGGATCAAGATAGAGAGAGGGATCAAAAGAGAGGGGGAGGGAGTGAGAGGGAGAAAGATTGAGAGAGAGAATGGGCAAGAGAGAAGGAGAGGGAGAGAGAGGATGAGAGGGAAATATAGAGGGAGAAGGAGAGGGAGAGAGAGAGGTAGAGGGGGAAGAAGGGAAACTAAAAGAGGGATAGGGATAAAGAAAGAGGGAAAGATGTAGATGAAGGGGGAGGTAGAGAGAGGGGAGAGAGGGAGAGGGAGAAGAGAGAGCGATAGAGAGATAGAGGGAGAAAGAGACAAATGGGAAGGGAGAGGGAGGAAGGGAGGGAGGGAGAGAAAGAGAGAGGGAGGGGAAAGTAGGAGATAGGGAGAGTGAAAGAGGGAGAGGGAAAGTAAGAGAAGGGGAGAGTGAGAAAGGGAGAGGGAGAGGGAGAGGGAGATAAAAAGAGCGAGAGAGAGAGAAGGGGAGAGAAAGAGATAGAAAGTGAGAGGGAGAGATAGAGAGGAAGAAGGAGAATGAGAGAGGGACAAAGAGTAGGTTAAAGAAAGGGAGAGGGAGAGTGAGAGAGGGAGGGAAAGAGGGATTTAGGGATCAAGAAAGAGAGAGGGATAGAGAGAGAGAGGGAAAAGAGTAAGAGAGAAAGAGATATAGAGAAAGGAAGAAAGGGAGAGGTAGAGGGAAATAGAGATGAAGACAAAAAGGGAGAGAGGGAGAGAGGAGAGAGGGAAGGAGAGAGACGATGTGGGAGAAGGAGAGCAATAAAGCAATAGAGAGAGAAAGAAAGAGAGAGAGAGAAAAAGACGGAGAGAGAGGAAAAGGAAAAGGAAGAAATAAAAAAGAGGAATAATAAGAATAGGAAAGGGAGAGAAAGGGAGGGGAAAAGAGGGACAAAGGGTAAAGAGAAAGAGAGAGAGTGGGGGAGAGGGAGTGGGAGAGGGAGTGGGAGAGAGAGGGATAGAGAGATAGAGTGAGAGAGGAGAAAAGAGAGAAAGGGAGATAAAGTGATAGGGAGAAAGATAGAGAGAGAGGGTAAGTGAGAGAAAGGGAGATAAAATGAGATTGAAAGAGAATGAGAGAGAGTGAGAGGGGGAGAGAGAGAGCGAGAAGCAAGGAGAGAGAGTGAGGGAGAGGGAAAGAGAGAAGGAGAGGGAATGAGAGAGAGGGAGGTGAAGGGAGAGGGAGAGAGAGAGAGAAAGAGAGGAAGAGGGAGAGAGGAAGAGAGATAGAGAGAGAGTTTAGGGTTAAGGGAGAGATAAGACGAAGGAGGAAGAGGGAGCGAGATAGAGAGAGGGAGAGAAAAGGAGTAGAAGAGAGATCGAGGGAAAGGTAGAGAGCGATAGAGGGAGGAAGAGGGAGAGGCTAAAGGAGAGGGAGGGAAAGAGAGGGAGGGAGAGATAATGAGGGGGAAGGAATGAGACAAAGATAGAGAGGGAAAGAAAGAGAAGGGGAAGAGGGAGAGAGGGGGAAGGAGGGAGGCAAGGAGAGAGAGAGAAGGAGAGAATGATAGAGTGAGGGAGAGGGAGATTTATAGAGGGAGAAAGAATGAGGGAAGAGAGAGAGAAAGATAGAGAGAACGAAAGAGGGATTAAGAGATAGAGTGGGAGAGATTAAGAGAGAGAGAAGAAGAGAGAGGGACACGAGCGAAGAGAGATAAACATGTGGATAAAGTGAGAGAGGGAAAAGTGAGAGAGGGAAAAGAGAAGGGGAGAGAGAGGGAGAGAGAGAAGGAAAGGGAAGGATGGAGGGAGAAAAAGGGAGAGAGGGAGAGGGAGGAAGAGGGAAAGAGGAGGGAGAGCTAGAGAGAGGTTGAGAGATTAGGAGTGAGAGAAAGAAAGAAGGGACAAAGAGAAAGAGAGAAGGGAGAGAGAGGGAGAGAAAACAAAAGATAGAGAGAAAGAGAGAAAGAGAGTGAGAGGGAAATGGTGATAGATGGACGGAGAGGGAGAGGGAGAGAGGTAGAGGGAGGTGGAGAGAAAGAGGAAGAGAGAGAGGTAGAAAGAGGGAGAGAGAGAGGCAAGCGAGGAAAAGGGAGAGATTAGGGAGAGAAGGGGAGGGGAGAGAGAAAGGGAGAGAGAGAGGGAGAAAGGGATAGAGCAGGGAGAGAGAGGGAGGGATGTAAGGGAGAGAGAAGGAGAAAAAGAGAGGGAGAGAGGGAGAGGGAGAGGGAGAGGGAGAGATAGTGAGAGAGACAAAAAGAGAAAGGGAGAGAGTAAGGAAAAGAGAGGGAGATAGAGAGAGGGGGAGAGGGAAGGGGAAGGGGGAGAGAGGTAGTGGGAGGAGGCAAAGGGAGGGATAGAGAGAGGGAAAGGAGGAAGAGAGGGGAGAGAGAGGGAGAGCAAGGGAGAGAAAGAGAGGCATAGGGAGGGATAGAGGGAGAAAGTGAGAGAGTAAGGGAGAGGGAATGTGTGGGAGAGCAAGGGAGAGGGAGGAGGGAGAGGGAGGAGGAAGGAGGGAGAGGGAGAGGGAGAGGGAGAGAGAGAGGGATTGAGGGATTATGGGATTGTGAGAGGCGAGAGGAAGAGATAATATAAGAGAGAGAGGGAAAGGGTGAGAGAGGGAGAGAGCAAGGGAGAGAGGGGGTAGATAGATAGAAGGAGGGAGAGAGAGGAAGGGTAAGATAAAGGGAGGGAGAGAGAGGGAGAGTGGTAGTAGTGAGAGGGAGAGAAAGGAAGGGAGAGTGGGAGAGGGGAGATAGAGGAGGGATAAAGAGGGAGGGGGAGGAAAAGAAGGAGTGGGAACGAAAGTGAGAGAGGGAGAGAGTAAGGGATAGAGAAAGAAAGGGAGGGAGAGTGGGAGTGAGAGAGGCAGAGAGGGAGAGGGAGAGAAAAGGAGAGAGGAAGAGTGAGAGAGTGGAAAGGGAGAAAGAAAGCAAGAGAGAGAGGGACAAAGATAGAGTAATAGAGATAGAGAGGGAGAGTAAGATAAAGAGAGGGAGATCGAAAGAGGGAGGGAGATTGGGATCAAGAGAGAGAGGGAGAGTAAGATAAAGAGAGGGAGAGAGAGGGAGATTGGGATCGAGATAAAGAGGGAGAGAGAAAAAGAGAAGGAGAGAGAGGGAGTGGAGGGAGAGAAAGAGAGAGGGAGAAGGAGAGAAAAAAGGAGAGAGAGGGGGAGAGAGAAAGAGAGGGGAGAGAGAGGTGGAAGAAGAGAGAGCGGGAATGAGTAAATAGGAGAGGGTGAGAGAGAGTGAGGGAGAGAGAGATAGGTACAAAGAAAGAGATAGAGAGCATAGGAGTTAAGAGAAAAGGAGAGGGAAGAGAGAGAGAGGTTGAGGAAGAGGGAAAAAGAAGGGTGAGAAAGGAAGAATAAGAGGGAGACAAGGAAATTAGGAGAGAGAGGGAGATTGAGAGAGAGAGGATGATGGAGAGAGTGAGACAAAGAGGGAGATGAAGGGAGAGAGGATGGGAAAGAATGGGTGACAGGTAGAGAGAGATAAAGATATGGGTATGGTGACAAAGGGAGAAAGAGAGGGAGAGAGAGAGAGAGGGGGAGAGATAGAGAGAGAGGGATAGAAAGGGGGATAGAGGAAGAGAGAGGTAGAGAGAGATGGAGTAGGAGGGAGATGAGGAGAGATAGAGGTTCTCTCCCTCCTTCTCCTAATCTCTCACTCAACCTTTAACTCGCCTTCCCTCTCTTTCTCTCCCCTCCTATCCCCTGTCATTCTCTTTCTCTCCCTCTCTCCTTCTCCCACTCCATCTCTATCTCCCTCTCTCTCTCTCTCTCCCCTCCCTCTCTCCCTCTCTCGTTTTCACTCTCCCTATCTCCCTCTCTATCTCTTCCTCTTCTATATCCCTTTCTCACTCTCCCTCTTACCCTCCCTCTCTCCCTCTATCTCCCTCCTCTCTCCCCCTTCCTATCTTTTTCTCTACCTCCCTCTATCTCCCTCTTCTCTCCCTCTTCCTATCTTTCTCTCTCTCTTCCTCCCTCCCTCTCTACCCCTCTCTCCCTCCCTCGCTCACTCTCTCACTCTCTCCCTCTCTCCCTCTCCCTCTCCCTCTCCTTCTTTCTCTCTCCTTCCTTCTCTCTCTCGTTCCCTCACTCCCTCTCTCCTTCTCTCCTACTCTCTTTCCCTCTCTTTCCCTCTCTTTCCCTCCTAATCTCTCTCTCCCACCTTCTCTCTCTATCGCTATCTCTTCCCCTCTCTCTCACTCTCTCTCAATCTTTTTCTCCCTCTCTATGGCCCTCCCTCCTCTCTCTCCTTATCTCCTTCTACCTCTCCCTCTCTCTTCTCCCTCCTCTCTCTTCGTATCTCCTTCTAGCTCTCCCTCTCTCTCCTCCCCCTTTCTCTCCTTATCTCTTTCTACCTCTCCCTCTCTCTTCTCCTTCCTCTCTCTCCCATGCTTCCTATCCCTCTCTCTTCCTCTCCCACACACTCTTTCTCCCCCTTTTTTCACTTTCTATCTCTCTTTTTCTACCTTTATCCCTCTCTCTCTCAATCTCTCTTGCCCTTCTTCCCTCCGTCTCCCTCTCTCCATCTCTCTTCTCCTTCTACTCTCCTTTTATCTCTCCCTCCCTTCCTTTTTCCCCATTTCCTTCTTTCTCCCGCCTTTTCTCAATCTCTCCCACTCTTTTTCTCTCTCTCGCCTCTCCCTCCCACTCTTTTTCTCTTTCTCTCCCTCTCCCTCCCACTCTTTTTTTCCTCTCCTTCTCTCCAACTTTCTCCCTCTTTATCCCTTTTTTCTCCTCTCTCCTTCTCTCTCTTCCTCCCTCCCTTCCTTTCTCTCTCTTTCCCTCCCTTTCTCTCTCCCCCACTCTTTCTTACTTTCACTCTATCCCTCTGTCTCTCCCTCCTAATATTTTCCACCCTATCCCTCTCTCTTTGTCCCTTCCTCTTTTGCTCTCTTTGTCTCCTCCTCTTTGTCACTCCTCTCTTTCTCCTTCTCCCTCTCCGTCTCTTCCACTCCATCTCCCTTTTTATCTCTCCCTATCTCCTTCCCCTCTCTCTCTCCACCTTTTCCTCTCTCGCCTCTACCTCACCCTCTCTCTCCCCTTCTCTATCCCTCTCTCTTCATCCCTCTCTCTCCCTCTCCTCCTCTCTCTCTCCCCCTTATTCCTTCTCTCCCCTTCCTCTATCTCTCTCCTACCCTCTATCTCTCTCTCCTCTTTTCCTCTCCCTCTCTTTCCCTTTGTCTCTTTTTATCATTCTCCCATGGTCTCCCCCTCTACCTCTCTCTCCCCCTTTCTTCCTCTCTCAATTTCTACCTTTCTCTATCTCTCCATCTCTAGCTTTTTCTCTCTCTCTCCCTCCCCCTCTCCCTCTCTCCCTATCTCTCTCTCTCTTCATATCTCTTTCTTCTATTATCGCTCTCTCTTTCCTCTCCCTCCCCTCTTATCCCTTTCTCTCTCCCCCTCTAAGTCTCACTCCCTCGCTCTCTTTCTCTCTCTCCCTTCTTAATCTCTCCTTTTCTCTCTCTTTCTCCCTCTCTCCATCTCCCTCTTTTTCACTATCTCCTTCCCCCTCGCTCCTTCTCTCTTCCATAACTCTCTCATGCTATCTCTCTATCTCTCTCCCACCTCTCTCACCCTCTCCCCGTCTCTATCTCTCTCCCACCTATCTCACCCTCTCCCATTCTCTCCCTCACTCCCTCTCATCCCTCCCTTTCTCCCTTTCATCCCTGCCTTCCTTCCCTTCTCTCTCCCTCTCTCTCCCATTCTCTCTCCTTGCTCTTTTTATTCCTCTATCCAACACTCTCTCCCTCTCTCTCCCCTCTCAATCTCGGCCTTTGTCTCACCTTGCTCCTTTTGTCTCCCTCCCTCTATCTCTTTCTCTCCTCTCTATCCCTTTCCCTCTCTCTTTCTGTCCCTCTCCCTCTCTCCCTCTTCCTTCATCCCTCTCTCACTCTCCCCTTATCTATACCCCTTTATCTCTCTCCCTCTCTTAGTTTCTCCCTCTCTCCTAATCCTATTCTTTCTCTCGCTCCCCACCCCCCACTCTCTCTCCACTTGTCTCTCCATCCCTCTCTCTCCTTATCTCTCTCCCTCTCTTTCCTCTCTTTCCCTATCTCTCCTTCTCTTTCTTCCCTTTGCTTTCCCCATCTACCTCTCACTCCCTCTCTCTCTCTTTCTCCAATCCTCTCTCTATCTCTCCCATTCTCTCGCCTCATTTTCCCTCTCCCCCTCTCCCTTTCTTTCTATCTCTCCCTCCCCCTCACTCCCTCTCTCTACCCTCACTCTATCCCCCCTCTCTTTTTCTCTCTCCCCCTCTCTCTCTCCCTATCTCTCTCCCTCTTTCTTACACTCTCTCTCCCTTTCTATCTCTCTCTCCTTCTCTATCCTTATCTCTCACTCTCTCTCCTCGCTCTCTTTATCCCACTCTTCATCTCTTTCTCCCTCCCTTTATCTCTATCCCTCATTCTCTCTCCCTCCTTTTCTATATCCCCCTCTCTTTGTCTATTTCTCTTCTCCTCTCGCTCCCTCTTCCTTCTCTCTCCTTGTCCTTTTCTCTCTCCTCATCCTTTTCTCTCTCCTCCTCCCACTTTCCCTATCTCCCCATCCATTGTTCACTCTCTCCCCTAACCTATTTTTCTATCCCCTTATCTCTCTCCTTCTATCTCCCTCTTGATTTTCCTCTCATTCTCCATCCACATCTCCTTATCTCCCTCTGCCTCTCCCGCTTTCTCTATCCTCTCTCCCTCCCTCCCTCCCTCCCTCTTTCTCCCCCTCTTCCTCTCCCTCTCTCTATCCCTTTCTCTATCTCCCATGCTTCATATCCCTCTCTCTCCCTTTTTTTCCCTCTCCCATACCATCTCTCTCTTCTCCCTCTATCCTTCTCTCTCTCACTCTCTCCCTTTCTCGCCCTCCCTTTCCATCACTCCCTCTCTCTTTGCCTCCTACTCTCCCTTCGTCACTCCCTCCCTTCCCTTCTCTCTCTCTATCTCCTTTTCTCTCCCCTCTCTCACACTCTCCCATCCACTTTCTCTCCCCTCTCTCTTTCCCTCTCTCCCTCTCTCTCTCCCTAATCCCCTTCTCTCTCCCTTTCTCCCTCCATTGCTCCCTCTCTCTCACCCTCACTCTATCTTCCTCCATCTCTCCTCATTTCTCTCTCCCACACTTTCTTACTTTCACCCCGTCCCTCTTTCTCCCCCTCTTCCTCTCCCTCTCTCTATCCCTTTCTCTATCTCCCATGCTTCATATCCCTCTCTCGTCCCTTTTTTTCCCTCTCCCATACCATCTCTCTCTTCTCCCTCTATCCTTCTCTCTCTCACTCTCTCCCTTTCTCGCCCTCCCTTTCCATCACTCCCTCTCTCTTTGCCTCCTACTCTCCCTTCGTCACTCCCTCCCTTCCCTTCTCTCTCTCTATCTCCTTTTCTCTCCCCTCTCTCACACTCTCCCATCCACTTTCTCTCCCCTCTCTCTTTCCCTCTCTCCCTCTCTCTCTCCCTAATCCCCTTCTCTCTCCCTTTCTCCCTCCATTGCTCCCTCTCTCTCACCCTCACTCTATCTCCCTCCATCTCTCCTCATTTCTCTCTCCCACACTTTCTTACTTTCACCCCGTCCCTCTTTCTCCCCCTCTCAATATTTTCCACCCTCTCACTCTCTCTTTGTCCCTTCCTTTCAAGCTCTCTTTCCCCCTCTTTGTCACTCCCCCTTGCCCTCTCTCTCCCTTCCTCTACCCCTTCTCTCCCCCTCTCTTCCTCTCTCTCTCCCTCTCCCTCTCCCTCTCCCTCTCCCTCTTCCTCTTTATCCTTCTCTCTCTCCCTCTACTTCTTGCTTTCACTCTATCCCTCTTCTGTCCCTCTTAATATTTTCCACCCTCTCCCTCTCTCTTTTTCTTCCTCCCTCGCTCCCTCTCTCTCTCTCTCTCTCTCCCCCTCTCTTTATGGCTCACCTTTTCTTCCTCTCCCTATCTCTCCCTCACATGTTATAGCATTTAGGTATACGTTTATCCATGCATTTAGGTCGTAAGCTATGTATAGCTTATGTTTAACATATTATAGCATGTTTTTGTTTATATATGATGAATGTAAACAACCTTATAGCCTAGACATGCATGTACAAAGTTTATTTTGAATGAAATATATTTTTCATTGCCTTTAATATTTTGGTATCCTACATAAAGCATTCATAATGTGTTCACATAGCTAAACCCTTAGTTTTTGTCTGTAAAGCCACTAGACAAGTAGGCTTTCATGAATCACAACAAATTTAGGCTACCATAGACGTAGGTCGCCTAGATACGGTTTGGGTCAATGAAATTTCTAAGGCACGATACAAGTTTTCCATTGACAAAAAGTCCCGGATACAAAATGATTTTTTAAGTACACTTTCAAGCCAAATGTCTTCCGCTATGAATGACATGTCACATGAATGATTCTAGGTCATAGGGCATCGATGCGCATTCAACGAGCACAAGACGTGGCCACGGTGTGCCTAGCCAATGCCGAATACATACGCCGTAGTTGCATCTAGTGCTTTACGAATATTTGACGAGTATCATAGCATTCCAACCTCTCTTTTAAGGCTTGAGGCATTACATAATGGTATCGAGCAAGTTGGTTTAGTAGGCTAAGAAAGTACATGCAAACTTTAGCTTTGGCAATGTATTAATGCTTAAGCGATTAAATTTTATTGGATATGAAATTGTGAATTTTGCTTAGCAAGTATAAGTGTTTCTCTCATGATGAAATATGTGATATATTTGGATGCTTAATGAATTTATAACTTTTTAACTTGAAGAATTACTTAGCATGCTTTGATGTTACCAATATTGTTGAATGTGCTTGTGTGTTGCATTATGCATTAAGGTGATAATATTGAAATGGCTATAATTAAAACAACATGGTGAAGAAAAATCACAATGGTGAGGGTGTGACAAAGAAAAATCACAATGATGACGGGTCAAGTCATAGGGTTATCCATCATGAAGGGAATAATGGATCTATAAATAATGGGAATGGGGTAAGTTAATTTCGAGGATTGAATTTTTATAAGTAGGGAGATTGGAACAACCTAGACTTTTGACTTAGCATATGCATACTTGTGTGTGTTTAGCTTATTGCCTAATTAATTTGCTTGATGTCAATGCTTAAATTTTTCTATGAGTTAAGACATGCTAGATTCATTGTCGAAAACAATAGTGTCTCGACGTGCTAGTTTTGTTATCAAAATTGCCACTCTAAGAAAAGCTTTATAGACTTATTCGTTGTCGCTAACAAGTTTTATGTCTTATCTTATGTTTTGCTACCAAATGCCATGCTAGTATGCTATGTGAAATTGTTACCCGAAATGACTAAATCTAAACATGCCATTTTTTGGTAATGAAAAATGCCGTATTAGGACATTCTAGTTTACATCAAGAAAAACTATCACTATCATGGCATCAGCTTTTCATTGATAAATTTTATATCCAACCAAACATATTAATATATTAGTCCGTTTATTATGAAAATCACACAATGACATATTAAGTGTGATTTGGGCTAAATTAAAGGACTTGATAGCATGGATTGAATATTTGAGAAGGACTTACCTTTTTCTTGAGTTAGTGGAATGCTAGGACCATCATGCATTGCATGGGTGACTTGGCCAAGAAGGTGTCATCCTCTAGAATTTTAGGTCGTTTTCTATTGCATTGCTGCCCTATATAAAGAGAGGGTGAGACCATGGTTGATTATTTTGGCCATTTGAAAATTTTATAAGGGAAAAAGGACAATTGCTTGAGTGGGTGCTCGTTGTAACTTACTAGAGTTGTCGCTAGTTTTGGCTAGGTGCAAGGAAGGGCTATTAAGGTCTTTTGAAGCATTTCCTATCTCCTAACTCTTGACCAAGTATGTGTAATTCATTCAATTACATTACAAAACCTAGGTTCAAGCATTTTTGACATGTTAAGCTTAAATTTTGCTATGTTTGTGTGTTAGATAAAAAAGGGGTTAAACCTTGTTGCATGTGGACTAAGGATTGACCACTAAGCCTAGAATTGTAATGTAAACCCTAGTCAAATATTGGATGAACTTGGTATGCCTTTGTGGTCGAATAGAATGCTTGAATTGCTTGATTATATTTTTCCGAAATTGCTTGATTGTATTCTATCAAATTTTTTTAGCTTAGTTTGTGATTCTCGCTGAAATGTTGAACTATGTGGCTTCCATACTTGGCTTGTGATTCCGCCAAAATTTTGAATTGTATGATTGCCATGCTTGGCTTGTGATTCTGCCAAAATGTTGAATTGTATGGCTACCATGTTTTGCTTCGAATTTACTATCGAAATATTGATTATGTGGCTACCATGTTTTACTTGAGATTTTGCCAAACTTTTGATATTATGGTAGCCATGTGTTGCTTGAATGAATTTTGAATTTTAGTAGTGTGAGGGCAATTAGACATGTTTAATATGTTAGCTTCGTGAATGATAACATGTTGTAAATTAACTTAGTACATAGAGGTTATTAGCACGACTACGTTGTCTTGAATTTATTGATGATATTTAGTTGCTCAAGCATGAAAAGGCATATGTGCATGGCATAGCATTGGTTTTCATGATGCATGTTTTAAATAAGAAAAGAAGTCATGTGCATGAACATGGAAAGGTCACCCACGGGAATGATCCGGTGTATACCTAAGGGCCGAACACAAAGAGGCCACCCATGAGAATTATCTAGTGTATATCCAAGGAGTGGTCCTAGACTAGATGTTGTCTAGTTTCATGGTTTTCGTCATGGTTTTAAAAGAAGATCGAATCAAACATTCGATAGGGAATGTTTGAAAGAGGAAAATGAATTTGGTCATGAAAATATGCTTTAATAAACTCATGCATGGTTGCACTTGCCGAGCGTTAGCTAATTACGTATGTCTTATAGTGTAGGTGATCGTAACAATGCTTGTAAATAGGTCGTCGAGAAGATGGTGATGCTAGATACTTTTGGAGTTTGCCAAAAGGTGTACTTTTATCTAGGTAATTAGGTCGTAGGCTATGTATAGCTTATGTTTACATGTTATAACATGTTTTTATTTATATATGCTGAATGTAAATAGCCTTGCAACCAAGACAAGTACGTACAAAGTTTATTTTGAATGAAATAAAAATATTATGTCCAAAGCATGTGTCCTTTTATTTTTTATTTCCTTTAATATTTTTGTATTCTACGTAAAGCATTCATAATGTGTTCACGTAGCTAGACTCTCGCTTCTGCTATGAAGTCACTAGAAAGTAGGCTATTGGTAAGTATAATTTATAAGCATATTTTATCTAAACGTGGAGCTTGAATTTTGTTAATTATGTGTGTAATTTATGTTTCATTTGATATAAATTAATTCCCATGTACTTTAAATTTGTAGGTACAAAGAATTAAGAGAATACTAAAGAAGTAAGGCAAAAACAAGGAATGAAAGGAAAATAAAAACCAAAAGCAAGGATTAAAGAGTAAAGAGAAAAAAAGTGTTTGACTTGGACATTACAAAAAGCCATTCATCCTATTCTAAAGGAAGACTTACGTGGTGGAATAGAAGAAAAGAGTTATAGGCATAGTAAAACGGGGAGAAAGAATGACATAAGAGAGAAAGAAAATAAAGAAATAGGAAGTTGTACCAAAAAAGCTAAAAAAGCCAAAGAAAGCGATTTGCATGGATTAAAGCATATAGATTGCAATATAAAAGGCTTGGCACTTGAACTGTAGTGGGGGAGGATTGTATAGCTAGAGAAAAGAAGAAAATTAGAGACAATAGCTAAAAGAAAAAAAAACTATAGAAGTATACGGATTCATTAGACAAGTAATTGAATTTTCTTTAATTATTACTCTAATGGATTATCGATGTGATATTTTATTTTCAAATCTAATAAATTTCTTTATGGAGAGATAAACTCGTTAAGTTAGAGATGGATGATTTTAATTCTTATTCTATGTGATTAATTATTTTTCTAAACTCGAACTCGATTCTTGATGTATGATGAATTTATATTGTTGTGTTTAATGCTTTAAGAGAGTGATCACCTTTTATTGATTTAATGACATGTGCTTGAGCCTAAGAGGGAATTGTATATGTTAGATCATAATAATATAAATCACTAGTTTACTATTAATCAAAGGACAACTAGATCTAGTGTGATAATGGAAAAGAGAAGTGCGTGATGGCATATTTATTTTACATTAGAGGATTCCATTGATTCTAATGCATTTAGATCTTATTTAAGTCACATAGAAATATGGATGACTTGTTAGGTGAAGAATAGAGTTAATCCGACTAGAGATAACTTATTAACTTATTTAGGGAATTCCATCGTCACATATATTAAGATGGACTTTAAGGTGGTTTGTGAGTTGAGATAATAAAATTAATTGCATGAGTTAGAATTAAATAAATCTATCCCTAGCTACTTCCATATCATCTTAATAGTAATTTTTAATTTTGTAATTTTAGAATACAATTTTAATTTAATTTTTATTCTTTTACTTGTTTTGATTAATTAAATTTATTCTAAGTTAGATAATTTTAGCAAGTGCAATTTAATTCCGCATGGGAACAATACTTTCTTACCCTTTATTGCATAATTAGATAGGATTTATTGCTTATCTAATTATGTTAAAAAAGAACTAAAAAATTTTTGACACCGTTACCAAAGAACTATAATTGCATAGTGAGATTTATAATTGAATTAAGATTGAATTGTAACATAGCTTTATTTTTATTTATTTTTTATTTGTAATTTTTATTCATCCTTTTCTTTTGCATTTTTTAGTTCTTATGAGTTGTAGGTTTGCTAGTGCATGACTTGCACTAGTAGTGGCAAACTTGCAGGTTTTGATCCCGATATTGAAAGAACATTTAGAGAACATTTGAGAGAGCGAGAAAAGGAGCACAATGGAAAATGATGAAAACAAGGAGTAAGTAGACATGAGAACTTTGATTGGGTATGCCACACCATCCTTGGAGGGAACAACCTCAAGTATTGGAAGGCCAGTTGTTGGTGCTAACAATTTTAAGATCAAACCGGCCATTATTCAAATGATCCAAACTAATGTGCAATTCGGTGGATTACCTAACGATGATCCTAATTTGCATATTACTAATTTTCTTGAAATTTGTTATACTTTTAGATTTAATGATGTCAATCCCGATGCTATTAGACTTAGAATATTTCCATTTTCTCTTAGGCATAAAGCAAAACATTGATTATTGTCTCTTTTTGCAGGATCGATCGAGTACTTAGAATGATATGGCTCGTAAATTTCTATCTAAATTCTTTCCACCCTTAAAAACTACTAGATTTAGGAATGACATAACCACTTTTTTTCCATTTGATGCTGAGTCTTTATATGAAGATTGGGAAAGGTTTAAAGACCTTCTTAGAAAGTGTCCTCACCATGGCTTACCCGTATGGCTTCAAGTGCAAAATTTTTATAATGGTATTAACTCTTCTAATCATTCTATGATTGATGTAGTTGTAGGTGGTAATATTATGGGGAAGACTCCAAATGATGCTTTTGATTTATTGGAAGAGATGGCTACTAACAGCTAGCAATGGCGGTAATAAGAGAAATGTAAAAAAAGGAAGTGGTATTTATTCGAGTAGATTCATTTACTTCTCTAAATGCCCAAATTGTTGCTCTTAGTAAGAGAATAGATTCAATGGGAGTTATTGCAAATTCTAATCCTTATGATTTATGTGGACAATTAAGCCATGATAGTGCAACTTGTTAGGTGGGTAATCCATTTGTGTCCGGATAAGCTAATTTTGTTTCAAATGCTAACAAAACAGGTTTTAACTCGTACTCCAATTCTTACAACCTTGGATGGAGGTGCCATCCAAACTTTGGAGAAATGATCAATCAAGAGGGCCTCCCGGCTTTAGAGCACTAGCACCACCTCAATAGGAGAAAAAGTCTAAGTTAGAGGATCTAATGTCCAAATTTGTTTAGAATACTAATGCCGAGTTTCAAAGCCAAGAGGCATCTATTAAAAAATTAGAAGTAGAGATTGGACGGTTAGCTACCATGATGGCTAAGAGACAATAAGGAGGCTTGCTAAGCAATACCGAGAAAAACCCAAGAGATCAAGTCAAGGTCATCACCTTAAAGGCGGGAAAACAAATAGGGTATTTTGGTAAGGGTGAAGAAGAGGAAAGAGCAGTCCTTAGTGATGATCTTATTGATAAACAATACATTATGGAGGATAAAGAACCGAAGAGGAAACTCTTCACATACCCAAATGTCAAACCATATAAACATTCTATTCCTTTTCCTAAGAGACTTTCACAAGCTAATCTTGAGAAGAAATTTTTTAAATTTTTAGAGGTTTTTAAGAAGTTGCATATTAACACACCTCTTTTAGATGTTATTTTGTAGATGCCTAGTTATGCTAAATTCTTGAAAGATCTAACTGTTAACAAGAGGAAAATGGAGGAATTTGAGACTCGTAAAGCTGAATGAAGAATGTTCCTCAATTATTCTCAACAAGTTACAACCAAAGATGAAAGACCTAGGGAGTTTCTCTATGCCTTGTACTATTGGTAATATTACTTTTGAAAAGGTATTATGTGATCTAGGAGCTGGCATTAATTTAATGCCTTTCGTGATTTTTGCAAAGCTTGGAATGAAATATCCTTTACCCACTACTATTTCTCTACAATTAGCTTATAGAAATATCGGATATGCTAGGGGAATAATAGAGGATGTTTTGGTTAAAGTTGATAGGTTTATTTTCCATTTTATTTATTGTGCTTTGACATGGAAGATGATGTTAATATGCCTCTAATTTTGGTTAGGCAATTTTTAGCAACTAGGGGAGCTTTAATTGATGTTAAAAGAGGGGTGATTAGCTTTAGGATTCAAGATGAAGAAGTGAGTTTTAATGTTTTTGAGGCTATGAGAAATTATAACAAGGATGAAAAAGCTTTTAGAATTGATGTGGTAGATCAATTAGTCAATGAGGATTTGTAGTTGTATAAAGTTGACAATGCTACTGATTTTTGTGTTATGCATGCTTTAAATATGAAGGATGAAATCCTAGAAGAAAAAGTAAGGTAGGCCATGAACTTTATAGGATAGAAACCTAGGCAAGCCGATGCTAAAGTAGAAAGAATTTTGGCATTGGATGTTGTTAACACTTTGTAAGCTGAATCATCAAAAAATGAATCTCCGACTTTAGAATTGAAGATGCTTCCTTCTCATTTAAACTATATTTACTTGGGAGACTCACAAACTTTACCTATTAAAGTATCTTCTTCTTTGATAGGACTTGAGCAAGAAAAACTAATAAGGGTGCTTAGGGAGTATAAGAAGGCCATTGGGTGGAGCATTGAAGATATTCGAGGAATAAACCCATCGGTGTGTATGCACAAGATCCTTATGGAGGAGAATCACCAACCGATGGTATAAGCTCAAAGGAGACTCAACCCAAACATGAAAGAGGTAGCAAAGAAAGAGATCATAAAATGGATTGATGTAGGTATTATCTTTCCTATATCCGAGAGTTATTGGGTTAGTCTAGTTCATGTAGTAACTAAAAAGGGTGGGACCACGAGTTGTGAGAAATGAGAATAGTGAGCCGATCTCCCCTAGGACAATTACAAGTTGAAGGATATGCATAGATTATAAGAGATTGAATGAAGCCACTAGAAAAGATCATTTTCCTCTACCCTTCGATCAAATGATAGAAAAACTAGTAGGATAAGAGTTTTACTATTTTTTAGATGGTTATTTAGGATATCACCAAATACCAATTGCACCGGAGGACCAAGATAAAACCACTTTCACTTGTCCTTATGGTATGTTTGCTTTTAGGAGAATGCCATTTGGATTATGTAATGCTCTTGCAACTTTTCAAAGATGCATGATGCCTATTTTTTTCATTTCATTGCTAATTTTGTGGAGGTTTTCATGGATGATTTCTCTATTTTTTGGTGTTTCCTTTGATGTTAACAAGTATGTTCACATAATTTAATTTTGGTGCTTAAGAGATGTGAGGAAACAAATCTTGTGCTTAATTGGGAAAAGTGTCATTTCATGGTTAAAGAAGGCATAGTGCTACGTCATAACGTATCCTTTAAGGGTATTGAAGTGGATCGAGGAAAAATTCAATTGCTTGAAAAACTTCAACCTTTTAAGTCTCTAAAAGATTTTAGAGGATTTTTAAGAAATATTGGCTTTTACGGACAATTCATTAAGGATTTTTCTAAAATTGTCAAACCTTTAACACACTTGTTAGAGAAAGATGTGACTTTTGTGATTGATGATGATTGTATGCATGCCTTTAATTGCTTGAAAGACAAATTGACTTATGCTCCTATTGTTGCTGCTCCTTATTGGGACTTGCCCTTTGAAATATATGTGATGGGAGTGAAGATACTTTGGGTGTGTTTTAGGACAAAGAAAAGATAAAAAATTTCACACCATTTATTATGCATGTAGGACAATGAATGAAGCATAAAGAAGGTATACCATAACCGAAAAAGAATCACTTGCTACCATATTTCCTTCAAAAAGTTTAGATCGTATCTTCTTTTGTCTAAGGTTATTGTATTCACCGATCATTCGGGACTAAAATATTTTCTTACTAAGAAAGAGTCTAAACCTAGGTTGCTTAGATGGATTTTACTACTTCAAGAATTTGATCTATAGATTAGGGATAAAAAGGGCATTGAAAATTTGATAGCCGATCATTCGTCTAGATTAGATGGGGAACATGTAGAATTAATGATTGATAAAACTTTGCATGATGAATTCCTAGATGAAAGGTTGTGCTTCATTAAGGTACGTCTTTGCCTTGGTATGGTGATTTTATGAACTATCTTAAATGTGATATTTTTTCTTCTAATCATTCTTTCTATCGGAAAAATGTTAGGCATTATTTTTGGGATGAGCCTAATCTTTATAAGGAATGTAATGATGGTATGATTTGAAAAATGTGTACCAAGAGAGGAAATGATGAGTATTCTCAATTTTTCTCACGATAAGGAAGTAGGTGGACATCATAGAGCAACAAAGACGACTCAATGGTGTTTCGATGAGGATTTTATTGGTTCACACTATTCAAAGATCGCCACAGTTATGTAAGTGCATGTGACAAATGTCAAAAATCAAGTAATATTTCTAGATGAAATAAAATGCCCTTAAATAATATTCTAGTTTGTGATATCTTTGCTGTTTGGGGCATTGATTTTATGGGTCCTTTTCTAAGTTCTGTCAATAATTCATACATACTTGTCATAGTGGATTATGTGCATAAATGGGTAAAAGCTATTACTAGTCCTACTAATGATGCTAAAGTCGTAGTAGAATTCTTAAAGAAAAATATTTTGACTAGATTTGGCACACCTTGGGCTATCATTAGTGACGAAGGCACACACTTTACGAATAAAAAATTTGATGGTTTGTTGTTTAATTATGGTGTCCCTCGTAAGATTGCTACTCCTTATCAACCACAAACTAGTGGACAAGTAGATGTCTCTAATAGGGAATTGAAGAGAATTTTAGAAAAAACTATCCATATGTCTAGGAAGGATTGGTCACTTAAATTAGATGATGCATTTTGGGCTTATAGGACAACATTCAAGTCTCTTATAGGAATGTCGCATATCGTTTGGTTTTTGATAAGGCTTGTCATTTACCGGTGGAACTTGAACACAAAGCATATTGGGCTGTGAAATTGTTAAATTTTGATTTACAAGATATAGGAAAGAAAGGCTTCTCTAGTTGAATGAGTTGGAGGAATGGCGACATCAAGCTTATGAGAACTCTAAGATATATAAAGAAAAAAAAAGCTTGGCATTATGCTCTCATTAATCCTAAGGAGTTCGAGTAGGTGACAAGGTCCTTCTTTTCAATTCTAGGTCGAGGTTGTTTCTGGGAAGTCGAAATCAAGGTGGAGTGGTCCTTATGTGATTAAAAAAGTGTTTTCTCACGGAGCTATAGAGATTTCTCAAGGGAACAAGGAAGCTTTCAAAGTCAATGGGCATAGACTCAAACTTTATATAGAGAATTTCAACTTCTCGATTGGAACAAAAAATTCTCTCTTAAGGGATTCTTGAACAGTCGAAAGTCGAGCGAACAATGTTAAACAACAATGCTTATTGGGAGGCAACCCAAGAATGTCTATTCATCCATCACCAAATTTGTTTTCTAATTATTTCTACTTTTAATTTTATATGTCCATGATTTGTTGATTTTGTACATTAGATTAGGGACAATGTAAAGTAAAAGTGCTAGAGGAAGATTTCATATTTTTAATTTTTAGTTAGAATTTTAGTTATTTTTTTATTTATTATTTGTTTTATAAGTATGCAAAATAATAATAATAATAAATAAATAAATCATTGTGTGTTAGGTACTTTTTAATGATATCAAGATTTGTGTAAGTAATAAGCAAAAGTCAATTAAGTTTTAAAGTTACATAACATGATTGGATAAATTGTCTTGCAATTTGAGGTTGATTAATATAGTGATTGATTTAAGAATGGTAGTGAATTGAATTTGGTAGACATAACCTACGAGATTTTGAGCCTATAAGATTCAACATTAATATCAATCTCTACTTCTTGCATGTGATATTCCATGGATTTGTTACTCTAAAACTTTCTTTGATTCTTGTTGAGATTACATTGACACATGCATCCATAAATATGATAAAGGTCATCTTTGAAGTTGCCATTTTAGCCTAAACAACCTACCATATAATTTACCATTGATGAGCCTCTTTGAGCTTGACCTTTCTTGTTGTGAAATCTATTGCAAGCCTTTAACTTGAAAATAAACGTCTTTACCTCACCTTAGGTATTAGTAGAGCATTTGAATTACTAAGTGGGATGGATTCAAACAAGTGTGGGGGTATAGATTCAAAGAAGAATAGGTTAGTTGTTTTGGTTGAATTGTTTGGAAAAGATGGAGGTGGAGGTTTGTTATTCCTACTTAAGACATCAATTTCATGAGAAAAGTTTGAGTAAAAACATGACATGAAATACAAACTTGAACAAGTGTCGAGAGGATCAAACAATGTCGGATTGGGCTGATTTTTGGATAGTAGCTTTGTTTATCCCTTATTTAATTTCTGGTAAATTTTTAGAATTTTTTGATGAGTAGAGATATGGTTTCGACCTATGGAAATACTTGGGCTCGTTCTAGAAATACGAGAATAATTATTTTCCTCAAAGAGAGAGAGAGAGAGAGAGAGAAGAGAAAATAAATGTGTCATGCTTGTCCATGTAATATTTAAAGAAAATGTGTGATGATGTTCATGTGCTTAAGAAGAAGGAAGAAAGTATGAGGAAGTTGATAAGTGTTTGAAATTTAGGATGATAGGTTTTGGGTTCTAATGGTTTTATTTACCCAAGTTTATTAGTCAAATGCTCTATTAATTTCTTTGGTTTCACAATCTCATCATAAAAATTCCTTACCTTTACTTAACCACATTACAACCTATTGAGAAGTTGTTTGATTTGTATTATGCATGTGATCTAAGTAGTGGAGAGTTGAGATGATAAGCAAGCCTATGGTAGTACAATTTTATGGAATGAAGTTCGAGTGAAATACTTGCCCTAAACACTTGAGAGTTGGAGAGTTTATCTTGTGAGGGTCTACCCAATTAGTTTACTCTGTTTTGAAAGAAATTACAATATTGATTGATTTTTAAGTTGTTGAGATAATTGATTCATGATGTGTTATCAATTTTTAAGATTTTTATTGCCTTTGTGTTTATGACTTTACAAATTATGATATCATTGAAGAGTATTTATACATGCATAAAATGTATATAAAGATTTTTTGGGTATATCTTCCGCAAACCCTCACGAGACATAACCCGTCTACTAGGGGTGACCTAAGGGTTTAAAGGCTTGTTGCATATGCTAAATTCAATCATGATTCTTACGAAAGTGAGTTAGAATGTATTTAATTTCATGTAGTTAGTTTAGTTTGCTTTGTTGAGAATGGGCAAAAGATCAAGTGTGAGGGAATTTGATAAGTATAATTTATATGCATATTTTATTTAAACTTGAGATTGAATTTGTTAATTATGTGTGTAATTTATGTTTCATTTGATATAAATTAATTCCCATGTACTTTGAATCTGTAGGCACAAATAATTAAGAGAAGTCTAAAGAAGTAAGGAAAAAACAAGGACTAAAAGGAAAATAAAAATCAAAAGCGAGGATTAAAGAGTAAAGAGAAGACAAGTGTTTGACTTGGACACTAAAAAAAGCCATTCATCCTATTCTAAAGGGAGACTTACGTGGTGGAATGGAAGAAAAGAGTTATAGGCATAGTAAAAAGGGAAGAAAGGACGGTAGAAGAGGGAAAGAAAAATAAAGAAATAGGAAGTTGTACCGGGAAAGCTAAAAAGCCAAAGAAAGTGGATTTGCATGGGTTTAAGCATATGGATGGCAATATAAAAGGCTTGGCACTTGCACCGCAATGGTGGGGGTTGCTCGACCGGAGAAAATAAGAAAATTAGAGATGACGACGGAAGAAAAAAATATAGAACCATACAGATTCATTAGACAAGTAATTGAATTTTTTTTAATTATTACTCTAATGGATTGTTGATGTGATATTTTTAGATCCAATAAATTTCTTTATGGAGAGATAAACTCGTTAAGTTAAGAATGGATGATTTTAATTCTTATTCTATGTGATTAATTATTTTTCTCAACTCAAAACTCGATTCTTGATGTATTATGAATTTATATTGCTGCATTTAATTTTTTAAGAGAGTGATCACCTCTTATTGATTTAATGACATGTGCTTGAGCATAAGAGGGAATTGTATGTGTTAGATCATAACAACATAAATCACTAGGTTACTATTAATCGAAAGACAACTAGTTCTAGTATGATAATGGAAAAGAGAAGTGTGTGATAGCATGCTTATTTTACATTAGAGGATTCCATTGATTCTAATGCATTTAGATCTTAATTTAAGTCATATAGAAATATAGATGATTTGTTAGGTTAAGAATAGGGCTAATCCGACTAGAAATAGCCGATTAACTTGATTAGAGAATTTCGTCATCACATATATTAAGATAGACTTTAAGGTGGTTTGTGAGTTGAGATAATAAAATTAATTTCATAAGTTAGAATTAAATGATCTATCCCTAGGTACTTCCATATCATCTTAATAGTAATTTTTAATTCTAGAATTTTAGAATAGAGTTTGAATTTAATTTTTATTCTTTTACTTGTTTCGATTAATTCAACTTATTTTAAGTTAGATAATTTTAGTAGTGCAATTTAATTCCTCGTGGGAACGATACTTTCTTACCCTTTATTGATTGATTAGATTGGATTTATTTCATATCTGATTGTGTTAAAAAAGTAGTAACAACTATCATGAACAATGGCGAATTTAGGTAGTTGCGGATGCGAGCTACTCGGACGTAGTGTGGGTCAATAAAAATTCGATGCATGATTCTAGTTTTGTATCGACAAGAAGTGCCGGATAAGAAATGAGTTTTTAAGTAGGCTTTCAAGCCAAATGTCTTTCGCTATGCATTACATATCCCATGTATGGTTTTAGGTCATAAGGCATCGAGGCGTATTCGGTGAGCATATGATGTGGTCACGATGAACCCAACCATTACTAGCCACGTGCGTTGCGGTTGTAACCGATACTTCATAAATGTTCAATGCTCGTCATAGCATTCTAGCCTTCATTTTTAGGCATGGGTTGTTACACTCCCTCTCTCTCTCTCCCTTATAATATCTCTCTTTCAACCTCTCACTCTCTCTCCCTCCATCGCTTTCCCAGTCCATCTCTCTCTCCCCCATCTTTCTCACACCCTCTCTCTTTCCCTTCTCTCTCTCTCCCTTACCCTCTTTTCCTCTCCCCCTTTTACCATCTCTCTCTATATATATCTCCCTCTCTCTACCTCGCATCTTACCCCCTCTTCCTTTTTTTCTCTCTCTATCCCTCTCTCTCCCTCTCCCACTCTCTTTCTTCCTCTCTCCCTCTCCCTTTCTCTCAAACTCTCTCATACCCTCTCTCTCTCTCACTTTCTCCCTCCCTCAATCTCGCTGGCACTTTCTCTATTTCTCTCCCCCTCTTGCTCTCTCCCTCTATCCCCCTCCCTCTCTCTCTCCATCTCTCTTACTATCCCTCTCTCTATTCCTCCCTCCCTCGCTCCCTCTCTCCCTCTCCCCTCTCACTCACTCCCTCTCCCTCTCTCACACCCTCTTTATCCCCCTTTCTACTCCTTTCTCCCTCTCTTTCTCTCCTTCGTCACCCTCTCTCTCTCCTTCTTTCCCTCCTCCTCTTTCTCTCCTTTTCTATCTCCCTCTCTTTCCCTCTCGTATTGTGCCCCTCTTTGTCTCCCACCTTTTATTTCCCACTCTCTCTCTCCCTTTCTCCATCCCTCTCTCCCTCTCTCTCACCCCCTCTCCCTTACCTTCTCCCTCTATTCCACTCCCTCCCTTCCCCTCTTTCTCTCCTTTTCTGTCTCCCTCTCTTTCCCTCTCGTATTGTGCCCCTCTTTGTCTCCCATCTTTTATTTCCCACTCTCTCTCTCCCTTTCTCCATCCCTCTCTCCCTCTCTCTCACCCCCTCTCCCTTACCTTCTCCCTCTATTCCACTCCCTCCCTCCCCTCTTTCTCTCCTTTTCGTCTCCCTCTCTTTCCCTCTCGTATTGTGCCCCTCTTTGTCTCCCACCTTTTATTTCCCACTCTCTCTCTCCTTTCTCCATCCCTCTCTCCTTCTCTCTCACCCCTCTCCCTTACCTTCTCCCTCTATTCCACTCCCTCCCTCCCCCTCTTTCCCTCTCCAACTCTATCTCTCCCCTCCCTTTCTCTCACCCCCTCTTCTTTACTCCCTCCCTCCCTCTCATTCCACTCCCTCCCTCCCTCTCTTTCCCTCTCCAACTCTATCTCTCCCTCTCTCCTTCCCTTCCTCCTTCTTCCTCTCCCTCTCCTTCATCATTTATCTCCTCTTGCCTCTCTCTTCATCTCTCCCTCCCTCCCTCTTTCTCCCTCTCTCGCTCTTTTTCTCTCTCCCTCTAATCTTTACCTCTCCCTCTCTCTCCTCTACCCTCTCTCTCCCTTCCTCTTTCTTTCCCCTCTTTCTCCCACTCTCTATCCCTTTCTCACCCTTTTTTCTTATCCCTCTTTCACCCTCTCTCCCTCTCTCTCCCTCTCCTCCTCTCTCTCCCTTTCTCCTTCCCTCCCTCTTCTTATCTTCCACTCTTTCACCCTCTTTGTCTCTCTCCTACTCTTCTTTTCTCCCATTTTCTCCTCCTTTCACACACTTGTTTCTCTACCTTTCTCCCTATCCTACCCTCTCTTTATATCTCTCTCTCCCTTTCCCTTCCCTCTCCCTCTTTATCTCTATCTTTATCTCCCTCTTTCTCCCCCTCTCCCTCTTTCTCCCCCTCTCCCTCTTTCTCCATCCCTAGCTCTCCGTCCTTCCCTTTCCATTTTCCTCCCTCTCTCTCTCACTCTTTCTCTCGTTCCTTCCCCTCCTGCCTCCTCTCTCCCTCTCTCTCCTTCTCTTTCGCTCTATATCACTCTCTTTCTCTCTCCCTTTCTATCACTCTCTTTCCCTCTTCCTCTCTCTTCCTTTCTCCCTCATTCTCTTTATACCCCTTCCTCTCTCCCTCTCCTTTTCTCTCTTCCTCCTCTCCCCTTCTCTCCTCTCACACTCTATTTCCCTCTCCCTCTCTCTTCCCCTCTCTCCCCTTCTCTCTAACCTCGTTCTCTTACTCTCTCTCCTTCCTCCTCTCCCTTCCCTCATTCTCTTTACCTCTCCCTCCCACCTTCTCCTTTTCTCTTTCCTCCTTTCTCTCCTACTTTTTCACCCATGTCTTTCTCTCCCCTCTTCTCATTCTCTCCCTCTCTCCCTCTTTCTCCCTTCCTTTTTCCCTCTCTCCCTCTCTTACGCTCTATCCCTCTCTCACTCTCTCCCTCTTTCTCCCTTCCTTTTTCCCTCTCTCCCTCTCTTACGCTCTATCCCTCTCTCACTCTCTCCCTCTCCATCTCTCTTGCTCTCCCTCTCTCACCCTCTCTCACTCTCCCCTCTCTCACTCCCTTTCTCACTATTTTTCTCTCCCCTCTCTCTCCCCTTATTCCACTATCTCTCCCTCTCTCTTCCTCTCTCTCTCCCTCCCTCTTCTCCCTCCCTCTCTCACCCTCTACCTCTTTCCCACTCCCTTTCTCTCTCTCCCTTTCTTCATATCTCCCTCTATCTCTCTTTCTCTCTCTCAATCTTCCTTTTTCTCTCTCCCTCTCTCTCTTTCTATCACTATCTCCTCCTCTATCTCCCTCTCTCTCACTCCCTCCCCATCAGCTTCATTCTCTCCCCTTCACCTTCTCTTCCCCTTTTTTCTCTCTCCCTCCCTCTTTCTTTCACTCTCTCTTTCCTTCTACTTCCTTCTCTCCCTCCCTCTCCCTCTCCCTCACTCTTCCTCTTTCCTTAACTCCCTCTCTCCCCCTCTCTCTCCCTCTCCCTCTCTCACTCTTTTTGTCTCTCCCACTCTCTCTACCTTTTGGCCTTTCTCTTTCCCTTTCTCCTCTCCCTCACCCTCTCACCCTCTCTCCCTCTCTATTTGCCTCTTTCTCCCTCTCCCTCTCTCCCTCTGTCTATCTCATTCTCTATCATTATCTCTCTCTCCCTCTTGATCTCTCTCTCTCTCCCCCTCACCCTCTCTCCTCTCTAACCCTTTCTCTCTTTCTCCCCCTCTCTCCCTCTCTCTCTCTCTCGCTCTCTCCCTTCCACTCTTTCCCTCTCTCTCCTCTATCTCTCTCCTACTCTCTCCCTCTATCTCTTTCTTACGCTCTCCTTCCTTTCTCCTTCTTTCTCTCTCTCCCTTTCTCCTTCTCTCTCTTCCTCTCTCTATCCCTCTCTCTTTCTCTCTTCCTCTCTCTATCCCTCTCTCTTTCTCTCTTCCTCTCTCTATCCCTCTCTCTTTCTCTCTTACTCTCTCTTCCTCCCCCTCTCTTCATCCCCCTCTCTCCCTTTCCCCTTCCTCTCTCGTTCTCTCTCTCTCCCTTTCTCTCTTCCCCTCCCCATGCCCTCCCTCCCTTTCTCTCCCTTCTCTCTCCCTCCCTCCCTCTCTCTTCCTACCTCATTCTCTCCATTCCTCTCTCCCTCTCTCTCTCCCTCTCCCTTCTCCCTCCTCTTTTTCCCTCTCTCTTACTCTTTTCATCTTTCACTCCCTCTCTATCCATCTTTTACCATATCTCCCTCCCTCTCTTACACTCTCTCCCCCTTTTTTACTATATCTCCCTCCCTCTCTTACACTCTTGCCCCCTCTCTCCTTGTCTCTCTCCTTTATCCCTCCATCTTTCACCCTCGTCTTCTTTCCCACTCACTCTCCCTCCCTCTCTTCATATCTCCTTCTCTCTCACTATCTTTATCCTTTCTCCCTCCATCTTTCACCCTCTTCTTCTTTCCCAATCACTCTCTCTCCCTCTCTTCACATTTTCTTCTCTTTTCCTTTTTCCCTCTCTTTCCTATTTTCTCTCTTTGTCCCTCTCTTTTTCTGTCTCCTTCTATATCCCTCCCTATCTCCTTCACTCTCTCCCTCTTGCCCTCTCTTTACCCTATGCTCTCTCTCCTTCTACTTACCCTTCTCCCTTTCTCTCTCTCCCCATCTCTCTCCCTCTCTCCCCTTCCCTTTACCTCCCTCTCTCTCCCTCTCTCCTTGTACCTTCCTTCCTCTATCTCTTTTCCTCTCCTTTTACTTCTTTCTCCCTCTCTCTTCCTCTCTCTTTACCCTAATATTTTTTCTCTCCCTCATCCTCTCTCCATCTCTCACATTCACTCACTCTCTCCCTTACCATCTCTCCTTCTCCTTATCCCTTTTCCTCTCTTTCCCTCTCTCTATCTCACCCTTTCTCCTTCTCTTCCTCTCCTATTCTCTCCCCCTCCCCCTCCCTCTCCCTCTCCCTCTTTTGCTCTCTCTCTCTCTCTCCCTTTTATCCCTCTCACCCTCTCTTTCCCTCTCTCTTTTTCTCCTTATCTTTCCCTTTCTACCTCCCTCTTTCGCTCTCTCTCCTCTCCCTTCTACTCTCTCAATACCTCTCTCTACATCCCTCCTCCTCTCTCCCTCCCCCTTTCTCCCTCTCCCTCTCTCACTTCCTCCCTCTCCCCTTCTTTCTCCCCTTCACTCCCTCTCTCCCTTCCCTCCCTCTCTTTCTCTTCCTCTTCCTCTTCCTTCCTCCCTATCTCTCTTCCTTCCTCCCTCCTCCCTCCTCCCTCCCTCTCTCCCCGATCTCTCTTCCTCTAACATGCTCTCTTCTACTTTATCTTACCTTTTCCCTCTCTCCCCCTCCCTCCCTCCCTCTCTCTCCTTTTCTCTCTCACTTTCTCTCTCCCCCTGCTCTTTTTCCCTCTCTCTTCCTCACTTTCTCTCCCTCTTTCTCATCTTTCTCTCCCTCTCTCTCTTGCTCACCTCCCTCTCTCTTTCTCTCCCTCTCTCTCTCCCCCTTTGCCTTACTCTCGTCCTCTTTCTCTCTACCACTCTCTCCCTCTCCCTCTCTCTGTCTCTCTCCTACATTTTCTCTCCATTCTCCATCTCTCCCTCTCTATCTCTCCCAATTTCTTTCTCTCACTCCCTTACCTCCCTTTTCTCCTCTCTCCCCCTCTCTCCATAGCTGCCACTCCTCTCCCTCTCACTCTCCCTATCCCTCTCACTCTCTCTCTCTCCCTCTATCCCTACCCCCCTTTCTCTCCCTCCCATCTCCCCTCTCCTTCTTTCTCCATTTCCCTCTCTCTCCCTCTTTCCCTTTATCATACTCTATCTCCCTCTCCCTCCCTCTCTATCTCTCCCTCTCTTTCTATTTCTCTCTCTATCTCTCTATCTCTCTCTTCCTCTCACTCTCTTCCTCTCTCCCTCCATCCCTTTCTCTTCCCTCCCTCCCTCTCTCCCTCTCCTCTTCCTCTTTTCACTCCCTCCATTCCTCTCTTCCCTACTCTCTCTTTTCTTCCACTTTCTCTCCCTTCCTTTCTCTCTTCACCTTTCCTTCTCCCCCTTCTCTCCCTCTTATCTCTCTCCCTCCATCTCTCTTTCCCTATCCCACTCCCTCTCCCTCTCATTCTCTCTCTCCCTCCTCTCCTTCTCTCTATATCTTCCTTTCTTTCTCTCTCCCCATCTCCCTCTTTCTATATCTTATTTTCTCTTTCTCTCCCCCTTCCATCTCTCACTCTCTCCCCCTTTCGTCTCTCCCTCTCTTCCTCTCCCTTTCCCTTCTTTCTCCCTCTCCTTTTCTCTCTCTCTTCTCTCCCTCTATCTCCCTCTATATTCCTCTTCCCTCTCCTCCTCCTACTCTCTCTATCACTCTCTCTCTATCTCTCTCCCTCTCCTTTTCTTCATCTCTCACTCCCTTTCTCTCTCACTCTCTCTCCCGTGCCCCCTCTCTCTCACTCTCTCTCCCGTGCCCCCTCTCTCTCACTCTCTCTCCCCTTGCCCCCTCTCTCTCTTCCCCTCTCTCTTCCTCTCTCCCTCTCCCTCTCTCTCTTTCTCTCGTTTTCCATCTCTCCTTCTCTCTTTACCCCTTCTCTCCCCTCTCTCCCTCTCCTTTCCCCTCTCCCTTCCCCCTCGCTTTCCCCCTTCTCTCCCCAACATCCATCATTTGATGAAAGCACTCTCGTTGCCTCCTATTGACTAATCAACCAAGTTTTCCCTAATAAAAAAGAATGTTCAAAATGTCATTCATTAGGTAAGACAAGTAAAGAGTAGTTTGCATCCGCATTCCATTCCATCGAGAGTAGGGTGTCAATTGAGATGGAGTTGGGAGCTATTCCCATCCCATGTGGTGGCTCGATTTGGCCTAGTCGGGGAGGGATTCACATATAGATAAACTATTGTTTATTGGAATCTCTTTATATGTTAGCTAATTGGAATGGGTTTTCCTATGGTAGTCCTACAGTCACCTCTAATTGTCCGTCCTATCTCATCTTCATTTGGTTATACTTGTATGTAGCAATCTCTATCCCTTTTCCTATTTGACCTTAAGAGAATACATCCTATGGCCACTTGCATCCTCTCTCTCCCATTGTCCCTTTATCCTTATCTCTTGCTCACTATCTTACCCTCTCTCTCCCTTTCTCTTATACTCTCTCTAACACTCTCTCCTCTACTCACTCTCTCTCTCTCTCTCCCTCTCTCGGTCTCCCTCTTATTCTCACTCACTCACTCTCCATATCTTTTCCTCACCCCTCTCTCTCCCTCACTCTCCCTCCCTCCCTTCACACTCTCGACCTCCCTCTCTCTCCCTTTCTCTATCCCTCTCCCTCTCTCTTTCTCCCTCCCTCTCACTCTCTTCCTCTCCCACACTCTCTCTCCCTCCCCTCACTCTCTCCCTCTCTTCACCCCTCTCACTTTTTCTCCATCTTTCCCTCTTTCACTCTCTTTTTCTCTCTTGCTCTCACCCTCTATCTCTCTCCCCTTACTCCTTCTCTCTCTCTCTCTCACTCTCTTCCTCCCTTCTCTCTCTCCCCCTTCTCCCTCTCTCTTTCTCTCTCTATCTATCCCTTCCTTTTCTCTCTACTTTTCCATCACTATTGCTTGTCTCTTACTCTTACACTATCTCTTTCCTTCTCTCATCTCTCTCCCTCATAATCTCTCACCCACTCTCCCATTCACTCTTCCTTCTCTCTCCCTCTTTCTCCCTCCTCATCTCTCTCCTTCACTTCCTCTCTCTCTCCCTCTCTCTCTCCCTTTCTTTCCCTCCCTCTCTCTCTCTTTCTCCCTCCTTCTATTTCCCTCTCCTTCCCTCTCCCTCTCCCATTCCTTGTCCCTTTCTCCCTTCCTCTCTCCCTCTCTATCTTACTCTTCTTCTCTTTGTAACTTCCTCTACTCTTCCTCCATCTTCGTCTCTGTCTCCTTCTAGCTTTACCACTCTCTCACTCTTTCTCCCTTTCCTCGCTCCCTCTCACTCGCCCCACTCTTTCCCACTTCTTCTCTTACTCCTTCTCTCATACCCTCTCTCACTCACCCTCTTTCTCTCTCACCTTCTCTCCCTCTATCTATTTCTCTTTCCCTTTCTCCATCCCTCTCTCTTTCCCACTCTCTGTCCTTTTTCTTCAATCCTTCTCTTGCTCTCTCCCTCTCTTCCTCTATCTCTCTTTCTAACTCACTCCCCTTATCTCTTCCTCTCTCTCCCACTATCTCTCCCTCTCTCTCCCTTTCCACTCTCTCTACTCTGTCTCACTCTCACCCTTTCTCCCTCTTTTCATCTCTTTCTATCCCTCCCTCCCTCTTTCCTTCTTTCCGCCCCCTCTCTCACTCTTTCTCTTACTGCACATCCCTTACTCCCTATCCATTCCTTTTTCTCTCTCACCTTTCCTATCTATCTCTTTGTCCCTCTCTCCCTCTCCCCCTCTCTATCTCCCTCTATCACTCCCTCTTTCTATCTCTCTCTCCTTTTCTCTATCTCCCTTTCCCTCACTCTCCCTCCCCTCTCCCTCTCCTTCTCTCCCTCTGTCTCTCCCCCTCTCTTCAACTTATTATCTCTATCTCACTCTATCTCCCTTCCTATCTCTCTCTCTCTATCTCTCTCTCTCTTTTTGTCTCTCTCTCACACTCTGTCTCCCTCATTTTTCCTTTCCTCTCACCCTCTCCCTCCCTTTCTCCCTCTTTCCCTCTATCCCTCTCTCTCACTTTCTCTCTTTCTCTTTCACTCTTTCTCTCTCTTTCTCCCACTCTCGTTCAATATCTCTCCTACTCTCTCTCTTTTTGTCTCTTTCCTCTTTAGCTTTCCCTCCCTCTCTCTCACTCTCTTCCTCTCTCTTTCGTATTTTCTCCCTCACCCTCTCTCTCTCCCTCACTCTCCATCCCCCTTTTTCCCTTCTCTTTCTTTCTCCCTCCCTCTCTCCTCCTCCCACTTCTTCTCTCTCCATCTCTCCCTCTCTCTTTCCCTATCCCTTAACTCCTTCTCTCCCTCTTTCCCCCTCTTGTTCTCTATCTCCCCCTCTCTTTCGCTTCCTCTCCCTCTCCCTTGCTCCCTCTTTCTCCCTCTCCCTCCCTCCCTTGCTCTATCCCATTCACTCTCTATATATATCTCTCTCCTTATTCCCTCTCTGTCCCTCTCTCTCTTGCTCCCTCTCTCTCCATCCTCTCCTCTCTCTCCCTCTCTCCCTCTCCCCTAATTGTCCGCCTATCCTTCCCTCTCTCTCCCACTCTGTCCCTCTTCTCGCTTCTCCTTCTCTCTTCCCCCTCTCTCTTGCCCTTCCTCTCCCACTTTCTCCTTCTCTCTCCCCCTCCCTTTCCCTTCCTCTTTTCTTGTCCCCCTCCCTCTCTCTCCCTCCCACCCTCCCCATCTCTCTCTCTCTCCCCATCTTCTTCTCTCTTTTCTCTCTCTCCCCTCTAGTCCCCCTTTCTATCTCTCTCTCTCTCTCTTATTTCTCTGTCTATCCTCCTCCTTTTCCATTCTATTTCATTCCATCTCTCCTTTCTCTCGTGCTCTCTCCCTCCCTCTCCTTCTCTCTCTACCTCTCTCTTCTTCTCTCCTTCTTCCTCTCCCTCACTTTCTCATTGCTTCCTTCCCTTAATCTTTGTCCTTCTCTCTTCCTATCTCTCCCTCTCTCTATCTCTCTTCATTTCCTCTCTCTTTCTCTCTATTTCTCTCTATCTCTCTCTCTATCTGTCTCCTTCTCCCTCTACCTCTCCCTCTCTCTCTCCCTCCCTTTCCGTCCCTCTCTCACTCTATTTTTCCCCTCTCCCTCATTCTCTCTCTCTCCCTTCTTTCTTTTGCTCTCTCCTCCTCTCCCTCTTTCCCCTCTCTCCTTCACTCTCTCTCCCTCTCCCTCACTCTCATTTTTCCTCACTCCCTCCCACTTGTAGGGATTCAAAGAAATACAATGGAATTGATGCAGCAAAAATAATGTCATATAAAATAAAAATTTACTTCGAAATGCCACAAAATCCATGTAAAAATAAGAAAGTTAGAGGATCACATCATTACCTCTTATAATGCGGATCATGTCTCTTATATGAAGGATCCCTAAATCACAAGCATAGATCTATGAACTACACCACATAAATGTCTTGATCAGCGAGAACAATTTTGGAATGGAGAATCACCTCAAGTTGAAATGCTAGCTACGAGTTATGGAGTTTAAAGGTCTGGATCACTCTTTCACTCAAGGTGGCTAGGTTTTTCTCTCAAAGTTCTTAGGGTTTTTGTCTTCATAGATTGTTTTATATCTAAATATTATTTGTTGGTTGTAATTTGTATCAACCAAAATGTGTGTTCCATAGTCCCACTAGGAAACTAATTTCAAAACCCTTATGGACTAATTATTTTGACAAATTAATGTCCAACAACCTTGGATTCGGACTTCATTATGCATATTTTAAATGTCTTAGTCGAATAAGAGCATTAGCATATTTAAATACTATAATCCATGACGTATCCTAGTCTCGCTAAGAATTTTAACCTAAATAGGATTCCTAATCCCATTAGGAATCTTAACCTAACTTGGAATCCTAATCCAATTAGGAATCTTATCCTTACTAGGAATTTTAACACGACTAAGAGTCATGATCCAATTAAGACTTCTAGTCATACTCAAATTTTGAGTCACTCTTTGTGTGTGACCCTATAGGTTCTTATTACATTGTTAGTATCTTAAACTTATAATTTATAATCATAAATAATAAGTGACAACTAGCAATGCATCACTACTACCCAAGTAATAAGAATTTTGGTGATTCGATTGAACCTTGTTCGTGACATATGTTACCATGTAGTCTAGTCCCTTTGTCCTAGATTTCTAGATTAAATATGAGACATGAAATATTTCATCCTCATATAGTTTAATCTTAGCATTACTTGATCCATGAGTTGACTACTCTAAATAAATGAGATTGATATCTCATATCAATTCATTTGAGTATGGCCATGGATTTCATAATCTCACTCAATCAAGAAGCCCATAGACATCACTCCTATTATATATGAGGGAAAAATCCTATCTACATCACTCACATACCTCTTTATGATTCATGGTATATCCAATAACCAATTTTATAGTCCATCCTATTATAGATGACATTTGATGGTATCAAAATATAGGACTTTTCATATAGAGAACCATAGTTTCTTTAAGTCAAAGGACCACGTACACCATAGTCACAATGAGACCAACTTATGACACTCATATAATGATCCACATAATGATCCCATGGTAGGTCGAGTCCGGTACATGTTCCGCAACATGTACCCATATGTTGACTTGATATCTTATATCCATAACACATTATTCGGTTAATACACATACTAATCTCTATGCTTTATTGTTGCCTCCTTCAATGTATTAATGATAAAACACTTGATTGGGGACATTCAAGAATACGATATTCTTAGAACTTTATCGTTTTTGTTTAATAAAATATAGGAATAAATAAACATAATAAATTGAATGCCTCATATATATATAAAACATGATAAGTGTATGGTAGTACAATCAAACTATGATTGGCTTGTGAGGCATACATTAACAATCTCCCTCTCTCCGACTCTTCCTTTCTCTCCCTCTCTCCCTTCTTCTCTCTTTGTCCTTCTATCTCCCTTCTCCTCTCTCTCTCTCTATCTTTCCATCTCTATCTCTCCCTTTTCTCTCTCTCTCTCTCCCTCTTTCCCTCTCTCTCTCCATTACTCTCGCTCCCTTCTCTTTTCCTCTCTCTCTCTCCCTCTCTTTCTATCTCTCCCTCTCCTTCTTCCTCTCTCTCCTTCTTACTCACTCTCCCTCTCTCCCTCCCTTCCTCCCTCTCTATCCCTCCTTTCTTTTTCCCTCTCTCTCTCCCCCTCTACCTCCCTCCCTCTCTCCTTATATCTTCCATTCTCTCTCTCTCTTCTCCTCGATCTATCTACCTTTATCTCACTCTCTCTCTCTCCCACTCTCTATCCCTCTCTCCCTCTCTCATTCTCAATCTCTCTCTCATACACTCTCTCTTCCTCCCCCTCTTTCCTACTCTTCCTCTCCCTCACTCCCCCACTCTCACCATTACTCTCTCTCTCTCCCTCTCCATTTCTCACCCTCTTCCTCCCTCCCGCTCTCCCTCTTCATCACTCTTCCATTCTTTAATTTACCCTCCCCCTCCATTTGCCTCTCTTTCTCCCTCCCTCTCTCTCTCTCTCTCTCCCTCCCCCATCCCCTTCCCTTCTCCTTCACTCTCTCTCCCTTCTCCTTCACTCTCTCTCCCTTCCTATCTCTCTTTCTCTTTTAATTCTCTCTTTCTCCCTTCCTCTCTTCCATTCCCTCCCCTTCTCTTTTCATCTCTCCCACTCTCTCTTTTTCTTCCTCTCCCTCTCTCTTTCTATCTCTCCTTCTCTCCCTCTCTTACTACCTCTATCTCCCTGTCTCTCCTTCTCTCACTCTCCCCTCCCTCTCTCTATCTCTCCATCTCTCCCTCTCTCACTACCTCTATCTTCTTCTCTCTCTCCTACCTCTCTCTCTCTTTCTCCTATTCTCTCTCTTTCACCCTCACCCTCTCTCTCCTCCCTCTTTTTTCTCTTCCCTTCTCTCTCTCCCACTCACCCTCTCTCTCTTCCTTTCTCTCCCTCTCTTTACCTCTTTCCTTCTCTCACTCTCTCTCCCTCTCTCCCACCCTCTCCTCCCTCTCTCCCACCCTCTCTCTCACTCACTCTCCCTATCCCTCTCTTTCCCCCTCTACCTCTCTTATGCTCTCTTCTTATCTTTCTCCCTTTCTACCTTAATCTCTCTCTCTTCCTTCCTGCTCTCTCGTTCCCTCACTCTTTAGCTCTCTACCTTTCTCTCTACCTATCCCTCTCACTTCCTCTCTCTCCCCCTCCTCCTTTCTCTATGTCTCTCTCTCCCTCCATTCTCTCTCTATCTCTTTCTTTCTCTCTCCTTCCTCCCTCTTCGTCCCACTCTCTCCCTCTCTTCCTCTCTTTCCCCTTCTCCTTCCCTCTCCTTCTCTACCTCACTCTCTCTTACTCCTTCTCTCTCCCCTCTCTCTTCCTCTCCCTCTCCCTCTCACTCCCTCTTTCTCTCCCTCACTCTCATTCCCTCCCACTCAACCCCATCTCTCTATCTCCTTTTCTCTCTCTTTCTCTCTCCTATCTCCCTCTCTCTCCTTGTCTCCTTCACTCTCTTTTCCCCCTCTCCCTCTCTCCCTCTCTCCTTCTCTTCCTCACCCCTTTCCTACTTTCCCTCTCTCTCTCCCTCTCTTGTCTCTCACTCTCTCCCTCTCCCTTCCTTTAGCTCTCTCGCTCCCTCTTTCTCTCCCTCTCTCTCTTTCCTTCTCTCTTCTTCCCTCTCATTCACTCTCTACCTCCTTTCCCCCTTCCTCTCCCTTTCTCTCCTTCTAGCTCTCTCCCACCCCTCTCCCTCTCCCTATCTCTCTCCCTCCCTCAATTTACCTCTCCCTCTCTCTCCCCATCTTCTTCTCACTTTACCCCCTCTCTCTCATTTCCCACTCTTTCCCCCTATCTCCTTCTCTCTCTCTCTCTCTTTCCCTTCCTCCCTCTCTCCTTCTCTCCTTCCCTCTTTATCTCTCCCTCTCTCTCCTCTTTCCTTCGCTCTTATACTCTCTCCCTAATTTTCCCTCTCCCTCTCTCTCTCCTGGCCTCTCTCTCTCTCTCACTTCATCTTCCCTTCCCTTTTCCTCTCTCTCTCTCTCTCATCATCCCTCTCTTCCTCTACTACTCTTTTCCTCCTTTACACTTTTTCCCTCTCCTTTAATCCCTCTCACTCCCTTTCTCCCTTTATCTCTCTCTCTCTTTCTCTCTCTCTCCTTCTCTCAACCTCACTCTCTCTCTCCCTCCCTATCTCTCTCCCTCTCTCCCCCTCTCGACCTCCTCTCTCTTTCTCTCTCAATCTCCCTCCCTCTCCCACCATCTCACTCTTTACCCCCTTTCTCTCTCTTTCTCTCTTACTCTCCCCTCTCTCACTCATTCCCTCTCTCTCCCCCTTCCTCGCTCTCTCCCTCACTTTCTCTCTCTCTCTCTCTCTCCCTTTTCATCTCCTTCCCTTTTTCTCTTACTTTCGCTCTTCCTTTCTCTCTCCTCCTTTCTTTCTTCCTCTCTCTCCTCCACTCTCTCCCTCTTTTTCCTTTCCTCTCTTTCTCTCTCCCTCACTTTTCTTCTCCCTCTTTCTCCTTCTCTCCTTCCTCCCTCTCTCTTTACTCTTTCCCATAAAATCTCCTTCTCTTTCTTCCTCTCTGTCCCTTTCCTTCTCTCTCTCCCTCCCTCTCCCTCTTCCTCTCCCCTTCTCCCACTCCTTCTCTCATCATCTCTATCTCCCTCTCTTTCCCTCTCCCTCTCTATCTCTCTCCCTCCCTCTCCCTCTTCCTCTCCCCTTCTCCCACTCCTTCTCTCATCATCTCTATCTCCCTCTCTTTCCCTCTCCCTCTCTATCTCTCTCTTTCCCTCCTCTCTCACTTTATCGTTCTCTACTCTCCTTCTCTCCCTCTTTCTCTCCTCTCCTTTTGCTCCCTCCTTCTCCCTCTCTCCCTCTCTCTTTCTCTCCTTTTTTATCCTCTCTCTCTCCCTTTCCCTCTCTCTTTCCTCGCTCTCCTTCTTTCTTTCCCCTTCTCCCTCTTTTCCTCTATCTCTTACTATATCTTCCTCCCTCTCCCTCTCTCCCTTCCTCTCTTCCTCTATCTCTTACTCTATCTTCCCCCTCTCTCTCTCTCTCCCTCTCCCTCTCTCCCATTCCGTCTCCCTTTATCTATCTCCCCTCTCTCTATCTCACCCTACCTAACTCTCTTTTTCCTCCCTCTCACTCCCTCTCACCCCTTTCTCTCCCCATCTTTATCCTTCTCTTTCTCTTTCTCTCTCTATCTCTCTCTCTGTCACTTTTTCACTCTCTCTCCCCTATCTCTCTCCCTCTTATCACTCTCTCCCTCTCTCCCTCTTCCCTCCTCTCTCTCTCTCTGTCTCCCCTCCCTCTTTCTATCTCTCCTTCGCTCCCTCTCTCTTTGTAGGGATTTTAAGCAACACAAAAGGAATTGATGTAGAAAAAATAATATTAAAAAATTTACTTTGAAATGCCATAAGATCCATGCAAAAACAATAAATTTAGAGGATTAGATCATTACCTCCTACGGTGTAGATTATGTCTCTTGCTTGAAGGATGCTTGAATCACAAGCATAGATCTATGAACTATACCTTTATCGATATCCACATAAACGTCTTGATCATCATAACAATTTTGGAATGGAGAGTCACCTCAAGTTGAAGTACTAGCTATGAGTTATAACACTTGAAGGTTGGATCACTCTTCCACTCAAAATGGCTAGGGTTTACTATCAATACTTTTAGGGTTTCTGTCTTCACACTTAATAGAGTTTATGTCTCATAATTACTCTTGTAAAAATATTGCATGCTGGTTTTATTTCACAATAATCAGAACGTGTGTAAGGCATAGTTCCATTAGGATACTAATTTTCTAACCCTAAGAAAAAAGAAAAAAATGTGGGCTAATTATTTTTGCAGATTAATGTCCAACGACCATGGACTTAGACTTCATTAAGTCCATTTTCTATGTCTTAATTGAACTAGGCCATTAGTATAATTAAATACTATAATTCAGAACGTATCCTAGTCTCACTATGAATCTTAACTTAACAAGGAATCCTAATCTAATTAGGAGTCTTAACCTGATTAAGAATCCTAATCCAATTAGGAACCTTAACCTAATTAGGAATCCTAATCTAATTAGGACTTCGGTCATACTCCAATTTCAAGTCACTCTTTGTGTGTGACCCCATAGGTTCTTATTACATTGGTAGTGATCTTAAAATCATAATTTAGAATAAAAAATAATGAGTAGCATCTAGCAATGTATCACTAATACCCAACTAATAAGAATGTCGGTGATTTGACATAACCTTGTCCGTGACATATGTTACCATGTAGCCTAGTCCCTTTGTGTTTGATGTCTAGATTAAACATTAGATATGGAATCTATCATCCTCATATAGTTTAATCTTAGTATTTCTTAATCCATGAGTTGATTGCTCTAAACAAATAAGATCATTACCTCATATTGATTCATTTGAGCGGGGCATAGATTTTACATCTCACTCAATCAAGGCGACCATATACATCACTCTTGTTATATAAGAGGGACAAATCCTATCCACATCACTCACATCTCTCTCGCATTATTCATTGTATATCCAATAACTAACTTTATAGTCTATCTTGTTACATATGACATTTGATGGTATCAAAATATATGAAAATAACACATTGTTATTTAAGTATATCCATAACATGTTGTTATCGGTTAATACACATTATTCTCTACACTTTATTATTGCCCCTTTAATATATCCATAATAAAACATTTGACTAAGGACATTTAAGTATATTGATATTCTTGGGACTTTATCATCTTCATTTACTAAAATACAAGAATAAATAAATGTAATAAAGAAAATGCCTTGTGTGTGTGTGTGTGTATAATAACATGATAAGTGTATGCTATTACAATCAAACTATGATTAGCTTGTAGGGCATACATTAACAATCTCTCACTTACACTAAGCCAATCACCCATATATCTAATACCTAGTTATCTAACATTGTTGTTATGCTTCTACTATGTTAGAGGGTTTGTAAGTTGATCCGTAGCATTATCATCCGTTGATACTCTACATATCTTCAAATCTTCTCTCTCAATTATTTCTCGAATGACATGAAATCACTAAAGTATATGTTTGGATGGCTGGTGAGATATAGGTTCCTTAGCATGTGCAATAGCTCCATTATTGTCATAATAGAGGTCGAGTTAGATCTACAATGCTAGGAACAATTCCAAGTTTAGTAATGAACTTCTTGATCTAAACTCCCTCCTTATTTGCACCTAAGGTAACTATATACTCGGCTTTTATTATAAAATTAACTACTATCTCTTACCTTGAACTCTTCTAGCTAAAGCACCATCATTAAGGCAAAAAACAAAATCTTACTTGCAGTTTAGAATCATCCTTATTTGTTTGGAAACTAGCATTAGTGTAACATTTTACAACCAGACTCTTCAAAACCTCCATATACCAAGAATAAATTTTTAGTTCTATTGAGGTACTTTAGAATATTCTTAACAATAGTCTAGTGCCTCTTTACGGGATCGATTGGTACCTACTTGTCATGCTTAAAGGGAGACATCAAGATGAGTACATATCATGGCATACATGATTGATCCAATTGTAGAAGAAAATGGTATTTTACTCATACGATCTCTTTCTTCTTGTGTGGAAGGGCATTGAGCCTTGGAAAGGTATATGCCATGTGACATAGGTGGAAACCCCTTCTTGGACTCATTCATGCTAAACCGTTTTGGCACCTTGTAAAAGTATGTACTCGACTTAGGCCAAGTAATTTCCTTGATCTATCTCTACGATTTTGATGTCAAAAATATAGGCGACTTCACCTAAGTCTTTTAAGGAGAAACAATTCCCTAACCAAGTTTTTATAGACTGTAGACTAGGTATGTCATCTACATATAATACCTAAGACATAATTGTGCTCCCACTAACCTTCTTGTAAACACAAGGCTCATCTTCATTCTTGATGAAACTAAACTCATTGATTGCATCATTAAAATGAAGATTTTAGCTTCGAGAAGCTTACTTTAACCCATAAATGGATCATTACGACTTACTCACTTTTCTAGCATTTTTTGGATCAACAAAATCCTCAAGTTGTGTCATGTACACAACCTCGAGAAGATTTCCATTAAGAAACATAGTTTTGACATCCATTTATTAGATTTCGTAGTCATAAAATGATGAAATGGAAAGCAAGATCCTAATGGATTTAAGCATAGTGACTAGAGAAAACGTTTCATAATAGTCTATAGCATGAATTTGCTTGAAACCCTTAGCAACCAATCACCCCTTAAAGGTTTGTACATTACCATCCATGTCAGTTTTTCTTTTGAAAACCCACTTGCACCTACTAGGTTTTATTCCTTCGGGTGGTTCAACCAAAGCCCATACTTCATTTATGTCAATGGATTCCATTTCGGATCTTATGGCTTCTTCCTATTTTTCGAGTCTTGGCCCATGATAGCCTCTTGGACATAGTGGGCTTATTATAATCCATGAGCAATGCACCATCGCTTTAAGTCACTAGAAATCCATATCTCATAGGCTAATGACTTATCCTACTAGATCTACTATTTGAGTAGGTATTTGGTCAATAACAACTTTTGCCCTCTCCTTGAGTTCCACCTAAGGTTCATTCTTGTTAGGGATCATGAATTTTTTGAGTTCTACTCTCCTCCCACTCGTTCCTTCTAGAGATGAATTCTCTTTCTAAAAAGACACCAATTCAAGCAACAAACACTTTTTTCTCATTTAGATTATAGAAGTGGCATCCTTTGGTTTCTTTTAGATACCCCATAAAATAGCGTTTGTCAAATTTAGGTCTTAGCTTATTTGAGGCTTAACGTTTTATGTATGCATCACACCCCTAAATCTTCATAAAAGACATACCATGATGTTTTCTAGTTCCCATCTCATATGATGTCTTTTGTATCACTCGTAGATGGAACATGATTAAGTGTAAAGATAGCTATTTCTAGAGCATGTCCCCAAAAGAAAATTAGAAGACTCGTGTGACTCATCATAGATTATACCATACCCAACATGGTGTGATTTCTCCTTTCGAAACCCCATTCCATTGTGGTGTACCCAGTGGAGTGAGTTATGATAAAAGGCCATACTCTTTAAGATAGTCATCAAATTCTAGACTCAAGTATTCACCACCTTGATCTAATCAAAAATTTTTGATACTTTTTCTAAGTTGATTTTACAGTTCATTCTTGAACTCTTTATACTTTTTAAAGGATTATGAGTTCTTCTTTATAAGATAAACATAGACATATCTACTAAAATTATTATTAAAAGTAATGAAGTAATGATAATCTCCTCTAGCTAGTGAGTTTTTTGGCCCACATACATCACTATGTATAAGGCCTAAGAGATCACTAGCCCATTCACTATGTCTAGTCAAAGGGACTTTATTCATCTTTCCTAATAAACATGATTCACATGTCTTATATGATTCAAAATCAAACGAGTCTAAGAATCCATCTTTATAGAGGTTTGATATGTGCTTCTCATTTATGACGTAATTGATAGTGCTAGAGATAAGTTGGGTTCAAATCATTGGATTTGAACCTCTTGATAGTAACGTTATAGATAGGTTTTTCAAGATCCAATAGATAAAGACCATTGATTAATTATGCACTAACATAAATTATTTCATTTAAATAAATGGAGCAACATTTGTCCTTTATTATTAATGAAAAACCTAACTTGTTGAGCAAGAAATGGAAATATTATTCTACTAATGGTAGGGACGTAATAACAATCTTTTAAATCAATAACTAACCTAGAGGGTAAAGATAAACTATAGGCTCCTACAACTAAAGTAGCAAATCTTGCTCCATTTCCTACTCATAGGTCTACTTTACCTTTAGCCAAAGGTCTACTCCTTTTGAGTTCTTGCACATTTACACAAATGTGAGAACCATATCCGAGTATCTAATAACCAAGTTGAAGAATTAGAAAGATTAACTTATATAAAAAATATACCTAAAGTAGAAGTCTCACTTCCCTTCTTCTTTTTAGTTCTTCTAAATATACCTTGTATTTCCTCTTCCAATGTCCGATCACACTACAATGGAAGTAAGTTTCCTCTTTTGGAACTCCACCTTTAGGGTTTCAATGCTTTTTCCTTAAGCTTACTCTTGGTCTTGATGATTTTCTTGCCCTTTCCTTTGTTCTTGCCCTTGCCCTTTTAAACTATCGGTATACTTTTGGACCTTTTTAGATTCTCTTCGAGCAATTCTAAACATGTTTAATAGTTTTGGCGAGTGGTTTGTCAATTTCATTCATATTGTAGTTCATGATGAATTGACTATAGCTATCGAGCAACAATTGGAGAACTAAATCAATGTCCAACTCTTAACCCGGAGGAAACCCCAATCTTTCAAGGATTTTAACATACCTAATCATCTTGAGTGTATGAGGAGCAACAAGGTTTGTTTCTCGCCAGTTTGCACTAAATCAATGCCATAGAGACATCAAATCTTTCATAACATGCCTACCCCCGATAGAGCTTTTTAAGATGACCAATCATATCAAAGGCATTCATGTTCTCATGTTACTTTTGGAGTTCAAAATTCATGGTAACCAACGTGAGATAGCCGACATTCAAAGCGTCATTTTGATGCTTCTTATGAGCATCTTTCTTAGCACGAAGGGCATTAGCGATAGGAGTAAGGCGAATAGCTTTTTCTAAGACATACAGACTTCCTTTCTTGTTTAAGGACTATCCTCAAATTTTTATACCAATCTAGGAAGTTTGTCCTTTTTAGCTTATCCTTCTCAAGGACGGATCACAAAGATAGGTCAGTTGGTCGTGTTGCTAGCCTTTAATTAAACAAGTACAATAAATATCATGTATAAAATTCATTTAATTAGGCCTTTAATTAAACAAACCTCCCACTATTTTATTCAAATCAATAGCCCTCACTATTAATTCAAAAAGTCTAACTATTGAAACTTTCTAGTGGGCCAAGATCCATATTTCACCTACTATTGAGTCAACTTTGCTGATCACCCAAGGCTTGGTTATTTAGGTAGGCAAATACTTGCTAATTGTAATCTCATACAACTCTTGGATAATTGAGTAGAAAACTCTTGTTATAATCCATCTAATGGACTAATACTCAACTTTATGCATCTAGTCCTTTTCTCATGAGCTAGTTAAGTCAAAACCTAATAGCCGACAATTTGGATATCACTTATGCACCCAATTGCGCCTCACTAAGATAAGTTAAGTGCCTTGCTTTGGCAAGCTCACATATAATCGATCTAGGCCTTGACGAGTATCAAGTATTGGAAGGCATTTTCATAGAATTAATTTGACCATTAAGGGATTTAGGTCACATTTTTATTAAGATCTCACTATTAATTAAGCCATTTAAATGCTTTATGTCTAATGCATCTCATACATGTAGTGATAAAAGTATAAATATAAATGTGTCATAGTTATGGCTCAAATCTACATCAATCTTCTTAAACAAACCAAAAGATTAAAAGGTCAACCTAGGGAAGTAAATCTTCACCATGTCTCTTCCTTTGTCTTTGCATGATAAGCACCTTCTTGCCTCCATTGTTGATTACCAAATTCAATTCAAATAAACTAAACTAAATCTATGCTATATAACAATTATATAGGATAATGAAACCTCGAGCTACATTTGAGGGGAAATACATGAGAAGAGAATTTTACAATCATAAAATATAGAGGAAGGCGTGACATGCAAGTCATATTTATAAAAATTACCACCATAATAAATACCGCCAATCACATTGGTCTACAAGAGCCATAACTATGCACCATTCATCATATAGCATAAAATCATGTAAAACAAATTTAAAGCATGATTTCTTAAATTGATTAACTTTTAAGGAAAACAATTATAGGGTTTTAAAATAACATTCGGGAGTCAAGGGGGCATTGCCCCTTTGTAGGGTTCCAAAGGGTAGCATCCCTTATAAGGGATTGAGGCGGCGCCCTCGAAAGGTAAACAGAATTCACCTCCCTAACCTACATGGAAATTTATCAACCCTTGATGTATACGTTCTAAATTCAGTTTTAGAACTAATTCTAGAGGTAGATTAAAACATCTTATTCCTTTCTATTTATGTATCAATAATTGATACAAGTCCGATTATTCCATATCAACATCTAGATTGATTCTAGAATAATTTTAGAATATTTAAATGCCACATAGATCATATGATTATTAAATATTACAAACATATATCATATATGTTTATGAAATATTTAATCACTATAAACCAAGTTTGTTTCATGATTTTAAACTTATTAAAATCAAGCTACAATATCTTATATTCTTAAAACTTAAATTTCATGATTTCAATCACATTGAAATCATGACGAAATATCATATATTCATAAACCTTAAATTTTGTGATTTCAATCACATTGAAAACACAAAAGAATATCATATATTCACAAACCCTAAATTTCATGATTTTAATCATATTAAAATCAAGATAGAATAATATATATGCATAAAAATCACATATTAACATGATTATTCAAATAATTTGACTTAGAATTTTGCAAGTGGCTCTAATATCACTATAGGGATTTGAAGCAACACAAAAGGAATTGATGTAGTAGAAATAATATTAAAAAATTTTCTTTGAAATGCCATTGGATCCATGTGAAAACAACAAATTCAAAGGATTAGATCATTACCTCTTACAGTGTAGATTACATCTCTTGTGAGAATGATGCATGATTCACAAGCACGGATCTACAAAATGCACCTCTATCGATATCCACATGAATGTCTTAATCACTAGAATAATTTTAGAATGAAGAGTCACCCTAAGTTGAAGTGCTAGCTAAAAGTTATAATGTTTAAAGGTAGATCACTCTTCCACTGAAGGTGGTTAGCGTTTCCTCTCAATACTTTAAGGGTTTCTATTTTGACACTTAATAGAGTTTACGTCTCACGACTACTCTTATATAAATATTATGTACTTGGTTGTATTTCATAAAAATCAGAACATGTGTGAGGCATAGTTCCACTAGGAAACTAATTTCCTAACTGTAAAGAGAGAGAAAAATGTGGGTTGATTATTTTGATAGATTAATGTCCAACACCTTTGACTTAGATTTCATTAAGCCTATGTTTTATGTCTTAATCAACCCCGCCTATTAGTATAATTAAATAATATAATCTAGAACATAGGACATCCGGTCATACCTCAATTTTGAGTTGCCATTTGTGTGGGACACTATAGGTTTGTATTACATTAGTAGTGATCTTAAAATCATAATTTAGAATCACAAATAGTGAGTAGCACTAGCTATTCATCACTACTACCTAAGTAATAAGAATATCGATAATTTGACATAACCTTGTTTGTAACATATAGTACCATGTAGTTTAGTCCTTTTTTCCTAGATGTCTAAATTAAGCATGTGAGATGGAATGTGTCATCCTCATATAGTTTAATATTTATGTTTCTTGATCTATGAGTTGACTACTCTAGGTAAATGATATCGATATCTCATATCGATTCATTTGAGCATGGCCATGCATTTCACAAGTTTACTCAATCAAAGGGCCTATATGCATCACTCCAGTTATATAAAAGGAAAAAATCCTATCTATATCTCTCACGTCCCCCTACACGATTCATGGTATATCCAATAACTAATTTTATAGTCCATGGTATCAAAATACATATTTTTTATGTATAGAACCGTAATGACTTCAAGTCAAAGGACCACATACACCACGATCACAATGAGACCAACTTATAACACTCATATAACAATCACATAGTGATCTCATGGTGGGTCGATCTAGTACATGTTCTCCAACATGTACTCATGTGTGGACTTGATGTCTTATATCCATAAAACATTGTTATCGATCAATAAACATACCAGTCTCTACACTTTATTCTTTCCCCTTTACTATATCCATAATAAAACACTTGATTGGGGACATTAAAGGATATTGATATTCTTGGGATTTTATCATATTCATTTACTAAAATATAGGAATAAATAAACATAATAAATGGAATGCTTGATATATATATATATATATATAATAACAATAATAATAATAATAACATGATAAGTGTATGCGAGTACAATCAAATAATGATTAGCTTCTAGGGTATACATTAACACTCTCCCCCTTCCACTTTCTATCTCTTTCCCTCTGTCTCCCTCTCTGGTTGCTCTTTCTCTATCTTTTCCTATCTCTCCCTCTTGCTCTTATCTCTCTCCCCCTCTCTCTCTCTTTCTACCTCCCTCTCTCTCTCTCTCTCCGCTCTTCCTCTTCGACTTTCTCCATCTATCCCTCTCTCCTTCTCCTTTTCCCTCCTTTTCCATCTCCTCATCTCTCCCAGTCTCCCCTCTCTCTCCCTATCTCCTCTCTCGCCCCTACGCTCTCCATTTCCTCCTCTCCCTTACTCCTTCCATCACTCTCTCCCCCTCTCTTAACTTTTTCTCCCTCCTTCTAACTCTCTCTTCCCCTTCTCAATCTCTCTCTTTCTCTCCCTAACTCTTCCTCTCTCCCTCTTCTTTCCCTCACTCACTCTCCCTCTCCTAGCCTCTCCCTCTCTCCATCTCTCTCTCTCTCTCACTCTCTCTCCTTTTTTCCCTCTCCCTCCCTCCCTCTCCCTCCCTCTCCATCAACCCCTCCATATATCTCGTCCCTCTCTCCCCCTCTCTTGCTCCCTTTCTCCTTCCTCTCTCTCTTCCCTCTCCCTCTCTTTACCTCTTTCCCTCATTCCCTCTCTTTTTTCCCTCGCTTTGTCTCTCTTTTGCTATCGCTCTACTTGTCTCCCCCTTCTCTCGCTCCCTCTCACTCTCTCTATCTTTCTCTCTCCTTCTTTCCCTCTCTCTCTCTCTTTCTTTCATATTCTCATTTTCTACCTCTTTCTATCTCTCTCTCCCTCCCTCTCTCTCTTTCTCTCGACCCTCCCTCCCTCCCTTACTCACACTCTCTCCCTCATTTTCTCTCCCCTTCCCTCTCTCTACCTATCCTTTCCTCTCTCTACCCCTCTCTCTCCCCCTCTCCCTCTCTCCCTCTCTCTCCCTATCTTTCTCCCTTCCTCCCTCTTTACCTCTCTCCCTCTTTACCTTTCTCCCTCTCGCTTATTATCTCCCTTTCTCACTCTCCCCCTCTCTTTCTCTTACTTGCTCTCTCTCCCTCCCTCCCTCTCTCTCCCTCCCATTCTCTCTCTCCCTTCCTCTATATCTATCTATCCCTCTCCCTATCTCTCCCTCTCTCCTTTTCCCTCTCTCTCTTTCTCTCTCCCTTTCCCCTCTCTTTATCTATCTATCTCCCTCCCTCTCTCCTTCTCTGTCCCCCTTCCCTCTCTCTTTCTCTCTCTCCTCCATCTCTCTCTCCTCTTCTCTCACTCTATCTCCTTCTTCTCTCTCCCTATTTCTCCTTCTCTCCCTCTCTCCATCTACCCTCTCTAGCTTCCGCTTTCCCTCTCTCTTTCTCTCTCTCCTCCATCTCTCTCTCTTCTTCTCTCACTCTATCTCCTTCTTCTCTCTCCCTATTTCTCCTTCTCTCCCTCTCTCCATCTACCCCTCTCCAACTTCCGCTTTCCCCTCTCTCTCTCTCTCTTGCTCTCTCCCTTCCTCTAACACTCTTCCTTTCTCCCACTTTTCCTCTCTCCCTCTCTCTCCCCTTCCTCACTCTCTCTCAATCTGTTTCCCTCTCTTTCTCCCCTTCCCTCTCTCTCCTATTCTCTCTCCCTCTCTCGCCCTTCTCCCTCTCTCTCCCTCTCTTTCTCCTTCTCTTCTTTTCTCTCTCTCCCTCTTTCACATTCTATCCCCTTCCATCACTCCCTCTCCCTTCCTTTTTCTCTCTCTCCCTCCTTATCTCTCTCTCCCTCTCCCTCCCCCTCTCCCTCTCTCTTTTTATTTATCTATCTCTCTCCCTCTCTTCTCCTCTCCCTCCCTCCCTCTTTGTCGCCCTTTCCCTCTCTTTCTCTCTCTCCCACTCTCTCCATTTCTCTCCCCCTCTCTCACTCTATCTCCCTCCCATTCTCTCCCTCTCTCCCTCCCCCTCCCTCTCTTTCTCCATCTCTCCCAATCTCTATCCCTCTATCTCACTCTTTCCTCATGTTCTCTGTCTATCTCCTCCTCTCTCCCTCTCTCTCATGCCCACTCTCTCTTTTCTTTTTCCCTCTCTCCCTCTCTTTTTCTCTCTCTCCCTACCTCTTGCTTTCCCTCTACCTCTCCCTCTTTTTCCTCTTTATCTCTCTCTTAATTTCTTCCTCCCCTCTCTTTCTCTCTATCTCTCGCCTCTTTTCCTCTCCCTCCTATTTCTCTATCTCACCCTCTCTCTGTCTCCCCTCCTCTTTCTCTCTTTCACCTCTCTCTCTATCCCTCTTATTCTCTTCATCTTCCTCTTTCTCTCTCCCTTTCTTCTTCTTTCTTGCTCTCACTCTCTATCTTTCTCTCTCCTTCTCTTTCTTAATTTCTCTCCTTATCTTTCCCAATCTTCCTCTCTCCCTCTGTCTTCATCACTCTCACTTTACCTCTCCCTCTCTTTATCACTCTCACACACTCTCTCCCCCTCTATCTCTTTCCCACTCTCTCTCTCTCTTCCTCCCTCTCTCCCTCCCTTCTTTCCTTTTGCTCTTTTCTCTTTCCTCTCTCTCTCCTTTTCCCTCTTTCTCTTTCTCTCTCCCTATCTCTCCCTTCTTCTCTCTCCCTCTATCCCTTTCTTTTTCTCTTTCTCTCTCCCTCTCTCTCTCTTCTTCTCTCTCCCTCTATCTCTCCCTCTCTTTCCCTCTCTCCCCCTTCCTTTCTATCTCTCCTCTCTCTCTCCATCTTTCTCTTCGCCCTCTTTCTCTCACACTCTCTCCCTCTCTCTCTCTCCCTCCCCCTCTCTATCTCTCTTATTCCCCCTCTCTCCCTCTCCCTCTCCACCTCTCTCCCTCTCTATCTCCTAAGAGAGGGAAAGAGAGTGAGAGGAAGAGGGGGAAGGAAAGGGAGGGAGGGAGAGAAAGAGAGGGAGAGAGGTGGAAAGAGGGAGAAAAAAGGCATAAATGGACAAAGAGAAAGAGATAGTGGGAGATAAAAAGGATAAGAGAGGGAGAAGAAGGAGACAAAAAGTGAGAGAAAGAGGGAAAGTTAGAGAGGGAGAGAAAAGAGGGAGGGAGGAGGGAGAGGGAGAGAGTGTGAGAGAGAGAGAGGGAGAGAGAGGGAGAAGAGGGAGCGAGGATAGAGTGTGGAAGAAAAAAGGAAGAGGGAGAAAGAGTGGAAGAGAGAGAAAGAGAGGGAGAGAGAGGGAGAGAGATAGAGAGGAAGAAAGAGAGAGGGAGACAAAGAAAGGGAGGGAAAGCGATGAAAAGAGAGAGGAAGCGAGGAGGGAGAGTGGAAGGGATAGAAAGGGAGAGAGGGTGAGAAAAGAGGGAGAGGGAGGGAGGGAGATAGAAATGGAGAGAGAAGGTGAGAGTGAGTGGTGGAGAGAGAGAGGAAGAAAGAGGAAGAGTAGGAAAGATAAACAGAGAGAGACGGAAGGGGAGAGAGAAGGGGAGGGAAAAAGGGAGAGATATAGGGAGGAAGAGGGAGAGAGAGAGAGGTAGAGAGAGAGAAGGAGAAGGAGAGAGAGAGGGAAAGTGAGGAAGAGAATGAGAAGGGAGATGAAGAGAGGGAAAAGAGGAAGAGAAAGATAAGGGGAGAAAGAGAGGGAAAAAAGGAAGAGAGAGGCAAAGAGGGAGAGAGAGGAAGAGATAGGGAGAGAAAGAGAGAGGTAAAAAGAGAGAAGAGAGGGAGAAAGAGAGATGGAGAGGGATAGAGAGTGAGGAAAAGAGGGAGAGGGAGAGAAGAGGATAGAAAGGGAGAGGGAGAGAAGAGGATAGAAAGGGAGAGGGAGAACTGAAGAGAAACAAGGAGAATGGGAGAGGGAGAGAGAAAAAGAGAGATGGAGAGAGATAGAGAGAGGAAGAGAAAGAGGGAGATAAAAGAAGAGAGGGAGAGAGAGGGAGCAAGAAGGAGAGAGGGAGATAAAGAGGAAAAAGGAGGTTGAGAGAAAGTGGGAGAGAGAGAGAGAGAGGTAGAGAGGAAGAGAGTATGGGGGAGAGAGGGAGGGAGATTGGATGATTATAGAGGAGAGAGAGATAGAGAGAGGGAGGGAGAGAAGGGGGAGAGTGTGTGTGGGAGAGTGGGAGAAAGGAGGAGAGAGAGAGAAAAGGGAGAGAGGGAGGGGAAGATAGAGCGAGAGGGAGAGAAAAAGAGTGAGAGGGAAAGAAAAAAGAGGGAGAGGGAGAGGAGATGAGAGGGAGAGTGAAGGGGAAAGATGGGAAATTAGAGGGAGAGTGATAAAGAGGGAGATGGCATAGAGGAGAGAGTAAAAAGGAGAGATTGAGAGTGGTAAAGAGTGGGAGGGAAGAGGAGAGAGACAAAGAGATGCTAAGATAGAGGGAAGAAGGGGAGAGAGAAAAGAAAAGGAGAGAGAAAGAGGAAGAGAGAGAGGAAGATAGATCGAGAGGGAGAGAAAAGGAGTGATAGAGAGAGAAAAAGAGGGAGAAGGAAGGGGCATTGGAGGGAAAGTGAAGGGGAAGGAAGAGGGCTCGAAGGGAAAGTGAGAAAGGGAGAGGGAAAGTGAAGTGGAAGGAAGGGGACTTGAAGGGAGAGTGGTAAAGGGAAAGGGCATAGGGGAGAGAATGAGAGGGATAGGGATAGAGAGAGGGATTGGCATGAAGAGATGCTAAGAGAGAGAAAAGAAGAGGGAGGGAAAGAGATTAAAAGGGAGGAAAAGAAAGAGAAAGAGGGGGAGAGAGAGAGGTAGGAAGAGTGGGAGATAGAAAGAGGGAGAGCAAGAGGAGAAGGGAGAAAGGAAGGGAAAGTGGTAAGAGAGAGAGAGAGTGAGGGAGAGGTAGAGAGAACAAAAGGGAGAAGGAGAGGGAGAAAGAAGGATGGTAGGAGAGAGGGAGAAAAAGTAGAAGAGAGAGAAGGAAAAAAGAAAGGAAGAGAAAAGGGAGAGAGAGAGAAGGAGCAAGAAGGAGAGAGGCTGAGAGAGAGTAGGAGTGAGAGAGAGGGAGGGATTGGGGGAGAGAGATCTAGGGAGAGAGAGGGAAAAGGGTAGGGGAAGGGAGAGAGAGAGGGAGGGAGAGGGAGGGAGGGAGGGAGGGAGAGAGGGTAAAATAGGGAGGAAGAGAGAGGGAGAGGGAGAGGGAGAGTGAAAGGGAAAATGAGGGAAACAGAGAGGGGGAGAGGAAGAGAGAGAATGGGAGAGAGGGTGAGAGAGAGAGGGAGAGAGTGTGGGAGAGAGAGGGAAAGGTAGAGAAAGGGGGAGGGAGGAAGAGTGGTGGAGAGAGAAGGGCGAGGAAGAGAGGTGGAGAGCAATAAGAGGAGAAAGAAGGAGGGAGGGGGAAGAGAGAGAGGAAAAGAAGGAAGGAGAGAAGGAAGAGATAGAGAAAGGTAAAGGGGGAGGGAGAAGGGGAGACAAGTAGAGAGATAACAAGAGAGAGAGGCAAAGTAAGGGAAAAAAGAGAGGGAATGAGGGAAAGAGGTAAAGAGAGGGAGAGGGAGAGGGGAAGAGAGAGAGAGAGGAAGGAGGGAGGGAGCAAGAGAGGGGAGTGTGGGACGGATATATGGAGGGGTTGATGGAGAGAGAGGGAGAGGGAGGGAGGGAGAGTGTGAGAGAGAGGGAGAGGGCCAAAAAGGAGAGAGAGTGAGAGAGAGGACAGAGAGAGATGGAGAGAGGGAGAGGCTAGGAGAGGGAGAGTGAGTGAGGGAAAAAAGAGGGAGAGAGGGAGAGTTAGGGAGAGAAAGAGAGAGATTGAGAAGAGGAGAGAGACAGAGGACAAGAAGGAAAGAGAGAAGGAAGAGAGGGAGAGACGTAGAGGGGGAGAGAGAGGAAGAGAGAAAGAGAAAAAAGAAGAGGTAGGAAGAGAGGAAGATGAGGAGAGATGGAGAAAGAGAGAGTGAAGTAGAGAGGGAGAGGGGTAGTGAGAAGGTGAGAGATATAGGTTGAGAGAGAAAGGGAGAGAGTAGGAGGGAGCGAGAGAGGAAAAGGGGAGAGAGAAGAAGGAGAAAGGGAGGGGGAGAGAGAGGGAGAGAAAAAAGAGGGAGAGGGAAGGGGACTTAGAGAGAGAGTGAGAAAGAGGAAGAGTGTGTAGGGGGAGAGAGAGATTGAGAGTGGTAGAGAGAGAGAGGGAAAAGGAGAGGAAAGGAGAGATAAAGAGATATTGAAAGAGATAGAGGGAGGGAGAGGAAGGGAGAGAAATGGAGAGGAAGAGAATGGGAGAAAGAGAGAGGTAGGAATAGGAAGGAAGTATGGGAGAGAGAAAGAAGGAGACCAACGGGGGTAGGGAGAGATGTTAAAAGAGAGAGAGAGGTAGAGAGAAAGAGAGGGAGAGGGAGAGGGAGAGGGAGAGGGAGAGAAGGAGGGGGAGAGAGAGGGAGAGAGGGTAGTGGATAAGGAGAGAGAGGTAGAGAGAGCATAAAAGAGAGGGAAAAGGAGAGAGAGAAAGAGAGGGAGAGGGGGAGAGAAATAGAAAGAGAAAGAGGGAGGGAGAGGGAGAGAGAGAGGAAGAGAGAAGGAGAAAGAGGGAGGAAGAGGGAGAGAGAGAGGAAGAGAGAAGGAGAAAGAGGGAGGGAGAGGGGAGAGAGAGAGAGGTAGAGGGGGAGAGAGAGGAAGAGAGAGGAAGAGAGAAAGAGAAAAAGAAGAGGTAGGAAGAGAGGATGAGAGGGAGAGATGGAGAAAGAGAGAGTGAGGTAAAGAATGAGAGGGGTAGTGAGAGGGTGAGAGAGAGAGAGGGAGAATGGGGGAGAGAGAGAAGGAGAGAGAAAGAGAGATAGGGAAAGGGAGAAAGAGAGGGAGAGATAGAGGCTAAGAAAGAGTGGGAGAGAGAGAGGGGAAAGGTAGGGGGAGGGAGGGACGGAGAGAGGAAATGGGGGGAGAGAGAGAAGATGGAGAAGGGAGGGGGAGAGAGAGCGAGAGGGAGAGAAAAAGAGGGAGAGGGTATGGAGGGAGAGGGAAGGGAGAGAAGAGGACTTACAGGGAGAGTGAGAAACGGGAAGAGTGTGTAGGGGAGAGAGGGAGAGATAGAGAGTGGTAGAGAGAGGGAGGAAAGGAGAGATGAAGAGATGTTGAAAGAGATAGAGGGAGGGAGAGAGAGAGGGAGAGAGGGAGGGAGACGAAGGGAGAGAAAGGGAGAGGAAGAGAAGGGTGGGAGAGAGAGGTAGGAATGGGGAGGAAGTGTGGGAGAGAGAAAAAAGGAGAGCAAGAGGGGCGGGGAGAGAGAAAGGGAGAAAGGTTAAAAGAGAGAGGGAGAGGTAGAGAGAAAGAGAGGGAAAGGGAGAGGGAGAGAGAGAGAAAGGGGGAGAGAGAGGGAGAGAGAGAGGGTAGTGGATAAGGAGAGAGAGGTAGAGAGAGCATAAAAGAGAGGGAAAAGGAGAGAGAGAAAGAGAGAAGGATAGAGGGAGGGAGAAGGGAGACAGAAAGGGAAAGAGGCTAAGAAAGAGTAGGAGTGAGAGAGAATGAGGGGTTGAGTGTGAGAGAGGGAAAGAGATGGAAAAAGGATGAAGGAGAGAGAGATAGAGGTAGAGGGAAGGAGGGAGGGAGCGAGTGAGAGAGGAAGGGGAGAGAGAGACAAAAAGAGTGAGAGAAGGGAGATATAGGAAGGGAAGAAGAGTGAGAAAGAAGGAGAATGAGATGGAGAGGGATAGGTAGAGAGAGGTAGAGAGTGGTAGAGAGAGTAGAAGGGAGGGAAAGGGCAAGGGAGAGAGATAGAAAAAGAGAGAGGGAGAGAAGGAGAGATAGGGGAGAGAGAGGGAGAGAAAGGAGGAGAGAGGGAAGGAGATTGAGAGAGGGAGAAGGAGAGAGATTAGGAGAAACAAAGGAGAGGAAGAGAGAGTGAGATGGAGATAGCGTGAGAGGAAGAGAGAGTGAGATGGAGATAGCGTGAGAGGAAGAGAGAGAAAGAGAGATGGCGACGAGATAATGAGAGAGAGAAAGGGAAAGAAGGAGAGAGATATAGGGAGAGAAAGGGAGAGGAAGGGAGCGAGAAGGGGGAGAGAGTGGGTGAGAGAGGGAGAGGGGGAGAGGGAGAGAGGGGGAGGGAGGTAGAGAGGGTGAGAGGGGAGAGATAGAGAGAGGGAAATAGGGAGGAAGGCAGGAAGGGAGATAAAGGGAAAGAGGAAGGGATGGAGGGAGAAAGGGAGAGAAGGGTGAGAGGGAGGGGAGAATGAGATAAAGTGAGAGAGAGATAGGGATTGGGAATGGGAGAGAAAGGGAGAGGGCAGAGAGAGGGAGGGAGATGAAAGAGAGAGAAAGGGAGGGAGGGAGATGAGAGAGAGAGTGAGTGAGAGAGGGGGAAGCGAAGGAGGAGAGAGAGTGACGGATAAAGAAAGATAGTTGGAGAAAGAGGGAGAGAGAGAGTGAGAGAGAGAGAGATAAGGGAGAGAGGGAGAGAAAGGAAGGGAGAGAGGAGGAGAGAGAAAGAGAGAAAAAAATTAGGAGAAAGAGGGAGAGATAAAGAAATGGAGAGAGAGAGGGAGAGATATAGAGAGGGAGAGGAAGAAGGGGAGGGAGGGGAGAGAAGGAGAGGAAAAGAGAGGGAGAAAGAGGAAGAGAGAGATGGAGAGGATTAGTGAAAGAGAGGGAGTAAGAGGAAGAGCGATGAAGGGTGAGAGAATGAGAGAGGGAGAGATAGAGAGGGAGAGATTTAAAGAGGAAAGGATTGTAAGAGGGACATAGAGAGAGGGAGAAGGAAGCGAGAGAAGAAGAGAGAGGGGAAGGAAAATAGCAAGAGGAAGGGAGGGAGAGAGACAAGAGGGAAAAAGAGAGGGAGAGAGGGAGAGATGAAGATGGACGGGGAGAGTGGGAGATGGAAAGACTAGGAGAAGTAGAGAGGGGTAGATGGAGCGAGGGATAAAGAGGGAGATGGAAAGACTAGGAGAAGTAGAGAGGGGTAGAGGGAGCGAGGGATAGAGAGGGAGGGTGAAAGAGTGAGTGTGAGTGAGAGAGATAGAGAGAGAGGGGGGAGGAAGGGAGGGAGAGGGAGAGGGAGAGAAAACGAGAGGGAGCGGGAGAGGGAATGAGAGAGAAAGGGAGAGAAAGATGGTAAAAGAGCAAGAGCAATATGAAAATAGAGAGAAGGAAAGGGAGACCTATCAAAACTCATCTTCCTCTCTCTTTTTAGTGATTGCTCGTACGACTAAAGCCCTTTCTCTTCCTCTCATTCTCCATCTCAAAAAAACACATCTTTTATCAATACTTTTCTTTAATTCAACACATTTAACCATATCCAATTAACCTTCCAAGTATAAAAATATCCTCTTTTCATGAAACTAATTTAATTTCCTCCATTCCAAGATTTGGTCAAAACTTTCTCCTTAAATTCACCCATCTCGGTTCTTCAATTTAATCATAAATAAAAATTTTAGTCATACTAATTCAACCATCAAAGTTTGAATCTAACAAGAACTCATCAAGATCAAATCATCATACTAAAACTTAAACAATTGGACTCGAAAAGCTCAACGTCCAAACTTTCAAACATCATCATTCAAGCATCAAATTAATAATTTTTGGTGGTGTAGTTGAGACAACACCGACCTCAAATGAAGTTTGTCAAGTTTCTACCATGATGCTTGAAAATTTCTCCTTTTGTTTCCTCCTAAGTTTCTAATAAGAGCTCATTTCTTCCTCTCCTTTAGGTTTCTTTCACCTTGGCTGAATATAAAGGGATAGAAATGAAAAGATTAAGCCAAATGTATCGATAATTGATTAAATCTTCCTATTTCCTTAATCCTATCAATTTTTTTAGATTTGTCTTTAGATTTCTTTCTTCATTTTCCTTTGTTTTTCATGTCTTTATTTTTCCTTGTTTCAATTGAATGGTCCAATCCCTCAATCCCATTTTTTTCTCTTCATTTCGATACAATTTCATCATAGTGAGGCCAAATTAATTTCTCCCTCAAATTTTCAAAAAGTTACAATTTGGTCACTAACCTTTGTAGCAATTCAACCTATATTCTAGGCATTTACTAAATTTCATAATGGTTAGTAAAATTTTTTAATTATTTCAAACTAGTACCAAAACTTTTAATTCCTTCATTTAAGTTCCTTAGTGTTTTCAATTAAACCCCTTGGAATTTAATATCTCAATAATTAATCATTCATATATACTAAATTAAAACTAAATATTTCCTTCATACCTCAAGAATATAACTTTCATGCACATATAAAGATTAATTCACACACTTAATTAAATATTCATGCATTAGAATAAATATTCATATATATTATTATTTAGGAAGTTTTAGATTGAGGATATTATGCTTAAAGTCAATTGATTTGGGGTGATTTTATCGTTGATTGAATCGAGTTATGCTTATCGATTTAGTATTTGTGTTATTTGTTGATGAGTATTATTGTTACTTGGTTTTAATGATTGAATTGCCTATGGGAAAGCATGAGGGATTTGGCCATGCTTCCTAAATGGAATGGTTGTGTCTTGAGTAAATTGAACACTTAAGGAATGTGGTTATGATGTGGTTATAGGCTTGTTAATTGAATGGTTTGATTGGACTTAATAGTCTTGGCTATGGCTTATGCTTATTAGACTTGTTATTGAGTTTACGAATTGTATTAATAATGATAATTAATTATGTTGTTGTTATTAGGTGGATTTAGTATGTTTAATGGACTAGGCTCACTTATGGTTACTTGGCTTGATTGGTAAAATAATTAGAGGGTTGTATTGATGAGAGTAGATTTGGATTAGGTAGGTATAATGGAAGATTGTATGTTTTTGTCTTGTGATGGATTCGGCCTATAGCCGTGGAAATGCTTAGTATTATTATGGCTTGATAAAATTTAGATTTTGTGATTGATTAAAAGTGCTTGGATTGTTTTCAATATTGGTTTAGGCATAATGTTATTCAGCCATGAGTTGTTTTTGGGACCATGTTCAAGGATGGCTTGATGTTATCTAGGATGTATTCATGTTATTTTAAGGCTTAATGTTTTGGCCTAGTCATGTCACGCTGATTTTGTTCATGAATGGCTTAATTTCATATGGTTCATGTTCATATTTATACATGGTGTTTATGAGAAGGTTTTACATGGATTGTTTTCAAGAGATGATTTTAAATGGATTGTGTTCATGAGATGGCTTTACATGGATTGTGTTTAAGAGATGGTTTTACATGATTATGTTCATGTAATGGCTTAGAGTATGTATTCTAATTGCATTCGGACCCTAAAATATTTTATGCCATGATTTTAAGAAATAAAGAAAGGATATGTACAAGGTTTTATGAGGATAGTGACATGGTTTCACAAGGACAATGACATGGTTTTATGATGATACTGACATGGCTAGACATGTTCAAGAAGGATAAGGAAAATTATCAACCGTTGTTAGGTTCATTGAATTGAACATGTCTATATCTTTTATGACTTTCATAAGCCTTTATGGTTGAAAAGGGCTAAATTTAGATACATTCAGCAAGGTGCACCCAAAAGATAGAAAAGAATTTCAAGCATGAAAAATAATGATTTTAATTGTATTGATGTGTGGCTACATTTACTAAGCTTTAGCTCATTATTTTTTCTTATGGTGTAGGTAAGCAATGCAATGCTTAAGGATGAGTTAGATGTGTTGATGATACTAGCCGTGAGCTATAAAGTTTATCAAATCATGTACTACAAGTCTAGGTTTAAAATTTAAAGACTAAACCATTGCTAGCTTTGGGTTATGCTTAGATTCGAGCATTTTTAGTGGTAAACGATAATCATTTATTATTTTGGATATGTTAATATACATAGTTATGAGATTAAAAGTAAATGAAATGTTTATGATGAATTGAGGTTTATTAATGGATTAGGCTTGAATTATGTACTTGTTAGTTTAATACAATGATGGAAATGAAATGGCATAGGTTAATAATAATTTTTTTAGGTTTATGAGCTTGTTGATTTTAATTTGAGAATGGAAATGAAATGGTTTAGGTTATGCCATAGGTTGTGAAAAATTTTTAAGTATTAAGTATCAAATCTTAGAAAGCCTTGAACTTTAAACCAAATAATGATTTCTATTATGCACTATCAAAGAGATCCGGGATAGAGGTGATAGTGCATTTCCTTGAACCTTCGAGTGTGAGACTATGAAGTAGCATTCTCAACTCGCTATTGAGCCATAGGATTTACTGACTTTGCCATTGTCAACATGTGAAAGCTTAACGTTTTTTGCATCCTCAACTACTTTTGCATGGGTTTCATGGTTTATATTCGTACAAAATTATTTGATGATTAGCAATATGTATAAAATCCTTACCTTTATGCTTATTTAGATTGTCATTTTGGTAGTAAAGCCATAAAAGATAGCCTCTTGTATTCTTTTTCTTTTTCTTTCTTTGATTATGTCTCATCCATAGCCATTAAGGGACTTAATATGTTGTTTGAGAATGATAAGAAGAATGATGTTATCCATTTTGTATGGAAATCATAGTAGTAGAGAAAAGGGAATAGACTTTTATTGAAGTTAAGTTAGCATGCACGAGTTTTGTTTAGCTTTAAGTTATAGTTTGTTAGAGAGAAAAAAAGATCAAGTAACATGGATTGTAGGTTAGTGTTCTATTTGGGTTGGGGGCTGCAAAATGAAAGGGAATGAAGAAATTGTCTAGGAAAGCTTGAGGCCCAAGATGGTTCGGCCTATTTGTTGTGACGATGGGGGCCAAGCCCATGGGTTGCATAAAGGATAGTAAATAGGCTTTTCTTTATATTTGGGTTGTATGATAATGGTCTCTATAGCATGGGCTTGAGTTTTATTTGCCAAGAGAGTTGGAATATAGAGCCTCCAAATAAGTAGTATTTCAATCTCAAGATTTATTTTTAGATCTTACCCATTTTGACAAAGCTATCCTAATCACTTTGACTTAAATTTTTTATATTTGTAACATATGTTTATCCTTAGCTTACATTTTAAATTTCAAAATTTTTGAAGTCCATTTACTATTTATTTGGTATTTATTTTGTATTCTATCTTATTTTTAATTATTCATTTTTATTATTATGAAACTTAATTATTTAGCTTCTTGTTTAGTTTTATTTTAATTTGAGATTTTTAAGGTTAGTTCTTATATTTATTCTTGTACCCAAATTTATTTTCTACGCTTTATGTGCATATTTATATTGCTAAGTATGTGCATGCCATGCTTGTGTTATTATGGATGATTACTTGGTTGCAAATTAATGTTGTTATGTGTTGTGTGAATAGCAAATTAATTAATAAGTGAAGAACTTAGAAAATATAATTTAATTAAATATTCTCATGCATGTATAACTTAGGATTTCAAATTTAATTAGTGTCCTAAATATGTATTAATCTAGGAAATAATATCCTAATTAGTTGTTCCAGCTAAATTAAAATGTCTAAGCATAAAAGACCCATCTTAAGACATGTGCCTCATTAAGGCTATTTTGGTCCACATATTTTAGCCAATAAAGGGAAATAAAATGGGGGGAATGTCTTAAGATTTTCATTTTGCTTTCATCCTTTTGAGAGAGACTTTAACACTTAGGAGAGAAAGAGAGTAAGAGAGAATGAAACACTTGAGATAAGCCTAGATTAACAAAAGAGAAAGCAAAGGAAGAAGCTGAAATTATCCAAAAGAAGACTACTTAGCCAAGAGGAAGAGTCTTTAGCCAATAGAAAGAAAATTAGTCGAGAGCCAAATCTATTCAGATTTGGCCAAGAGTTTGAGCAAGGAAAAGAGAGGGGATTTAAAAGTTTTTAAGGTGATTTCTCCTTCAATCAAACGTAAGGAAAATGTAACTTTAACTCAACACAAGACTTCAGATTTGTATGTGTTGATTTAATGATTTGGGTGAAATGTGTTCATGTGAGACCAAGGGCTTGTACGTATTCCATTGAATGAATTGTGTTCAATTGATGCTTGGGTTATGAAATTGATGAATGATTGACTATTGTGATGTTATAGCAAGTGTTTAATTATTGATTGAATGTATGTATTGTTGTATCCTTGTATTAAATTATGGAATGGTAAATCCTAGTGGTTCTAGGGTTTAGGTTAGTGGTTAATTGATAACTTTACAAGGTGATGATGAAGAAAAAAAGCAATTGGAATAATTATCTTAGATTAGTTGTAGGAGGGGATAATTAAAAAAAGCAAAGTTTGGATTTCAAAAGAAGAAGAAGAATAATTGAGGGCCCAATTAAAAGAATTCTCAACTTCTGTCCTTCTATTAAAATAAAGAGGGGACATAATTGAAAGAAATTAAAAGGAAAAGCCCTATTTAATTGAGATTTAAGGGCCATATCTAAATTAAAACTATTAAAATTGGACTTATATCAATAGATTATAGAGAATTAAGGACCAAATTAGACTTTACCAAAAAAACCTAAAATATAACTATAAAAACACCGCTTTTCAATTTTATATACCCTACACCATTCATTCACCATCTTTTAGCATCTAGTCGACTCCCTCTAATCTACACCAAAACCCTACTCATAGTTGTCACCCTTACACAACACGAGCCACCTAAAACTTCACCTTTTATTAGCCATTGCCCATAACATAGCTGGCCTTCTCCGACCGTCCCTCACGACACACCTTTAATTGTAGCTAAAACCAGCCCCTCATCAACACCCCCACCTTCCTCTCATAGCTTTACCTTAAACCAGCCTACAACTCTAGCTGCATGCTTGCAGGGCTCCCTTACTCACGAGTCAATGTAGGCCTCTCTTGCCAATAAGGCAATGCGGGCCCTCCTCGCCCATAGGTTAGTATAGGCCTCCCTTAGCCCATAACTAATGACTCGTAGGCCTCTTACACCCATAAGCCTCTCACGCCCATAGGCCTCCTATGCCTCTAGGCATTCCATACCCATAGGCCTCCCACGTCCCCAAGCATCCCATGCTCATAGGCTTTCTACCCCAAGCCTTGCTCATAACTAATGTTTGTCGGTCAACCAACATTTACCAAACCATGCCCATAGGTTATAGCACGCTTGTAGCCAACCGGTGCCACAAGGCCATGCTTACAAGCTAGCCAACCCACCACTAGCTAGGCCACAAGCCAATTGAAACTAGCCACCCAATGCCTAGTCGCAACCTGCAGACTCTTACCCCTCACTAGTAATGCACTTCCATTAAGGAGTAAAATAGTTACTAAGAAAAAAAATGTGCAAGACAGTTTGTTGTTTGATTGTTGACTTTAGTTGAAACTAATCTACCTATGCATAAAAACAAAATAAAAAATTACTGTTAGATTGATTATGCTTGGCAAGAACAATATGATATTATAGACTACATTTATATTATTTTTTTATAGAAAAACATGTCATCAATTCTATCTCAAGTTATAAAACTTTAGAAATTTACAATAACTTTATCAATAATAGTAACCTTACTTACTTACACTAACTTTGGGGAGACCTTTAGTCTTTACCGACCTATAACACATTTTCATAATAGGCGAGTTGCTCTCTTTTCTTGACCGATCGAATAATCGGTTATTATCGAGGATCTAGAGCCGACCCTAAATTAGATACTAAAACTCGCATAATTTTTTAGGTAAAAATCTTAAAATGACTAAGCTCTATTGAAATGTAAATAAAAAATACTACACTCTTTTAAAATATGATTGAAATTATTGCGGTTTGTTTAAAAAAATCATGGTTTAAATGTGATTGAGGTGAATGTTTCTATAATGGCCATTATGAATAAAATACTTTTTTTATATGTAAATTTTATACCTATTTTATGGTTTGATTTATTTATCACACATACTTCATTGTAATGCTTAAATGAAGCCACTAATGGCTTTCCACTTATGTGATGAAATCATTAGTAGTTTCAAGATTATTTTATCTATTTTCTTTTTACTTGAAATAAAGCTATTAATGGCTTTCTACTTATATGGATGGAGTTGCCAATGGCTCTAGATTTTCAATTTTATTTAATTTTGAATCATTGTGGATGGAGATGTTATTGGTTTTTCACTTATGTGATAAAGTCGTTAGTGGTTTTAGAATCATTTTTTCTATTTCTATTGTTCAAATTGAAGTCACTACCGGTTTCCAACTTATATAGATGGAGCTAATGTTGTCTCACTTATATGATGAAAGCCATTAGTGGTTTCGAGATTATTTTATTTAATTGTTTGTTTGTTTGAAACAAAGCAATTGATGTTTTCTCACTTATGTAATGAAATCACCAACGACTTTTGAACCGAGTTATCGACTCCTTACTCAAGCGAAAATGAGGTCACAAGTAATTTCCCACTTATGTGCTGAAATTATTGATAGCTTTCTAAATTCATGACTTAAAGTCATCGGTGACTTCCAACTTATGTGAGTGAAGTCATTGATGGCTCACTACTCATGCTAATAAAAGACTATCCATCTTTAGAAACTCACCTACTTATTAGTAATAGGTCATGTTCACTAAAGACTAGCTAAAATTCGAACTTCCCCCACCTTTTCTCTTTGAGTAGGAAATATTGGCCTTAGACCAACGTAAAACCCCAAACTACTCTTGAACAGTAAAGATATGATTTTTAGCCAATCATCTTATGTTGTGGTAGTGAACATTTTTTAGGTAGAGAAAACTAATATTAAGAAAGAAGTCTTATAGCTTGGGTTAGTGCTTGATAGTTCAAAAATGATGGTGCTTTTTACCGACACAATTAATGATGTCTTTGATGTCAATCGGTTTGTTTATGAGGCTATTTGGGGAAAGGAATTGAATGACTGGTCTAATGAAGAAGCATTTTTTGTTCAAGGCTAAGTAATTTCCTTATTACATTTATCTCTTATGCTTTCATATGATGTTAATTTAAGGGATTATGCAAATTTTCTTCTCAAATTACCACATTTGCCTTCTTTCTTTCATTATGTTTTATTCTCATTTTCATTCCATCTTTCAAACACCCAATATAATAATATCTTAAGAACAAAAACACTTAATGATTGTGTTTAAAAAGAAGGTCGATCTAATTTTGATTATAATGTGCATGAGAATGAATTTGAGGAGAATACACGAAGCTCGTCGAGAAAAACATGAATGTGTCTTGATTTTGTAAATGAAATCTTACCTTACATAGAATTTTTGGATTTCATTTGCAAAAGTATTATGATTTTCATGGATTGGGTCATTTCTTTGGAAAAGAAATTTTTATTATCTCGACATGATTTTATTATCGATTTGAAATCAAAAGATATTTATTTAAAATTATCATTATCATTTTATGTCATCCAAATCAAAGTGAATAAAACAACATACTCATTCAAAATATTTCAACATAGATTAATTTTCAATGCATGTTATCGAAATGCTAGGGGACGAGTCCTTTTCTTTTTAAAACAAAAAATATTCTTTTTCTATTCCTAATAGATCCTTTTCGAACAGTCTTCCCAAGATGATGCATCAATGCTAAAAAAAAAAAAAAAAACATTGATGTTTTAAATTATGATAAGAGGTATGCATTCGAGTCATGATCACACCTTATTCATCACTTTTTCTCTATAAGTCAATCATATTTTTCAAATGAAACTAAAGCTTATCAACTTAAATAAGATCATATATGTGATGAAGAAAGGTCATTTTGGTATGTTTTTCCATAAGAAGAAATTTATCCTTTGTTGTCCAAATTTGAGCCTAAAGAATTTCTTTTAATAATGACCTAAACTAGGATCACCCCTCACATTGAGGGTAATTTCTGAAATTCATTAGTAATCAAGGATGTTCTTCTAGAATAATGAGATGAGAAATGATGATAATTCTTTATAAAACAAAAACTTGTTATGAAAACCTTTGAATGACTTTGAAAATAAAAAGAAAATGAAAAAAAAAATGAAGGCACTAAGGCAAAAGAGATTGCTATTTGGAGTGATACCTCTCATGATTTAAAGTTAGAAAGGTTTAGAAATGTCAAGGTTAGAAATCCCTAAAATAGAAAAGATGAAAAGAGTAATCATGAAAGGAGAGTTGAGATTAAAAGATGAGATCAATTGGCGAGATGACAAAGCTAAGACGGTATACCTAAAGTGATATCGATGAACAATTAAGTTATCCTTGATCTTTATATCCTCAAAAACCTTCTAAGCTTTTTATATCCTCTCATTCATAAGCCAAGGCCTTAGCCTTCATTACAAGGGCTTATGCCTTCATTACTAGCCTGTTAAATCCCTTTACGATCAAAATGGCCCATTTGTATTGATGAGTTCTAGCTTTAAAGAGAAGAAGAAAAAAGTTTTTGAATAAAACTTGAATTGTTTGTTTTATTACAAACCATCATTTATTATATTAAGTCATGATTTTTTGTTAAGTAACTTAGGGAAAGAAGGAAATGAATTGAGTCTTTCAAGGAAAACCATCCATTTGAGACAAATTATCTTCAAAAACTCTTTTAGTTATTGAAATTCATCTAAGCACATCATGCTCTAGGAGTAAACTTTTGTCAACCACCTATCGGAAAGACCAACCCTTTTTAAAAATTTTATGATCTAAACACATTTTGCTCATCTTAGCCTTAAAATGGATCATCACAAGAATTGCATCTCCATATTGCATGATGGGTTTTAGCTTTTGATGAAACAAGTCAAACATCTTTTTGAATGAGATTACTTTCTTATGAATATCTCAATGATTTTTCTTGAATAATTCAACTTATCTAATGGAAAATTTTCAAATATATAGCCTAATCCATGAAAGTCATAAAAAAAATAAAAGGAAAATGAGTTTTTAAAAATTTTTAAAAAATCTCTCAAAGACACATATAATCAAGCACAAACATCGAAAGAAGAAGAATGACATGAGCAACGACAATGAAAGGTAGATGAAAAATGGATGTTCATTGCCAATGCTTTAGAAACATGCCATCGTTAGACTAGTCTCAAATTTATGTTAGCACTAGAAGACCAAACATTTCAACTCCTCTCCTATCTAGAGCAACAAGTAGACGAGTCTTAGTTATGGCTAAATGTTCATTAGCGTGTTCTTTTGATTTTGCTTCTTCTATTCTTGATTGCCCCTAACATAATATGGTTCGTGATCTTTCATCCCTTAAAGAATCTTTTTTTTTTCACAAATATAATCAATCTCTAAAAAGAAATTCTTCTTTGGTCTCATGAATGATCCTATAATTGATGTCATACATGAAATGGGATAAGAATTAAATTATCATATGATAACTTGATAAGGATCTTACTTCAACTTTGTCTATAAGAGGTCCGCCTCTATGAAATTTGTTGTAAGCTTCCTCATGATGAACTATAAAAAGTTGAGATAAAAGACCATCTTAACCATTTTGGATTAAATTTTTTGTATGTGCTAGCAAAAGTCCAAATATTTAGGGGTAATACCAAACAAGGAGGCACAAAACAATAGTGATCTCCTATTTGGTCAAAGAAGCGAGCACCACTCAAATTACACAAATAATGGTCTAAGTAGCCATCCTAATGACTACAAGAGCAGGGGACATAAGTAAAAATATAAATAGACAAACTCAATGAAAATAGCTGGCCTAAAACTTCGAATCCATTCAAGTTAGATGACACACAAATAAAAAGAAAAGAGGAGGGAAACCTACATCTTGGTAGTGATGATCGATGCTTCTCTAAAAACTCCACATCGATCTAAGTTAGAATTGTCTCTAATATCCTATCATAAAGCATGGTTAATCACGTCTCTTCAAATTGACATGGTTAGTCAAATCTCTCTAAATTGACATGATCAATCATGTCACTCCGAATCAAAGTGGTCGATCATGTCCCTCTAAATTGACATGACTAGTTATCTCCTTTGAAAAACAAATTGACGTGGTCAATCGCATTCCTCTAAATAAAAAAAGTCATTCATGTCCCTTTAAGTCGGTACGATCAGTCATGCTTCTTCAAATAGATATAGTCGGTCATGCTCCTTCAAAAAAATGAGGTTAGTCATGTCCCTTTAAATTGAAATAGTCGATCATGTCCCTCCTAGTAAGCTTGGTTGGTCTCATCCCATCAAATCAATGTGGTTAGTCAAGTCCTTTTAAATTGAGTTGGTAAGTCATATCCCTCTAAGTTGGTGTGGTCGGTCTCGCCCTTTCAAATAAATATGGTCAATCAAAAACTTTTAAATTGACATGGTCGGTGATGTCTCTTTAAATTGACAATGTAAGTCATGTCCCTCCAAGTCGGTGTGGTTAGTCTTGCCCCTTTAAATAAACATGACTAGTCATGTTCTTTTTAAATTAACTTGGTCGATCAAGTTCTACGAAGTTGATATGGTCCGTCACATCCTTTCATATCAATATGGTTACCCATATCCCTTTAAATAAGTGTGGTCATTCATGTTCCTTTTAAATTGATATGGTCGGTCATGTCCCTTCAAATGAACGTGGTCATCATGATCCTTTTAAATTGATATGGTTAGTCATGTCCCTTCAAATCAACGTGGTTAATCGAGTCCCTTTAAACTCATATGGTTAGTCATATCCTTTCAAAAAAATTAACATGGTTAGTCAAGTCTTTCCAAAAAAATTAACATGGTTAGCCATGTCCTTCTATAAAAATTGAAAAATCAATATGGTTAGTCACATTTTTTTAAATTGACATCGTCGAGTCATGTCCCTTTAAGTCATCTTGATTAGTCGGGACCCTTAAATAACCATCATCATCATATTCCTTTTGAATTAACATAGTCGGTCATATCCTACCTAGCGATATAGTAAGTCATGCCCTTTTAAATCCACATGGCCAATCATATTGTTTTCAATTGACATGGTTAGTCATGTCCCTCTAAATCAACATGGTCGGTTATATCCCACCAAGTTGACGTGGTTAGTGACATCCCTTCAAATCGACATGGTCATTCATGTTCCTTTTAAAATTGACATGGTCATTCATATCACTTTAAATCAACGTGGTCGGTCGGATCCCTTTAAATTGACATGGTTAGTCATGTCCCTACGAATAAATATGGTTAGTCATGTTCCTTTAAATAAACATGGTAAGTCATGGTCCTTTTAAATTGACATCATCGGTCACATCTCCCAATTTAATGTGGTCGATCATATGCCTTCAAATTAACATGATTAGTTACATCCTTTTAAAATGACATGTTCGGTCATATCTCACCAAGTCGACGTGGTCAATCTTGTCTCTTTAAATTAACGTGGTCAATCATAGTCTTTTTAAATTGGCATGGTAAGTCATGTCCCTTCAAGTCAACATGGTCGGTCATGGCCCTTCAAATCAACATGGGCAATCATGTTCCTTTGAAATTAACATGGTTAGTCATATCTCTCTAAGTCGACATGATCGGTCACATCCCTTCAAACCACGTAGGCAATCACGTTTATTTGAAATTAACATGGTCGGTGATTGCCCTCCATGGTCAATCGCATCCTTTTAAAATAATGTGGTCTATCACATTTCTTTTAAATTAACATGGTCGAGTCATGTCCCACCAAGTTGATGTGGTCGGTCATGTCCCTTCCAATCAACATGGTCAATCATATCCTTTTAAATTGACATAATCGGTCGTGTCTCTTTAAATTGATATAGTCGGTCATGTCCCTTTAAATAAATGTGGTTTGTCATGTTCCTTTTAAATTAACATGGTCAATCATATCCCTCAAAGTCGATGTAGTCGGTCACATCTTTTCAAATCAACATGGTAAGCCATGTCCTTTTAAATTGATATGGTCAACCATGTCTCGTTAAATAAACGTGGTTAGTCATGTCCCTTTAAATTGACATGGTCATTCATGTCCTCTTAGTCGACGTGGTTAGTCACGTCCCTTCAAATCAACATTGTCATTCATGATTTTTTAAATCCATATGGTCGATCATGCCCCCTTCGAAACGACATGGTCAACTATGTTCCTTCAAATAAACATGGTCAATCATGTCCCTTTAAATTGATATGATTAGTTATGTCGCTCTAAAAAGTGACATAGTTAGTCATGTCCTTCCAAAAAAATCAATGTGGTCAATAAAGTCTCTCTAAATCGACATGGTCAATCATATCCTTTAAAAAAATCGACATGGTCGGTCATGTCTTAAAAAAATTGATGTGGTCAATCACATCCTTCCAAAATTTTCTTTTTGTTTCTTTAGAAGCTTACTATACAAAGCTAAAGAAAAACTTTTTAATGACTTTACGTCATAAACATTGTAAAGAGGGAGAAATTGTTAACACTTAATTATTCCCCTATTATTCTTTTTCTATTTTTATTTTTATTCAAAAATAAAAAAAAATGATAAAACAAATGCTAAGTATAAAAGAAAAAAAGAGTAGAAAAGAAAAAAAAGGAAAAAAAAATCAATTGGAACAATTAGCTTAGATTAGTTTTTGGAGGGATTTAATTAAAAAAAAGTTTGGAAATAAAAAAAGAACAAATGAGGTTTAAATCAAAATAATTTAAAACTTGTATTCTTTAATTAAAATAAAGAATGGGCATAATTAGAAAAAATTAAAAAGAAAAGTCCTACTTAATTGAGATTTAATGGCCACATCAAAAGTGGAGTGATTAAAATCGAACATAAATCAATCAATTACAAAGAACTAAGGAACAAATTAGACTTTTGCTAACAAACATAAAAAATACCTATAAAAAAACCCACATGCATTTTTATATACCCTACACTATTCATTCACCATAATATCCTAGCATCCAACAAACTCCCTCTCCTCTACACCAAAACTCCACCCACAGTAGCCACTCTCACATACCACTAGCCACCTTAAACTTCACCCATTCCTAGCCACTAGCCACAACACAACTCATCTTCTCCTTGCCATTCCCTATGAGATAACTCGTTAAACACGACCCCAAGCAACCAACCCCTCATTAATGTCCCTAGCTTATTATGATAACTTCACTCGAAACTAGCCTCGCAACCTTAGTTACATGCCTATAGACCTCCCTTTCTCACAGGCTAGTGCTCGCCTTCCTCATCTTGTTGCCAACTATCATAGGCCTTTCATGCTTGCAAGCCTCTAAAGCCCCTAGGCCTCCCACACCTATAGGCATCCCATGTTCGTAAGCTTTCAACACTTACAAGCGTTCCATACTAGGCATCACCCATAGCCGGCACCTACTAAGCACAACTGTAGGCCAATCGGCCCCCAAGCCAACGAGTAGCAAGCCACCCGAGGCCTAGCTACAGCCTACAACTCTTTCCCCTCAGCAATTGTACACCTCCATCAAGGAGTAAAATAGTTACCAAGAAAAAATATGTATGATAGTTTATTATTTGATTGTTGACTTAGTAGAAACTAAACTAATAGTGGATAAAAAGAGAATAAAAAATTATTGTTAGATCGATTACCTTTAGCGGGAACAACGTGATATTATAAACTATATTTATATTGCTTTTTGACTAGAAAACACAATAGCAACTCTATTAATAAACACTGCTCGAGTTATATAACTTGCAAAATTTATAGCATCTTTAGCAACAATAGTAACCTTGATTACTTATACTAATTTTGGAGAAACTTTTAGTCACTTTAGCGAGACCCATACCATGTTTTGATAATAGACAATTGCTCTCCTTCTCTAATAACTGAATAATAAGTTATCATTAGGGACAAAAAGAGTAGAATTGACCCCAAATTAGACATTTAAAATGTAAATTTTTTAACGTAAAACTCTTAAGACGACTACACTCCTTTGAAATGTGAATAAAAAGTGACTTCAATCCTTTACAATATTAATGAAATTGTTACATTTCAATTAAATATTGATGTTTTAATTATTATTGAGATGAGAGTTGTTGTAATGCCCATTATGAACAAACTACTCTAATTTATATCTACATTTTTAATGTGAAATTTGTGCATTTTTTTTTGTTTGAATGATTTATCACCTTGATTGTAATGTTAAAATGAAATTGCTAGTGGCTTTCCACTTATGTGATGAATTCACTAGTGGTTTTGAGACCATTTTGTCTATTTTTATTTACTCGAAATAAAGCCGCTAGTGGCTTCACACTTATATGGATGGATTTTACGGTGCCTTTAGATTTTCAATTTTAGTTAATTTTTAATCATTGTGGATGAAGCCGTTAGTGCTTCCTAGTTGTGCGATAAAGTCCTTCATGATTTCAAAGTCATTTTATCTATTTTATGTTTATTTAAAATGATGTCATCGGTGGTTTCTCAATTATGTAAATGGAGTCACAAATGGCTCTCAAACTAATTTTTTTAATTCGAAAAGTTAAAATGAAGCTATAAGTAGTTTTTCACTTATGTGACAAAATCGTTAGGGGTTTTGAGATTATTTTATTTGATTGTTGCTTGTCTTAAATGAAGTTGCCATTTGTTTCTTACTTATGAGACAAAGTTGTCAATGGCTTCTAAATAAGTTATTTGCTCCTTACTTGAGTACAAATGAAGTTTCTAGTAACTTTTCACTTATGTGATTAAGTTGTCTATAGCTTCCTAAATGCATAACTCAAAGTCATCAATGGTTTTCATTTATGTGAGTGAAGTTGTCGGTGACTTGCTACTCATGCTAATAAAAGGCTATCAATCTTTAAAAACTCACCTATTTGTTAGTAATAGGTTGAAGTTGTCGGTGACTTGCTACTCATGCTAATAAAAGGCTATCAATCTTTAAAAACTCACCTATTTGTCAATAATACGTCGTGTTCACTAAAGACTAGTCAAAATTCTAACTTCTCCAAATTTCCCTTTGGAGTAAGGGGTATTAGCCTTAGGCTGACTTAAACCCCAAAGTACTATTTTTTATATCTAAACACCTAAACTACTATATTCGACACATTAACAAAATAAACTCATTTAAATAGACATAAAAGCATAACATAGTAAAAAACTAGATTTTTATCTTCACCTATAAATAATGCAATCTATCTTAGGTAGGACAAGATGACGATAATGTTACGTCTTCTCCATATGTAATCGATCCCTTACTTAGATATCTATATAGACCAATATGTTCGAGTTTCCTAGTTTTATTTGATTAGGTAGGTGAAGACTCCATGTTCACGTTTTCTTGGGGTTGACATCGATAACATTAATGTTAGGTAAGTGATCGATTATTAATTGAATAATTGAGGTGATGAATTTGATTTAGTTAATGCTTGTGGTACTTGCTATCGGGAATTATTTTGGATTAGGGTACTGTGGATTCACTTATTACTTGTATTATGATAATTTAATGATGGTGAGACATGTTTTGGTGATGGATTTAGATTTGGTGTTGTTATTGTTGCCAAAGTTTTGCTTGATGATTTATCATTTAAGTGTATAATTCTACTTTTAAGACATACTTGATGACATATTGATTATGAGGAAGCTTGATGGATTTTCCTTTGAAGTATGCTTGTTGTAATTTGGCTTTACTTATGGATTGAATGATGTTGTTGTCACTTGAGGTATGTTTATGGTACTTGTTGTTGGAAATTATGGGTATACTTATAGATTGAATAATGGTATTGTTGTTTTATGGAATCGGTTTGCTTGTGGTTACTTGACCTAGATGGTTAAAATGATTTAATGGTTGTGTTGATGTTGGATGACTTGGCTTGCTAAATGAATTTGGCTAGGATTAGGTCACATGGTTTTGCATGCGTGTGTAAATGGATAAATTGAACACTTATTTGGCTTTGACAAATGAATGATAGTGGTAATGTTGGATAATTTAACTTAGTTTATGTTTGATTATGGTTACTTGGTTTGGTTGGTTGAATAATTAGATACTTAGGGTTAATGAATGATTTATATCGGGTAATTACTTGATGTCATTTAATCATGTATTTAAGTATTTAAAGGATATTTGAATGATTCGGGTGTTCTTGGATGATTTGGCATAAGTAGGTTTAATTAAAGATTTTATGCTTATGATGCCATGTGATGGATTTGGCTTATAGCCATGGAATTACTTAATGTTGTCATGGCTTGATGGATTCGGATTAGGTGATTAATTTAGGTAGCTTGGATTGTGTTTATTATTGGTTTTGACTTGATGTTAGAAGGTTATATATTTATGGTGCCATGTTAAGGATTCAACCATTTGTTGTTTTTAGATTATGTTCATGAATGACGTGATGTTATTTATGATGTGTTCATAGTTATTTATGGCTAGATGTTTCGACCTTGTCGTGTTATGTTAATTATGTTCATGAATATCATAATCCATATGGTTTATGTTCATGTATATGATTGATATGCATTCTAATTGGTTTTTTGTCATGAAAATATCTAAGCATGATTTCAAGTATTCAAAGTAAATTCATGTTCATGTTTTTAAGAAGAAGCTTATAAAGAGAATGATCTAGTGTATACTCTTTACAAGATATATAAAGGAAATGATTTGGTGCATACTCTTTATATGTTTCATAAAGAGCATGCTAAGAGAATGATCTAGTGTATACTCTTTGTAGAGATGATAGGAGCTGTGTTTTAGAATCATGGATAATGAATTTTTTTGCATTCATGCATAGTTATATTTAGTGAGATTTAACTATTAGTGTAGGCGCCCAAGATCCAATCATGTTTTAATGGGTTTGAGTTATTGTATTATTGCATTATTTATATTATTTATAACAAAAGAAGTATTTTTATTAATTCTTGAAATTTACATTTATTGATTCAATAAAATTAGATAAAAGTCCTTATGATATGCATTAGTAATTGATCGAAAGATGTGAGACAAACACTAATGCACATAAATGATATTATTAAATGTCCCAAGTCGTAGCATTGTCAAGAATGGATATTGACTATATGTGGTTAGACTTATGAGTGCTATGCTTATGTTATATGATGGTAATAGGAGATCTCAAACATATTAGCATAATGAAGCCAAAGCAAGCACTTAGGTCATTTATGTTACACAACATATCACTTGGACTTGACTCGCCATGAGAACCCATTTGGTTTAGTCTATGGGAATACCATACAAGATGGGTACAACTGGTCCTTTGGCTTGAAGACATTATGGTTATCTCATTATAGGATTTATGTACTTTGACACTCATTTTGATGGATCCGAGTAAAGGATTGCACATGGGTGAGTCATTGGGTGCACTAGGAATCTAATACGGGTAGGTGGACGACTAAGATAGGATATGTCATTCTTTGTATGCTAAGAAGTTATCACATTGTACTTTGATGAATATTTGCTTAGAAATCTATGGCCGTAGTAGGAGTACACCAATAAAGCATAGTTGGTTTACTCTAAGAGCTAAGATATTTTGGAATCGAAGAAAACTTGTGTGTTCTCAATCGAATAAGACTTATAACCAAGTTCAAGATCACATTATTATAAGTTGACATGAGAACTGAATTGTATGGTAACAATGCTCAAGGTTATAACAAATTAATTAATCCTCCCGGAGAATTGGGTAGTCATGATGTCTTCTTGGAGGCCAATCTTGATTTATGTATCAAGAGATAAAATAGGTATCTTTTGTTCTTGATAAATTGCCAATATATCTAGGTGCCTATTGAGTGACACATATAAGTTTAAGCATTCACATGATTAAAGAGAAGCAAAAATATTGGAAAAAAATTTCAATTTTGAAAGTTTCCTATTTTGGAAAGGGTTTCCAAAAATGGAAATTTTCCTAAAATTGAAGTTTCCTAAAATTAAAGTTTTCAATTTTAGAAATCAGTTTTCTAATTTAGAAGTTATTTCTAAGTTTGGAAGTAAATAACCTAAAATGAAAATTAGTTTTGTAACGTGGTGGCAAACCCTAGCCTCCATCACTAACATGGTGGCGAGTGGAGCTCCTATGGGGGACGAGATTATGTTCCAACCAACATCCACCTCCTTCCCTCCTTTACCCCACTCACCCATTGTTGTTCCAATATCCCCTCTAGAAAAAATTCTACCACAAAAAGATGATATACCAAAACCCTTCTATCCAACCTCCTCAAAAAAGAAAACCCGAGTCTCACATTGCTTCCCACAATTTCATATATCTTATAAGCCTCCAACCACACATGAAGGAAAGCCAACAATGGAGTTCTCGAAAATAGACTCGAAACAATCATCTAAACTATTTAAGTACTCCTTGTTTACAAAATTTAGTAGAGGTCATCCTCCTATCAATACAATTAGATCACATATTTTCCACAATTGGAGTTTAGCTAAGGATCTCGTGACGGGCTTGATAGATCTAAGACATGTGTTGATTCGATTATTTTCAAAAGATGATTTTATTAAAGCATGGTTATATAATTCACATCCGATAGAAATTTCATCGTTTTGGTTGTTCAAATAGGAGGAAAACTTCAACACCGGATATGAATCTTCAAGAGCAACGGTATGGGTCGAGTTGCTAGGACTTCCTCTTCCCTTCTTTCCTCCAACCCTCTTTAAGGAAATAGTTCATGCCTTTGGAAATTTCCTATGACCGGATAATAGAATAGCCAATAGATTTCACCCCATGTATGCCCGTATATTTGTAGAGGTGGATTTACGAGGCACAATTTCATTAAGGATTTGGATTTCTATTGGACCTAATAAATTTGAAGGTTTTTGGCAACAAGTTCAAAGTGAATCCAACATAGCCTTTTGCAAGCACTACCATCTGTAAGGGTATATGAAATCACACTATAGGAAAATAACAACAAGTTTCAAAAACACAATAGCAGTAACCAAGAATGCGACAAAATAGTCCAAAGGGATCAATCATCATAGGGAGCGAAGTAGAAGCTGGTTCAAAAAAAGGAAAACATCAAGCTGATCTTGGGGAAAGAATATTAATTGATCCCATGCAACATCTAAAGCCCATTGTTGTATCATAGTGGACAAACGAGGAAGGGTAAAGAAATTACCACGGATCCACAATTTCAAAAAAGCTTAGAGACTTCAAATTCTCCGTAATTGGAGCCGCTCCAAGATCAAGTAGGCACAATACACCTAGAAAATAGTATAAACACACCACAAGAAGGGGTAAACATGGATCATATTTCATATCTACAAACGGAAAGTCATTTGATAGAGGCTAGAAGTGCCTATACTAAAGCCGGGATATAGGAGAATGTTACTTAGATGAAAAAGAGCTATAGGAACATGCGGCCATAATTATTGGAAATAGTATGCATGGGATAGTTGTAAATAATAAAAATAACAAGACAAATGGCATACAAACTATGGTGTCTCGGAGGATAGCTGCTACACACAATAATATAGACTAGAATAAGGCAAAAAATAAGAACATCAATATCTAAGATACATATCCCTTCCATTCTAAGTCACACAATCACTCGATAGTAGAAAAGCTTCAAGTTTGTACCACGTAAAATAACATATAGCTACAAGAGCATGCATCTTTCAACTCATTTATAGCCTTACAAGGTATATCAATTGAGAGCTTGGAAGACAATATTTATAATCGGCATGTAGATTCAAAATTCTCACCTCATGCACACTTTGAAGGATCTCTAAAGGAGGGTTAGGCTACCTCGAATTTTAAATCGGACCGGATTTGATGGGGAGACAAGGTATTCGGATAACCAAGAAACAAAATAAAAAAAATTACTTAGGTATAGCCTAATTTGGAATATATAGGGCATAGTTGCTCTAGAAAAAAAAAGAGATACTTAAAAAGCTTATTAAAAGCAAATAAAGTGTCCCTTCTTATTATACTAGAGCCAAAGAAAAATGGAGATAAGCTATAGAAGTTTGTACAAACCATGAATTTTCCAAGGTTTGCCCATGGTAATCCAATGAATAGCCATATTTGGTAATATGGAAGGATTGTTTTTCGATTTTAGTAAAGGCTATCTCGCTCTCGATCAATTACGATACTAATGAAAGAAGTAGCCACCAACTCAACTTTCCTCCTTTATGTAGTGTATGCAAGCTATGATAGAAGGGAAAGAAGATGGTAATGGTAACCTACACCCGCTTTCCACGTTCCTATCTTGAATTATTGGTAGGGATTTTAACGCTATAGGGGAAGTCTTTGAAAAGTTTGGAGGCGCCCATCCGAATTTGGCTCCATACTAGAGTTCAACTATGGCATTCAACATCTAGGGTTACAAGATGTTGGCTCTAAAGAAGCGAGAATCACATGGAGCAATAATTAGGTAGGGACGGCTAGAGTTTGGAAATGACTATATAGAGTGTTTATCAATCGGGTTTTTCTTTCTAATCCGCCAAATTTGACTTGTGAACACTTGACTAGAGCACATTCGGACCACTTGTCCCCTTTTATTATCTCTAGAGAATGAAAGCGAGAAAACCGACTCTATTCACCTTTTAAAAAATAAGGACTACCTACAAGGATTTTCTATCCTTTGTTCACAATAATTGGATCGTCTATTATAGTAATAATCCATTATGTTAACTCTGTAAATGAAACTGAAAGCTCGATGGGGACAACTTAGGACATGGAATTGGAGGGTCTATTATGACTTAAACGTAAAAATTAACTATGCAAGTGATGAGTTGATTTGGGTAGAAGCGGTTTTGCGGTAGAGCTAGTCTAAAGTGAATGCTAGGAGTGCATATGCTAAAAAAGGAGCATGTCCAATATCCGGTGGATCAAGAAGAACAGTTATTATACAAGAAATCAAGAATTAAATGGCTAGAAGTAGGTGACCGTAATTCTAGTTCCTTCCATCCATATATGCATAACGGAATAGCTAGACCTAGGTTTCCATTGACTTTAGAAGATGGCACAATATGTTCGGATTAAGATACAATTGATAGTGCGGTTGTAGCTCACTTTCAACAAGCTTTCTCCAAAGATCAAATAGTTATGGATAGTGCTTATCTACAAGTAATTTCATCCATTATAACGGACTCTCAAAACATCGACTTAATGGTTATACCGATGAAGAAGAAATCAAATCCACTATCTTTCGAATGGATGACACGAATGCTCCTAGACTCGATGACTTTACTTAAGTTTTCTTCAAAACTTGCTAGGATATCATTTGTTATGATATAGTTAGTGCAATACAAGATGTTTTTCAAGGAGAGGATATCCCAAAAGGGGTCGGGACTACTAACACAATTCTAATCCCTAAATGTGCTAGACCAATGCATTTCACATACTTAAGGCTAATTAGTTTATGCAAATTCTCCTAAAATTCTATCTTGGATTCTTACCAATCGGTTAAGCAAGGTATTACACGACTTGATATCATTAAAGTAGTCTAGCTTTGTCAAGGGAGGGCTATTCATGAGAGTGTGGCCTTAACATAGGAGTTATTTAATGGCATAGATAGGACGGTTCTAAGGGCAACATCATTCGAAGGTGGACATGGTGAAAGCTTATGATAGGTTGGATTAGAACTTTCTTCCTAATATGATGTAATAGTTTGGCTTATCCTCACAATGGAGCAACCTAATTTACAGGTGTTTGTGTAATTGTTGGTACTCACTTATAATTAACTCCAAAGCCTATGGGTTTTTCAAATATTACAAAGAGGTAAGGTAAGGAGACCATCTTTCTCCAGCCTTATTTATCTTAACACGAGAAGCATTTAGTCGATACCTAAAGGAAAAGATAGAAGCTAGCTATATTAAGGCTTTTGTTCTCGTCAAAACACACTCATTGTCTCACATTTACTATTTACGGATGACATGCTTTTGTTCCGCAATGGAAATAAGCAAAATATGTGAAGGTTGATGGCTCTTATCCATGATTATGTAGCGGCTAGTGGACAAGCCATAAATAGCGACAAAAGTCTCTTGGTATGCGGCAATAAACTTTCGGCTAATAGGAAGAATGCGCTTGCTTCCTAGAGCGGCTTCAAAATTGTAATAGACATTATTAAATATCCGAAGCTACCATTATTTAAGGGCGAGCTTGTATGGAATACTTCATGCATACGGAACAAAAAATCGGAGATAGACTAACGAGGCTAAAGAGGTAAATTATCATCTACGTGAGGCAAAAAAACCCTCATACAAAGTGTGCTTAATTCCATACCTTTATATATAATAGGCATGCTTCGATTCCTAAATCCACTATCCACAGATTGTAGAGCTATATTCAAACTTTTTTTGGAATGGTGGTGAGGATAATAAGCATCACTTGGTTAAGTCGAAAGAAAATAGCTTTGCCGGTGCAAAAAGGTGGCTTAGGAGTAAGAGATCTGCGTGAAGTTATACATGCTATGTAGGGAAAACTAGCATAGGCCTATCTCGTCGGTTTCTCCTTCTAGAGCTCTTTTATATAGTCCAAGTATTGGAAACCTTACATGCTAATGGTTTCAAACAAGAAGTAGGGATCACTAGTATAGAGAACTTTACCACATATTCATACCATAATGGAAAGATCTATTTGGGTGGTAGGCTCGTGGAAGATTAAAATATGGGATGAAAAATGGACTAAAGTGCTACTTCCAAACCCCTCAACAATGCTACTCAAGATGTTTCGATTGCGAAGCAAAACGAAATCCTCTCCTTTATCGATCCTTGCCACTAACGGTCGGACAAGAGTAGGATAAAATAAAACTAAAGGATAATATTCAGGATACCTTATACTACATGGACTCCAAAAATGGTATATTCAAAAAAAGGATTACCATGCAACATGTAGAACCACTAGCACTCATTTCTTAAGGTGGCACGGTTTGTGGAATAAATGGCTTCCTAAAAAGATTGGTGTGTTGTCTTGGAAAGTATTGCATAATGGTTTAGTAGTGGATAACAATATCCAAAGATTTGGTATACCATTGGTTTCAAAATGTTAGTACTACGAGAAAACATCAAAACGAAACCAAAGAACACTTTTTTTTGCATGGAGACATCGTCAAAAGGTCGTGGAGTTTTTTGATAAAATATTGGATGTTGCACCTGGTTTGACTACTATCATGAATAAGGTATCAAATTGGCTTGCAATGAGTAACTTGGATACATAGAAAAGGTTATCTTGGATGGTGGTATTTAATTGCATACTGTGGGAACTATGGTTAGCTAGGAACAAGGTTGTGTTTGAAGAAGCAGAAATGCGAGTGATTTAAATCAAACACAAAGTGCTCAAGTGGCTAGGGGAGTTAACATAATTATTTGTCCTAAAGAGAAACCTTTCCTTTCATGATAGCATTGGTGTCAAGGCCTTAGGTGTATAGGTCTAGGCGCCTAGAGTAGTTAAGGGGAATTATATAAAATGGGAATTGCCTTCCATTGGTTTAGTGAAAATAAACATAGATGACACTTCGAGGGGGTGTCTATTCGGGCGAAGGAGTTATTAGAGATGAGAATGGAAGAGCACTACTTGCATTTTCCATGCTTTTTGAGTCTAGACCGAATACTAAAAGAGATGCTTTAGCTTTGTTACATGGTATAAACATTTGTCGGGCTCATGACTTATGCTATCATGTTAATGAAGGGGACTCTGTATTGGTTTTAAGAGGTTTAGCTTATCAAACTTCCACTCCATGGCAATTAACATATATCTTTAGAGCTTATTGGGTGAGTATTCCAAATAATATAATTATTCAACATGTGCATAAAGGGAATAAAATGGCTAATAGCCTTACGGATTGGGCCTTTTAGCACATGTCTTGTAGAATTATTTTTTCAAAGAATGAACTTCCGGCTAAGTGTTGACAAGCTATCTCATATAATAGAATAGGCTTTTATACTTATCGGATAGAAAATGAGTAGGGCTTTTAGTATGTAGTAGCCATTTTGTTGAGTTCTTTGTACTAAACAATTTTAGGGTTTTCTGTTATTTTTCTCCTTTTTTTAGGGGTTTAGGTTTCCTAGCCAAATTAGCATGTTGGGTTAGGTTTGGATTATCTCCCTTTGTGTTTTTTTACCACGATTATCTATATATTTGTTAAGTCGTCACCCCTATTTCTTATAAAAAAAATTAGGTTAAGGGATATTTTAGAAAATTATTTTATAATGTGGGTAACCTAAAGTTATCTAAGTTTATTTATTTGGATAGTCCAAATTAATTAATTGATCAAAAATGGTTTTACGCCAATAGGTTTAATTAAAAGCTTGAAGATATTTTGATGGAAGAATAAACATGAACCTTATTGGATAAGAAAGAGTGTTTTAAAGGTAAAGATCAAAAGCACACAAGCAAAATAGTTCTTAATCCTTAGAGAATTAGGAAGCAATAATCATAAGTCTTATTTAGGTAAGTTTTTACCCATCCTTGACCGAAGAGGATAAGGAAACTCTCCCCCTATAGATAGGAGGAGAGAGATGCAGCAACAAGAGTGGATTTTAAGAGAGAGAATTTGGCCGACAAAGAAAAAGGGATTAAGGCATATGGCCAAGAAAAATAAAAAGGAAAAAATAGTTTTATCCTAAAAACATCTAGCATGCCACCTTCTCTCTCTCTCTCTCTCTCTCTTGGGTTGTCATAAAATTACTCGGATTAGATTTCTATAAGAAAAGGTAGAGCTAGCACTCTATCAATTTTGAGTGCTTTTTTGTGATTTCTTAGACTACGGGGATAATCAATAGAGGTCGAAAGCTTAGACAACTTCTTTCTTTGTTAAAAAAAATTAGATTTGCATTATAAGAGATAAATTCTCTATTCATCACTTTAATTCATGACTATATAGTTAATTGATTCAACGGCATGATCTTGAACCCTTTAGATGGAGAAAAATTTTGTTTTATTCCCCACATCCATATGGTGGATGATCCTTCATTAACTCATTTTATTTATCTAGTTTTGTAGGTGAATAAAGCAATGCTTAAGGACATGTAAATGTGTTAAGGATGCTGGCCGTTAGCTACATAGTTTATCAAATTATATACTACATGTATAGGTTTAAAGTTTAAAGGATAAACCATTGCTAGATTTTGGTAGCTTTTGGTGATTTCCTATATTCAACCTTTTTAGACTATAAATGATGATACTTTTGTTTAATTTGGTATGTTAATATATATATTTATTGGATTAAAGGATTATGGAACATTATGATAATTATGGATATGTTAATGAATTAATCTAATCATGGATGCACCGATGCAATTATGGAAATGGTAATAAGTTAGCTTAAATTGGTATGATTTTAGCCTTGATACAACTTGTTAGTTTCAATCTACGAATGGAAATAAAAATGGTATAGGATATTTCTAAATGTTTTAAGTTTATGTACTTTTTGGTTTTAATTCAAGAACGACAATGAAATAGCTTAGGCTATGTAATTGCACAAAATTAGTCGACCTTAAATATCAAATTTTAGGAAGCCTCAAACTTTAAACCGAATGAGGATTTTGATGTGCTTTTTGATAGAGATCTAAGGTAGAGGACATAGTATATTTCCTTGCACCTTCGGGTGTGAGATAGTGCACCAACACTCTCAACCTCCCTTTCGGGCTATAAGCATTACATATGTTCTTGGTATGTATTGCAAGTTTCATAACTTTAGAAGTCCATTTACTATTTTTTTTTCTTTTTAGTCATCATCTTTTCTCATTTTAATATTAGCATGAATCATTTTTAGAATTTAATTAATTTTTTAATTTCTGATTAATCTAAAATTTTTTGTGCGTCTTTATGTTTGTATATAGATTGTGTTGTCAAGTTTCATAATTTTTGAGTTCATTTTCTATTTATTTATTATTTATCATTATTTAATCATTCACCTTTTTTATTAACATGCTTTATTTCATAATTTGATTTTTTAATTCTACTATCTTTTATTATTTTGATATGAAATTCTTAGGATTTGTACATATATTTATGTGGGTCTTATTTTGCAATTTTCATAATTATTAGAGTTTATTTTCTATTTATTTGTAATTTATTTTCAATTTTACTATTGTTATAGTTTTTAATGCAATATATTTATCATTTAGCTAATATGATGAATGATCGTCAAGTCTCCTAGGTTATAGGGATTGATAATTATCCTTCATCAAATTAATCGTGCTAAAAAACAAATATGCCATCTTAGGATAATTAGGAAATTCAAGTCGATTTAACAAGTCTCTTATTTAATTAGATCCAATGTAAAATTGATGAGACTCCTAACTTTGGAGTCCGACACTAATTTAATATGATGCCACAATAAAAATTACAAAAATAATTTAATTTAGATAGTAGACAAACTTGGAAATCAATTTAGGAAGTAATTTGGCAAAATAAATTGTTAGGAGATATACTTTTAGGATTCAACTAGACATTGTACCTTTTTTCGAAAAGAATGCCTTTGAATGATCAATATATTTTCAAAGATATAACCAACTTCTTACTTGTTTGATCTCATTTTCCTTTTTAGGCTTTCTAGTTTCTTTAATACGGGGTGGTGACTTCAAAGCATTTGTTAACTCATACCTCTTAAAATAAATAAATAAAAATAATTTTTCATGATTTTTTGGAAGTCTCCTAAATGTTGGGTAGCGATAATATTGATAAGATTGTATTTATGGGATTTTTTGTTTCAAATAATGGGATTGAGATGGGTAAGGGAAAGATTAAGGTTATCTTTAATTAGCTAGTGCTGAAAACTATGTGTAAGGTGACTTTTCAAGACCTTGTTTTTTTCCTACCATATCTTTATTCATGGATGTGGCACCAAGACTGCTCTTATTACTAAGTTATTAAAGAAGTGAAAGTTTGAGTGGATGCATGAAGCTAAAATAGGGTTTGAGACGCTGAAGAAGAAGATGGTAGAGGCTTTAGTTATAGCACTACCTAACTTTATCAAAGCGAGTTGAGGTAGATTGTGATGCTTTTAATGTAGAAATTAGGGTTGTTTTGAGTTAAGAGGGCTAGCCTATTACCTACTATAGTGAGAAGTTAAATGAAACCGGGACCAAGAGTCCTTATCTATTTGTTGCTAGGGCATTGAATCATTTATGAGATTACCTTCCCAAAGAGTTTATGTTGTTCTCCATTTTGCTATCTATTAAAAAAAATAAAAATTAAGACCCTTAAACAAGGGGGTGGATACCCATAATAGAAGGTATGCTTTTCTTTCCACTTTGTAGTTCAAAGTTGATGGATTTGAGGTTCTAAAAGACCAATATCTCGAGGATGAAGATTTTCAGCCAAATTTAGAAGAAATGTGGTATGTCTCATTTAAAAAATTTTTATATTGATAATGATTATTTACTTTATAGAATTTGTTTGTGTATTTCAAAATGTTCTTTATGTAAGTCTTTTTGTGTGAATGTCATGATGGTGGACTTGTTGGATATTTGGGATGGGATAATATAATAGAAATCAAAGCCAAAAGTTTCTATTAGCCATATATGAATTGACATGTTGATAAAAATATCAAATATAGGGTTGCATAGGCCATTGCTAGTTTCTAAATGCCAATGGGATGATGTTCGAATGAGTTTTATAGTGGTAATTCCTAAGATATAGAGGTCTAAGGATTCTATGATATTGATACTAGAAAGATGGCTCACTTCATTGCATGTAAAACTACATATGATGTATTCAAAATTCATATTATTTTTATAAAGAAATAAACAAACCTAAAGCTCCTAAATCTTTAATATGTTGCTATCGAATCTTAGTTCCTTTAAAAGACTAAGAAGCCTTGTTCTTTCTATGAAATAATGGGTGATATGGAAAAATTCCAACCTTAGTCATTTAGGTCAAAACTAAGATGTAGATCTTGAATTCAACACAAGGAGAAAATCTATCGGATCTATCACGAAAAGGATATGCGTTCACCATGAAAATTAGATCGGGATGACTAGAAATTTTGATAGAACCTAGTTAAGAGATATATAAACCCTGCTATCCAAAATTCAACTCAATTTAATTACTTTAGATCCCTTTGTTGTTAAGTCGACATTTTGCCTAGATTTTGGTTTAAATCAAATTTCAAGTATAATAAAATGAAACTAGCAAATAAAGGCCTAACTATATAGATTGCTAAAGTTGTTAAGGTTCAATATTCGATGATTTTGGTGAGACTTATAACCTCACTACTATTTTAGGTTAGATTGTGATTAAAGAATCCCACTTCATTGATAAAATAAAGGATATAAGAAACGAACCCTAAACAATGCCTAAGGAGTCAAGAGTTTATAGAGAAACTTGAGTATCTTATTAATTCTTAAAACATTAAATTTATGTCTTTCTATAAACATTAAGCCCATATTTATACTAGTTTAGGGCCGACTATACGGTGATAATTTTTCCTCATAAAATAAGACTTACATAACGTAAGAATAAGAACAAAGAAACTTATCACATATAAACTATAAACCTCTACTCTTACTTACCTTTATGGCTCTTTAATTCTACTAGACTTATTATCACCAAACCCTAAAAAGCACATGTATTCTAAGACAATATAATATTAAGGATAACGTTAAAAGATAATGTTAGAGATAATATTAAAGATAACCTTAACTCCAATTCTACAAGACTCATTATTACAATCAAACTCGTAAAAGCACAATTATTCTAACACAATATAATATTAAGGATAGTATTAAAAAATAATGTTAGTGATAATATTAAGGACAATCTTATCATAACAAGATTAATTTTCCTATCAAGAAAAAGAAGTTGCTTGATCCAATTATGTGTGATGTTAAGGTCGACTTGAATATCTTGGACAACCCTTTGTATCGAAATAGCAAACTTATACTTTTATAAGATAGTTTGGTTATATATGGTTTTGCAAACCATTATTTCAAATACGGATATGAAATTTATGAGCCACTTTTAGAAGTCATTATGGAGAGAGATGGGATCAACCTTATATTTCAATTTGGTCACCCACCCTTAAAAAACAAATAGACGAGCCGAAGTGGTTAACTAGAGTTTGAGGAGTCTTTTATAATTTTTTTTTTTTTTGGGAAGATTATAAGAAAAAGGAACTTATTTCTTGCTCAAGCTAAGTTTGCTTATAATTATTCATCTAGTAAAACCATAGGTAAGAGCCCTTTCAAGGTGATGTATGGGAGAAATTTTATTACTTATCTTGACCTTATACTTAAACTAACTTTGAGACAATATAGTGTTAATCTTGATATAAGGATTAAAAAGATAAAATAACTTAGTGTGCAGATTAGGGAGAAGATTTTAAAAATGAGAAGTATCAAAAACAAGCAAACAAGTCTATGAGGCTTTGATCATTTGAAGTAGGAGATCTAGTATAGGTGCATTTGAGGAAGAAAAGGTTTCGAAGGAGTAGTAGGTGAAGTAGATGCCAAAAGTAGATGGTCTATTTCATGTTAAAACTAAGGTGAGTGATAATGCATACAAGATAGAGTTATTCGAAATGTTTTCAACACATTTAATGTTACATATCTTTCTCCTTGCCATGATGAAGAAGATAAAGATCAAGACATTGAGTTCAAGTTATCTTCAATTTAGAGAGCATAACATAGGAGTGTCTCCACATAGCATAGGTGAATATTTCATTGCCAACAAGGCTAAAATATTTAACCAATATCTTTATTTATTTATTGTTTTATGCATTTATTTCCCCCTACTTTGGGTTGAACAATTATTTATCCTAGATTATTTGTTGTAGGACTTTGACTAATTTATTAGTCCTCGTGGGATGCATTCCTTATTTAATTTGGGTTTGGTTGAATATTCCTAGGGTTAAATGGATGATGGATCCTTATTTATTTATGAGTCTCTTTTTTTCTTTTTTTCTTTTTTTGTGAGGAGTCATAATTAGTGGAAGTCCAATTTTATATGGATCTTATTTAATATGGACTCTTTCAATTAAAGTTTTTATTGAATAATGATTACATAAAATTCCGAGTTAGAGTTATTTTTCCTCTTAAAATTTGGCAAGGTTAGTTTTGTAGTTCAATTAGACAAGTTTTTCTAATTGTAGCCAAAATTACCTCGTTAGTATTTAAGCAAGCTTTTGATATTTTAGTATGGGTCTTTTGTTGAATATTTTAGTTAATAAACATGAGAAATTTTCTACAAAAATTGTGTTTTCTTGGAGAATGTGTTTTTTTATTATATCTTAGAGTGATAAACCAAAGGTGGATTTTTAATCATCACATTCAAATACCTTATGGTGGTCGAAATCGTATCCTCAAGGTTCTTTGACGTACGCATTCCATGTGAGTGCTTCTAATCTTTCTTTATGATGGTGGAAACTATATCTTCATGAGTGATTGTTGGACTTGCATATTTATTTTATTTGTTTAGGATTGTTTGGTCGAAACTTGAATTTTGATTACTTGATTGGCATATATCTCTATTTGAGTTAGGATTATTTATTTGATTTGAAACTTTACCAATATGTTTTGTTAGGTCTAAATTGATCATATATAAAATTTCATAAAAATATAAAAAGAAGAATTAGGTTTATTTGATTTGAAACTTTACCAATATGTCTTGGCTTATATTCAGCTAGCCTTATTTTGTTAGTTGGGTTGCTTGTTGATTGAGGGGTGTTTGTGTTTGTGTTATAATTTAATTTTAAGTTGAATTATCATTTTTTTGTTTTTCCTTTGGTGTTTGTGTGTTTATGCTTAAAAAAGTTCAAATATCTTCATCAATCTAGCATCAACATAAAATTCGATTAACTAGAAAAAATATCCTAAACTATTCGGACTTAATAACTTTAATCCAATTTGAATTCAAAACGTAATAAATATGGACTCTAAAATAAACTCCCACACAAATAAGAATCCTTATAATAATAAAATATTAAAATCAAAACGTAATAAAGTACATAAAGTTTTAAATAATTTTACCTAAACAAATACTGAAACATTCAACCGATGTTAATCTTCAAACATTGGACCTAGTTGAAAAATTATACCACACTCATGTGCCAAGCTCACTGGGTTGAAAGGATCTTGTGCTTGGGTTCAAATTATTCTCTTCTTGATCTCAATGAAGTCCAATCAAAACTCTCTGCCTCTTTTTCTTTATTCACTTTAGGCATATAACAATGTTAGATATCAATATTAGTTTCTTGTTAGATTTTGTACAAGAAATATCAATTGATAATTTATTTCTCTTCCATTTACTTATGAAGTAATGAATTGCAAAACTTAAACTTTTTTGTATCTATATAATTTTTCAACAATTCTATCTTCAATATAATAGTAAACTTGTAATCAAAAGGATCAATATAGTCTAAAACAATAAAATTCTTTTGTAGAGCAATCCTTACGATCTCTTTCCATTTAACTTTTTCAATGAGGTCACCATTAACCTCCTTTTTGTATGATACTCAAAAATTTTCTCAATAGCTTTCGTATGTCCTAGGTTTCCCTAAGGTATACGGCAAGCCTATGCCACATGCCGGCCATGGTGAGGTCGTTCCTTCGTTAGAGTTTCCAACTCTCTTTTCGTCTAATATGTTTGTAGAAGTGTCTCTCACTTCTACTATTATCTCTAAGCCGAGTTATGATGCAGTTTTTGTGGGCAAAATTTTCTTCATGGGCGCAACCACCCTCTCCATCATTAAAGGATATCTTTTTAGCTCTACGTCAATTGACGACAATTCACAATGAACCAACTTGTTTCTTTCACACTAGTAAAACTTGATATGGCAACAATTCGACAGTACCATTATTATGATTTTTTGTAGAAAGAGTTCACCTATATATGATACAGGGACATATTGCTTGTTCTAGGCACTTAATTAGTGTTTATTATTGGTTTGTTAGACTCTACTCATCAGGGGCGGACTCAAGTAGAGTGCCATACACTTTTATCATCTTTTTTATTTTATTACAATTCTACTTTTAATATGACACCATCTTGATTCATGCTTTAATTATTATTATTATTATTATTATTATTTAGAATGCTTCAATTGGAATTTTAATTAACCTATGGATAAATGAGTATGTTTTTATACAAAATAATTAATTTTAGGGCTTAAATAAGTGTAAAAAATATACTTATTTCTATAAAAAAAAATATATTCCTTATACAGAAAAAAATTCACCTAAGTTCATAGAATATTCCTACACCTCCTAAATGATTTTTCTATGCCCATTGGATAATTTTCAAAAATACTTAAAATAATCATAATAATTAATTTGCACGAAAAAGCATTATTCATGTACCGAAAATATTTACCGAACATTAGAAAATTCATCAAATGGCACAAAATAATCTGAAACCCCTCTAGCAAATATAACTTTTTTCATGAACATTTAAAATATTCAAAATATTTATTTTGCATAAAAAATTACAATTCTTGCATAAAAAAATAGATAAAATATTCACCCAAGTATAGAAAAATTATCCTAAGCGCATCGAATATTCTAGCATCCTCATGACAACTATCTTATGCCTACAAAATAGTTTTAATACATCCTTAATATATTTTTAATTCATTTAATAATGAGTTCGAGATATTACAAAAGGGTTGGAGGTACTCGTTGGAGTTTTTATTTAAAATGCGTTTCGGTTTGATGAATATATTTAGTGCAATTATAATTGAGCATCATTACAAAGTTGCCATATTCAATGTTGTGATAGATTCTCAATTCTAAGAACTAAATAATAGATTCAATGATCACACGATAAAGCTACTCATTTTTAGTTTGACTTTAAATTTAATTCCTAGAGAGATGTGTATATCATTTAGGATTGATGACATTTGTAACTTGGTGTAGAAATTTTACACTCAAGACTTTATTGATCATGAAATACTACAATTAAGGATGCAATTTGAGCATTTTGATCATATACAAAATCTTTCTAATTTTGAAACATTGTCAACCATATCTGAATTGTGTCAATTGTTGATGAAGACGAGGAAAATTTGAAAGTTATTCACTTATATATAGAATGATAACATTTATTCTTCCTCTTCCAGTTTCTACGGCTATCACGGAACGGTCATTTTCAGCTACGAGCATAGTTAATATTAAAATTCATAACAAGATAGAAGATGACTTTTCTTTTTATTAGTATATATTCAAAAAGAAATTATTGAAAATTTTAGCATAAATTCGCTTATAAATGATTTTTGTGACTTGAAAGAACGAAGATCTCGTATTTTGAGTAATTGTATTTTGAGATTATTTTAAAATATATATTAGTATGTCCTTTATAATATATATAAATTTGTATAAATCATAATAAATTTATAAATATTTATTTTAGCCCCTATGAACATTTGGTCCTGCGTCCGTCACTACTACCATGAACATGGTTAAAGCATTATCGAGAGAGGAGAGGATCACAAAATCCTTAATTGCATGCATCGATTTTTTAAATGGTTGATCGATTTTGTGTTTTGAAAAGACTGTCCTAAAGTTTCAGGTAGGATAAGATTTCCTCATCTGAAAAGACTGTCCTAGAGTTTCAGGTTGGGTAAGATTTCCTCATCTATCTTTGCTATTTTTACTCCTTTCTATCTGATGAGCATTGTTGAGACTATAAGGCAATTTTTAAAAGCAGTTTATAGAACACTCGCATTAACACATCTAATGTTTACATGTATTTGTCATGAAATAAATGTTTCTAATCTTTGCTGACTCAAATATGGATTGGCAAATATAAAGATCACGATTTCTAGCAAAAGATTGAATATAAAGGGAATTTAACTTATTGTTCTAGATGTGGATTAATTGGCCATGTTATAGAAAATTGCCAAAAGAAACTACGTTAGACTAGGCAAGTTGGTGAAGAAATAAAACACATTAAAAATACATAAAAAGATCGTAGATTAACCGGAAAAAAGAAAGAAAAATGGGTGATGGTGATTTTTCATAGCAGGAAAGCACGGGTTCCCTTTTTTCCTAAAGGGATTCAGTCATATGCAACTTCTAATAATGCTATGGTGAGGGTAAGTCTATTTTTTCTACAATTAAAAAACGGCACAGAGGCTACTCTTAACGGTAATGGTTTATATTCTCTGTTGGATGGTATTAATAAGGATCATCTTTTGTCTGATGTTCATGTAGCTACAGATAATTCTGGTGAGAATGCAGAGCAAAGACTTTAAGGGGTTAATGGGAAGTCTCAAGCCGGAGATGATATCAGTTCCTAAAATTTACCTCATGATAATGCTACCACTAATGTTGATGGTGATGTCAGGATTATAAGGGTGCAATAGGTTGGTCAAATGAAGCAGCATTACTCTGGTGAGTTTTTTACTTTTAATTACTTTGTAAATTTACAAGAATTAGATAATGATTCAATCAGTTATGATTTAGGGATTGACTGGAAAGGCTCTCTCTTAGATGATAATTCTAAGGGTTTGAAAAGAAATTTCAATGTTGACAGGGAGGGAGAAAAGTTAGTAGATGATTTCAACTGCCAAGTTATTCATTTGTCAGAGGTTAAGCAGTTACATAAGAGTTTTTTCAAATTAGCCCAAAAGGTACATTTGTTGAATCGTACTTTTAAAAGACGCATATGCATAGCTTCCAAAGCACGAAACACTTCTTCCATCTATCTTAATTAATGTCTGCCATTATATAAAATGCTCATGGTGTAGGAAACAAAGCTACTGTAGATTATATTAAGTTTCTTAAGACTCAAACACCATCTAATGCTTTTGTTAATAATGGAACCTAAATTTGATGGTAGTAAAATTACAAAATTAGCAAGAAAATTAAAGTTCTCTTTTTTGCATGCATCAAAATCCCATCAACAACTATATTTGAATTTTATGGTGTGATTTGATTAACTTACATTGTCTTGGAGTAGGTAACCGGTTGATTACATCTTTACATAAATGCTCTAATTGGCCAGATATTCAATGCTCTTTTGTTTATACTAAGTGTTCAAAGGTTTTGAATGAAAAGAGTTATGGGATGATTTGCGTCAGCTAGATACTTCTATGTAGGTTCCTTGGTTGTTATGAGGGAACTTTATGTTATTGTCGATACTATGGAAAAGATAGGTAGGTCATGCCGGATTAAGAGATGCTACGACCTGCAAAAAAGGTTCAACAACAACAACAAACAGCAAGGCCCTAGGCTGAAATCTCTAAAGTACAAAATAGCCTCAAATAGACTTCAATATAATCCCAAATAACCACAATCACATACCCAATTCTCATTCAACAAGAACCTTAATCACAAACACACTTAAATCTTAAATCACCAAGCCATAAAATCTCCAAACCTGAATCTAGGGTATAGGCATTAACCAAGAAAACCAACTCAAATTTTGCTAAAATTTTCATACAACCTAAATACTACCCGGATATAAATTCACACAAAATTTTAGGCCAATCTAAGTTCCCTAGCCTCTTTTCCTATCAAGTCGTTTTTCAAGACATAATAGGTTCCAAAAATTACAATGATTTCGACACTCCCAAAACACAAGCAAATATTTTTTAATTTCTTATAATTTTTTAAAGGAGTAAACCCTTTGATTATCTACTATAAAAAATTAGATCAAAATAAAATCCCTAGCCTTGATTATTAGCGTGAAGACTAAAATTGTTAAGTCCGGAATTTCAACTAGACTCATAAAAAGATAAAAATAAGTCTAAATGGCTCACCTTAAGGAGAGATCTACTACTAAGTTTATTAAGAGAGCACTTATTAGATACATTTGTCAAGAGTTGGCGATGCACCAAATGCTCCAAATTAATTAAGTCCTTACTCAACCTAATTACTATGCTTTATCTAGGGTAAGTAAAAGTTGATCCCGGGAAGATTGACTTGATCAATATTAATTTTTTGATTATTATAATAGTTCAACTAAAATAGAAAATAACTTAACAAAATATAGTAAATGAGGAGGTTTTGTTCGTGACTAACTTACCGCAATTTAAACAAGCGAGAAATTTAAAAAAGAAAAAGATAATCGGATTAAAGACTCAAGATCTTAGTTCAATTTCCACCCACACATGCAATGGACATAAACAATCATAATGTTATTCTATCTTGTTTTATGGAGTTATTGATCTTAGGCAACAATAAATCCTATTAACCTAATTTTTCCCTTATATTACCACTATTGAAATGAGCTTTTTAGTTAGATTCTAACCTTTAAACAACCTAAAATAAGCTCTCTATGTTTAATATGCAGCCTTACAAAAAGAGGGAAAACGAGATCAATCTAAGCAACAATTACACAAGTTTAGATCATTTAGGTCAATGTATGTTATTCATAGTAACAAAATAGAAACTTGTCCATAATCATCTATTATCATTCATTACTTACCGATTAGAAATAGGAAAATTTTGTATCACAATCTTTGAATCTAATAGTTAATTCCAATCCACATAACTTAGTAAGCAATTACCAAATCATCCAAATAGAAATCATAAACCAATAGTACAGAATAACATACTCAATTCCAATAAGAAACAATGATAAGAACAACGTTACTAATAATTGATTACACCAATAACATGAATTTGGGCTTCAAAATCCCCTTGAACAGAAAGGAAGAAACTTAGTTGCACATATTGATGAACAATGTAGAAAAATAAAAATAAGTTCATCTAAAATTCTATCAAAAATTATCTTTTTAACCTATCCACAAAGAGACCTATTTATCTCCTAATTTGGATGAATAACTAACTCAGAATCACAACCCTTAATTACTTAAATCTTTCCTTAATTACAAATTTCTAAAATCACAAAGTTTTCTTAACAAAAGAGAAAATAGAATCGGTACATCTACTTATGGCCAAAATTAAAAGTCTGAAACTCGGGTTTGTTTGGACATCTTCATGAAAGTTGTAGCCTTGAATTTTATATTGACTTTAGGCTTTTGAATCACCTAATTTGGTCTCTAGAAACCTAAATTACGTTATTTTTTTATCTCTAGTTGTTGGTCAATATTTTTGCTAGCTTCCAACACTAAATTTACACTAATGCCTCAAGGACCAAACAATCTCGAATTTCAACCAATAAGACCTTTATAGAATTGTTGGGATGTCTTTTACAACTTTGCTAAAGACCACTTTCAATCATAGATTCATATTCTATGTCTGAAACCTACATAAATCCCAAAGGTCATTTACATAATGATGCTAGAAATTTCACTTTAAAGCATCTTTTCTTAAAACTTTCGAACTAATGTTCTATTCATTAATTTCAACATAAATGAGCACAATAAGACATAAAACTTGACACATAGACTAAGTGAGTAGAGAATAAATGTATACAAATTATGTCTCTATATAGAGTCTACCTCATGTAATTTTGATCTAAGCCCACTTAGACGATGACTAAAGATGTGCTCATAACGTCGTAGCCAATCCAAGTAAAGGAATATGTAAAAAAGTGTACAGAAAAATCTCTCAAATATTATTCAAAATGTCATCAAAGTATGAACTGAAAAATAGCATAAAATTGTGCTTAAATGCTCACACAACAAAGCCTAAAAGTTGACTAGGGTAGGAGTTTCCTTCCTTAGCCGATTAGGACACTTTTTCAAAATTAGACTCTTTTCCTATCTTGGTTTGGCATTGTCTTCAATCTTTAATTAGGAATTTATAAATGCAACCTTATTAAATCTGGATCCATATTACATTGACACAAAATAAATAAAAGAATCCCTAACAAATAGGATCCATAACTCAAAAGATTATCCATCCACCTAGGCTACATTTGCCCTTATCCTTATCCAACAAAGAAATCAGTCAAACCATACGAAATAATTATTTTCAACCCAAGTCTTTACAAATAAAATTAACCTAACTAATTAAAATGCAATCCAAATAGTTAAAAGATAATCCACATGAATAAAAAGGTAATATAATATAAGATGGAGAGCTAAAAGTTTTGATCACTTGATGATGCTAAACTTTCGACCAAGTGTTAGTATAGGTGCTTAAGATCCAATCTTGTTTATATGATATGACTTATTGTAATATTGCATTCTTTATTTTATTATTAAAAAAAATCTTTCAATTTTTTTATATATATATATTCATTGATGGAATTAGATAGAAGTCCATATGATATGCATTGCATTAATGATTGATCAAAAGATGTGAGACAAATATTGATGCACTTAAATGATATCATTAAATGTCTCAAGTCATAGTATTGTCAAAAATGGACATTGACTATATGCGGTAAGACTTTTGAGTGCTATGCTCATACTATAAGATAATAGTAGGAGATCTCACATCTATTGGCTCGGTGATGCCAAAGCAAGTACTTAGGTGACTAATGTTTAAAAAATATATCATAGGACTTAAGCCACCATAAGAACCCATTTGGTTTAGTTTATGAGAATCTCATATGAGATGGGCACAACTAGTATTTTGACTTTAAGTTATCATGGTTATCTCATTAGAGGATTTATGTACTTTGATAGTTATTTTAATGATCTCAAATAAAAGCTATACATGGGTGATTCATTGGATGCATTAAGAATCAAATGAAGATAAGAGAATGACTAAGATAGGACATGTCATTCCACCTAGAGAATCTAATGATTCATTAGCTAAAAGAGTTATCATATTGTACTTTGATAAATGTCTGATCAAATAATCTATGATCATAATAGGAGTACACCAAAAGAGCATAGTTGGTTTACTCTCAAATTAAGACATTTAAAAATCAAAGAAAAATTATGTAATCATAATAAAAAAAAGTAAAGACTAAGTTTGACTAGAGGACTAAATTGTGTAGTAACCATGCTCGTGAAAGGTTATTACGGATTAATTAATCCACTTAGAGAATTTGGTAGTCATGATGCCTTGCTAGAGGCCAATCTTGATTTATGTGTCAAGAGATAAAATAGGTATCCTTTATTCCCGATACATTGTCAACATATAAAGGAGTCTATTGAGTCATACATATAAGTTTAAGTATTCACATAATAAAAGAGAAGCAAAGATTTTGGAAAAGGTTTCCAATTTTGAAAGTTTCCTATTTTGAAAAAAGTTTTCAAAAATAGAAATTTTCCAAAAATGAAAAGTTTTCTATTTTAGGAATCGAGTTTTCTAATTTTGAAGTCGGTTTCAAATTTGGAAGTAAGTTACCTAAAAAGAAAATTAGTTTCTTAATTTCGGTTTATGGGTAATTTAGAAAATTATTTCTTAATGCGTGCATCCTAAAAATATCCAACCTAATTTCTTTAGATTTTCCAAATTAAGTGATAATTAATTATGGCAAAAGAGTTTCAACCAATAGGATTAATTTAAAAACCTGTAAGATATTTTGGTGGAATGATAAATTTGACCCGTATTGGATAAGGATCAAGGTTGACAAGGATAAGATCAAAAAGCCCATATGTGTTACAACTCCTAATTCTTTGAGGACTAGGAAGTAACAACCTAGAGTCCATGTAGGACTAGTTGCCACCACTTCCTTATCCTTCGAGGACAAGGAAGCCACTCCTTTATAAATATAAGAGAGAGGTGCAAGAAAGAGAGGCTAATAATGATGAGATACACAACATAATGAAAATAAAAGAGAAAAAAGTTTTCTCTCCCTAAAATCATGCCAACTCTCTCCCTCTTTCTTAGGGTTGTCATAAAATATCTCAAAATAGATTTCTAAAGAGAAAAATTAAAAAATGCGAGAAAAGATAGAGCTAACACTCTACAACTTCGATCGCTTCTTGTGTAGGTGCTTTAACTATATGGATTATAAATAGAGAATGGACACTAGGATGGATTTTTTCTTCAAAAGGTAAATTTATGCTACAAGAGGTAATCCTTTACTCATGTTTTAATTCAAGTATGTATGACTAGTTGATTCAATGGCTTAATATTGGAAGCCTTAGATGGAGAAATTTTTTTTTGTTTTATTTAGCAGCTCCATAGAATACATTATCCTTCAATTAGTATCAAAGATACCATTGAATCCTTAATTATATGCTTTATTAATTATGATTAACTACGGGCTAAGTATGCCTCACGTATGGCGATACTATCGGCTAGGCTAATTACATGCTAGGCGTGCAATAGGACAAGCATGCCTCATGCACACTAGGCTTTACGGGCGGGCCATTCATGCACTAGGCGCATGACCCGCTAATCATGCCTCTTGTATACAAGGTCTACTAGGTAGGCCATTCGCATGCTAGGCATGTAACATGGCATACATGTGTTGAGCACTTGCCAAACCTATGGCTAGGCCAAGATGGACATTGTGCACGTCAAGTGTATACTAAACATGCACAAAGGTAATCCACACCTAAGCCATATGCGTACATGTGCTAGGTAATAGGCTAGGCGTACGAGCATGCTAGAGGCCGGACACTAGGCTAGTGTTAGGCATTGGCTTATAGGCGGCTAGGCTAGCGGGGGCACTAGGCAAGGCCAATGGTAGCTACTAGTTAGTCCTAGGCATTGGCCGATTGAGGCTTGGTAACCTATGGGCCTTCAAGGTCTAAAAGCCCACGGGCCCAAAATGAGTCTAATGCTCTAAAAGCCTTAAAATTAAAATTTAAGGAAATTTTAATATTTAAATGGAATGATTAAAATATAAATTATAATTATGATTAAAATAAAATGTATTTTATTAGTATGTCATATATCAACATGATTGAAGCATAGGTGAATGGTATGGATGAGTCGACCTAGTTTATGGGAGTGCATGCTTGTAACTTTTTTTTTCTTGGTTAAATAGAACTTGCATGTCATGCCTTTCTATAATTCTAATGTATTTCTCTTCTCATATTACTCCCCTCGAATGTAACTCGATGTTTCTTATTCAAATAACTATAAAAGTAGAAAATAGAATATTAGAATAAATGTAAGAAGAAAAAGTCAAGAAGTGAAGACAATCTCGAAGAATTTGTAATAATTTTTACCTAGGTAATTAACCCACTAGTCTCCTTGTGGCTCGGGGGACTAGTAGTAGAGATTCATTACCATTCACTATTCCTTGAGTCATATATAAGATTTACGTATTTATTATGTGATTGATGACCAATATGCATGCTAGGATGAGACCTATCATATTAAATCCTTCAAATTAACATCAAGTTAATTACCTTTTAGTGTTATGATGAGAGAACTCTCTTGATCATTATTGGCTTATTGAGATAACTCAAGGTCACTTCTTCCTCGAGGGAATTAAATCATGGGCCATGTGATGTCCCCGAACGTTTGGGTCTAACGTGAAACAAGTTGTTAGGTTTATTAAGATAATTCAAAGTCCAACAAATTTATAGAGAAAGATTGGTGTTTACATAAAATGTGAGATGACAAGGAGCTATCATACTAATGAGATTAGAAATTATATTAGATGTAATTAGTAAAGATTTACCTACCTAATCCTTCTCGTATGATTTATTAAGATAACTCAAGGTTAATGCATGTTAGAGGATGAGATCCTAAACCCACTAAGAAAAATGAATTGAAACTTTTTCTCGAATCTTATATTGAATGTTATAGAACTTAAAGAAAATAGTAAAAGTGAACATAGATTTTAATTCTTTAATGTATACTTTGTTTTATTCATGCAATTTAATTAATCAAATCGTACGTTTTTATATCCTGTCGGATTGTATAATATGACTAGCAACACATCAATTTGATTGATCATTGATAAAAGTAATGCATTTAATGGTATAAACTTCCTCTATTGGGAAATGAATCTAAGGATAGTCCTTCAACTTGAGAATATTTTCTATACGATAGAGAAAACTCTTCTAGTTGAGCCATCTTAGGATCAAGTCGAAGCTTATACAACATGGGTCAAACATAGGGATGATGCAATTATCTCTCTAAGTATCATGTTGGATGCTATGACATTAAAGCATATATGCCAACATAAAGGAAAAAATGCCTTTCATATTATAACAAAGCTTAAATGTTTGTTTGAGGAGAATATTAGGCATGAGTGCTATAAGATAGCAAGGAAGCTCTTTAAAGCCATAATGGATGAAGGATGCAATGTCGAAAATTATGTCACTAAGATGATAGGCTATATTGATACATTGATCAAGCTTAAAGTTGGAATGGATATTGAATTATTCATTGACCTATTGCAATCGTTGCCCAATAGTTTTGGATAATTCATCATGAAGTTTAACATGATGCACATAGAAAAGATCGTTGCGAAGTTATTATTCATGTTAAGGGAAGCTCGGTATGAGGCTAATGAGAAGAACTAAAGTTTGGTACTTCTTATTGATAAAAGAAAAGACATGGTGAAAGGCAAGAAAAAACCTAAGTACCAAAAAAAAAGTTTCTATTATGCTTACTTGGAGGGATGAAAAAGCTCGAGGTTTAGAATAGCCCAAAAGATGCGGTTTATTTTCATTGTAATAAAAAAAGGCATTGAAAGCATAACTACAAAAGGTACTTAGAAGTGGTGAAGAAGAAGATTTCTACAACCACCTCGGGCATTTATATTATTAAAGCTGATTTTTCTAAATTCTAGTCCCACCTTATGGGTATGTGATATTTTTTCATTTCTTGTTTGTAAAATTTTTTTATTTCATTTAAGAATAATGGTTATTCTTTTCAAATTATGTGTTTTGAACATAACGAAACTCCTACATATGTATAACATAAATACTAAAAGACTCAAATGATTTAAATAAAATACATTTGGGGCATTGTCGACTTGGCCACATAAACAAGAATCTAAGATCCAATATAATTATAAATGGATACCTAGAATCATTTGATGATATCTATGAATCTTGTTTACTTGGTAAAATGACATGTTCCCCTTTTAGTGAAAAAGGAGAAAGAGCCACTAATTAGTTTGGCCTTGCACATAGAGATGTATATAAGCCTATGTTCACTAATTTAAGAGGAGGATATGATTATTTCATAACTTTTATCAATGATAGATCATATTTTTGTTATGGGTGAGATACAAGTATAAATCATTTAAAAGGCTTAAATATTTTAGATTTAGAGTCTAACTAGCAAAAGTATTAAGATATTTTGATCAAATCGAGATAATGAATACTTAAGAAATGAATTTTAGATCACTTTGAAGAGAATGAGATTCTCTATCAATGGACACTACATGTTAGGCATGGTCCGGTCCATGATGAGTTGAATTAATATCTCTATTTCATTTTGAAATATGCACTCCTTGAACTTTATTATGAATAGGATTCCAATTAAGTCTATTGATCGGACATCATATGAGATATGAAAAGAAAAAAATGAATTTATCTTTTCTTAAGATTTAGGACTATAAAGTGTTAAAGCCCAAATTAATGAAGTGCAAATTTATGAGATATCTAAAAGAAATAAATGGATATTATTTTTTTTACCACTAAAACAAAGTGTTGTTTGTGACTAGGCATGTTATATTCCTTAGGAAGGAATTTATAGATGCTAAAAATAGTGGGAGAAAAGTTGAACTCAATGAGATTCAAGTAGACTTACAAATTGACATTACATGAAACTCTAATTAGAAAGGTTATAAAGTGTTGTAACTACCCCATAAAAATATACACAAGAATTTTATAAGTTTAAAATGAATTCATTAAAAGATAAAAGATGTGATCTTTTTGCCTCAATACATGGTGATATGTACCCTAAAGAGGATGCCAAAGCTAATACCTATGAAGTTGCAATGTTAGACATTGACTCCTAGAAATGACAAACAAATAAGGATATATAGATGACAAACCCCGATGGTTCTATCACCAAAGAATATGCAAATAAGATTTATAAATTATACGAGATCCATTTATGGACTTAAGCATGCCTCTAGGAATGAGAATCAATGTTTTTGTGAAATAAACAAAGAGTTTGACTTTTTCACAAAAACAAAGATAAACCTTATGTATACAAAAGGTTAGTAGAAGCCTACTAGTCTTAATTATTTTATATGAATACAAAAAAACTACTTATTAAATATGACATTATCATATCGGAATCTATAACAGATTGGGTTTTTAAGAATTTTTCTATGAAAGATATAGGAGAACGACCTACATTTTAAGAATTAAGGTCTATAGAGATAGATGATTTAAAATGTAAGGGGTCTCCTAAGATAGATATATTGATAGGATATTAAAAGGTTTAGAATGAAAAAAACAAAGAAATGATTTATTCTAATATCACAATGCTTGATGGCTAACTGCATATGATCCATAGCATAAGCTAAGGAACCAAAATCTTATTAGGGATCCAAGCATGTAATGTGACACTGCCACCTTATTAAAGAGTTATTAGTTATGGTGATATAAGAATAGAAAAAGGTTCATACCGATGACAACATAGCTGACCCCTTAACTAAGCTTTTATCATAACTAAAACATAAGACCCTTACTCAATCATCGAGAATAAGGGATATGGCTAGTTGGCTCTAGTACAAGTAGGATTTTGTTAATGTAGTTGCCCAATATCTAACCTTCTTTGGATTGTCCGAATTATTATAATATTGCATTCTTTATTTTAATAATAGAAAGAAGTCTTTCTATTAATGCTTATTGTTTATATTCATCGATAAAATAAGATATAAGCCCATATGATATGCATTTTATTAAGAATTTATTAAAAAATATGAGACAAATATTGATACACTAAAATGATATCATTAAATATCCTAAGTTATGCCATTGTCAAGAATGAACATTGACTATATATCGTAAGACTTGTAAGTGCTATGGTTAGGCTATAAGATAGCGAGTAGGAGATCTCACACCTATTAGCATGGAGATATCAAATGAAGCACTTAAGTTATTAAAGTTAGAGAACATATCACTAGACTTGACTCACCATAAGAACCCATTTGGTTTAGTTTATGGGAATCTCATACAAGATGCATATAATTGATCCTTTAACTTAAAGTCATCATGAGTATCTCATTAAAGGATTTATGTACTTTGACAATCATTTTGATAAGCTTAGTTAACAATTGCATGTAGGTGATTCGTTGAGTGCACTAGGAATCTAATGGAGATACGTCGATGAAAAAGATAGGACAAGTCATTCCTTGTATACTAAAAGAGTTTTCACATTACACTTTGATAAATGCCTACTCAAGGAATCTATGACCACAATAGGAATACACCAATAAAGCATAGTTGGTTTACTCTAGAGGTAACACATTTCAAAATCAAAGAAAACTAATTTGATCAAAATTAAACAAACTAAAAGCCAAGTTCGAGATCACACTATGATAAATTGACATGATGACTGAATTATATGGTGACCATTCTCATGAAAAGTAATTACGGATTAATTAATCCTTTTAAAGCATTAGGTAGTCATGATCCCTAGCTAGAGGCCAATATTGATTTATATATCAAGAGATAAAAAATGTGTCTTTTGTTTTTGATACATTGCCAACATATCTAGGAGCCTATTAAGTCACACACATAAGTTTAAGCATTCATATAATAAAAGAGAAGTAAATATTTTGGAAAAGGTTTCAAGCTTTGAAAGTCTCCTATTTGGGAAAACATTTTTAAATATTGAAAGTTTCTTGTTTTGGAAAAATTTTCCTAAGATAGAAAGTTTTTTATTTTAAAAATCGGTTTCTTAATTTGAAATTCGAGTTCCAAATTTAGAAGTAAGCTACCTAAAAATAAAACTAGTTTCTTAATTTGAAATTCAGTTCCAAATTTATAAGTAAGCTACCTAAAAATAAAACTAGTTTCTTAATTTAGGTTTAAGGGTAATTTGAGAAATTGCTTCCTAATGTTGGCCTCCTAAAAATATCTAATCCAATTTATTTGGATAGTTCAAATTAATTGATAATTAATTGGGATAATATACCTAATTTAAAAGCTTTCAAGCTATTTTTTTCGAAAAACTTGACCCTTATTGGATAAGGATCGGGGATTACAAGGATAAGATCAAAAAGCCCACATGTATTGCAATACCTAATCCTTGCGGGACTAGGAAGCAATGACTTAGACTCCATGTAAGAAAAGTTACTACCACTTCTTTATCCTTGGAGGACTAGGAAGCCACTACTCTATAAATATAAGAGAGATAAGCTACAAAGAGAGGCTAAAAATGATGAGATACACGCCCTAAAATCATGACAACTCTCTCTCTTAGGGTTGTCATAAAACATCTCGGAATCAATTTCTATATAGAAAAATTAAACAAGTCAAAAAAAATAGAGTTATCACCTGTATAACTTTTAATTGCTTCTTGTATAGGTGCTTAAACTCCATGAATTATCGATAAAAGCCGGATACTTGGATGGCTCTTTTTTTACAAAGGCTAAATATATGCTACTTGAGGTAATATTTTACTCATGCTTTGATTTATGTATGTATGATTAGTTAATTCAACAACTTGGTAAAGGGAGAAAAAAATTTATTTTATTCTATACCTCCATATGATGCATGATCCTTTACCAAGTGGGAGGGTGGATGCTCTCCCATCATACTTCATAGGTTGAAAAAGAGTCAACCTAGATGTCATGGTCCTTATCTTCTCTAAAGTACAGAAAAAGATCTCTCTCCTTGAAAGTATATGAGACTAACTAATCTCCATGTAGATCGATATTTATACTTGTACTCATCTATCTTTTTAGAAACTCGAATGGACCTTCTATGTCTTCAAGATTGACAAAACTTCCACTTTATAGTTGTTTCTTCTCCATAATCACTCATATTGAATCTCCCTCATTCTAAGTTGGTTTGGTTTGAAATTTAAAGACTTTAACCCATGGCTTTTGTTTGCTAGCATTTCTACTAATGCATGTGTCATGCTCCAATTCGACAAAATCAGCGACCTTGACTTGATTCTCTATCCTTTTTCCACTTAGTCTAGTAGTAACTCTCATTGCTTTCTTTATGACGAAGCCCCAAAATGAATTTTGTTGGTCTTGGTAGCAGTACCAAATTCTTGCTTTTTGGATTTCTCAATAACGATAAGCAAGCTCTCATGTCCTTTATGGTAGCAACCTTCTCTCTTGTTTCTCTACCTTGTACAGCCCTTAAGTCCCATCATTTCCGTCACAAACATTTATGTTAACTCTATCGATCATGGTAGCATCATCAACACTACTAATGACAAAAACTTGGTTAACATAATTTGCAATAATTCCATCAACACCACTAACTTCACCATCTATGGTATTCTCATCAACAACCTCAACCATATCACCATGCTTACTTCGAATGCATTCCATTCTAGCTTCTATAATTTCACCATGTTTTTCCCTATCATGGTAGAATAGACACTTTTCCATCCATCTCAACATCAATAGCATATGAAGTGTCTAATTCAACATCATGATATTCTTTATACTTAGGACTAGCATTCAAATTAACACAATTGTCTACTCTATTAGCCTTCACGTACATAAAAAATTCATCAAGATCATATTATACAACTTGTTAAAATCAAAATCATGATTATTTGGATATGGCATAGCAACATATAAGCATGGTGAACTAGCTACACTCACGGCCTCTACCAAATTAGGTTCTCTATAGATCACCTTTTGTTTGAAGAAATTACCATGGTTGATGACATTCTTGCCTTGATCTTATGGATGTCCAATCAATATTTTCCTACCCACAAGTTTTGGACTAGCAAACTTCATTACTCGAAAAGGATCATCTTATGCTAAAATGACCATAATTTACGGTAAGATGCTCCAAATTATTCATCGTTTAATGTGATAAAAGCTAGATTCACACATATTTATATTATTATATATCTTGCCTAAAACTTTATTTGGCTCGATACATTTTCATATCTAAACTTGAAACTAAAATCCGAAATGATCATAAGCTTCATTCCAATGCAATTCTTTGCTACCGAATGAACCTCCCTTTATAGCTTTGACACAATCTTCTATCTAGTCCTCCACAAGTCAATATTTCTTCTATATTTATGAGTTTGGATAGGAAAGTATCATTCAACACTACGAACTTCCTTTCACAACATCAACTAGATTCTTTTGTGCTCGAACGTTAACTTCATGTGGGTAAGTTTCAAAAAATTTTCCAACAACCCTATGCTCCTCCAAATCAACTTCATGGTTGATATGAACATCATTCTTAGTTAAGTCTTTAGTAGCAATAACATCTTCGAATTCATTATCAAAACCTTTAGTGTCTATGACATTGTTAATGTCGATACTCGTCATCAATGCCTTTACTAGAACTTTGAAGTTATATTAATTTTATCTACCCAACTCTCCATGAACATAGATGTCATCATAAGAAAATAGGAAACTAGTGATAGATCTTAGCCACGGATATAATTCCATTGCAATTTAGCTACTAAATAGTGACCAATTAGCGATGAAATAAAAAATACATCATTTAACGATAGATTAATATTGGTTTTGTGATGAAAATATAACAATGGAAACAAGTAGGTTGCTATAAGTGTGAAAAAAAACCCATTCCAAATTCAATGATGGAATTATGATGGATTAGCGAGCAAATTTAGCATAGAATACAAATTTCTTTGTTAAAAGCATCATTGGCCAAGTGATGGAAATTATCCGTCACTAACCATCTCTAATCGGTGATACATATTATTTTGTTAGTTATTACATAAAGTCACTGGAAATTGTTTAATAGCATTGGCGATCAATCAAAGTTTTTTTTTATTATTAATTAACAATGAATTAGAGACAGAAACACATTTTTGTCACTATTTATGCAAATTTCTAAATCTTTTTGGACATTTTAGGGCATCTCCTTCTCTCCTTCTTCCCCAGACCTACTCAATTCAACGAGATGCATCTTTCTCCTCAAAATCCATTGGCAAACTCTCTTCTTTCTCCTATTTTTTGGAAATTTGTTCTCTTTCCACACACACACATACGCACATATATTAGATTAATTTGGTTAGTTATTAGGTTATTGTTTGTTTAAATTGTTAGTTTAATTTTGTTAATTATTAGTCTTAGGTTAAATTTTAATAATGTAATTTTGGGGTAATTTAGATAAATTGGTTGATAAAATGCTAAATTATTTTTGATTAAATGGTAGGTTAATATTTCATTAATTAATTATTAATTTATTATTTTGTTCATTTTTTTATTGTTTTTGTTAGTTGTTAGGTTCATATTGTTAATTAGTTTTTCATTATTTTAAAATTTAATTAACATTTCAATTAGGATTAATGTAATTAGTTAGGATTAATTTAATTAAGTTAATTTAATTTAGGATTAATTTAATTATGGCTATTTGAATTGATTGATTCACTTTTAATATTAATCATAGTATAATAAGTTAATTGGTTAATTAATTGATATTTGAAAATTAATTAGGTTCGAATTAGGGTTAATTTTAATTCGTTTAGTTGAATTTATTATTAAATTAATTGGGTAAATTTTGATTCATTTTTTTAATTTTATTGATAATATTGTAATTTGTTAATTAATATCGTTAAAATTTAATAAATGTTTGAATTTGGATTAATATAATTAGTTAGGGTAATTTAATTTGGTTAATTTGAATTTGTGGTTAAATATAATAGGTTAATTTTGATTAAGGATTAAATTATTGATGTCATTTACATTTTAATGTATTTAATTAATTGTCATCTATAATTTAATTACGTTTGAATTATAATTGAATTTATTATGTTTAGTTGAATTTATTATTAAATTAATTAGGTAAATTTTTATTATAATATTGTAATTTGTTAATTAATATAAATAATTAAAATTTAATAAACATTCGAGTTAGAACTAATTTTTTTACGATTATTTGAATTTATTATTAAATTAATTAGTAAATTTTGATTATAATAATTTAATTTTTTTAATTAATATCGATATTTAAAATTTAATAAAAATTCAATTTAAACTTAATTTTATTACGTTTAGTTCAATTTTTTATTTTATTAATTAGGTAAATTTTGATTATAATATTGTAATTTGTTAATTAATATCGATATTTAAAATTTAATAAACATTCAAATTAGAATTAATTTTATTACATTGAGCTCAATTTTTTATTATGTTAATTAGTTAAAGTTTGTTTATAATATTGTAATTCGTTAATTAATATTGATATTTAAAATTTAATAAACATTCAAATTGGAATTAATTTTATTATGTTTAGTTCAATTTATTATTATATTAATTAGGTAAATTTTGATTATAATATAGTAATTTATTAATTAATATTTATATTTAGAAGTTAATAAACGTTTGAATTAGAATTTTTTTATTACATTTAGTTTAATTTATTATTAATTCATTAGGTAAATTTTCATTATAATATTGTTATTCATTAATTAATATCAATATTTAAAATTTAATAAATTTTCATATTAGAATTAATTTTACTATTTTTAGTTTAATTTATTATTAAATTAAATAGGTAAATTTTAATTATAATATAGTAATTTGTTAATTAATATCGATATTTAAAATTTCATAAATGGTCGAATTAGAATTGAATTAATTTTATTACATTTAGTTAAATTTATTATTAAATTAATTAGGTAAATTTTGATTATAATATTTTATTTTGTTAATTAATATTGATAATTAAAATTTAATAAATATTTCAATTAGAATTAATTTTATTCCATTTATTTCAATTTATTATTAAATTAATTAGGTAAAATTTTATTATAATGTTGTAATTTGTTAATTAATATCAATATTTTAAATTTGATAAACATTTGAAGTAGATTTTATTTAAAATCCATACGATTGTTGATTAAAAACTGTTTGCATGTACTATGTAATTTTTGTAGTAATTAAAAAAATGAGATCCGATCGATAGTGGATGAATATTGGGTTAGTTGATGGGTTGTGAAATGATGAGTTGCTTAAAGGGGTAGAACAATTTGTTACTTTTGCCATTGAGCATCCCGAATGTATGGATAAAACCAAAACTAGATGTCTTTGTAATTACAATAAATGTTAGAACGAAATTTTAAGGAGGTTGAAATGATGAAATACCATTTCTACTCTAAGGGTTTGGTGTCGAGATGTTATGATTGGATGCATCATGGAGAATTAGAGTCTTATATAGCATCTATTGATTCTAGGAGTCATTATGTTTTTTGAACCTATCATGTAGGCAAACATAGTTCTAGTGAACCCCAAAACCCATATCAAACTATGGTAATGAATGTAGTTGTTCCATCATTTGATTCGTCTAGCATGAAGGAGGTTCCAAATCTCAACGCTCGGCATTTTTATGATATGTTCAATGCCTCCGGTAGAGAGATTTGGCTTGGTTATGAGGAGCACTTATAGTTGTTAGCACTTGCTCGAAAGCTAAACCTAAAAGCCAAATATCATTTTTCTTAAAAGTGTTTCAATTAGTTATTTAAGTTGATGAAGGAATTGATGCTTGTTGATAATGGTATGCCAAATAACTTTTATAAAATAAAGAAGCTTGTTAAAGAGATGGGTTTACGAGTGGAAAACATTCATTGTTGTGAGAAAGGCTACATGATCTATTAAAAGGAAGATAGTGAATTAGATAAATACAAGTTCTATAAACATTCTCGATATCGAAGTCCCCTTTGAGGATCATCAAGAGCAAAAATTTTTTTGATTGCAAAAAGTACTACTTTCTCCTAATCCTATAGTTATAGTGATTGTATGCATCGAATTCCATAACCGAGCACATGATGTGGCATGCCAAACATGAGGTAGATGATGTAAGAGTAATGCATCGTCTCTCCGATTGTATTGCATGGCAAAGTTTCAATTAGATTAATGTTTCTTTTGTAGTTGAAACAAGGAATGTCATATTAGGAGTTTACACAAATGGGTTTTAGCCATTTAATCAATCCAGTGAACAATATTCATCATGGTCGGTAATTTTGACTCCTTATAATTTTTCACTTTGGATGTGTATAAAGGAGGAATATATGTACCTAACATTGATTGTTTTGTGTCCAAAAAATCCAAAGTATAAGTTAGACATGTACTTATAGCCTTTGATTTCTAAGCTTATTCATTTATGAGAAGTGGATGTGGTGATGCACGATGTCTATTGTAAACATAATTTTTTATGGAGAGTTACAATTATATGGACTATCGATGAATTTCCTACATATTTGAAGTTATTTGGTTAGAGTATTGTAGGAAAACAAGTTTGTACTTACTGCATGGAAAATTCAAATGCTTTCTCCTTTTTTAATGGAAGGAAACCTCATGATTTGACAATCATTGAAAGTTTCCTTTTCCTACCATCCGTTTAGAAGAAACAAGAAATCATTCACCATAAAAATGGTTATGAGATCTAGCCCTCCTTCGATCCAATAACGGGTTGTGATGTCACATCTAGTGGAATAATAGAGGTTATTGAAGGTAACAAAAGATAGTGAAAAATGATCATAACGGTAAAATCTATTAAATGTGTGGATGGAGGAAACAAAGTATTTTCTAGTGTTTGTCCGACTAGAGTACAAATCTCAATCGACACAATTTAGATGTCATGCATATTGATAAAAAAAAAATTTAATAATGTTTCTAACATAGTTATGAATTTATCCAATAAGACTAAAGACAATGTTAACTCTAGACAAGATTTGAAACTTTTCTACAAGAGGTTAAAATTAGCAAGAGATGGTGCATCTAGAAACTACCTTAAAGTCGTTTTCACCCTTTTCAAATAAAAGAAAACAAAATTACTTGAACGAATAAAATAACTCAAGCTTCTAAATGGATATGTATCCAACCTAGCTAGATGTGTTGATATATAAAATGATAAACTTTATGGGATGAAAAGTCATGACTACCACATCTTTATATAGAGTTTAGTTCAAATTTAATTTTAGGAGCTTTTGTCAAGAAATGTTTGGCAATCACTTATAGGATTGAGTTTGTTCTTTAAGCAATTGAATTCTACACTAATAAGAAAAGTAGATATGCTAAGGTTTCATGATGAGATACCTATCATTTTGTGCAAACTAGAGCATTTCCTACTAGCTTTTTCAACTCTATAGAATATCTTATGATCCACCTCGCCATATGAGGAATCTATTACGGGACTTGTGCAATATCGATGTATGCATCCATTTGAAAAGTATTGACATAGAATTTTAATATAAAATTAAATAAACTTCCAACTATTGAAAATTAAAATAATTTATATTATAGGTACCTATAAAAGCTAAAATAATGTTAAGAATAAAGCTAAAGTGGAAGGATCAATATGCACGCATATTTGGTCGAAGAAGCCTTTTTGTTTTGTCCGCACTATTTCGAGTCTCATACACATACTAAGCATCAAAAAGTGCCATGTAATGTTGAATGTGGTGGAGAAGAGAGTGACCATATTAAAGGATATTATCCATATTCAACCAACAAGGTTAACTAATTGGTTGACACATATGATGAAAGTTCACAAAAGTCAAACACAAAGCAGTCCATCAATATATATTATTAAATTATGAAGAAGTAAAACCTTAGATTAAGTGAGATTGTCAAAATTTAATTTATAAATCATACATCTTCAATTACATATGATAATATTGGTAATCATAATAGACACCGACTTATGTTTGTTATTAATCCTTATTAGTGGATTCCTTATTGAAATACGATTAAATAATCCCTTTATGCTCGAGAATGAGGCCAATGCTCTAATTCAAACTAAGTTTGCCTCCCGATTTAGTCGGTATATAAGTATCATCATTTTACTTTTATTTTCTTAATGGATGGTATTAATTAAAAGGTAACCGACCTTTTAAGGGATTTGATATCGAATTTAAAGGTAAAAAATGCACAAGCAATTTTCATGATAGACCAATTCTCAAAAGATCTTGCACAAGGCCTATTGCTCACTATTAGGAAGTACACATGTTATTTTGTTAAAGGATATAGGTTTTACACATTGAGGAACTTAAGAAAAAAGGACTTTCAATAGTGATGTGTGCATTAAAAGAAGTAACTATAATACAATTGAAAATAACTATTACAGGATACTAATAAAAATTATTAAAGTAGAGTATCATGTATTAGCAATCAAGAGAACAATATTATTCAAATGAGATAAGGTCGATCCTATATTACAAGGAATAAGGGTTCATCCATAGTATAGATTGGTGGATCCTAACTATAAAGAAGGTTAAATAATAACGAACCATTTTTCCTTACATCATAGTTAGCTCGGGTGTATCACGTCGAGTACCCTAGCTTAGGGCATGAGAATAGAGATTAATGGGCTATTTATAATATCAAAGTTAGGTTTGTATTTGACTTGCCTAAATCATCAATTATAGTCTAATAAAATTTTGAACCATTTCAGCAAGAGGATTTAGAAATCCAATATAAATTAATAAAGTAAATCAACCATGTTATTTTGTTGAATGATCTAAATGGATCATTTACATATATGTAGTTATAACTGATAAAGATGATAAGAATGAGTATGAAAATGTATTTGATGATGGAGATGATAACTTAAATAATTATTATGATGATTGTAATTAAATATATGTTTTATTTATTATATTAGTAATAAATTATTTATTTTTTATTTACTTATGTAGAAAGATCTTGTATGATTAGTCTATTCTGAAAATCATTCTATTTTAGGAAGTAGATCATTATTCTGCTAAGTGTTTGGGGTTAATTTCCTAAATAGTAGTAGTCACTATAATTTAGGGATTTATATATTTTTTCTAAAGAAGTAGATTAGGAAAAGATATTTTCCTATAAATATGTACAGACTTTACCTTAATGTATAGTTGAATAAAATATATTTCTCTCTTAAAAAATTTCATGGTATTAAAGCTAAGTTCTCTTATTTGACTATTTGTTGTCCAACCAATTGTCTCTTGTTTAACCCTAACAAAATCTTTGTCCTAGTGTCTTGTTCGTAAAGCCACTAAACAATAAGTTCGGGAAAGGAGACTTCAAGCATGTCCTTATCTACAACATCTAAATCCACTCACTCATTAATGGTTTCACATTCCTTTAAAGGATCTTCTTTGTAAATCACCAACCATAGGTTGGATGGTAAGAACTTTCTTTAATGGTCCTAGTCAGTTCTCATGGTTATCTAAGGGAAATGAAAGTTAGGATACATTACCGGAGAGACTCAACGACCCAACATAGGAGAACCAATCTATGCTAACTTAGAACTCAATAATTCACTAATCATTACATGGCCGATCAACTCAATGGAAGCTCATATCGGTCGCATTTACCTATTTCTTTAAACTACCAAAGCAATATGGGATGTTATCAATATGAACTACTTCGACCTTAAAAATGCATCTCAAATCTTTAAGATTAAAACTCAATTGAAGAAAATACAACACGGTAGTATGGATACAACCGAGTATTATAATGAGTTACAAATACTTTGGTGTAAGCTAGATACGTATTATAAAGCAAATTAGAAAACCTTGAAGGTAATCCGAAGTTCAAAAGGAATTTAGAGATCAAACGATTGTATGAATTTATGACTGGCCTTACAATAAAGCTTAATAAGGTACGAAGAAGGTTACCGAGGCATAGGCCATTGCCCTCTATTGATGAAGGGACTCCATGTTTGTCTTGGCTAGAGAAAGGTTGATGGATACATTATCTCTTTCTATACATAATTCCTATGATAGATTTGGTAGAGATAAAAAAATAATCAAAATAATCAGCAAGAGGTACATCCCCGGTGCAACCATTATAATAGAGTTAGTCATATCCGTGATACCTACTAGGATATCCATGAAAAAACCAATGACTTGGAAGCTTTGAGAAATAAATAAAATGGGTTTTTAAGTAACAATAGAGGAGAAAACTAAGGAAATCAATTCTAACAATGAGTCAAATGTTGTATTCCTAAGCATGTATCAAGTAGAATAGTTGCAAAAACTATTAGGTCAATCAACAATGAGTAATAAAACTATTAGTGGTTCCGCCCATAAAGGTACAACTCTTTATGCAAACAATACAAATACTTGGATGCTTGATTCTGGGCATTTGACCATATGACGAGTAATATGTCTCTGTTTTCAACCTATACTCCTTCTCATAAGAATTTCGTAGTTAAAGTAGCAGACAATGCATTTTATCCCGTCATTAGGAAACACTTAATCCATCTCTCAAAGGAGATTTCTTTGAGTTCCGTTCATTATATACCAAATATTGCTTGTAACTTGATCTTTATTAGCAAGATTACCTATAAGCTTAATTGTATTGTTGCCTTTTTTGGCAACTCTTGCATACTACAAGACTTGGAATCGGGGAGATGATTGGCGATGCTAAAGAAGAAGGTGGACTCTACTATTTTGGGGATGAAAAATACATGACTAAGTAAGCTACCGTGGTTGAGAGTGACTCTATTTCTACTCCTAATAATAATGTAATAATGTTATGGCACCATAGGTTAGGACATCGAAACTTTCATTATCTTAAACATCTATGTCCAAGTTTATTTATCAATAAAAATCCTAACTTTTTCAGTTGTGAAATTTGTCATCTTGTTACACATACTCATACATCCTTCCCAATCCAATCATACCAAGAGTCTCATCCATTTTCCATAATTCATAGTGATGTATAGAGGCCCTCTAATGTAAAAAATATCTCCGATACACGATGGTTCATCATCTTTATCGATAACCACACTCACATTTGTTGGGTTTATCTACTTAAAGAAAAATGTGAGACTATGAAAACATTTCAAACTTTCCATTCAATGATAAAAAGCCAAATTTACACCTCTATCCAAACATTAAGAAATGACAATGAAAAGGAATATTTTAATGTAATTCTTGTACACTATCTTTAAACTAATGGAATAATCCATCAAAGTTCATATCCAAACACACCTCAGTAGAATGGTATGGTAGAATGGAAACACCTTCTTGAAGTTGCTATAGCCTTAATTTTTACCATGCATGTCCCAAAATATCTTTGGGGGAAGCTATTCTAGTAGCCTCTTACCTCATAAAAAAATGCCCTCTCGAGTTCTTAAATTTGAATTCCTTTTGTCTACGTTGTTAAAAACTATCAACCTTCTATTCTATTTCCTCCATACCACTTAAGACTTTTAGTTCTACAACTTTTGTACACTTTCCAAATCATTCTAAACTAGACCCAAAATCGATCAAATGTGCCTTCATTGGGTATTCTCTCATTTAACATGGATACAAGTATTATTCTCCATCACTTCATCATATTTTTATGTCCATGATATCTTCTTTTTTAGTCTCAATCTTTTTTCCGCAGTACTTATCCTCAAAGGGAGATTTTAGAAGAAGATAAGTCATGGGATATACCCAATGCGTGAATCCATATCCCTATCTTCCTTTTTAATTCCAATCCCAATTCTTAACATTGAATCTTAACCTATTGTGCCACTCAATACACATATGGAAACATTAGAAATAGAGGGAGATAACTCTCAACCATAATTACTTGTGTATTAATGCAACAAACTTTCTCATAAAGGGAAGAACTCGAAACTCAGCATGGTCGAGAGTCTAACCAAAATCCGAGTCTTTACTACCAAATGTACCAATGAACCTGTTTAGCATGATATTAAGCTTCAAAACCACACTTTTGACCTAGATATTTCAATTGCTCATAGAAAAAGAACTAGATCATGTACCCAACATCCTATATCTAGGTTTACCTCTTATAAAAGGTTGTCTCTTAAATTTTATGCTTTCACTACTTCATTATCTAGAATAGAGATATCAAAAAATATACAAAAAGCACTTGCCGAACTAAAGTAGTGAGCAACTCGTTCAAGAAGAAATAGGTGCCTTAAACAAAAGTGGCACATTGGAGATTGTAGAACTCCCTAAAGGAAAAAAAAAGGGTTGTATGGGTTTTTATAGTGAATTTGAATGCCGATGGTAGTATCTATCAATATAAAGCTAGGCTTATGTGCAAAGGCTTTACTCGGACATATGGAATTGATTATCAAGAGACCTTTGCTCATGTGGCCAAACTAAATACAGTAAGAGTTCTTCTCTTCTTAGCCCCTAATCTTGCTTGGCCACTACAATAATTGGATGTAAAGAATGCATTCCTAAATAGTGACTTACATGAGGAAGTCTATATGGATGTACCTCTTGGATTTGAAAGAAAGGACAACATGATGTGTAGATTAAAAAAAATTCTTTATAGGTTGAAATAGTCTCCTAGAGAGTGGTGTGGAAAATTAACTTAGGTTATCAAGAGTAAGGGTTTTGTTCAAACATAATCCGACCACACATTGTTTTAGAAGCTATCTAAAGATGGAAAAATAACAATTTTTATAGTATATTTGGGTGATATTATCCTAACAGGAGATGATCATATAGAACTAACTTTTTTAAAGAAGTACCTAGCTAGAGCATTTGAATTGAAAGACTTAGGGGCTCTAAGGTACTTCCTTGGTATAGAAGTTGCTAAAAGCAAATCAACGATTATAATTAGAAAAATAAAGTATGTATTTGATCTTCTTCAACATACATGTATGTTGGGTTGTAGATTAGTCAAGGTATCTATAGATCTAAATACTAAGTTAGATATTGAAGGAGGTAAAGAGGTTAATTGAGAATAGTATCAAAGACTTGTAAAGAAGCTAATTTACTTGTCACACACAAGACTAGACATTACCTTTCTAGTAAGTATGATTAGTCAATTTATGCATTCACCTAAAGAGACAAATCTTAATACAAATTATAAAATTTTGAGGTGTTTAAAGAATACTCCTGGTAGGGGTTTATTCTTTAGGAAAGGTGAACATAAAATGATAGAAGTTTATACTAATGTAGACTAGGTAGGTTCTCCCATGGATAAAAGGTCAACTTTGGACTTTGCACATATGTCTAGGGTAATCTTGTAACTTGGAGAAGTAAGAAGTAACCTATAGTTGGTGGAACTAGTGTAGAAGCTATGTTTCGGGCTTTAGCTTAAAGTATATGTGAAGGAATATGGCTAAGGAGATTGCTTAGTGAACTAAAGGTATCAACAACTTTTCCATGAAGTTGTATTGGGACAATAAGGCAAGTAGTGTGTATAGCTCAAAATCCTATCCATCACAATTGAATAAAACATGTAGAAATTAATTGACACTTTATCAATGAGAAGATTGATAGTGGAAGTGTCCGCATTGTTTATATCCCTAATAAAATTTAGACAGCTTGATATTCAAACTAAATAAACGAAGCTTTGAAGATTTAGTAAGAAAGTTAGGAATGATTAACATATATGTCCTGACTTGAGAGGGAGTGTAAAATGATCTTGTGTGATTAGTCCGTTAGTGTATACCCTAGCCTAATACATTGTATTTTTACTCCTTTACTATATATATACATATGAGGCATCGTTTTATCTTATTATCATTCTTGTGCATGTTTAAAATAGATAAAAATATCCATGAATAGAATAATTCTACTTAAGTTATCAAATACGTGATTTAATAGTAAAACCTTGAAGCATAAAAGAATACTATTCTAAATGTCCCTAGTTGATTATTGTCATGGGAATGGCAATAAACTAAGACTAGTATGTACTTTGTGAGATGATCATATTTTACTCGGTCATGGATATGGGATATCAATCGAGCAACATAGATACATGTTAAGGAACGAGTGTATTTGGATCGATCCGCTCATGAGAACACTACATGGTTGAAAGTCATAAGTGATTCTCATGCAAATGCTTATACTTGAATCCCTCGACCTAAAATCGTTATGGATTCTTAGATGAATCCTTGCACATTTTGACATACACCTAACGTCATTTGTAACTAAATGACAAGTATGGGTATGATTGGGTATGCCACGATTCATGCTAAGAAACATGAATGAAGTGAAGGGATTGCCACTCTCTTATTGAGAGAAGATATCACCGGCTACTTGATTAGTGAAGCCGAGTAATGTATGGCCATGCCCAAATGAAATGATAAGTGTTATCATTTATTTGATTTAGTCAATGTCACTAATAGATCAAGAAATGATTTAGCAATAAATAAGGATGACATGTTCCATGCCTTATGCCGATCATGATATCAAGAGGCAAAGGGTTGTATAAGGTTGCGACTAGGTTACGTTAATTTATATTGACATTCATTCAATTTCGGTAGTCATAATGTCTTGCTAGAGATCGCTTATGATTTATGGTCCATAAATTGGATTTAGGCCTATTGCCAACATTGAATGGATCTATAGGATCGCACACTTTAAAAATCTAGATTTGGATTTAAACTATTTCACTTATCGAGCCATTAAATTATGTTATTAATTAAAACATAATTGAGTAGGCTTAAGTTGATTTTCAGTTGGGGCTTCTTTAAATGTTAAATTCGGCCCTAATAGTGTTTTAATTAAATGATTATAAATTATTTAATTAAAAGGAGAGAAAGAGTTCTTATTCTTGTAGAATAATTAAAGAGGAATTTGATTAGGAATGTGATCCCTATTTTTTAGGAAGTAGATTGCCATCCAAATTGAAAACAAATCTATTCCTAATAATATATATAAAAGAGAGAAAATAGGTTTTGCTCTCCTCCTAACTCAAGGTCGCCGCCCCTCTTCTTTCTCTCTTCAAAACCGAAATCATCAATTAATAAAAGTGAGATTGTTTAAGTGCTAGCACACATAATCTAAATCCCATAGGTTTTTGTGTGTGAGAAGCTAGAGGGCATTCGCGTTAAGGCGAGTGTCTACCATTGTTCAAATCGGCAAAAAAAAGGAGCAAGGAAGAGAAATTGATTCAAGCTCACCTTATTGAATAAAGATTCGGTATCTAACTTAAGGTAAAAGTCTCAACCTTTATTGATTATTTTAACATACATGTGATCTTGGCATGTTTCTATGGTAAAGTTTATGTTTTTTCATTTTGTGTAAACTTGATTAAGTCCATAAGAAACCTAACAGTGGTATTAGAGCATGGCTTGTATGCTTAATCTAATCAATTAAAAACCGATTTTGCTATGTTGGAAATCTGATTTTGTGTGATTAAATGTCAAAAGGCCGAATCTGATTAGTTTAATGGCAATAGCCGAATGTGTTATTAACTTGATAGATTCATGAGTTTAATCGATAAACCGAATATATTGTGACTTCCAATTGTGTTTTATGGGCTTTATGTTTAATGAGATTAAATCATAACATAAAATTGGTAAGAGAAATTGACTAGAAAAGGATTAATGGCACTATCTTAATCTAGTAGTGTATTGATATTTTAATATGATTAAAATTGTGATTTTATGAACAACTCATTCAATGAGTGGTCAAAAGATTTGACCTATTAGGTTAACTCCTAAACCCTTAATAGGGTTAGTTAAAATCAAATACACAATTTCTCAAATGGCTTATGGACATAATTAAAATTGAAAATCCATATTATTTACTAGTATATGTTTTCGATTTTAATCTTTTTGGTGTATTTTTCGTGAATGGTTATGCATGGTGCATGTCTTGGGCCTATTTTTATTATGGGTTGTAATTAAATATGATCTACGTGTCGTCTATTTTTTATGTAAAATTTTTAATTTTATTTTATTAGAATAGATGTATTTAATATTATATTGAAGACTTTGTAATCAAGACAAGAGACGGAGCCCAATGGAGGTGTGCCGACCCAACTCGAAGGATGCCCATTAGATGTAGCTTTTCTTAGAGTTAGGTATTTGGCCCATGACATGTCAAAATTTAAATTTTATGCACCTTATATATACTATCATGTGTGAATGAATGGAAATTCGTATATGCCATGTAAGTCGTAATAAAATGAATCCCTACAATATTAAGTCATAAAATTGCCTTCCTAATTCGAAACTTGCCAAGGCATCGATCATCTAAACGTGAGCTATTCCACAACTAGGCGTGTTGGATTATCTTTGTAAGGCAATAGTTAGAGTAAATGTTATGCCTAACACTCGAATGTAGGATTGACTTAACATGGGTAGTGGGACCGTCCCGACCCTAGGCAATAAAATGAAATAGTGCCCAACATAAGATGTTGATTCCATTCAATCCAAGAGTTATATTAGATATAATTGGAAAGGGTTCCTATCGAAATAACTAAGTCTTAGGTGTACAGTGCTCGACTTGACTAAGACAAGGTGAAATAAGGATCTTGGCCTCGCAATCAAAAACGAGTAACATGAATTATTTAAAGGGATATTAATTCAAATTGTGGGATTATAAATAAATACCTCATACTAATCTTGCATAAATTGTGTAGATTGAAATGGCATCGAATAACTCACAACCATTTTTATATCGATCAGTCCTTGAGAAGGACAAACTCAATGGGACTAACTTCTTTGATTGGTCATGAAACTTGAGAATAGTTTCAAGCAAGAGAGGAAGCTTGAAGTTCTAGACCAAGCGTTACCCAATGAATCGGCTAGAAATGCCACTACCGCTTAAAAGGAGGCATTTGAAAAGAAAAAGAATGACTCTAATGATGTGACTTGCCTCATGCTAGCTACCATGAGTCCAGAATTGCAAAAACAATTCATGGATATGGAGGCTTTTGTGATCATGACTCACCTCAAGGAAATGTTCCAAGAGCAAGCTCATCATGAAAGGTTCGTGAAAACCAAGGCACTAACTTCTTGCAAAATGGCACCAGTGTACTTCGGTGAGTGCCCATGTGCTTAGGATGAAAGGGTATATTGATACTCTTGAGAAGCTTGATGCACTCATTCGCAAGGAATTAGCAACCGACCTCATCTTGGCATCTTTGCTAGAAAGTTATGATCAGTTTTCCATGAACTATAACATGCATAGGATGGACAAATCAGTTTCGTAGTTGCATGGGATGCTTAAAAATGCTTAGCAGAACATAAAGAAAACCAATCCTAGCTGCTGGTTCAAAAGGGTAAGGGTGGAAAGGTAAAGGGCAAGGCCAAGCCCAAAGGCAAGGTTAGACCTATATCCAAAGGCAAGGAGGTCAAGGCACCTAAGCCTAAGCCACCGAAGGAGGGTGTGTGTTTCTATTGCAACAATGCTCGGGCATTAGAAGAGAAACTACCCAGTTTACTTAGAAGATCCGAAGAAGAATGGAGGCGAGGCTTCCACTTCGGTATCTTTGTTATAGAAGTCAATCTTTCTATTTTTGTATCATGGGTATTAGATACTAGATGTGGTTCTCACATTTGTTCTAATGTGTAGGGATTAAGAAATAGGTGGGTTTTGGCTAAAGGTGAAGTCGACCTAAGAGTTGGGAATAGAGCAAAAGTTGTCGCCCTAGAAATAGGGGATTATCATTTGACTTTACCTAATGGACTTGTAATTCATTTACGTAATTGTTATTTTGTTCCTGCTATGAGTAGGAATATTATTTTAGTTTCATGTTTAGATATTGATGGATTCTATTTCATTATTAAGAATAATGTTATTTCTATTCATCGTGAGAATATTTTCTATGGCAATGCTTTGCTTAGTAATGGTCTTTACATTCTAGACTTAGAAAACCACAAGCCCATTTATAACATTGATAACAAGTGGGTTAAATCAAATGAATTAAACCCAACCTACTTCGGCATTATCGCTTAGGACATGTGAATGAGAAACGTATCTCAAGACTCCATAAAGATGAAATTCTTAGCTCATTCGATTTTGAATCATATGAAACGAATCTTGCTTACATGGAAAAATGACTAAAAGCCCCTTTAACAAATCGAGTGAAAGGGTAAGTGACTTAGTGGGTCTAATACATACCGATGTATGTGGACCACTAAGTACATCTGCTAGTGGTGGTTATAGCTACTTCATTACATTCATGGATTACTTCAGTAGATATGGCTATGTCTATCTAATGAGGCACAAATCCGAGACTTTTGAAAAGTTCAAAGAGTATAAGAATAAAGTGCGTAACCTACTTGGTAAAAGAATAAAAGCTATTTGATCCGATCGAGGTGGCGAATATTTAAGCCAAGAGTTTGACTCTTACCTAAAGGAGTGTGGAATAGTTTCACAACTCACTCCTCCTAGTACACCCTAATGGAATGGCATGTCCGAAAGGAGAAATCGAACTCTATTGGACATGGTTTGATCAATGATGAGTCAAACAGATCTTCCAATCTCCTTCGGGGTTACGCCCTTGAAACCGTTACATTCCTACTAAACGTAACTCCAACTAAAGTAGTTGAGAAGACACCATATGAAATAGGGAATGGGAAAAATCCCAACATGTCTTTTCTTAGGATTTGGGGTTGCAAATCCCATGTTAAAAGGTTAACATCGGATAAGCTAGCATCCAAAACTCGATAAATGCTTATTTATGGGATATCCTAAAGAAACTAAGGGATATTACTTTTACAAACAAAGCGAGAACAAAGTGTTTGTTGCTCGAAAAGCTATTTAACTTGAAAAGCAATTCATTTTCAAGAGAAATAATGGGAGTAAAGTACAACTTGAAGAAGTTCAAGAACCACAAACTCCTATAGAGGATAATATGGAAATCGAAACAAATTCACAAAGAGTTGTGGAACCTAAATCGATTACACAAGAACTAAGAAGGTCCGGTAGGATTCGTCACGAGCTTCGAGAAATATGGATTTCTCATAACCGACAATCAAAGTATTCTACTAGTGGATCAAGATGAGCCCACTACCTACCAAGAGGCGATTAAAAGTCTAGATTCAACCAAGTGGCTTGGAGCCATGAAATATGAAATGCAATCAATGTATGATAACCAAGTATGGATTTTGGTTGATCCACCCGAAGGTGCTAAGATCATTGAGTGCAAATGGATTTTCGAACAAAAAGCTCGATAACACTTTCAAAGGACGACTAGTGGCGAAAGGTTTTAGACAAACTCATGGTATTGACTATGATGAAACCTTCTCTCCAAGTAGTAATGCTCAAATCCATTAGGATCTTACTTGCCATAGCCGTATATTATGACTATGAAATATGGCAAATGGATGTCAAAATGGTTTTGCTTAATGGAAACCTTATCGAGGATGTGTACATGACACAACCCGAGGGTTTTGTCGATCCTAAGAATCCTAAAAGGTATGCAAGCTTCAAAGGTCCATTTATGGATTGAAGCAAGCATCTCAAAGTTGGAATCTTCGCTTTGATGAAGCAATCAAAGAGTTTGGTTTTGTCAAAAACGAAGATGAGCCTTATATGTACAAGAACGTTAGTGGGCACATAGTAGTTTTTCCGGTCTTATATGTGGATGACATCTTGCTCATTAGAAACGATATCCCAACATTATTAAGAGTTAAGCAATGGTTAGGGAAGTGTTTTTCAATGAAAGACTTAAGCGAAGCCGAAACTATACTAGGTATAAAGATCTCGTGGAGATAGATCACAACGGCTCTTGGGACTAAGTCAAGAAAAGTACATAGACAAAGTACTAAAATGTTTTAGTATGGTTGACTCCAAGAAAGGGTTCCTTCCTATGAGTCAAGGCATGATTCTAAGTCGAAGGATTGTCCTTCTACAAGAGAACAAAGGGAATATATGAGTAAGATTCCTTATGCATCGCCTATAGGATCTATCATGTATGCCATGCTATGTACTAGACTCGGATGTCACACATGCACTAAGTATGATAAGTAGGTTCCAATAGGATCTAAGTGAAAATCATTGGACCGTTGTCAAAAACATCCTTAAGTACTTGAGAAGGACTAAAGGATATTTCTTAGTGTATGGTGGTCAAGAAAAGCTAATTATAAATGGTTACACCGATGTCGCTTTCCAAACCAATGTCGATGACTCAAGATCACAATCCGGTTATGTGTCTTGTTTGAATGGAGGTGCTCGTAAGCTAGAAAAGCTCAAAGCAAGTCACCGTCACCGAATCTACCACGAGTCTTAGTACACTGCAAGCATCGGATGCTACAAAGGAGGTACTTTGGATTAAGAAGTTTGTTACCGAACTAGGAGTTGTTCCGAGCACCCTAGATCCAAGTAAACCTCTATTGTGATAACAACTGGGCCATCGCACAAGCTAAGGAGCCTCGATCACACCGAAATCCAAAAACATACTAAGGAGATTCCATCTCATTCGAGAAGTCGTCGAAAGAGGAGATGTGAAGATACGTAAGATTACTAGAGAAGATAATGTAGCAGATCCTTTAACTAAACAAGTTAGCTAGGCCAAAGCATGAGGGTCATGTTAGATCTTTTAGTCTTAGGATTATGCTTGATTGGGACTAGTGCAAGTGGGAGATTATTAGTGTATGCCCTAGCCTAATACATTGTATTTTTACTCCTTTGCTATATATATATATATATGAGGCATTGTTTTATCTTATTATCATTCTTGTGCATGTTTAAAATAGATAAAAATATCCATGAATAGAATAATTCCGCTTAAGTTAACAAATATGTGATTTGATAGTAAAACCTTGAAGCATAAAAGAATACTATTCTAAATGTCCCAAGTCGATTATTGTCATGGGAATGGCAATAAACTAAGACTAGTATGTACTTTGTGAGATGATCATGTTTTATCGGTCATGGATATGGGATATCAATCACGGAACATAAATACATGTTAGGGAACAGTGTATTTGGATCTATCCGCTCATGAGAACACTACATGGTTGAAAGTCATAAGTGATTCTCATGCAAATGCTTATACTTGAATCCCTCGACCTAAAACTCGTTATGGATTCTTAGATGAATCCTTGCACATTTTGACATACGCCTAACGTCATTTGTAACTAAATGACAAGTATGGGTATGATTGGGTATGTCACGATTCATGCTAAGAAACATGAATGAAGTGAAGGGATTGCCACTCTCTTTATTGAGAGAAGATATCACCGACCACTTGATTAGTGAAACCGAGTAGTGCATGGCCATGCCCAAATGAAATGATAAGTGTTATCATTTATTTGATTTAGTCGGTGTCACTAATAGATCAAGAAATGATTTAGCAATAAATAAGGATGACATGTTCCATGCCTTATGCCGATCATGATATCGAGAGGCAAAGAGTTGTATAAGGTTGTAACTAAGTTACATTAATTTATATTGACATTCATTCAATTTGGGTAGTCATAATGTCTTGCTAGAGACCACTTATGATTTATGGTCCATAAATTGGATTTAGGCCCATTGCCAACATTGAATAGACCTACAGGATCGCACACTTTAAAAATCTAGATTTGGATTTAAACTATCTCATTTATTCGGCCATTAAATTATGTTATTTATTAAAACATAATTTAGTGGGCTTAAGTTGATTTTCGATTGGGGCTTATTTAAATGTTAAATTCGACCCTAATAATATTTTAATTAAATGATTATAAATTATTTAATTAAAAAGAGAGAAAGAGTCCTTATTCTTGTAGAATAATTAAAGAGGAATTTGATTAGGAATGTGATCCCTATTTTTTAGGAAGTAGATTGCCATCCAAATTGGAAACAAATCTATTCCTAATAATATATATAAAAAGAGAGAAAATAGGTTTTGCTCTCCTCCTAACTCAAGGCCGCCGCCCCTCCTCTTTCTCTCTTCAAAACCAAAATCATCAATTAATAAAAGTGAGATTGTTTGAGTGCTAGCACACATAATCTTAATCCCATAGGTTTTTGTGTGTAAGATGGTAGAGGGCGTTCACATTAAGGCGAGTGTCTCCCATTGTTCAAATCGACGAAAAAGGAGCAAGGAAGAGAAATTGATTCGAGCTCACCTTATTGAATAGAGATTCGGCATCTAACTCAAGGTAAAAGTCTCAACCTTTATTGATTATTTTAACATACATGTGATCTTTGCATGTTTTTATGGTAAAGTTTATGTTTTTTCGCTACGTGTAAACTTGATTAAGTCCATAGGAAACCTAACATAGTCTATTCTAAAAATTATTTTATTTAGGAAATAGATCTTTAGTCTCCTAAGTATTTGGGGTTAATTTCCAAAATATTAGCTATCATTATAACTTAGGGATTTATATGTTTTTCCTAAAAAACAGATTAGGTAAAAATGTCTCCCTATAAATATGTACAACTTTACCCTCATATACGATTGAATAAAGCATACTTCTCTCATAGAAACTTTCATGTTATTTGTTACATGAAGTATAATATCAACTTTGATATATCTTCAAAATGGTTGTGTATTTTGATTGTGTTGTATATAAAACAGAGTTGTTTAGTAGGTAATTATGAAATGTCCAATAGTGATGTTTTTTTTTAATGTTTGATATTGATAATATATTTGTTGTATTTTGTTTAACTCGTCTTAGCTTATATAATTCATCTCTCGACTCATGGTTTAGGCTAACCCCTCATAATCACTACAAGATCACATTCCAATAGTCGTAGAGGTGCATCCCCGTCTAATGAAAACCCACTAGGATCCCTAACAAGCATTGGTTAGGGATCTCTCACTTTAGGTGCTATACATTGGTCCCATGACTCTTGTATTCATAGGCATTCTTCTTTTTCCTCCTATGGTGGTACCACATCCATCGATGTATGTTTTTTAGCCCGTAGTGGTTCCCACACTAGCACTAAAGGTTCCAAGCACTAGCCATAAGGGGAGCCACATCCATCGATGTATCTATCACTCTAGAGAGCTCCCAAATCTCCTACAGGCGATGGCATATTTCTATCACTTATGGATGGTATATAAATTTTTAAAGTCAATGTAATTATATTTTTATTTACTTTCATATATCATATCAATAATTACTAACTATTTTTTTTTCCATTTTTTGATGTTCAATAGTTTCAATCCACCTATAGAGACTATTCCATAAGGATAACCAGGACTTTCAAGGAGTGTTTAGATGTCGATGGATCGAAGTAGAATCCCATCTCGTAGCTCACTAAATAATTCTACTTCAATCAATTTAGAATAATGTATTATTGATTTTTTATTATATTTAAAATATAAATTTAAGATTGAATGAAGTAGTTAATATTAATTTTTTTATTCTTGCAAAAATAATTTTATTGGGATCCAACCATCGAGGCACTTATTAGAGAAGCTTGGCAAGCTCTATCAAGGAAGAGCTATGTTGACTTCGTCTATAATCATGGTTCACTATCCGAATGACCTACTTTTATTATGTAGGAGGTCCGGGACTCGTGGAACCTAGACTTTGCTAGACTTGCTTGCAAGGTTTTTTTGGAACAAGTGTCACAAAACTAGATATCGGAGACCGATGGCCTTGGTGCGAGCCCTTCCAAGCATACAAGAGGGTCCATCTCTTCAAAAGAGCATGCCCAATGCTTTGTAAATCATATCTTTTACAAATGGTTAACAAATTTTAACTCGTTATCTCATATTATTTGTGATTTATCTTTTCGGACAAGTAAAATTAACAATGAGTCAACAAGTTTGGAGTTGTTTGGGGCCACTCACAAGTGGCAAGATGGTTTTTTCGATGATCCACATGCCCAAGCATACAATAATAAGTATTTTAAATTTTTAAATTTTTTATATATAAAATGTAATCTAAAATATTTTGTAATCTTTTAACATTATAATTATTTTAATTACGTAGGAGCATGTTGGCGAGCCCATATGGGAATTTGTTGAGGAGCAACGGATGAAAGGAATCTTAGAGCCATAGGTGGGCATGAATGGCACATACCATGACATTGTAAACAAAAAGAAGGAGAGACTATATGGTATAGGCATACAAGCGTCGCATTACCCGTCCTAGTCGGTGGTGCTAGCTCATCCTTTATGTCATTGCATTATGCCTCGCGACATTTCTTAAGAGGAGATTTGAAGTCGTACAAGGAGATGAAGGAGGTGGTGCAGGGGATATAGGTCAAACCATATGAGCTATAAAACCTTATCATGCAGCGAGTAGAGTACCATACACAAGCTGAATTCTCATTCCGAATCAATTGCCTCGATCTTGACTAGGTTAGCATAGACATCTAAACTCGTCTATAGATCCGCCGACTAGCCGTAACTCTACCATCCTTCCTACCGAGCCTCGAGAGGAGGAGCCCTAGGAGGAGTAGAGGGGATTAGATGATTAGGATCATGAAGAGTAACATTTCATTTTTTTTTCTCAAGTACTACCAAATATTTTTCAATTAATATTAATTTAAATTTAATTTATAATATTTAAATTTTATTATATATGTTTTGGTTATAATTGTTAATTACTACCAAAAATATCATAAATTTTTTTAAAAAATATTATCAATAAAAAATAAATAAAAATAACAAAAGATTAGTGATGAAAATAGCAATGGAATAGCGACACACAAGATGTCATCTTTGACAACCAATTAGTGATGAAATATAGCACTTTAGGAATTAAAAAACCATCACTAATGTAGCAATAAATAATTCTTAGTCGTCGTTAGCGTTAGCAATAAGTGTTTTAGCGATGGATTTTTTTCACCACAAGTCCATTGCTAAATGATTTTAGCAATAACTTTTCCTTATTAGCGATAGAAAAATCCATCGTTAATCGGCACTTTTCTTGTAAGTGTGTATAAACAACCTTCTCTTGTGTAGTATCATATCTAGCCAAGACTTTCCTCTTTATAAGTAGTAGCACAATCCTTTCTCCATTAAAGGAAAAGGTATATGTGTTTTGAAAGCCATCATGTATAACTTGGCAATCATATTGCTAAGGCCTCTCTAGCAATAAATGGCATGCATCCATCTATACCACCCGACATCAAACCTTGTCAACATAGGTTTTCCTAATGGAGAATGACACCAAGCATCTCTTTGACACATAAATCTAATTCCCCTTTCTCAACCAATTTAGGGAATAAGGATAGGGATGAGCTAATGCTACAAAATTCAATTTCTCCACAATTAGTAAAAACACCATAATCTCACAAGTACCTCCATCAATAATCAATTCACAAACCTTGTTATGTGATGTGTAAAGGGTGTGAAAATATTATTCCTCACATAATTTCTTTGGAAATCATGTTCACACTCAATACTCTGGATCAACCATCTTTACAATTAGCCAAATGTGCAAAGAAAGCAAACCTCGACTCTAATACCAAATTGATGCTCGGATTAAGAGATGTTACACCTTCTAAAAAGGCTTAAAAACAACAACGGACAACATGGCCCTAGACCAAAAATCTCTATGGTACAAAATAGCCTTTAAATAGACTCCTATGTAACCCTAAATAACAACAATCATAGATCCAATTCATAATCAACAAGAACCTCAATCGAAAGCGCACAAAACTTGAAATCGACAAGCCATAAAATCTCAAAACCTAAATCTAAGGTATCGACATTCACCAAGCAACGTAAATAAAATTTGGATGAAATTTTTATAAAAGCTAGATAATATACATCAGTATATTCACACAAAATTTCAGGTCAATCAAAATTCCCTAATCCCTTTTTCTATCAAGTTATTTTTTTAGATAAAATAAGTTCTAGAAATTACAATGATTTTGAAATTCCCAAAACATGAGAAAAAGTTTTTTAAAATTTTTAGTTTTTTAGAAAATTTAAATAAACTCCTTAGCTAGCTACTATAAAAAATTTAGATCAAAACAAAATCCCTAGCCTTAGTTATCAATGTGAAGATTGAAACTATTTAGTCTAAAATTTCAACTAGACCCACAATCAACAAGCAAGAAAACAATAAAGATAAAAGTAAGTCTTAATGGCTCACCCTAATTAGAGATCCACTACCTAAGTTTATTTAGAGAGCACCTAATGGATATGCTTGTCAAGAGTCCATTTGATGCAATTTTGGATCGAAGCTCACCTTAGTCTATCACTCTATGGATGTGTTCACAACATCCTACCCAATCTAACCAAAGGAATACCATAAAAGTGCAGAGAAAAATTCTCTAAAATTTTATCCAAAATATCATCAAAGTTTTAGATAAACAAATAGCAAAAAATTATTCCTACATAGTCACACAACCGAACCTAAAAGTTAGCTAGGGTAAGACTTTCTTTCTTTGACCGATTAGGACACTCTTCCTAAATTTTATCTTTTCATATCTTGACTTGGACTTGTGTCTTCCATCTTTAATTAGGACTTTATCAATCTAGCATAATTAAATCTATATGCACATTACATATACTTAAAATAAATAAAATAATCCCTAACAAATAAGGACCATAATTCAAAAACTTATTCATCCACATAGGTCACATTCAACCTTATCCTTATCCAACAAGGAAATCGCCAACCATATAGACTAATTATTTTCAACCTAAGTCTTTATAAATAAAATTAACACAACTAATTAAAATGCAATCCAAATAATTAAAAGATAACCCATATGAATAAAGGCCATAAAATAAAAGAGAGAGCGTTGAAAGTTTTGACCATTTAATAATGTTAAACCTTCGACCAAGTGGGAAGGTGGATGCTCCCGAATAAATTAATTCATCACCTACTTAATTAATATCCTTGCATTAGAATAATTAATGCATACCTTGAAATAAATATTCTTACATGGAGAATTATTTAAAGAATGAGATTTTAGGTCATGGATGTTACATTCTTATAATAAAATACGCAAATAAAAGCATAATAAAATAAATAATAGCAATGGAAATCCATGTTAATCTTCAAACATTCAGCCTAATAGGAAAGTTGGGTCACACTCTTGTGTTAAGCTTCTTGGTTTGAAAAGATATTGTCATCGAGTTCAAATTGTTCTTTCCTCAATCTTATAGATGTCTAATAAAAACTCTTTAGCTCTTTTTCTTTTTTGCTTTAGGCATATAATAATTCTAGATATCAATATTAGTTCCTCGTTAAATTTAGCATACCAATTGGTAACTTATTTCTCTTTAGTTGACTTTTGAAGCAATGAATTGCAATATTTAAACTTCTTCCAACAATATGGGCAATATTTATATCATCTTTAAACAATACTACCATTGTGATAGTAGTAGACTTGTAATAAAAAGATAAATGTAGTGTAAATTAAAAAAATATATTGAGAAATCCCTATGACATCTTTGCACTCAACTTCTACTTTTTCAATGAGGTCACCGTTGACACCAACATCGTTGCCATCACTATCATTATTGTGTCATAGTTAACATCATGATCATTATCAAGTTAAACATCATAGATTGGAGGTTGGTCCAAATTCACAAGAAAATTATAATTTTCATATGCACCAACTTCAATGCAATCTTTATCAAATTTTGATGGTTGATTTAACTCCATACAAGAACTAGCATCATAAAAACTTTGAACTTCAAAATCATGGTTCTATTGTTGGAAAATTTTCTTCTTCAATTTCCTCCTCACCCTTAAATTGTTGGCCACCTTCCTCTCACACCATCTTATCAAGCTCTTCATTTATTTGTTGCAAATGTGAAATCTACTCCAATGCATCAAGTTCTTACCGCAAATGTGCATTCTTACATTGTGAGTCTACTATAAAAATTAAGTTTTTTTTTTAAGACATCTTCATAATTATTATTAAGAACACATAAAGAAAGCAAACCAAAGTTATGATGCCAAATTGACATTGGACTTATAAGAATAAACAATCAAGTTATAAATTTCCAACTCTAAAAAATCGAAGCTAAGTTCAACTATAAAATAAATCCTTACTTTAGTTTATTTTGGAGAGATTAAAAACTTTTCTCGCAACTTTAGCTAAATAGTTTAGCTTTAGATTATTTTGGAAAGATTTAAAATTGCATTACACCCTTAACTAATAATAATCAATTTCACCAACTTAAGCGATCAATTTAAGAGTACAAAAAATATGTAGTCCTAAGCAAAGCATAAGGATCAAGAAGAACTAGTTGAGAGAAACTTCTCTCTTTTCGGAACATTATAAGTTGATCTAAAGTGGAAGGGATACAACTATTAGAATGTAACCAATCCATTCCTAATAGTACATTATAGCTAGAAGTGGTATCCAACACAAAAAAGGTTCTATTGTTGGTCATCATACCTTCCTTCATACTCACTAGTAGAATGCCTTTATCTTCCAATATGTTCCGTATTAACCCACCGACTACCACCTTGATGGGTATGATATCCTCTTCCATTTTTCTAATGAGATATAGCTCATATAATTGAATTATATTAACCACAGACCTTATTGTCTACCGTAACTCTATTAACTAGAATCCTATTCATATTTACCATAATATATAAGGGTTTGAGGTACATAGGGGGATTCCATTTAAGCTTCTATAGAAGGATATTTATATGCTCCCAATCTTTAATCTAACCCTCTTTCTCTTGGTTAGATTGAGCATCGCTAAAGATAACTATATGGAGGCACTTAACACTTTAATCTTCCGGATCGCTAATCTTTTGTATGATATCATAAGATGCTGGGGTATCATCTATTATGTCTCCTTTTAGAGATGCTAATTATTCTAACCCTCGGATAAAATGATCATGTTGCATCCTACATCCTTTATATCTCTAGAGTATTCATTAATCTATGAACCACCTTCATCTTGAAGGGCTTTCAACATTTCATTATCTAAGTTGTCTTATTAGGGAAAATCTATAAAAGGATCCCTCCTTGCTTCTTGTGTGCTCTAGGGTGGTCATTATCTTCATCATTAGACATAGTCCCAAACTTGATAACCAAGTTGATATTAGTTTAGTCTATGGTGAAGTCTTGATTTCATTCTTTTCAAGGAGTGATTTTCTTTAGATTATTATTCTATTTCTTGAATTCAGCAAACCTCTTACATTGGGTCCTCCTTTATGCATTATTTGCTATTTTTTTGACTCTCTACTAGATCCACTTTTTGTTCCGCTTTTTATATAACTTAGTTCTCATTATAGCCCATCTCTGATCCTCCTTAGTAACTCGTATTTCTTGAGTTAGTGCTTCCATTCTAGAGAATATGGATTTTTTTCTTTGGAAATGTATACTAAATATGGCACCAAAAGTCATCCTAGTTGGGCATTCTCCTTCCCTTTTAAAGTTTATTCCCCAAGATGACACTTCATATGTTTTAAGGTTATGGAAAAACATATTTGCATTTAGAGTTTATTGAATAAGCTTTCCTCTATATAAGTTAAAAGGAATCAAAGGTCTAGAATTCTTAAAGGTTTTATTCATCATTAGCTCATACATGTCCATAGATTAAGGGCTTGCAACTCATCCTTATTTGGAATCAGTTTCCCTTCAAGGACATGCCCTATGACAAACCTCCCGAATGTTGAGCGAGGCATTAGTTATATTCCTATTTGTCATATGCCAATAATATTTGTGCTTAGTGTCTTGCAACCGATCGACTTGTGTGAATTTGAGAAACTTGGTCTTCAAAGGGAGTCAAAGTACTTGTTAGCCAGACATAGTGTTAAATGTCATTGTCCGCACATCATCAAAATAAATAGAATCATTAGTAGTAGAAATTGTATTAGTGATAGTGGGAAAATCAACTAAATTTATATTTGAAAATGGATCTTTATCTAATATAATTTGATCATTATTTTTTAGGAATTTTAGCTTTGTAGCCTATATAAGGTTATGTATTACATTTTTGAACACTATACAATTCTTAGTTGCATGTCCTAAGACTCCATGCCATTTGCAAGTATGGCCTTCCACTTCGTTCATGTTCGTAAAAGTTCTATGGTTCTTTCGATTCGATTCTCTTGTTTACCACTAACTAATTAAATATTTGATTAGCCTAGTTTATATCAAAGGAATAGTGTAATAAATGCAACCTAAAATCTTCTATAAATATAAATATATTGTAAAGATATTTTACTTAATTAATAAAAATATGTTTATTAAATATGGGAGAATTAAAGTTTAACCTTTAATTAAAAATGAAAGAAATACAAGTATGATTAAAAGGGAAGGTTAATAGAATGAGTAAGACTTGAATTAAAGATTGATATCCATAATTGATATGGTTATGTGTTAACTTCGGGATGCAATTGCAAAACCCGAGAGTATAATTGCAAAAATTTAAAAGTTTAGGTTAATCCCTTGGAAAAGGTCTAGAATAAGAGCTAAATTGAGAGAAATTGTGAAGTTACGGACTGAAATTAAAATGATCAATCGCAAAGATTAAAACTTTATAAACTAAAGTATAAGTGTTACTTTTAGGGGAGTTATTAAGTGATTATATGGGATAAATTTTAGCTAGATCATTCAATAAAATTTGAGAGAAAAGGAGAAGAAGAAAGGCAAGAAAGAGGGAAGAAACAAGAGAAAATATCTAAGGAAAAAGAAAAAGAAAAGATGAGGAAGAAAAAGAAAAATATGAAAGCCATTAATAGCCAATCTTAAAATTAATCCAAGTATTACACATTTGGCTTGATCCTAAAGGAAATCCATGGCTATAAAAGAAGAGGAAGAACATGGAAGAGGGGTTACAAGTCATAAGAGATCAAATAAACGTAAAGGAAGAGCTACACCAACTAAGAAGAAAACCATCCAACCACCACTCTAAACCACCTTATTTAACCTAGAAAAACTCAAAAAAAAAAACCCTTAAATCAAATTAGAAGACCAAACAAAGAAGAAGGAAAAGTTACTATTTGGGCCAAAATTATTGGAAGAAAGAGGAGGAAGAAAATCAAGAAGGAAAAGTGAGAATTGGCCAAACTTCAAGTGACGTAAGTTTAATCCTCACTACACCATGATAAATTAGTGATTCTGATATGTAATTGATTTTAATTTGAAGTTTATTTGCTTAGGTTCAATGGTTGAATTGTTGGACATACTATGTTGTTATTTGAATTACACATTTGTAATAATGTATATATGATTTTAATGTTGGAATTATGATGTTTGAATGATTAACAAGATTAAATTCATGTGTTTTGATGTTCTCCTTGTTCTTAGAACAAGGAGGTTGGATACCCTGAAACATGAATAAATAAGTGGTTTTAGAACCTAATGTTTACTAGGTGTTTGATGAAATGCTTTAAAAGTGTTGAAGATGCTAAATTGGAAACATTAAAACATTGTCACTTTAAGGTAAATTTCAACAAAGTAAGAAGGTTTAGATTGAATGGAGACTTAACCTACTTGATGTTCAAATGATGAAAAACATGTTAAGTTAGGAGGTTAGAGGTGAAAACCCGAGGTAAAATGATGGAATGGAAGTTGTCCTTCTAAATCGACCAAGTATTAAAAACAAAGGAATGAAAGGTTAACTTGAGGTTAAAGTTAATTTTGACATTTTAAGGTATGAAATGGCTTGAAAAATGAATATGTTCATAAAAAAAATGGATTAGTTATGTTGCTTCAATAATTTGACCAAGTCTTTTTTAAGGCATGATTTATGTTCATAGTGTATTCATGTTTTGCATGCATACTTAATTTATATCGAATATGTATTTGATTTATTATTTATGTTACATATTGCTAAGGTTTGAAAGTATGCATGGTGAGGTTTATATAGATGCATTGCATTTCTACTTAGATGCATTTGCATATCATAAATCATGAAAGAGGTTTTACATTCATGATTTTGATGAAATGAAAAAGGAATAGGAAAGGTAGGGTAAAGGAAGGCATTTCATATAATGCATTTGCATATAATAACAATGAAAAGGATTTTACTTCACGGTTTTTATGAAAAGAAAAAAGGGAAAAGACATGTTTTCAAAAAGGAAAGGCTAGGAACCATTTTGAGGTTATGGGAGAGGAATGATCACTCTCTCTGAGGAAAAGGGCATGCTAAGGAAATGATCTAGTGGATACTCTTAGCATGCAATGGAAAATGAGGGCATGCCAAAAGAATGATCTAGTTTATACACATGGCATGTGAAGGAAAATGAGCACATGCTAAGGGGATGATTTGGTGTATACTCTTAGCATGTAAATGAAAATGTTATGGGAAGATATCTAGTGGTTTTGTGAAGTGTTCATAATTATGCATTTTGAAAAATGGCCGATTACGGACATAATCGAGCAGGTGTGTTTGAAGAGGAAATTGAATTTCAAAAGACACAAAAATAATTTTTAAATGCATCATGTACATTAAATGCATTATAAGGATTACACTTACTAGGCATTGATTACCTTTTTTTCTTATAGTGTAGGAAAAGGGAAAGATAATTAAGGTCCATCGTCGAGAAAACTTGAAAACTTGCCTTTATGTGTTAGGGAATGAAAAACTTTACCTTTGCTTAACTTAATTTTGGTTATGTATGTTTGGTAATAGGTTAAAAAAATTTTGGTATGTATTAATGGATGGTATGGTTAAATGTTAAGTTTGACACTTGGATTGGATTGATTAGTTAAATAACTTGCTAACCTAAATGGTCACTTGGATAATTGGTATGTTCTAAATGAATTAATTCATTATGGAAAGGAATGAATTAAAGGCTTAAGGAAGGTAATACTTAAATGGTTACTTAATTTAATGAATAATAAGTTAGAGATAAAAAGTAAGGAATTAAAAGGCATGACAAAAGAGGGCATTAAGGTTAAAACTTAAAAGGAAATTAATGGTTAAGCAATAAATATATCTAATGGGTTAGTTTTAAATAAATTAGGAACCAAAGTTCCTTATGTCCAAAAAAAGTTTTGAATGGCCAAAATATTAGTTAAAGATCTAAATGAATTTATTAAATGCTTTATTGAAGTTTTGTAATAATTTCCTAGCCAATAGATTTTTTATAAAAAAAATAATAGGCATTAAAATTGAATTTTATATGAATGTAAAAAAGACATTTAAGAAAAATAAGAGACATGGTTCTACTTATTTTAATGTAGTATTTTATTTAAAATGATTGATATGGATTTCAAGGATATGGATTTTTAATCAAAATATGTCATTTAATATTTCTATACATAGTGTAGGAATATTAATTGAAGTTGAACTTTTGAAACATTTTATACCCAAGTTTTATTTAATGTGAACCTCGTTATATCATGTTAATTAGGGACCTCATATGAAAACTTCCACTTTGCTAATAATTTGAGAATATTAAGGGAGGTGGTTTGTTGGCTTACATTCACTACACTATGAATCTAAGTCAACACCGATAGTATCCTCAATCTATCAAGGTCCTAGGTCGAGGGTGTTACAAAATGGTATTAGAGCACATTTGATCCTAGTGATGTGATTTAGGATAACCGATTAAGCATAAACAAATCAAGTCTCAACAACAAAAAATGATCAAAAGTATGTAATGCTTAGTAAATATATGATGGTATGGTATGTTTATTTGATGTTATGTGAATGTTATTTGGATTATGATGTTTTGAATGTGAATGTGAAAGTATTATTAGCTGAATTATTAAGAAGCGACTAAGGAAAGGAAGGTAACAATGTGTGTGATTACATGTGTGGTTAGTATAGGATGTCGCCAAAAAGGAATAATAATAACGGTGAAGCTGGTTCGAGTAAATTTTGAGGATGAAAGTTTTTTAAGGAGTGTAGGAAGTAATATTCACAACATAAAATCCTCCTTAAATATAAATATATTGTAAAGATATTTTATGTAATTAATAAAAATATATTTATTAAATATGAGGAATAAAATTTTATGCTCTAATTAAAAATGAAATAAACATAAGTATGTTAAAAGGGAATGTTAATAGAACGAGTAAGGCTTGAATTAGAAATTGGTACACTTAATTAGCACGGTTACAATTTATCCTAGGGACGCAATTACAAAACCTTGGGTTATAATTATAAAAATTAAAAATTTAGATGATTAAAATGATTATAAAACTTAAGGACTTAAATTACCCTTGAAAATGGTCTAGGATAAGGGCAAAATTGAGGAAAATTGTGAAGTTATGAACTCGAAATTTGAAGGGTCGATTGCAAAGATTACAAGTTTAGGGATTAAAATGTAAGGTGTTAATCTTTTGGGGGACTTATTAAACTGATTATAAGGGAAAAATTTTAGCTATAGATTGTTGGAAAATTTGAGAGAAAATTAGACGAAGATAGGTGGAAAAGAGGGTAGAAAGAAGAGAAAAAATCGAAGAAAAAAGAAGAAAAAAGATGAGGAAGAAGAAGAAAAATCTAGAAGCTATTAATAAACAAGCTTAAGATTAATCCAAGTGTGAAACACTTACCTTAATCCTTAGGAAATCTGTGGCTATAAAAGGAGAGAAAGAAGATGGAAGAGGGGTTAGAAGCCATAAGTGATCAAGTAACCCTAATGGAGGAACTACACCAACCACGAAAAAACCATCTAACTACCACTCCAAATCACCTTAGTTAGCCCAAGAAAGACTAAAATAACCCTAAAATAGGATTAGAAGGTCAAAAAAAGAAGGAGGAAAAGTTACTATTTGCGTAAAAATTATTAGAAGAAAGAGAAAGAAGAAAACTAGTGAGGAAAATAGGAGAATTGGCCAAACTTGAAGTGAGGTAAGTGTAATGCTCACTAAACCATAATAAATTACTGATTTTAATGTGGAATTGATGTTAATTTAAAGTTTATTTTCTTTATATTTAATGGTTGAGTTGTTAGAGATACTATGTTGTTGTTTGAATTGGATGGTTGTAATGATGTATGTATGCTTTTGATGTTAGAATTGCGATCTTGGATGATTAATAGGACTAAATTCATGTATTTTTAGATTTTCTTGTTCTTAGTACAAGGAGTTTAGAGACCCTAGAACATGATTAAATTAGTGGTTTTATAACTTAATGTTTACAAGGTGTTTGATGAAATACTTTAAGAGTGTTTAAGATGTCAAATTGGAAACGAGCAAAATTTGGTCACTTTATGGTAAATTTTGGCAAAGTAAGAAGTTTAGATTGAATGAAAACTTAACGTACTTGATTTTTAAATGATGAAAAACATTATAAGTTACGAGGTTAGAGGTAAAAACTTGAGGTAAAATGATGGAATGGAAGTTGTCCTTCGAAGGCCTAATTTTGACCACGTATTAGAAACAATGTAATGAAAGGCTAACTTGAGATTAAAGTTAATTTTTATATTTAGAGGTACAAAATGACATGTAAAATGATTATGTTAAAAAAAAAATTAGATTGGTTATGTTGCTTAAATAATTCGACCTTGTTGTTTTTAAGGCATGATTTATGGTCATGGCATATTTATGTTTTGCATGCATACTTAATTTGTATGGAATATTTATTTGATGTATTATTCTTATTACATGTTTATGAGGTTTGAAAGTATGCATGTTCGAGGCTTATATGGATGCATTGCATTTCTACTTAAATGAATTTGCATATCATAAATCATGAAAGATGTTTTACATTTATGACTTTGATAAAATGAAAAGGAAAAGGAAAGGTAAAGGAATGCACATAATACATTTCCATATTATAACCTTGAAAATAATTTTCCTTCATGGTTTTTATGAAAAGGAGAAAGAAAAAGAATATGTTTTGAAAAAGGAATGGCTATACACCTTCCCGAGGTTATGGAAGAGGAATGATCACCCACTCTTGAGGAAAATGGCATGCTAAAGGAATGATATGGTATATACTCTTAGCATGCAAAGAAAAATGAGGATATGCTAAGAGAATGATCCGATGTATACTCTTGGCATGTAAAGGAAAATGAGGACACACTAAGAGAATGATATGATGTATACTCTTAATGTGTAATGGAAAATGTTATGGTAAGGTACCTAGTACTTTTGTGAAGTTTTTACAATTGAATATTTTAAAAGAGAGCCAATAATATAGATAATTGGTAGGGTGCACCCAAAGAGGAAAGTGAATTTTGAAAGGCACAAAAATGATTTTTAAATGCATCATGTGCATTACATGCATAAAAGGCATTACATGGATTGCATTTACTCGGTGCTACTTGATGCGCCCAAATATGTACTAAAAATTAACAGGCAATACTTGCAAGTATACAAGGTAATTATAGTACTAGTGAGTCGCCGAAGGTCGTATTCTCAAGGAGATGTTATTGGGCATAAAATAATTCGAGTTCCAATTGCAAACAAAAACAATAAAGTGAAATCCTAAACACTCTAACCAAATTATGTTGTGAAAATATTAAAATAAAAAAATATGAAAAGTAACTACCGTAATTGTAACAAAATGAAGAACCGAAATCAATGTGAGAACATTCTTAAGAAATAACTTCACCAATTAAATCCTATGTTTAATTGAAATTCCTTAAATAGTTATTCTTGTGAATATTAGTAATTGGACATCAATTTAATTAACTAAATACCATCATAACTTTCGTATTCGGAAGGTCTAAAACTCGATTAAATTAATTAATCCTTTTACTAATCTTTCTTCACCAGATTATTGGATTTCTCATTGATAACCTAGTGTCTATGGTCCTTTAGTTTAGTATTGAGTTTTATCGATCGATCTTAACTCAATACCATAGATACATATAATTGTTGGCCAAACACTCACATATAAATAGTTTCGGAATCACGTAACTAAATACAAGAACAACTAAATAACCAATTTAATTAAACATATTCAATAACAGGATCCGTTAATTCTCAAGACAGAATTTAGCTCATAATTGAAAGATAAACGTTAACCGATTTAATCAAAATAAATTCCATGTTTTCACAATCAAGAATTGAAAGCAATAAAATCAAAGATTTAGAAGTAATCTTGGTTGTCTCTCGCTTCGATTGAGGTTGGTCTCTATTCTAGCTTAAACACAAATCCTTACCCGAGTCTCTATCATCCGCCTTCAATGGCTAAAAACAATCTGGTCGCTGGAAAGTCTTTGGGTTTTTTTAGAGAATTCCCCTATGATAGAAAGAATGGTCCATATCTCCACAGGTGGCCAAAATACCCCAAACACCTCGCTTCGTTTACTATTTAGAGCTTTGATTTCCCAAAATTAAATTTGCTCAAAATCCGCACAATATTTGCTTTTCGTTGGCTAAAACTCTATAAAATTCACCTATAATCCCGAAAAATAAGAAATCAGCTTGTCATGCCCAGTGAATCAAGCCACTCGCCATGACTTCATGGAAGTTCACACCCGTGTGAATGAAGCCACCGCCGTGACTTAATGGAAAGTCACACCCGTGACTAATTGGTCATGGCCGTGAGGTTTTCTTCCCCTCGAAGTCATGGCCGTGACTTCTTTTAATCACTTTCCTTACTACAATTTCCAATTTGATCTTGAACCTAAATAAAACATAATTTAAGGATAAAAACATACATATAACTAAAAATAACGATAATGTAAAAATAATAGGAAAATGAAATAAAAACTTACTATAAACCTAGATTTATTCTATAAAAATTAAAGTACAAACTGCTAAAACACTATATAAATAATAGACATAACAAAATTCCCCACACTTAAACTTTGCTTGCCCTCAAGCAAAGAAACATTGAAGAGTAGAGATTACGAGAGAAAATTTACATACTTCCCATATAAAACGAAAAGATTCCCTTAACATTGGCACAAATAGAAATGAGCTTCAAGTACTATAAAATTTCATGAACAAGCAATCAATATAGACTCGAACTATAGAGATAAGACGAAGTTAACTCACGGAGTAGTCAATTAATTATACTAGGAGTTCACTCATCTCACAATTCAGTCAAGTGTTTAAGGGATAATGAGATTTCACTCAACGTTCAGCTTTATGAGAGGAAGCTTCCATATGCTTGCTTATTCATCCAATCGCCACCACTCGTTATCACATATATGCAAAAATCAAAAGGTCTTTATTCAAGGTTATAACGGGATTGGGCTAAAGGTAGGTCATTTGGGAGAAACACTAAACCACAGAACTAGTAGAGCAATCAAAATTTAATTGAATCAAATTATTAAGTCACGTACAATGATGCACAACTCCCTCTAGATCTTGGATTTTTTAAGGTTCGAGCATGTGGCATGCCTTCTATATATTTTTTTTTTAAAGTGAAAATGGAGATAACTAACTTGCTTTTATTCTCCACTCAACCACTCTAATTCTAACTTACAATGATAGTTTAACCTTCAAATTGCCCCACACTTTTTATGTGTATATCCTTCCAAACATGACTCAACTATAATTCAATTGCTTTACGAACCCTAAGGTTGATGAAGCGAATGAATTATGAGAAAGTCTCGAGCTAATATTCGGGTTTTGCAAAGAAAAGGATTTCATAAGGCTCAAAGGGGCTTTCTAAAGGTTAAAATAGGGTTGGCTCTTTAAGTCAAGTGGTTAATTCCTAATGTGCCTTCATCATATTTAAACAAACATGTGATCATATGTGATTCCGAAAGGTATTCATAAGCAAGTTCTATAGCATACTAAGCACAAATGAACTCTCTCTTTCAAGCAAACTAGAGATTGTCAAAAGACAAGTAAAAAGATTTTTGGCTAAAAAAAAAAAATTGCAATTGATTTTTTCTAACACAAGAAATTGATGCTCGTAGAATTACAAGTCAAAGCTTTAAAAGTTTAAGCATGTAAGACCATTCATTCAATTATTTTATAATCCTCTCTTCTCAATTTAATTTATCACAAAGCCTAAGGACTTAACATTTTATAAGGAAGTATGATTTATTTATTTATTTATTTTATTAGTGCGTGTCATTCCCCCCATATAAAATCACACATTGTCTTCAATGGAAATAATAAGATAAAGAGAAAAAAAAATAGAACTCCCCGAGCTTTAAGATGGTGGCGGTTATTGCGAAGGGCCGAGCAAGTTTGGGCCAAGGCGAGTGTCTAAGTTAGCCATAAACACTTGCAGCTTGTTCCATACCAGCTCTCTAGGCATTGAAATCAAGTATCCACATTGTGTTGAAAGTCACAAAATTGGGTGTCATGTTCTTCAAAGTATCTTTCAAAAGAATCAAGATGGGCCATGATAGATGGAGCTTCAAATGGAGCAAGAGGAGCATCTACACCATGCACGTCCTTCTCTTGACTCGCAGTAGTATTATGAGAAGTACTAGCCCCGTCGGTGTGTGACCGTTTGCCGGTTATTCGAGTATCATCTATGGGGCCAAGTATGACATATCCGCCATTCTTGCAACCGAGAGGAACAGCAGAGGGACCGAGAGGATGAGCCCACCTCTGGATTCCTTATTCGTGGAGGCATGATGATCGGCGTGGAGCGAGCGTAATATGTAGGAAGGCAAGGTGTGACTACGACGCCGCTACTCGTCGGATGGGATCCGCCGTGCCGGAGCTACGGGCATGATTGTCGAGTCCCACGCGTGAGGTACTTGATGAATTTATTCAATAAGGGAGTAAAGGTCGGCGAGTCACGGGTAGTCTCCCTCTCTAGTCAAGAAGTGCTATGCATTTCCCTTTTTGGTTGATAAGTACTTATTCCCGACTTTTGACCAAGTCATGGTTATTTTGTCTTCATTGCTCCCGCATCTTTTTTTTATTGTTTTTTTTCTTTTTTTTTCACGCCCATGACAAACTTAGTCACGGGCATGATTTTTAATGAGTGCTTAATTCACACCCATGATAACTCAATCAATTAAGGGCGTGACCCTTCTTTCTTTCTTGCACAACCTCGCATAACTCGTTGTAAGAGATAAATAAGTTGTAAAACGAAACAGGAAGGAAATGAATGATTGGGGAGCATAAACTGGGATAAAATATAAAATATAAAATAAAATAACAGATAATTAAAGCAGAAAAAGTAAAATAAGTTGTAACAAGTTGCCTCCCGCCTAGCGCTTCTTTAACATCGTTAGTCGGACACAATAAGCTTCAAGCTTGATGTGTTTGATGTGGCTCAAACAATAGCACATTCTTCATCATTTTCTCGCACGCTTGATTGCTCTAAGTATGGCTTGAACCTATGCCCATTGAACTTGAAGGTTTCTCAAGTTTTTGAATTTAGTAATTCAATAACTCCATAGGGAAACACTTTTACAATTTCGAAAGGACCCATCCATCTTGATTTTAGCTTTCTTCGAAACAAACATAATTGAGAATTAAATAAAAAAACTTTCATGCTAGGGTAGACAGCTTTACCAACGAGCTTTCTATCACGGAGGTACTTCGGTCATTCCTTATAGATTTTTGAATCCTTGTAAGCCTCATTCTCAGCTTCATCCAATTCCGACAATTGAAGGAATCGCTCTTCACTATCTTTGTTAAGATCTAGATTTATTTCTTTGATTGCCCAATAGGACATGTGCTCAACTTCCACCGGCAAATGACAGGCTTTCCCATACACAAGTCTATACGGACCCATACCTAAAGGAGCCTTGTAAGCGATTATGTATGCCCATAAGGCATCATTTAGCTTTAATGCCCAATCCTTTTTGGAAGGTCACACAGCCTTCTCTAAAATCCCCTTTATTTGTTTATCACTTGCTTCAACTTGTCCTAATGTTTGTGGGTGATACGGAGTAGCCACCTTATTAGTTATGCCACATTTTGTCATAAAATTTTCAAAAAGCTTATTACAAAAATGACTATCTCCGTCACCGATTATTGTTTGTGGGATGCCAAACTTGCTAATAATATTTTCCTTCATAAATTTACGCACAACGTTAGCATCATTGGCTTGAGTGGGTATTGCTTCTACCAGACTTTGACAAGTAACCAACAACAACAAGACTCGTATTGAAAATTGAGAGAATTAGGGAAAGGACCCATAAAGTCTATGCCACATATGTCAAACAATTCAACGACTAAGTTATTAGTCAACGGCATTTCATTTCTTTTACTAATATTACCACTCGTTAACACTTGTCACAACTTAAACAAAAGTGATGAGCATCTTTAAATAAAGTGGGCCAATACAAACCACATTGGAGCACCTTAGCTCGTAGTCTTTCATCCTCTAAAATGTCCTCCACAATGGAGTTCATGGAAAAATGTTAACACACTCAATTGCTCCTCTTCGTGCACGCATCAATGTATTGTCTCATCCTTACAAATGCGTAAGAGATACGGATCATCCCAAAAATAATACCGCTCAAATGGAGAAATCTCTTCCGTTCTTGAAAAGACACGTTAGGCCTTAAAATACCACAAGCAAGATAATTCACAAAATCAGTATACCATGGTACTTTACTAACAAGTAAACAATTGCTCATCGAGAAAAGTTTCGTAGATGATTTCCTTATTCCGTCACTCAAGCAATTCAATATTAGGGGTCGATCTTGACAAATGGTCTGCTACAATATTCTCATTTTCTCTTTTATCTTTAATTTCTATATCAAACTCTTACAACATAATAACCCACCGAATGAGTCGTGGATTTGCATTAGCCTTGGTTAAAAGATATCTTAATGCAAGCATGATCGAATGAATGATGACTTTCGAGCCCAACAAGTATGATCTAAATTTTTCCAAAGCAAAGATCACGACCAAAAACTCTTTTTCGATAGTTGTGTAATTTATTTATGCATCATGTAATACGAGACTAGCATAATAAATTACACATAAGGACTTCTCAACTTTTTGCTCTAAAATCACCCCCATACCATAATTGGAGGCATCACACATAATTTCAAATGGAAAAGACCAATCGAGTGCAAGTGGTCAATTTCTTTTTAAGGGTGTTAAAGGTAATAAGGCATTCTTCATTGAAATCAAAAAGGACATCCTTACCTAATAATTGACTCAAAGGAAGAATTATTTGAGAAAAAGCCTTTATAAAAATCCTATAAAATCCAAGCATGTCCAAGAAAACTCCTAATCCCTTTTACGAAGTAGGTGGTGGTAGTTTTTCAATGACCTCAATTTTAGCCTTATCTACTTCAATACCCTTACTAAAGACAACATGACCTAATACGATACCTTGTTTTACCATAAAGTGACTCTTTTCCCAACTTAATGTGAGATTACATTCAATCCATCTTCCAAGCATACGAGTCAATTTAAGCAAACAATCATCAAAAGAGCTCCCAAAGATATAGAAATCATCCATGAATACCTCTATAAAGTCTTCTATCATGTCGAAAAGATGGATAGCATGCAACTTTGAAATTTAGCTGGTGCGTTGCAAAGTCCAAATGGCATTCATCGAAATGCAAATGTCCCAAAAGGGCATGTGAATGTCGTCTTTGTTTAGTCTTCGGGAGCTATTACCACTTGGTAGTAACCCAAAAGACCATCTAAAAAATAGTAAAATTCATGTCTAGCAAGTTTATCTAACATTTGATCAATAAAAGGGAGAGGAAAATGGTCCTTTTTCATAGCCGCGTTCAATTTTCTATAGTCAATGAACATCCTCCATCTTGTGGTAGTTCGAGTAGGTATTAACTCATTTTTCTCATTTCTTACCACAAGTAATGCCCGACTTTTTAGGGACTACATGAACGAGGCTTACCCACTCACGATCGGACATCGGGTATATCACTCCCTCATCAAATAGCTTAAGGACTTCCTTTTTAACTACTTCCATCATGTTAGGGTTAAGTCTCCTTTGGGCCTCCCTCACAAGTTTTGCTACCTCTTCTAAGGTAATCGTGTGCATGCATGTTGAGGGACTAATTCCCTTAATGTCACTCAAACCCCAACCTATGGCCTTCCTTAATCGTTTAAGTTCCCTCACAGCCTTCTCTTCCACTTCCTTACTCAATTTGGAGGAAATAATTAAAGGAAATGTCTCCCCTTTTCCTAAAAATACATATTTGAGATGCCGAGACAACTCCTTTAGTTCTAGTGTAGGATGGGCAATTTTCTCTTTTTCAAGGTTTGGTGTTAACTCGTGATTTTACAAAGTTCCTCATTATTTATGCCATTATCAAGTGTGAGTGCTAGCTCCATTCTGTCATCCTTACTATCCCGGAGAACCATATCGAAACCGTAGAATCAATATAGTCAATTAAAGAAAATTCTTCATACAAAGCGAGTGGTTGGAATTGGTGCAAGTGTTAAAAATAGAAAATCCTACTCGTTTCACTTAAGACAGTCATAGTTAATTTTTCATTTTTTACATCAATAAGAGTATTGGTGGTGGCCATGAAAGGCCTACCAAGAAGTATAGTGTGCTCTCTCTTGTGTATTAACCTCACCCGTATCCAAAACCACAAAATCCACAAGAACAATTAATCTTCCAACTTGTACTAAAATATCTTCAATTATTCCTTTAGTGGTATCGAATTGACTTCTTTACTAATTGTAAACACATTTTGGTAGGTTGTAATCTTTCCAAGTCTAATTGCAAATAAACAGAATAAGACATCAAATTAATACTAGCCCCTAAATCTAACATACCTTGAACCTCATAGCCATTACCCATAGAAATAGTTAGAATGAAACTACCTGGATCCTTCATTTTTTTATGGTAATTTATGTTGTAAAATTGCACTGGCCACCTCTTAGACAATAACTTTTTCATTAGGTTCAAATTTCCTTTTCTTGGTGCTCGGATCCTTGAAGAACTTGACATATGCAGGTATGTTCCTAATAACATCTAACAAAGGTAAGTTAATATTTACCTTAGATAGCATCATATATAAGTCGAAAACTACTCATCCCGTTTAGCATCTCCGAGCCGACTTGGATATGGAATTGGTGGCTTATAAGGGTTTGTCGCTTTGTGAAGTCCAGGGATAAAAGCTACCTTCTTCTTTTAGGTGTCTTGGTGGGGGGACAAATTATCTCCGGCATGAGCCGTTGATGAACCATGAGGGAAACCCGTTGGTGGGTCACGTTGGGGAGCAGAGTCCTTTCGAGTGTGACTCATCGGTGTGCCATGTTGGTGAGCGAAATCCTCACAAGCATGACCCCTCGGGGTGTCACGGTGGTGAGCTCGGCCATCACGGGCGTGACTTGCTAGGTCTTCTCCATCCTTGGTTCCGAAGTCTTGGCCATGTTGATTTCCTTCATCTAATGTCGTGCACTACTCATATTCTACTTCTCTATTCATTTTTTCTTCACGTTTTCCTTTGTCAATACCTACATCCTATAACATTTTATGAGTTTTACTCGTCTTCTAATTTTTTATTGATTACCTTACCACTTCTCAAGATTATGATGGATTTGGATTGCTCCAGTTGGCTAGTGCAATTTGCCTTTTTGTTGAGACCGTATTTGTGTTGCCAATTGCCCCACTTCGGTCTCCACCCTCCTCAAGGATGCTTCCGATGAATCAAATCTTTTATTATTAGCCTCTTGATTTTGAGTACTTGCTTGAATAAACACTTGCAGTGGTATCTTCCACTAGGGGCTTTTTCATTAAATTTTGATTCAATGATTGCCCTTGGAATTGGTTAGGCTTTTGGTAGCTTTGGTAGTATGGTCGTTGTTATGGTCGTGCCGATGGGTTGTTCTTCCATATAAAATTTGGATGATTTCTCCAATCGGTGTTATATGTATTAGAAAAAGGGTCATTCCTAACCCTTTGATGGAAACCATCCATTGCGAAGGCTTGTTCTTCATCACCCGTATAAGAGTCACTAGAGAAAGAACAAATGTTAGCTCCATAACCATATACTCCACATAAACCACATACCTCCCGATTTGGTGCTCCTCGAGGTCCCTCGCATGGGAAGCAACTTAACTTGCTTAATTCATTCTACCAATTATACAGACCATTTCATAATTTGCACCAACCTCATGGGCAACTGCTTTCCTTGCTCCGACACTCTTTTATTTAGAATTAGCTCCCAACATTTCAAACACCTCATAAGTGTCTTGTGCTATTTTCTCTCCCATTGCACCTCCCGATGCATTATCCACGGTGTATTGACATTGTTGTGTTAATCCATCATAGAAAAATTGATTTAAGAGTTGTAATGGATAATGATGATGCGGGCATTGGACCAACAAGAGCTTGAATCGCTCTCAAGTTTCATGGAATGGCTCTCCCTCCATTTGCATAAATGTGGCAATCTTTGTTCTCAATTCGAAGTCTTTTCATGGGAATAGAATTTAATCATGAACTTTTCATATACTCGCTTCCCACGTGGTCGTTGAATTGGGTAGAAGAGTCATGAGCCATGCCTTGGCTCTGTCTTTCAAGTGTGTATGGAAAACATCTCATCCGAAGCGTGTTTTCATTCAAGCCTTGTAGTGGAAAAGTTTCAAGTGTAGAATAAAATTCCCATATGAAGTTTAAGGGATCCTCTTTAGGGACTCCGTAGAATGACGATAGCATGTTATAATGAATGTTCTTGAGTTCATAATTTCTTACGACCTCACCCAAACGGATGCACAAAGTAACCGCCCCAATGATTGGTCTAGCATATTCCTTCATCACAACCGGTCAATCCCCCATGACTTCGATTTCCACCGGTGCATCCTCCTCTACTTCTTTGTTAATCTGTTCTTCTATATCACTTCCTCCCTCTCCAAGTCCTTGGTTCTTCTTAATTCGTTGTATATTATCAATGAAAGGAGCCAACGCGTTCCCTGAGAGCGCCTATCGTGAATGAAAAGGAAGAAAAGGGAATAAAGAAATCAACAAACTTAATTAATCGAAAGATGCTTAAACCACAAATGTTGATGATTTTTTTTGTTTTCAAACAAGTAAGCAAACAAAAAGTATACCGAAGATCGAATAATATACCACAGTAATTAGAATTAAATTAAACAATAGCGCATTACACCTCCCCGGCGACGACGTCAAAAACTTGATGCGCCCAAATATATACTAAAATTTAATAGGCAATACTCGTAAGCATACGAGGTAATTATAGTACTAGTGAGTCACCCAAGGTCGTATTCTTAAGGAGATGTTATTGGGCATAAAATAATTCAATTCCAATTGCAAATAGAAACAATAAAGTGAAATCCTAAACACTCTAACTAGATTGTGTTGTGAAAATATTAAAATAAAAAATATGAAAAGTAACTATTGTAATTGTAACAAAACGAAGAACTTAAATCAAGGTGAGAACATTATTGAGAAATAACTTCACCAATTAAATCCTATGTTTAATTGAAATTCCTTAAATAGTTATTCTTGTGAATATTAGTAATTGGACATTATTTAATTAACTAAATACCTTCATACCTTTTGTATTTAGAAGGTCTAAAACTCGATTAAATTAATTAATCCTTTTACTAATTTTGTTCATCGATTATTGGATAGCTCATTGATAACCTAGTGTCTATAGTCCTTTAGTCTAGTATTGAGTTTTATCGATCGATCTCAACTCAATACCACAGTATACATATAATTGTTGGCCAAATACTCATATATAAATAGTTTCGTAATCATAGAGCTAAATGCAAAAACAACTAAATAACCAATTTAATAAACATATTCAATGACAGGATCCATTAATTCTCAAGACAGAATTTAGCTCATAATTGAAAGATAAACGTCTACCGATTTAATCAAAATAAATTTCATGTTTTCAGAATCAAGAATTGAAAGCAATAAAATCATAGATTTAGAAGTAATCTGGGTTGTCTCTACTTCGATTGTGGTTGATCTCCGTTCGGCTTAAACACAAATCCTTGCCTAGTCTCTATCATACATCTTCAATGGCTAAAAACAATCGGCTTCGGAAAGTCTCCGGGTTTGTTTAGAGAATTTCCCTATGATAGAGAGAATGGTTCATATCTCCACAAGTGGTCGAAATACCCTAAACACCCTACTTCGCTTTCTATTTATAGCTCTTATTTCCCAAAATTAATTTCACTAAAAATCCGCACAATCTTCGCTTTTCGTTCGCTAAAACTCTACAAATTTCACCCATAATCCCGAAGAATAGGAAATTAGTTATCATGCCCATGTGAATCAACCCATTGTCGTGACTTGATGGAAGTTCACGCCCGTGTGAATCAAGCCACTGTCGTGACTTAAGGGAAGGTCACGCCCGTGACTAATTGGTCATGGCCGTGAGCTTTTCTTCCCTCGAAGTCATGGCCGTGACTTCTTTTAATCACTTTCCTTACTCGCGATTTCCAATTTGATCCCGAACCTAAATAAAACATAATTTAAGGATAAAAACATACATATAACTAAAAATAACGAGAATGTAAAAATAATAGGCAAATGAAATAAAAACTTACTATAAACCTAGAATTATTCTATAAAAATTAAATTAAAAGCTACTAAAATACTATATAAATAATAGACATAAGCTCACCTTTGTTTCTTATGGTGAAAGAGAAAAGAAAGATAATTAAGATTCATCACCGACAAAACTTGAAGACTTGCCTTTATGTTTGCTTAATGTGTTAGGGTATGGAAAACATTACCTTTTCTTAACTTAATTTGTGTTATGTATATTTGGTAATAGGTTAAGAAACTTTTAGGTTGTAATCATGGATATTATGGTTAAATGTTAAGTTTGACATTACGGTATGAATTGATTAGTTAAATAACTTGCTAAGCTAAATGGTCACTTGGATGATTGGTATGATTTAAATTAATTAATTAATTATGGAAAGGAATGAATTAAAGGTATAAGAAAGGTAATACTTAAATGGTTACTTAATTTAATAACTAATAAGTTAGGGATAAGAAATTAAGGAATTAAAAGGGCATGACAAAAAAGGGTAGTAAGGTTACAACTTAAAAGGAAATTAATGGTTAAGGAATAAATGTATTTAATGGGTTAGTTTTAAATAAATTTGGATCTAAAGTTCCTTAAGTCTAAAAAAATTTTTAACTTGCCAAAATATTAGTTAAAATTTCTAAACTTATTAAATACTTTATTGAATTTTTGGAATAATTTCCTGGCATATGTAATTTTTATTAAGAAAAAAATAATAGGCATTAAATCTTGATTTAGTGGTTACTATTCGTGGATTATTTTCTAATTAAATATACTACTTGATAATTTAATTATTTTTAAATCAAATCAAATCAAATAATCCTACCTTAATGTGTAGAATATTTGAAAAGGAAATATTTTTAAATTGAATTTTATATGAATTTCTAAAAGAAATTTAAGAAAAATAAGAGACATGGCTCAATTTTTTTTTAATGTGTGGTAGTTTATTTAAAATGATTGATCTAGACTTAAAGGATTTGGATTTTTAACCAAAATATGTCATTTAATATTTTTATACATAGTGTAGGGTTATTAATTGAAGTTAGTTGAATTTTTGAAAAAAATTGTGCCTAAGTTTTCTTTAATGTGGACCTATTATATCATATTAATCGGGGACCTCATACAAAAATGCCCACTTTGCTAATAATCCGAGAATGTTAATTAATGTTATTGACTTGCATTCATTGCACTCGAAATTATAAGTCAAAACTAGTAATATCCTCAACCTATCTAGGCCCTAGGTCGACGGTGTTACAAATAATGTCTTTCATTTATGGACTTAAACGATTTGATGACTCTAAGCATTTTGCTTGATAAGAGCATCACATATTAAAGGAGTTTCAATAATGAATTCTTCCATGTCAATTTACCATAGGATGGGTTCCTAATAGTAGGTTCCATGACAATAGATTTTCTATCTTTCTCCTTCTCGAATAACCTCTCGTATCTAGAAGCTTTCACACCTAATTCATATACATCCTTAAATTTCATCACCTCAAACTTCTTTCTATTTTCAAATTCCTAACCTTGCTCGGGCTATGCCTACAAATTTTTTTCTTAGGCATTTTTTCCCAACATGCTGCCCCAACTTTATGAAAATATTTAGGTATTCTTTGATAGACTCTCATGGGTATTGTTTATACTTCACTAAGTCTAATAACCCTAGCTTTAGCTTTGTTTTTGAGAAATGGGCCTAGAAGATCACATGCATATCTACTTATGAATGGATGGAATTTTGAGGTAGGTTAATAGACCATGAAAATGAGCTCCTACTTAAAGAATTTGAGAATAATCTAGGCTTCATGTGGTCACAATCGAAGCCTCCTTACATTGGCGTATGAATCTAGTTATATGTTCTAAGGCCGTGATTGTTCTTCGTTCAATAAAAAAGAGTAAAGTCTACAAAAATAAAATTAGGTGGGAAAAAGATATTCCCTATCCATTTATTTAAAATATGGTTGGCTATAGGTTAGTCTATAAATATGTTAGATTCTAGGACTAAAGGCATGTTCCACTACCCTTAAGATGTACTTTGAATCTAGTTGCAAGGCCTATTGGGTTGGAAGATATCCTAGCCTAGGGTTATTGGGTGTCATTCTCCACCTTCCTATTGTATTTGGTCGTCTATCTCTTTCCATTTGAGGCTTATATAAGTGATTCCTCCCTTTTAGAGAGTCAAGAGGTTCTCTATTGGATTCTCTCTCACAACTAGTCTTACCTAATGTTAATAGCCAAATTTTTACCCCCATCATTTCTTTTTATTTTATTTTATTATTCTAAAAAACTACAAAAAAAAAGTGAAAAAAATACCAAAAAAAAAAAGTGGAAGAAGGGAGATCAATTAAAATAACAAGGTCAAATTAAATTTGAGGTGTGTAAATAGGAAGCTTAAGAGCCAAAAGAAATCCAATAAAAAGCCCAAAACCCAAGACCCTCAATTAAAATAAAGGAAGAGCACAATTGAATAAAAGAAAAATTCTAAATTAATTGCAATTTAAGAGTGTCGTTGAAATTCAAACAATCAAAATTGCACTTTAATTGATAAAGTAAGAGGAATTAGAGACCAAAATTAACTTTATCCAAAAATCCATAAAACCCACCTATAAATGCCTTCTTGTCTTGCATTTTTGATACCTAACACTATTCATCATCTTCACAACAACAAAAATCTAGCCAACTCCCTCTATTATAACCCGAACCCACACATTAACCAGACCTACTACCTCGCTCAAATAAGCTCCCACATGCCAACCTCCCTTCTCACCCAAACAAGCTCTTTCACACCAACCTATATTAGTATAGCCGCCTAAGATTCAACTCTGTTTGGATGACTTAAAATATTGTATCATTGTATTTTCAATATTAATAACGAAGTTTTTCTATTAATTTTTATCATATGGTACGCATTGCATTCATGATTGATCAATAGATGTGAGATAAACATTAATTAACACAAATGATATCATTAAATGTTTCAAATAATAGCATTGCCAAGATTGGACATTGACAATTTGCAAAAAGACTTGTGAGTGTTATGCTCTTTCTATAACATCGTAGTAGAAGATCTCACACCTACTAGCATCTTTATGCCAAAAAAGCACACATGTGAATGATGTTAGAGAACATATCATTGAACGTGACTTCCCATGAGAATCCATTTAGAATAGTCTATGGGAATCTTATACGAGATGGGTACAAATAGTCCTTTGACTTAAAGTGATTATGGTTATCTCATTAAAGGATCAATGTATTTTGACATCCATTTTAATAGGCTTAGTAAAGAGCTACTCATGGAAAATTTATTAGGTTCATCAAGAATCTAGTAGAGATAGGTGGATAACTAAGGTAGGACATGTCATTCCTTATATACTAACGGAGTTATCACATTGTCCTTCAATGAATATTTGCTTAAGAATATAAGGCCACAATGAATGTATACAAATAGAGCATGATTGGTTTACTTGAGAGCTAAGACAGTCGGAGATCGAAGGAAACCGATGTGATCATAATCGAATAGATAACAATCCATGTTCGAGATCACATTATGATAAATTGACAAGAGGACAAAATTGTATGGAAACCATACTTGGGAATGGATATTGCAAATTAAGTAATCCTTCTAGATAATTTGATAGTCATAATAATGACTCGTTAGAGGTCGGTCTTGATTTATGTATGGGGGGATAACGGAGGTGTCGTTTACTACTCGATACATTACCAACATATCTTAGAGCCTAATGAGTCATACGTATAAGTTTAAGCATTCACACGGACAAAAAGAACCAAAAAATTTGGAAAAAAAATTCTTATTTTGGGAATCAATTTTCAAGAATGAAAATTAGTTTCCTATTTTAGAAATTATTTTCCTAATTTGGAAATTAGTGTCCTACCATAGACATCAATTTACTAATTTGGAAAATATTTTCCTAATTTAGAAGTCAAATAACTAAATTGGAAATCAGTTTCTTATTTTTGAAATCAATTTTCTAAAATAAAAATAAGTTTCCTAATTTAAATTTATTAACTGCAAGGGTAATTTAAGAAATTATTTTCTAATATGGATCTCCCCAAAAATATTTGACCTAACTTATTTGGATGATTTAAATTAACTCGTTGAGTTATTAGGCCAAAGGAGTTTGGGCTAACATGCTTAACTAAAAGCCCGTAATAAGGTATTTTAAGTAGAGGGATATTTTGAGAACTTAAGAAAAAAGTTCATTAAACCTAATTCAGGATTTATAAGGATAAGATTAAATAAAACACCATAAGTTATAACTCCTTCACTAAAAATAGATGTGGTCGCATATTTAAAGAAAGAGATAGATGTAATTTCTATAACGAAGGAAATTGTGCCACCCTCCTTTAGAAAGAAAAATTATGCTATCTTAATTAAGTGATTTCTAGTGAGAAAAATTTACATAGCAAAATATTAAAGCTATCACTCTAGGATTTTACCGCTTCTTGTGCAGGGGTTTTAACCGCATGGATCATCGATAGATAGCACATGCTTGGATGGTCGAATCAGTAAATTAGATTCTATGCTACAATAGATAGCATATAATCCATCTTATTAATAAATAATTAGTTGATTCAACAACTGATCTTAGGACTTTAGATGGAGGAGAACAAATTTTTTTTCATTTCGCATCTTCATAAGATGCATAATCCTTCAATTGCTAGCAAAGCTTATGTTGAAATTTTAATTGTATTGTTATTAATTTTGATTAACTATTACAATTATGATTTTTTCATTATAGATCTATTGATTTTTGGTACTTTATAAATTAAAAAAAAAATGCTAATTATTTGGACTAAAGGGGAAGGCGTATGTAAGGCAAACATTGGTCGTTGGCCATGATGCATGCTAGGCTAGTGTCGAGCCGAGCACGTGAGATTGCAAGCCGAGCCACTAGTAGGCCGAGTGTTCTAAGCGCACACTAGGCCATGACCAAGCCAAGCATGCAAGATCGTACACCAAGCCATTAGCAAGCCAAGCATTCCAAGAACATGCTAAGCCATCACCAAGCTAGACATCTAAGGTAGCATGCCAAGCTAGGCGTGCCACGTGCATGCCAAGCCAAGTGTGCAAGATCACTCACTAGGCTAGGCCAGTTGTAAGCTAGGTACACGAGGGCACATGCTAGGCCAACGAGCAAGGCAAATTGGTTAAATAGAGCCTACGTGTCCTAACTTCTCTTTCATTCCAATGTATCTTCTCTTCTTATCTTACTTCCTTCAAATTTAACTTGACATTTCGATTCAAGAATTGTAAAAGTAGAAGATACATTAATAGAATATGTATAGTAGAAGAAGCCAAGTAAAGGAGATAAATCTAAGAGAAGATGTAATAATTATCTACTTAGGTTTTTGACCCACTAGTCTTCTTGTTGCTCAAGGGAACTAGCATTAGAAATCCATTACCTTATGATATAAAAACCTTCAAAAAAATATCAAGTTATATGCCTTCCAATTTTATGAAGAGAGAACTCTCTTGGTGATTGTTGATTATAGAGATAAGTCAATGTCACTTCCTCAAATGAACCAAATAATGGGCAATGCGATGTCTTTGAACATTTGTGTCTAACTTAAAATAAATTATTAAGTTTGTTAAGATAACTTAAGGTTTAAAAGATTCATAGGCAATGATTGGTATTAGTATAAGATATGAGATGATAAAGAGTTATCATACTAATGAGATTAGGAATTGTATTGGATGCAATTGGTAAAGAGTTGTGTACCTAATCTTTCCATGTATGACTTGTTAAGATAACTCAAGATTAATACATTTTATGGATGGAATCCTAACCCACTAAGAAAAATGATCGATAAGTTTTCTTAAGTCCTATATTAAATATTATAGAACTTGAAGAAAATTGTAGGAGAGAACATAGATTTTACTTCTTAATTTATGCTTTTATTTTTAATGTACATGAATTAACCAAACCATACATCTTTTCCGTCATGTTAGGTTATTACATAGTATGACCGTAACACATTGATACAATCAATAATTGTTGGAAGTAATGCCTTTAATAGCACAAACTTCCTTGACTAGGAAATGAATCCGAGGAATATCCTCTAACATATGAAAATGGTTAAGGCTCAAAATAGCCAAAAGGATGTAGTCTTCTTTTATGACAACCAGAAAGAGCATTAGAAGCACAACTATAAGGAGTACCAAGAAGAGGTGTAAAAGAAGAGTTCTATTAGCACCTCGTGCATTTATGTTATTGAAGTTAATTTTTCTACTTCTAGTCCAACCTCATGAGTATTGATATTAGATATGGTCCTCACATTTATGCAAACATGCAAGGGACTTAGAGAATCTTGGAAGATTGCTTCATGAAAGGTTGATTTGCACATTGGCAATGGATCAAGAGTTGTACATTAGTTGTAGGCACCTATGAGTTAGCAATGGCATCTAGGCTTGTGCTTAAACTTATAAACAATTTATTACATTCTTGGTATTATTAGAAAAATTATTTTCATTTCTTGTTTGGACCAAGATTATTTTTTATTTTTATCTTAGAATAATAGTTATTCATTTTATATGAAAATGCTATAATTAATAATGATTTTTATGTTTTGAACATAGATACACCTATATATAACATAAATTCCAAAAGCCTCAAATCAAATTATCTAAATAAAACATATTAGTGGTATTATCGAGTTGGCCATATAAATGAGAATTGAATATCCAAACTTTATCAAAATGGATATCTAGAATTATTTGATTATGAATATTATGATGCATGTGAATCTTATTTTCTTAGTAAAATGAAAAAATCTCTTTCTATTGAAAAAAGAGAAAGTAGTCGGTAACTTATTATGCATTGTATATTGTGATGTATGTAGGCTAATGTTCACCTAAGTAAAAGGCGAACATGATTACTTTGTAACTTGTACTAGTAATGTATATCTCGGTGAGACATAAATCTAAAGCTTTTGAAAGGTTCAAAGAATTTAGATATGAAGTCAAGACACAAACCGACAAAAATATCGAGGCACTTCGATCGGATTGAGGTGGTGAATACTTCAAGTGCTGAATTTTTAAATCGGCTAAAAGAGAATGGGATTCTCTATCAATAGACTCCATCCGGAACACCACAAATGAATAAGTGTCTAAAAGGAGGAATAGGATGTTGTTAGACATGGTTTAGTCCATGATGAGTTTTACTAATGTCCCTATTTCATTTTAAGGATATGCACTCCTTATCGTAACCTTTATTTTGAATATAGTTTTAACAAAGTCTATTGATCGACTCCATATTAGATATGGAAAGAAAAGAAAGAAAATTTATCTTTTCTTAAGATTTAAAGCTATGAAGAATATGTCAAATGTTTAAATGGAGACAAGCTAGAGACCAAATCAATGAAGTGTAAATTTATGGGATATCTAAAAGAAACAAATAGATATTACTTTTGTCAACCATAAGAACAAAAGGTTTTCATGTCTATTCATACTCTATTCCTTAAGAAGGAATGTATAGATGCTATAACTAATAGGAACAAAGTTGAACTTAATGAGATTCAAGTAAATTCACAAATTGACACTCTACTTATGGAATCCTAAGTAGATAAATTATAAAGTATTGTAATTATCCTATAAACGGATGCATAAGAACTTTGTAGGTATAAATAGTTTAGTCAAGAGTCCAAAAGATATGGTACTTTTCTCTCTATAAATAATGATGTGTCTCATATAGAGGATGACAAACTTAATACCTGTAAAGAAGTAATGTTTTGACATTGACTCAAAGCAATGGCATAAAATCATAGAATCCGAAATGAAATCCATGTACACTAACCAAGTATGAACTTTGGTTGAACTACCTAAAGGTATCAAACTTATTGGGTGTAAATGGGTCTTGAAGAGAAAGACTAACATGGAAGGAAATGTATATACTTACAAAGCCAGATTAATGATGAAAGGCTATCATAAAAAAATAAGGGATTAATTATATGGGACCTTTTGACTAGTAGCTATGGTTTAATCCATTAAGATTATGCTTGCAATTATTGTATATCATGATTATGAGATACAAGAAATGAATATCAAAATCATTTTCCTTAATGCAAATTTGAATGAGGATATATACATGACATAGCCTAATGCTTTTATTACCAAAGGGCATGCAAATAAGATTTACAAATTGTAAAGATCTATTTACAAACTTAAGCAAGCATCTAGGAGTTAGAATTAATGTTTTGATGAAACAATCAAAAATTTTAACTTTTCATAAAATGAAGGTGAACTTTGTGTATATAAAAAGGTTAGTGACAACTTATAGTCTTTGTTGTTCTATATATAGATGACATATTACTTCTCAATAATAACAATACCATGTTCCAATATGTAAAAGATTGCCTATCCAAGAATTTCTCCATGAAAGACATAGGAGATGTAGCCTATATTATATGAATCAAGATCTATAGAGATAGATCACCTATATGGTAGGACCTTCCCAAAGCACATACATTGAGAAAAAAATAAAAAGGTTTAGTATGGAAGAATCAAAGAGAGGACTTCTTTTAACATCATATAACATAAAACTCTTTACGATTGAACATCCTAAAACACAAAATAAAAGGGAAAAGATGAATTATATTCCATATGCATCATCCATAAGGTCTATCATATATATATATATATATATATATATATCATGTTATGTACACAGACTTGATATCTTATATGCTTTAAGAATTTTTAGTAGATATCAAGCTCGATCCGAGTGAGAACTCTAAATTACTATTAAAAAAAAAACATTCTTAAGTACTTAAAAAGAACTAAGGATGCTTTCTTAGTTTATGAAGGAGATGAACTAATTATGAAAGAGTTCACAGATGCTAGTTTTTAAACTGATCATGATGATTTTAAGTTACAATCGGGATTCATTTTTTTACCGAAAGGTGGTGCTATTAGTTGAAAAAGTTCCAAAAAAGAAATAGTAGTTGATTCAACAACCAAGGTTAAATACATTACGATCGCGTAAGCTGCCTAAGGTAGAAAAATAGATTCATAAATTTTTATTTAGACTATAAGTTATTCCAAGCATTATTTATCCCATGGTATTGTACTAGGGAAAAAATGGAGCTATAGTGCAAGCTAAGGATCCAAAGTCTCATCAATGGTCCAAGCATGTACTATGACATTACCACTCGATTAGAGAGATTATTAGTCGGGATAATGTATGGATAAAAAAGGTCCACACTAATAATAACATAGTAGATCCCTTGATTAAACATTTTCCATAGTAGAAAAATGAAACCCTTGTTTGATCTTCGAGCATTAGAGACATGGCTCGTCGGCTCAAATGCAAATGACAGATTGTTAGTGTAAGTGCCTAAGATCCAACTTATTTGGATAGTTTAAAATATTGTATCATTGTCTTTTCAATATTAATAAAGAAGTTTTTCTATTAATTCTTGTTATTCATAATTTGATAGAATTAGATAGTAGTCCATATAATATGCATTGCATTAATGATTGATCAATAGATGCTAGATAAACATCAAGGCATATAAATGATATCATTAAAAATCTCAAGTCATAAAATTATTAAGATTGAACATTGATAATTTATGGTAAGACTTTTAAATGCTATGCTCTTGCTATAACATTGTAGAAGGAGATCCCCCATCTATTAGCATGATGATGCACAAGCCAACACACAAGTGAAAAATGTTAAAGAGCATATCATTAGATGTGACTTGTTATGAGAACCCATTTGGTATAGTCTATAGGAATCTCATATGAGATAAATACATGTATTCATTTAACTTGAAGTCATCATGGTAATGTCATTAGAGAATTGGTGTATTTTGACATTTATTTTGATATGCTCAAGTAAAGAGCTACATATGGGTGATTTGTTTGGTGCATCGGGAATCTAATAGAGATAGATGGATAATTAAGATAGATATGTCATCCCTTATATGCTAAAAGAGTTATCACGTTGCACTTTGATAAATGTCTACTCAAGAATCTATGGTCATAGTGGAAGTATAACAATAGCTAAAAGAGCATGATTGGTCTACTTGACAACTAAGACATTCGAAGATCAAAGAAAACATATATGATCATAATCAAATAAACAAGTGAACCAAGTTCAAGTTACAATATGATAAATTTACATGAGAACTAAATTGTATGGAAACCATACTCATGAAAGGTTATTATGGATTAAATAATCCTTTTAGGTTGTTTGGCAACCATGATGCCTTGTTAGAAGCCAATCTTGATTTATTATTGAGAGATAAAAAAAAGTGTCTTTTACATTTTGATACATTACTAACATATCTAGGAGCCTATTGGGTCACACGTATAAGTTTAAACATTCACATAGAAAGGAGAAGCAAAGTATTTGAAAAAAAATTTCCTATTTTGAAAGTCAATTTCCTAAAATGGAAATTAGTTTTCTAAAATAAAGATTAATTTACTAATTTAGAAATTAGTTTCCTAATTAGGAAGTTAGTTACTAAAATTGAAAATCAATTTTCTCAAAATAAAAACTAGTTTTCTATTTTGGAAATCAGTTTCCTAATTTAGGTTTAATAAACTCCAAGGGTAACTTAGGAAATTGCTTTTTAATGTGGGCCTCCCTAAAAATACCTAATCTAGTTTATTTGGATGGTCTAAATTAACTATTAAGTTATTAAGCCAAAAGAGTTTGGGCCAACAAGCTTAAGTGAAAGTCTATAATGGGGTATTTTAAATGGAGGAGTATTTTGAGAACTTAAGAGAAAAGTTCATTAAACCTAATTCTTGATTTATAAGTATAAGATCAAATAAAACCATATAAGTTACAACTCTTTGATTAAAAAGGAGATGTGGCACATATATATATATATATATATGAGAGAGAGAGAGAGAGAGAGAGAGATGTAATTTCTATAATAGAAAGAAACTTAGAAAGAAAAATTATGGCATCTTTCTTGAGTGATTTCTTGTGAAAAAATTTCATAACGGAAAATTGGAGCTAGCACTTTAGGTTTTCTCGTCGCTTTTTATATAGTTGATTAAACCGCATAAATCATCACTCGAGATCGAATGCTTGGATGATTCATGTTAGTGTAAGTGCTAAGATCTAACCTTGATTGGATGGTTTGTGTTATTGTAACATTGCATTATTTATTTTATTAATAATAAAAGAAGTCTTTCTATTAATTCATATTGTTTATATTTACTCGTTGAAGAGAATTAGATAGAAGTCCATATAACATGCATTTGCATTAATGATTAATCAAAAGATGTGAGATAAACATTAATGTACTTAAATATATCATTAAATGTCCTAAGTTGTAGCATTGTCAAGAACGGACATTAACTATATGAAGTTAGACTTATGAGTGTTATGCTCATGCTATAAGATAGCAGTAGGAGATCTCACACCTACCGACATAGTGATGCCAAAGCAAGCACTTAAGTGACTTTATGTTAGAGAACATATTACTAGACTTAACTTACCACAAGAACCCATTTGGTTTAGTATGTGGGAATCTCATACAAAATGGGTAAAACATGCCACCTCTCCTCTTTCTCTTAGGGTTGTCATAGAATATCTCCGAATAGATTTCAAAAGTAAAAATACTAAACAAGTCGAACAAATGGAGCTAGCACTCTACAAACTTTGAGTGTTTCTTATATGTGTGCTTAGACTACATGGATTATCGATAGAGGCTGAACGCTTAGAAGGCTCCTTTTCTCAAAGATTAAATTATGCACTACAAGAGGTAATCCTTTACTTATGCTTTAACTCATGTATGTGTGGTTAGTTGATTCAACAACTTGATATTGTGAGCCTTAGATAGAGAAAAAAATTTATTTTATTCTACACCTCTATATGATACATGATCCTTCAATTCAATATTCAAATTAAATTCTACACTAAAAGAGGTAACATTTAATCCATATTGTCAACATATAGTTAGTTGATTCAATAAATGATCTCGGGAATTTAGATGGAGAAGAATAAAATTTTGATTCATTTTGCACCTCTATAAGATACATGATCCTTCAACCTCCTCTCATGCTAACCAACCTCTTTCCTTTGCCCAAACAAGCACCCACATACCAACCTCCAAAGTCAACTAATCTCCTCCCTCAACCAAACAAGTTTCATCATGCCAACCTCCTCCTATGCCAACTAGCCTCCTTCCTTTCCTAAACAAGCTCCCATGCACCAACCTCTTGTCTCGCTATCCATCTCCCTCTACTCGCCTAACTAGCTACACCATCCATTTCGCCCTTCCCTTGTAACTAGCTAGTTGTACCACCCATCTCCCTCTCTTCACCTAACTAATTGCACCACCCCATTTCCTTCTCCTATAACTAACTAGGCGCTTTACCTCTCCTCCTCCTACAACCGACCAGCCAAACTAGTTCTTCTTTGCCATGACTAAACCCACTAAACCAATTCTCCCTTGCCTTGACTAAAATAACCCCCTAGACCTATCAATATCTAGTATAGCACCATCCTAAATCCGACGTGAAATAGCCCTAAACTTGTGCTTTGATTTGGTTATTAACAGTAATAAAAATTGGGTTACTAGTGGATAAAACATAACTAAAAAAATATTTTTTTGATGATCGAGCATGGTAGAAACAACATGATATTGTAGATTTCATTCGTGTTTTATATTGGTAGCAAAAATAGACTAATTTCATTGTTGCTAAGTTTGTAACAACCTCAGCAATTTTTACAAACATTGGAAAATTTATGGAGACTTTGGCAAATTTATAGATAACTTTGGCAAATTTGCAATAATTTTAACAAAGAATAATGACTTTCACTATTTGCATTGATTTTGGAGCAACCTTCAATCATCATAGTGGAATCTATATAATATTTTGACAACAAAAAATTGCTCTTTTACCCTAGTTAACCGAGCAATTAGTTCTCGTTGAGAAAGAAAAAAGTAACATTGACCTTCAAATCGGATCCTTGGACTTTTCAAAATATTTCTTTTGGTTAAAACTTTTGAAAAAATTGTACCCCTTTAAAGCCTCGAATGAGTACTATCGCATTTCATTTATATTTTCATTATTTAAATATGAATGAAATGAACTTTTTGGCTATCATAATTATTGATGAACTATCCTTTAGATATTTTTTATTTAAAATACAAAGTCGTGCCTATTTTGTGGTTTTGTTTGAATTGGTATGCTGGTTGTGATGTGCCTAAATGCTTAGTATTCATATCTAATGCATGCTATCTAATATTCCTATTTTATAAAATTATTTTACTTGGTTTTTGTTCATCAAAAAATAAGCCACATGTGATTTCCCACCTATGTGAACAAAGCCATAAGTGACCTCAAAATCATTTTTTCATCAAAAATAGATTGTGGAAATGAAGTCATTAGTAACTTTTCACTTATGTAACAAAGCTATCAATGATTTTGAAATAATTTTGTATGTGTTCTACTTATCTAAAAAGTGGCCATCGTTGACTTCCCACCTATGTGGACAAAACCACCAAGTGGCCCCAAAATATTTTTTCTTAAAAAATTATTATAGAAATGAAGTCATTGGAAAATTTTCACTTATATGACAAAGCCACTAATGATTTTAAAATTATTTTACATGATTTCTATTCACTAGAAAATAGGCTACTAGTTACTTCCCACCTATATGAACGACGTCGCTAGTGGCCCCAAAACCATTTTTCATCAAAAAAATGATTATGAAAATGAAGTCATTAGTAAATTTTTACTTATTTGACAAAGCTATCAATGATTTTGAAATCATTTTACTTGGTTTCTATTTGTCGAAAAACAAGCCACCAATGACATCCCATCTATATGAACGAAGCTACCAATAGCCCTAAAACCATTTTTCTTCAAAAACTAATTATGGAAACAAATTTATTGGTAAATTTTTACTTATGTAACAAGGCCACCGACAATTTTGAAGTCATTTTAGTTGGTTTTACTTCGTCAAAAAATAGGCCACTATGACTTTCCACCTATGTAGATGAAGCTACTAGTGACTTCAAAACTATTCTTCTTCAAAAATTGATTAAGGAAACAAAGTTATTAATAAATTTTCCCTTTTACGAAAAAGCCACAAATGATCTTGAAAGCCTTTTACTTGGTTTCTTTCGTAAGAAAATAGGACCTTGGTGACTTTTCACCTATATGGACGAAGCCACTAGTGGTCTTAAAATCATTTTTCTTTAAAAAATTGATTATGAAAATGAAGTCAATTGTAATTTTTCACTTATGTAAAAATGATGTCAATGATTTTGAATTCATTTTACATGTGTTCTATTTGTTCGAAAAGTAGCCACCTGGTGGCTTCCCACCTATGTGGACAAAGCCACCGGTGGCCCCAAAACCCTTTTTTTTTTTTTTTCAAAAAAGTGATTATGGAAACAAAGTTATTGATAAATTTTCACTTATATGATAAAAATATCAATGATTTTGAAATCATTTTATGAAGTCGTTGGTAACTTTTCACTTATGTGACAAAAAAAATTTATATTTGTCGAAATCGTGCACCAATGATTTTCTACCTATATAGATGAAACCGTCAATGGCCTCAAAACCTTTTTTCTTCAAAAAAAGAATTATGAAATTGAAGTCATTAGTAACATTTTACTTATGTGATAATGTAGATGATAATTTTAAAATCATTTTGCATGTATTCTACTCATCCGAAAAGTGGCCGTCATGACTTCCCACCTATATGAACGAAGTTGTCGGTGACCCCAAAACCACTTTTCTTAAAAGCCATATTATGGAAATAAAGCCATTGGTAAATTTTCACTTATGTGAAAAAGTTACCGATAATTTTGAAATCATTTTTCATGTGTCCAACTTGTTAGAAAAGAGGCCACCAATGGCTTTCCACTTACATGATTAAGTTGCTAGTGGCTTCCAAACCGATTGCGTGCTCCTTGCTCGAGTAAAATAGAGTTACCGATAGCTTCCTACTTGTGTGACAAAGTTGTCGGTCGCGTTTCAAACTCATGATCCGAATTCGATGGTGGCTTCTCACTTGTGTAGTGAAACCGTCGATGACCTTCGTGCATATCAATAAAGGCTATCAATCTTCAAAAACTCATCTACCCGTTGATATAGGACTCGTCTTCCCTAAAGATTATCCAAAATCCCAATCTCCATCACTCGTTTCCCTTTGAATATAGGTATCGATCTCGAATTGGCCGTAACATCGAATTACTCCATTATTCCTTCTCGATAAAAATAAATTCAAACAAATAGATATAGAAGCACAACATAGTAAAATTATATATATTTTTTTTCATTTACAAACAATACGACGTACCTCAACTAGGATGGGATGGTGGTGATGTAATATCCCAAACGTATGATAAATAAATTAATATATATAAAAAATTTGTGAAAATTATCATATGTGCTTAGAATAATTGCTAGAAGAGTGTTAGAATATTCGGTGCACTTAGGATAATTTTCTTTTGCTCGACGAATATTTTATAGGCTTTTCTCGTGCTCGAATAGTATTTTTATACAAAATAATTGCTTTTTATTATTCTAAATATGTGTGAAAATTACTCTATGAGCATAGAAAAATTATTAGAGGGTTGTAGAAATATTCCAAGCATTAAGTGAATTTTTTTGTACTTGGTGAATATTTTTTACATGAATAAGAGCATTTTTGTGCAAAATAATTATTTTAAATATTTAAATATATGTATAAACATTATGTCATTAATGAATAAATTACTATATAAAATTTTTGAATTTATTATAAAAAGAACTTATTTTTTGGAAATGCATGGAATTAATTATATGCATAAGGATTTAATTGCAGTAAGATTATGGACCTAACTTCATAAAATTAGAGATCCAATTAAATAAAATTAAAAGCTTTAATCCTCAAATAAGTTTTGAAATAAATTTAAAGAAATAAAAAGATGTTAGAAGGATCCTTTGAAAGACCAAAAGTAGTCAATTAGAACTAGAGGGACTAAAAGTAAGGATATAATTGAAAAAGTATGATAAATTAAGAGACTAAAAGTGTTATTTTTGGCCAAATCTTTTCACCTAAACCAGCCACCTCACACCTATATTAAATGATGCAACCAAATGGATGCCTAGAGATTTATGTGATGGAGGGTTAGGATTTAAAGAAGGATGGATGCCTAAGATTAAGCCAAACGAAGGGCTAGGATCAAAAGATGAATTAAGGGTCGAGATTAAACCAAATGAGAGATGGAGATCAATTCAAATAAGCAAAAACTTTATCACTCACACCTATAAATTTCAACCTAAAGGAGAAGAAGAAAATGTTAGAAAAATGGAAAAAATAAGGTAAACTCGTGCAAAATTTTTCAAGGATATTTCAATCAAGTTCATCTAAACACTAAAACAACCTTAAAAAATTTAATTAAGCCAAAAATTTTAGTTGGAAAATCAATAATCTCAAGGAGAAAAAAATTGGTACTTGGTCGAATTTTGGATGAATAAAAAAGGAAGAGAAAACTTAACATAACAAGGACTAATTTGGAGCTTTTAAGGTAAGTTAATATCAACTAGATCACAAAGACTAGTTAAATAGTGTGATTTCTTGATTTTGCCCCATTAATTTAAGTTTAGTTACATGAATTTAGTAAATTAAGGTTAGGGTTCTTAGTCACAAAAAATTAGAAAAAGTGGTTTGGACATGGAAATTGATGAAATTGAAGTTAGAATATGTTAATTGAGTATGAAAACAAGTGTTAGAAATAAAAACTCCCTAGCCTACTTCTTGGTAAAAACTTTCGGTCCAAATAATGAAATTATAGGGTTCATGGTGTTTTGTTTATTTGATGTTTGGTTGTTTGATTATGTGTTATCTTAATGTGAATATATGATTTAGCATGAGAATTAGCATTAAAATTGAAAAATTTACTTCCTTACAAGAACCACACATTCGGGCAAAATTGGGTGAAATTAGAGTTTTTAATACTTTTGATGAATAAATGTTTGATGGATAGAATTCATGTATTTTTGGTGTAATTAGATAAATGCACATGAGAATTAACATAAAAATTAAAGAAAAAACCTAGCTTTAGCTTAAGGCATATTTGGCCCAAACTAAGAAAAATTAAGGGTAGAAGTTGATTTGTGTATTTGGGTATTATTAGTGGTTTCATGATGGATTGATTGCAAGGCATGTGTTAAAAGTGTGCATTTATGTGAATTGTAGCATAGATGGATGAATGTTGTAATGCCTTATTACTTGAAGGGTATTGCCAATTGTGTTTCATGGTTTGTATGGTTACGTGAATTGTGATGTTATGTGGTACTCTATGTGAAATATTGGTCATGATTTAATTATGTACCATGATTAGAGTGTCATACATAGAAAGGTAATGATGTGCATTTTATTATGTTAGATTATGCAATTTAATTACGTAAGTGCATGTTCATTCCCGGCATGCATTACATCAATTTATCAGAGTTAAGCATTTACATTTTATTGCATACACATGCCAAGACCATGGAAAGGTTTCAAATCATGAAAATATTTTCTCCATGATTGTTGAAAGGCAAAGGAAAGGATTTTATGGTTTCATAATTCATGGCTTTGATGGTTTTCATGGGTCAAGTATGTGCATATGTGCATTTTTAGATGCTTGACTAGACTAGGCATATAGAAACGTGTACATTTGAATACTCAGCACTAGGCATGTGCAAACATGTACATTTAGACAATCGATATGGTGTGTCTAAGTGCAAAAAATATTTTTCAAAAAGAACATGGAAAAATTTTTGAAAAAGATATGAAAATTATTTTCGTGTGCATTTCATTTACATATATCCATATCATGCATAAGTAATTTACTAAGTAATTGTTCACTTAGTTCTTGTGATGTAGGGACTAAAGCTAAAGATCGATGGCTATGTTCTCTTTTGAGTTGATTATCGAAGGATCACACCCATCGGTTCATCGAATATATCTTACCTATAAATGTAAACTAGACCTACTCCACTTTATCATGATATTAATGATTGGTGTTTTGGCATATATACTAGATATGGCTTCTTGTTCTACATGATAGTGAAAGTAATGAATAAGTAGATGTTTAGTTAGTAATGGGAAGATACCTTATAAATAAATAAATCACTTTTATAGTAATGTGATACCGAATCGGTTATTATGTAAAATTTCGATAGGTTGTACGTCAACCAAATCAAGAATTTGTCAATAGTAATATAATAGTATAATAGTGTGTGAAGGTAATTTTCATTAGTTAACTACCTACATATCAATGTGGCTGATAAAATGGACAATTAAATGGCCATGAAAATAATAAGGAAAGAGTAGTAATAAATGAATAAATAATTTAATGAGAAATGATAATTTAATAAAGGAAAGATTAAACGATCGAATAATAGGTACTAGCTAAATAATTTTATTCGATTAATAGAAAAAGAATTTAACAAAACTAAGAGACACAAATCTAGTTATTTCAGTCCAAATTATTTAACTATAATATTAAAATGGAAAAATTTAGTGGTGCGAGTTGAAATTAGCATGCATAATTGGACCTATTTAACATTTAACAAGCTCTCATAGTAAAAGCCATACCTAATGACACCATAGGAAGAACACGGTGTCTTATGTCTTACATTATTATGAGACATGGTGGTAATATCCTCAGCCTACTTAGATCCGAGGTTCGTAGTGTTACGTACATGGTATCGAGCACGATTTATTTAGGAAGAAAGGAAGGCGCAAGTAAGATATATTGGAGATGACCTTCAATAACTAGTAAGTATATTTGTTGATTGAAATTTTTTGGTTGTTCGATCAATGTGAATGGCATGATGATTTACTTTGGTAAATTGTTATGCTTGAATATCGTGTGTATGAATGGCTGATTGCTATGCAAGCAAATGTTGTAAATGAATGCAAAACGAATGATATAATCAATAGGAATGTTTAAGGAATTAATTAAATAATGTAATTTTTGTTGTCTATAAGCATAAATTAAGAAAGAGAAAGGATATTGGAAAAAGAGTTAATAATAATACTACTTGTAATGTCGCAGGTTTGAGCTAGTCGAGAATAGACTAAGAAAGGGAATTAATGGAGCTATCGAGAAGGCAAGCAGGGAACAACAACAAGAAAGGCATGAGTAATACATGCAAAGAGTAATGAAAGTGAATTTGTATGGCTCGTTTAAACCACGACCAACATAGTGGCTGAAGTGGTAGAGCATTTTTAAAGGTTTAACCTAAAGGAATTTAGGGTTGTCCAAATCCTATCATTATAGAAGAATGGATTGAATCTATGGAAGTTATTTTCAAGTATTTAGCTATGAGTGATGCAGATTGTATAGCATGTGCAACCTTTACGCTAGTTGGAGATGCTCAAAATTGATGAGAGTTAGTGAAAATTTCCCTTAATATGCCACGACTCATATGGGATCGATTTAAGGAGATATTCAATGAGAAGTATTTTTTCGATATAGTGAGGTTCTGAAAAATTTAAGAGTTCTTACATTTAGTCCAAGAGGACATAATTGTAATAGAATACGCTCATGAATTCGAACATAGGTGTCGTTATGCTACTTTTATTGTTGAGAATGAGGTACGTAAAAAGGAACATTTTTTTCATGGGCTTAAGGTGAAGATTAGAAGTTTTGTCTAAATATTTATGGATACCTATAAAGATATGGAATAGAAAGCACTCAAAATTAAAATAAACTAAAAGGAATGGACACAAGCACCTCTTAGTATAGGTAAAGGAGGAAGTAGGCCAAATAAGTTTCTAGACCAATCAAGTAGGAAAAGACCTTTCAACTAGAATTGGCATAATGGTAGGGGGAAATGGAAGGAATAGGGAAGGCCATAAAGGACAGGAGTACGAGACATACCAAATTACACCAAATGTGGCCACCCATATATAAGAGATTACTTAAATTGGCACAAACATGTGCTACTTCTATCGAGAAGTAGGATTTTTAGCTATCGACTCTCCGAAGAAGAAACCAATCGAAAGATGAGGAGTTCATAGGTGAGGGTACATGATCACACAAAAAGAGCTAGATAAAGAACACATTAATGTTATATGTGGTAATGTACCGATCTCCAATCTTACTACATATACATTGGTAGATTTAGATACCACGCATTCATTTATTGCATGACATTGTTAAGATGATTAGTCTTGACACTTGAAGTGTTGAATATTGATTACAAAGTGGTGCCCATCGGGAAAGTCACTAGAATCAAGGGCTATAATTAAGGAATGTGAAGTAAAAAACTAGAGATCATATTTTATGTGTTGGTCTCATAGTGTTGAGCATTCAAGACTTCAATGTCATTTTAGACATAAATTGTCTATCTAAAAATGGGGTGTTGATTGATTGTTTAGCTAAGAAAGTAGTATTCCACTCGTCGACTGAGCAAACCTTTGAGTTATAAGTCGGAAATAGAATAAGACCCATGACTACCTAGAAAATGATTAAAGGTGGATTTATGGGCTCTCTAGTAAATATTATTGATACGAACTTAAAGCTAAAGAAAATCAAAATGCTTAAAGATTTTTTAGATGTTTTTCCTAAAAGTTTATTAGGATTACCTCCGAGGAGGGAGATTGAATTTAGGATCGAGCTAGAATATGGAATAACACCTATATCTAAGGCACCATATTGAATGGCTCCAGTAGAAATTAAACGAGCTTAAGACATAAATAAATAAACTACCGGATAAAAGTTATATTCGCCAAGTTGTTCACCATGAAGAGCACTAGTATTATTTATAAAGAAGAAGGATGTGTCACTATGATTGTGTAAATATTATAGAGATCCGAATCAAGTGACCATTAAAAATAAGTATCCAGATTGATGATTTTTTTGATCAATTGTGAGGAAGTTCAGCATTCACCAAGATCGACCTCCGATCAAGGTATCACTAGTTAAGGATTAAGGAGGAGGATGTGAATAAGACGACCTTTATAACTCAATAAGAGCATTATAAATTTTTAGTAATGCCCTTCAGGTTAACCAATACACCGACAATATTCATGAATTTGATGAATAAGGTGTTCATGAATACTTGGATAAGTTTATGATTGTGTTTATCGATGAGATCTTGATATGCTCAAAGATTCATAAGAAGCATGCAAAGAATTTGAAGAAAGTACGACAACCCTTGCAAGAGCACTAATTGTATGCTAACCTTAAAAAGTGTGCATTTTGGCTCGAGCAAGTGGTATTCTTTAGACACATGGTATCCAAAGATGGGATTATGGTAGACCCTAATAAAATACAAGAAGTGCAAGAATGAAAACAGCTAAAGAATGTGTCAAAAGTAAGAAGTTTTCTTAGGATGGCAGTGGTATTATCGAAATTTGTAGAAGGATTTTCTAGGATAGTCATGCCTCTCACTTGACTCGACAAGGAAAAATGCTAATTTTGATGGGACGATAAATGGGAAAGAAGTTTTCAAAAGCTAAACTTCAAGCTAATTACAACCCTAATATTGTCTCTTCGAAAGGATCATAAAGATTTCATGATCTACACCAATGCCTCTCGGATTAGGTTGGAAGCAGCTTTGATGCAAGATGGAAGGGTGACTCGCCTATGTATCTTAATAGTTGAAGGACTATGAAAAGAATTATCTCACTCATGACTTAGAATTGGTTACTCGTTATCTTTACCTTAAAAATTTAGAGGTATTACTTATATAATGTCTAATGTAATATCTACATCTGGTTTAAAAAGCCTCAAGTAATCTTGATCCCGAAGGAATTAAATATGAGGTAAAGAAGATGGCTTAAATTACTAAATGATGATGAAATCATTTTCCACTATCATTCGATGGAGTGAATATTATGGTCAATGCATTGAGTCAAATGATGATGTTAGCCTTATAAGTGTAAATTGCATGAGACATGGGGAAACTTCAACTAGAAGTAGTGCCCGGAAGAGGTAAAGGAAATCACTGGGTACAATGACACTATAACTAGATACCAAGAAAAAGATTAAGGAGGGATAATTATATGATGCAGAGTTGCTTAAGATTCAGCAGAAGATGGTTGAAGGAAAAATGATGTATTTTTCCATCGATAACGAAGGTATATGGTGGTTTTGTGGTAGATTATATATTCTCAAAGTCAAGGAGCTTCGAGAAGAAATTTTGAAGGAAGCTTATGTCATTCCCTACACTATACATTCTAGTGGTACAAGAATATACCAAGATCTCAAAAGGATCTATTGGTGGAAGGCAATGAAATATGATATCACAAACTTTGTGGCAAGATGTTTGACATGTGAACGAGTTAAAGTCAAACACTAAAGACCCTCAAGTTAAGACCCCTAGACATTCCTTAATGGGAATAGGAACACATATCTATGAAATTCATGTTAAGATTGTCATGATCGGAGCATTGTGCTAATGGTATATAGGTAATCATGGATCGATTAACTAAATCAACTCACTTTCCGACAATTAAGTCAACATATTCCATGCAAGCATATGTAGAATTATATTTAAAAGAGATTGTAAAATTACATGGCATCCCAATATCAATCATTTTAGATTGAAACTCACAATTCATATCACAATTGTGAAGAAGATTATATGAAGTGATGGGAACCAAGTAGAGCTTTAGTACTACAATCTTTCACCCATAGAGTGATGGAATGATAAACTCGAAGGATATGTTATAGGCATATGTACTAGATTTATTTATAAGCTAGAAAAAATGTCTATCTTTAGTTAAATTTACCTACAATAATAGTTATCTAACAAGTATTGATATGGAACCATATGAAACTTTATACGAAGGAAGTGTTGATCACCAATATAATGGGATGATGTGGACAAAAGGAAATTACTGGGAATAGAATTAATTTAGCAGATAGTTGATGTAGTACAACAAATTAGAGAAAGGAGGAAGATAGTTTAAACCCAACAGTAAAAGTTACACGGATGTAAGGACAAAGGAGCTATAATTTGATGTTGACAATAAGGTGGCTCCTATGAAAGGCGTGATGAGGTTTGAAAGAAAAGAAAAGTTAAGCTTGAGGTATATTGTACCGTATGAAATACTAGAAAGAATTTGTGATAGAGAATACTAATTAGTAATGCCTCCTTCTTTCTCCTTAATTTGTGATGTGTTTCATGTATCCATGCTTTAAAAATATGGTGATGACCCAATCTATATTTTGAATAGTGAGCCACCGGATCTCCAACCCGACATGAGTTATATATAGGCATCGACATAAGTGTTAGATCGAGAGGTCAAACAATTATGAAACAAAGAGGTTCCTTGATCAAAATATTATGAAGGAACCATAATATTAAAGAAGCAACATGGGGGAGAGAGGTGAAATGCATGGAAAGTGCTAGAGAGGTATAGGAATATTCCATGCACGTAGAGGGGTGTAGGAATAATTGCTTTGAATAAGTGCAATTTGTGCAAAATAATTATTTTCAATGTTTAAATGTATGTATAAAAATTATGTCATTAATAAATAAATTATAATAGAAAGTGCTTAAATTTATTATCAAAAGAAATTATTTTTTGGAAATGCATGGAATTAATTATATGCATAAGGATGTAATTGCACATGGTTAGGGACTTAATTGCATAAAATTAGGGATCCTATTGTATAAAATTAAAAGCTTTAACTCTCAAATAAGTTTTAAAATAAATTTAAGGAGATAAAAAGATATTGGAAAGACTTTATGGAAGGACCAAAAGTAGTCAATTAAAATTGAAAGGACTAAAAGTAGGGGTATAATTAAAAAATTATGATAAATTGTAATAACTTAAAAAAAAAATGGGTCGGGTATAAAAGAAGGGGACAGACTACTACCCCTCTACTTTTTCTTCTTCTTTCTCCCTTTCCCAAGCATTTTCTTTCTAGAAATTTTCTCCCATTTCTCTTCTCAATTTCTAAGCTAATCTCTTGTTAAATTAGCTTAGAGAAACCTTAAACTAATTTTCTAATTGAAGTTTAGCCGACTTGAACCTTGAGAGGCTTGGAGAACTAGGAAGAATTTGGGATTTGATGAGCATAGTTTCAAAGGTAAGATCTTTCATCTATTGATCTTTGAATTCTGATATTTATGTGTAATTAATATTATATAGTGTACTATGCTTTAAATTCCTTTAAATCATGTCTATCATGCATCTTTGATTTAAGTATGATTTAAAAGCATTATATTAGAACTTAGATAGGAATAGACTTTATAATATTTGAAATTTTTTTCTATCATAATGATTTTATATGAATGAAAAAAGAGATTTCAATGTGTTATCGAAATTGATATATGATTTTGAATTTGAATGAATATGATATATTCGTTATTTTGAATATATGTGTATTTCCTATAAATGCATGCATGGTATTCGAAATACTAGTTTGAAAATATATAATTATGTTTGGTTTTTTAAAATGTTTTTAAGACCTTGAGGAACCTAGCTAATGGATGTGTAACCTTTGAGCTCAATGATAAAGGCTCCGCTAGCAAGAAAGGTGTAGTGTTAGCCCACATATCGGCCAACATATAAAAACCTAGTCACAAGATACGTGATCTTTGGGTGTTTATACCTAATGATACATTATTACCCTATAGGTGTATAAAAACCTATATGTGTGTCTTGATATGATTATAATATGTATGCATATATATGATTTGATAATTTGATATGGAATGGTTTTAAATCATTTAAATTGATGATATATGATTCAGATTTTATAATGTGCATTGTGTTGGAAAATTAGCATTGCATTTTAACATTGATTTTAGAGTATTGTTCTTAGTCTATTTCTCTCCCTTAGTGTGTTATATGATGTCTACTCACTAAGCTATTGATTGCTCACCCCTCACTATTTCAGCTTTGCAAGGTATTGAGGGATTGCTCATTGCTTCCTTTTAGCTACTTGATTTAAAGTTAGCATTTTAGTCATACAACTCACTTTAATTCTAATTCCTTATAACCTATGTATGTTTTAATTTGTTTTATTTTAGAAGTTTTGTAGTTACAATTATGAGTAATGTATTAGAAGTTGATTATGAATTGTATTAAGGTTGTAAGAAATATTTATTAAGTTGTGATAACATTAATCAAAATGATATTTGAGTGATATTGATTTGAGGACTATGGTCTAAGTCCAATCATGATTTGAGGAATTTAGTTTAGTATATGAGGCTTGCTTAGGTAGAGGTAGGCCTCACGCTCCCCTCGATTCTCATGCTGATCATGGCCCACTCCCATGGTCATGATAAGTATTGGTATCGGAGCATAGGTTGTAAAGTCTATGATAATTGCAATTATAAAGTCTATGATAACTATAGAGTATTAGTTCTACTCTAATCCACATTTTTTCCTTGAATCACATGGTACAATCTGTTAGTGTGCATTTTATTCTCTATGTTTAAATTGATATATGATCGTGTCAATTCTCCTTTCAAATCGTGTCTCTTGGCTATTGCTCGTATGGCATTTCTTTCTTCTTTGAACAATTTTATGGTGACGCACGATTGTGATAAAATTTCCTTTCAAATCATGTTAATTGCTTCTACCTATATGGCTTTCTTTTCTTGCTTGAAGTGGTCTACCTTTAGGTTTGAATATTGCAAGCATCCCTTCAATATCATCACTTGGTTCTTGATGACATTCAAATTTTCTAAGCACTTTTCGATGCCTAATGTGTACATGAGGCTTGAAGTAATATGAGCAGTAACATTGAAGCTTCCTAAACTAAATAGGCATTGCATATTGACCATTCGACTCTAGCTTTGTTCTTAACATTGTTTTTTAATTTTTGAAGGTACTTACAATAATATTATGAATGCATTATACTTAACAAATATTTTAAAGAGTTACTTAATAACGAATGTTAAAAAATTAAAAAAAAATTACCTTTCAAATGGATACATCCATCGATATTGTACATGTCCTCGCTATTTTTGCTTCATACGCCAAATGTATAGGAAGATGCTCCATAGAGTTGAAAAAACTAGGTGGGAAAATACGCTCTAATTGGCACAGGATTATTGGTATATCTTTCTCAAAATGGGTCATATCTTCAACCTTCATCACGAGTAGATGTCAATTCCTTAAAGAATAAGCTAAGCTCGGTTAGTGATTACCATACATTTGTCGGTAACATGTCATGAAATGCTATAGGTATTAGCCTTTGCATATATACATGACAATCATGACTTTTCATCCTATGTAATCTAAGGTTATTCATATCGACACACCTTGCCAAGTTAGAGACATATCCGTCCGGAAACTTGAGTTGTTTAATCCATTCTAGTAATTTTATTTTTTATTATTTGTCTAGAGTGTAACAAGCTTTTGGGTATTTTCTAGAGTTTTCATCTATTTCTAATTCGGGTCATCGACAATATAGCTTTAAGTCTTCTCTAGAATTTGCATTATCTTTTGTTTTTCTCAACGCATTCATAATTGTATTAAACACATTGTTGAAGATATTTTTTTCAATGTGCATCACATCCAAATTATGCCGAATTAGAGTAGAACTCCAATAAGGTAGATCCTAGAATATACTATATTTTTTTCAACCACTATATTTAGATACATTATTGTTATACTCATCATATTCCTCTTCCGTTACTTTTAATAACCCCTAATGGTTTAATTCTTGAAAAATTTCAATTCCGGACTTGATCGGATGAGCAATGTTTGTAACAATTGAATTTTGCTTGAACGCGCTCCTATTTCGCCCGAACGGATGGCTTAGTGGGATAAACTTTCGATGGCAATCAAACCATGAAGTTTTTATGTTGTTTTAGAGGCCGAAAGCATCAAAATTTTTCGTACAATATGAGAATGATGTCTTACCCGCAAGTACTCTAATCCGATAACATTGAATATGCAAGAAAATCACTTATTGTCCGGATGAAAGCAACTTTCATCCGAAAATTATCTTTACGGGACATATCATAAGTAAGAGCACCTATTTCCTATAATTCAACCAACTTTTTAATTAAGGGTTGTAAGTATACATCTAGATTGACTTTAGGGTTTTTAGGACGTGGAAAAATTACGAGTTAAGAACATATATTCGTCTTTCATACATTTTCATAGTAGCAAATTGTAAGGCATTACAATCACAAGCCACGAAGAATATTGTTGTCCGCATTTACCAAAAGGCTAAAACTCATCGGTGCAAACACCTAATCTAACATTCTTAATTTCGATGCAAAAGAAGGATGTGTTTGGTCAAAATGCCGTCATGTGAAGAAGTCCGAACAATGACGCATGACATTTGGTTCACGGACATGTTATGCATGCCACGTCATGTCATTAGCGATGGCGTTCGATGCATAAATCCTTTGTAATCGTGGGGTTATCAAAAAAATAATACATCTTTTTGTAGGAGACATATGTTTCTCTAATCGACCCTCGCCTAGGATTTCGATATCGAGGATGATCACATATTTTACAAGTGATTCTCTCGCTGTCTTCACCCCAATAAATCATGCAATCATTGCTGCAACTATGGATCTTTTCAACGAGTGAACCCATCATTTTCACCATTTTTTTGTACTATAAAAGTCTTCTAGTATGCGATTATCGGGAGGCATCAACTCTTTCATAAGTTGACATAAGTCATCGTAACACATCTTCGAGAAATGATGGTCGGACTTGAGATGCAACAAATGAGACATTGCTGATAACTATGAATGGTTTTCTGACCCGAGTCATATTTCTCTATTCGATGCATCTAATAAATCGTAAAACGCTTGTGCAACGAGGTTTGGATCTCCGTCCGTATTAGATGGATTAAATGATGGATCAACTACATCCATCACCATCGTGTGGTATCGATTGATTTAATGATCATCAAATATTTGTTCTTGTTCAATATAATTAAAAGAATTTTCATTAATGAATAAATCATTCTCTCTATGACGTCTCCACACATAATACCCGGACACAAACCCATCTCTCAAGCAAATGATACTTAACGGCATTAGGATTTTCATAATTACGATTTTGATATTTTTTTGTTTACATGGACATCGTATCTTATTTTCATCCATACACTCGGATGACTAACCGCAAAACTAATAAATTCATTAATCCCTCCTATGAAACACTCAGTTAATAGTCCATTAGTTAATCTAAAGTCAATCCAAGAACGATCCGAATTCATTTTAAACAAAATAATTTTTAACTTACTACTTAATTTTGTAATAACTTAAAAGACTTTTATTAATAAATCTTTTTTTTAGATACTAGTTATTTTTTTAATGAGTAAACATTTAAAATATTACTAATAACTTAATTTTTTATGTACTTAATATAATTTCGAAAAAACTTAATTTTTTCCAAAAATAATTAATATTGTAATTACTTAACTATTTAAGTTAATGAATAGCTAAATAAGCTTAATTACTAATAAATTTTAAATTTACTTAATAAATATATATTATAATTCAAATAATATTTAATTCAATTAATTAAATTTGTAATTACATAATTAATAACTTAACTTAATGAACCACTAAATAACCTTAATCACTTATTAAGTTTTTTAATAGTGTACTAAATCTATATTCAACAAGTATATATTAATTTTTTTAATACAACTTAATTTTTTAATTACTAAGAATTTAAAATATTTCTAATAACTTAATTTTTTATCTACTAACTATAATTTCGAAAAAACTTAATTCTTTTCTTCTTAATTAATATTGTAATTACTTAACTATTTAACTTAATGAACAACTAAATAAGCTTAATTACTAATAAAATATAAATTTACTAAATAAATTTATATTAAAATTTAATTTATTAATTGTATTTGTAATTACTTAATTAACACCTTAACTTAATGTACCAATAAATAACCTTAATCACTTATTAATTTTTTTAATAACGTACTAAATCTATATTCAACAAGTCTATATTAATTTTTTTAATACAACTTATTTTTTTAATTACTAAGCATTTAAAATATTTCTAATAACTTAATTTTTTATCTATTGAATATAATTTCAAAAAACTTAATCTTTTTCTTCTTAATTAATAGTGTAATAACTTAACTATTTAACTTAATGAACAACTAAATAAGCTTAATTACTAATAAATTTAAAATTTACTAAATAAAAATATATTACAATTTAATTAATAGTTAATTTATTGATTAATTTTGTAATTACTTAATTAACACCTTAACTTAATGAACCACTAAATAACCTTAATCACTTATTAATTTTTTTAATAACATACTAAATCTATGTTCAACAAGTATATATTAATTTTTTTAATACAACTTATTTTTTTAATTACTAAGCATTTAAAATATTTCTAATAACTTAATTTTTTATCTATTGAATACAATTTCAAAAAAACTTAATTTTTTTCTTCTTAATTAATATTGTAATTACTTAACTATTTAACTTAATGAACAACTAAATAAGCTTAATTACGAATAAATTTAAATTTAATAAATAAAAATATATTACAATTTAATTAATATTTAATTTATTGATTAATTATGTAATTACTTAATTAACACCTTAACTTAATGAATCACTAAATAACCTTAATCACTTATTAATTTTTTTAATAACATACTAAATCTATATTCAACAAGTATATATTAATGTTTTTTAATAAAACTTATTTTTTTAATTACTAAGATTTAAAATATTTCTAATAACTTAATTTTTTATCTATTGAATATAATTTCAAAAAAAACTTAATTTTTTTCTTCTTAATTAATATTGTAATTACTTAACTATTTAACTTAATGAACAACTAAATAAGCTTAATTACTAATAAATTTAAAATTTACCAAATAACAATATATTATAATTTAATTAATATTTAATTTATTGATTAATTTTGTAATTACTTAATTAACACCTTAACTTAATGAACCACTAAATAACCTTAATCACTTATTAATCTTTTAATCACTTAATCACAATAAGTTAACTAAATTAGCAATTACCAATAACACTAATAACAATAATAATTAAATTAACAACATAAAAAAACAACAATTAAATTTTCAAACTAAAACAATTAACAATTAAACTAAGTAAATTCACAATTAACAATCAAATTAGTTCAATCAACAAATAAAAATAACAGTGACCAATAAAATTAACAATTAACAATAATATTCAATAAATCAATAATTAACAATTAAATTATCAAAAAAATTAACAATTAATATTAAATTAACAATTAAATATTTAAATTAACTATCACAATTAACACTAATTAATAGCAATAAATTTTTTAAAACAAATAAACTATCTAAATTAACACATTACAATAATATTAATTAAATCATGAATTAATAAAAAAACAACACATGCAATAAACAATTATAAATAATTAAACAAAATTTAATGGTTAATTTTTAATTAAATTATATTAATTAACTAAATAACTGAAAAAATTAAAAAATAAAATGAGGGGCTAGATAGGGGTGGACCTTTCACCAAGAGAAGGAGGAGATGGGGCTGCGCCGATGGAAGCCTTCGTTGGAGATGTTTGGCGGAGAAAACGGCCGGTGGAGAGATGGAGAGAAAGAAAGAAATGAAGAGGAAAAGAGGGAAGAAAGGGGGATTTTTGGAGGGGAGAAATGGTAGTTGAAAAGAGAGGAGAAGATTGGACAAAGAAAATGACAGAGGTGGCGGATCTAAGGTGTCGCCGGAGGAGATGAAGAGAGGAGGTGGAGAGAGAATTGAAACCGCCAATTCTCGATGGAGAAGGTAGGTCTTGAAAGGTAAAGGCTTAGCGACAATCTACCGTCCGTCATTAAACTCATCGCTAATAGTGCTTTGAAAATAGAAATTTCAAAAATTAGTCATTTCCCATCAACGGTTTGATTTTACCGACGGTCTAAAGACCATTGCTAATATGATTTTTTGCAATGGTTATTTTTGAAAAAAACTATTGCAAAAATTGATTTTAATATTTTTTTATTTTTTATTATTTTTTTAGCAAGGGTTTAGCGACCGTTGCTAAACCTAGTTATTTTGTAACGGCTTTTTATTAAAAAAAACGTTGCTAATCAAAAATTTTCTTTTTCAATTCTTCTCGCTTTTAGAAACGATTTAGCGACGATCGACGTACCGTTGCTAAACCGAATTTTTTTGCAACGATTTTTTATTAAAAAACCATTACTAATCGTAAATTTTTTTTTCAATTCCTTTGATTTTAGAAACAGTTTAGTGATGGTCCATAGATTGTCGCTAAACCAAAATTGCTTTTGCAATGATTTTTTATTAAAAAAACCATTGCTAATCTAATTTTTTTTTAGAAACGGTTTAGCGACGGTCTTGGGTCGTCACTAGACCGAATTGTTTTTTGCAACGGTTTTTTATTAAAAAAACGATTCTAATCATCCTCTTTTTTTTAGGTTATGTGACCTTAGCAACGATTTAGCGACAGCTTCCTAGACCGTCGCAAAAACGGTCCGCATCTACAAAAAAAATTAAACTCGTCAAGTTAGCAATGGTTTGGTTAGACCGTTGCAAAAAAATAGTCGCAAATAAGAATTTTAATAATCGTTTTTTGTGCCGTCACTAAATCGCTTAAAACCATTGTAAATTTTTAAAATTAGCAACGGTTTTTTTACTATCGTTAAATATTAGTCGCAAATCTATCTTTTTGTTGTAGTGTATGGCCAAAGCATCATTAGGCTTTAGCTAATTTAATTAGGTTGATAAGCCCTAATTAAATTTGGGTATAATAGTGTTGTAGGAATATGCAATTAATTTAACGTTGCTAGCTAAATCACAAACGAAAGATTCATATTAAACAAATTGATTCCATATATAGACCAAAAAAAAATTACATAGAGTTGTATAGAGATATTACGGATGGTTAACCCTTTTAGAAAGTCATCTTGGCGCAACGCCTTTCCCAGTGTTTCCATTTTTTTATGGCAGTCCGATTGATCTGAATCATACAAAGTGCTCAAGTTACGACAATATGCCAATCTTACTTATTTTTTAGTCTAATTAACTAGGTCTTATTAGTGGCCAGTGACATGATACAAAGGTAGGTACAGAACAGTCCCATAGGACTAAGAGGGAGCAAGGAAACAAAGCCCATCATCTCTTCACGAATATTCACCTTCACACACAAACAGAAGGAGAGAGTCACGAGAACAAAAACAACAACAAAAGTAGGAAAAAGAAACAATGAAATGCTTATTAAAACAATAGGTGCAACTTTTGTGGCCTAGATTGTTTGCTCATTTCACTCTATCTCTCTCTCTTCCACATGGAGGACAGTGGAAGCGCCCGTGATCTCTCGCCTCATGTGTATGATTGTCGACATCACTTTTCACCTATAATAAAACAAGCGGTACACTGCATACAAAATATTATAGTAATATAGATAACACGCTCTGCATCTTAACAAATGAGATTAGTTTCAAGTTATAGTGTCATAGTCTTTACTTCTTAGCAACTAACTGTCTTGTGATCTAATCGCCGGAAATATCTAAACTCCATTCCGACCTAAGTAATAGGTAATGTAAATCCTATATAATAGTCTTACAGATTTCATTTAGTTAAAAAAAAATATCAACTAAGTAAATTTTATTAATGAATTTTATAAATTTCATATTGATATTTTTTTATAATTGATTTTTATTATTTTAATGTTTATATATAGTGAGATATTTTTGAATTAATTTTTATATTAATAGAACTAAATTTATCAATTTTTTTAAGCTATATTAATGTCTAGCCACACCTAATTTTTAATTTATTTCAAAATTTAGATTTTTTAAACTTACCAACAATCCATCTCTAGTAATACACTAAGAAAATTAACATTATTATTTCCATATATCATAATTCATGCAAATATTAGTGGGTATTATAAAAACATTAGCCTACTAATCTTTCACCTTTTTTTTTAATTAAAAAAAAACGTACATATATAAACCAATTAGCACCACCCATCCCAGCCACAGCCAGCATCAGTATTGCTTTCGTGCTCACACTAGCTTTCTCATTCTCATTTAGAACAATGTCAAACTGTCAACACAACTTTTTCTACGTTTTCGTTATCATTCTTCTCCTCCTCAATTCTGGCCAAACGCTAAGCCACAGCAAAGGATTTAGACCAAGAAACTCTCCAGGAATCCAACCGATAATAAATGCGACCAGAGTTCAATTCTCTGAACAGCAATTCATGAAGTGGGTAAAGTTTGTTGGTAGCCTTAAACACTCACTTTTCAAAGCAGCAAAGAATAAGATATTCCCTTCTTACACTCTCATTGTCTCTAAGAATCCATCCGCCGGAGACTTCACAACAATTCAAGAGGCCATTGATTCTCTTCCCTTTATCAATCTTGTGAGGGTGATCATAAAGGTCCGTGCTGGAGTTTACACGTGAGTCTTTATCATTTTTGGCCTACTTTTAATGGGTTATATAATTTCTTATTTGTATCTTGTCCTGATGTTCTCGGTGTTCAGCAAATCGGTCTGGTTCTGCTCAGTCATTCCTGGAGTTTGCCTATCTATGTTCTTTAACTTTGAGTTGTTATATCTTACGGAGTCCTGCATAGGAAACTAATCCTTGTTTTTGCTTGTTTCTTTGCCCTTTTCCGGTTCCCTTTCCCTCTACGAAAATTATATGTATATAAAGTGGTAACTATTTTATATTGAAAAAATTTAAGGTGTTTACGTACAAAATGACCTACTCTACCGGGAATTACTTATAATGAAACCTCATACATTGAATTGATGGGTTCCACCAATGAATTTATCTGATACTAATTAATTCAATTTTTTTCTGATAAAGGTATTGTCCAGTTAAATAAGTTTTGTCAGACCAATTAGGCATTGTAATCAGTTTTTGTTTGTTAAAACTCCCCTTGAAAATAATGACAATTTATCAAAGATATATACTACGTACGCTTCTACAGAGAAAAGGTGATTATATCTCCATTAAAATCCTTCATAACAATAGAAGGAGCTGGAGCAGATAAAACAATTGTTCAATGGGGGGACACTGCTCAAACACCAGGGGCTAGAGGACAACCTTTGGGAACCTACAGTTCTGCTACTTTTGCTGTGAATGCCCCATATTTTGTTGCCAAGAACATCACATTCAAGGTAATATATATTATGCTGTGAAACTAGCTACAATTGTGCTACTGTATATTTGTATTTGCTCTGAATGTCCCTTATTTGTAAGAGAAAATGTGCTGCAGAATACGACACCACTCCCGGCACCAGGAGCCATGGGAAAGCAAGCGGTTGCATTTAGAATATCGGCAGATACAGCGGCTTTCTTGGGGTGCAAATTTTTGGGAGCGCAGGACACCCTCTATGATCATGTGGGCAGGCATTATTACAAGGATTGTTACATTGAAGGTTCTGTGGATTTCATATTTGGCAATGGCTTGTCCCTATTTGAGGTTAGATTCATTCATTACTGATTAATTACTTGCAATTGTCTTTTATAATTACTATTGTTATTTTGAAAAAAAAAAAAAGCAATTTTGTTCCCATTAAAAAAATAAAGATAAATCACTATTTCTACTATTATCACATCGTAATGTAGCTTTTTTTCCATACATAATTTAAATAAATTAATTTTGAAAAAAAATTGAAAAAAAAAAGAAGATGTATATCGTTATTCTCTATAGAAGTGAAAATGAAAAAAAAAAAAAAATAGGTGAACCTAAGAATTTTTTTTTCTCAAGATGAAGATATAATTTACTCAAAAATTTATTACATAATACAAAAATATTTTTTTAAACAAAAAAAATACTATATATATTTAATTTTATACTTCAAATTTGATTACTATCATAGAGATAAATTGAAACCTATAAAAGATATTTTAAATTAAAAAAACATTTTAACTTCATCTCTTTTTTTTTAAGTTTTTTTTTTTCAAATTTTAAGAGAGAATGAATGAATATATATTCAATTTTTTTTCTAGTTATTTATTTTCCAAATTTTATTATTTTTCAATATAAAAAAATAACATTGAGATAAAAAATAAAGTAGAGGGATGACATTAAGACAAAAAATAAAAAATAAAAAAAAATAAAGTTCACTCCGTTGGTTTAAAAGTTAAGAGACAAAACTAAGACAAAAAATAAATATAAATGGATGAACTTGAGGAAAAAAAAAACAAAAGTAGAGAAACATGATTAATAAATAAACAAATAAAATAAAGAGAGAGCTCAGCAGCCATTAAGTCGAAATTTTACCATCTTCTATTTTTTATTTCCTTGCTTTCGCAATCTTTAATGATTTATATTAAGTACAATCTGATCCCTTCATTTGAAAAATATACAATCACATCATTATTTATTCAAATTGAAAGCAAGAAATTAATATTATAAAATGGGCATTAAAAATATTATATGATTTTTTTTATCAACTTTCATATCAAATAAATGCGACAATGAATGAAAATACAATAAATGAACAGTAAATGAAAAGGGTGAAAATATTTTAATCATTAGAATAAAAATCTTTTTTTTATATATATATGCTTTTAAATAGAAAAGAAAAGAAAATTTTCAAAAAACAATATCTTGCGTACTAAATAGAGAAGGGTTTTTCTTGAATAAAAAATGAATTCAATACTTTATTATATAGCTTTAAAAATTAAGGGACTAATTGAAAATAATAAGTTAGGTTAATTGCAGGGGTGTCACGTGCATGCAATTGCTGAATTGAGTGGAGCCGTGACAGCACAAGGCAGGAGTAGTCTTCTAGAAGACACTGGGTTCTCATTTGTGAACTGTAAGGTGACGGGATCAGGTGCTCTTTACCTTGGAAGGGCATGGGGTTCCTTTTCTCGCGTGGTCTTTGCTTATACTTACATGGACAACATTATCATTCCCAAAGGCTGGTATAACTGGGGAGATCCTAACCGCGAATTGTAAATCTCTCTCTCTCTCTCTCTCTCTCATATCTGCATTTCCGCTTAAAATTCAGTGAGGATATTGGTAGAAATTTTCATGCTGCCTGAAAATTTTTGTTCTCACAAACCTCTTTTACTAACCAATACTTAATTAATTAGCATTTATACAATGATTAAGTTTGAGGTCTATACCTGCATTCTAATTAAAAAAAAATGATTGATTTTTACCGATATTAATTGGATGTAAAAATCATTTATGTCAAAAAAATAATAATAATAAACTGTTAGTAAGTAACACTCCAGATCAATAAATCCGATAATATGATTATTTTTTATGCCTATAATGATATATTATGATTAACTCTATAGTTTAGCATGAGGATAGCTCAGATATATAATGTTGCTGATTGTGAAATTTCATCATAAAAAATGTCTATAATATATAGCATTTATTTTAGTAGGTGGTTGAAAAACATGATATTAAAAATCAATTTTGCTGCAGTAGATGTTACTTGTTATTATTGATTTTTGGCTTTTCAAATTGAATACTATATCACTGTTATAAATTCCCACATTTTATATGTTAGCAACTATTTTAATAAATAAAAAAATTATATTTTTGGTTCGTAAAATCCTGTACATACTAGTTGTATATCCACGATACGGTCGGGATAAAGTTTGGACAATTTCGATAGCTTAATTATTTATAAACAAGTAAATATTTAGTAATTTTAACATATCAATACTTAAATAATAATGTTTATTTTTATTATCTTTTTTCTATTACCCATGTTATAATAGTATCATATCTCATCTCAATAAAAATAATAATAAATAAATAAATAAGCCTTAATTTGAATTTTATTTTATTTAAGAACCAAATATAAAAAATTTGTCTGCAAGCCTACTGCAATTAATTTATTTTGTTATTATTTAGAGTTTATTTTATATTATACCTACTCACTTAAACATACTCATCCAATCTAATTAATCATTTTTAGAGTTATTTATCGATTGGCATTGAATTATGAAAAGTCGTATCCCCGACTAAAATGACGAAGAAAAAAAAACATACACACGCACACACAAACAAGCAATTCAAAATGAGAATATATTATATATTCTCCATTCCCAATGGATATTCAATTTAAATTCTTAATTTCTTATGGTTTTTTTAAATAAACACTATAAATTAAGTCATATGGTAATTTTATATATTAAAAAAATGGTTTAATCAAATCTAATAAAATTCCAATGAAATATAATTTAAAAAAAAATAATTTTAAAATATGTATATACAATATATTACCTTCTCAATACACATTAAATTTAATTTTTTAATGTTGTTGATTTTGAAAGAAATATTACATGATTTCATAATTTTATTAGTAAAAGCTTAATTGAAAAATAATAAGGGCGTAAATGATATATAATTTAGCTTTTATACTATCATAAATTTTTAAATAATTTAAGAGACATATGATAGAGTTGATTTAAAATTTAAAAAGTTCTTTACTTGTTATGATCTTAGCTGTAAATAAAAAATATATAATATACATATTAAATTAAAACATATAAATGGGCTTTCAATTGGTTTAAGTAAAAGCAAAAAGAAAGTGTCTAAGAAATTTTGACTGAAAGTTTTCTGTTGAGTTATTTTTTCTTACTTTTTCTCTCCTAAATATTTATAAATTAATGCTATAAAATTTTATTTATTTATTTATTTACATACATGGAAAAAAATTTCATTTCATATTATTAATTTTTAATAATTAGATTATTATTTACGGTTAGTTCTTAAATGTGTTATACGTGTGGCTAGTCTAAATATCAACTTATTGAAAATTACATTTATTTTATTTGCGTATTTAGATTTAGATTACATTTAATTAGATTAGATATGACGATTTGATGCATATGTTGATGTGTGTATCGATAACTTATTGTCTCATTATGTAGTTGATTTGATTTATATGCGTATTTCCAATTACATCCAGACTGCAAGCAGGATGATCAGGTAGTTATAAACTCATATTATATAAGAATCATGATAAGATCTAACTTGATTATCTCTATACCCATTTTCTAGATTAAACCAAAGCTTAGTAAAATGATTTAACATGATTTATTTGAAACATGATATTGAATTCCGCACATACTAAGGTGATTTGAGACATTATATCGAATTCCCCACATATTACTTATTAGAGATTTGATTTTATTATTATTATTTTTTTAAAGCTCTTCTACACTAGATATACATTAGATATGAGCCATTGGTAAATTAAAAAATATATATATATATAATTTTTAGAATTGATTATAAATTAAGCGTGATTTACTAATACCTTAACTCAGAAAATGATAGATTTAGTTTTAATTGATATAAAAGTTATTTTAAAAATATTTTATTTAAAAAACAAAAAAACCTCCAAGGATTATGTATATGATGACGATGATGACGAAGAACTTGAGTGAAACCATCCTTTGTATTTTGAGATAACCTAAGTTTAATCGCCTGCTTATTACCTGTTTTTCAATTGAATCCTAAACTTTTTGTTATAAATTGGTTCTGTTCTATTAATAAAGTTTTTAGTCGAATCCTTCAATCAAAAAACAATGTCTATTTTATTTTTTTCTTCGTAGAAACCATTGATTTCTCAAAGAACACCACATCGTTTTACTAAATCAAACAGATACTTTAGACGGAACACATTAACCAATTTGGATAGGGAATCTAATTAAGAATTTATCATGCATTCCATAACCATACGAGGAAACAAATTCTTTGGGAATCTAATTGAAGATTAATGTATAGGAGACTATTCTTAACTCCTCCATTTCCCCACTCAATTCTGACCTTAGTTGGCGGACCTTAGACGGTCCCACCCCTTTTCCCATGGCCTGCTTTCCCAGGGTTAATTAGGTGGTCTTCTTCTTCTTCTTCTTCTTCTTCTTCTTCTTCTTTTTTTTTTTTTTTTTTTTTTTTTTTTTTTCCGAGAGCACCAAAGCAAAACCTTTACAGCATTTGCTTGTGAAAACACAGCTATGGCCTTGCAGCCTCCCGCCCCTCCGACCTATGAAACATTAAGTGACAAAAATACGCTTAAAAAGGCAATCGGTCGGTCATGGTATTCCTGCATTAATTAATGCTACATTAATCTCAAAAGTATTTGTTTCAAATTTTTTTATTTTTTTATTTATTTATTATTATTTTTTTTTACTTTTTGAATATAAATCTTGAAATTTTGTCTTATAAGAATTTATTTATTTGAATATACCAGTGTATGGTAAGAAGTGCGTTTTTAACGTTATTAAAAAAATAAATAAATAAATTCACATACAAAGTAGTCTAAAATACATCAGTGTCGAAATATTATTCATAGCATGACAGACAAAAATGGGGCCACTACAATCAGAGCAAAACCTAACCTGCATATATGTATATGCGGACAGAAATGCTCTCTCCCGTTTCTCTGGTACAAAATCTACGTCTGATCTATCTCAAAAGAGCACACAGAAAGGCCATTCACCAAACGCTGTAAATTTAGTGATGTGTTTGTGGGCTGAAAAAGCCTCGTCTCCATACTTGGAAAAAAAAAAAAAAAAAGAAGAAGAAGAAGAAGAAGAAGAAGTAGAAGAAACTTTGTAGAGGTTAATACCTCATCCCATATTTCTTTGAATGGGGTTAATTATTATCCTCAATGCCATGTATATAGGGTAATAGGCACATTTTTTTATCCAAACAAATATTAATAATTAACGAAAATAACTCTAGTACTTGAATTGTATTCTACTGACACACCCTATCCGAAAAAAAAAATAGTCCATTGAGCTACGAGCTATGTTGTCATCACTAATATATCTTAAGTAATTTCGGTTTAATCACCGAAATGTTTATGTTAGCATTTCTTATTTGCCTATGTACGTGTAGTAATATGCAATCTATATGTGTCAGTACGCACGCTAATTACGTTATTCCTTGCCTTTTATTTATTTTTATTTATTTATTTATTTATTTTTGCAGGACTGTGTTCTATGGCCAATACAAATGCACAGGACCTGGAGCTGACTTCACAGGGAGAGTGTCATGGTCAAGAGAACTCACTGATTCGGAAGCTAAGCCTTTTACTTCAATTACCTTCATTGATGGTTCTGAATGGATAAAAATCTAATAACCAATATTTTATGCCCATCCTGCTGTTAAACTTCTTTTGCGAAAGGTCGGTTTGGGCTCGACAAAATTTCCACAATAAACATTAATCAAAGCGATTTTGAGGAGAAATTCGAAGTTATTTTTTCCCAAATTCAAGTGCCCCTCCTCCCTCCCTCGATAATTATTATTTTAAAAAGTCCAGGTGCTATACTACCAAACTTTATTGAGATCTTATCTCTTAATGATTGTTAAAAGTATCATTTTTTTTTCCAAATCATAAAGTCAATTATTATTCCATAACTATAAATAAAATCATGAACTTCTTAAAAAAGTTTTGATTTGACTATTATACCTTAGGTGCAATATTAATATTATCATTGATAAGTCCTAAAAACTCCAACGCTAATCGGAGGGTATGTCACTTTTGATAGTTGATGATGGGGATGAAGATTATTTGTTCCTTGATGTTCGTAGCTGCATAGTGTACCTGAAATGGAACTCCTCTTGATGGATTAAAGGATCTACCGGTGGTAAAGTCAGTAATCAGAGAGAAGAATGACATTATTAGATTTTTAGAGTGTCTATATGTGAGTCAGAGAAAGAATGAATAGTACAATATTGTTAAGAGAGCATGATTAGGAACCCAAATCACTTAGTAGTTTGGGTTTAAATGAGGTTTCTGTCAAGTTGCATTGTAAAGATGGTAGAATGATGCATTCCAATGTTGTCAACATTATATCAAGTTGCATTGTAAAGATGGTAGAACAATGCATTCTCATGTTGTCAACATTCTCTAATGCTATGTTGAGAGCTTTTGTCCTTTCATGTGACTTATTGGTGGTTTGGAGATTACAATAATAATGCGGCTCTCAAAACGTGTCTATATTTCATGAGAGCTTTTTGCATCTCTCTGAAGTTTGTGAGTGTTTGTTTCCCAATTACAAATCAAGAGATGGTTTTAACAGTTTGCCCAACAAACCCACGGACGTAAGGAGTCTTTTGATCTTCATCCTAATGACATGTCCTTCTAGTGAGCCTCGCTTCGTGTCACGTTGTCCTTTTTTGGTCCATTGTTTTTCCTTGGTACATCAGTTACCCACCCTCCCCCCACACCAAGTCTTTAACATTTGTGATGATGGGGAATTGCTTTTTTTTAGATGGTTCTTTGCCTTGTTATGTGTCATCGATTTCCAATTAAACTAGTGATAGGATTGTCATTGATTTATTCTTTAGGAATCATGTCATTATTTTAAGGAAGCTCAATAGATTGCGTCAAGACAATGAGAGAAGGCTAACAGTTTTTGTCACTTTGAAATCCCCAAGTACTAGCTATCAAAATGTAACATCTCTCCTTATGAGGAACATGTTGAGACATGATGGCTGGGGGAAGTTGGGATACAAAAGGGCTATATAAATAAAAATTCTTCTCTTTTGCTTATTTTATCATTTTTGTAAGGAGTTGGAACAAGCTCAAACTCCTAACTTTTTTGTTTGTGGTCGTTGAATTTAGAACCCTTTAAAGGGCTACGAAATTCAAAATTTACTTGTAAAATTGATGGATAAAAAGAAAGTTTCAACCCTTTAGATTGAAACTAACAAGCAATTCTTGAAATGAACACAACCAAAATTTTCTATAGACCCATAACAAAGATTGATTGCATTTATTAAGAAAATCATATCGAATGACCTAAAATTTGTATTGAATATAGTTAAGAGATAAAAAAAGAAGAAGCTATTATCCAAATTTTAGATTAATCGGATAACTTTTGACCCCTCTCGCTCCTAAGTCGAATTTCTTTTCAAATTATTTCTTAAAATTGAATTTCTTTTTTCAATACACCGACAAGTAAAGCCAAGTTATGTTGATTGCCCAAGTTGTTAGAGTTCAACCCTATATAAGTTTAGAAAGATTGATAACCCTACTACATCTTTAGATTAGATTATGATCAAAGAACCCATCTTGGTTGGTCAACTCAAAGATGTAAACAACAAACCTTAAACATAAGGATTCGAGAGATTAGAGAGAAACTTCTCTAGTATTTTATTAATTGTCAAAGTAAAGAAGATATGTCTCTCTACAAGCATTAGACCCTTATTTATACTAATCTATAGGCCGGCCACACAAGACTTACTTGTACTTGTGAAATTTCGCTAACAAGAGATAAGGGTAAGACCAAAGAAAAACTCCGTCCATGTCCAATATGGACTATGAAACTCAAGTCTCACCTTTCTTCATGACTTTCTAATTCTATCCTTATCTAACTCAAATAAAGACTCTTACTCTACCGTACTCCATGTTATATTTAAATCTTAAAAAGCACTATTATGCTAACACAAAATATGTTAAGGATAATGTTAAGGATAATATTATTCTAGCAAAGCATAATTTGGCCCTTGATGAAAAAAAAACTCTTGATCTATTTGTGTGTTATCTTAAGGTCTCGCTTAAATATCTTGGACCACACTTCGAATCAAGCATCCCGAGTTGGAGAAAACTTGACCTCAAGTTTTTATCCTTAATTTTTTTTCATGAATTTGTAATTAACTTCATGGCCTATATAATCCATGTTATCTTGAAAATCTTTAGCCTAATTTCTTCTAAACACAATTTAAGTGTAAATGAATCTTGAACTTGAGAACCGAAGGATGTTGTAGAATCCCTCGAACAAATATAAAGATGGTTTTGAAGAGTCTATATCTAAGAATAACTTCAAGATGATTAGCATCATCTTTAAACATGTATTCATTAATAGTGTTTTTATTACATAGCGATGTCCGGCTTTTAAAATTAATGTTTGACGAGTAGCTAATAACACTTTCACTAATAGTTTGTTGTCTTTTTTCCTCTTATTAAGAAATGGAACAACATGTTGCAATCTTTCATTGCAATCTTTCTTAAAAACTATTATCAAACTTGTTTTAAACCGACACCAAATTCGTTTTAAATCCTTTCTACCGTACAAAAGACATGTTCCACCACCTCACTTATCAATCGCTAGTAGATATTTTATAGTAAAATAATAGCATAAATTTTGTATTCACATTCCATATAGCAAATAAAAAATGTTGTATGGATGTGAACATGGTGGTAGATTTTTTTAGCCGGCCACATGATGGCACAAAGCTACCACTCGCGAGCTTTGAGAAATCCTTCTAGAGAGAGATTATGGGTTCAATGTTGGAGGTATACAATTCATAGCGATCAAAAGCTTCAAAAATCATAAACTCGCCCTATCAATACATACACCGAGTGCTAGCATGGATGTTGTGTGTGAGGGAGAACAATAATAGCGTGATAAGAAAAACCGAATTGACAATCCTTTGCTTCATCTATGAAAAAATGAAGGTTGATTTCACGTATATTTTGGTAGATCGATTCTCGACGATCAAGAAGTCGACCGAGGGAGGAATTGTCATGGATTAGTTTATCACCCACATTGTTGAAAAAGTGAAGATTTTCATCGACATATCACCAACTTAACCCAAGCAAAAGGGTTGGAGTGGTTTACCCTTAAAAAATTAATAAAAATTGGTTTGCTAGAGAAGAAAAGAACAAGATATCTCATTTGACCAAGCAAAAGAAAAAGGAGGGAAGCCGAAGGTGATGATGCGAAAAGAGTGGAGTAGTTGGTGTCATGGTTGGATGACTTCCAATTTAATGTTAATATCCACTTCAACATATTGAATGAACAAATGTAGACAATGGACCAAAATGCAAATAGTTGATTTGAAGCACCGAACGAGCACATTCAAGCTAATACCATAGCCGGTTTTCAAGCAATCAATACCCGAACTTAGCCATCTCTACATTATCTTTACAACGCAGTTCCCACCACCGCCACTACCTCTATACTAATGGCGGCCATCTAGATTTGCTTTCTTATCCTTATCCTTATCTTTTATGATATTTTTAATTGGATAATTTATGCACGGATGGAGGACAATACATGATTCAAGTATGGAGGTGCGTTTAGCATTAAGGTTTTTATTGTTTTTTTTTATGTATTTTTATTTTGCACCCCTATCTTATATGAAAAAAATATGAAACAAATGCCATGTTTAGTAGGATGTTCTTCATGATTGATGTTTAATGGTTGAATTCAATGAAAATTGATGAGATTAATAAGAATGTTTGAGATATTATTGTTATAAAAGTCCATGCATGCTAGAGAGTCTTATGTGTCTTCATGATGGAACATAATTTAGGAAGAAATACTAACTTTGAAAGAAAAGAAAATCCTTTAGAAACTAGACTTAAGCACGAGTTTAAATAAATGAGATTTTCTAACATTTATTTGAGAAAGAAAAATGAAAAAGCATCCCATTAGAAAATTTAACCTAAGTAATTAAGAATTCTACTCCAATGATTTGAGTTGCTTAGTAACTAGGACTATTCATAAAAAATGTTTAGTTTTATGTCAAAAGGTGATTCAAATTATGAGTATACAAAGCACTCTAAGTTGATGACTTGCTAAGTAATCGGTTACCCTCACCACAAATGTTGATATTCGAGTAAAAGGCAAGTGGTCATTTAGGAAAAAAGCTATAAAGCCTTAGAAAAAAGAATTTGGGATGCTTAAAATGGAAAAACTTTAATTAAAGAAAATCTCTATTTATTAGCTTACTTTTAACGATGGAAAAAGGGTAAGAAGTTGAGTTGGTGTAGCATGCTTGAATTGTGCTTGGTTATGAAGATGCATAAGTTAATTTAGAGACATGTATTGATATGATAATGATATCTTAAACATGATTGAATTAACTATTAAATTTTATTCAATTCTAAATTGAGCATCAATGTTTGAAGAACAATCATATTAACATGACATTTATTTAAGCGATTTTGTGAGTTTATCATGTAAAAACCCTCATAAGGCATAACTCGTCAACTCGGAGGTCACCTAAGGGTTTAAATGCTTGTTGCATATGCTAAATGTAACCGTGATTTCTATGAAAGTGAGTTAGGTTTTATTTTATTTACTTTGCTCGAGGACTAGCAAAGTTTAAGTATGGGAGTATTTGATAAGTGCATAATTAACATGATTTTTATGCTCTATTACATTGAATTTTCTAGTACTTATTGTATTATATTATGTTATTTAAGAACAAGATAATGATTTTAAGTTTTGTAAGAAAAACGATGAATCGGAGTAAGAAAACCCAAAACCTAAAGAGGAAAGAAAGAAACTTATGGGTGATTGAACCTAGGCTTAGATGAGTCATACGACCATGTGAAATAGTAAAGAAAATAGCCACTAACCATATGACTTAAAGGAGGAAACTATATGGAGTCTCAAGCACAACAAGCCATACAGGTACAAGCATTCCACATGGCCGTATGGGTGATTGAACCTAGGCAAACTTAAGGAAAAAAGAGGACTCACTAAAATGAAGCCATCGGTGGCTTTCTACCTATATGGACATAGCTGCTAGTGGTTTCCAAAGCTCGTTTAGCTATTTTGTTGCTCATTAAAACAAATTCATTAGTGGCTTTCCACTCATGTAGATGAAGCTATTAATGGCTTCCAAACCCATTTAGTTATTCATGGAAAAGAAGCCATTGGTGACTTTCCATATATGTGGACAAAGCTATTAGTCATTAAAACTTGCTTACTTATTTTGTTATTTATTAAAACGAAGCTATTGGTGTCTTTCCACTTATATGGATGAAGCCACTAGTGGTTTTTAAAAATGTTTACTTGTTTTGCTCTTTGTTAAAATGAAAACTTTAATGGCTTTCTACTTATGTTGACAAAGCCGCCAATGGCATTCAAATATATTTAAATGACTTGTTATTATGTGAATTGAACCTATTGATGGCTTTCAAATTATATGGATGAAGTTGTTGGTAGCTTCCTAAATTCATGAACTAAAGTTATTTGTGACTTTCCACTTATATGAGCAAAGTATATATTACTTCCTATTCATGTTAATATGGGCTTTAAATTCTTAAAGGCTCACTTATTTGTCAATACGAGTTTATAATCGTTATGAATTAGCCAAAATTCTAATTTCTATGTATCTTTAGAGTATGGACATAGGTCTTTTAATTGGCTAACCCTAAACTACTCAAACATTTCATTCCAATAAAATAAATTCACTTATATAGATAAATAACCATTATAGAGTAAAACCAAACCTTGATTTTTTCATTCATACAATGCAACCTACCATAAGTAGGATGAGATGATAGTGATGTTTACTTCCTTATACATAACCAATCTTTTACCTAGATATCTATGCGTACTAATTTTGTTTTAGAGTTTCCTAGTTCTTTCTAATAGCTAATGGCGAATCCAATCATTTATGGGCCTTATTCGACAATAGGTAAAGTGAACAAACTAGTTGATGAGGAGGAGGTCGTTGAGTGTCTTAAGATCATGAAGAATAGTGACCAAAGTATCGTAGATCAACTAAAGAAACATCTCGCTAGAATTTCCTTGATTTCACTTATCTTGAGCTTGAAGCCACATCGAAGGGCATAACAAATAGTATTGAACGAGTCATTTCTTCTACAAGACATAACTTCTTATTCTAAGAAGCACTTAGTGGGGAGGCTCCAAGCCACTAATTATCCGGACTTTATAAAAGATAAACTCGGGTCCAAAAGGTATTAGTCATAACAAACACTTTATTTCATAATCAAATACAAGGATCATATGATTGATAAGGTCCTAATTAACAATGACTCGCTCTTAATATCTTACCTAGAAATATCTTAGATTTCTTGCCCATTGATGCATCATACATATGTTCAAATAACATAATGGCTAGATCTTATGATGGTTTTCCTAAATAGTTGATAGGAGATATTGATATCAACTAGGATATTAGGCCAAATTAGTTTCGGATCACTCTATAAGTCATCCACATCTAATCTTCCTATAGTATGTTTTTGGTCTAACCCTAGATCCACTCAACAGGACTCGTCACTTCCTCATTACACCAAAGACTCAAGTATGTGAAAAATGGCAAATTGATTACAATTGTTATTAAGAAAGATTTGTCTATGGTGAAGAATGTGTTGATGCCTTACATAGCGAAGCATAAAAAAGCTATGATGGAGACCTACATGCTTTTGAAATAGTGAATACCGAGTGGGTGATCAAGAATGTAGTGTTGAGGAAGCATGAGGTGTTTCGGATTATAAAAATAGAAGCCAAGTACATGTTGAGGGATGGGTTTATCTTGCATCGTGATATGAGTCAGTAGAGTGCCAAGAGGGATAAATAGCATGAAATTGGGAAAAGTTGACCAACAATTTAGGTTGTGAATTAAAACTAATAGGAAGGACTATTTAAAGGTATGTTAGTCCATGATATGATGCATAACAAAATAGACATGTATATAGATAACATGATCGCTAAATCCAAACCCAAAGATGATCACACTCAAGCTCCGAGAAAGTTGTTTGAATGACTAAAGAAGTACTAGTTGAAGTTCAATCTAGCAAAATGTACATTTAGGGTCAACTTAAGAAAATTACTAGGATTTGTTGTAAGTAAGAAAGGTATTAAAGTGGATATTGATAAGCTTAAAGCCATCCAAGTAGTGTCATCGTCTAGTAGTGAAAAAGAGATCAAAAAATTTTTAGGTCGTTTGAATTATATAATTGGTTCATTTCATAGCTTACCGTCACCTATGAACCTATTTTTTTTACTCCCGCCAAAATTTTTTTTACAAAATCAAACAATATTTGCAAAACCCTCCACTTTTAGTCCTACAAGTGTCAAGTCGACCTTTGAGTTTATATGTGATAGTTACAAAAGCAACCATGGGATGTGTCTTAGGTTAGCACGACGATCCTAAAAGAAAAGAATAGGCCATCTACTATTTGAGTAAAAAATTCATGAATTAGGAGTCTTGTTATCGCACACTAGAGAAGTTGTGTTATAGTCTAGTATGGAGTGCTAGGTAGCTCAAATAGTACACGATGTATTATACTACTTAGTTAGTCTTAAAAATGAACCCTCTTAAATACATCTTTGAAAAGCTATATTTGTCAAGGAAAATCGCACAACGACAAGTGCTACTAGTTGAGTATAACAATGTTTACTTAATAAGAAAATCGATGAAAGAAAGAGTTATTGTTAATAACCCGGTGGAAAATGTTGTTGTTGATTATGAACCTCCGATTGTTGATTTTTCCGATGAAGATATCATGACATTTGATTAGGGGTAATTGATTCTAAATGACATATAGTGGACCATGTATTTTGATGGAGCTATAAATATCTCAAGCAATGGTGTGGGAGTAGTCATAATTTCCCTAAATGGTAAATAGTATCCTATAGCCATCGGATTTTAATTTGAATGCACCAATAATGTGGCTAAATATAAAGCTTGTATCTACTATTTAAAAGCTACTTAAGAAAGAGGAATTAAAAAGCTTGAGTTATATGGAGATTCAATGTTGATAATATATCAAGTCAAAGTTGAGTGGCAAACCAAAGATGAAAAATTGAAGCCTTATCAAACAATCATAACTAAGTTGGCTAAGGATTTTGATAAAATTGAATTCACACACTTAGGAAGAGGCAAGAATCAATTTATCGATGATCTAGCAACATTAGCTTCTATGACTCAACTCGACTCGCAGAGTAAGAATACAACCTATTTGTATTAAAACCAAAAACTCACGAAACTAATATTATATAATAGAAGATGAAGAGGACTAGTATCATGATATCAAGAATCAAGAATATCCTTCGAGTGCTTCAAAGGTATATCGGAAAACTTTAAGAATGATGGCTACGGATTTCTACCTAGATGGGGAGGTGTTATACAAGAAGATTTTTTTATGGAATATTACTCAAATGTATGAAAGTGATAGAAGATTGAAAAGTAATTAAGAAAGTTCATAATGGGATATATGCAACATATGCTAATAGGCACACAATGTCTAAATAGATATAATAGTGTGGGTACTTCGAGTTACTATGGAAAGAGATTGCATAAAGTATGTTCTCGGATATCACAAATATTAGGTTTATGGGGACAAGATCATGCACCTTCCATAATACTATATAATAAGGTGCCTCTTTGGCCATTCACTATGTGGGGTTTAGATATCATTGGGTCATCAATCCAAAAACAAACAAGGGACACCAATTTATCCTCTTTGGCCATTCCTAGTTGTAATTAATAAGTTTACTAACTCGGGTGAAAGCTCGTTCGTATACTCATGTCACTCAAAAGGTCATCTAGTAATTTATAAAAAATAATTTGTTTACCAAGTATGGTCTACCAAAAACGTTGATCACCAATAATGCTCAAAATTTTTATGAAAAGATGACAATAGAGATATGTAGATAATGGAAGATAAAACATCTAAACTCATCACCATACAAGTCCAATATGAATGGCATAGTTGAAGTGACAAATAAAAATATATAAAAAAATCATACAAAAATTGGTAGTTAGTTATAGAGATTGACATGAGATGCTCTCATATGCTTGACATGTTTGCCACACAACTATAAGAACATCTATTGGTGCAATCCCATACTTTTTGGTTTATAAGATAAAGGTGGTGATGCCTTTAGAGGTGAAAATTCCTTCCCTAAGAGTGCTTATGGAGACCCAATTAGAAGAGGCTAAATGGGCTAAGATCAAGTATGAGTAGTTGAATATAATCAACGAGAAAAGATTGGCTACAATCACCATGCATAAATGTATAAAAAAAGGATGGCTAAGGCATATGATAAAAATGTGTGACCAAGAGCATTTTAAAAAGGAGATTTGGTACTAAAAAAGATTTTACTAATACCAAGAGAGGACAGAAGCAAATGGTCGACAAACTATGAAAACTCTTATATGATTGAGAAAGTATTCTTAGAAGGGGTACTTTTTTTAGCGAATATAGATGGGGATAGTATAGCTAAACTTGTAAACTCTAATGTAATGAAGAAGTATTATGCTTGAAATATGTTACTTCCTTCTCCATAAAATAAAAGATGAAATTCAAGTCAAACATGTTCATTGTATTCCTTTTCTACTATGTCTCCTTTGTTTGATTAACAACCATATCTTACCCCCCAACATTATATGATCTCAAATAATATTATTTATAAATTATTATGCAAAACATATAAGATATCATTGTAGCTCATTATTGAAGAAATAGCATGTAGGCTTATCTCCATAAAAAAATCAACTCTAAGTTTCGATGAACTTGGAAAAAAATTTGGCTTCATGGCTTTTTTGGAAAAAATTAAGATTTTCACATCTACTTGAGTTTACTTTTGATTAAGAATTTACAAGATACTAGTTTGATGATAATACTCATCATTTTATCCTACTAGACTTTAAGCAAATAAAATGGCGAGTCGAGTTAAAAGAACAAATATATCTCGTCAAAGCTCGAATGCTCGTCATGTAAATTCAAGATGTGATCATTTCATAAAAGCCCAAAAGATAAGCAAAAATTTTTCGTTGACCTATCCATCCTTTCCTAATAGGATGCCTTGCTAGTGCCTCTCACAAAAGTGTGTAATGCGTGCCCAAATTATAGGTTCTATCCAAAAATTATTCGATACATTCCTAGTTCGAGCAAAGCTTACTAGAGAAAGTCGAACTTATCAAACCATGTAGTTTGATGATGGAGTGAGGAAAGACCATTCTTGAATTTTAACCTCTCTTGAAAAGAAATCTATCCCTTGAAGTTCAATTTTGAGCCTTCTAGTTTTATTCATAGTAACCTAAACAAAGATCACCTCTCACACTAGAGGCAAATTTCAAAAAAAAAAAAATATATGTTGTTGAAGCATCACTAAGGTAGCCCGATTAATACTAACAAACTATGCCATTAGACAACCTACTTTTCAATAAAAAAATCAAGATCAAAATAGAAGTCTAAAAGAAAATAAAACAAAAGAAAAATGGACCAAGACTCTCGGGATTGGTCCTAAAACCAAAAACATAAAAAAAAAAAAAAAAGAATAGAACTCAAAACACTATTTAAGCCTAAAAGTTCATGGATCTAGTAGATCATTTAAAAATAATGTCTTCAAAACAATGAAGTGATCTCATGTCAAAATAACCTCAAACACTATTTGAGCCTTAAGTATCTTTTCTTCAAGAAAATATGCCACATCCTACACCACGTACTTATAAAAGTCTTTTCTAACTAAAGGCAAACTACTAGATTGATAGGTCATAATCTTCAAATAATCCAAAGGAATCCTATTAGAAAGGATAGTTAAGATCAAACACATATTTTACATATTTATGAGTGCTACCAAAGGCAACAATAACTAGGGCAAGAAACCCTCTCACGAATTCTAAGGCAAGGATATCCTAAAGGAAAACACCAATAACCCATCTCATCACGGGATCTTGAACTTATAAAAATTTTCGGAGACAACCGAGATGCAATTGGAAATCTAGGGACATATGGGAGACATTAGGTATTATATAAGAGCAAATGGGTATGTTTATCCAAATTTGGATAAACAAATTCATTTGTTCTTTTATAATATCTAATGTCTCTCATATATCCTTAAGTTTCTAATTACATCCTATTTGTTTTTAAATATGTTTGAAATGTTTAATTTGTTATTCCAACCTAATCTTCTAATCAAATAGTTTTTTTAAATGAAATTCCCTTGAATGAAAAGCAAAGAAAAAAAAATAAAGGCTTCAAAAATCGAACATCTAGGCATGTGACTTTAAGTATTTTTTTTTCTTTTTTTTCAATTTTTTTTCTTTTTGCATTTTATGATTGATATTTCAATAAAAAAAATATATGATTGAAATGATAGATTGAATATTTCAAAAAATTCTAAGGACAAATGAGATACAATTGGAAATCTAGGAATAGATGGGAGACTTTAGGTATTGTATAGGGATAAATGGGTATGTTTACCCAATTTAAGGATAAATACACCCATTTTTCCTAATATAATACCTAATGTCTCCCATCATTTCTTAAATTTCCAATTGCATCTCTCATCTATCCCCGAATGATTTTGTAATGTTTGATATGTCCTTCCAATCAAATTTTTCTATAATAATTTTTTGATCGAAATGCCCCTAATTAAAATGAAAATAAATAAATAAATAAATAACTTCAAAAATAGAACATCTAAATCATGTCAATTTAAGCTTTTTTTTTTTAATTTCTTTTTCCATTTTAGTAAGGGGTATTTTAGTTTAAAAAAATATGGTCAATAGATTTGATTGCAAGAATAGACTAAACATTTTAAAAAATTTCAAGAACAAATGAGAGGGAATTGAACATATGAAAGACATTAGGTATTATATAAGAACAAATGAGGATATTTACCCAAATTAAGGGTTAACATACCCATTTATCATTATATAATACCTAATTTTTCTTATCTATCTCTAAGTTTTTAATTGCATCCCATTTATTCCTGAATGTATTCAAAATGTTTAATATGTCCTTCGAGCCTAATTTTTTAGCCAAAATTTGTTTACTGAAATGCCCATGATTGAAATGCTAAAAAAAAATTAAAGATTTCAAAAATAAAAAATTTAGATCATGTGACTTTAAGTGTTTTTTCTTTTCACTTTTTAGTAAAGGGTATTTCAGTAAAAAAAATTTATGGTTGAAAAAATTGATTGGAAGGACAAATTGACTATTTCAAAAGTTTTTGAGAACATATGTAATGCAATTGAAAATCTAGAGACGGATGAGAGATATTAAAGGTTTTATATAAAGACAAATGTGTATGTTTACCCAAATTACATACTCATTTGTCCTTATATAATATCTAATCTCTCTCATCTCGTCGTATGTTTCTAAATGCATCCTATTTTTTCTCAAAAGTGATTGAAATATTTAATCTGTCATTCATGCCTAATTTTCCAACAAAATAAAAATAATAATAGAAATTCCCCTAATTGAAATGTAATAAATAAATAAATACTTCAAAAAATAGAACATCTAGCTCATGCAATTTTTTTTTATTTTTTTTATTTTTTTTTGAATTTTAGTACAAGGCATTTCAAAAAAAAAAATTATGGTTGAAAATTTTGATTAGAAGGATAGATTGAATATTTCAAAAAAATTAAAAATGAATGAGATACAATTAGAAATCTAGAAAAAGATGGAAGACATTAGGTGTTATATAAGGACAATAAGGGTAAACATACCCATTTATCCTTATATAATACCTAATGTGTAACACCCACGAAAATTCTGAACCATAAAATGACAAGTTGTAGAATATTTATCTCTTTACATATATCATTCTCATTACACCATGAGAAACTGATGCTTGAAATGTGTGATTTATGTTAAATTAAATTTATTGTGCTTGAGATCAATGGTTTAACTATTAAAGAAATCAAATATGCAAAATTAGTGTTTAAAGGACTAAATTATGTCCGAAATTTTAGGTGATTTATTGAAGGACTTTAGAGTGATTTTTGGATAAAACTTAAAGTATAAACGTTGTTCTTCTAAGTGTCTAATAGCTCTCTATAAACTTTAATGATTTTTAGATAAATATAGATGGAGTTATGATCGTTTTAGTACAAGTTGGTCTTGAGGCATTATTGTTGAAAAATTTTAAGGAAAGGAATTTTTGATTTGAGAGGGAGAATTTTGGAAAATTTATAAAGAAAAGGTGTTTTGTTACCTAAAATAAACTAGTTTAAGAATTTAGTTAGCTTAAGCATTAGTTAGGACACCTAGCACTTTAATTAAATGATTGGAAGCCAACTCATCACCTTTGACTTCCAAAAAACACCAGCTTGCCTTTCACACTCTTCCTTTGCTTTATACTTGGCTAAGTTGATTTTTGGACATGTGGCATACTAAATAAGGATGGAAAATGGAGTATATATAAGGGAGAAGAGGAAACTTAGTCAGTTTTGTTTAGAAAATTGGTAGCTCATCTAAAAGAGAGAAAAACGTGATTGAGAGGAAGAGAAATAAGGCAAAGAAAGAAAGAAGAAAAGGAAAGGAAAATCTAAGGAAAATTTCTACTCAAATCCATCTAAGTAAGTGGGTTACCTTTTCTTGTTTATATCATTTATTTCATCTTTATACCATTGATTTAATCTTTATACGACTTGGTTAAACTTGTTGCAAATAGTTATGTTACTTGGCTTGTGATGTGTTGTTGTTATTAATGGTGTTAATTGGCTTGCCTTGTAATTCTATGGATATGGTTGGATGTAGTGATTGATTGTGTTGGTTGCTTTCCAAACCTTAGTCATGCCTTGTATATAATTTAATTCATGTTTAGGGATGAGAATGATGGAATTTGAGCTGACCAAAACATGGTGAGTGAATTTGGGGTTGATATGGACTTAGATAACGGAAAGTAGGAAGGAAAGACAAATGAAACTTTAGGGTTTTCGTGAATAAAATTTCAGGCGGAAAGTTACACGGCCTCCCATACGGGTGTGTCCTTGCCCGTGTAATGTCAAAATGTATTTTTCTTAAAGACAGAGAGTTACACGACCTCCCACACGGGCGTTTCCTCGTCCGTGTAATGAAGAAATATGTTTTTTGAAGTCAGAGAGTTACACGGCCTCTCACGTGGGTGTGTCCTTGCCCGTGTAATGACAAAATATGTTTTTCTTAGAGGCAGAGAGTTACACGACCTCTCACACGGGCGTGCCCTTGCCCATGTAATGAATAAATTGTTTTTCTTTGAGGCAGAGAGTTACACGAACTCCCACACGGGCGTGCCTTTACCCGTGTAATGAAGAAATGCATTTTTCTTTAAGTTAGAGAGTTACACGACCTTTCACACGAGTGTGTCCCTACCCGTGTAATTCATTGGTCACTTAAAAGTCACTCTTTTTGTTCCATACTTGTTCGCTTTCCATTCCTTTTACCAAGATAATGTAATAAATGATTAATTAGGCTCAAATAGATAGAAAATGAAGGTATAAAAGTATACCTTAACATATTTGAAATTTGATGTAAATACGGATAATTATGTAATTTAAGAATACAATGACTTAATGATTTAAGTTACTATAGAAAAGAAAAGGAAAGTATTTGCACACATACTTAGACCCATGACTCAACCAATACCATATGTTGGTATTTCATTCTAACGAGAGGAACATGATGATAAGGGTATGAGTATACCCAAAACCCTGTATGGGTTAGATTATGAAATCCTATGTGGATTGGAGGAATGAAAGTGAAGGTATAGCATCCATGATTGATTGAATGTAATAAATGAGCATCATGTGCATCATATGGATTCGGAGGTGGATTGAAATAAGGAAAATGATTAAATTGAGATAGATGAAGTTTGGTAACCGAACCGAATTAAATGTGCATGATTACTATGGATAATTCCGCCACCAAGGCTACGACGAGGGATAATCTCGTTGCTAGCAGTAGGTGATTGCTGAACAACATTGGCAACCTTACCTAAAATGATGAACAACATTGGCAACCCTATCTAGAATGATAGTCTATTGTGAGGCGACTTTACCTAGTATAATGATTAATTATAATGCGATATTGCCAAAAATAATAGTTTATTAGGAGGCAACCTTACCTAAAATGATGATTTATTATAAGGCAACCTTGTCTAAAGTGATGGTTTATTGTAAGGTGACTTCACCTAAAATAATGATCTATTGTTAGGCTCGAATGATGATGATTGCTAAGTAGTCATGCCTAAAATGATGATTCCAAAAAAAAATAAGTTCCCTCACAATCTTGTGAGTTTTGAATTTATTGGATTTTATGATGATATTCTTGAAATATCTCAATGAGATTGATTATAATTGTTAGTTTTTTATATGTGAAGAACATAGATCGTCCAATCTTTTTGGAACTCAACTCTCCCTTTGGTGTTTCATTCTTGGCCATCTAAACTTCACCCCTAAACCATATCATATAGTACTTATAGAAATTTCCTTGCGTCCTAGGCCTTGATCACTCGTTTCCTATAACCTTAGTTTTTTTTTTACTTTTTCTCATCCTAATGAGGTAGATTGGACTTTTGTAAATCTTTGAAGGTGATAGCCATCCATATATTATGATCTACCCCTAGTTTGATTATTTCTAACTATTTTGATTACTTATCAAATTTTTGTTGAGTCATTATCCTCTATTAGGATTTCCCTTTGCCTTTGGCCTAATGGCTTTGATCTGTGTGATTAATGATCAAAAGCTTACTCGTTTAGGCCTTCATTCCTCTAGTTAGCATGATGATGTCATTGTTTGACAAATTGTTAAACGTGATTAAAGTTATTAGGTCTTTGGCCTTACCCTCAAGTGTTCTAAATTTTACTGATTATCATTTATATTGGTTGAACCCATTCTCTTTAGTTCTATTTTCACTAATCCGAATCGAAGGGTAGAGGAGTTTTTAAAACTTTAGCTAGGCTCTTCGAACCAGATTCTATTAAATCTTCTACCGTAATTTGCTAATCTCGATGAAAGAGTAGGTAACTATATAAGGTAGCTTTCCTCGCTTTGTCTTCTCTATGATTTACGAGTACTTACTCGTGCATAGAATCAAACAAGAGGAGGTTATCTGATGGGACGTCGGCCTTTGCTAAGGACTTTGCCGAGTTAGGTTCTTTTAAGAAAGAAATTTCCAAGTAAGATGCTGACTTTGTCTAACCCTCTCTTCTAGTAGCCGAGCGCTTCCCCTAATTCTAGTTAGTGACTTCGTTACCTTTACAAAAGATCAAGAGTCAGGTTAGGGGCTACCTTATTAAGCCATGCTCCTACTAAACCACCAAGATGGGAGAATCCGTATCCGATCCTTCCTAGTAGGAGACAGAGTCATAAAAGGAGTGACTTCTATGCTGGAACGTTGGGACGTTACCCATAGAGCCTCCGATAAGACCTCATGCCGGACCCTTGGGTTGTCGGTAAAAATCTTATCTATTATGGTTTTAAGAACCTTATTATATGACTCGGCCTGACCATTACTTGAGCATAGTAAGGTGTTGAATGAATGATCTCAAAACCATAAATCAAGGTAAATTCCTTTACTTGTTATCTTATGAAAACTAAACTCTAGTCAATAGTCTGTGAGATGCCGAATCTATGGATGATATTCTCTTTTAGGACCTTAATGACTATTTCCTGAGTCACATTCTTCAAGGATATGGCTTCCGCTCACTTGGTCAAAAAATCCGTTGCAACAAGTATGAACGTATGTTGCTTGCTTGATGGTGGATATATCTTACCAATCAGATCCACTGCCCATACACGAAATGGCCATGGTTTGACTATAGGATGCAATTTCTCAGCTTTGTATGGATATGGATCCATTTCAACTAGTTCAAATAGAGTTATTCGAGCCTTTGAAAGCTATCCAATCGGTCCTTGCTTCTTATCGCTCCATGGGTCCTTCAAATTCGGGCAAGATCCAACTTGAAATTGAGCTATAAGGCCTCTAAAAATCTCACTACCTTCACTCGCACGCCTCACTGTACCCTAGGGAGAAGGGAGCTTACTCCGCTTAGAGAGTAGAGTAGGGGCCTAGCGGTAAGGAAAGAGTGAACATGAGGCTATCTCCGATCTAGAAAGGACTTTCTTGATTCGCATCTTCGGATAAAGCAGGCAAAAGTCATTCCTCTCGAGCTGAGGGTTGCGAACGTATAAAAGGGGTTAAGGAGAGCTCATTAGCCTAACGACCAAATTCCGTCTATAGACCGGAGGAAAGCCGATGACTTCATTAGTTTGACATCGGTCACAAAGTAAGAAAAGAAAGAAGCAAGTGTAGTGACCTTACTTTCGATCTTAGCTCTTTTCAGCTTTGATGGCCAATGTTCTTGCTTTAGTTGAATCAGCCTATAGTTCGAGAGAGAGTATGATAGTCTTTCTTATCTCAATTCGGTTCTTTCTTCGAGCAACATGGGTCTTTTGGGTCCGTTTCCGATCAAGATAGAACAATTAGAGACCAAGACCGAGCTTTCAGTGAGAACTTCCCGAGAGTCGCTGGTATGGCAGCTTTGTGGAGGGGAGCAATGGCAGAGATTCCGCCTAAGGCTAATTAGCCTTGTTTTGGTGTCTATATTATGTTTTTCATAAAGATTATGTGAACGAATAGCAAGGTAAAAGAGGTTATTGGATCATGAGATGTCCCCAAGTATTAGTTGATATCTTACATTTGTTGCTCTCTTGGCATAACCACTTGTTTGTGCTCAAATTTCATTTTTTGATGCTTGCATCATAATTTACAAATTGTTCTTAAAATTTTAGTCATATTTTAAGAAAAATCATTGAATAGACATTTGATCTCCATGGATTAACTTATGAACTTGAATAATTCTCTTGAATGCAATTCAAATCATTTAAAAGCAATACGTACATGTTCCAATGAAAGTATTTTTATTCATGAACATGTTCAAGTTAATTCAACAAGAGTCAAAACATGACATTCAAATGCTATAATGCAATTTCTATAAGAGAGTTATTAAGCTTAAGCAACTAAAATGTGCTTGGATCTTGCAAGATTTGTATATAAAAAGTTTTTTTTTATGCGATTGAAAGTGATTTGTCATATGATAAGTCTATTTCAAATGAATGAAAAAGGCTTGATTAGAAAATATTTTGAAATATTAGGTTCTGAAGGATAGTCTAACCCAACAATATCTCAATTTCACTTTTTCTTGCTTCCAAGTTAGTCAATGAAAACTCATGGTTTGATGTCATAAAGAGTGATAAATAGCATACCAACTAGTAATTTTTTTTCATCATTATTCCTTTTCCTTCGAGATTAAAATTCATTAGCATATGTAAATTATCCTTAATAAGAAAAGCTTATAGAAGCACATAATGTAGGATATGTATTGAGCTTATGCAAAAACTAGATACATGAAGGCTCAAAAGATGTTTAAACGTTTTATGATGTAAGATCACTTTGTATTCTATAGCTTTTTAATCAATACCGTTTGGACTTTTTCACTTCAGCAGTTGGTTAGGCTTTTATGTCATCTTGATGTCCATGAGAAATTTTTTCTTTTTAGGCTTACCATAATGAATTTGTCTTTCCGATTATTGACTTTGTTTCTTATGTTTAACTCTCATCATTTGTTTGTCTAAATTTTGACTCCCATCTTCACTAATAATTTTTCACTAGGGATTTTTTCCTAGCAATTCTATTAGGTCCAAAATGTCCACTACAAGTATATGCATGATAAAATGTTAAGATCGACTCAAATTTATTCTTAGGCATATATCTCCTAATTACTTGGTCAGCACACCATTTCCATATGTAAGGATCATCCCATAAATAATATTATCATCATTTTTTATTTTATCTCTATGAGTCGTATTGAGACTAGTTAGTATTTCATGTTTTACCAAATAGTTCGTAATATCGGCATACCATGGATGCTTACCTTGAAGTGTCATGAGTTTTTCATCCGGGAATAAGTCACGAAGAGGTTTTGCATCATCTTCCTTCACCACTCAACTCATATGATCAAGCAATCGAATTCTCTACTCCTTTCTTATCTTTGATCTATAAGTCCAATTCTTAGAGTAAGAGGATCCACTTGATCAACCTTGGTTTGGCTTTTTTTTAGACAAAAGATATCTCAACGCTACATGGTTAGAATAAATAAAATAATCTTTAACCCAAGTAAATAATATCTAAATTTATCAAAAGCAAACACAATGGCAAAAAATTCTTTTTTTGTGGTGGAATAATTACATTGTGTAAGGTCGAAGGTACGAGAAGCATAGTAAATGGTGTGTACCATCTTTCCAATCCTTTTCCCTAAGACAGACCCTAACAATGAAGTTACTTGCATTACACACGATCTTAAAGGATTGGCTCCAATTATGAGGTTGAATGATGGATGTTGATGTTAGCTTTTCTTTTAACTTGTCAAAAGCTTCATTGCACCCTTTATTGAATTTGAATGGTATATCTTTTGTAACGATTGACATAGGAGCAAGGAAATTTTTTAGAAGTCTTTGATGAATCTCTTGTAAAAGCTTACGTGACTAAGAAACAAACAAATCTCCCTCACACTTGAGGGGTAAGGCAAGTTCTATATAATATCTATCTTAGCTTTATCAACTTCAATTCCTTTGGAGGAAATGACATCTTCTAAAACTATCCCTTGTTCCATCATAAATTGATATTTTTCAAAGTTGAGAACATGTTAGTTTCTATGCATCATTTAAGCATACAAGTACAGATTATCTAGATATGCATTAAATGAATCTTTTATGTATAGTGAAATCATCCATAAATACTTATATGTTATTCTTAATGTATTCCGAGAAAATACTTATCATACACCTTTGAAATATGATCGAGGCATTGTAGAGTTTAAAAGGCATTTACCTATATGCAAAGGTGTCGAAAGGGCAAGTGAATGTTATCTTCCGTTGCTCTTCAAAAACTAGCACAATTTGATTGTATTTAGAATAACTATCAAGAAAACAATAGTGTGATTTACCTACCAATCATTCTAGCTTTAACAATGGAGGGAAGGGGAAGTGATCCTTACATGTCGTGGCTTTCAACTTTCGTAATCCATGCAAACACGTCACTCATTTTCAACTCTAGTGAGAATCAGTTCATTAATTTATTTTTCAACCACTATGATTCATGTCTTCTCTAGGCCCACTTAAACTGGACTCACCCATTTGCTATCCAAGATTGGATAGATCACACCAATATCTAGTAGTTTTAAAATTTCTTTCTTTACTACTTCCATCATCGAAGGGGTTCAATCCTTTAAGCTTCTCTTATCAGTTTGAAACCCTCATCTAGAAGTATTATGTGCATACATATAGAAGGATAATACCTTTGATATCCATTACGGTCCACCCTATAACGTTTTTGTGCTCCCCGAGCTCTTGAATGATTTTCTCTTCTTACATGGTGGTTAGGTTTCTTGCTATGATTACCGAAAGTTTTTTCCCTCTTTCAAGAAAGCATACTTTAGGTGTACTCGATAATGGTTTGAGTTCAATGATTAATGTCCGGATAACAAAAGATAGCAATTTTAAGTGGGAAAAGGGTAAGTCAATTTTAACAACATCATACTTGTTGACAAGTGAAGGTAAGGAATCTAGAGCCATCATCGTTTCTTATGTCTCATTATCAAAAGTAAAGTTTAAAGTATATAAAATATTTTGTTCTAAACTCAACTTATCTTCATTCTTGAGATCAAACATGTCTTATGACCACCACTTAAGAATATCAACAGAAAGTACCAAGTTAAGATCATTATGGTACCTCAATGCTTTAAAAATATTGAAGCAAATTATTTCACCATCGAACTCTATTATTAGAGTTCCTTCATGCACATCTATTTTTGTCCTTACTATTTTCAAAAAAGGTCTAACCAATAGCAAGGGTGTGGAAGTTGATGAATTTCCACCCCTCATTCTCAAAACATAGAAGTCCTTTGAAAATACTAACATGTTAACTCGCACTAAGATATCATCAACTACCCCTTCGAGTGTAGGAAATAGATCTATCCGGTAGTTGAATTCACACTAGTTTCTTTTAGAGACCTTAATTTCAAAATCACGTAAGTGGAGCATGGCATAATATTAATTAAGGCTCCTAACTCTAACATAGCTTTTTTAAATCTAGTGTTACCTATCACACAAGAAATGATGAATGTACCTGGATCTTTGCACTTTGAGGGGAGCTTTCTTTGAATGATTGCTAACATGTTTTTCCCTACACTTACCTTTTCGTTCTCTATCGAGTTTCCTTTTGGAAGTGCATAATTCCTTCAAGAATTTTGCATAACTAGGAACTTGCTTGATCGCATCAATGAGAGGTATGTTCACCTTAACTTTTCTAAAAATCTTTAATATTTTTTTATATTTATCATCTTTCTTTGGTTTGTTAAATCTATTTGAAAAGGAAGGTAAAGGGTTAGTTAAATCTTTATTCATGAGAGATTAAGAGTTTACCTTGGGATCAGTCAAAGGCATTTTAAGTTTTGTTTCTACTTCTCTTTAATCTTTGACTAGAGGGGCCTTACATTGTGCCTCTAACTCTTTCCCACTATACAATGTCAAAACATTTTCCTTTTCTTGTTGGTTTACATCCGTAAAGGGCTAGAGTGTACTTGAATTTTAGGTTTTCAATCCACCTCCCATGGTAGTGAGTTGACTCATTTGAGTTTCTAACTTCCGAATACTACTCATTTTTTACTATTGGAATTGAAAGGTGTTAGTCCGAAACTATACGAGTATTCCGAATTAGTACCTTCATCATGTCTTTCAAGGATGAGTTAAAACCCGAAATAGGAGCTTATTGCTATTGGAATGGTAGTTGATAAGGCCTTTGATGTATACCACATGGATTATTATAGAAAGGACTATCTCTTCATCCAAAATGGACATTATTTCTTCTTTGTTATGACCACCCTACTAATTCACTTACGAGCATTAACTTGTTTAGTACGACCATCTTGTAAGGTGGGACATACATCCATAGTGTGCCCTATTGCTCGAACAAATCTCTTATACTCTCACTTGTTGTACACTATTTATTGCCATTTATTTTTCCAAAAAATGCTAATTTTGGCATTTGTTACTCAAGTATGGAGATGCAATTGTCCTCTACTTTCCGATGAGGTGAGTGATCAATTTGAGCACTCGAATTATTGGGAATTGATAACCATATTGGTAATCAAGATTCTTGCTTCTTCCGGTATTTTATCTATCAAAACAGACTCCTTTAACTCGCATATATCAAGTTTCTATCATGTCAAATGAGTCCCCGATAAAAGTACTAGATTAAGAGTTGCTTACTGATTTGATGGTATGGGCAACTAGCACATAGTTTATAGAATCTCTCCCAATATCCTTATAGTCTATCGTAGCTACCCGACGTCGGACGAGACTCCAAAAAAAAAAAACAAATCTCTTATATCACTCGTTTCGATTTTATTTTTATTTACAAAACTATTTGCGAGTTTGAAGTCGCCACCTAGTATTGAAGGAACTAGGAACCTAAAATTGGCACTCGGTTCAAAGATTCTATGGTAAGGAGTTGGTTACGCTTATGGAAAGATAATTAATCACCTAAAAATGCCCTTTCTTAAGAAAGGTACCACGTCTAGCTTAGTCCTAAATTCTCTCCTAAAGTATTTTTATTTTCGCCAAATTATATTTTGATTTTTGAGACTCTAATTTTCTAGGTCAAATTACATTTTTTATTTTTGAGCGTGGCATCGTATTGAAATGATCGTCGGACCCATTCCGTCGGGAGACACGTCGGTTCCAACATCGGATCCATTTTTTTTTAGTCTCGACACAACCAAGTGTGTCGGAGAACACTTGTTTATTGAAATAAAATTTTTTTGGCTAACAACGAGTCCCTATCGGATATAAGACTTTGTTAAAAAGTTTTATGATTTTTTTTGTTATTTTTCTTTCTTTATTTTTTTATTTTTTTATTTTTATTTTTATTTATTTTTTATTTAAGTGAAAGATTGTCATTAGTCCCTAAAAAATTTAGGAGACTTAACGATCTTCTACTTATTACTTACTGAGTCTAATTCTAAACAAATAAATTAAAGCTACATGAATAAAATTAAAAAAAAATCAAATATTGAAATTTAAATTAATAATAGGTATGCATAAAATAAATTCAAAGGTAAATTCAAACAATTAAAAAATATTAAAATGACAAATTCTAACTAACATGCATAAATACACCTAAAATTAAATTTACATTAAAAATAAATAAAGAACATTTAACATAAAAAAAAACATGCATAAAATTAAAATGTAAAATTTATTACACATATTTTTTGTTTTTTTATTTTTTTCGAGTCAGGTCGGAATCAATCCAGCCCAAAGAAGGAAAAAAAATTTGATTTGGGCTAGACTGGAATCAATCCAACCCAAAAAAGGAAAAAAATTGATTCGACTGGATCGAATCCGAAAAATGGGTTAGGCCAACCCTAAAAAAACCTAAGCCAACCTAAAAACATTCCCCTTTTTTTTTTCCTAAATTTTAGATCAAAAAACAAAAACCCTCTTCTTCTTCTTCTTCTTTTGTTCCATCCTATCTCTCCCTCTTTTTTTTTTTCTCTTTCTTCTTATTCTTCCTCACTCTCCTCGCCTACCTCCATGGACGAATCCAACCGGTTCGTCCCTCCTCTTCCTTTCCCCTTTCTTTTCTTTCCCTTCTCCCTTTTCTCTCTCTTTCCCATCTTCCCCATTTATTTTTTTATCGGATCTACCATGGACAACCGAACGGGTTCGTCCATGCTTCCCTCTTTCTTTCCTTCCTCTTTCCTTCTTTTCTTCCTTTCTTTCTTGTTTTTCTTCTTCCCTCTTTACCGTTCTCTCTCCTCTTTTTTTTTTAAACGCCGCTCGTTGCCATGGACGAACCAGTGGAGGTTTGTTAATGGTCGCTTAATTTCGCCCTTTTCTTTCTTTCTCTTCACCTTTCTTTCCTTCTTTTCCTTGCTCAATCAAAAACACCCCAAATCAATTTCTCAATGTTCTTTCCCAATTTTGGCCGAAACCCTAGGTTTTCAATTTCTTTAATTTTCTTTCAATTAGACTTGATTGACTTGAAATCAAGTCAATTCACACCCTTTAGGACTCAATTTTATCAAAACCCCTATATCAATTTTGTTTTCAAAACAAAAAAAACTTCAAGAACCCTAAATTCGAATTGAAATCAATTCGACTTCAATTTGGGGTTTAAACCCCAAATTGAAACTCCAATTGAGTTTAATTCGCGCTTACCAACCCCGATTTCAAGTCAATTTCAAAAACCTCCCAAAATTCGGGACTAACCTAAATTAATAGTCAAAAGAAATCCAAATTCAAAGCAAAATTGGCTTGATTACCTAAGAGGATGAAGATGAATGTGGATTGATGCTTCAAGAGGTAACTTTTGTTTCTCTTTTTTGGATTTTTATTGCTCGCCTAGTTTCCTTTTTTTTGTTGATTAATCTCCTTGAATTTTTTTTTTGGACTCGAATTTCGGACTAAATCCCCCTCCTCCCTTTTTTGTGCATATCAATATATATATATATATATATATATATATATATATATATATATATATATATATATATATATATATATATATGAAATGTCTATTCTGTTTGGTTGGTTCCCCCACTATGATGGTGGGGGATTTTTTACAAAATATAAGGGTCAAGTGGGAAAGGTTAGATGGGACTGTAGTTGTGGGTCGTGTAGTGGTGAAGCTGCCAAGGATTGACCTAATGAGGGTGGAAATTGTGGGTCGTGTAGGGTGACCGGCGGGAGAGAGTTGGGTGATGATGAAGCTGCTTGGGATTTGCAGCAGTAGGGTGGCCGGCGAGCAAGTCGAGGGAGATGCCGAAATTGTTGACCATGGAGGGAAGAAATGGCGACTGCAAGTTGAGAGAATTAATTGCTACTAGGATTGGAATTCAAGGCTAAAATTGGGAACATAAATTGGTTCCTCAATGAAATAGGTTGTAGTAACTTGGAACCGGAATCGGTTCAAAGGGAAATAGGATTTTCAAAATCCCGAAGTTAGTTACAGGCGGGAGTGGGCACCTAGTCGCCCACTTCTCTGCAATTTTGCAATTTTTCTTTGCTCCGATTTTTTTTTATGATTTTGCAATTTTGGTCCCCGTAAATTATTATTAGGTCAAATTAGTCCCTAGGCAATGTAATCCGACCCTTGAACTTTGATCGATTCAATTGTATCCTCAACGATCGTAATTATTTTAAATTTAATACAATTGCATCCCCGAATATTAAATTCACATTACTTTTGCATTTTTGTTTTTTTGTTTTTTTGTTTTTTTTTTTGCAACTTTGTTAAGTAAAATGGAATAAATGAAAATAATAACGATGATTAAGATAAGAAAAATGAAGAAAAAAAGAAAAAAAAACTTAAAATGAAATAAAAGAAATCAAATAACCAATTTAAAAATTAAAAATAAAAAACAAACTTTGAAAGTTTGGTTATGACATCTCTCATTTGTGTATTGTCTAATGCCATATATCTCATTGTGGATGTTTACAACTCGAGATGTAGAAAAGTAATTTTCTAAAAATAATCTCTTCATTTCAATCCACGTGTTGATTTATCTAGATGATAAATAGTAAAGCCGATCCTTGGCTAAGTCAACCAATGAAAAGGGAAAAGCTCTTAACTTGATCCGATCATTGGATACCCTCGCTAGTTTCATGCTACAAGCAAAGTACAAGAAATTCCTTTAGTTGCTTGTGAGGATCTTCACCTAATAAGTTATAAAAGGTGGGCAAGAGATGGACTAGACCAAATTTTAATTCGAAATTACCTCAATCTCGGGAGAATCAATATATAGAGGTTACACATTCATATATGAAGTAACTAATTCTTTAACGGTGCAGATTGATGCTTGGATCAACCATAATTCCTCTCCAAAGCCACTAGAGGAAAAAATAATTAGAACACCAAAAAATAGTTAATGTGAACTATCTTTCCTTGGCAACGGTGCCAAATATTGATGATATGTCATATTATCAATAAATTAGTAATTTATCGTGTCCTTATAAAGCTTTTAATCATAATAGTACAATCGAGCAAGTAAGGGTTGACCCATAGAGAAAAAGGCTAAATTGATCGTTTCTTTCAATGGAGTGTTCTTGCAGTGTGAAAGAGAGGGGTTTTATGTTGAGAGTGTTTGAAAACAACTAAAGTAAAGTGAACTAATAATATTAAAATGCCTTAGTTGAACTTCATTTTCTATTTTTAATTTCATAACTAATTATTGATTAAATAATTAACTTATACTAAACATGAATATTCACCATAAGACAACTAACATGTATGTTGACTCTAGTTTTTCCTTACCTAGTTATTAATCGAATATATGATACCTAATTAATTTCTTAGCTATTGAACAACCTACTAAATGCTAGACAAGATTTAATTCAAAAATTATATTAACATGAGAAAGATAGGCAAAGCGAAGCCACCTTCCTAAGTGTTAGAGAAGATGTAACATAGTTTTATGTTTTTCAAAAAATTAAACGAAAACAAGACATAATCATCAACCCCTAGTTACTACCTGGCAAGTTCAAACAAGCAATTACACAAACTTGAATACTTAACTAGCAATAAGTTAATATGATCAAACAATTAGCATGTATTCTAATCAATCCAATTATATAACTATAACTAATTCATTTACAAAAACATAAAATACCCAATCAAGATAAGTTTAGAAATAAAATTCATAATCTCATTATGATTAACCAAAAGCTTCAACTTGATTCAACTAAGAATAGAGTTTAGTTTTTCATAATGGATACAAAGAGAGTGTTTTGTATGAATGGTGGCTTCTAGAAAAGTGGAAATCCCAAAATAATACCCTAACTTTACTATTTATACATAAAACTAGGGTTACATCATATAGGTGTCAAACCCCACATGGCCATATGGTTTAATACCGGAGTTACATGGTTTTTTACTTAATGGTACATGTTTTGGAGCATTGGAGAATAAGTGTTACATGGTTTACTAACTAGGGCACATGGTAGTGTGCCTTTGTTCTTCATCCCGTGTTGCTTCTCTTCTACTTATGTAAACATGCTTTGCTTGAAAGACACGGATGTGTAACTTTGTATTGTAAATCGTGTGAAATGTCTACTACCTAGGTGGCTTCCTTCTTTCCTTGAGTTTTTCTAGGTTGAGTCACCCATACGGCCATGTGGGATTTCCTCCGCTAGTTATGTGGAATGTTTCTACCTATGTGGCTTATACTCGTTGAGCAATCCACTAGATTTCTTCATTTAAGTCACATAGCTAGTAACTATTTCTTTTGCTATTTCACATAGTCGTGTGACTCTTCTAAGCCTCTTTGAAGTTTCTTCTCTTCTTTGCTTGGGTTTTGGGTTTCTTTGCTTTAATTCATCATTTTTCCTACAAAATCCAAAACTATCATCTTATTCTTAAACAACATAATATAATACAATATGCACTAGAAATTTTAATGTCATATAGCATAAAAATCATGCTAATTATGCATTCATTAGCTTGGATTGAGTAATTTAGAACGAGTAACTACCCTCGCTTTGATCGGTGAGGGGTTTCCTCTTTCAAGATCCTAAAAACAAACCTTATAAACGTGGTACCTCTTTTTGTAAAACCTAGAAAGCCTTGAATTTTTATGGCAAACCTAGAAGGAGAAGAGGAATTCAAAATCCCTTTTCAAAGAAATAGCAAAAACCCTAATTTTTTTTTCTTTCCAAAACCTCTCAAATCCTCTATGCCTTCTTGCCTCTAAACTCTCTCTAAAATTTCACAATTCCTTCATCTCTATTAAATTTCATAATTTTCCTTCACTCTTTCTAAAACTTCATAATTTGCCTTCACTATCACCTCAATTTCACAATTCACCTTCACTCGCCTCTCCTTAGAAAGTTCACAATTTGCCTTCACCGCCTCTCCTTTAGAAACTCTAATTTAAGCCCTATTTATACCCAAAGCTCCCTTTACTCACCCCTAGGATAAATTCTTTTAAACCCAAACTCTATCGTAACGAGATAGCCCATCCAAGCTTGTTATCAATTTTGGCTCTGTATGAATAGAGTGAAAATATGTGCTTTATATTTATGTTTTGTATGTACGAGTGTTGCATGTAGAAGTAGTAAGTGCGAGCTTGGTCGCTTTGTCCCTCTAGCCTATTGTCTTCATTGATGAAGATAAATAGTGCTAAAGGATAGAGAACTACAAGAGCAAGTGTACTAGGATGTTTTTTAGAAGACTTGAATGATAGGTCGTTTGTGTGATTCTGAATTGGTACTCGTGTCAATTTAGGTCCTTATAGGTTTAGTTATTTTTTAATTTTATCATTTGGTCATGTTGCTTGTAGTCCCTATGCTTTTAATTTTTTTCAATTGATTCCTTGTATCTTTCAATTTCAATTCCAATGTTTTGAATTGTTTTAATTATATCCATAATTATCTCCAATTGCATTTAATTTTCACTCAATTACACCCTTGGACTAAAAATAAAAAATAAACCAAAATAAAAGGATAAAATAAGATAAATAAAAAAATATAAAATGGGATAAATAAATAATTAATAAAAAGATAACACAAGACAAATTAAAATGATAGAATTGATTTCATTTTTCCTCTCTTCTTTTTTTCTTATGAAATAAAATATATAAAATTAAACCTATAAACTAACGTAAAATATGAAAATAGCTAAAAAACTACTAAAAGTAAATGTAACCCAAATTTTGGGTTATGAAACATTTGGTGTAGATTAAATTTCACTTACCTCTAATTAGCTTGATCTTGATCACACCTTGGGAATTTGAAAGCTTTCTTTCTTCTTTTCCCTTTGAGTATTTTGGCTAGCCCACCAAATTTTCTTCTCTTTTCATTCAAGTTGATTCCTCTTTATTCTTCTTTTTCAACTTTCAACTTCTTCTTCCTTCTCTCTCTTATAGTTTCTATTCTTTATCTCCATCCAAATCAGTTTGGGTAAGTGTTTCTAGCTTAATTCTATCAAAACTTTCTCTAGAAATATCCCATCTTTTTATTTAGTTGTTGCCGCCTCTTTTAGTAACGAAGCTTCATAACTTACACTAAATATTTCCTTTTAGGAAATTTCCTTACAAAATATCTATTTAAATAGGCTAGAATTTTATTTCTCCTTCCTTCTCCTCGTTGACAGAAATAATAGGGATAATTAATCTAATTTGGCACTTGATGAAATATTAATTAGCTTAGATATTACCTTATATTATATTATTATTCCAAGTATATTTAGCTCAAATGTTACTATTAAATAACTTAATTAATCTTTCTCCCATAATTTTTTCTCTTGGCCAAATATTATAAATTGCTAGGAAGCTTAATTTATTATTTTCATCAATAAATTTTAATAGATATTTCAATTCTTAATTATTAAGTATTTAAAATCTTTAGATACTTTTCTTGAGAATCTTATTAATTTATCCATGTTGGACGAATTATTAGCCTTCTATACATTCATCTTTTAATTATAATTTATGCATGAATTATTGTAATTCTAGCCAAATTATTTAGTTCTTTAATTTCTTAATTAATGCAATTAAACCCTCATATTTCAATCCTTCAAGTATATTTATTAATTAGATTAAATTCCTATGTTATTCACCTTCATAGCCTTTAATAATTAAACATTTTAAATTAATCACTTACTAATCCATTTACGTTGCTTAATATTCATATTTGCATAGTATTTATTTTTTCATGCAAACATAAATATTAATTTCAGACCTTAATTTTATATAGTAAATAAATATTCAAACATTAAAATAAATTCATTCACTCATATATAAATAGTAAATGAGGTAAAAAGGTCAAAGATATTACAAATTATATATATAAATCCTTGGGACAAGTTAATTTTGGAAAAGAAAATAAATATGTGAATTGTTTCGAGCCAGTTTGATTCTGAAAAATAAAATTAATCAAATATACAAACCATTTGGGATGATTTTATTTTAGAAAACAACGAGTAATCAAATATACGATCCCTCTCAAGACGATTTGTTTTAGGGAAAAAAATTAAAATATACAAATTTCTTAGGTGATTAGATTTTGAAAAAAAAAAGTAATCAAATATACAAAATCTTTAAGTGATTTGATTTTGAAAGGCAAAAGAGATGAAATATTTGAATCTTTTAGTGTGATTTAACTTTGAAAAATAAAAGAGATCAAATATACGAACCTCTTAGGGTGATTGGATTTTGGAAAAAAAAACAAATATACAAACTACTTAGGGTGATTTGATAAATCTAATATACAAACTTGTTAGAGTGGAGTGGCTAAAATTTGATAAATCTAATATACAAAATTATTAGAGTGGAGTGGCTAAAATGTGATTTTCTACTTTTAAATGATCTTTTTATGATAGGGAGATCTTTTAAACTTTAGATATAATTAATAAACTATGATAAGATAGCCTTTTAGACATTTTTTAAAATTTTTCATTTTGATAAGGTGACCACTTGTAATATTTTGAAAGACTGGTCATCTCGACGAGAAGACCACCTAAACATTTTTTTTAACACCGATCATCTTGTTAAAGTGGTGACTCGAATATTTTTAAAATACTAGTCATCTAGCTAGGATGACCATGGTATGTTTTTTTAAAAAAAGATTGGTTATCTTTATAAGGTGACCACCTAAATATTTTTAAAAGACTAGTCATCTCGACAGGATGACCACCTAAATATTTTTAAAAAATTGATCATCTCGATAGGGTGACCACCTAAACTCTTTGAAAAAACTAGCTAGTGATGAGTAGTCTTAAAAAGGAGAAAGTTTGTTTATTTCCATACTCGAGTTATCTTTTTTTATAACGATGATAAATTATGGGTTCTTTGAGTGTAAACCTCTAAAAGAAATATAATTCACACCTTATAAAGCTCAACTTCCTCTAGTTTGTTGGAGCTTTTTTAAGAGATATTGAATTGATCTGTATACGAGTTTTAGACTTACCGTTATTTTATTTTACCTAGGAGAATGTGATCTCGGTCCTTATCATTAAGTCTTGTTGCACCCAACAAGTATCTTGATGTGTCCATTTGAAGGTCATGGTCATCTTCATGCCCTTTTGCTAACTATTGACCCTAAGATTAAATTAGATATGTGCCTCTATCAAGTGTCAATGTATGTTGAATTGTCATTTGTTCTCGAGTCGTGTTTTGTTTCTTGCTTCCATGTCATGTCTTGCTATTTTAAATAGTCTAGATTCCGTTCATTTCATCCTTAAAGATTATAAGTATGATTGTCGTGCTCTTTTGTTCCACCCTTATGCCACGAATCCAATTATGTTGTGCCATCCACCCACCCCTTGATTCAGCTAATGTGCTATTAGTCAAACACTCTTAAGTTTAGGTCTTGTTTAAGCACTTGACTATAATCAATGTCATTCTTGATGATTCATCTATTTAACCTCTTAGCTCGTACTTTGCAAATTTGAGTCGATTTAATAATGCCATTGAGAAACAAATCATTTTATTTTTAGATCAAACATTAGACTTTAATGACATTTTTTATTAGCCTAAGTTATTATAAAGAAATCTTAGAGATGTATATTAAAAAGTATTCTAATTTGTAAATTGTTTGATTGACTAGTCACAATCCAAAACATATTACTCTAAATACTAGGTTGAATCATATTTAAATTGCAAAAGAGGTTTTATATTAGAAATTCTCTTGGTGACTTTTAAGAAAAGTCACTAAATTTAGTTGTTTTGAGAGCAAAGAACTTAAATAAAGTTTTACAAAATAAAAGGTGTTTTCAATAGGTGAAGCTTAAAATGTGGTTTTTTTTTTTGGCTTAAAAGAATTACATTTCTTTGGCTTTTTTTCTTTTCATGAAACCTTATGATTTGATGCAAAAATTGATGATATGGAACATACAAATAGATTAAGTTTTTTTTTTTCCTTTCATAAAATTTTCTTTCTCTTTAAAGGTAAAACTTATGAGCCTAAATAATTTGTTTTTTTAAATAAAAAAGGCTTTTAAATATATAATTTACCCATCTAAGTCTCTTATTTATAAGTATATAACTATGAGTTATAGTCTTTATAAAATCATGAAGATCTATAAAAAATTTCCTAGTTGTACATTCAGTTTCTCCTATCATTAGAGGCTTTCTAAAATTGGTCTAGGTTCATAAAGTGGATTACCTCTCCCACCAAAACCACCTACATCTTTATGAGAATTGTTATAAGCTTTTCTAAGTGAATTTATTCTAGATGACTCTGCTTGGCCACTCTTTTAAGAAATCTTTCATCCATTCGATTTCTAACCTCTAGAACCACTTGTATATAGATTTTATAGACTATTTCCGACATTGTATGATTAAAGTCTATAATAGCATCTTCTATCCCTTTTTTAATCCTATAATCAAAATAGGAATTTATGTCAATTAAAGATTGATTTAAACCTATATAAGCCTACCTTTCTAAGGCTATAAGGTTTATAGATATGTTTTGTTCTAGCGATTGTGTTTTCTCTCTTTGACATCGAATTCTATTAAAATTTGAGTATTTTTTCTAGTGGATAACATTAAATCATTAGAATGGTTTTCTATCATTTTCATCCTTTGGTTATGTTTATCTCAATTTGTTGGGTTAATACTTGATACTTACTTTTAGATTAATATGCAATTTTCTTTAAATCTAGCCTCCAACCAATTTTGTCTCTTTTCTACTAACAAGGGAATAGAGATGTCAACTATCTCTTCTTCCCTAGTTGATTTTTATCCTTCTCTTGTATAATAATGGTTATGATAAAGGATGATTTGTATCATCATAATCCCGGATCGATAAGATTCTAGTTGCCTTTTGCTAGTGCCATCTAGAATAGCACTTATATTGTGGTTTCTAATTTGTTTTATAGATTCTTTTATGCATGTCTCAACTATGTAAACTTTTTAACAAAAGAATACAAAGAGGTTGGATAGTAGCCTACAAGACATTCGAACTTCGAACTCAAAGTCTAAAAGATTTAATTAACTATCTTACATATCCTAAATTTATTTTAAAGGATATTTTTTGTATTTTTTAAATATGAAATTAAATGAAACTAAGTTGCAATTAGTTTGCAAACCCTAAAAGTGGCTTGCAATCTTTCTAGATAGGCTAGGTGTAAGTTTACAAGGATGATTATTCATAGAAATGACTATCTCAAATCAATAATTCAAATTTCCTAAACTAATTTGTAATTAGCATCATGCATTCAAACTTTAAATCTTGAAATTAAACAACTTATATGCTTCAAAATAAGGTTGCAAACTTGACAATGCTCAAAGTTTAAGCAAAAACTTACACTCATTAAGAATTCTTACAGATTTGGTATTCTAAATCTAACAAGTTTACTTTGTGAGATGTTTGTAAATTTTAAGTTAAGTTTGTTTATATATTGTATTGTGTGCTATTTTGTTTCCTGTAATCTATATTTATACGTTTCTTTCTCATCTGTGATCTTTACAATGTCTTGTATTCTCCTATACTTTCTTACACTACCTTACAATGCTCTACGTTCCTCTGTAACTATTGTGATCATGTCTCATTTTCTTTTATAACTATCTACTCTCTTTTCTAAATATTAGGAAATTTATATGTTATGTTCATCTTTTTATAACTCGTTTTGCTTAATTATAAAGTATATGATTAGTAAGTCTTTTGTTCCTAGTAAACTAGCATGTCTCTTATATGAAATTAAATTACTAAACTTTTAAGCCTAATCTAAATTTTGGGTATAACATAAGGTCTGCGAGCTTTTTATGCTTAGTATTTTCTTTATGATGATAACATCTTATCCATCTAACCTAGCTACATGTTGATAGATCATGAGCTATTTATGCTTATTTTTTCTTTTTGATATCAATATCATGTCCACTTGGCCAAGCTGCACATTGATCGGGCCATCATCTTTTCACGATCAATTTTGTTTTATGGTAACATCATAACCATCTAGTTAAACTCGCATCCTAGCTAGGTCATAAGCTTTTCATGCTCATCTTTTTCTTCTTCTTTTTTTTTTTGGCAATGCCATATCTATTTGGCCAAACTACCTATTAAATAAGACTTGAGATTTTCATGATTAGTTTTTCTACGGATGACAACGTCATATCCACCGAGCATAGATGTGATTTTGTTAGGCATGAGCTTTTTATGCTTAGTTTTCTTATGATGGTAACGCCATGCTCATTTGGTCAAGCTATACGCTAGCTAGACTATGAACATTTTATGTTTAATTTTTTTTTTATAGCAAAGCCTTGTCTATTTGGCTAAACTATAAACATTTCAAACTCAATCATTTTTTTATGGCAATGTTATATCCTTTTACCCAAACTGCATGTTGACCAGGCCGCAAACGTTTTCATGCTTAATTATTATTTGTAATGGCTACACCATGTCTAATTGGTCAATACATTTACCCAATTGTGGGGTTTTTATACTTAGTCATTTTTTAGAGGGCTAGTCACTTTTTGTGTGTCTTGCCTATGTGGCTAAGTTCCTCTAGCACGACCATGTTTTAGCTTATGTTCGTGGGATCCATCATATGAGAAAACATATATATATATCCAACTATAAGAAAACACTCAATAAAAGTTCCCATCTAATCAATAATTTGTGGACTAGAAACTTGAGAATGAGGTAAAGAGTACTCAAGATTTATTGTTTTTTCACATTCAATTTGTCTATATCAAAATAGATGTCTAATTATTTCCTCAAAAGAATAGTGCATAAAATTAGTAACTCTAAGACTCATCCAGATATTATTTAGTCTTTAGAATCTCGATCGATGAGATCGGTAATGTTTCCAATTTTGAATTTTCCATAATTATGTCTTTTCACTAGAGAATTGACTTCTTGCCAAATCTTGACCAATCTACAAAAGGGAAAGAGAAGCAACATGAATATAGTTAGGAAAAATTTTGAGGGATAAGAAAAATAACTCAACATACTTAGGAAATTCTGTTTTAGACTATCTAAAAAATGGCACACTAGAAAAGGCACGGGCCACCTATTTGTGCATAACTCATAAAAAATTTTAAAAAATGGAAAACATTTACCGTTAGGGTTTTTCAAGTGACATGGACAACGAAGTAATGATAACCTTTTAAGGATCTTGTGACAAGAGGTTGGCAATTCACAACAAGTAGTGGACATACAACCGTAATGGCACACATCGGTAGTGGAAAGCACGGGTAATGGCACACAACTCCAAGAATGCCGCCCTTCCTAATAATGGTACCTCCTAGCATTGGCGTCCATTAAAAGTTGCATACTCCACTAGCAATGATGCCCCAATATGGGTACACATTAGCAATGATGCCCATAAGTAATCACATACACTAGCAAGCATAAAAAAAATAAAAAAAAAATAGTGCATCCCATAAGCAATTGTATGCATCGGTAATTGTGTATGCCATAACCAATCGTGGCATACCCCACGACTACACCGAAGCCTATCAAGAGTAGTGTGCACCAACCGTGACAAGTCTTACTTGTTTTTAATTATTTTTGGTACATGAGGCTCATGGCAAAGTCTGCAAGAATTAACCACTCATTTCCTATGTATTAGAGGGTTGACAACGAACCCATTGGATGTTCCACCATTTATTTTATTTTCTTTGGTAAGGCTCATGGCAAGCCTATTGTATCCTTCACTACTTATTCACTATACAATGAGGTATAATTATTTTCTATATGCATATGAAAATACCGATTATATATGAGATGAATATGAGTTTATCTCTCTTTTTTTTTTTTTTTGAAGCCACCTATAACAAGTCAAATTTTCTATGTTTATTTTATCTTTTATAATTGCATTAACACCATTATCGATACGAGTTGTTCGGGGAAAAGGCTAAAAAATATATATTCAATTTATCCATAAAAAAATTAACCAAGTAATTTAATTATGTGCTAAATTTATGATCTATTTTGTTGTCTTAACAAAAGTCCAAGCTTTATAATAAATGGATTGAATTGACAATAGACTTTGCCTAGTATAAGGTTAAAGTCATGGAAAGATGGACACAAGTATTCTAGTAGGACTAATTATTAGTGTAGGTGTCTAAGATCCAACTTTGATTGGATGAATTGAGTTATTGTAACATTACATTATTTATTTTATTAATAATAAAAAAAGTCTTTCTATTAATTCCTATTTTTTATATTTATTTATTGAATAGAATTAGATAGAAGTCCATATGATATGCGTTTGTATTAATGATTGATCAAAATATGTGAGACAAACATTGAGATACTTAAATGATATCATTAAATGTTCCAAGTCGTAGCATGATCAAGAATGGACATTTACTATACGCAATTAGACTTGTGAGTATTATGCTCGAGCTATAAGATAGCAATAAGAGATCTCGGACATATTGGTATGTTTATATCAAAGCAAGCACTTAGGTGATTTATGTTAGAGAACATATCATCTGGACTTGACTCGTCATGAGAATCCATTTGATTTAGTCTATAGGAATCTCATACGAGATAAGTATAACTAGTCCTTTAACTTGAAGTCATCATAATTATCTCATTAGATGATTTATGTACTTTAATACTCACTTTGATAGATCTAGTAAAAGGTTGTACGTGGGTGATTCATTGGGTGCGGTAAGAATCTAATAATGAAGGTAGGTAAATGACTAAGATAGGACATGTCATTCTTTGTATGCTAAATGAGTTATCACATTGCACTTCGATGAATGTCTATTTAAGAAATCGTAGCCATAGTAGAAGTACACCAATAGAGCATAGTTGATTTGCTCTAAGAGCTAAGACATTTAGAAATAAAAAAAACTTATGTGATCATAATTGAACACACTACTAGCCAAGTTCGAGATCACAATATGATAAATTAACATGAGGACTAAATTGTATGGTAACTATGCTCGTGAAAGGTAACTATAGATTAATTAATCCTCTTAAAGAATTAGGTAGTCATGATGTCTTATTAGAGGTCAATCTTGAGTTATGTATCAATAGATAAAGAGGTATCTTTTATTCTTGATACATTTTCAACATATCTAAAAGCCTATTGAGTCATACATATAAGTTTAAGCATTCACATAATAAAAGAGAAGCATTGATTTTGGAAAAGGTTTCCAATTTGGAAAGTTTTCTATTTTGGAAAAGGTTTCCTAAAATAGAAAGTTTCCTAAAATAGAAAGTTTTATACTTTAGAAACTAATTTTCTAATTTGGAAGTCAATTCCAAATGTAGAAGTAACTTACCTAAAAATGAAATTAGTTTCCTAATTTAGGTTTAAGGGTAATTTAGAAAATTGCTTCACGACATGGGCCTCCTAAAAATATCTAATCTAATTTATTTAGATAGTCAAAATTAATTAGTAATTACTTGGGCCAAAGCAGTTTGGGCCAATAAATTTAATTTAAAAGCCTACAAGATATTTTGGTGGGAGGATAAACATGAACCTTATTGGGTAAGGATGAAGGATTAAAAGGATAAAATCAAAAGCCACATGTATATAACTACGAATCTTTGGAGGATTAGAAAATGACAACCGAGAACCCTTTCGAGGACTCATTGGAGGATGAGGAAGACACTCCCTCCATAAATATAAGGGGAGGTATGACAAAAAAGGAAAAAAAAGGCAATTAGGGCATGCACGGCTCAAGAGAAAAATAAGGAGAAAATAGTTTTCTAAAAACATGCCACACCTTCTTCTCTCTCTTAGGATTATCACAAAACATCTACAAATAGATTTTTAAAGAAAAAACACTAAACAAGTTAGAAAGGTGGATCTAGCACTCTATTACATTGGAGTACTTCTTGTGTGGGTGCTTAGATTGTGTGGATTATCGATAGAGGTCGGATACTTGCATAACTCTTTTTCTACAAAGGTTAAATTATACACTATAAGAGGTAGCTCTTTACTTATACTTTAATTCATGTATGTATGATTAGTTGATTCAATGGCTTGATCTTAGGAGCCTTCGATGGAGAAAAATTTTTGTTTTCTTTTGCCGCTTCATAGGATGCATGATCCTTCAATTGGTATCGAGCTTTCATTGAATCTTTGATTGTATGTTTTATTAATTATGATTAACTACATGAATTAGAAAATTTTTATTGTAAATCTTATATTTTTAGTATTTTATATATACTTTAAAATTAAAATTTGAGCTTCAAAAAAGTGGGATGTGTGAGGTCAACATTAGACATTGGCGTTCGCGTGCACGAATAAGGATGCTCGCCGGTCATACTTTGGGTATGCGACGAGTCCGATTGCTCACACGTCGGGCGAGTAACAAGCTAGGCATGCTTAGTGCATGCCAAGCTTCCTAGTAGGCCGATCATGTGATAGGCATGTAACGGGCCAAGCCTTCGAGTAGGCACTCGCATACTAGCCGCACGACAGGCCGGACTCCTAACCGAGCGAGTCTTACGCTAGGCACATGATAGGCCAAGCCCCATCAAGCAGTTGTACTCACCGGGTACGTAACGAGTTGAGCATTTGTGAAAGGCTACCCAAGTACAAGGCACGCGACATGCCAAGTGTTAGTATAAGTGCCTAAGATCCAACCATGTTTAGAATGGCTTGAGTTCATGTATTATTGTATTATTTATTTTAATAACAAAAAAATTCATTCTATCAATTCTTATATTTTATGTTTGTAAATTCAATAGAATTAGATAGAAGTCTTTATGATATGCATTTGCAATAGTGATTGATCAAAAGATGTGAAACAAACACTAATATATATAAATCATATCATTCAACATCCTAAGTCATAGCATTGTTAAGAATAGACATTAACTATATTCGAATAGAATTGTGAATGCTATACTCATTTTATATGATAGTAGTAGAAGATCTCACACCTATTGATATAGTGATGCCAAATCAAGCACTTAGGTGATTCATGTAAGAGAACATATCACTAGACGTGACTTGCTATAAGAACTCATTTGATTTTAGTCTATGAGAATCTCATATGAGATAGGTACAAATGATCCTTAAACTTGAAGCCATCACGGTTGTATCATTAAAAGACTTATGCACCTTGACACTAGTTTTGATGGACCCATTAAAGGGTTGGACGTGGACGATTCATTGGGTGTACTAAGAATCTAATGTAGCTAAGTGTATGACTAAGATAGGACATGTCATTTATTGTATGCTAAATGATTTATCGCATTGCACTTTGATAAATGTCTACTCGAGAAATCTGTAGCCATAGTAGGAGTACACTAATAGAGCATAGTTGGTCTACTCTATAAGCTAAGACATTTGAGAATCAAAGAAAACTTATGAGATTATAATCGAATAAGACTTATAACCAAGTTCAAGATCACATTATGATAAGTTAACATGAAGGCTAAATTATATGGTAACCATGCTTGTGAAAGGTAATAATGGATTAATTAATGCTCTAAAAGAATTAAGTAATCATGATGTCTTGCTAGAGGCCAATCTTGATTTATGTATTAAGAGATAAAAGAGGAGTCTTTTGCTCTTAATACATTGTTGACATATCTAGGAGCCTATTGAGTCATACACATAAGTTTAAGTACTCAAATGATGAATAAGAAGCAAAGATATTAGAAAAAAGTTTTCAATTTTAGAAGGGTTTCCAAAATGAAAAGTTTCCTTAAATAGAAGTTTCCTAAAATGGAAAGTTTTCTATTTTAGAAATCAGTTTCCTAATTTGAAAGTTGATTTCAAATTTTGAAATAACTTAAAATGCAAATGAGTTTCCTAAATTAGGTTAAATGGTATTTTAGGAAATTGCTTTCTAATGTGTACCTGCTTAAAATAATTTAAGATTATTTATTTGGATAGCCCAAATAGATTAATTAGGCCAGAATGGTTTTGGCCCATTATGTTTAATTAAAAGCCTTAAGATATTTTAGTGAGAGGATAAACATCAAGCTTATTAGATAAGGATGAACGTTTTAAAAATAATGATAAAAATGCCATATGTAAAATAACTCCTCATTCTTGAAGGATAAGGAAGCAACAACTTAGAGTCATTTAGGGACTCATTATCGCCCCTCTTCTTATCCTTAGAAGCCAAGAAAACTCTCCTATCAATATATAGGAGAGAGGGAGGTGCGATAATGCATAACAAAAAACAAAAGGATAAAGAGAGCAAAGAAAGAGTAATTCGACCAACCTTAAAAACTACTTAGGCACACAAGAAAGAGAGGAAAAAAAAGACAATAGTTTTCTCCAAAACCCTAACATGCCATACTCTTTCCTTCTCTTTTAAGGTTATCGCAAAATTGCCCGAAATAGATTTCTATAGGAAACATTAGACAAATCGGAAAAGGTGGAGCTAGCACCCTATCGATTTTGTGTGCTTCTCTATGGGTACTTGGACTACGTAGATCATTAATAAAGGCTAGACACTTGGATGGCTTTTTCGATAAAAGAATTTAAATCCGCAATAAAAGAGGTAATTCTTTATTCATTACTTTAAATTCATGCATGTATGGTTAATAGATTCAACGACTTCATCTTGAGCCCTTAAATAGAGAAACTTTTTATTTATTTCGAACTTTCATAGGATGTATGATCCTTCACCAAGTCCGCTTGGCATACCAAGTTACACGCTAGGCACACGATATGGCGAGGGCGCGCCGGGCACACACTAGGCCTAAGGCCGGGCCAAGACGTTTTTAGTGCACGTTAGGCACATGCTAAATGTATGCATGGGTGTGGCTTACGAAGGCCAAACACACGCGTTACCAAGCGAGTAGAGCCGAGCACGCATGCATCAAGCCATTGGCCATAGGTATGCTAGGTTCATGCCGGGTTTAAGGCTAGCATAAGGCTAGACGTATGCAAGCCTCGCTAGCCTAGTGGCTTAGGTGTAGAAGTCTATGGGCCCATAAGTTTTAAAATTAAAATTTAAAGAAATTTTGATAATTTTATAATATGACCAAAACATAGATTTATTATTGTGATTGAAATGAAATGTGTTTCATGAGTATGACATGTATCAATGTGATTGAAGCATGAGCGAATAGTATGGATGAGTCGGCCTAGGTTATGAGAATGAATATTTATAATTTTTTAAATAAATAGAACTTCTTTGTCTTGCCTTCTCTATCATTCTATTATATTTCTCTTCTCATCTTACTCCCCTCAAATGTAACTCAAGGTTTCTTATTCAAATAAATGTAAAAGTAGAAGATAGGAATTTGAATAGATGCAAAAAGAAGAAGCCAAGAATTGGAGACAATCTCAAAGAATTTATAATAATTTTCACCTAGGTATTTGATCCACTAGTCTCCTTATGGCTTGAGGGGGTTAGTAGTAGATATCCATTACAATTCATCAATCTTTGACTCATGCATGAGATGTGTGCTTTTAATTATATGACATTTAGTATGCATGATAGGATTAATATCATTAATGACTAGTACACATTCTAGGATAGGATCTACTATATTAAATCTTTTAAATTAAATATCAAGTTAATTGTCTTCCAACGTTATGAGGAGAAAAATCTCTTAGTTGTTATTTGCTTATTGAGATATCTCAAGGTCACTTTTTCCTTTAGAGAATTAAATTATGGGTGATGCGATGTTTTTAAACGTTTGGGTCTAACTTGAAATAAGTTGTTGGGTTTAATAAACTTGTATGCAAACATTGGTATTCATATAAAAAGTGAGATGATAAAAAGTTATCATGCTAATGAGATTACGAATTGTATTTGATGCAATTGGTATGGAGTTACCTACATAATCCTTTATGTCCGACTTGTTGAGATAACTCAATGTCAATGCATGTTAGAGGATTGGATCCTAAACCCACTAAGAAAAATAAGAAAAATGAATCAAAAAGTTTTCTCTAAAGGATGGGGATCCTAAAACCACTAAGAAAAATGATCAAAAAGTTTTCTCGAGTCCGGTATAAAAATTTATAGAAATTGAAGAAAATAATGAAAGCGAACATAAATTTTACTTCTTTAATTTATGTTTTATTTTATTTATACAATTCAATTAACCGGATCGTACATTATTATATCCTATCAAATTATATAATATGATTCGTAAAACATCGATATGATCGATCATTAATGAAAATAATAACTTCAATAGCATAAACTTCCTTGATTAAGAAATGAATTTGAGGATAGTCCTTCAATATAAGAAGATTCTCCGTACGATGAGACACCCCTCTCAGTCGAGCCCCCTTAAGATCAAGTCGAAGTTTATGCGGAATGGGTTAAACATAAAGATGATACGACCATCTCTCAAAATATAATACTAGCTGCTATGATGTTAAAGCATAGGTTCCAACATAAAGGCATGGGCATCTTTGATATCATATTGAAGCTTAAAAGCTTGTTTGAGGAAAGTATTAGGCATGAGCGCTATGAGAAAGTAAGAAAACTCTTTAGAGTAAGAATGGATGAGGGATACAACATCAAAGAGTATGTCACTAAGATGATAGGCTCTATTGATAAGATGGTCGAGCTTCAACTAGGAATGGATACAAAATCATCCATTGACCTAATATTGCAATCGTTGCCCAATAACTTTAAATAGTTTGTCATGAACTTTAACATGATGCATATAGAAAAAAAAACTCTTGAACATTTACTATCCATACCGAGGAAGCTCGACTTGAGATTAACAAAAAGAATAAGAGTTATTCACTTCTTGTTAATAAGGGAAAAGATGTGGAAAATGACAAGAAAAAATCCAAGCACTAAAAGAAGAAGAAGTCTTGTATTACATGTATTGGAGGTGTGAAAAGGGTCGAGGCCTAATATATCAAAAAGAAGCGAGTCTACTTTCATTGTAATAAGAAAGTACATTAAAAGCACAATTGTAAGGAGTACCTAGTAAAGGTGCAAAAGAAGATTTTTATTAGTACCTCAAATATTTATGTTATTTAAGCTAATCTTTCTATTTCTAATTCCACCTCTTAAGTATATGATACTAGATGTATTGCTCATATTTTTTAAATGTGCGGGAGCTTAGAAAAGGAAGAAAGGTAGCTTCAACGGAGCATGACCTACATGACTCGTAATGGATCAAGAGTTGGACCATTAGTTATAGATATTTATGAGCTAACATTACCATATGAGCTTATGCTAAGGCTCAATGATTATTGTTGTTATTCCTAGTATAGATAAGGATATTATTTTCATTTTCTTATTTAGAACAAGTTTTTCATGTTATTTAAGAATAATGGTTATTCTTTTTAAAGATAAAGTTTTATATAAAAATGTTTTGATTGATCATAATTGTATGTTTTCAACATAATATAACCCCATATAAATATAACATAAATGCTAAAAGACTCAAATGATCTAAATGAAATATGTTTGTGGTATTGTCAAACTTAGCTATATAATTAAGAATCTAATATCCAATCTACTTATAAATGGATACCTAAAATTATTTGATGATGTTTATGAATTTTATTTACTTGGCAAAATGACATGAATCCCCTTTTAATGGAAAAGGAGAAAGAGCCACTAATTACTTAGGCCTTGTACGTAGAAATGTATTTTGATCCATGTTCACCCATATAAGAGGACGACATGATAACCTTTACCGATGATCGATCGTATTTTGTTTATGTGTACTTAATAAGACATAAGTCCAAAGCATTTGAAAAGTTCAAAGAATTTAGACTTAAAGTTAAGTAACGATCTAACAAAAGTATTAACGCATTTCAATTAGATCGAGGTGATGAATACTTAAGTAGTAAATTTTTAAATCACCTAGAAGAGAATGAGATTCTCTATCAATGAACATCACATGTTAGACATGATCTAATCCATGATGAGTTGAATTAATATCCTAATTTTATTTTATGATAAACACTCCTTACTCGTAACTTTTATCTTGAATAGGGTTCCAATTAAATCTATTTAATTAGACTTGATATGAAATATGGAAAGGAAAAAAGTGAATTTATCTTTCCTTAAGATTTAGTCCTATAAAGCATATGTCAAACAATTTGACAAAGACAAGCTAAAGCCCAAATCAATGAAATGTAAATTCATGAGATATCCAAAAGAAAAAATGGATATTATTTTTCTACCACTAGAACAAAGTGTTGTTTATGACTACAAATGTTATATTCCTTATAAAGGAATTTATGGATGCTAGAAATAGTGAGAGGAAATTTTGAACTCAATGAGATTCGAGTAGACTTACAAATTCAAAGTCCACTAATGGAACCCCAAGTAGATTAGTTACAAAGTGTTGTAACTACCCCATAAACAAATGCATAAGAATTTTATAAGTCTAAAACGAGTTCGTCAAAAGACAAAAAGATATGATCTTCTTATCTCAACACATAGTGATGTGTACCCTAAAAATGGATATGAAGCTAACACTTACGAAATGATAATGTTAGACACCGACTCCTAGAAATGGCAAACAAAAAGGATATGTAGATGACACACACCGATGATTCAAAAGAACATGAAAATAAGATTTACAAAATGCAAAGGTCCATTTATGGACTTGGGAATGCCTCTAGGAATGAGAATCAATATTTTGGTGAAATAATCAAAGAGTTTGAAATTTTTACAAAAACAAAGAAGACACTCCCCCTATAAATATAGGGGAGTTGTGAAAAAGAGAAAAAAAAAGGTAATTAAGGAATACATAGCTAGAGAGAAAAATAAGGAGAAAATAGTTTTCTCCTATCAAAAACACACCACACCTTCCTGTCTCTCTTAGGGTTATTGCAGAATATCCTTAAATAGATTTGTAAATGAAAAATACTAAAAAAGTCAGAAAAAGTTGGAGCTAGTACTTTACTACTTCTAAGTGCTTCTTATATGGGTACTTGAACTACATGGATTATCAATATAGGTCGGACACTTGGATGACTCCTTTTCTATAAAGGTTAAATTCCGCACCGCAAAAGATAATCCTTTATTTATACTTTAATTCATGTATGTATGATTAGTTAATTCAACGACTTGATCTTGAGAGAATTAGACGAGAGGAAAATTTTTGTTTTATTCCGCACCTTTATAGGATGCATTATGCTTCACTAGTGTCAATGTTTCGTTTTTAAGAAATAATAGAGAGATTGGTTTGGTGGACTTGAGATATGAATTACTAAAGAAAGACCTAATTGTTAATTCTTTTAGACTTCATTAGTTAGTTAAAGTTGTTTAACATAAAATAATGTATTTTTGTTTTGAAACCATTTTCTTTTGTTTGGCTCAAATTATACATTTTAAACTTGGATTGTATGGAATGATTCTTACAATTAAGAGTCATCATCATTCATTATAAATACCAATCTCAAATAAATTATATGGAGATCCAACTTTTATGGTCTCATTTTGCTAAACAAAGTTTTCTCTCAAAAACTCTTTCACTCTCACACCACGTAACTTCCAAAGCTCTATTTATGAACTTCAACCCCTCACTCAATTATCACTAAAATTAAGTCTTGTTAGCATTACTTGCTCTTCATCCCATGCCTCTCACTAGTTAGACTCACTCTCTTCATCATCACCATCATTAAAAAATGATATATTATTATGTTTCTTTCTCATCCTTACTATTATCACTAATATAGTCATCATCACCATTACCATCACCATTTATTGCCTCTTTAGCATTTGAACACCAACCTTATATAATTTTTCACCAACACCAACCCAAACTCTAATTGCATCTTTTTCAATATCTTAGAAATCTTTCAATAGGTTTTCAAGTATATTTAAACTATTTCAACTCGTAATATCAATTGTCCCTTTTGTATTTTCTATTGTTTTCCTTTTTCTTTGAACATTATAAACTCTTTTTTCATAGTTATCTCTTTTCGCATCCCATATCTCTCACTTTTTTAACTTTATGACCATACCTCAACTTTATCCCGAAATTCTCTTTAACTCTATCTTGACCAAAATCTTCTATTGCAATACACATTTATTTGTATCACCACCCTCAATCATATTTACATCATCATTATTAGAATCTAGATTAATAGTCTTCAACTCAACATTAGCTTCCATATTATCATAAATATTAATTTTATCATCATAATCGTTTAGACATACATAACTATATAATTTATTTACACTAATATCAACATAGGTAATGTGCTCACTACCATCCATATCCAATAAATTCCTAATACTTGTATTCTTTATAAAAACTTGGATTACGTCATATTGATTGATTATACTAACTATTTCCATTAAGCACCTATCATTCATAATTAGGGATGACAATTTGCCCCACCCCTTCCTACCTCGATTAACATAAAGATTTCTCGAGTTGATTAGAGGATAAGGCGGGGTGCTCTACCCTCCAATGAGTTTGAATAGGGATGGGACGAGGATGGCATTTGTCCACCCCGCTTTGCCTTGTCCCGCCTTACCATCCTCGCCCCACCTCGCTCTTTCCTTTCAAAATTATAATTATACCCAACATATATATAAACTCTAATGCTACATACTAGTCTCTAATATAATGAGTGAGCTTTGATGATCTCTAAGTAATAAAGACATGTAAGGATTTTGTTTTTAAATTACATTTATGATATTTTATCAACTTAATTAAGTATGTTATTTATTCGATTGAAAATAATTTAATATATTATGAGTTATGTTGTAAAATTATAGTTGAATATGATGTTAAATTATTGTTTTTCTTAATTATATTTTTTAAATGGGTTATTATCTTTTTACTATATTTTAAAATTTGGTACAAGATGATATGAGGTAGAATGAAGTAGGGGTGTCAAAAATTAAACAAGGCATTGGTACCCCTTAGGGATGGGGATGGTATGGGGAATATTACCTGCGCAGGGCATAGGGTAGGGATGAGGTGAATTTTTCAAGGGTGGGCATCCCCGCCCCACCCCATTGCCATTCCTATTCATAGAAAACTTCACTCCATGTGGCAAGCTCATGTCGAAAACTTTACACCGTAACTTAAGAACTTTAAAATTTCCCAATTCACTAAGCGAGTTTGATCCAAAATTAATTATACAATAACAATGTAATGATCAATTTCTTTCACTATTTTTTTTCTACCTCAAATGTAGCCCATATAAGGTTGGTGGTATAAATACGTATCATAATGATACTTAAAATAGCATATATTTTGCTAGAATTAAAATATATATATATATATATATATATATATATATGTAACAAGATGGATGACTTTTAATAGTTCAAATATAGTATAAGGTAATAACCATACGGACCAATGTTTATCAATAAATCTTCACACACCACTAAAAAAATACAAAATAATAAAAACATAAATGCCTCCACACCCATTACCTAGACATTATACATAGTACCTCATATAACCCTATCAATAACCTTGAAAATAAAAGAAACAATGACTATTTACACACATTTATATTTCCATAACCCAACATTTTTATAAAAATCAAACTAAAGATTAAAAAAAGGTTGAAGAATCATTTTTGAAAAATTGACCTTGTTTCTCCGAACATATTCCTTTTTTGCTTCTAAGATGATAAATTTTTGATTTACCATCTCGTTTACTCACTATTTTTTCTTTTATGACTCGAACAAAACTCTCATTCCACTTATAAAATTATAGTTTCTATGAGTTTGTGTTTGTATTCTTTAGACTTTTTATTTTCTTTTTTCTTTTTTAGTTTAGAGAGACCATTTATTACGAATTCTTCGAGTTAGGTTTTATAGATGAGAGAAGTTAGTTTAATTTAGTTAAATGTTTTGGTAGATTGCCCTTTTTTTTTCAATTCTTTTTTTCCTAATTAATTTTTTTCTAAATAAATCTAAGAGTGTGGACCATTTTTTTTTCATGTGTCACTTGATTCTAATCATGTAGTATTTTTCAATCTTACGTAATTGAGAAAACTTAAATTAAAAAAAAAGTCAAACATTGGACATTTAAATAGGTAAAATAAGAGGTTGAGCATTCAAACAGAATAGAAATAAAAGATTAACTAGCCAAATTGTAGTTTTGTTCTCAAAACAATGATGATCAATCATGGTGTTCATAGTACTATTGGTTTCATAATACATTTGGAGGTTTAGCCTCAATATTGACATATATTTTATGTTGTCATAAAAAAACCTTCCTTATATGGAGTAGAACTCTTTTTAACTTTAGCATATTGATTTTTTTTTTTAACTAAGACAATATATTTGAGACTTACCAATAAATTACTTTAATATATATGATATTTCTTAAAACTAAAGGTTATTTTTATTGAAATAAATGTTTCACACAAAGCTTGTGCTTTTACACTATAATATCTCGAACCCGTTATTAAATGAATTAAAAATATATTAAAGATATACGAAAACTATTCCGTAGGCATAGGATAGTCGCCATAAGGATGCTACCCATGAGGATGCTAGCATATTCGATACGCTTAAGATAATTTTCCTATGCCTAGTGAATATTTTATCTCTTTTTCAATGTATGAATAGTAAATTTTATGCAAAATAATTATTTTGAGCATTTTAAATGTGCATGAAAAATATTCTATTTACATAGAATATTTGATAGATGGGTGCTATATTATTCTATGCGATTCGGTGAATTTTCTAATGTTTAGTAAATATTTTTGGTATATCAATAGTATTTTTTATGCAAATTAAATATTTTGAGTATTTTAAATGTACATAAAAATTATACAATGGGCATAAAAAAATTAGTAAGGAAGTGAAAAAATATTCCATGCACTTAGGTGAATTGTTTTGGGCTTAGGGAATTTGTTTTGTAGAAATAAGTGCATTTTTACACAAAATAATTAACTTGAGGGCTTAAATTAGTGTATAAAAATTATGTAAATGATGATTAAATTCTTATGGGAGATTTTTGAATTTATTATGGAATGAAATTAATTTTTGGAAAGGTACAGGATAAATTAGGCATAGATAGGGACCTAATTACATAAAATTAGGGACCAAATTGTATAAAAATTAAAATTTTAAAGCTTTAAATCAAATTAGGAATGAATTTAAAGAAGTAAAAATTTGTAAGAAAAATCTTAAATGAAGGGTTTAAAGGGATCAATTGAATAATTGAAGGACTTATGGAAGAGTAATAGTAGGAAAATTCATTAAATTAAGGAACTAAAATTGAGCAATTTTGGTAGAGATTTTTCTCCCCATTTTGTAGCCACTTAAGCCTCCACGATTAGGGTTAATTAATGAAGGTTGACTAGGACAAAAGGAAGGGTTATGACTAAGTTAGATGGATGATTAAAATTAAAAGAAAAATGGAAAGCCAAGTTTGAAGCAAATGAAAGGCTAAGATTAAAAGTAAAATCAAGGGCTAGAATTAAACCAAATGAAGGGTATAAATCAAGTCAAGCATGGAGAAACTATAACCAAGCTCACTTATAAATATGGGTGGAAGAGAAATGGAAAATTTTGAAAAATTTAGGCAAAACTCTTGCAAAAATTTCGTAGAAAATCTACACCAATTCACCTAAACACTTACAACACCCTTAAAACACTTGATTAAACCTAAAATCATAGTTGAAAGTTCAAAATTTTCAAATTGAAGTCTTATTCGAATATAGAAAGGAAAAAGGAGGAAGGAAAATTTCAAAGAAAACCAATCCTTCAAGGAGTTATTTGGAGCTTTCTAGGTAAGTTAACTTCACCTACATCGCAAGAAATGTTTAATTGATGTCAATTGATTGTTTTGCCTTATTTATTCAAGCTTAATTGCATGAATTTTGAAAATTAGAGTTAGGGTTCTTGATGAAAGAAAATTGGGGAAAATGGAATTAAAGGTAAAATTATGCAATTGAAATTAGAATTTGTTAATTGGGCATGAAAACATGTGTTAGAAATAAGAATTTCGTAGCTTAATTTTTTATGGACCATTCGACCCAATTTGCCAAATTTAGGGGTTTTGATTCTTTGATTTATTTGATCAATTATTATTTGATTATGTGTTATTTAAGTGTGAATAGATGATTTAGCATGAGAAATTACATAAAAATTAAAAATATCACCTAGTTACCTTAAGTCCACATTTAGCCCAATTTAGGTGATAATTAGGGTTTCAATGCTTTTGGTTTATAATGGTTTCATTGATTAAATTCAAGTTAGTTTAGTATAAAAAGATGAATTAGCATGGAAAATTTAATTGGAATTGAAAAATTAACTTAGCTTACTCTAGGTAGAATTTTGATCCATTAGGCCCAAAATTAGGATTTTTAGTACAACTAGTTTATGAGAGTTCAATTAGTTAATTTTATGTTTTAAAGTACATTTAGATGATTTAACATGGAAATTGACATTAAAATCGAAAGAATTCACCTAGCTTAATTTAAAGGTATATTTGACTAACAATGAGAAAAATTAGGGTTTATGGCTTTAATTGTGTATCATGTTTGTGATGTAGATTACATGTTGTTATTGATGTGTATTATGTAATTGCTATGTTGTGAAATGGATACTTGAATGGGTGTTATGCCTTATGTTTGTGTGATGTTGTCAATGTGAGGTTATGTGATGCTTATGTTAATGGTCCCATTATTTGGAATGGTTTGGAGTGGGATTGCAAGGTAATGGATATTTTGGTGCATTTATAATGTTGGGATATACTTTGTTAGGGCATAAATGCACACCATTCATGCCATACACTATATGAATTCATGATAATTATGCATTTACATTAAAATGCACTTGCATGCCAATTCATGGAAATATTTGAAGTCATGAAAATATTTTCTTCAAGGCTTTTCCAAGAGTAATTGGAAAATATTTCATGGTTTAGTTGTTTTTTCATGACTATGATGGTTCATAGTTTCATTTTTTTATGCAAAGGACTTCACAGCTTTTCATGACTTTTATAGTTCATGGTTTTCATAGGTCAAGTGGGTGTAGATATGCACTTTCAAAGATTCGATAAGGTGCGTCTACAAACTAGTTTGATTTATCCAACATATCATGGAAACCATGAAGTCCGAAGATAGGACATCCAAGAACGGAAAAGATTTTTCAATCCGATCATGGTAAGATTTCATGACAAGGAAAAAGAATTTTCAAAGAACATGTAAATATTTCATCATGTTCATTTTACTTATGTACACGTCATGCATGTTTAACTTACTAGGCAATAACTCACTAAATTCCCGTGATGTAGGAACAAAAGAAAAAAATATAATGGTGATGTTTACATTTGATCCGACTATTGCGGGATCCACTTCTCACATGTATCTTGCTTGTGATTGGAAAATGGACCCGGTTCACACCATATTGGGGATTCTTATCTATGTACTCGGGTATGAGATCTTTATTTTATATGATAGTCAAAGTAATGAACAAGTAGAAGATAGACTAGTATTGTATGGTGAATGTAATTAAATAAGCCATTTTTTTGGTATGATGGAATTGAACTAGGTAATGTAAATTAAGGATAGTTTGTAAATTAATCCAAAAATCAGTAGTAAGATAATAGTAAAATTATAAATAGCTAAATAGTAAATAATGTAGTTTTTAATTAATTTCTTATATGCTAGAATTAGTAATAAAAAGATACAATAAAATCAATAAGAAAATAATCATAGTAAATGCCAATAGTGAAAGTAAAAAGGATTAATTGTCGAAAAACGAGTCATAACTAAATAAATCCCCACAAGCTTATAGAAAAAGAATTTGATAAAATCAAGTGTCTTATATCCAGTTAGTTCGGTCTAAACTAATAAAATAAAATGGAAAAATGGAAAAATTTAATGGTCCATTTTAGGCTAAACATAGAACCTACCCTCCATTTAATAGGCTTCCGTAGTATAATCCATACCTAGTATACCCTATGAAAGATATAGTGTCTTGTTTTTCTTGCATTCATTGCACTCGAAAGTAGATCAACAATGGTAATATTATCAATCTAATAAGTCCTAGGTTGGGGGTGTCACAAACATGGTATTACAAGCACGGCTTATCGAGAACTAAACAAAAGGTGCAAGCATGGGTGGTGATCTTTAGTAATCATTAATTATGTTTAATGATGGACTGTTATGATTGCTCGGTGTATGTGTGTGATGAATAAGAATGGCATTATAATTTATCATGAGAAATTATTATACTTGAATATTATGTGCATGGAATATTATAAGTGAATGTGTTATAAATGATAATTACAAATGATATGATTCGATCGAATGACGTAATTTGCATTGTCTATGCATTTAAATTAGAGAAACTGAAAGGATGTCGCTAAAAAAGGCTAATAATAATAACATTAGTAATGATACGAGTTTAATCCGAACGTTGACGGGACCAAGAAGGAGAATTAATAGAGCCGCTTAAAAGGCGATAAGAGATGATGAAACAACAACGAGGTGTGGCATGAGGAATACATAGAAAGGATGATAGAAGAGTGACGGCTTGTGTCGATCGAAACACGACCACCACAGTGGGCTCGGGAGGTGGAATGTTTTTAGAGATTTAATCTAAAGGAGTTTAAAGGTGGCTCAAACCCCACTATTGTAGAGGAGTGAATGGAATTTATGGAGGTCATTTTCTAGCATTTAGTTATGAAAGATATGGATTGCATAGCATGTGCGACTTTTATGCTTGTTAGAGATGCTCGAAATTGGTGCGAGTCAATAAAAGCCTCCCTTGAAGTGGCACAACTTACATGGACTAATTTAAGGAGTTATTTAATGAGAAATATTTTTTGAACATGGTGAAATCCCAAAAAAAAAATTAGGAATTTTTACAATTGGTCCAAGGAGAAATGTCAATAACGATGTATGTTCATAAGTTCGAACACAATTGTCATCATGCCACTTTTATTGCTAAAAATGAGGGATAAAAAAAGGAGTACTTTCTTCATGAATTGAAGGTAGAGATTAGAAGTTTTGTTCGGATATCACTCGATACTTATAAGGATATGGTAACAAAGGCATTAGGGATCGAGATAAATTAAAAGGAGTAGACTCATATACCGAGGGGTCAAGGAACGAGTGCCCTCAATAAGTTTGGAGGATAACTTGATAGAAAGAAGCTTTTCAATTCAAATTAGCACAGTAGATAACAAGAAAGGAAAGGAATTGGCCGAGCCATCGCGAGTGGGACAATGAAGTGCACCAAATTATCCTAAATGCGACCATCCCTATACTAGAGATTGCTTGATTAGCACAAACGTGTCCTACTTTTATTGAGAGATAGGGCATTTTGCCAATAATTATCCGAAGAAGAAGGTGTTTGAAGGGCGATGGGTCCTTAAATGAGTATATACAATGACTCAAGAGGAGGCGAACAAGGAGCATTCGATGTTATATGCAAGAATGTCTCGATCTCTAATCTTACTACATATGCATTGATAGATTCGGGTGCCATGCATTCATTTATTATACGATCATTATTGAGATGATTAGGCATGACACTTAGAGTATTAGATATTATTTATGAGGTGACCTTTATGTCTAGAGAGTCACTAGAATCCAATGCCATAATTAAGGAATGTGAACCGAAGATTAGAGATCATGTTTTATATGTCGACTTTATAGTCTCGAGTATTCAAGACTTTAAAGCTATCTTAGGCATGGACTCGCCTAGTTGAAAATAGAGTATCGATTGACGACTTAGCTAGAAAAGTGGTGTTTCATCCACCAAGTGGACAACCTTTTGAGTTACTAGCTAGAACTAGAGTGAGACTCGTAACCCTAGTTTCAACCATGATAGTCCGAAAAATGATGAAAGGTAGATGCATGGGCTACTTAATAAATATGGTTGATATTAAAAAGGAGGGGAGCCCAAAATTAAAAGACATTGAGGTGGTTAAGAATTTTCGGATGTATTTCTTGAAAATTTATTGAGATTACCTCCGAAGAGGGAGAATGATTTTGAAATTAAATTAGAATCGAAAATAATGCCTACATCTAAGGCACCATATCGAATGGCCCTAGCAGAGTTATAAGAGCTTAAGACATAGATACAAGAGTTGTTCGATAAGAGCTACATTTGACATAATTATTCATTATGGGGAGCACCAAGTATCATTTATGAAGAAAAACAACAGATCATTACGATTATTTATAAATTATTGAGACTTGAATCAAGTGACCATTAAGAACAAGTATCCGATCTTGCAAATTCATGATTTGTTTGATCAATTACGAGGAAGTTTAATGTTCTCTAAGATTGTTCTCTAGTTAGGATACCATCAATTGAGGATTAAGAAGGATGATGTAAAGAAGATAGCCTTTAGAACTCGATATGGGCATTACAAATTCATAGTAATGTCGTTTGAATTAACCAATGCACCGACAATATTTATGGATTTAATGAATAGAGTGTTCCATGAATACTTGGATAAGTTTATCATTATGTTCATTAATGATATTCCGATATACTTAAGAAGTCATGAGGAGCATGTGGAACATTTAGGGAAAGCACTACAAACCTTGCGAGAGCATAAATTGTATGCTAAACTTATAAAGTGTGCATTTTGGCTCATGCAAGTAGCGTTCCTCGAAACTTTATATCCAAGGATAGGATCATGGTAGATTCTAGTAAAGTACAAGTAGTAAAAGAATGAAAATAGTCAAAGAGTGTTTTCGAAGTGAGAAGCATTCTTGGGATGGTAGGCTATTACTAGAAATTCGTAGAGGGATCTCTAAAATAGCCGCATCACTCACTTGGCCGATAAGGAAAAATGCTAAGTTTGAGTGAGATGACAAATGTGAAAGGAGTTTTTAAGAGCTAAAATTTACGCTAATCAAATCCCCGTGTTAGCTCTTCCCAAGGATAATGAAGACTTCATAATCTATACGGATGCCTTTTGGATTGGATTAGGGGCGCTCCGATATAAGATGAAAAAGTTATTACCTATGAATCTCGATAATTAAAGGACTACAAGAAGAATTATCCCACTCATGACGTAGAATTGGTCGCAGTTATCTTTGCCTTAAAGATTTAGAGGCATTATCCGTATAGTGTCCAATGTAACATCTACACCAATCACAAGAGCCTCAAATATATCTTTATCCAAAAAGAGTTAAATATGAGTTAAAGAAGATGGCTCAAAGTACTTAATGATCACAAAATCATTTTCCACTACCAACCCGGTAAAACAAACGTTGTGGGTGATACTTTGAGCAAGAATTCGATGGTGGCCTTACAAGTGTAGATTGCATAAGACATGGAGAAACTTCAATTGGAGATAATACCCAACAAGAGTAAAGCAAATTTAGTAGGTACAATAACACTATAACCAAATACAAAGCAAAGAATCAAAGAGGGGTAATCATATGATACGAAGATACTTAAGCTTCAACAAAAAATTACCGAATGAAAGATAACAAATTTTACCATTGATGATAAAGGTATTTGACGTTACCAAGGTAGATTATATGTTTCGATGTAAAGAAGCTTTAGGAGGAAATTTTGAATGAAGCTCATGCCACACCCTACGGATAAGGTGTACCAAGATCTCAAGAAGATTTATTGGTGGAAAGAAATAAAATGCAACATCGTGAGCTACGTGGCAAAGTGTTTAATATGTCAATAGGTTAAGATTGAACACCAAAGACCCTCGAGAATGTCAAGACCACTAGATATTCTGGAGTAGAAATACGAACACGTATTGATGAATTTTATATTTGGATTGCTAAGGTCAAAATATAGAGCCAATGACATATGAGTTAACGTGGACCGATTAACTAAATTGGCTCACTTCCTAACAATCAAATCAATATATTCTATACAAGAATACATAGAATTATACCTAAAAGAGATTATAAGACTACATGGAATCCCAATATTAATCGTATCGAATATAGATCCACTATTAACATCATGATTTTGGAAAAGCTTACACAAAGTGATGGGAGCCAAGTTAAGTTTCGGTACTTCTTTTCACCCTCAAATTGATAGACAGACTAAAAGGGTAAACCAAATATTGGAAGATATCTTACGTACATGCATGCTAGATTGGCCACAAGTTGGAAGAGATGCTTATCATTACATACACATGTATATACATATACACATATGTGTATATACATTTATATATACGTACATACATGTCTATATAAATATGCCCGTACTACGTCGTGGGTTGGATAAAATATATAAAATCGTTTAAAAAAATCATTTTAGTTTGATATTTTGTTTTATGATGTGAATTTATAAAAATATATGAAATTAAAGATGAAAATAATTATTTATAATTTTTTAATAAAAAAATTTGTATTTGACTATTTCTTACTTATGTTTTTCATAATTTTTCCTTTTAAAAAAAGGATTTATCCTTGTTAATCCATGGATTATTAACTAAAAAGAAAATTAAATAATTTGTTTAAAAAAGTTTTAGTATTTCATAAGATTGTGTCGAAAAACATAAATAACAATTATTAAAAGCTTACATAGAATTGAACAAAAAATTTTATTTTATTTAATGTTGATGACAATATCAATTTTTGAAAAAATATGAATTTAATTTTTATATATTTATTTATAAAAGAATGAATAATATTAAAATAAAAAACTATATTAAGTTGAATCATTGAGTGGTTAAGCCAAAACATAATTTTAATAATTTAATTTAAAATAAGTTAATTTTAAAATATTCAAAAATCAATAAATAATAATAAATGTTTAGTGTAGTAGTAGTTATGTGGTTAATTTCTAAAAAAAATGATTCAATATTTTTTTTTATACATTATAACTATATTAAGTGAGTTCGTAGTTTTCGGCCTCAAGCAAAAAATGCTATAAAAAAAAATTTAACTTGTAAGGAATCTATTGAATAAATTTGAAGTTAATAGACTAAAATAAATATTATTACAAATTTGATTTCGATTAATTTTGATTATATAAAAAATATACAAATTAATAAAACATGTGAATTTTTTTCTTTTTTTCCTCCTTCTTAAATATTTTTTTATTTCTAAGCTATGCATGGCCGATCCTTGAATATAGGCCTCATGCGCAGAGCAACCATCTTCTTTTTATTTTTTACATTTCACTTTCAACTATTAATTAATTAATTTGACTTTTTTCTTAAAAAATTGAGAAAAAAATATTTAAAATACACTTTTAGCATAAAAATGCATTTCGGATAAATTATATATATATATATAAAAAACTTCTTACATTTATGTATATCTATCTTCTTCTTCTCTAAAGGTATATCGTACTGGAATACCAAAGCTCGGCTCCCTAACGGTACTTAGTATCTCGCAGCCTAACCTTGGTTTAACAACGCCACGTACCATTCCGTATTTATCTTGTTCGGTGGTCAGCTCTCGCCGCCCATTTATCTTTAGTTTTATTTATGTTTTAGTTTGTTTTATTTTAAGTTCTTTTATTTGTTTGTTTTGTTTATCTCGCATCTCTCGTGGTCGGCTCTGCCGCCCATTTATCAATTTGTATTTCATTCATCTTCCCTTTCATACCCCGCACCATTCATTAGATCCTTGGGATTATTGGTATCGAGCCTAAGTTGTTGGTGGGGTTGTATGTTTATGGTTTATCGTTTTCATTTCCTAGATCTTATTACGTAGCTAGGGTAGACTCCGTAGAGCTAAGAGGTGTTACAGTAGTAAGTCCCGACGGATAGAGCAAGAAAGTCGAGAAAGCACCGAATCTACCTATATACCCAAACCTCCAATAACCATTTTCTAGGTATGGACTCTATAATCTTTAGATCTACCTCTTTATTTGCATCTTCTACTTCGATTCTTCCGATTCTAAGAAGATAATAAATAGTGTGGAATATGTCATAGACAATTTTGAAAAACAAATTGATGATTAGGCAATACCCAAGATTCACAAAAATGAGATTTACAAAACCGGGAAATATGGGTTTTTGAAAACCGATTTCATAATCAAAACCGAAGAGCGTGATATTCAGCTTTCAAAACCCTTTGAAACTATTCATCTCCTTTCTTCCAAAACTCTTCAAAAACATAAAGACAAAGGTTTCAAGTATATTCATATTAGTTTAGTTCAAGTGGGGATTAAACCACTTACAAAAGAGGGATTGAATACGTCAATCTCGGCAGATTCTTAGAGACAATAGGTTTACAAATTTTCAAGACTCTTTGTTAAGTTCAATTGAGTCTAGTTTATGCAGTGGACCTATCTCTTTTAATTGTTATCCAAATTTTACTCGTTTCTTTGAATGACAAAAATATTCTTGAATCATTGGTTTTACAAGTTAAAACCCATAATTATCATATGATGGATGGATCTATTCCAATTACATTAATTACAAAAAATCATTACAAGGGTATGAATTCTACATTTGCATCTAAACACAAAAGGCATTCGACCAAAGGTGAAACCCTTCTTCCGCAAACAAATCCGACCAAATCCAATATCGTTATTCCCGGACCCATTAGGAGGAAAGAAATAAGTGCTACCGGATGAATGGATCGTGAAAGGTATTACAAAACCTCGGATCTCTACTAGTTCCGCAGGTCCCAAAACCAAATACACAAATTAGATCCATAGATCAATAGATGGATGGGAGTGTTAGACTCTCGTTCGATAGAAAGTTTACTAGTAATAGATTTTCTAATGTTGCCTCTAGTTCTATGACTTATGACCTAGGAAGATTTTCCGAGATTCCTTCGATCATAAATTTACCAAATGTTAGGAGAGATATAGACTTGGATCGAGTCTACCATCCCTTAGACAACCACATAGGTTTTTAACCTCGGATGTCCCTAACCCGAGCTTTACAAAATGTTGATTATGGTACCCATATTCCAAAACCCGGATATTCAAACCATGAGGATTCTCCTCCTTTATCTCCTATCGCATCTGCTATCACCGATAATATTACACATGAATGTAATGCTTTTGTCCGATGATAGTTTTACAAGTAGAAAAATAATATCTACATGATGATATCTATACAAAACATAATTCGAAAAATGAATTTGGTTCTTCAAAAACTTTCCGGAAAACGGAAAAACTATTCAAAACGAATTTTATGAATTTGTGAATAATCATAAAGTTCATATATTGTTCTTTGATTGGTTTGAGATATATGCTTCTGCAAATGATATTTCCTATCCTTTCGCATCTATGAAACTAAGTAATCGTTAGGAACAAAACTCCTTCATAGGAAGTGGAAGGATAGATGATTCAATCGACCATCCACCACTAGGAAATTGACATTCTCTCATAGAGAAACCAAAATAGAAGCTTGTCTATACAAAATTCCCAAAGATGATGACTCAATCAACATCAAAAATATTTTTCAATAGAACAATTTTACCAATACCAATCTCCAAACCATAGGAAAACAACTTGTTAGGATTGAATCCCATATCCAAGAAACGATTGTTCCTCTTGTTCCAAAATTAGTCGTTTCTTTAACTACCGTAGAAACCAAAGACCAAAAGTTGAAAACCCGGTCTTCAAACCCTTTCGGGTTTCTATATCGAGTGAACAATGGATACAAACAAACAAACCCGAGTTTGCTAGAGCCATTAGAGACCAACTTATTAAGATAGGAATATCTTCCGAGGGAACCTCTAGGCAAGTAGCTCTTGATACTCCTCTATCTAATAAGTGTGAATGTTTTAGACCAAAAATCGAGACGGACTCGTCTCCGAAATAAATAAGTTCCATTGGAAAAACCCATTGCCTATGATCACCGCCCCGACATAGGAGAAATGCTAAATAAGTTAGCACAACCTAGGTTTAATGGCTTTTCCATTTACGAATGGACCATAGATGGCACTGTCCGAGTATAACATCCTTAGTTTACTCCAACAAATGACCATGGCTACTAACGCCTACAAAACTCAAACCGGTACTCCCGACGATGCGATTGCTGAATTGCTTATCGTCGATTTTTCTAGTCAACTAAAAGGATGATGGGACTATCATCTCACTCGCTCAACAACATATGGAAATTCCGAATGCCATTCAAATAAATCAAGAACGTCTTCCTATCTTAGATGACTTAGGTGAACCCATCTAAGATGTCGTGTCCACCTTCATCTTAACCATTTCACTTCATTTCATAGGTGACCCTTCTCATCTCAAAGACAAAAATGCCGAGCTTCTTAGTAACCTTAGGTGTAAGAAACTTAATGATTTCTAGTATTACAAAACCACTTTCCCGACCGCAGTTATGCTTAGGGAAGATTCAAAATAACCTTTTTGGAAGGAGAAATTCGTTGCGGGTTTACCAACCCTCTTAGGAGAAAAGGTTAGAACCCGTATTAAGGATGCTTTTGGTGACCAAATTCCTTATGACCAATTGACTTATGGTGAACTCGATTAGTTTAACCCAAAAAGAAGGTCTTAAGATTTGCCAAGACTTAAAGCTCCAAAAACATCTTAAGTGGGAAATGAAAAAGACCAGACAGAATTAGGAAGTTTCTCTAAATAATTTGACATTTTCACTTCAAAACCGTCAGGTTGCCAAGGTAACTCGCCATGACAAAACCCACAAAACCTACAAAAAGCCTTATAGAAAGCATTACCATATGGATCAACCCAAAGATGTGGAACCTTTCTATAAGAAATCTTCCAACAAAAACCCCCAAAAAACCCTTTAGGAAAACCCAGCTTAGGTCCCGACCTAGAACCGACCTAAAAGATGTTACCTGTTACAAATATGGCCAAAAGGGACACGTAGTATGATATTGCAAAATAAATACCAGAGTTACAAGAACTTCATTTAGATAAAGATGTTTATAACAAAATCTCTCGCTTAGTTAGTCGACTCTTCCGATCCTTCGTATTACTCGGTAGTGAAGAGACTTTTCGTGTAGATGAACTTGTTACGTCTTCTAATTCAAAACCCAGCTTCGATAGTGAACCCGATAACAAACTTAAACAGAGTTAGTGTTTTGACCAAAGACTAGGACCTTCTTTTAGACATTGTTAAGAAGATCGAGGATCCTACATTACAAAAAAAGTACTTAGACAGACTCTTAAAGTCTATAAAAGACAAACCTTATGCCAAACCAAAACCTTCTATCTTACCTACTACTAGTACTAAGCACGTATGACCTTACTACTATCCTAGATAAGAAGAAGAAGACCAAGAAATATATGACCACAATTCAGGACTTTTAGTCCGAAATTAAGGTCATCAAAACCGAGCTTAAAGAGCTTAAAGAGAAACAAACCGGATACTCTAGTCTCTTGAAAACCCCGTTGGAAAAATAAGCAGATGAAAAGCCGGACTCGACTCGAAAACCATCATAGTGACCAAGGATTATAAAACCTAGAAAATCTAAAACATGTTCCAGATGACTTCTTATTTGTTCTACGTGAAGTTACTTCTGGAAGTATTTGATTAAGGTTACTCTTGTATTCCAAAATAATTACAAAATTGATGCAATTGCCTTGTTTGATACCGGTTCCGATTTGAATTGTATTAAGCAAAGCATTGTTCCAAAATGGTTCCATATGCATACAAATGAACATCTTTCTCGTAAAGAAACAATTCCAAAATGACCATACATGGTAAGACGAAGCCTCCGTGGTCAATGGAATTACTCATATCAAAAATCATTTTCTCGCTCTTTGAGAATATGTAACATATGGTAATCTTAGGAACACCTTTTATCAATTTGGTTACTCCTTATATTGTGAAACATGATTGCATATCTTTCAAAACCGGACGTACAAAGCTTGTTTTCCCGTTTATTGAAAAAACCCAAAATTAGGAATTTGAATATTATCAAATCATGTTCTATTTTTAAAATAAATTCTTTGGTTCTCTCGTGCTCCTTTATCATTAGTTTCAAATATCCCTCCTACAAGACTCATAGGATCTTTCCTTACTTATCCTTTACGGATGGGTCGATTTTATGAACAAAATGAAAATTATGATTAAGAGAAAGCTATTAATTTCAATCGACTACTCGTTCTTGAGGAAGATATCCTAAAAGACATTATGGACATTATGGGTCTAGGTACCGATCAAACGGAGGATTATTTAACGACTAGAGCCTTAGATAGATCTCCTCAAACTCTCGAAGAGTATGCCATAGATTCTATTAAGGGTTTCATAGATGACCATATCAATGAGTCACTTAGCGCTATTGAAAATGCTCTCTCCAAAACAAGCCTCTTAGAACAAGCCCTCGATAGTGAACTCCAAAATAGCCGAGTCGAAAACAAAACTTTGCTTTTATTCTATGATTAGCGGCCATTGTTGCTACCGCTTCCGAGTGTTATGACTAGCTAGTTAACTCATAAAACCTTACATCCGCATTTTGCATTTTCATATGCATCCAAAACATTTTCCAAATCTCTTATTTTATAATCAAAATATCCTACTTCTACAAAGTCTATTTTATCGAATCGCTTTTCAAAGTTCTGGACTCGAGAATGTCCGCAAAATAGGTCTCGATGGCCAAGAAAAAAAGGGAAAAACCCCTTTATACCGTAAAGTCCAAAACTTATATCATCAACAAAACCCATATCTTGGGCGGATGTCGTAGAAAAACAGGAACCACAAACTCCAATCAAAGCCGAATCCGTTGAAAATTGGGTCTAAAATCGACAAAATAGCCGTAACTCCTTCCGGCCCTACAAAAATCTCGAGTATGAATCTTGAACCTATTTCAAAACCAGAGAAAGGTTCTTCTTCGGAAAAACCCCTTTCTCCAAAACCAAGTGATTCTTCAAAACTTATTTCTCAAAATGCTACCTCACAAAACACTCGGTGATTGTTTCTTCCAAACCTCGTTTACAAAAAAATCTACATCCGAGTATTTTCTCAAAAAGATTTTCAAAAAATTTTTACTCGTCGAAGATGGCTACTTCTTTGACAAACCCTATAGAATTGTTCGAAGTTCTTTCCTCCCGGATGGCATTTCACCCTACGGGACTTATGAAAAAATCAAGCCTACTACATGGCCATCCGAGAACAAACAAAATCAACCACCTTTAAACACTTCCTTACCCCCGACAAAAAAGAGACTCGCTTATTCCACCCGCGAATCCTCCAAATAATCCATCCTTCCGACTAAGGACAAGACCTCTTCCTACAAATTATGTTCCCGGACAATTACAAAACCAATGTTAACCATTGTCGTTCTTTCTCTTACCGGGATTATCGATAAGAATGGTTTAATACTATGTTCCTCCAAAACAAGAAAGGAAGTCATTCATGGCTTTTCTACTTTGACATAAAATTCACTTCCACAAACATTCCCATGTGGTTTATCAAGTGGTGGATCTTTTTCGATCCTCTTATCGACATACTTACTCCGGATATTACCGAGAGTTTTACTCTCTTCAAAACTCAATACAAACCTTCGTAATAAGAAAAAAGATTCACACCTCTTTTTCTTTTCTCGCACAAAATTCTTCCTTCCTTGGGTTTGCTCCCGGTACTATGAAACACAATATCAAAACCGGACCTTAATCCTAATCCAAAGGTTCAAAGTAAAACGGTGGGATTCTTTTCGAGTTCCATCATCTATATCCAAAACAGATATCGAGGAATGGCTTAATAAACAAGGATTACTTAAGCTCGTTATCCTTAACAACAAATTTTCTTACACAAAAATCGTTGCTAATGCTAGACTTGCAGCAGACCAAAATAGAGGAAGAATACTTTACCATCATGTTTGAGATGGTACAAAACGAGTCAAATTCCTCACAAAACAGCAGATTCGCATTCCGAGTCGAACCCATGATAAATTTGGGGAATGACAACGAAGACGACTATTATGGTATCTTTTCTTAAGTTCACCACTCGAGAACTCCAAAACAAAAATGGCACCTTCAGGCATTTTTCTATCTACCGACAAAACAGCTTATCTCTAGAATAAAATTTTCACAAGATTGTCACCGTTCATCCCACGTGACATAAGAAGACAAAATTGCTTTCGTTGTCTTACTCGTTCATCAACATGTGAAGACACCGTTGCAAAGTTACAATTTACTTTTACCGTACATTTTTACTATTCAAAGTTACTATTCATAGTTACTCGTTCATGTCGACTTTCTCTATATAAAGGAAGCTCATTTCATTTGTACTTTAAGTTTTTTACTTTCAAGTTTTATTCTCTAGGAAAGAATTCTCTTTGTAATTCTATTCTTAGAAACTCAAAACCTCGAAAGCTTTTGCTTCGTGTATCCCTCGTAAGTTTTATTTTATGTAAATAAATAAAATTTCTTACATTTATGTATATCTATCTTCTTCTTCTCTAAAGGTATATCTACTGGAATACCAAAGCTCGGCTCCCTAACGGTACTTAGTATCTCGCAGCCTAACCTTGGTTTAATAATGCCCCGTACCATTCCGTATTTATATTATTCAGTGGTCGGCTCGCCACCCATTTATCTTTAGTTTTATTTATGTTTTAGTTTGTTTTATTTTAAGTTCTTTTATTTGTTTGTTTTGTTCATCCGCATCTCCGTGGTCGGCTCTACGACTCATTTATCAATCTGCATTTCATTCATCTTCCATTTCATACCCCGCACCATTCATTAGATCCTTGGGAGTATATATATATTAATCATGCCACTATAATTTAAAAATTATCTAAATCTATTTTTTAAAAGAAAAAATAATCATGTTCTAAAACTTTATTTCAAAATCGATACATATAGAAAAATAAATCAAAACTATCAGTAAATAAAATTTTAAATTAATTGAAAGAAATTTTTTTAAAAAATGACAAATTAAAGTAGTAAATTTTAAATAATAAAAATAATAAACAAAAAACACTAAAACAAAATGGGACCAAATCATAATATAATTAAAGTTTGAAATTGATAAAAAAAAGAGAATTTAAAAACTGACAGATTAAATGAGAATTTTTTAAAAAATGATAAATTAAAGTAGTGAATCTTAAATAATAAAAATAATTAACAAAAAACACTAAAAGAAAATGGGACCAAATCACAATATAATTAAATTTTTAAATTGAGAAAAAAGAAAATTTAAAAAATGACAAATTAAAGTAGTAAATTTTAAATAATAAAAATAATTAACAAATTAAAGCTTGAAATTGAAAAAAAATAGAAGAGAATTTAAAAAAAATGGTAAATAAAAAAATGACAAATTAAGATAGTAACTTTTAAATAATAAAAAATAATTAACAAAAACCACTAAAACAAAATGGGACAAAATCACAATATAATTAAGGTTTGAAATTGAAAAACAAAATTGTGTAGAAAAATTGAGGAGAATTTAATTTTAAATTAATTGGATGAGAATTAAAAAAAAGAAGACAAATTAAAGTAAGAAATTTTAAATAATAAAAATAATTAACAAAAAATGCTAAAACAAAATGAGACAAAATCAAATATAATTAAAGTTTGAAATTAAAAAAAAAAGTCAATTTTAAAAAAAATGACAAATTAAAGTAGTAAATCTTAAATAAAAAAATAATTAACTAAAAACACTAAAACAAAATAGGACCAAATCACAATACAATTAAAGTTTGAAATTGAAAAAAAAAGTATAAAAAATTTGAGGACCAAAGTGTTAAAAACATGACATGAATAGTGAAAGGAATAGTAATTTGTGAGTGTATGAATAGTGATTTGTGAGTGTGTAAATAGTGTTTGAAATAGTAAATAAATAGTAAAATCAACAGCTTTACTTTAGTTTTTAGTATAATATATATATATACACACACACACACACACATATTAATTGGATACCTGCATATGCACATGTAGCAGTACAATCACTATATATATAAGGTTAATGATTCCTATGGTATAATGTAAGTAGAAAGTTTTATTTTTAGTGATTAATATAAATCGAATCTATATATAATTAATTTATAATAAAACTAATGATATATATATATATATATATATCATTAAGAGTATATAGAATAAATAGAAAAATATACAAAAAAAACCCACATAAACTATAGAAATATATTGAATTCAATAGATTAAAATAAAAACTATAACAAAATTGATTCCGATAAATTTTAAATATATATATATATATATAGGCAAATAAAACTTGTGAATTTTTTTAACTCATTATTTTTTTTTCAAATTGAGACAAACTATCTAAAACATACTTTTAGCTCTCTCTCTCTCTCTCTCTCTCTCTCTCTCTCTCTCTCTCTCTCTCTCTCTCTATATATATATATATATATATATATATTAAAAAATAAAAAACTCATTTAAAAATATAAAAATAATTTATTGCATAAATTGTAATAGTATATTTTTTTAAAATAAAACATTGACTTTCTAAAATTTTATTCAAAAATTCATATATTAAAAAACCAAGTTTATTAACAAATAAAATTAAATTAAAAAATTAAAAAAAGTAATTTAATGAGAATTTTAATAAAAAAATACTTGAAAAAATAAATTAATATTGGTTTAGGGACATTGAAGGGACCAATAATATATATGTTTTCTTTCTTAGTGAAATAACCAACTATATATGATCACTTAACTTATACAAGCATTTGCTCGGAGGTCCTATTATGCTACGACAATATGTATGTTCTTTTAATTTTTTTTTTGTCTTTTGGTGATGCAATCCTAAAACACATCAAGATTTAAAATAATTAGCCAACATTTTTATTTTAATCATGAGATTGGTGACTAGACTTTTAAAACTATAAAATAAATTATAGGAAGAAAAAAATGGCGGTGGTCGTTCGTAATTGGCCTATGCGGCTAGTAGAGGTCGGCCGTGCTTAGGCCTCGTAAGCCAAGCTAGGGTTGCTTGGGCCCAAGCTCAGGGCGTTTGGGCCTACTTCTATAAGCCTCGACCACTATTCAACAAAAAAAAAAAAATCTACAACTTCCGATGAACTCTAACTCGTCGAAATCATCATAAAAAATTCACGAGTCTAGTTTCGGACCTTAAGAAACTCAATTCGACATTATTTTTTTTCCTAAACACCTCTAAATAATCAAAATAAAGTAAAAAAATACTTTTAAATTCTTAAAAATCATTTTAATGCACATTAAAACAAAAAGAAAATACATAATCAAATCATATTTTTTCCTTCTTTTTTGGCTCGAACTACCTCTTCCAATGATTTGATGGCCTCGAAATCATCATAGACAAACTCATTTTTCAAAAATATTAAGGACCAAAATGTTAAAAAAAATTATAATCTACGGTAAATGAACAATAACCACTCTTTAAATACCCTAGTTCTTTTAATTTTATTTATAATAAAACTTGTGAATTTTTTTAACTAATTGTTAATTTTTTTTTAAAAAAAGATTGAGTCAAATTATTTTTTAACCGATTATTATTTTTTAAAAAATTTAGTAAAATTATCTAAAACACACTTCTAGTCGTATCTTTCTCATCGAATTTATATATGCAAAAATGTGATTTTCATTGAAAAATCATAAAAATAATCAATCATATAAATTATAACAATGTATTTTTTAAAAATAAACAATCATGTTCTAAAATTTTATTTCAAAAGCCACACATAAAAAAATCAAATTTATTAACAAATAAAATCATATAAAAATTAATTGGATGAGAATTTTAATAACAAACAAAAAATTGAAGAAATAAATTTTAAATAATAAAAATAATATAATCGGATATATATGTTCGAAGCTAAAATTTTAAAAAATATCATATATATTCTATTACTATCAAACTATACGTAAAATAAAAAAATAATGATATATTTTTTTAAATATTTTCACACCTAATTTCATGGTAAAAAATATAAAAATAAATTATTTATATAGAAGGGGAACAATTTTTATCCGATATTTAAATAAATCATTTATTAATAAATATTATATTATTATACCAATATATTTAAAATAATATTTAACTAATACAATGTAATATTAATTTAATTATATGGTATAGTTATCAAATATATTATATTATTAAAATACTTATCAATTTTTATATATATATTCAAATTTGTAAAATAATATATTGTATAATAAATACAATATTCACAATCAAAATACAAATAACTCGTTTATAATAATTATTTGATATTCTTTTTGTAAAATATAATGATAATATATTATAATTATTAATTATTAATAATTTTATTATTTTTAAAAAATATTTCTAATAAATAAGGACCTAAATAATAAATTTGACCATATAATAATAGTCCTACAAATATATAAATTGGAAAAAGAAAAGAAAAGAGAAAGGAGGCTAGACATTAAAAAAAAACAAAAAAGCACTCGCATAAATACAATATTCACAATAAAAATACAAATAACTATTTTATAATAACTATAAAATATAATGATAATGCATTAAAATTATTAACTATAAATAATTTTATTGTTTAAACAAAATATATTTTTATTTTATAATAATTTTTTGTTATTTTTTTTGTAAAATCTAATGATAATGTATTATAATTAATAACTATAAATAATTTTATTATTTTAAAAAATATATTTATAATAAATAAGGACCTAAATAATATATTTAACCATATAATAATAGTCCAACAAATATAAAAACTGAAAAAGAAGAAAAAAAGGAGGTCAAACGTTAAAAAAAAAAAACAAAACAAAAAAGCACTCGCTATTTTTTGTAAAATATAATGATAATATATTATAATTATTAACTATAATAATAGTCTTACAAATATAGAAAGTGGGGAAAAAAAGGGAATGCTACAATGAAGTTCCAGCAGCCCAATCTCAAAAGAAAAAAAAAAGGAGGTTAGATGTTTTTCTATTTTTTAAAAAGGGGGATTGTCATAGATAAATGAAAATAGTAAAAAGAAAAAAAAGTTTTTAAACCAAATGGACTAATTAATTTATTTCTCGAAGAATTTTTTTTTGTTTTTCTATTTCTTAAAACAAAAAATAAAAATAGTAAAATAGTGAAAAAGATCAAAAAATTAGTTTTCAAACCAAATGGACTAATTAATTTATCTCAAAAAAAGAAGGACTAAGAAGCAATCAAATAAATGTATGAATAAGGACAATAAGTCTAAAGCTACACTGAGTGAATGAAGAGTCTAACCCTCACTTCTTTTATTTATTTATTTTTTTAATATATCTCACCCAATAGCAATTTTATGTGATAAACGATGACAAAAATGATAGTTCGAATAATAGTTCTTAAAAATGTAAAATGACAAATGTTTTGTGGATAAAAAAAGGTATAAAATAACTATACATACATAGTGAAATGATGGAAATGAAGAAACAAAAAGAGATAATATGTTTACTGAGTAAATTATAAATTAGTCTTTCTATTTTTTGAAAATGAATCAAATAATTTTTTTGTTTCAAAAACTCATTAATCCTTATATTTTTAAATCCATTTTCAACTTATTTCTTTCCAATTTCTTTTTATTTTTTTTAAAAATAAAAAAGGTAAAAATATGAAAGGATTGAAAATATTTATTTTAAAAAATATATTATTAAATTAATTATGGTCAACCGTGTTAATGAAAGGGATTAATTAATTATTATTTTTTCAATAAAAAGAATTATTTAATTTGTTTTTTAAAAATGAAAGACTAATTTATAATTTACTCTATGTTTACTTTGGTTATAAAATGTATGTTTTGTTAAATTATCAATTACAAGGATAAAAATAGAAGATTGAGGAATCTATAACAACAAAAATATAGTTTACTGGCTGTCCAAATACATGTATCCCCTCTCTTCCCTGTAAATCAAATCCGGACATCGTCCGGGCGCGACGAGCCCTGTAGTAAAAACCAAAACATAAACACACGAGATCTCAACTTTCTCAGCTTCTTCATTTCCAGATCTCAAATATTTGTCATTTCTCTCTCTAATCAAATAAAGAAGGTAATAAACTCTCTCTAATCAAATCATTTATCCATTTCACGTCAACGATACCATCCTCTTCTTGGATCTGCTTTAATTTTGTGATTTGAACGTTGAAATTCAGTAACCCTAACTATCCATTCTCTTTTGTAGAATTAGAAATGGCAGCGGGTGGTTTTGTTAGCCGTGCATTTGAATCGATGCTAAAGGAATGTTCGAGCAAGAAGTTCCCCGATCTTCAAAAAGCTATTCAATCTTATTTAGGTTAGTTTTTTTTCCTCCCTGGATCTCTAAATGTGACTGACTAGCAATCAGACTTCACTTGGATGGATTCAATTTTCACTGCCTTGTTCAGCTCATTTTGTTTTTGTGTTTCTTCAGATAATGCGAAAGAGGTGACTCAGCAGCCTAAACCTAGTGAGACGAATCTGGCAGCATTGTCTGCTGGAGACGGGAGGTTTGTATCTGAAAATTTTATTCATTATGTAATGCTCTTTTGTTTGAATTTGGTTTTTCAGATTTGGTTGCTACTCTTTTCATACGACGTGTTCCCCTATCCCGTGTTTATGTTTGCAAAATTTCATGTCATTTTCTGTTGTTGCCATGCTTTGTCAAGTAAACTCGTTAAATATTTGATTTAAGACGAATGATTGTTGTTTGAGTCTAATCAGATTGTGCTGCTGAGCTCAGTGGTTGTCAGATTGAACATGTTCAGATGGTAATTGGATTATTCTAGGGGAAACTAACAAACCAGAATGATTTGAACATAAACACGAGTAAGTCTTAAAATTGACATAGATGTCCTCTTACCATTTCCTTTTTGTTTGCAGTTCAATTGATTCTGAGGGTGGAGCTACAAAATGTGGAACAGAAACAGAATCAGATCAATCAGACGCAGTTCCTCATACTTCTGAAGAGGCACAGGATGCAAATAAAAAGCGGGCATCAGTCGAAACCTTACAGCTGTCTTGGCAAATGCTGGGTACACCTTAGAAGGAGCTGAAGCAGAGCTTGTTTTAAATCCATTACGTTTGGCATTTGAGACGAAGAATTTGAAAATCTTAGAACCTGCTTTGGATTGTCTTCATGTAAGTAACTTACTTTGTTATTTTGTACTTTTGGATTGTTTGCTCTTTGAACTTTGGCCTTTAGCAGGATCTTCATGTTGTGAAAGGATCCCAACAACCCTTTAAACCTTGCTATCTAGAAGAAATAATTGCACGTATCATAGTTTCATGGTGACAGATAACTTATTTTATACTTATCCAAGCGCAGAAACTCATTGCATATGATCATTTAGAAGGAGATCCTGGTTCGGATGGTGGTAAAAATGTCCCACTCTTTACAGACATTCTGAACATGGTTTGCAGTTGTATTGATAATTCATCACCTGATAGGTGCGTACACTTAAATGCATCTTTAGTTTAATTTTATACATGTTCCTTCACATGGCTGCTAACTTTTGATGACTGCATGCAGTACAAGTCTCCAAGTGTTAAAGGTACTTCTGACAGCCGTAGCATCCACAAAGTTTCGAGGTATATTGTCTAGAATAAAATGGCAGAATTATTTTTAGCATTTTGCTTTACTTGGTTAAAGGGACTTGGCTTTTGCTTTGCTGTATATTTTAGTATCTAGCTTTATAAAGATTTAGCATGCAGGAGAAGCTGTGATGTACTATGTGTGGGCTAGGCTATGGATGAATTAGGAATATGAGGTTTGTAACTAGTGACAAATGTGTTTAGCATTTGGGGTTTGAAAATGGTAGGAGAATAATGCAATTTGGTTAGGAAATGTCAATGGCTTGAAGGGTATGAAGCTGTTTGAAGAATACTGGATAGCTAATTGTTAGGGGGAAGGATGTTTCATGGATATTGAGATTTTTCCCTAAAAAAAAATAATGGAGATTTGATTTTCCTTGATGATGAAAATAATGGGAAAAAACGAACGAGTCTGGTTGTCTAACTTCTGATGAGACTTGGTTTCCTAAAATAACAACAATTAGTGAATTCTCACTTAAAATAAGTAAAGACTAAACTAAAGTTTGAATAACACATAAGACCTAAGATCCTTGGACCAGCAAAGTTCTGTTCTTACAGAACTAGAAAATTACCAGTGTAAGCCTAATCTGATGCAAATATGGGAAAATACAGACTAAAGGACAAAATGAGTGCAGAGGCAGAGTTATTCTATGATCAAAATGCCTCGTTTGCTGTTTATTGTACAGAGCTCTACCCTAGACTTCCAAATTGGATGCCCCATATCCCAGCAGGCAGTAGGTGCAGCATCAGGGGGAGCCTTCACATGAGGTGATGGCATATAAGATGCGAATTGCTGCTTTATGGCACGCTTTGAATGGTGTAGTTAATTGTTTGGGCTAACTAATGTTTGGAATTATTATTTATGCTTTTACTGCATCTTAAGTTGTCGAAAAACAATATCTGTTAAATTATTCGCATTCATGCTACTTTATTTGCATTGAAATGTACTTCTGTCTTTTTTGTTTTTCGTTTAAACTATTCATGTTCTGAATTAACTGAACCATATGCTGTTGAAACACCTGTTTTAAATGCAGTACATGGGGAGCCTTTGTTGGGAGTCATCAGAATATGCTACAACATTGCTTTGCACAGGTTCTTATTTTGCTTTTATCAGAATGGTACTATGATATTCACTTGGTGTGGCGCTTACGATTTCTTGTTGGTTGTGAAGCAAGAGCCCTATAAATCAAGCAACATCAAAGGCAATGTTAACACAGATGATCAGCATTATATTCAGGAGAATGGAAACTGATTCTGTATGGATTTAAGCCTGTTGTTTTAAATGTCTTTTTTTCTGCTATCTGTTGGAAAAGAAACGAATACCTGGCTGCTCCTCTTTAATAACTATACGCATCTCTGACAGCAAGCTCAGGTTTCTACTTCACTTGGTTCTACTGGGAATGAGGAGGCTGCTTCGGCAGAGAAATCAGATGTAAGTGTTGAAGAAACTCCAAATGCTGACCAAAATGAGGAAGGGATCACTTTGGGGGATGCACTTAATCAGATCAAAGGGGCTTCTCTTGCATCTGTTGAGGAACTCCATAATCTTGCAGGCGGTGCTGATATTAAGGTTTATATCTCATATATTCTATTACTGTTCTTCTATCTTATGCCTCACTTTGTTGTCTATGATAACCTTTGCATGATTACTTCCTCTTCCTGCTGATGGAATTATTTCCATGTAAAAAGAGATATTAAAACCACAGACAACAATATGTAATTCTTTTGTTCCTACAGTAGCATGTTTCCACTCTGAGTCGTATCTTTTTGCGCGGAAACAGCATAACCTTATTATAGGATTATTTGACAAAAAAGCATCACTCAAGCATGGTTATTTCTTGAATGTTAGTATTTTGGCACTGCCGTGCGTGGCTGTTGCTGCAGTTTATTTTTATGATACTTCACCTTTTGAATTGTACTGGTACTAAGAAGAAAATGTCATATGTTGTAAAGGGTCTGGAGGCTGTTCTTGACAAAGCTGTGCATACTGAAGATGGTAAAAAGACTACAAGGTATGGATATGAAAATATACACTATATTGCTTTCTGTTATCTCTCTGTCATGATGATAATTGTTGTGCAAGTTTTGGTTGCTTCTAACTGTAATCTTTAGGGGGATTGACCTGGAGACCATGGACATTGGACAACGGGATGCTTTGTTGGTCTTCCGCACCCTTTGTAAGGTGAGTGTTTTTTTTTCTTTTTTCTTTTTTCTTTTTGTTTTCAGTATTCTACACCCTTCAGTTAGCTTTTTTGTAGCCTTCTTTATAATTTATAAGTACAATGTCTGCAGATGGGTATGAAGGAGGATAATGATGAAGTCACCACCAAAACAAGGATCTTGTCTCTAGAGCTTCTGCAGGTTAATTTTATGGATTATAATTAAGAGTCTTTGTCATGTTTTGATTGATGGTCTAAAAAGCATTAGAATTATTGTAATCTGTAAATTTGCAAGCTGATTTCTTGTTTGATGAAGTTTTGGACCTTTCTTTCAGTAAAGTTTGGATGTTTATATAAAAAATTTTGACATGCTGCTGCAGGGTTTATTGGAAGGTGTTAGCCATTCATTTACAAAGAACTTCCATTTTATTGACTCAGTAAAAGCATATCTTTCCTATGCTCTGTTGCGTGCTTCAGTTTCACAATCTTCAATCATATTTCAGGTTCGAAAAAATCATCATCCCTTTCTTCCTGCATCCATTTTTAGAAGAATCTGCTGTTAAGTTGACTTTCTTTTGATCATGGTTCTCTCATGGCAGTATGCAACTGGAATCTTCTCCGTGCTTTTGTTGCGGTTCAGGGAAAGTCTTAAAGTATGTTTGAATTCTTTATTACTTGTTATTGCCACCTTTTATGATATGAAATTGTTTACTTTGATATTTTAACTCCATATTTTATACCACTACTTTTCTCTGTTTTCATAAGTTGTGCCTGCCAAATCTTTTCAGGGTGAAGTTGGTGTATTCTTTCCCTTGATAGTTCTACGATCATTGGATGGTGCAGAGTGTCCTGTTAACCAAAAAATGAGTGTTCTTCGGTAATAATGTTTTTTCTAATTGATTGGATCTTGCAATTACTTAACACATGTTGCAATTAGTTATATTGTTTGGCTTTGACATTTTGTTCATTGTTATATTATTAAGCTCATTTTCCTATTTTATCTTCTGATCCAGTGCAGTTTTGCAGGATGCTTGAAAAAGTTTGTAAGGATCCTCAAATGCTTGTTGATGTATACGTGAATTATGACTGTGATCTTGAGGCACCAAACCTGTTTGAACGCATGGTATATATACCCATTTGATATTATTTCATTTGCAATGTACTGTTTGCATTTGTATTGCTTAAGACTTTCTTTCATGTACGTAAACACTTCTTTGTTGACTCATGGCTTATCATGTAGGTTACTACACTATCTAAACTATCTCAAGGGACTCAAAATGCAGATCCAAATTCTGCTGCTGTGTCCCAAACTACTTCAATTAAAGGTTCATCACTTCAGGTAGGTTTGTCTTTCCCTTTCTTTGAATTAGCTAGTTAATCAACTTTTCTCTTCTGCTACCTTTTTACACTGCTATGTTAGCAAAAGATGCCATACCAAATCTTTCTTCTTTGGCCTTTCCAGTGTCTTGTGAATGTGCTCAAATCCTTGCTTGATTGGGAGAGATCATGCAGAGAATTGGAAAAGAAGAGTAAAAACACTCAAACTCTTGAAGAAGAGGTTTCAGCTAGAGAAAATGCAGAGGTAAAAGGCAGGGAAGATGTGCCCAATAACTTTGAGAAAGCTAAGGCTCATAAATCTACAGTGGAAGCTGCCATCTCAGAGGTGAGAGTAACCTTTAGTTATTGTTACAACTTGACACACAGGATTGATGTGAGACATAGAATTATGGATTATCTTTGTTAAGTTGCTCATGGTACAGTGAGGGTTGATTGGTTGTTTTAATATTTTGCAGTTCAATAGGCATCCAGTGATGGGCTTAGAGTCTATGATATCAAACAAGTTGGTGGAAAATAATCCTGCTTCAGTTGCTCAATTTCTGAGAAATACTCCTAGTTTGAACAAGGTGGAATATTTATTCTCTATTGCTTTCTATATTGTTTTCGGTTCCTAAAATCATTTATAAATTTGCAGGCCATGATTGGCGATTATTTGGGCCAACATCAAGATTTTCCCCTTGCTGTCATGCATGCTTATGTAGATTCCATGAAGTTTTCAGAAATGAAGTTTGATACAGCAATTCGTGAGTTTCTGAAAGGATTTCGACTTCCAGGGGAAGCTCAAAAGATAGATCGTATCATGGAAAAGTTTGCAGAGAGGTAAGAGATATTTATATTTGTTTTACCTATCACGTTAAAAATTGCATGTGAATCCATGCGTGTCAGATCATGCTGTCAATGTGCTGAAATTTTCTTTCCTTCTTTCTTTATTTTATTGCTGCCCAAGCCATGCTATGAAGTTGCATATCTGTTACATTTTCTAGTCTCATTTTACTTAAGTGGCTCGCTCATGTCATCATTTGGGTTTAGGCTTTCCATTTGTTGAAGATACATCCCATGCTATGATTCAGCTCTACAAGAATAATTTTTTTAAAGGAAAAGTTTCCTTTCCCCTTCAATGTGTGAAAACAAAAATTATGTCTTGAGTTTTCTGTTTTTCTCTTCTTTGCATTATCTGTATGTAGGCTTAAGGCTGCAGCAACCGGTCTCTATGTTTAATTTTGTCTTTCCTCTTCCTTGCCATTTGATCAATTGATACGTATGTTTCCCAAGTCTTGCATAGCTCTGATTAAAATGCCTGGCAATTTTCATCACAGCTTCTGCAGCTATTCTCTGCTTTAGGGAACTTGCCTTAGAAATTATAGTCACGACTTAAACATCTTTGACCCTTTGTACAAATTGTCAGGACATTTGGATGGGTACAGGGTTTAGTTTTATCTGGATGTGATGATGTTTGTTGCCAGCGACTTTATGTATTATGATTACGCCTTTTCTTTTGTTCTGTTTCTTTTAATCTTTGTGCTAGTGCTATCGGTGTTTGTTTTCAAACTCATCGATTCCGTCTGTGATCAAGGAGTCAAAACATATATTTTTCTCTTACTAGATTCATTGATTATGTCTCATCCCTATCAGGTTGATAACCTATAGTTCTCTAACTTTCAACTGAACATAGTCCAGGCATCCACTCAGTACTTTGATCACATGCCGTTTCTTTTTCAAATTAGTTGTTTATTCATATTGTATGTTTTGTGTCCTGCAGATATTGTGCAGACAATCCAGGTCTTTTCAAAAATGCTGATACTGCATATGTTCTTGCATATGCTGTTATAATGTTGAACACTGATGCACATAATCCAATGGTGTGGCCAAAAATGTCTAAGTCGGATTTTGTACGAATGAATGCCATAAATGATGCTGAAGCTTGTGCCCCAGCAGATCTACTGGAAGAGATATATGATTCGATTGTCAAGGAAGAGATAAAACTGAAAGATGATGCATCTGGGATTGGGAAAAACAGCAAACAAAAACCAGAAGGTGAAGAGAGAGGTGGCCTTGTTAGTATTCTCAATCTTGCTCTTCCCAAACAAAAGTCATCGATTGATGCCAAGTCTGAGAATGAAGCTATCATTAGGCAAACACAGGCAATATTCCGGAAGCAAGGAGTAAGAAGAGGAGTGTTCCATACAGTACGACAGATTGAAATTGTAAGGCCCATGGTTGAAGCTGTAGGATGGCCTTTGCTTGCTACTTTCTCTGTCACTATGGAGGAAGGTGAAAATAAGCCAAGGGTTGTTCTCTGCATGGAGGGATTTAAAGCTGGAATCCACATTACACATGTTCTGGGAATGGATACCATGCGCTATGCTTTTTTAACATCTCTGGTCCGGTAAGATCCATTTTACCATCATTTTTCTTATTGTTTATTATTTATTTATTTATATATTGCTCATTTCTATCATAACAGTTGCTCTTTTACTTTCTACATCAACATTTATTTTTGTTTTCTTACTTGGGAAGTTTATAGGGCCAGTATGTTTTTAACTTTACTTCATGGCCAGTATGTTTAACTTCACTTCATGGAAGCACAGTTGAACCTTTTTCATCATTAGATTAAAGGTAGCTGATCATGGTATTTAAGCATCTGAATTTATATGTCAGATTTACCTTCTTGCATGCCCCAAAGGAAATGCGTAGTAAAAATGTGGAAGCTTTGCGGACTCTGCTTGCTCTATGTGACTCAGAAACTGATTCCCTTCAAGACACATGGAATGCAGTTTTGGAATGTGTTTCTCGGCTTGAATACATCACTTCAACTCCTGCTATTGCAGCAACTGTCATGCATGGATCAAATCAAATTTCCAGGGATGCTGTTCTTCAATCCTTAAGAGAATTGGCTGGGAAACCTGCTGAAAAAGTTTTTGTCAATAGTGTTAAATTACCCAGTGATTCAGTTGTAGAGTTCTTCAATGCTCTCTGTGGTGTTTCAGCAGAAGAACTAAGACAGACTCCTGCTCGTGTATTTAGTTTGCAAAAGCTTGTTGAGATCAGCTATTACAATATGGCTCGTATACGCATGGTATTCTTTTTGTTCATTTAAATTCCTTTATCCATTTATTTTGGTGAGTGGTTATTTATCAAGGTGGATGTGGCTACTTATTGTTTTATGGTAAATTGGCCCATTACATATAAATGGTTTAATTAATTCTTGTTTTTCTATCTAGTTCCACGTTATTTTCTTTTTTAAGAAATGGGATTACTGAGTGGAAACTTGCTAGCAGATCAGAGATGGTTCCTTGCTGTAGGGAGGCACATGGTCCTCAGTATAGGGCTCACTTGCCACAAGTTAACATGCTTTTCAATTAAGCAAGAATGAAATTGAGATTCAAATAAGGACAAGGTCCCCCCTCAAGCTCAGCTGCTCCTGTTTTCTGTTAAGTGATAGATCCTACTCCTGGGGCAGTAAAAACTCCAAATGCTGGAACCCCATAGATTCAATAAAGTAGACATTTTATGGTTATGAAAGTAGACATTTTATGGTTATGATTGGTGAGAACTTGAACATTTTTGAATGTAGTGTACACACATGACTTTTCACTGTCAACTTATGAAGGCGAAACATTAGTCTGCAGATTCCATAAGCAAGCTAAATATTACATATGGTGGGTCAGTCGATGTATTTAGAATGGCTAGCTATTGTGTTGAATTTGTAAATTGCTAATGAGAAGTTTGCCTCCATGGACTTTTCAATGTTGAGCTGTGTAGTTTTTATTTTACTGGTGAATATTCATGAATGCACGCTGTTCAACAATAATTTCTTGCATGCAGCATCAATTACATTTTGATTTTTTACAGGTTTTTTTTTTTTTTTTTTTTTTTTTTTTTTTTCAGGTCTGGGCTCGAATATGGTCTGTTCTGGCAAATCACTTTATTTCTGCTGGGAGTCATCACGATGAGAAAATTTCCATGTATGCCATAGATTCTCTAAGGCAGCTTGGCATGAAGTATTTGGAGCGTGCTGAGCTTACCAATTTCACTTTCCAGAATGACATTCTCAAACCCTTTGTTGTTCTTATGCGGAATAGTCAAAGTCAATCCATAAGGAGGCTAATTGTTGATTGCATTGTTCAAGTGTGTGCTTAGCTTTACTGGACCTAATTTTTTGGAATAATACTCTTGAGAATTACTATAAGCTATCACACCTTCCAATTATAATTAATTGCCTGAAATCTGTTGCAGATGATCAAATCTAAAGTTGGAAGCATAAAGTCTGGGTGGCACAGTGTTTTTATGATTTTCACTGCTGCTGCTGATGATGAACTGGAATCAATTGTTGAAAGTGCATTTGAAAACGTTGAACAGGGTAGGCAAGGCCTTTTTCTTCTTCTTTCCGTTATACTACCTTGATTTGTTCATGCTATTTCTCATCTTTGTCAATTAAGCATATCTAATTCAATGGAACATTTGCAGTTATCTTGGAACACTTTGATCAGGTTGTTGGAGATTGTTTTATGGACTGTGTAAACTGTCTTATAAGATTTGCCAATAATAAAACTTCTCACCGTATAAGTTTGAAGGCTATTGCACTTCTCCGCATATGTGAGGACCGTCTGGCAGAGGTTTGTTATATGTCTTTGCTAATCACATCTTTTCCTACAATTCTGTATTTCTCCTAGCCATAAGCTTCTGTTATATGTCCAGGATAAGTTTGTCCTATTATATATATGGAAGTTAGATAAAGTTCTCCCTATGTTTGTAAAGTTTATGACAATGCTGTATAATTAATGCAAACTTGTCTTGTTTGGCATGAGATTTATTATCTCCAATTATTTGATTGCTTTGTTAGCTAAATATTCTTCCACTACTGTTTCTGAATGTTTTGCCAAATTTTAGGGCCTTATACCTGGTGGTGCTTTGAAGCCTATTGATATTTCTGTTGATGCAAATTTTGATGTCACTGAGCATTATTGGTTCCCAATGCTAGCTGGTTTATCTGATTTGACATCAGATCTAAGACCTGAGGTCCGAAGCTGTGCACTAGAAGTTTTGTTTGATTTGCTAAATGAGAGAGGTAGCAAGTTCTCGTCATCATTTTGGGAGAGCATTTTCCATCGTGTCTTGTTCCCCATTTTTGATCATGTTAGACATGCTGGAAAGGAAAGCTTAATCTCTTCTGATGATGAGTTGTTTCGAGAAACCAGCATTCATTCACTTCAGTTGCTGTGCAATCTTTTTAACACTTTCTATAAGGTACTAATGACCTTTTTTGTTTTCTCTCTGCTTCATTCTCCTCTTATTTATTAGGACTATTGCTTCCATAAGTATTTTTGGTAGGGATCTCTTTTATTTCAAGGCTATACTTTCAAACCTTATAATGCCTAATCTCCTCAAGGGTTTGTGATAACCTTGCTTGGGTGAATTCCTGGAATTGGACCTTAATTCTTGGCATTCTATCTTGTGCACTTTAATGAGAAATCTCTTTTGCAATTTGAAAATAAAAAACATAGCATGCCAATATGTTGACATCATGTGCGATGAATCATAAAGTTTGAATATTGAAAGAAGTTGTAATATGCGGAATTATCTCTCTCATATATTCTAATGATATATATAAGATACAAGGACCTATATATGGTGAATAGAATCATATATACAGCTGTGTGTATATTCCTAATTTAAGTGGAAACTATACATGAAATAAACAGAATAGAAATAGGAAAGAATATAGCTCATTCCGCTAACTCTTCCTCTCAAGTTAGGGTGTAGATGTCGCACATGCTCACCTTGGATAGTGAAGTATAGAATGGTCCACTAGCAGCAGCATGAGTCGTAATGTCAGCCAACTGATCTGAACTTCTAGTATAAGAAATCTCTATTGTGCCAAAATCGAGATTATCTTTGATATAGTTCTTGTCAACTTCAACTAGCTTAGTTCAATCATGTTGTACTGGATTATTAGCAATCTCAATAGTTGCTTTATTATCACAAAATAGCACCATAGGCCTTTTTGGACTAAACCCGAGTTCCTTTAAGAGAATTTTCAACCAAGAAAGTTCAGTGATTGTATGATGCATAGCACGATATTCAACTTCTACACTAGATAATAAAACAACATTATGTTTTGTACTTCTCCAACTCACCAAGATGCCTCCAACAAACGACAAATATCCGGAAGTAGATTTTCTATCCAATCTACTAGCAGCAAAATTAATCTGTATAACCCACAGCATCAAGATGTCCATGTTTGGAGGATAATACACTTTTATCTGGAGCTGATTTTAAGTAAGATAGAATTCAGTTCACACCATTCATGTGTTGATCACTTGGATTGTGCATAAATTGACTCACAGTGCTAACTGCATATGCTAAATTCGGCCTTGTGTGAGTTAAATAGATCAACTTTCCCACTATCCTTTGATATCTCTCCTTGTTTGTTGGAATTTGATTAGGATAAATAGACAGGCCATGATTCACCTCAATGGGAGTATCTATGGGCTCACAGGCAGAGTTACCAATTTTAGCTAGGAGATCCAGAGTATACTTCTTTTGGAAAGAAATAGGCCTAGCTTAGATCTTGAGACTTCAATGCCTAGGAAGTATTTGAGAAGCCCCAAATCCTTTATCTCGAATTCTTTGGTCAAATATCTTCAAAGTTTCTCAATCTCATCTCTGTTATTACCTGTTACAATCATATCATTAACATAAATAAGAAGCAAGGTAATATCATTATGATCATGTTTATAGAATAAGGTATGATTTGTCAAGGCTTGCTTGAATTTGTACTCCTTCATTGCATGATTCAATCTCCCAAACCATGTCCTTGGTAATTGTTTTAATCCATACAATGTCTTTTTTAGTTTGCATACCTTTCCTTCTTCCAATGTAAATCTTGGAGGTGGATCGATAAATACTTCCTATGTTAGATCACCATGAAGGAGTATCTTTCCACCGTCCCATCTAGCTTGTATTTGACAATGTACACCCATTTGCACCCCACAATTTTCTTTCCCATAGGTAACTTGAATATTTCCCAAGTAGAATTCTTTTGGAGAGCCATCATTTCTTCTACCATTGCTTTCTTCTGCTTAGGATTTTCAAGGGCTTCTTGAAATGACTAGGAATAGGTACAGAAGATGACTGAAGGGCAAATGTTAAATTAGTTTTAGACAAATAGTGATAGGATATAAAGTCAGAGATTGGGTAAACAACATTAGAGGTTTTGGAGAGACCGAATCTATCAGTTGTTTTTCTTTCAACGAAGAGGGTATCTCCTATTCTAATCAATATTAGAATTGAGATTGGAATTTTTGGGAGATTAGAAGAATATATAAATGCCTCAGTATTAGTCTTAGAAGATTCATCCGATGGCCTGGTAGCATCATCAAGGGAGGTACTAGAATTTGGAGGCAGAACAGTGATGTCTTCCTTTCTCCTCGAATAAGCCTTATCAAAGAAACGAGCTGGTCTATCAAGCCTCTCATCATCTGATTCAATTTTATTTTCCTCAACAGACGGATCATCTAAAACTAAAGATTCCCTATTTGCTTTAATGTTATCTGTAGTTGAGGTCCATATATACTTTCTCCCAACCATAGTTGTTTTTCTTCTTTGCTACCAATCTCCCCCTTAAGAGGAACCATAGATATATCTTCAGAAAAATAACTCATTTTCACAGAATTGAACATCCATCGACACATAACTGGTTCCTGTAGGAGGATCAAAACATCTATATCCTTTTTGTGAATTAGAATAGGCAAGAAAAACACATTTGATAGCACGAGGATCAAGTTTATTTCTATGAAGATAATGAACATGAACATAGCATAATAGCCAAGGAAAACACATTAGATAGCACGAGGACCAAGTTTATATATATGAAGAGAATGAACATGAACATAACATAAACAACCAAAAATCGTAAGACAAATATTAAGAGTAGATAAAATAGGATGAAATCTGGATAACATCCTTAAAAGGAGTTTGAAATCAAGAATTCTATCAGGCATTCGATTGATAAGAAAAATAGTAGTCATGACAGCTTCAGTCCAAAAACGTTTTGAAACGCGCCTAGTAAAATAAGGCTCGAGCCATTTCAAGGATATGGTGATTCTTACGTTCTGCTATGTTATTTTGTTGGAGTGTGTAAACACAAGTTGTTTGGGAAAGAATGTCATGTTGTGTCATGAACCTAGCAAGAGATTGATTCACAAACTCACGATCATTGACAGAATGAAATTTTAATTTTAGTGTTAAATTGGGTGAGAATCATGTTGTAAAATTGAGGAATAATGTGGAAACATCACTCTTAAATTTCATCAAATATACCCAATTGACCTTAGTACGATTATCAATAAAAGAGAATATTTATGTCCTGAAGTAGGAGTGAAATGACCTCACATATCAGTATGAACACATGAAAAGGAATAGTATTTTTATTAAAATTGTCTTTAAAAGGAACATGATGGTTTTTAGCATAAATGCATGCTTACATTTTAAACTAGAAACAAAAATTTGGGAAAATAATTGAGGAAACAATTGTTCTAAATAAGAGAAATATGGATGTCCCAACCGACAATGCCAAAGCATAATTCTCTCTCTATTAGATTTTTCTCCCTCTGTTAGGAAGCCACAAGTAGGTGTTGCTATGCCTCGATTGTCCTTCAAATAATACAGACCATCCCTCTCCTTACCAGTGCCTATCGTTATCTTCAAAAGATTGTCTTGAAACACACAACGACTAGAATGGAAATGACAAATAATTGAGATTCTTTGTTATCTTGCTAATGGAAAGAAGGTTGCTTGAAAGTCTAGGTGTAAGTAGAACAGAGGACATAGAAAATGTCGGGGAGAGAGACATTTCCCACCCTTGCGATCGGCATAGAGTTCCCATTAGCAATGTGTACAGACTCAATTGGTGGAGATGTTAGACAATCAAGGATAGAAGAGTTATTAGTCATATGGTCAATGGCCCTTGAATCAATAATCCAAGTATTAGGACAAGTAGAAATAATGGATAAACCAAAACTACCTTCTTGGGAAGATATTCGAGATACATGAGAAGCAGAAGATGGAGTAGTATCTACGGCAATAGCATTCTGAGTAGCACTTTTGTTTTTCCTCTGAGCTTGCTCGAGTTAATGCCATTCTAGATAGCCATGCTTCTTCCAGCAAATATCCACTGTATTTGTATTCTTATGACGGTGCATGCAAAATCGAGATGAAGAAGCTGTAGAAGTGCTCTTTTGGGTAGTTAGAGCTCAAGCTTCGGAGTGGATTTCTGCCCCATGGTAACCTGTCATTGAACTTCTCAACAAACCAAGGAATAGGCTTCTTCTAATCTTGGTAGAGGAGAAGAAGCTAGAACATGGCTACTAACTTGACCTAAATTATGATCAAGGCTAGCTAGAAAGATATAGAACTTGTCTTTTGCCATACATTTGCTGTATTTTTCAATATCAGCAGCACAGGTCATATCATTTGGCCTTTGGTAATCAATCTTCATAAAAATTGAGTTTAATTCATTGTAATATTCTGCTAGAGGCTGGCCTCCTTGACGTGATTGGAAAGACTTCTTCATGAGTTCATGAACTTGAGAAGAATCAGATACATCAAGATAGCTTTTTTTCACAGCATCCTAGACTCCTTTTGCTTTGCCACACTGCACAAAGTGTGACATTAGATTATCGCTCATTGAATTAATGAGCTAAGATTTGACTAGTGCATCTTTGGCCTCCCATTCATCATAGCTTGGATCATCTTCTGTTGGTGCAACCTTTTTTTCAATGATATAGCCCTTTGTTTTCCTTCCTGCAATATGCATATCCAGGATCTTAGATCAGACCTGATAGTTAGCACCATCCAATTTAATACTGATGGATGAAGGAGCATCATGATTGGTTATGGTGGAGGTTTTCCTGCTGTTAGTATTTGCAACCTCTGGTTTGGTAGACATACTATGGTGCGGCTAGTGTTTTAGGGAAGGAGGAGCAGCAGCTAGGGTTTATGCAGAAGAAGAAAGGAGTAGCTGCTGCTTGGGTTTTGTAAAAATTATACAAGGCTCTGATACCAAGTTGGTAATATGCAGAATTATTATTCTTTCATATATTCTAATGATATATATACAAGATACAAGGACCTATATATGGTAAATAGATCATACATGTATATGTGTGTATATTCTTAATTTAAGAGGAAACTATACAAGAAATATACAGAATAGAAAATAGGAAAGAATACAGCTTGATCATGCTACAAATTAAGTATGTTTTTGAGTATTATTGGAAAAAGTCATCATAGAGGATGATAACATGAAATGACTTCATAGCTCTTCAACTCGATGCACTTGATCTTGTTTTGTTACTTCTTGATAAATTTTATATATTCTGAACGGACTATGAATGTTTTGCATTTCCGATGCTATCACTTGAATAATAGAGTAGAGAGTTATGATTGTCATTGATCTATGGAAATTATTACCATAACTCTTCTTATTATGTAGGAAGTGTGTTTCATGCTGCCACCACTTTTGGGTTTGCTTTTAGATTGCGCAAAAAAGACTGATCAGACAGTGGTTTCCATCTCTCTTGGTGCATTAGTACACCTTATAGAAGTTGGAGGCCACCAGTTCAGTGAGAGTGACTGGGATACTTTGTTGAAAAGCATAAGGTGCATTTCTTATTATCTGGGTTATTTGATGATGCGTAAACCTTATATAATGTCTACCAACTAATCAGCTTTTTATTTTTATTTTATTTATTTATCGACGCCAGAGATGCTTCCTACACAACGCAACCACTTGAGCTGCTCAATGCTTTGGGTTTTGAAGGGCCTACAGTGCTAGTTACAGATTCAGAGGTTAACACAGATAACCATCAGATTGATGTCAGTGATAATGGACATGCATCTCCACTGCCATCGCCAAATATCAGTGCTCATGGCACTAGAGGGAATCAAAATGCAATGGTCTTGCTGGATCACAACCAAGAATTTGGATTGCAAAGTAATTTGGAAGGGTCAGAAGGTTAGTTTGTCTTATGTTTTATTTATTTATTTATTTTTTCTCAAGTAAAAATATAGGTTAGAAACAAAGTGCATTATACAAGAACTGCTCCTTGTGCAAGCTAGAGAAGAAGAGGGAATAAAAGAGGAAGTGAAAGTGAAAGGATATACTACAAAACTAAGAAACTAGCTACGGAGGTTAAGTGAGGACATAAATTCCTTAGAGGGATAGATTTAAGTAACAGAGAGATGAAATTAGATTCAGAGATAAACAATAAACCATGTTGTCTGTAGTATTTGGTGGTTCAGTCCGCTTTATACCATTGCCAGCACACCCAAAGCCAGTTATTGAAATGTGTACTATTGGTTCAGTCCGCTTTATACAATTTTACCAGCACAGCCAAAGCCAGTTATTGAAATGTGTACTATCACAATAGTTAAAAGCTGAATATGTTTATTCTTGTAGGCCTACCATCACCTTCAGGAAGAGCCCAAAAACCTGCTGAAGGTGTTCAAAGGAGTCAGACTATAGGTCAAAGGATCATGGAGAACATGATGGACAATCTGTTTCTCAGAAGTTTTACCTCCAAAACCAAGGCTCGTGTTTCTGATGCCTCAGCACCATCTTCTCCTATCAAGGTGGTACTCCTTTTTTCCAATCGATCACTAAACAGCTGTTTGAAAATGTAGCTCCTTAATCAAGATCTGTAGCAAATATTTTTTGAGTTTTGTATCTCTGATATGTTTTTTCCTTTTGACTTTTTTTTTTTCATGATTAATTCGAGGATTTATGGGAGAAGATATTTGCTTTGAATAAAGATTTAAAGGAACAACCCAATTCTTTTTAGGTGTTTCCAATCATTATATACCGTTTTTGCTTGCTGTTTATACTAGCCATTGAATTTTCAAGTAACAAATTCTTATCTAAAGCCAGCCAAATGAAACATCAAATGGAAATCTTGTTATACCATTTTGTATTTCTTTGAGATACAATGCACTCTAAATATTTTCCATTTCCCTTATTCTCTGTTCTTTGTTTGGTGCTTTTGTAGATTCCAGATGCTGTGGAGCCTGATGCCAAAGAGGAGGTGGAAAGTCCACTTATGGCAACTGTAAGGGGCAAGTGCATCACTCAGTTATTACTTCTTGGTGCTATTGATAGTATTCAGGTATAATCTTTTTCTAATTTTGATGTATGAACTCTATTCTTTATTCCTTTCCCTTCTGACAGAGCATTCCAGATCTGTCTTATGTCCAACTTAATTTGTTCTTATGTACATTCGGAAAGCCAGTTTCTTCAAGCCATAAAAATCTGTTAGGACAAATGCTAATTCTCTGAATCACATTGTTTCACCTATGCTGTTTTCTTTTTGGATGTTCTGATCTTCTTTGGTGCATCTTAAGGTGTAGGGAAGACTAGAAGAGAGAAGTTTGCTTTGTGACAAATGTTTTTTCCATTTTAATCATGGTCTTTTCTTAAAATTTGCAGAAGAAGTATTGGAGCAAATTGAGAGCATCCCAAAAGATTGCTATAATGGATGTTTTATTGTCCATGTTAGAGTTTGCAGCTTCATATAATTCGTATTCGAATCTCAAAATGCGTATGTACCATATTCCTGTTGAGAGGTGGGAAATAGTTTCTTGCTGGAATTTATTTCTCTTCTTGTTTCTCTTGCATTAGTGTTATTGATCTAGGCACTGGAAACGCTGAATACTAGTTTGTCTTTGTGCAGGCCTCCTTTAAATCTTCTTCGACAAGAATTAGCAGGAACTAGCATTTATCTAGATGTGTTGCAGAAAACAACTTCAAGTTTTGATGCCATCAATGAGAAACAGCAGCAATCTAATGTTGATGTTGCTTCAGTGCACAACGATTCAAGCTTTACTGGACATTCTAGTGAGGAAGAGAAACTTGAAGGAGTGGCAGAAGAGAAATTGGTTTCTTTCTGTGAACAGGTACTCAGGGAAGCATCTGACCTTCAATCCAGTGTAGGGGAGACTACTAACATGGATGTTCATCGAGTCCTTGAGTTGCGTTCTCCAGTCATTGTTAAGGTACGAAACCTCTCTCCTATTTGTTTCTGATATGTTATTAAATACATAACATGCTGCAAGAGCTGATTTAGCTCATGTTCATCTATACGAAATATTGCCTATTTTCTCCACTTGATGTTGCAACTTTGTAGGATAAATTCTTGAGTTTCATTCCATCTGATTGCACATCCCGGTGTTGGTAATAATGTGCTTCACAGATCTTTCTATTGTATATATTGTGTATGCCGCTAGGGTTCTTTCTTTTTTACTTTTACCCCGCATTCTCTTCCTCCAGTGCCTTCCTTTTTCTTTTTTCTTTTTCCTCAGTGTAATGGCAAAAATTGCCTCCTTTCTATTGCAATTTGACAATTTCAGGTTTTTATTATCAATTTGCATAATTTGAACCTCAAAATATCAGTTTTTGGGTAAATCTTATCCAAATTCGTTAATTGTAATAGTCAACTAGATTGATTGTTAATTTTTTGTTTTAATGTTAAAAATGTTTTTCTTTCATTTTTCAATAGATTCTTTCTATTTAAAATTTTCACATATTAATATCTTTGCTTTTTCTTAATCAATCATATTGTTATTTGTATATAATTTTTTTTCAATTTAAAAAAAAACTTTTATTTAGTATCATTATCTATTAAAATAATCAATTTCTATAATTAATAAAATACAAATATCTATTGGTTGAATTTGATCAATTAAAATTAACAAATAATTAATTTTAATTGAAACTTTTCTTTTATTTTGTCATTAAATTTAATTTTGTGATTGTCAATCATTAAATTTTAAATATAGACGTATTTATTTAATATTTTTTTTATCTTTACATATTTTATAGGATTTTTTCTCACAATTGATTCAAATATATAATATGCATTTAAAATTGTTAAGAATGAGAGAACCATTTTTTTAAAAAAACTTTTATAATTTTATTTTATTTTTAGTTTGTTAAAAATAGGTTCAAAAAGTGAAAACTTTTTTTTAGGGAGAACTAAAAAAAGTGTTTAGCGATAAATTTAATAAATTATTTATTTATTTATAGGTAAATGGGTGGAAAACAAATCTTGAAAAAAGATGGAAAAGTATTCTTATGATTTTTTTTTTTTTTAAAAAAAATTAATAGCAAAAAAAAATAACAACAGAAAAAAATAGACAAAGGTCAAGTAGGTTGATTGTGAGAATTAACGAATTTGGATAAGATTTGCTCAAAAACCAATATTTTGATATTCAAATTATGTAAATTAGTAATAAAAACCTGAATTAAATTTATTCTTGTGATTGTCAATCATTAAATTATAAATATAGATGTATTTATTTCATATTTTTTTATCTTCACATATTTTATAGGATTTTTTTTCTCACAATTGATTAAAATATATAATATGCATTTAAAATTGTTAAGAATGAGAAAATCATTTTTTTAAAACTTTTCTGATTTTATTTTAGGTTCAAAAAGTGAAAACTCTTTTTTAGGGAGAACTAAAAAAAATTTTAGTGATAAATTTAATATATATTTTTTTTTCTGTTTAGGATTTGTTTGAGCAATCTGAATTTTCCTTATTAATAACACGTGCCCATGCACATGCATGATGAAAGTAGGGAGGTAGGGGGATGACGCTCTGAATCTCTAATAGTATTCCCTTTGATTGTGTGTACTAACTATGCATACATTTTAATGTTTTATTTTGTTATTTGAAGGTGATAATCTTTTTTCTGCCATCAAAGTGGGGTGGTGGTTTGAAAATATGAATAAGTTTGCATGGTTCTCTTTAAATTGCACTGGTCACTGGGAGTTTTACCACTTTTTTTCAGGTTCTCAAGGGCATGTGCTTTATGAACAATAAGATTTTCAGAAGACACCTGAGAGAGTTCTATCCTTTGCTTACAAAACTTGTTTGCTGTGATCAGGTATCTTGAGTCAAAAAATATTTAGCACTGGAAGTTATTTTGAAGATCTTATTTTAATTTCTCTATCATATGGAACAGTTTTTCTTCATCCATGTCCATCAGTTTGCATGATGCTTAATGTGATTGTTTTTAATTGCGTTGCCTGCATTTTTATAAAGTTTAGAATCTTGGCATCGACTCGAAACTAATTAGCTATCCATTTTCTTTAGATGGATGTTCGTGGGGCACTCGGTGTTCTTTTCAGGGTGCAGCTGAAAGCCTTGCTACCGTAGTGGTTTTGTAAGTGTCCCTTAGTATTCTCTGGATGAATTATTTTCAGCAAGGCAGCAAATTCGAAGTCTGATTATCTTAATGTTCAGCTAATTTTCTGGCACTCAGTCCATGCCTTCTAATTTAAAGTATACCACTGTTTTCTTAGATTCTTCCTTTTCTTAAAACAAATATATATGTTGTGACCTGAGTTTCAAGCATAACAAATAGAAGGTACGGAGAGTAAGAAGATATAGTGATCGACTTTTCATTCTTTTTGTACCATTTTTTGCCTGTGATATAACTGAAATTATGCTATGATGTTATTCTAGAAATGAGAATCAGCATTATGTCTGCTTAATGTAACCTGTGCACCAATCGCTTCTTTATTATTATTATTTTTATTTGGCTATCCGACCTTTCCTTTTTAGTAGGACTATCCAATTTCGATTGTCTTTTGAATGCAGAACCTTTTTCTTTCATTTTTTTTCCAGACTTGAAAGAATATCCAAACTATGTTTTTCATTTCCTGGGACCCTAATTAAGGGACCAAATCTGAAGGAAAAATGAAATGATTAAAGATTTATCAAGTTAATATTGATCCTAACTGGCTAGGAAAAGATTAGGAGGAAACAACCGTTGTATATATACAGTGGTCTTATGGCTTGCTTTTTGATACGAGCAGACAGGATTGGAAGAGGAATGGGTGGTGAAAAGATGTATGCGAGGTTGGGGATTTACCAATTAGAGATGTAATTGGGTAGGTTAATGTTGGGCCGGATCTTAAAAATAATGTTGCTATGGGTTTATTCCGTATGTAGGCCTTCAGCCATAATCATGTTGGTTAGATGTTATCGTCCATTAGGTATGGTACTATAACAAAGGAAAAACAAATAGAGGAATACAAAAAGGTTTGGTTATTGTTTAATTATGCGTTTTCTTTCTCTTACAAAGGACTGTCTATCTATAATAATAATAATAATAATAAATTAAATGGCCAAAATGTATACATTTTATATTCAACTGACACTCTACTTTCTTATATATCATTTTAAAAGTTGTTTTCTTTGAGAATAGAATAGAACTTTGTATATGATAATTATTTTGGTACTTACCATAATAGAGATTACTTATATTATGGAAAATAAAAAATTTCTAGCATAAAAAAAAAAAAAAAATTTAAATCAAATTTATGGCACTAAAATATTCTTAAAAGTATGATATTCTCTTCCTAAATGATGAAAATATCATATTACAAATACTCAATATAAATTCAGAAAACATTCCTTAAGAAGAAATTACTAATTTATTACCCAACCCACCCCCCCCCCCCCCCCCCCCCTTTTTCTTCTTTTTCTCCTTAGCTTAAGGGAAAAGGAAATAGAGAAGAAAAAATACTTTTTTTTAATTACCATAAAAAAAATTACTTATGAATCAACTGATCCCATAGGATTATTATAAATAAGTCAAATTTCTTTGATCCATTCCCAAAAATCTTGCATTACAAATAAAAATATTGCATAAAATTTTCATTAGTTAATCCTTCTTTTATTGAGTCATATCAGTATTCACGATATTAATATCACCTGCTCCATCAAATATTAATTGGTTGAATGATTGTAGGAGTTTTTCTCTATTTATTTATTTATTTTTATTTATTTTTTTGTCTTAAGTTTGTCTATCTAACTTTGGTTTCTATATTAATTGTGTCTTTCAGTTAATTTTTTTAACAGTATTAAATCACACTATTAATACTACAAAATTGAGACGTGTTATCTCGCATCTCTACTATTTTTTTTTTAATTGAATATAAATAAATACTTTTAAAAAAATTGAATATAAATAAACACTTTAAAAAAAATTAAAAAAAGTGAAGATCTATCCGGTTTAATCACTTTTGAGTAATTATTACCAAAAATATTTTAACAAAATTTCCCACTTTTGAGTCAAATTAAGAAATTTGTAAAATAAAAATAAATAAATTATAATAGACTCTTTTAAGGTGTTATAAAATTATAAATGCCATTCAAAAATTTAAATTTTAACAAAAACTATCTTGATATTTCATATATATATATATATATATATATATATATATATATATATATATATATATATATATACTCAAAATTTGCTTACTATCATAGAGATAAATTTAAATCCATAGAGAATATTTTGGATAATTTTGTTGTCACCTTTTTATTTATTTATTTTTTCTAGTTTTTAAAGAGAATGAACAAATGTATTTGAATTTTTTTTTTAAACTCTTCAAATAATATAAAACTATAAATAATATTCAAAATTTTAAAAATTCAACTAAAAATATCCCGATAATTTTTAAAAAATACCATAAATATTTTATTTTATACCGAAAATTTACTTACTATCATAGAGATAAATTTAAACCCATAATGAATTTTTTGGACATTTTTTTTTAATCTTCACCTTTTTTTCAGTTTCCTTTTAAAATTAATTTATTTAAATTCGCTAAAAAAATAAATAGGAGAATAGTTAGACATGATTAAGACAAAAAAAAAAAAAAAAAGAAGCAAAGTTGACATGTGTCGCAATCTTGAGGTGCTAACAATGCAATTTAACACCGTTCTTTCAAAATGTTAACTCGTTAGTGCGAGTGCTCAAGATCGAACCATGTTTGGATGGACTTGAGTTATTATATTATTATATCGTTTATTTTAATAATAATAAAAGAATTTTTTCTATTAATTCTTATATTTTTATGTTTATTAATTCAATAGAATTAGATAGAAGTCCATATGATATGCATTTGCAATAGTGGTTAATCAAAAGATGTGAGACAAGCACTAATGCATATAAATGATATCATTAAACGTCCCAAGTCGTAGCATTGTCAAAATGAACTTTGACTATATGCGATTAGACTTGTGAGTGTTATGCTCATGCTATATGATAGCGAGTAGGAGATCTCACACTTATTGGCATGATGATGCCAAAGCAAGTACTTAGGTGATTTATGTTAGAGAACATATCACTAGACATGACTCGCCATGAGAACTCATTTGGTTTAATTTACGAGAATCTTATACGAGATGGGTACAAGTGGTCCTTAGACTTGAAGCCATAACGATTATCTTATTAGAGCATTTATACACTTTGACACTCGGTTTTAATAGACCTAATAAAGAGTTACACGTAGGTGATTCTTTGGGTGCACTAGGAATCTAATGGAGGTAGGTATATGGCTAAGATAGGACATATCATTCCTTATATGCTAAAGGAGTTATCACATTGTACTTCGATGAATGTCTACTCAAGAAATCTATAGCCATAGTAAGAGTACACCAATAGAGCATAGTTGGTTTACTCTAAAAGCTAAGACATTTGAAAATCGAAGAAAACTTGTGTGATCACAATCAAATAAGACTTATAACTAAGTTTGAGATCACACTATGATAAATTGACATGAGGATTGAATTGTATAGTAACCATGCTTATAATGGATTAATTGAAAATCGAAGAAAACTTGTGTGATCACAATTGAGCAAGACTTATAATTAAGTTTGAGATCACATTATGATAAATTAATATGAAGATTGAATTGTATGGCAACTATGCTTATAATGGATTAATTAATCCTCTTAAAGAATTGGGTAGTCATGATGCCTTGCTAGAGGCCAATTTTGATTTATGTATCAAGAGATAAAAGATGAGTCTTTTGTTCTTGATACATTGCTAACATATCTAGGAGCATATTGAGTCACACATATAAGTTTAAGTATTCATATGATTAAAGAAAAGAAAAGACATTGGAAAACGTTTTCAATTTTGAAAGTATCCTATTTTGGAAAAGGTTTTCAATAATGGAAAGTTTCCTAAAATGGAAAGTTTTATATTTTAGAAATCGAGTTTCTTACTTTCGAAGTTGTTCCAAATTTGGAGGTAAATAACCTAAAACGGAAATGAGTTTCCTAATTTTGGTTAAAGAGTAGTTTGAAAAATTGTTTCATAATATTGGTCGCCTAAAATTATCTAAGATTATTTATTTGGATAGTCCAAATAAATTAATTGGGCTAGAATGGTTTTAGCTCAATGAGTTTAATTAAAAACCTTAAGATAGTTTGTTGGGAGGATGAACATCAACCCTATTGGATAATGATGAATATTTTAAGGATAAACATCAAGTTTATTGGATAAGAATGAATGTTTAAAAATAAAGATAAAAAAGCTAACATATAAAATAACTCCTAATCCTTGGAGGATTATGAAGCAACAACCTAGAGTCATTAAGGGACTCATTGCCACCCCTCTTTATCCTTAAAGAACAAGGAAGTCTTTCCTATAAATATATGGGAGAGATAGGTACGGCACACATAAGAAAAAGAGAGAATTTTTAGGAAAGGAAATTTGACCAATAAAGAAAAATAAAAGGGACACATGGCTTAAAATAAAAGCTAGGAGAAAATTGTTTTCTCCCTAACCTTAGCACGCCATCTCCTCTTTCATCTCTTTGGGTTGTCGCAAAGCCGACCGGATTAGATTTCTATAGAAAACATTGCATAAATTAGAAAAGTTAGAGCTAGCACTCTACCAATTTTGAGTGCTTCTTTATGGGTGCTTGGGCTGCGTGGATCATAAATAAAGGTTGGACACTTGGACGACTTTTCCGTTAAAAAATTTTGATATGTGTTACAAGAGATAATTCTTTATTCATTGCTTTAATTCATGTATATATATATATAGTTAGTTGATTCAACAACATGATCTTGAGCCCTTTAGATAGAGGAAAATTTTTGTTTATTCTACACCTTCATAGGATGCATGATCCTTCATTAACGAATTGGCACAATTAGAATATATATATATATATATATATATATATATATATATATATATATATATATATATATATATATATATAAACAAAAAAGAGAGAGGGGGATGATAAAAAGAAAAAACAAAAAGAGAGGAATAGAGAGACCCCTACAACCATTAGCCTTAATGAGTCCTAAAAACTCAAATAATAATGAATATTTACATGGCTCTTTATGGTTGATGATTACGATGAAGATTGTTGATTTGTGGAGATTCTTTCTACTTAAACTACTTCCAAAACAAATCTCTTTGGTGGGTTAAGAGACCCTATAATGGTTAAGTCCGTGATTATAAAGAGAACGAGTCCGATCATGTTTTGAATATATCTTTGTGTGAATGAAAGAGATATTGAATGGTAGTATGTAGTAGAGAAAAAGAAGGATTAGGAACCTAAAACCCTTGGTGATTAGGGTTCTTATATAAGCAAGATTTTTGTCAAATTGCATGATGAAGGGGATAGAAATATCTAATTTTTACTTGTTAAAAGTTTTTGACATCAAGTTGACCTATACCTTTGATGTGATTTTTTCTTTAACAACATCAACATCACAATGATTGATATTGATTGGACAAAGACAGGTGTTGGAAGAATGTCTTCATTAAATACATGTCTTTTCTCGTCATAATAGTGGGTGGATCGTATCCTTTTCATCGAGGGAAATTTTCCAAGGTAGAAGGGGTAGCCACATCTTGTCATCCAAGCTCATTAGTAGACCCCTTGAGTCTTGACAAGCACACTTAGCTTTTAGACTAGGGTAAGATGATTGGGCTCTAGGAATAACATCTCTGTTGCTTGAGATAGAAAAAGAGTTATTTTTACTTGTCTTGTTTTTGTTTTGGTTCAATGTCATTTTAATGCTTAGAGCTTCGAAAATTGTGTAACTTCAAAGGGTAGACTAAACGTTCACTTGCGAGTAAGCTTTGGATATGTGGAAAGGTCATGTATTTTGATATCCCAAAAATCGACTAATTATCATCTTTATCAATTGGTGCATCCGACCTACCATCATTTTTAGTTGGGCCATGTCGATTGGTATGTTTGAGTTTGTTGTAGGTACTCGTGCTTCTTCATTAACATATAGCTAGAAGATTTTTTTTTTCATTGACTTCTAATTTTTTTTTTATAGGAGTCCTTTGGTGATTTGTTTGAATGTGACTTGAGATTTTGAAAGGGTTCTTATTCCATACTTGAGATTTTGAAAGGGTTCTTATTCCATACATCTTTTATTGAAGTTTTTCTTAATCCAAGTTAGAGGTTTTTTACTTGACTCAACAGACCTTACAAAGGAGATCCTAATTTCTAACGGATCATCAAAATCTTTGATAGGTAACCCTTTTTCTATTCCTTCATTTTTTTCTCTCGAGTTGGTATAGATAATTTAGAGTGAGTTAGGAGTAAGTCTAGGGTTATGCTTAACGGGGATTCTAGAGGAGAGATTGGTTTCAATTTAGGTGATGTTGCCTTTCTTTGAAGTGAACAAGGGTTCGAGCCTCTATTTGGTGATGGAAAGTCCGATAGAGTTTAGGAAAAGGCTAGCTATTTTTGTTGGTTGATTGAGAAGGGATTGTCTCTCAATATTTGCCCATTGAGATGACAAGACAAGTAGGCCGACTTATGGAACTATTGAAGAAAACCTAAATATGGTTGTTCCCACATGCATACTCGGATTACAAATATACCCTTTTTCTATTTGGGGTTATGGTAGGGTATTTCGAGCATTTTGGTTTATGTGTGAGTCAAATTCATCCGAAGAAATAGGTCGTTTTTGCGGTTTTTGAGAACTTTTGTAAGTAGTTTGGGGTTACTCTAACCCTTAGGTTTTTTAAAAAATTTCTACCTTTGGTCAAAGATGCGGGAGAAAGGGGGAGAAAAGCTCGTGGGCATACTTTTTTAGCTAGGGAATTAGGTTCGTTAAAAGAGTATTTATAGGGACTTTTGACTTGCTTGGTGACTGGAAGGAGTTTATAAAGGGGATGTCTTCAAAAGGTAAAAGTTAAGGAATTTAGGAATGTACCCTTATACGAGAGGACACCTCAAGGTGGTTTTAGTATAATCCCTAGCCAAACTAATGTTGAGCATTATTTTTTAGGATATAATGAGGAGTAAAGGTGGACAATATTAGGTCAATTTTTTGTGTTAAAGTGTTGTCACTAGCCATAGTTTGTAGGATAAATGATTAAATTTTGAACATTTGCAAAACTTTGTTGATTTGCCTTAAAGTTTTGATTATTAATGTCTTTAATTTTATAGATATTTGTAGTTGGCCAAATGCCCAAGGATAGGACGATCTTGATTTATTTAAAATGGAGCCTTCGTTCCTTATGTGGAGAATGTTGTCCTTAGAGAGCCCTTTTAAACTACTTTGTCCTTTTCTACTTTAAACCTTAGGGTGTTTCTTGATAGGGAAATGGGCCTAGCCTTTGGCGAGACGAGAGGCCTTTTGATCAAAGGGCAAATATATGGATTTGGTATCCTAATGTTAGGCGGTACCTTTGTGTGTCTTTAGGGAAATAAGACTACTCCTTCTAAGAGGAGACAATTTGTTCCTCCTTCTAAGGTCTAGTTTGTTGCTAAAAATGCTAAGGCTTTAGTGGTCATACTATATAATGAGGTCTCTACCCCTATTTGTGGGGCTCCTACCCAAACCGAGGAGCTTCCCCTAGCCATCCAACATTTGGGAAGGAAATTGATAAAGTTCCTATCTATAGGTCATGCATTAGTTTTGTAAGTTCTCCATTGCCTTTGAACAACTCTATTTAAGGAATGAGTTATTTCATTGAGGAGACCATGCAGTTGACTCTTGTTGTCGGTGCATCACTTGACTTCCACTATTTTATTGTTCTTTTATTTATTCACTTAACACCGGATATGTGAAGATAATCAAAACAAAACAAGTACCAACAACCTTCAAGCTGAATTTAACAAGCAAAATTTCAGCAATATTCAACATTCAAACACTAAAAAATAAACCCAAGAAATAATCCCTCACAAGTCGAATTATTCAATCCATAAAATTCAAATATGGATGAAACTTGTTAAGCCTAAAATCAACCAAAACCAAAATAAATAATCTAACACAAAACCTTGAATAGGAATCCACATCCAATAAGGATAAAATAAAATAACTGAAACAAGTAATAATTAAAGATAATTAAGCTGAATATTCGGCCACAATGGACTTAGGAATATTCATCCCAAATGCACGCTCCTCCAAACTTTAAACTTTTTGCCGAAGTAGAACATGGAACCTTTGACCTTGTCTTGATGACACTCTACAACTCCACAAGATGAAGGAGGCTCGTCCTTGACGTCTTGATCACCATTTTCTTCATCATTGTAAAGAGAAATTTTAGTAGAACTGAATGTAGTCATGACACCATAATCTCTAAGAAATTCGACCTTGTATCTATCCTCTCCAACTCTTTTCACCATGCAAAAAAGACCATCTATCTCCTTAAAATTGGCATAGCGATCCTTAGGAATCCTCTCCCTACAGAAGTGAACCAAACCAAATCATTCTCCTTGAAAGTCATGGGTTTCTTGAATCGACTAATTTGTTTCCAATGCTCTCTACTACTCTTATCACTCAAGTCTTCAAAAGTTTTCTTCTTGATCGAAAAGATAGAAGAAATATCTTTAAATGGACTCACCTCAACACAAGACATAAGAACGTTAGCTAGAGCTATATCACACTTATTTGGTACTGATTCACCTTCTTCCCTCTCGGCCTCACCCCATACAAAAACACCCTCCTTGAACTCTTCTTAGTCTCACTCAAGCCAACACCATCACTTTTGGTTTCTCTAAGTTCATCTTCCTAAGTGTCTGCCCACTTTATAGAGTCATTCCAGATGATAGAGATACCACCATCCAAACCTATTTCAATGCTACAAGAACCACCATAAACATCATCATAAATAGGGGGTCCCAATCCACCATGAATTTAAAACCAACATGTATGCCTTGTTCAAACACACCTGCACTCTTTTCTTGCACACACAAATCACCTTTTTTAATAGACCCCAACAACTTGTTCAAATAGAATGGTTGAGTAGTGGAATTTTTTAACTAAGCGTTGGAATAGCCATTGTCTCTATCTTTATTGGGATTAAGGTGATCTTCTCTAGGTTCAATTTAAGTGAATATGCATTCTTAAAGCCATCGTGTATAACTCTTCTATCGGACTACCATGTCTTACTAATGCGTGTCAAATACACCAAATTTAATTTATTATTCTTACCAAATTTTTGAGTAAGGGAAAGTATAGGTCAAACTCTAGAAATTGATTAATAGTTCTGTTATCTCTTGAAGCCGAAGGGGGGGGGTGGTTTTTGTTTGCAAAGCCAAAATTAAAGATAGCAAAAAAAAAAAAAAAAAAAAAAAAAAAGAAAAGAAATAATTCAATTTAGGAAAAAACTTTAATTCAAGGAAAAATTTCAAACATTCAATTTACAGATTGATTATCAATACCTAAATTATTATTCTTTCATTGAATACTTAGCACTGGATTTACCTAGACATTAGAATAAACCTAAATTTTTCTTGAATTCATTAACTTAAAACTTCATGCCCGAATTGAATTCTTATTATTGATTGATTTCAATATTAACACAACCTTGTCTATCAACAATAGCATTATGAATTAGAAAGATATCTAAGATTGAATAACTATTTTAGGACACCTAAATTATTTAATTCATCTTTTTATTTTTCTTAGATAGTCAAACCTAATTTGCTACTTGTACTAACTTTTCTTAATAGTAACGGATCAAGAGAGTTAGCAAGCAATCAATCACAATAGATAATTAACTAATAGGCCTCTTAGATAATTACCTAAGCAATCATGATTAATTAAATTTAAAGATCAATTAATTAAGCTTAGGGAAAAAAAGATACTCGGATCATAAAAAATAGTTTAAAGATCAAACTCGTGTCTCATAATCTTTTACAAATTGAAGTTGAAATCCTTTAAAGTGAATTAAGGAAAATTAGCTTGACATTGTTTGATGAATAAAACTCTAAATATAAAAAGAAAACATGTAAAGAAAAATGTGTCTCTAATGTGAAGCCCTATAGGCTATTTATACATATAAAAAGATAAATATGGAAGGCAACAAAGTCCTATTTTAACTAGTTTACGAATTTGGCTAGGATTTGTTGTTGAATAGGACTCTTGATTATATGCTAAAAATTTCGAATTGATTTTGGGTTAGAAAGTGGTAGAATCTGGATTCAGGCTCTTCATGAAGATTATAGGCTTGAATGTCTTCTTATGTTAGATTTTGAATCACCTTAATCTCATAAATATAACTCCGGATATGGTCCAAATACTAGGAAATATTCTGGATCGTCACAAGATCCGAATTTCTTTAGAATTCTTCCCTAAATTTGTAACCAACTTTGGTAGCCCAAAATAGAATGAATTTATATGTTTAAACCCAATCTAGAAAGCTTAAGATGTCCACATTGATTCTCAAAAAGACCTCTTTTATGTTCTAGAGCTCTAAGGATGTAAAATTCTTATTTCTTTTTATAAAGGTCAATCTGTCGAGCATAGGAAATTAGCTTAATTAACATATTTTTGCTCCTTTGACATCAATCATGTCCTACATCATAAAGTAAACTTAATTTAGAACATAGAACCTAAAATCAAATCGAAAATATTAAATATAAGAGAATAAATATATTCAATAATGCTCATTATCAAATTCTCTTACACTTAGGTTTTGCACATCCTCGGGCAAAACACTAAACTAAGAATCAATAGCCCTTCAATGTTATCAAGATTGAAAATTCACAAGCAAGAAAACAAGTCAAAATTCTCAAGAACCATAACACATCATGAATCAGCATCTTTGACAACTCAAGAATTAATCAATATAACAATTTTGATTCAAAATAGGATAAACTAAATTGGTAAATCCTCATAGATTAAACTCTCTAAGTCTTAAGTATTTAGGGCTAGTGTTTTTCTATCCAAGTTAATTTAATGAAAAATATACTACCATAAGCTTACTTATCATCTAATCTCCTCTACTTAGATCACATACATAACACAAATCAAAATGACCTTTCATAAGATTGTAATGGGGCTAAGGTAAAAAGTAAAGAATTTATATGGATATGAAAGTGTAAAACCAAGAAATTAATAGAGCATTAAAACATAAACTTGGATAAATAAAACAATTAGGATCCAAAACCTATCATTCCAAAATTTCAAACACATATCAACTTCCCTTTCCCTTTTCTTCTTCTTCTTCTCCCCTTTCTTTCTTTCATTCTTTCTTTCTTCAAGCACATGACCAACAACTTTCTTTGAATGCAAAATGGACAAACATGACACAATTTTTTTTCTTCTCATTTTTTTAATCCCGAAACTCATCATGGCCTAAAAATTTTCAGAACAGCCCGAATATTGAAATAGTAAAACCCATAGTTTCACGAATCAAAAAATTCTAAAACTTTACCTGAAATTAAATAAGGTCTAAAGGAAGCTACTATCCAAAAATTAGCTCAATTCAATATCGTTTGACCTCTCTGACATTCAGTTCAACATCGAGACTCATATCATGTTTTTACTTAAGCTTTTTATCATGAAGTTCATGTCTTAATTAGAAAATGATCAATCCCCACCTTTAAAGATAAATCAGCCAAAACAATTAACCCTTTCTATTTTTCTCTATTCATCAAATTTCACATCCCCCATACTTACTCAAAAACCCATCCCATTAATAAATCAAATACTCTATTAATTCCTAAGGTTGGGTAAATACATTTATTTTCAATTTAAGAGGCTCATTAATGGGTTATTCAATTGAAGAAAGGTTAATTGAACTCAAAGGAGCTCATCAATGGTAAATTGTAGGGTAGGTTATTTTAGGCTAAATAGTGTATTCATAGATGTTTTTTTTTTTTTTTTTTTTTTTTTTTTTTTATAAATCATATTCATGCATACATGTCTCAATATAATCTCTAAAAGAATCAAAACAAGTTCTAGAGTAACAAATCCATGGAAAAATATTATACACAAAACAATTAGAAATTGATATTGATGTTCAATCTATAAGCTCAAAATCTCACGGGGTATATGTCTACCAAATTTAATTCACTACCATTCCAAAATAAATTATTATATTAATCAATCACAAGTTGCAAGTCAATTTACTCAATTATGTTATGCAACTTTGAAATTCAATTAATTTTTGCTCATTACTATTGCACATTTCGACATCATTAAAAAACACTTAAGAAAATATTTTTTTTCTAAATTAAAAACTTGACCAAATAGAAATAAAAAATAGAATTAAAACTCTATTCCTAAAAAAATCCAAAATTATATAAAAAATAAATCCTAAAATTCAAAATGCTCCCCCACGCTTAAATTTTATGTTACCCCTAATGTAAAACACATAATCATAAATATTCATAGAAACATAAAATTAAAAGGGATAGGGTAAGAGAACAAATTTGGATGTGACTTTTTAGCACTATTGGGCTGCCTCCCAATCGGCGTGTTTGTTTAACATCGTTAGCTCGACACGGATAAGGTTTGTTATCCCTTCTCATATTACGATGTTCAATCACCTAATAGGCCTTTTGCTCGTACTCGCACTATCATTGCCATAAGTCATTTCAAGGATGTTGAAGCAAATGACTTCACTATCAAACCCCATTGTGAAGTATCCTTTTCAAACATTAATGTTGACTTGGGTTATTTCCAGAAAAGGTCATCCTATGAGGATTGAAGTTGGATTTTGTGAACTATCATCTTCCATATTCAAAATGTAAAAATCAACTAGAAAGACTAAGTTATTCACCTGCACCAAAACATCATTGACTACCCCTTCATGGTATGTATTAGAACGATTTGCGAATTGTATAATAACATTAGTCTCTTTTAGAGGTCTTAAATTTAAAGATGCATAAATCAAAAGTTGCATCACATTTATTGATGCACCTAAACCTAGCATGACGTTCTTAAATCTAGTGTATCCTTTCTCGTAAGGAATGTTAAACATACCTGGATTTGGCATTTAGGAGGAAGTTTTCATTGAATTATTACAAACACATTCTGTAATATCCTTGACAAAAAACCTCCTTAATTATTATCTATGTATGATAATTATGCATGTATGAGTATGTATTCTAATACATGAATATTTAATTAAATAGGTGAACATCTAATTTGCTAGATAAATTAATATTTATGTATGCATAAATATTAGGAGGTATGAAGGAAATATTTCATACTTAATTTAGTAAGTATGAGTGATTAATTATTGAGATATTACAATCCTAAGGGTTTAATTGAAAAATCTCAAGGACTTACTCGAAAGGAATTAAAAGTTTTGATACTTGATTAAAATAATTAAAAAATTTTAGTGACCATTATGAAACTTGAAAAATGCCTAGAATAGTGGTCTAATTGTTATAATTAAAAGTAGAGGGATCAAATGATAAGGACCAAATTGAATTGATTAACAAAATCTAGTACCAAAGTTTAACTTTTTGAAAAATAATTCGTGCTAACTAGGGTGAAATCATTCCCGAAATGCAAAGGAAAGATGGTTTAGAGGAGCTAGACCATTCGGCTAAGATAAGGAAAATAAAGAAAAGAAGAACGAAGGAAAATAATAAGAAAGAAAGATAAAAAAATCTAGAAAAACTTATATGATTAAGGAAATTGAGAGATTAACCCGAGTGTCCATACACTTGGCTTAATCATGGCATTTCTTCCGCCTTATATTTAGCCAAGAAGAGGGGAAGAGAAGGTTGATGAACAACCAAAAACACATAGAAAACCTATGAAAAATCAAGCCAATTTAGTAGGAATTAAGAACCACCAACCCCTAAATCCACCAAATTAACCACTAAAACACTTTAAAATCACCATAGGAAAGCTTAAAGAAGCAAAACAAAAGAGGAGAAAGAAAGGAGCTTTTGGCCAAAACCCGGAAGAAAGGAAAGGGAGGAGAAATTTTCAAGCATCAAGGTGGAAAACTTGTCAAGCATCATTGAGCTAAGTGTAATCTCAACTACACCATAAGAAATAATTAATTTGATACTTGATTGATGATAGATTTAAGTTTTGGAAGTTGAGGTTTTCATGATTAATTGATTGAATTTGAGTATACTTGGTTGATCTTAACGAGTTCTTGTTGAATTCATAAATTTTATGTATGAATTAGCATGATTGAATGCTCGTATGGAATAACTTGGAGGATTAAAGTTAGTGAATTATAAGGGAGGGTTTCGTCCAAATCATGGAATTAGGGAGATTAGGCTAATTATATGAAATTGAATTATGACATTGTTATGCTTGGAAGGTTAATTGAATAAGGTTAAATGTGTTGAGTCAAAGAAAATCATTCTTCATTTTATTTTAGGGTAATTCGGCCCAAACTTGGTTTTAGGGTCATTTGAATTTAAGTGTTTGAGTGATGAAATTTGTTAGGGTTTAATGATGTAATAAGGTTTAATAAGATGAATTAACATGGAACAATATGTTCAAATAGACAAATTTTCTTTGGTTAGATGATTGAGCAATTCAACCAAATTGAATGAACATGGTTGTTTGCCTTATTACATGAATTTGTGATGGATTAATATTTGTTTAAATGTGTATAGATGAATAAAGATGTATATTGCTTGAATTCTGCTTGATGGTTTGAGATGGGATTGCTTGAGTAATCCATCCAATTGCTAAATTTCAAGGTTTAATGTGTAACATCCTCAACCTAGGACCTAATAGGTGAGAATATTACCGACGTTAATCCATATTCGGAGTGCAATGAATGTAGGCTAACATGACACTATGATCTTATTATACCTTATTTAAGTGTACTTATGGGGTGGAAGTCGAGTTAATAAAAATTAGGTCCTATACTTTAATTAAAAATGTCGTTATAATTTTTTTTTACGTTTATTTGCTTCATTCTTATTCACGCACTATATTCTTGTACCCGTGGCTACCTATTATAATGATTCTATTCTTAATTAACTCGTTGTGATTTATTTAAGTGTGATTCCTTTTTATCATTAATTATTTCATTGTTACCTTTTTGTTTCTTTTCCTTCTTATTTATTATTATTTTTACTTAATGAGTGCCTAAGATATTTATTGAATTTCTAATGATGCTAACATGCGGTAGATACTTTAAAGTAACTATGCTTGCTACTACTACATTACTATTTTATTATTACCGATTCGATTACACACGTTCACTATTTACATACAAAATTGATTTTATGCCAACTACTATGCCATTGCTACTTTTACCCTTTCATTTATCAGTTCATAGCTTTTACCATTATATAAAAAAATATAGCAATTGCTAAAAAGTAAACTATTATACCTAATACCACAAGAGCCATTATATGTAGCGAGTCCATGCGCCAACCACATCCGACATATATGCTACGGAGGCCATTCTCGGTAGTCAATTCAAAGGTTGGGAACACCATCTTTAATTGGGTCTACTACATCACAAGCACATTAGTGAGCATCAACTCGGTAAGTTAACCAATGCATGTACATGTATGTGCGGGTATAAAACACCGAGAGATATATAATAAATCCTTTTTACTCATGTCATAAAATGTTTCATAAAAGAATCTAAAAATCTTTTTTCTATCTATGGAAATGTCCCATTTAGGGTTTTCATAGTACATGCCCGATGTGCCAGACTCGTCTATGGATGCGCCTTACCGAGCCTCTAAAAGTGCACATCCGCATTTGCTCGACCTTGAACCATTATCATTTCTATATGGAAAACCCATGGAGCCCTTTCCTCATGTAAACCTCAAAGTCATGAAAACTTTTTCTTTTAAAATCATTCCGATCACTATCAAAAAATCATGACATAAAATATATTTTCATGATTTAAAACATTATTCATGAGTTCGGCATGCATGTACATTTTAAATGGCATTGCAAGCTAATATTGATTCCTAAGTGCATGCCCTAAATAGTCATGTAATCATGTCGTGAAATTATATAAAATAAGGCGAGCATAATGGCATAAACAACGCTACCTCACATAAATTATGCCAACCATCATAAGCACATCAATTCCAAAATACAAGCTCATCACCAACCATATTTCAAGCATAACATACATTCAAGATCAATGCATCACACATTGTTTAAAAGAAGCACAATCATAAACTTAAAAGTAAAGCAAATAATTAAAATTTCAATTTCATTTTATCAAGCTACATTATGGCTTAACATTCCTTAAGTATTTTCTTTAAGTTTATAACTTCCATTACACATTTAATTTCACCCAATTATGTCCCATTTCATTTTCTAAGTTCATTAGGTATTATTTAGTTAATCATATGCTTTATTCTTGATATGGGCCTTCATGGGCCTAGTCTTCAAATTTCATTATATCAAATAACCTTTAAATTTTTATGAATGTTTTCATTCTAACTCACCTAACTACATTTTTTCAAGCTTAGTTTAACCAATTTAGGTATTAAAATTTAATTGTGCATGCAACCTTAAAATTTTACCCTTTAGGCCGAATATATCCCTAATTAATTCCTTAATATTCTCTTTTCATTTCATCCTAAAATTTTAACACCAACCAAATCAAATACATATTAATCATGAGAATTAATTTAATTGACATTTAGGGTACAAATTAATACCTAAACCCAAATTGGGCCTTAATGGGTCAAAATTGGGACCAAGCTCATATAACCAATTTTCATCAAATTTTCCATTCCTATACATCAAAAAATGATCATTCTAGTATAACTCAACCATCAAACCATAAATTAAATCTATGAAACTCAAAACCTAAAACTTACTATTTGGGTCGAATATATTCCTCCAATTTTCTTGAATTTTTCTTCAATTAAATTGAAACTTTTCCTTCCTAAACATTAACTCAAACCTAATTAAGTGATATTCAAGTGCTAGAGCATCAATTACACTAAAACAATAAAAACCCCCAAATTAAAGGTTTATGTTGAATAGGGTACCTTGAAAAACCCTAAGAAATTTTGAGTTTTAAACTCAAATTTCAAGCTAATCAACCTATTTCCATCTCAATTATATGAACTATAAGCTTAAAATCATTTCCCCAAATTTGGTTAATCAAGAACCCTAACCCTAATTTTTCTTCAATTAAGCAATTCAACATAAAATTGACTTGAAATTAAGCATGCGTGTGATGTAGGTGAGGTTAAATTACTTGTTTGAGCTCCAAATAAAATTTAAAAAGGTAGGTTGTTGGAGAATTTTTCTTCCCCCTCTTTTCCTCATTATTTCAGATTTGATCTTCAAATTTTTTCCCTTTGAAAATTTTTAGATTTTCACTTGAAATTGAGGTTCTCTTTACTGATTAAAAGTGCCTAAAATTTATTAAAAATATTTTGGTTGATTTTTTAGTAGAAATTTTGCAAGGGTTTAGTTTGTGTTTTTCTATTTTCTTGGTATTTTTTGCTTTTCCAAAAACACTATTTATAGGGAGATTTTGTGGAACTATTGACCTGATCTCCACCCATAATTTGTGAATCTCAACCCTTGATTCATCTTTCAATTTTTTATTTGGATTTGGCCAAATTTTTTGCCATTTATTCGTCTTTTTAGTTAACACCTCCACTTTGCTTGTTTTTTTGCCATAATTTTTCCTACGGGTCAAACTTAACTAGTTCCCTAAGTCAACAAATTTTGGTGGAAAAATAATTGATTTGGTCCCTCAAATTGCTAGATGTTTCCATGTCCCATTCTTTCCCAAGTCCTTCTTTAATTCCAATAATCACTTTTAATCGTCCATTTTTAGCCTTTTGGACCAATTTTTGGCCTTAAAATTTCTATTTAATTTAATTTGAGAACTTAGACATTTAATAGTATGCAATTAAATCCTTAATTTTATGCAATTTAGTCCTTAGAACCAAAATTTCATCCCAAAATTTTTATAATTCCAATTTATTTCTAGAATAAATTCAAATACTTATTAATAGAATTTCATACCAAATTTCATAATTTCATAATTTCATTTAGGCCTCCAAATAAATTATTTAGTATAAAAATTACATTATTTCCTCTAAGAAATATTCCTTATGTATTGAAAAATTAATTAAAACTTATTTGACACTCCTACATACCTTGAGTGATTTTTCCATGCACTTTAAAAAAAATTCACATTATTTTAAAGTATCTAATTTAATTCTTCTATCTCTCAAACACTATTCCTATGCATAGAATTCCAAAGAAAATATTGACATAATCACATAAAATAATACAACACCCCTTTAACAAATATTTTAAGCAAACAAAACATTTTTCATGCACAAAAAACATACTTTAATTAATTATTTCATGTAAAAAATACTATTCATGCACCTTAAAATCAATAAAATATTCCTTAAGCATGGAAAAACTATTTTAACTATTCGAAATATTCTTTTAAATTCCTAAGGATTATTTCTCACCCTCAAAATATGTTTCACATGTATTTAATATTAAATTTTTATTTAATTTAGTTTCAGCGGGTACTAGTTGTTACATAATATGTTTGTTTTGTTTCATGGTTAAGTCATGCATGCCATGATATAATTAGTACATGTTTATGCTTATAATTATGTAAGATGTACAATGTTTGATCAAGATGCATGTTTATGGAAATTGCAAAGGTAATGTATGTTATTTGCATGCATTTCATGTCATAATCATGAAAGAATTTTTCTTCATTATTTTCAAAGGAAAATGAAATAGGAAATGCATGATTTTAAAGGAAATGACTAAAAGCCTCGAAAAAGGAATGCAAGAGGAATGATCATTTTCTTCTAAGGAAAAGGAAAAGGAAAAGGAAAGGGAAAGGAAAAGGAAAAAGGGGATGTATTAAGTGTTTTTGTGAGTTTTCACAAAATGTATGTTTAGAAGTAGTCCAATTAATTATACAATTGACGGGGTTTATGGCGAAGAAAAATGAATTTTAAAAAGCACAAAAGGTTATTTAAATTGCATCACGAGCATTTCATGCATAGATTACATTTATTGGGCATTGCTCGGTTTTGATGCTCATGGTGTAGGTGAGAAAGATAAGAAATGATGTATGTTTTGAAGTAATAGTTGTTGCCAAACGCAAGTGGACTTGTTTACATATGTACTTAAAATTTAGCGGTTAGGTGGAGAGTTTTAAATTTTCCTTTTTATCATGTTTTGGGATTTTAATGTGTGCATTAGGGTTTATAATTATGGTTTGTAAAATAATTACGCACTAGGATAACTCTAAATAATAAATCAACATGAGCATGGTTAGTAGTAGAAAATATGGCTTTATGTGTGAATAAATGGTTAACTAAATTAATTGAATTCAATTGATAAGTAAATGGGATAAGGGATTAAAAATTTAAATGAATTAGAGTTTATTAAATGGAGGATTAATTGATTTAATTGACTTAAAGGTTATAACTAAATTATTAATATGAAATATTCAATTTAATCGGGTAGGAAATAATTGATTTTAATGAGTATAAATAATTGGATTTAATTAATATGGTCTAGATGAACTAAGATATTAAGATAACATTTTGTTAAAAAATGGCCTCGAATAGGCTTAAAACTTTATTTGGCTTCTAAGCAAAGAATTTTCACCCAAGTCAATTAATTGAATTTATAATTTTAAGGTTTCAAATAAATTTGTAATTATGTATTCCATAAGAATAAGATTATTTATTAAATATAATGGACTAGCTAGTTAATTAAGGTCATAAGGGAATATTATTTTAAATAATTCAAATTTTTAGGAAAAATAATAGATTTCTTGTTGAATTCATTTATTAATTAATCAAGACCTAAGACTATTTTTCTTAGTGATGGTTGAATTAATTATCCGAATTTTATGGGAATAATTAAGGAAAATTAAAGAGGTGAATCATGCTAATTTAGTTCGAATTATTATTTAAAAATATTGAAAATGAATTTTATGAATATTATTTTTAGGCAAAATTATGGGTATTTATGCTTACACAATTTAGTATGAAAATTGTATTAAATGTAGTTATTTTGGAAAAAAAATCATTCCCAGCTTCAAATAAAGGAAGAATTAAAAATTGAGATAAAAGATCTTTAACAAAAAATGTTAATTAATTAGATAGTAAAAAAAGAGACGTGACTTAATGTCTCATATTCATTACACTTGGAATGTAAGGCAATGTCGATAATATTCTTAACCTATTTAGGTCCTAGGTCGGGGATGCTATACATTCTTCCTCACACTTACCTTTTCATCACCTCTCAACTTTTTCTCATTAGTGCACAACTCCTTGAGGAATATTGCATATCTTGGAATTCATTTGATTGTATCCAGTACGATGTATATTGACATCTACCTTACGAAGCACTTCCAAATCTCCTCATCTTTTTCCTCTTTCTTTGCCTTCGTGAATCCGCTTGAAAAAGGTGGAAGATTAGCATGAAAATGAATTGAAGATTAGATATTACCTTGTTATCACTATTTTTAGTTTCTTTTTCCAATTTTTTTGTTGTCTCTTGTTGGCAACCACTTGCTTCCTCATATTTCTTACCATTTAAAATTATGATTGTACTAACATTCTCTCTTGGATTCATCATTATTTGGGAGGGAAACCTACCGAATCTTAAGCTTTAAGCTTACTCATTGATATTGCAAACTCGACTAATTTGTTTTTCCATGTTTTGTTTATCTTCTATTCAAATTTCATGACATTGTTTGCTAGAGTTGTAACAGTTTCTTCAAGAGACATACCCGAATTTGAGGCTTGAATTTCTTGTTGTCTAGTTTAGAAAGGAGGTCGATAACGACCGGGCTAACTTGATTACCATAACTAAAATTAGGATGATATCACTAACTTGGATTTTATGTGTTAGAATATGGAAAATACTTATGCCGAGGTGGTCCTAGAAAATGTCCAATTGCATGAGCTTGTTGGATTGGTTCCTCCTTTTGCTTTCTTAGACACATATTAGTATGGTGTTTTCGAATTGAACATATTCCACACACCTTAGCTACTTGCTATTACCTGCTATCATTTACCAAGCTAAAGAAGTTAAGTCAGCTATTTGGCACTTAAGGTTAGGCATACTTTCCTCATTAACTTTCCTAGATATATAATCTCTCCTAGGTTCGAATTGTTTTGAATTTGCTACCATGTTAGCAATCTCTCCTAGGGTCTTGTCCAGTAATGCTCCCCCACTTGCATCATCTATCATACTATTCTCCATTAGTAGCAATCCCTCATAGAAATATTGGATCAAAAGTTGATCACTAATTCGATGGTAAGGCGACTTATACAAAACTTCTTAAATCGCTTCCAATATTCATACAATGTCTCTTTACTACACTACCTAATGCTATATATATATATATATTTAAATATTGGTAGCCTTAGATGTAGGAAAGTATTTCCTCTAGGAGCAACCTCTTCATATCGGTTTAAGTATTGATTAAACATAATGGAAGGTAATATAGCCAACCTTTGATTGAATCGCCAATGAAAAGAGGAATGCTCTAAGCTTTATTTACTCTTTCAAGACATTTTGTGGCCTCATGCTTGAGCATATGACATGAAACTCCTTTAAATGCTTATGTGGATCCTCACTTACAAAACCATGAAAGCATGGAACAAGTGTATCAAACCGGATTTCAATTCAAAAGTAGCATCTAAATCGGGATACTTAATGAAACACCTATGACCGAAAACCTAGATAAGCCGAGAGTATTACCAACATTGACTTACATTTGGAGTGTAATTAATGCAAGCAACCAAGCCTCCCTCCTTAACATTTCTAAAATACTAGCAAAATGGTAGTTTTCGTACAAGGTCCGTAATAAATAAGAAATAATAGATCCAAATTAATTAAAAAATTAGGTATACAATTTTTCAAAAATTTTACTAACACTAATTAATATTTCTACACATGATGTAGAAATATTAAATGTTATAAATTGGTCAAAAACTCATTTTCTTAAAATTCAATTTAATCATTTAAATACAATACCTTATATTATAATGAATATTACCATGTTTCTTAGTTTTCTCAAATTCCTTTTAGAAATTCATATTTAATTTAAAATAGAAATATTTAATTTCCAAATAATATATAAAACATAGTAGGATTATTCTACATTATTTTCAATCCAAAAAGAATTTAATTAGAAACTAATCAATATATATATTAAACCATTAACTATTGATTTAATGTCATTATTTTTATAAAAATTCCATAGACTAGAAATCCATTTAATTAATTCTATTAAGCACTTAATAAATTCATTTAGACCTTTAATTAGAGTTTTGATGATTCAAAACATTTTTTTCGACTTATGGAACTTTAGTTCTAAATTTATTTAAACTAGCCTATTAAACTAGTCCATTAAATTCATTCATTCATTAAAGATTAAATTCCATTTCATGGCTTAACCTTTGTAACCGTTTTTACCTTACCATTTTAATTTCATACTTTTTGCCATAAAATCTTTAACTACTAAACCAAGTAAGCATTTAATTAATGCCTTCATTTAATTTCTAATTAATATTTTTTTTCTATTAACTCATTTAAACCAATCCGATTAATTCGGTAACCAAGTAATTACTCAAGTTTCCTAAAAGCATAATGCTAAAATTCTATTGACCATTCAAACATATTATTCACTATTACAAACAAAAATTTTCTTAACCTAGCATCCATTCACATTCCAAAAATTAAGTTAATCAAGGGTAAATTTTACTCACTTATTTTCCAAGACAAAGCACACAAATCGCAAGTCGAAGGAACTTCTTAGAGATGGTCCTCATTTATCTTTCTTTTAACCTACACCATTAGAAAAACAAAGGTGAGCAATGATTAGTAAGTCTAATCCATGCATGAATGCACATGATGCAACATTTAGAAAAACCTTTTCATGCTTTATAAAATCATTTTCCTTGTTGGTCGCATTCTACCGATTGTGTATATAATCGGCCCTCTTTAAAATCATACAATTGTGAAAAATTCACAAAAGTACTAGGTACCTTCCCATTCCCATTCCCTTTTCCTTTTATTTATTTATTTATGAGAGGGTGATAATTCCTCTCGCAAACCTCAAGAAAGTAACTAGCCATTCTTTTTTGAAAACCTTCCTTTTTCTTTTATCAAAATCATGAGTATAAATCATCTTTCATGATTATAATATGCGAATGCATTTAATTAAAAATGAAATGCGTCAATATAAACCTTAAAATTCATACTAATAAAACGACAAGAACATGTAACTCAAATAAATTCTCAATTATATGTTTCACGTAAATCCAATATGCATGCAAATCTTGAATGAACATCGAACAAGAATAATAATGGAAGGTTAACTTCCATTCCTTCATTTTAACTCAAATTTTCTCATATACATCATCAATTAAGCTTTTAATCATCATATAAAATTGAATTCGATAAATAAAAAAAATCCATCTAAATCTTCCCTCTTGGCCGAAATATTCAATTTAATAAGCAAATCTGAATTTTTCTAGTCCAACACCATAAACACACTTAAATCATTTCATCAAAAAATTTGTATACATTAAGCACTTAAACCATAAATTTCTTCATGTTATAAGGCATCAAACCATCTTGTTATAAGAACAAGGAAATCATGAAAACTCACATGTACCTTCCAATTAACCAACCAAGCATAACAATTCCAACATTACAAACATAATTATAAACCTAAGTAATTCAATTCCAACATTAACACCATAAGTCCAATGATTAAATGATTAAATCATAAATAATAAAAATTCAAATTAACATCTAATACACATCATAAACACAAATTTCTTATGGTGTAGTAAGGATTACATTTACCTTGCTCGAAAGTTTGCTCAAACCTCCTCCTTTTCTTCTTGGATTTCTTCCTTCTCCTTTCTCCTCCAAGTTTTGACCAAGATGTAGTTTCTCCCACATCCTTTGGTTGATCTCTAAACTGATTATTGGGTATTTTTAGGTTTCTTCGAGGTTGTCTACGATGATTTAGTGGTTTTCCTCTTGGTTGCACTTGCTCTCTCTATGGTGTAACTTGAACTATCAAAATTTCCAACCGTTTCCTCCTCTCTTAGCTGAATTTCAAGGGGAAGAATTCTCTTGGATTGAGCCAAGTGTGTCACACTTGGATTAATCTCAAATTCTTGCTTTAATGGTGGTTCTTGATTTTTCTTTGTTTCTTCTTTTCTTCCTCTCTTTCCTTGGTTTTTAGCTAGATTTTTCTCTCCCTCTCTTCTCCTTGTGTGCTGACTTAGGGAGATATTTTTGTCCCTCAATTTCCAGCTTATAAGTTTCTAAAATTACCTTCTCAAAATAATTTAATTACTCCCCTAAAACTATAACACTTTATACTCTAATCCCTAGACTTTTATTTGCTTCATTCGAGTCCTTCAAATCCTTCAATTTCAATCCTCAAAATTTTAATTTTCCATAAATAAGCTCTTAATCTAAGGATTTCAAAATTACAAAGTGGTCACTTAAATTTCTTAACCATTTTAATTAAGTATCCAAACTTTTAATTATTATAACTATGTTCTTAGGTTTTGCAATTACGTCCCTAGGCCAAAGCATAACCGTAACAATTAAGGGTGTAGATATCTAATTCAACCTTTAATTAATTTATTCACCTTCCATTATAACCATACTTTTATTTAATTTATTCATAATACAAGTATAAACTTTCATTCCTCACTTTTAATAAATATTCCTTTATTAATTAAGTAAAATATCCTTATACATATATTTACATTTAAGAAGGATTTAGGTTGAGGATATTGTATCCTACCCTTTTTAAAAAAATTCTATCCTCGGAATTCCTTCATTAAACAACTATGGGTTTTTAGGTTTCATCTCTTCCTCTTGTTCCCATATTACTTCCTTTATATTATGGTTTCTCTACAACACTTTGACAAGAGGAATCTATTTATTCCTCAATTGCTTTATCTCTCGGTTTAGAAATTGTATTGGTCCTTCCTCGTAGCTCAAATCTAACTAGAGGTCTAGTGGCTCATCCTTTAAAAAGTGGTTTAGGTCCTTCACGTATGTCCATAACATCGATATGTGAAATTCGTTATGAACTAAGGAGAGAATGGTGGCGGGGCTAACCTATAGGCACGATCCCCAATCCTTTCCAAGTACTTTGAATGGCCCAATGGATCTTGGACTAAGTTTTTCCTTCTTCCCGAATCTTGTTACGCCTTTCATCGATGCAACTAATAAAAATACTCTATTGCCAACTTTGAATTTTAAATCCTTCCTCCCCGTATTGGTATAACTCTTCTATCTACTTTGAGTCATTTTCATCCTCAATCTAATCTACTCAATGACTTCAATCGTTTGTTGAACCATTTTCGATCTTAGCAACTTTCACTCACCAATGTTGTCCTAGTGTATTCGTGATCGACACTTTCACTCATATAAGGCTATGTAAGGTGCCATCTCAATACTAGTCTCGGTAGCTATTATTATAAGCAAATTCCGTTAGTGGTAGATATCTTTTCCATTTAGTAGACTAGTCTAAAACATAAGCTTTGAGCATATCATCTAAAATTCGATTCACCCCTTTTCCCCGTCCATTTTTTCGAGGGTGAAATGTCGTATCGAAGTTCAAATTGGTTCCCATCACCTAGTTTAAGCCTTTCTACAAACGTGACGTGAATTGAGGGTCTCAATTTGAAACAATCAAAAATAAAATTTCATGTAGTCTTATTATCTCATTTAAGTATAACTCGGTGTATTGCCGCGAGTAATATGTGGACTTTATTGTTAAAAAGTGAGTTGATTTGGTCAACTTGTCAATGATGACCCATATACTATCAGCTCCTTTCTCAAATCAGGATAATTTGAGTATAAAATCCATAATGATGTATTCCCATTTCCATTTAGGAATGTCTAGTGGTCCTAAAAATCTCGATGGCCTCTAATGTTCAATCTTGACTTGGTAACATGTCAAGCACCTTGCCATATAGTCAACAATGTCTCACTAAATCTCTTTTCACCGTAATTTATTTTTAAGTCTCATTACATCTTAGTACCTCCTAAATGGATGGAATAGAGTGTAGGATGAGCTTCTTTCATAATATCCCCCTAAAGATTTTTTACCATATGAACACATATTCTATCATGATAATGCTAAATGCCTTCACTATCTATGCCATATTTAGTTACTTACCCATCTACTATATCCTTTTGTATCTTAAGCAATTTTGCATCCTGTTGTCGCTTTTCCTTAATCCTCTACCTTATATCTAGTTGCAGCTTAGGGCACCAAATACTTCTTCACTATTCCTCCTTTTTGGCACAACCTCCAACTATAACTTTTCAATATCCTTAACAATTTATGCCTATAAAGCTTCCATTGACTTTGGGCTTAAAGTATCTACCACAACATTTACTTTACCAGAGTTAGTAATGGAAAGCAATGTCATGGTTATTCAATACTTCAAGCCACCATTTTTACCTTATATTTAATTCCTTCTATGTAAAGATGTACTAGAGGCTCTTATGATCGATATAGATATCACATTTAACATCATATAAATAGTGCCTTTAAATCTTTAAGGAAAAAATGATGACAACCGACTCTAAATCATAGGTGGATTAATTATTTTCATAGTTTTTCAATTGCCTGGATGCATAAGCAATGACTCTACCATGTTGTATCGGGACTACACTAATCTCAATCCTCGATGCATCTACCTTGATGGAATCTACCATAACCCCATCCTTGGATATGGGGTGTCCAAGGAATGCTACTTGCTCGAGGCAAAATGCATACTTTTTAAGTTTGGCATATAGTTAGTGCTTTTGTAAGGTTTGCTATGCCTTCGTCATATGCTCCATATCTTCCTCCCAGCTCTTAGAATATATCAAGATGTCATAGTGACCCATTCTTTTTGTTCACAAAAAAATGCCTTAACTAGTCAAATACATCATCTATTTATAGAATTGGATGTCCGTTCTTAATGGTCACTTAATTCAAATCTCAATAATCTATGCATAATCATAGTGACCCATCCTTTTTGTTCACAAAAAAGTATCAATTCTCTCCATAGTGAATAACTAGGTTGAGTATATCATTTGTCTAGCAGTTTCGATAATTGAGTCTTTAACTCCTTTAGTTTTGTTGGAGCCATTCTATATGGTGCCTTAGATATCAATGCTCGTTCCCAATTCTAATTTAATCTCAAAGTCAATCTATCTTCTAGAGGATAGTCTTGATAAAATTGTAGAAAAAAATATCAAAAAAGTCCTGTATGACCTTAATATCTTTCAGTTGTGGGCTCCCCTTCTTAATATCATTAACCATAATTACTAAATACCCCATACATCCACCTTTAATTAGCTTCTAGGTTGTCATTATTGAGATAATATTTATCGATCCTATCTTAGTCTCGACTACCTACTTAAAAGGTTGCTCTCCCACCCATTGGAAAATTACCTTCCTTGCTACGTATTCAATTGATGTATAATTCTTAGACAATCAATCCATGCCTAAGATGATATTTAAGTCCTAAATCCTCAAGACTACTAAGTTTATATACAAAACATTATTACCAACTCCGTACCTTATAGTTTCTAGCATATATCGGGACTTAATTGACTCCCCTAATGGAAGAGTTACCTCATATATTATTTCTAACAATTTAAGTAACACACTTATTCAATTTAATAATGACCATAAAATAAATGAATATGTGTAACTAAATCTATTAATATATATACAATAAGGTTATGAATTAGAATATTACCGTATACGACCTTCACTTTTCCTTTTTCTACCTACTCTTGAGTCATATTGTATACTCTTCCAAGAATCCTCAATTTTGTTATGGCCTTCCTCTTTGGATAGTCAAATTCTCAACCTTTCGACTCAAGTAGCACACTTTGGTGCCACTTAAGAAGTTGCTTGTGTATGGGCGACCACATTTAGGGAAATTTAGTGCCTCGTGCCTCGGTCCTATATGGTGCGACGAAGCTTTAACCTTCTTGCCATTTCCTTACCATGGCCTTGTAAATGGTTTCCTTTTTTCCTAATGGACTAGTAGGCCTATTTAGAACATTTGACCTCCTTACTAGTGGAAGTTGGGCTCGCTCATTCCGACTCGTCTCAATCTAAAATGTTCAATTGATCATCCCTAAGTAATATTAGCTAACACTCAAAATAGGCTTCAAATTTCTACCCTTAAACCTCGAAGGAAGTATTCCTTCTTCCATGCCTCATTGGCTAAAATAAAAAGTGACAACCGTACTCAAATTGCTGAATATATTATGTCACTTCCATTTCTCCTTACTTGAGTTTTAGGAACTCTTGTATCTTTTGGGACTTTACTATATCTAAAAAATACTTCTCATTGAACCCCTCCTTAAACCATGCCTAGGTAAGTCGAGGCACGTCTAGGGAAACCTTTACCCATTCCCAACATATGTGTGTGTCTCCCACTAGCATAAAATAACATAGGCTACCCTATCCGCATCTTCTAAAGTTATGTGCTCGAAGATTATTTCCATAGACTAGCCACTCATCAATAACCATTAGATCCAGTTTACCTTTAAACCTTTTGGATTGAATTTTCAAAAATGTTCAACTATGTCTCGTTCATTGTTGTTGTCGGCCACCATTGGATTCTTTTCTGTCTGTTGAGCCTCCATCATTCTTTACATTTGTTGCATCATATCTTATTGCTATCTAAACAACACGATCAACTATTCCTCTCGATCCACTATAGTCCTACTCGGACCGATTCCACTATTATTATTTACATTCCTTTTTGGTGGCATCCGATACTAACCACGAGTATAATCACATAGCTCATTACATTCCTCTCCTTTAGTTTCTTATATAATATTTGGCCATTAATTTATACACTTTCAAATAATCACAGCCCAAATAAAATTCACATAATACCAAATATACATTCCATAAAAACATACATTTATTAAGGATCATTTACCTTTTTATCCTTATTGTTGAGTATTGACTTGAGTGTGCTTATTGATTGTCCTAAACAAGTTACTATGATAAACCCGCTTCGATACCATGCTATAACACTTTAGCCTAGGACCTAGATAGGCTAAGAGTATTACTAGTGTCGACTTACATTTAGAATACAATGAATTTAACCCAATAGGTCTTCTTCTTTAACATTTCTAAAATACTAGCATAATGGTAGTTTTCATACAAGATCCTCGCAAAGTTTAAGAAATGTGCATTTTGACTGGATGAGGTGGCTTTTTCGGATCATGTGGTGTCGATGGATGGGATAAGAGTAGATCTAAGTAAGGTTGAGGTGGTTTAGAATTGGAGATAGCTTAGAAATGTGTTAGAGGTGTGAAGTTTTTTAGGAATGGTTGGTACTATCGAAGGTTTGTGGAGGGCTTTTCGAAGTTGGCTTCTCCACTCGATGAAGCTAACTAAGAAAAATGTTAGATTTGAGTGGATAGATGAATGCGAGGTGAGTTTTTAAGAGTTGAAGTAAAGGTTGACTCCTGCATCCGTGTTGAATCTCCCAACTAGTAAGGGCAACTTTGTGGTGTACACGGATGCTTCTAAAATAGGACTCGGAGATGGTATTAATGCAAAAGGGAAAAGTTATAGCTTATGCCTCAAGAAAGTTGAAAGACTATGAGATGAATTACCCTACGGATGATTTAAAGTTAGCAGTAGTAGTGTTTGCACTTAAAATTTAGAGACACTATTTGTAAGAGGTGAGATGTGAAATTTATACTAATTATAAGAGTCTTAAATACACATTCATACAAAAAGAGTTAAACATGAGGCGAGATGAGATGGTTAGAGATGTTAGAGGATTATGATCATGTACTATATTGTCACTTGAGGAAGGAAAATGTACTAGTAGATGCCTTAAGCAAAAAAACATAAGCAATAATGAATGTAGTACGGATAGGTATTTTGAGGGACCTAGAGGGGCTTAATCTAGAGGTGGTGCTAAAGGAAGGTGAGTGTAGGCTATCAATTTTTGTAATGGAGCTAGATTTGAAGTCTAGAATCAAAAGTGGATAGTTAACTAATGATGAGGTAATCGGGGTGAAGAAAGAAATAGAGGAGGAAAAAAGACTAGATTTTATAATAGATGATGATGGGGTGATGAGGTGCCGGGGTAGGTTATGTGTGTCGAAGGATAAGGATTTTAAAGAAGTAATTCGAGTAAGGTGCATTCTATACCTTATTCGAGTATATCCCGGTGCTACCAAGATGTATTGAGATTCAAAACCGATGTATTGGTGGAAAGGAATGAAGAAAGATGTAACAAATCATATAGCTAGGTGTTTGACTCGTCAATAGGTAAAGGTTGAGCATCGGAGACCATCGAGTTTCTTACAACCTTTGACAATACTCGAATGAAAGTTAGAGCATATAACTATGAATTTTGTAGTGGGATTACCAAGGTTAGAAAATGGATTTAATGCTACTCGAATGAAAGTTAGAGCATATAACTATGAATTTCTTCACTAATAGAAATTGTGTCGACTTCATTGTAGACAAATTAATGAAGTCGACACAATTTCTATCGATGAAGATAACTTTTAACGAGACCTAATATGCGTAATTATATATAAGGGAGATAATAAGGTTACATGGAGTACTCATATCGATTGTATTTGATAGGGATCTAAGGTTCATATTGAATTTTTAAAAGAGTTTGCATGAGGTAATGGTTATTGGCTGAATTTTAGTGTTGCTTTTCACCCCTAGAGTGATGGGTAGTTAGAGAGGGTGATACAAGTGTTGAAAGATATGCCGAGGGCTTGTGTACTTGACTCGGTCGAGTAAATGAGAAAAATATCTACTATTAGTAGAATTTGCCTATAATAATGGTTACCAAGCAAGTATAGGAATGTTGTCTTATGAGGCATTGTGTGAGAGGAGGTATAGATCATCGGTTCATTAGGGTGAGATAGGTGAGAGAAAATTAGTAGGATCGAAGATAGTTCAACAAACAACTAAGGTGATAGTGAACATAAGGTTAAGAATGAAAATAGCTTAGAGCATGCAAAAACGTTACGGCTGATTAGAAGAAAAAAGATTTGGAGTTTGAAGTTAGTGAAAATGTGTTTCTTAAGGTAGCATCGATTACGAGTGTGATGCAGTTTGGGAAGAAGAAAAATTGATTCTTAGATACATCGGACCTTATGAGAATCTTGATAGGATGGGTAATTGAGCATAGATATTGTCTCTCCCTCCATTTCTATCAAGAGTCCATAACATCTTTCATATATCGAGTAAAAAAGTATGTGATTGACCCAAATCATGTATTAACAATAGAACCGGTAGAGTAAACTTCGATTTGGCATATGAAGAGAGACTAATATAGATATTAGATCAAGAGGTTAAGGAATAGGAAAGTGGTATTAGTGAAGGTGTTATAGAGAAATCATGAGATTGGATAAGCTACATGCGAACAAGAAGAAGAGATTAAGGTAAGGTATCCCGAATTATATGGTACATAAATTTTAAGGATCAAATTTTTATAAGGAGGGAGAGCCGTAATACCCAAAAACTTTACATGATAATATATTGTGTGTATATGTGTACAAATGTTCTTTATTTGTGTATTCAATTTAATATTTTTATGTGTTTAGAGGATGTGATGATTAAGTATGGAGTTTTAGGATATAATATATATTTTTGGGTATTATATATTGTATTTTTATATATAAGAAGTAGTCCTACAATCTTAGCCTAAGCTATTAGAAATTACGTAATAAAAATTATAGTAGTAGTAGTAATAATAATAATAATAATAATAATTTATAAAATAATAATAAGTTTTAATAGCTTTTTAAATGAAATGTTAATGGCTATGAAAGGAGAGAAAAAGTTTTGAAACAAATATTAAATTAAAGAGGAGACATGGATGACCATAGAAGAAAAGAAAGTGACCATAAAAGAAGAAGCTTAGTGGCCATGAAAGAAAGCCATTAAGTGGCTATTAGAAAAGAAAGAAAGTGGTTTTTTTTATTATTTTTTAATTCATGCACTTAAATTTTCTAAATGTTTTGGCTTTCGATATCTATATATAGGGTGTCATTCTCCTCATTTAGGAAAGCCATTTCATAAGTTTATACTTCAAAGAGAGAGAGAGAGAGAGAGAGAGAGAGAGAGAGAGAGAGAGAGAGAGAGAGAGAGAGAGAGAGATATAATTGAGTGTAAGAAGCAAAGTCAAACGTATTTGGAGGAAGATTCAAGTCTTGGCAACTAAATATTCAAGGTAAGAAAAATATTTAATTTAATTATTTGTTTTTATATGATTTTAGGTAGAATTGAGTTGGAAATCTCATGATTTATGATTGATTATGTAAAAATTATATTTTAGTATTAAAATCTTAAATTTTTAGAGAATATTTGATGATATAAGTGCATTTAAATAAGAATTGAAAAGGTTAAGTTAAAATTTAATAACATTACATTATATGAATATAATTAAAGAAGAATTGAATAAATTAGAGTAGAGTTGATGATTTAATTAGAATTTTTAATTTAAAAGAAATTACAAGAAAAAATAAGAATTAATAAAAAAATTAAATGATTAGAGATAAATAATAACATTCAATTTCTTATGTTATATGGTGTATATATTCAAGGTATTGAATCAAGTCAAGGTATCGATTTTTAAAGAAAGCTTATGATAAATGATGATCTTAAGTGAATCAAGTAAGCATAACTCACCTACACTATGGATGTAAATGCTATGCGTTTTTATGTGATTGATGTGATGTGATGATCTTAAGGTGAATTCATATGAATATATATGTTTTACATGCTGATTAAAAAGAAATATTTTAAGTAAATGAATGAGATCATTTCTTAATGCATATTGAGGTTTAAAGGTTGAGGTTGCCTATCAAGGCATAAACATTAAGGTTTGAAAGTTAAATATTGAGGTTAATGTTTTTAAGTATATTTTTATTAAAGCAAGACCTTGTTAACTAATGTCAGTATCTTCTAGTAGGCCCAAATGAGAAAAATAATTTTAAAGACATTCATATATAAAAAATTTTAATGTAAAATCATGCATGTTACACTTATTGGGATATTTGTGTCTCACGTCCGTTCTATGGTGTAGGTAATGATGTAAATGTTAAGAATGTTGATGCTCGCTCTCAACGACCAAGTGGCTTATGTGCTCGCCTTTACATGTTCCTAATGATTAGGTTATGATTTAAATGAATATTTATTTTAAAACATAATAAATGTAGTGATGTTTAACTTATGAATATTAAAATTTTTACTTAGAATTTAAGTATGAATATTGGGAAAAGATTATTTAGGATTGTTAATTACGGTGAGAGATGTCTTTATAAATAATAAATTTTAGAATAACGCTTACTGCTATGTTAATAAGAAAATCTTATAGTTATATATTATTAATGATCTATTTTAAATTAATATATTTAGAGATAAATAAGATTAAATTAAAAACTTAATTTTAAGAAAATTAAAAGAATATTAGTTTTAGCATCGATTCGTTCGGTCATGATCTGTTTAAGTAAGGTGTCACAGCTTGATTGATGCTACAAGTAGCTAGGCCAATGTGGGGCATCGGCCAATCGACTAGCCAATTCCAATGCTAGGCACTCGGCTAGTGGGTGTGGCAGCCCATGGGCCTTCAAGGTACAAAAGCTCATGGGCCCAAGGCTCGAAAAGTCTTAAAATTGAAATTTAAAAAAATTTTAATATTTTTTTTATAAAATGACCAAAACATAGCTTTATAATTATTATTAAAATAAAATGTATTTCATAGTATGCCATATGTCGGTGTGATTAAAGTATGGGTGAATGATATGGATGAGTTGACCTAGCTTTGGGGAAAGTGTGTATGTAACTTTTTTAGTTAAATAAGGCCCGCATGTCCTACATTCTCTATAACTCGATGTATTTCTCATCTCATCTTACTCCTTTCAAATCTGAATCGAGATTTCTTATTTAAATAAATATAAAAATAGAGGATAGTGTATTAGAATAGATGTAAGGAGAAGAAGCCAAGAAGTGAAGATAATTTTAAAGAATTTATAATAATTTTTCCACTCGATGCATGACCCGTTAGTCTCCTTATGGCTTGAGGGGGCTAGTAGTAGACAACAATTACCATTCATCGAGTCCTTGAGTTGTGCATGAGATGTATGTATTTATTATGTGATTGATAGTATGTATGATAATAATAATGTGATTAATGACTTGTATGCCTATTAGATGAGAGCTACCATATTAAATCCTTCAAATTAATATCAAGTTAATTCCCTTCCAGCAGTTATGAGGAGAGGACTCTTTAGATCATTATTGGCATGTTGAGATAACTTAAGGTCACTTCTTCCTCGAGGGAAATCAAATCATGAGTCATGCGATATCCTTGAATGTTAGTGGTCTATATTGAAACGAGTTGTTGGGTTTGTTGAGATAACTCAAGGTCCAATGAATTTATAGGCAAAGATTAATATTCATATAAGATGTGAGATGACAAAGAATTATCATGCTAATGAGATTAAGAATTGTATTGGTTGTAATTGGTAAGAAGTTACTCGCCTAATCCTACATGTATGACTTATTGAGATAAATCAAGTTAATGCATGTTAGAGGATGAGATCCTAACCCACTCAGGAAAATAAATCAAAAATTTTTCTCAAGCCCTATTTTGAAAGTTATAGAATTTGAAGAAAATGATGGGAGTGATCATAGATTTTAATTCTTTAATTTATGCTTTGTTTTATTTATATAATTCAATTAATCAAACTATACATTAAAACAAGTATGATTGATAATAATTGATACAATAAATTATTGATAAAAATAATGCCTTCAATTACACAAAGTTCATGGATCGTAAAATAAATCTAAGGATAGTCCTTTAACATGAGAAGATTCTCTATACAATAGAGACACCTCTCCGAGCCGAGCCTCCTTAAGATCAAGCTGAAGCTTATATAGCATGGGTCAAACATAAGGATGATATGATCATCTCTCGCAGTATCATGCTACCGGCTATGACATTAGAGCATAGGCATCAATATGGGTGCTAGCACCTTTGATATCATAGAAATGTTTTAAAGCATATTTGAGGAGAATACTAGACATGGGTGCTATGAGATAGCAAGAAAGCTCTTAGAGCTAAAATGGATGAAGGATCCAACATCAAAAAGCATATCATTGAGATGATAGGCTATGTCGATAGGCTAGTCGAGCTTCAAGTTGGAATAGATGTAGAATTATTCGTCGACCTAGTATTGTAATTATTTTCCAATAGCTTTAGATAGTTCATCATGAACTTTAATATGATGCACATGGAAAAGACTCTTAAAGAGTTATTGTTCATGCTCGAAGGAACCTCAACTTGAAATTAATAAGAAGAACAATGAAAAAGGCATGGTGAAGGGCAAGAAAAAGCCTATGCACGAAAAGAAGAAGTCTTCTACTGCACCTACTTGGAGGGTGAAAAAGCTTGTGGCTCAAAATAGCTTAAAACATGCAGTCTACGTTCATTGTAACTAGAAAAAGCATTAGAAGTGCAACTATAAGGAGTATCTAGAAGAGGTGAAGAAAGAGAGTTCTACAACCACCTCGGGCATTTATGTTATTAAAACTAATTTTTCTACTTTTAATCCCACCTCATTGTATATGATACTATATGTGGTGCTCACATTTAGAAATATGTAGAAGCTTAGAAAGAAAAGGAAGATAGCTTTAAGAGAGCATGATTTACACGATAGTAATGGATCAAGAATTACATCATTATTTGTAGGCACTTATGAGTTATCATTACCATATGAGCTTGTACTTATACTCAATATCTATTATTATTTTATTACTAGTATAGACTAAGGATATTATTTTCATTTCTTGTTTGGAATAAGTTTTTTTATTTTATTTAAGAATAATGGTTGTTCTTCTTAAAGATGAATTGTTATATGAAATTTTTTTAATTAATAATAGTTTGTATATTTTGAATATAGTAAAACTCCCACATATATATATATATATATATATATATATATATATATATATATATATATATATATATATATATATATATATATATATATATATATATATATATATATATATATATATATATATATATATATATATATATATATATATATATATATATATATATAACATTAATGCTAAAATATTTAGATGATCTAAATAAAATAAATTAATAGCATTGTCAACTTGGCCATATAAATAAGAATCATATATCTAAAATACTTATACATGGATATCTAGAATCGTTTGATGATATCTATGAATCTTGTTTACTTGGTAAAATGATAAGAACCTTTTTTTAGTGTAAAAGGAAAAAAAGCTATTGATTAGTTAGGTCTTATACATGTATTTAGGCATATGTTCACCCATGTAAGTTTTAGTGTAAGTCCCAAGATCCAACTATGTTTGGATAAGCTTAAGTTAATGTATTATTGCATTATTTATTTTAACAATAATAATGAAGTTGTTCTATTAATTCTTGTATTTTATGTTTGTCGGTTCAGTAGAATTAGATAGAAGTTCTTATGATATACATTTGCAATAGTAATCGATTGAACGATGTGAGACAAATATTAACGCATATAAATGATATCATTAAATATCCCAAGTCATAACATTGTTAAGAATGGACATTGACTATATGTGGATAGACTTGTGAGTGCTATGCTCATGCTATATAATAGTAGTAAGAGATCTCACCCATATTAGTATGGTGATGCCAAAGCAAACGATTAGGTGATTCATGTTAGAGAAGATATCATTGGACTTGACTCACCATAAGAACTCATTTGGTTTTACTCTATGAAAATCTCATACGAGATGGGTACAAATGGTCCTTAGACTTGAAGTCATCATGGTTGCACGTGGGCGATTTGTTAGGTGCACTAGGAATATAACGAGAGGCAAGTGTATGACTAAGATAAGACATGCCATTCCTTATATGCTAAAGGAGTTATCATGTTACACATCGATAAATTTTTGCTCGAGAAATTTATGGCCATAGTAGGAGTACACCAATAGAGCATAGTTGGTCTACTCTATGAGCTAAGATATTTGGGAATTGAAGAAAACTTATGTGATCATAATCAAACAAGACTTATAACTAAGTTTAAGATCACACTCGTGATAAGTTGACATGAGGACTGAATTGTATGGTAATCGTGCTCAAGAAAGGTAATAATGGATTAATTAATCCTCTTAAAGAATTGGGTAATCATGATGCCTTGCTAGAGGCCAATCATGATCTATGTTTCAAGAGATAAAAGAGGAGTCTTTTGTTCTTGATACATTGCCAACATATCTATGAGCCTATTAAGTCACATGCATAAGTTTAAGTATTCACATGATGTATAAGAAGCAAAGATATTGGAAATTTTTTTTCAATTTTGAAAGTTTCCTAATTTAGAAAGGGTTTTCAAAATGGAAAGCTTCCTTAAATGGGAAGTTTTCTAAAATGAAAAGTTTTCTATTTTGGAAACCAATTTTCTAAATTGGAAGTTGGTTTCCAATTTAGAAATAAATAACTTAAAATGAAAATGAGTTTCTTAAATTAGGTTAAAGGGTATTTTGAAAAATTCTTTCCTAATATAGATGTACCTAAAATAATCTAAGATTATTTATTTGGATAGTCCAAATAAATTAATTAGGCTAGAATGGTTTTGACCCTTTAGGTTTAATTAAAGGCCTTAAGATATTTTCATGGAAGGATAAACATCAACCTTTTAGATAAGGATGAATATTTTAAAGATAATGATCAAAAGTTCACACGTAAAATAACTCTTCATCCTCGGAGGATAAGAAAGCAACAACCTAGAGTCTTTTAGAGACTCATTACCTTTTCTTTCCTGGTCCTTGGAGGGCAAGGAAACTCTCTTATAAATATATAGGAGAGAGGAAGGTGCGACATTGCTTAGCAAAAAAAAAAAAAAAAAAAGAGGAAAAAGAGGAAAGAAAGAGTAATTCGGCCGGTAAAAACTACTAGCGCACATGGAAAAGAGAGAAAAAAGAGAGAAAATTGTTTTCTCCAAAACCCTAGTTTTTCATATTCATTCCTTCTCTTTTAAGGTTGTTGCAAAATTACCCGAAATAGATTTTTATAGGAAACGATTGCACAAATCGGAAAAGGTGAAGTTCGTCATCCTATCGATTTTGAGTGCTTTTTTATGGGTATTTGGATTAGATGGATCATTAATAAAGGTCGGACACTTATACGGCTTTTCTAATAAAAGAATTTACCTTTGTGCTATGCTATAAGAGGTAATTCTTTATTCATTACTTTAAATTCATGCATGTATTGTTAATAGATTCGGTAGCTTAATCTTACGCCTTTAGATGGAGGAAAATTTTTATTTATTCCGGGGCTTTATAGGATGTATGATCCTTCAATTGGTATTAAAGTCTCCGTTGAACTTTTGATTGTATGATTTGTTAATTATGATTAATTGTATAAAAGTAGCTATGCTTGATTATAAATCATGTGTTTTTGGTATTTTATATTTTAAAAACTGAATTTGGATCAAAATCGGTGAGGGCATGCGAAGTCGACGTTGGACATTAAAGGTCACGTGCACAAAGCCTTAATGTTTGGTTAGGCGCTAGGCATACAGCAGGTAGGGTCGCTAGCCTCGCCATAACACGCACACTAGGCACGACTCGTCGGCCGTACGCACCGGCATACGCGTCATTCATTATGTGTCGGTTCGTGCGCTAGGTAGTAGGCTAGGCCATCCCCTAGACGCGCGAGCCAAGCCTGCCGGCCATCGGCTAGGCGCCCTCATGCTAGGCTACCGGCGACGGGCGATTGTGCATAAGCATGCTAAGGCCGATGGTTTCAGCCTTCAAGGCCTAAATACCCATAGGCCCAAAGTGGGCCCAAGGCCTAAAAAGGTTTTAAAATTGAAATTTAGAACAAAATTGAAAAATTTATAAAATGATGAAAACCATAGATTTATAATTGTTTTATGAATGAAATGTGTTTCATTAGTATGTCATAAATCAATGTGATTGAAGCATAGGTGAACGGTATGGATAAGTCGACCTAGTTTTATGAGTGAATACTTATAATTTTTTGGATAAATAGGACCTACGTGTCCTCGCCTTCTTTATTATTCTATTGTATTTATCTTCTCATCTTACTCCCCTTGAATGTAACTTAAGGTTTCTTGTTTCAAATAAATGTAAAAATAGAATATAAGAATTAGAATAGATACAAGGAGAAGACACCAAGGAATGAAGACATTCATGAAGAATTTATAATAATTTTTCACCTAGGAATTGATCCACTAGTCTCCTTGTGGTTTAAGGGGGCTAGTATTAGAAATCCATTTCCATTCACTAGTTCTTGAGTTATGCATGAGATGTATGTATGTTATGAGATCAATGTTAGTATGTATGTGAGGAATAATATGATTATTGTTTAGTATCCATGCTAGGATGAGACCAACTATATCAAATCCTTCAAATAAAATATTAAGTTAATTTCTTTCGAATGTTATGAGGCGGGAACTCTCTTGGTCATTATTGGCTTGTTAAGATAACTCAAGGTCACTTCTTCCTTGAGAGAAACAAATCATGGCCCATACGATGTCTTTGAACATTGGGTCTAACTTAAATGAGTTGTTAGGTTTGTTAAGATAACTCAAGGTTCAATAAACTTATAAGTAAGGATTGGTACTCATATAAGATATGATAAAGATAAGGAGTTTTCATACCAAAGAAATTGGGAATTACATTAAATATAATTGGTAAGGAGTTACCTACCTAATCCTTGATGTACGACTTATTGAGATAACTCAAGGCTAATGCATATTAGAGGATGGGATCTTTGCCCACTAAGAAAATGAATTGAAAAGTTTTCTCTAGTCCTATATTGAAGGTTATAGAACTTGAAGAAAATATTGGAAGCAAACTATATTTTCTTTAATTTATGATTTATTTTATTTTATGCAATTTAATTAACCAAACTATATGTTTTTCTATCTTTTCGGATTACATAGTATGATTGGTAATACTTCGATACGATCGATCATTGATACAAGTAGTGCCTTTAATGGAATAAACTTCCTTGACTAAGAAATGAATTTGAGGATAGTTTTTCAATATGAGAACATTCTCTATACGATAGAGAAAGCTCTCCCAACCGAGCCTCCTCGGGTTCAAGTCGAAGCCGATGAAGCATGGATCAAACATAGAGATGATGCGATCAATGCTGAAAGCATCATGCTTGCTTGCTATAACATTGGAGCATAGGTACTAACAAAAAAACTCATAAGCTTTTGACATTAAAGCAAAGCTCAAAAGCTTAATTAAGAAAAATACTAAGCTCGAGTACTATAAGATAGCAAGGAAGCTTTTTAGAGTTAGAATGGATGTGAGATCCAACATAAAAAAGCATGTCACTAAAATGATAGGCTATATCGACATATTGGCTGAGCTTAGAGTTGAAATGGATGTTGAATTATCTATTGACCTAGTATTGTAATCGTTGCCTAATAGCTTTGGACAATTCATTACAAACTTGAATATAATGCACATGCAAAAGACTCTTAGAGACTTATCATCCATGCTAAGGGAAGCTCGACTCAAAATTAACAAAAGGAATAAAAGTTTTGTACTTCTAGTTAATAAGGAAAAGGGTACGAGTAAAGGGCAAGAAAAAGCCTAAGAAGAAGAAAAAGTCTTCAACTCGCACCTACTAGAGGAGTGAAAAGGCCGAGGCTCGGAATAGCCTAAAGGATGCGGTTTGCTTTCATTGCAATAAGAAAGGGCATTAGAAATGCAATCGTAAGGAGTACCTAGAAGGGGTGTAAAAGAAAAGTTCTACCACCACCTCGGGTATTTATGTTATTAATACTAATCTTTTTATTTCTAAATTCCACCTTATGGACATATGATACTAGATGTGGTGCTTATATTTTTGAAATGAACATGAGCTTAGAAAAGGAAGAAAGATAACTTCAAGGAAAAATATCTACACGACTACAATGGATCAAGAGTTGGATCGTTAGATGTATATATTTATGAGCTAGCACTACCATGTAGGAATGTGCTAAGACTCAATCATTATTATTTTAATAGAGACTAAAGATCTTATTTCCATTTCTTGTTATGAATAAATATTTCATTTTTAAGAATAATGGTTATTTTTAACGATGAGTTTTTATGGAAATATCTTAATAATTATTATATGTTTTGAAAATAACTCTCAAGTGTATAACATAAATACTAAAAGGCTCAAATGACCTAAATAAACACTAATTAGTAAGCAATGTCAAACCTAGTCATGTAAGGAAGAATCCTATATCTAACCTACCTATACAAAGGATATTTAGAATCATCTAATGATGTCTAAGGAATCTTGTTTACTTGGCAAAGAGAAATAGATCCCATTTTAGTTTAAAATGAGAAAGAGTTACTAATTAATATAGACCTTATACATCGAGATTTATATGGGCTTATGTTCACCTAAGCAATAGGAGAACATACTTGTCATATAACCTTTAATGATATTGGATCATGTTTTGGTTATAAGACATAAGTCCAAATCATTTGAAATATTTAAAAGTTTAGACATGAAAAGTCACACGATGAACTAGCAAAAGCATTAAGGTATCTCGATTAGATCGCGAAATAAATTCTTGAATGCTAAAATTTTAGATCACTAAAAGGGGAATTAGATTCTCTAGAGACATCACATGTTAGAGATGATCGATCGATAATGAGTCGATTTAATATCCCTATTTTGGATAAATACTCTTTACTACAACCTTTGCAAAGAATAGGATTTCAATTAAAGCTATTTAAATAGATCACATATGAGATATGGGAAAGGAAAGACAATGAATTAATCTTTTCTTAAGATTTGAGCTATAAAGTGTATGTCAAAGCATTTGACAAAGACAAACCGAAGCCGAAAATCAATAAAGTGCTAAATTGTGAGATAGCCAAAATAAGATAAGGATGTCAATATCTTGCCACTAGAAAAAAGTGTAATTCATTACTAGGCATACTATATTCATTGGAAAGGAATTTATGGATGCTAGAAATAGTGAAAGGAAATTTAAACTCAACAAGATTTGAGTAGACACACAAATTGACACTTTAAAGCAATCCTAAAGTAGAGGGATTACGAAGTGTTGTAACTCTCTCATAAACAAAAATACATGAACCTCATAATGTTAAAAAAAAAATGTTTATCAACAAGACAAAAAGGATATGATATTCTTGTCTTTACACATGGTGATGTGAGTCTTAAAAGGGATGACGAAGCTAATACTTTTGAAATCGCAATGTTAGACATTGATTCCTAGAAAGGCAAATGAAAAGGATGTGTAGATGACACACCCTAATGGTTCCAAAGAACATGCAAATAAGATTTGTAAAATGCTAAGGTCCATTAATAGACTTAAGTCTACCTCTAGGAATAAAAGTTGATGTTTTATGAAACGATCAAAAAATTTGATTATTCATAAAAAAAAAAGATTAACCTTGTGTATATAAGAAGTTATTGGGAGCTTACTAATCATGGTTATCCAGCATAAAATTACACCTCGACTATAATATTATCATGTTGCAAACAAAAGATTAAGGAATCTAAATGAAATTTTCCAAGAATGACATGGGAGAGTAACCTATAGATTTATAGAGATAGATCACTAGGGATGTGAGAAATCTCTTAAGGTAGTTAAAATGACATGATACTAAAAGGTTTAGTATGGAAAAATCAAAGAAAGTTTTGTTTCAATGTCATATAGCTTAATGACGAAAAATAAAGGATCCAAAGCACAAGCTAAGGAACCAAGTCTCATCAATGGTCTAAATATGTAATGCATTGCTACCACTTAATTATAGAGATAAAAAGGTTGTGGTAACATAAGGATAGAAAGGTCTACATTGACAATAACATAGCTAACCTCTTGACTAAGATTTTTTCACGACTGAAATATGAGACCCTCACTCAATCGTTGAGATTGAGGGACATGGCTAGTTAACTCTAGTGCAAGTGAGAGATTGTTAGTGTAGGTGCTCAAGATTCAACCATGTTTAGATGGGCTTAAGTTAATTTATTATTGTATTATTTATTTTAACAATAATAAAAAACTATTAATTCTTGTATTTTATGTTTATAAATTTATTAGAATTAGATAAAAGTCCTTACGATATGCATTTGTAATAATGAATGATCGAAAGATGTGAGATAAACACTAATGCATATAAATGATATCATTAAACATCTTAAGTCATAGCATTATCAAGAATGGACAATGACTATAAACGGATAGACTTGTGAGTGCTATGCTCATGCTATATGGTAATAGTAGGAGATCTCACACCTATTGGCATGGTGATGCGAAAGTAAAGATATTGGAAAAAAAATTTCAATTTTGAAAGTTTCCAAATTTGGAAAGGGTTTTCAAAATGGAAAGCTTCCTTAAATGGAAAGCTTTCTAAAATGAAAGTTTCCTTGATTAGGAAGTTTCCTAAAATGAAAAGTTTCCTATTTTAGAAATTAGTTTGCTAATGTGGAAGTTGGTTCCAAATTTGGAATAAAAAACCTAAAATGTACATGAGTTTCTTAAATTAGGTTAAAAGGTATTCTAAAAAAATATTTTATAATGTGGATCCACCTAAAATAATCTAAGATTATTCATTTGGATAGTCGAAATAAATTAATTTGGCTAGAATGGCTTTTGCGTATTAGGTTTATTTAAAAGCCTTAAGATATTTTGGTGAGAGAATAAACATCGGTCTTATTGGATAAAGATGAATGTTTTAAAGATAATGATAAAAAATCCACATGTAAAATAACTCCCTATCCTTAGAGGATAAGGAAGCAACAACCTAGAGTCCTTTAGGGACTCATTGCCACCCCTCTCCTTATCCTTGGAGGACAAAGAAACCTCCTATAAATATATAGGGGAGAGGGAGGTGAAACAATACATAAAAAAAAAAAAGAGGAAAAGAGAGGAAATAAATAGTAATTCGGCTAGCCCTAAAAACTACTAGGGCACACGACAAAGAGAGAAAAAAGAGAAAATAGTTTTCTCCAAAACCATAGCATATCATACTCTCTCCTTCTCTTTTAAGGTTCTTGCAAAATATTCCAGAATAGATTTCTATAGGAAACGCTACACAAATAAGAAAAGATAGAGCTAGCACCCTATCGATTTTGAGTGCTTCTTTATGAGTACTTAGACTCGCGTGGATCATCAATAGATACTAGACACTTGGATGAATTTTTTGATAAAAGAATTTAGATCTATGCTATAAGAGATAATTCTTTATTTATTTCTTTAAATTCATGCATGTATAGTTAATAGATTCAACGACTTAATCTTGGGGCTTTAGATGGAGAAAATTTTTTATTTATTCCGCATCTCCATGGGATGTATGATCGTTTCGTAAGAGAAGGACATGATTATTTCATAAACTTTACCGATAGTAGATCACATTTTAATTATGTAAATAAGACGCAAATCGAAGCATTTGAAAAGTTCAAAGAATTTAGATTTAATGTCAAGAAACAAACTAGCAAAAGTATTAAGGCATTTCAATCAAATCAAGATCATGAATACTTAAGTAATGAATTTTATATCACATAAAAGAGAATGAGATTCTCTATCAATGAACACCACCTATTAGACATGGTCTGGTCCATGATGAATTGAAATAATATCCTCATTTTATTTTGGGATATACACTCTTTAGTATAACCTTTATCTTGTACATAGTTCCAATGAAGTCTATTAATCGGACCTCATGTGAGATATGGAAAGTAAATAAAGTGAATTTATCTTTCATTGAGATTTAGTGCCATATAGCATATGTCAAATGTTTAGATGAAGACAAGTTAAAAACCAAATCAATGAAGTGCAAATTTTTGAAATATCCAAAAGAAAACAAATGGATATCCTTTTGATACCACTAGAATAAAGTATTATTCATGATTAGGCATGCTATATTTATTGGGAAGAAATTTATAGATGCTAGAAATAGTAGGAAGAAATTTCAACTCAATGAGACTTGAGTATACTCACAAATTGATATTACACTAATGAAACCCTAAGAAGAAAGGTTATAAAATGTTGTAACTACCCTATAAAAAAATACAAAAGAATTTCTTAAGTATAAAATGAGTTCGTCTAAAGATAAAAAGATATGATGTTCTTATCTCAACACATGGCGATGTGCACCCTAAAGAGAATGAAGAAGCTAATACCTATAAAGTGGCAATGTGAGATATTGAATCCTAGAAATGACAAATGAATAAGGATGTGTAGATGAGACACCTTGATAGTTTTATCATGCAAAAACATGCAAATAAGATTTACAAATAGCGAAGGTTCATTTATGGACTTAAGCATGGCTTTAGGAATGAGAATTGATTTTTTGAAGAAATAATCAAAGAGAATCATTTTTTACAAAAACAAAGACAAATCTTGCGTATGCAAAAGGTTAGTGGAAGCCTACTAGTCTTGGTTATTCTATATGAAAACAAACAAACTACTTCTCAACTATAATATTATCATGTTGCAAGGTATTCAAGATTTTCTCCATGTATGACATGGGAGAGCATCCTATATTCGAAGAGTGGAGGTTTATAGAGATAGATCACATAGAATGTGAGGGCTCTCCCAAGATAGAAACATTGACATGATACGAAAATGTTTAGTATAAAAGAATCAAAGAAAGGATTTCTTCTAATGTCACTTGGCTTAATGGCCTATTACATAGGTTCCTAGTGTAGTTGATCTAATAGTATTATACTATGAGAGCAACGACGCCATAACACAAGTTAAGGAACCAAGGTCTCATCAATGATCTAAGTATGTACTACGACGCTATCACCTAATTAGAGAGATTATCAGTCATGATGATATAAGTATAGAAAAGGTCCATAGTAATGATAGTATAGTTGATCCCTTAACTAAACCTTTTTCAAAGCTAAAACGTGAGACCCTTACTCGATTGTTGAGAATAAGGGACGTGGCTAGTTAGCTCTAGTGCAAGTTGGAAATTGTTGGTATAGGTACCTAAGATCCAACCTTATTTGGATGGTTTGACTTATTTAAATATTAAATTATTTATTTATTAGGAAAAAGAAGGCTTTCTATTAATTTTTTTGTTTATATTTTAATAGAATTAGATAGAAATTTATATGATATGTATTACATTAATGATTGGTTGAAAGATATGAGACAAACATTAATGCACTTGAATGATATGATTAAATGTCCTAACTCGTAGCATTATCAAGAATGGATACTAATTATATGTGGTAAGACTTGTGAGTTCTATGCTCATAGTATAAGATAGTAGTAGGAGATCTCACACTTATTAGCATGGTGATACCAAAATAAGCACTTAGGTGATTGATGTTAGAGAATGTATCACTAGACTCGATCTACTATGAGAACACATTTGGTTTATTCTATGAGAATCTTATACAAGATGGGTACAACTAGGCCTTTTACTTAATGTCATCATAATTATTACATTAGAGGATTTATATACTTTGACACTCATTTCGATGGGCTCAATCAAGAGCTACATGTGCGTGGATTAGGAATCTAATGGAGATAGGTAGATGGCTAAGATAGGACATGTCATTCCTTATATGCTAAAGGAGTTATCACATTGCACTTCTATAAATGTCTATTCAAGGAATCTATGACCACAATAAGAGTACACCAATAGAGCATAGTTAGTTTACTCTAGAGTTAAGATATTTAGAAATCAAATAACACTTATGTGATCACGAGTCAAACAACCTATAAACCAAGTTTGAGATCATACTATGAGAAAGTGACATAAGGAATGAATTGTATGATAACCATGCTATTGAAAGGTAATTATAGATTAATTAATCCTCTTAGAGAATTTGTAGTCATGATGCCTTGCTAGAGGATAATCTTGATTTATGTATCAAGAGATAAAAAAGGTATCTTTTATTCTTGATACATTGCCAATATAACCCGAGTCTATTGAGTCACACACATAAGTTTAAGCATTCACACAATAAAAGGAAAGCAAAGATTTGAAAAAGGTTTCTAATTTTGAAAGTTTTCTATTTTGAAAAAGTTTCCAAAAATAAAAAGTTTTATATTTTGGAAAAAAATTCCTAAAATGTAAATTTTTCTATTTTAGAAATTAGTTTCCTAATTTGGAAGTTACCTAAAAAGAAAATTAGTTTTCTAATTTAGCTTTAAAGGTAATTTAGGAAATTATTTCCTAATGTGGGCTTTCTAAAAATATCTAATCTAATTTATTTGGATAGTCTAAATTAATTAGTAATTAATTAGGTCAAAAGAGATTGGGCCAATAGGCTTAATGTAAAAGCTTATAAAATATTTTAGTGAGAGGATAAACTTAAGCCTTATTAGATAAGGCTTAGGGTTTATATGGTTAAGATCAAAAAGTCCATATGCATTGCAACTCCTAGTCTTTGAAAAACTAGAAAGCTACAACCTAGATTTTTTGAAGGACTTGTTACCACCACTTCCTAGTCATTAGAGGACAAGGAAGTAACTTCCCTAATAGGGGAAGAAAGATGCAACAAAGGGGAGCAAAAAATTAAGGAGAGAGAGGTAGCATCGTAGGTTGAAAAATAAGACACATGACATAAGCAAGAAAAAGAGAGAAAAGTTTTTTCTTCTAAAAACCCTTATTACTCGCCCCTCTACTTAAAAGCCAAAGTTGGCACAAACTACCTTATAGAATTTCTAGAGAAAAGTTAACCGCACGGAAGGATTAGAGCTACCACTATGATTTCTATGGCTTCATTTATGGATGTTTAGGTTACATGGATTATCGATAGAGGCTAGCCCATTGGATGACTCTTTTTTTTTTTTTAAAGATTAAATCTACATTACAAAAGGTATCATAATATGTCAATCAACGAATATACTTACTCGGTTACGGAAGGTGATATCCCATGTATCTTACTTGCACCCATCATTCCTTCCTCGTAAATCATGCTCTAATAACACGTCTATAACACCCAAAACGTAGGACCTAAATAGATTGAGAATATTAATGTGATTGATCAACATTCGAAGTATAATGAATGCAAGCCAATAAAGCACTATGACTTTTCTATGGTATTACTAGGTATAGGTTAACCTACGGAAGCCTACTAAATAACCAATAGATCCTAAATATCAGCCCAAAACGTATTGCTAAATTTTTTTGTTTTAATATTTTTTAAAATAGCTCAAACTACATTGATTAGATCTGTGTTGATCGGTTTTGTTAAATTCTTGTTCTATAAGCTTGTATAAATTTATTAAATTCATTTAGACGATAATCGTTATTCGATGGATTAATTATTTCCTTATTAATTTTATTCCTTTCATAATTATTATTATGGCTATTTAGTTATCCATTTATTTATAGATAATTATCATAAATATTGGTATGCAAATAATTAACTAAAGACAACTACCATTACACACTACTATAAATGTGTGAATGAGGTCTCACTACAAAATAATAATCATAAAAGTGGCTTATTTATTTATAGACTATCCTTCCTTGACTAGTTAATCACTTACTTATTCATCGCTTTTACTATAATGTAAAATAAGTCATACCCAAAACATATACTAAACTACCAAGTACTAGCGAGAACAATAGGGTGAATGAGGTCTAGCTTACACATAAAGGTTAGATACACGTGACACACCGATGGCTATGACCACTCAATAACTAGCTCAATCAAAAACATCACCATTAATCTTATCTTTGATTCCTATATCAAAAGACTTAGTGAGTGATTGCTCGGTAAGTTAATCATGCATCTTATGTATGAGTGCAAGTGAAATACACATGAAAAAGGAAACATTTTTCATTTTTGTTATGAAACACTTGTTTCATGACATGAAATCATTTTCCCAAGATCATTCTAAAAAATATTTTTTGTCTTTAGATGTCTAATCTTTAGAATTGATGTTTTCCATGATCTAAGTAAAAAATTAGACACTGTCCGTGGATACGTCCTATTGAGTATCTAAAAGTTCATGTTTGCACCCACTCCACCCATGAAAACTATGAAAACCATGAATGATGAAAGCCATGAAAACCATGAATTCCTTCCCATGAAACCATGGAAGTCATAAAAACCATGAAACTTGTTTCATTTTCCTTTGGAAAACCATGAAGGAAATTCTTTTCATGACTTTAAATTGTTTCATGACTTGGCATGCATATACATTGCAATGTAAATGCATAACCTTATAATATGATGTACTTGCATGCCATGAATGTTGTACATTTAAGCAACAAAATTCATAATTAAACATAATAAAATGCACATCATTAACTTTCCACAGAACACATTCCAAGCATGGTACGGAATTCATCAAGGCAAATGTTTCACATAGTGTGCCATGTATCATTACATTAACAACGTCATTCCAAACATCATGACATTGTATAAACATAAGAAACCATGTATAACAACCATCCATAAACACATGAAATCATGTCATAATCATCCAATTGCGCATAAAATTCAATCCATCCAATATTCACACACCAAAAGCATTAAAACCCTAAACTTTCTACATTTGAATTCTCATCTAGGTTAAACTAGGTGAATATTTTAATTTCAATACAATTTTTTTAAGGTAAATCATCTTATTATACTTTAGTAACATGAAATTAACCAAATAAACATTAATGTACTAATTGCTTTAAAAACCCGAGATTAGGCTAATAGGGCCAAAATTTCACCTAAGTTAAACTAGGTGAATTTTTCAATTTAAATATCATTTTTCACATTAGATCATCTAATTATACTTCACAAACATGAAATTAATCAATCAAATATCAAATAAGCACATGCACTAAAAACCCTTAAATTCACTATTTGGGCCAAACTTCCAACAAGAATAGGCCAAGATAATTTTTTATTTTTACTACTTGTTTTTATGCCCAATAAACATATTTAAACATTAATTACATCAATTTTCATGTCTAAATCATTTTCTCTAATTTTTCCTAACTAATAACCCTAACCTTAATTTGTGAAATTAATCTAATTAAATATAAATGAAAATTGCAAAATCATCAATTAACATCAATTAACATACTCTTGTGATGTAGGTGAGATTAACTTCCCTCAAAAGCTCTAAATTATTCCTTGTTAGTTTGAATTTATTTGAAAATTTCTTCTCTCTTTTTCTTACCAAACTTTCAGCCAAACCCTAATTTTTCTTCCTTGGAAATTTTTCTCCACCACCTAAAATTCTAAGCTTATTGAAGTGTTTTAGGGTGATTTAAGGTGTTTATGTGAGATTGTTTGTGATTTTCTATGGAAACTTTGCAAGAATTTCCTTTAGGTCTTCTAATTTTTATAACATTTTCTACCACCTTTTCTAGCCATATTTATAGGTAAGCTTAGGTAGACTTTTTAAGTGTTTGAGTTGATCTTGATCCTTCGTTTGGTTTAATCTCTACCCTTGATTTTACTATTAATTCTAGCCTTTCAATTGTTTTAATCCTAGTCTTTCATTTTTCTTTAATCTTCATCCCTTCATTTTACTTCATCTTAACCATCCATTAATTTCATAAGTCAAGGTTAATTAATGACCCTTAATCATTAAAGGTGAGAGGTGGCAAAAGAGAGAAAAAAATCTCTCCCAAAATTATTTTATTTTAGTCCCTCAAGTTATTACTTTATCCAATTTTCACTCCTAATTTTAGTCCTTTCCTTCTTAATTGACTACTTCTTGGTCCTTCTTTCAAGCCTTTTTCTAACAACTTTTTTCCTTCTCAAGTTCATTTATAATTTTATTTGAATGCTTAAATTTTTAATTTTATGCAATTGGGTCCGTAATTCTATGTTATTAGGTCTCTATGTATGCATAATTTATTCCACACCTTTTAAAAAATTAATTTCTTTCCATAACAAATTCTAGCACTTCCTATAGTAATTTATTCATTATTCACATAATTTTTATACATATATTTAAGCACTCAAATTAATTATTTTGCATAAAAATGCACCTAGTCATATAAAAAATATTCCCTAGGCACAAAAAAATTCACTTAAGTGCATGAAATATTTCTACACCTCTCTAACAATTTTTCTATACTCACAAAATATTTTTCATAGATATTTAAATAACCCAAAACAAGTAATTTTCATAAAGTACTATTTATGCATCGAAAGGTGAAATAAAATATTCACCGAGCACAAAAATATTCACCTAAATGCGTAGAACTTTCTAACACCTTTCAAACAATTATTTTATGTACAAAAAGTAATTTTCACATATATTTAATGTATAATAATTCATTTACTCTTAGGTTCAATAAATGAATTAATATATATTATAATCAAAGTTAAGTTGACCTATAGGACTTTTTGCGATAATGACCTAAGCTAGGATCACCCCTCACATTGGGAGCAATTTTTAAAGTTAAAGAATGATCAATGTTCTCATAAGACAATAATAATAATAATAATAATTAAAAAAAATAAATAAATAAAAATAAAAGAGAAATGGTGATGGTTGTTCACAAAAAGAAAAAAAATCATCAAAAAAACCCTTGAAATGACTTTGAAAGTGAAAAAGGAATGAAAAAAAAATGAGAAATGAAAAAATAAAAATGAAAGCATTTTGAGAAAAAAAAAGTGATATGTAAAGTGATCCTTTTCATGACTTAAAGTTAGAAAGGATTAGATCCTAAAAAAAAAAGTTGACAAGTGTGAACACGAAAGGAGATATGATATTAGAAAATAAGATCAACTAGATAGATAATAAAGTCAAGATAGTAGACAATATGCCTAAAGTGTATCGACAAACAATTAAGTGATCCTAAGTCTTTGCTCCCTTAAACACCTTTTGAGCATGTTCTATTCTTTCATTCATAAGCTAAAGCACTAGTCTTCATTACGTGCTCGTGAAAGCTTTTTTTATCAAAGATGGCTTGTTGGTGTTGATGAGTCGTAACTTCAAATGAAAGGAAGAAAAATGTTTTTAAAGAAAACTTGTTTCTGATTACAAACCATCATTTTTTATATTCAGTCATGATTTTTACATTAAATACATGGGACCAAGAAAGAAATGAATCCAGCCTTTCCGGACAAGACCACCTATTTGAGCCAAACTTCCTTCAAAACTCTTTTAGTTTAGGAAATTCATTCAAGTATGTTGCTCGCATTGAGCCAATTTCTAATAAATCATCTTTCAAAAGAGACAATTTCTTTTTGAAAATTTATGTAATTCAAATACATTTCAATCATTTAGCATAAAGAATGATCACCTTGAGGGTTGCATCACGACATTTGCATGATATGTTTTGGCTTTTGATCAAATAAGTCAAATATTTTCTTGCATGAGATTACATTCTTGTAAACATCTCTATGATTTCTTTTTGATAATTCAATTTGCTTTGATGAAAATGCTTCAATTGAATGGCCTAACCCTTGAAAGTCAAAACAAATCAAAATGATTTTCTAAAAATTAAAAAAAAAATTCAAAGAAAAGTTCACATCTCAAACATTAAAAGGAGAATGATCACACAAGTAATGCTAATGAAATGTTCATAAAAAAAGATAGATCATCACCAATATTTGAGGGTATGCTATGATCAAACTAGTCACAAAACTATGTCGGACTAGAAAACTAAGCATTTAAACTCCCCTTCTATCAAGGGCAACAACAAGATAATCTAAGTTAGGGCTAAATATTCATTAGTATGATTATTTGAATTTGCTTCTTCTATTATTGACTCGCTCAACATAATGTAATTCATGATCTTTCATCTCTAAAAAAATCTTTATTTTTACAAGTATGATTAGTCCTTAAAAAGAAAAAAAAAACTTCATTGGTATCATATACGATCTTATAGTTGATATTATTCATAAAATATCATATTGCATCAAATTAGCATTGATAATATGATAAACATCTTACTTAGGCTTGCTCAACAAAAAGTCTTCCTCTATGAAATCTGTTATAAGCTTCCTCGTGATGAATTATTGATGGATGAGACAAGAAGCCATCTCTACCACTTTGAGATTAGATTTTGATATGTGCTAGCAAAAGTTCAAATATTTGGGGATGGTAACCAAAAGAGAGGCACAAGAGAACAATGATCTCTTATTCAACCAAAGAAATGAACACCATTCAAATGACATAAGCAATGGTCCAAGTAGCCATCTTAGTGAATACAAGAGCAAAGGGCATAATCGAAATGCAAGCAAAGAAGCTCAATAAAAGCGAGTTGGTTTGTCATGTCCTTCTAAGTTAGAGTGGCCTATCACATTTTAGCAAAATCAATGTAGTTTGTCACGTTCTTCTATATTAGGGTGGTCTTTCACATCTTGCCAAATCAATAGAGTCCGTCATATCTTGCAAGGTTATAATGGTAAACCAACATGATTTGTAATGTCCTTATAGGTCGAGTGGTCCGTCATGTCTTGCTAAATAAATATAATCTATCACGGTCTTCTTAGTAAAAGTGGTCTATCACAACTTATCAAATCAACGAGGTCTATCATGTCATTTTAGGTTAGAGTAATCTGTCACATCTTGCCAAAATAATATGATTTGTCATATCCTTATAGCTCGAGTGGTCCGTCACATTTTACCAAATCAACGTGGTTCATCACATCCTTTTAGGTTAGAGTGGTCCGTTATATCTTACCAAATCAACATGGTATATCACATCCCTTTCAATCAATATGGCTTTTCACATCCTTCAAAATCAACATGGTTTGTCATGTCTTTCTAAATTGACCGAGTCGGTCACATCCTTTCAAATTGACATGGTTTGTCATGTCTTTTCAAATTGACATGGTTTGTCATGTTCTTTCACATTAATATAGTCGAGTCACGTCCTTCTAAATCAACATGGTCCGTCACATTCTTTCAAATCAACTTAGTTAGTCATATCTTTCCACATCGATATGGTCTATCTTGTCCTTCTAAATTAATGTGGTCTATTACATCTTTTCAAATTGACATGGTCTCGTCATGTCTTTTCAAACCATCATAGTTTTTCATGACAAATGTTTGTATTTTAACCATTTTTATCGAATGGTCAATTGTCATTTAAATTTAATGATTGGCTTTTTTTGTTTCGTGTTATTTGTGCTTTATGTGTTTCCTTTTCTTTTTGATTTTTTGCTTTCTATGCAAAATCAAAGAATTACTTCTCAATGACTTTGCAATGAAAGCATTTTAAAGATGGAGTAACTTTTAACACCTAATTTTTACGTTTTTAATCTTGTGAGAAAATAAAAAATAAAAAAGATAAAAAAGAGGATTATTTGAAAAAAAATGATTTAGGGGTTCAATTGAAAAAACACAAAGTGTCCAATTAAGGGTGCAATTGAAAGGATTAAGAACTAATATTTTACTTGAAAGAAGGGGAGGGTGCTATTAAGGAAAAAAAACAAGGAAATCAATACTATAATTGAAAATTGAGAGAAACAAAGAATCAAAATTAATATTTACCTAAAATCCTAATTTTCTCGTAAATATGTAACTCCTTTAGCCATTTAGGATGGACACGGATCCTAAAAAAGAAAAATCCATAAAAAACCAAAAATAATTACCAAATAGCCATCGAGAAAAAAAAAGACCGAGTCGACTCCGTGGCTTAGAACGTATACATATTAAAGCTTTGCTTCCTAAATAAGGCAGACCTCTAGCTAGTATCGCCTCCAACCACTACCACCAATCAATATCTCACGCTCGGGTCCACCATTCCTAACCATTTAGAAAAGATGGAGATGCCGATCAAGGATCATGGATCCTTTGGAGGTACGAAATAAACAAAAATTTTATTCTCCTCCATTTAAAGTCCCAAGATTAGTTATTGAATCAACTAACTATATATTAATAAGATGTATTAAATGTTACCTCTTGTAGTGTAGAATCTAATTTATAGATTGAATCATTCAAGTGTTCAATCTCTAGTGATGATCCACATAGTTAAAACACCCATACAAGAAGTAGTAGAAATCTTAGAGTGCTAGCTCTAATTTTTCCATTATGTATATTTTTCTCGAAAGAAATCACTCAAGAAAGTAGCACAAAAAATTCTCTAAGTAAGGGTGGCATAATTTCTTTCTATTGTCTAAATTGCATCTCTCTCTCTCTCTCTCTCTCTCTCTCTCTCTATATATATATATATATATATATATGCGACCACATCTCCTTTTCAATCAAGAAGTTGTAACTTATGTGGTTTTGTATGATCTTATCCTTATAAATCTTAGATTATGTTTACTAAAATTTTACCTTAAGTTCTCAAAATACCCTTTGTAGGCTTTCACTTAAGCTTATTGGCCCAAACACCTTTAGCCGAATAACTCGAGTCATTAATTTAGACCATCCAAACAAGCTAGGGTAGATATTTTAGGGAGGCCCACATTAAAAAAAAATTCCTATGTTATCCTTGTAGTTTATTAAACCTAAATCAAGAAACTGATTTCTAATTTAGGAAACTAATTTTCAAAATAGAAAACTAATTTCAATATTAGGAAACTGATTTTTAATTTTGGCAATCGACTTACAAATTAGGAAACTAATTTTCAAATTAGAAAATTGATTTTCAAAAATAGGAACTCGTTTCCAAATTCTTCATTTCTCTATTTTCTTATAAATTTTTAAACTTATATGTGTGACTCAATAAGCTCCGAGACATGTTAGCAATGTATCAATAAGAAAATGTACTTCTTTTATCTTTACATACATAAATCAAGATTGGCCTATAGCAAGACATCATGACTATCCAATCGTCTAAAAGGGTTACTTAATCTGCAATAACCTTTTATGAGTATGGTTTTTATATAATTTAGTCTTCATACTAATTTATCACAATATGATCTCGAACTTAGTTAGTTGTATATTTGATTTTGGTCACACAAGTTTTCTTCAATATTTGAATGTCTTAGATCTTAAGTAAATCAATCATGCTCTATTGGTATACTTCGTTATCATCATAGATTCTTGAGTAGGCATTCACCAAAAAATAATGTGATAACTTCTTTAGCGTATAAGGAATGACATTTTCTATCTTAGTTATCCACCTATCTCCATTGGATTTCCAATGCACCTTACAAATCACCCACATGTAGCTCTTTACGAAGCCCATCAAAATGAATGTCAAAGTACACCAATCCTCTTATAAGATAACCGTGATGAATTCAAGTCAAAAGGCCACTTGTATTCATCATGTATAAGATTCCCATAGGCTATACTAAATGAGTTCTCATAGCGAGTCATATCTCATGATATGTTCTCTAACATTATTCACTTGTCCGTTTTCTTTGGCATCACCATGCCATAGGAGTGAGATCTCTTACTCGTTATCATATAGCAAGAGCATAACACTCATAAGTCTTATTGTATATTATCAATGTTCAATCTTGACAATGCTATGACTTATGATATTTAATGATATCATTGAAGGATCATACATCCTATAGAGGAATGAAATAAAAATTTTTTTCCTCCATCTAAGGCTCCCAATATCAAGTTGTTAAATAAACTAATCATACATATATAAATTAAAAGCATGAGTAAATGATTACCTCTTGTAGCATAAATTTAGCCTTTATAGAAAAGGAGTCGTCCAAATGTTTGATCTTTATCGATAATTCACAAAGCTTAAACACCCATAAAGGAACCTATAAAAAATCACAAAGTTCTAGCTCCAATCATTTTGCATAGTTAACTTTGTTTTTTTAGAAACCAAATTAGGGTTTTTTTTATGACATCTTAGGCTTTTTAAGGAGGGATGCAACAACTTTAGCTTTTGGGAGAGAAGCACTTACTCCTTTTTTTTTTCTTTTTGCTATGTATCACTCTAGTAATCTGTCCCTCTTTACTACCTCCCTTTTATTTACATAGGGGGCATCCTTGTCCTCATAGGACAATGAGTTGTAATTTGGGTGGTTTTTTTTTTTTTTATCTTATCCTTATAAACTTGAGTCTTATCCAACAAGGCTTAAGTTTATCTTCCCATCAAAATATCTTACAAGATTTTAAATTAATCCTATTGGCCAAAACTATTTTGGCCCAATTAATTATCAATTAATTTAGACTACCCAAACAAATTGAGCGAGATATTTTTAGGAAGTCCACATTAGGAAACAATTTTTCAAATTATCCTTAAGCCTAAATTAGAAAACTAATTTTCTTTTTAGGTAACTTACTTTCAAATTTGGAGCTAACTTTCAAATTAGGAAACTGATTTCTAAAATAAAAACTTTTCATTTTTAGATACTTTCTTTTTTAGGAAACTTTTTCTAAAAAGGAAACTATTCATTTCCAAAAACCCTTTTCAAAATGGAAAACTTTCAAAATTGGAAACATTTTTCAAAATCTTTACTTCTCTTTTATTATGTGAATACTTAAACTTCTCTGTGTGACTCAATAGGCTCTTAGATATGTTGACAATATATTAAGAATAAAAGACACATCTTTTATCTCTTGGTATATAAATCAAGATTGATCTCTAGCAAGACATCATGACTACCCAATTCTCTAAGAGGATTAATTAATCCATAATTATCTTTCATGAGCATGGTTACCATATAATTTATTTCTCATGTCAATTTATCACAATGTGATCTCGAACTTGGTTTATAGTTTGTTTGATTATGATCACACAAGTTTGCTTTGATTCCTAAAATTTTAGCTTTAGAGTATGATGTACTCCTACTATAGTCATATATTCCTTAAGCAGACATTTATCAAAGTGTAATGTGATAATTTATTTAGTATACAAGGAATCACATGTCCTATCTTAGTCATCCACCTATCTTCATTAGATTCTTAGTGCACCTAACAAATCGCCCACATGTAGCTCTTGATCGAGCCCATCGAAACAAATGTCAAAATACATAAATTCTTTAATGAGATAGTCGTGATGCCTCTAGTCAAGGAACTAGTTGTACCTATCTCATATGAGATTCCCATTGACTAAACCAAATAGGTCTCATGGTGAGTCAAGTCTAGTGATATGTTCTATAAAACTAATTACCTATGTACTTGCTTTGGTATCACCATGCCAATAGAAATATGATCTCCTACTCGCTATCTTATAGCATAAGCATAACACTCATAAGTATTACCACTAAGAGTAATGTCTATTATTGACAATGCTATGACTATGAATATTTAATGATATAATTTAAGTGTATTAATGTTTGTCTCACATCTTTCGATCAATCATTAATGCAATGCCTATCATATGGATTTCTATCTAATTCAATCAAAATATAAATAAAAAAATTAATAGAAAGAATTTTTTTATTAATAAAATAAAGAATGCAATATTACAATAAGTCAAACCATCTAAATAAGGTTGGATCTTGAGCATCTACACCAATAATCATTTATGTTCATTAATGTTTGCTTCATTTCTATTAATCAATCATCAATATAATGCATATCATATGGACTTCTATTTAATTTTATTAAATTATAAATAACATAAATTAATAGAAAGACTTCCTTATTAATATTGAAAATGCAATGATATAATATTTTAAATCATCCAAATAGGTTGGATCTTGAGCACTTATACTAATAATATTTCACTTGCACTAGAGCTAACCAGCCATGTCTCTAATCCTTAAATATCGAGCAAGGGTTTCATGTTTCTACTATGACAAAGGCTTAGTTAAGAGATTTTCTACGTTGTCATCATTATGGACCTTTTCTATCTTTATATCATGATGATTAATAATCTTTCTAATTAAACGATAACATCACTTGTACATGCTTAGATCATTAATGAGACATTGGTTCCTTAGCTAGTGCTATGGCTTTGTTTTATTCATAGTATAGTACTATGGGATCAATAATGCTTAAAACAACTTGTAGTCTAAATAGAAATTTATGAATCCATATAACTTCCTTAGCTACTTTTGTAGTTTCAAGGTATTCGACCTCGATTATTAAGTCGGCTATTGTTTCTTGCTTGAAACTTTTCTAACTAAAGTACCACCACTCAATAGAAAAATAAATCCCGATTATGACTTAAAGTCATCATGATCAATTTGAAAACTAGCATCTATGAACCCTTTAATAACTAGTTCATCTACTTCATAGACTAAGAAAATATTCCTAGTTCTTCTTAAGTACTTAAGAATGCTCTTTATAGCAATCCAGGTGTTTTTTTCCTTGAATCACTTGATATCTACTACAAATGCTCAAAACATATGAGACATCAAGCCACGTATATAGCATGACATAAATGATAGACTCTATGGCTTATGTATAGGAAATACGATTCATTTTTGCCTTTTACTTTGTGTTTTAAGACACTCAACGTTAGAGAGTTTTACGTCGGATGACATTGAAAAAAGTCCTCTCTTTGATTCTTTCATATTAAACCTTTTCATTATTTTGTCAATGTATATGCATTGAAAGAGTCCTAACATTCTACATGATCTATCTCTATAGATCTTGATTCCTAAATGTAGGTCGCTTCTTCCATATTTTTCATGGAGAAATTCTTAAACGATCAATCTTTTATATATTGCAATATGGTAACATGATTATTGAGAAGTAGTATGTTGTTTATACATAGAATAAAAAAGGCCACCGAGATCGTACTAACCTTTTTATATACATAAGGTTCATCTTCATTTTGTGAAAAGTTAAACTTTTTTATTATTTCATCAGGCACATTGATTCCAACTTCATGATGCTTGCCTAATCCCATAAATGAATATTTACAACTTGTAAATATTATTTGTATGTCCATTGATAACAAAACCATCAAACTATTCATTTACACATCCTCATTTAAATTTCCATTAAGAAAATTTATTTTGGCATCCATATGCCATATCTTATAATCAAGATATGTAGTAATTATAAGCATAATCCTAATGGATTTAACCATAGCTCGCTGGTGAAAAGGTCTCATCATAATCAATCTTTTATTTTTTATGATAGCCTTTCTCTAGCAATTGGGCTTTGTATGTATGTACATTTCCTTCCATGTCATTTTTTCTCTTAAAGACCTACTTACACCCAATAAGTTTGACACCTTCATGTGGATCAACCAAAATCCGTACTTGTTTAGTATGCATGGATTCGATTTTGGATTCAATGGCTTCATGCCATTTCTTAGAGTCAATGTCTAATATTGCTTCTTTATAGGTATTAGGTTCATTATTTTCACATGAGACACATTATTATATGTAAAGACAAGAAGACCATATCTTTTTGACTCTTGACAAATTTGTTTAGACCTATAAAGTTCTTATGTATCTATATTTCTACGATAGTTGTAACACTTTGTAATCTATGTACTTAGGGTTCCATTAGTGGAGTGTCAATTTACGAGTCTACTTAAATCTTATCAAATATAACTTTCCTCCCACTAGTTCTAGCATATATAAATTCCTTCTCAAGGAATAGAACTTGCCTAGTCATGAACACATTTTACTTTTATGGTTTGTAAAAGTAATATCTATTCGCATGTTTTAGATGTCTCATAAATTTATACTTTATTGATTTAGACTCTTGCTTGTCTTCATCTAAATGTTTGACATATGTTTCACAACCTCAAATTTTAAGAAAAGATAAATTTGCTTTCTTTTCTTTTCATATCTCATATAGAGTCCGATCAATAGAAGTTTTTAGAACCCTATTCAAAATTAGATAAAAGTCCATATGATATACATTGTATTAATGATTATTCGAAAGATATGAGACAAAAATTAATGTACTAAAATGATATCATCAAATGTCTCAACTCATAGCATTATAAAAAATGGACATTTACCATATGTAGTTAGACTTGTGATTATTATACTTATGCTAGAAGATAGTAGTAAGAGATCTCACACCAATTGGTATGGTGATGCCAAAATAAGCTCTTAGGTGATTAATATTAGAAAACATATCACTGGACTTGACTTGTCATGAGAACCCATTTGGTTTAGTTTTTGGGAATCTCATACAAGATGGGTACAACTAGTCCTTTGACTTGAAGTCATCATGATTATCTCATTAGAAGATTTATATATTTTGTGAAGAATCATGTATCCTATGAAGGTGTGAAGTAATTTTTTTCCTATATCTAAAGAGCTCAAGATCATGCCGTTAAATCAACTAGCCATATATTGATGAATTAAAGCTTTAAATAAGAATACCTCTTGTAACACATATTTAAACCTTCATTGAAAAGAGTCATCCAAATGTTCGTTCGACCTCTATCGATAATTCACACAATTTAAGCACCCACAAAAGAAGCATTTAAAATCGATGGAGTACTAGCTCCACCTTTTCCGACTTGTTTAGTGTTTCCTATAGGAATCTAATTAATGTAATTTTGTGAAATCCAAAGAGAGAGAGAGAGAGAAGGGGTGGTGTGTGCTAAGGTTTTTAGGAGAAAACTATTTCCCTTTTTTTGACTTGATGACGTGTGCCCTCTTTTTTTTTAATGCCAAATTTTCTCTCTTTTAAAAACCTTATATCTCGTTGCACCTCTCTCCCTTATATATAAGGGAAAGGCTTTCTTATCCTCTAAGGACAAAGAAGGAAGACAGCTAGTCCTAATTGGATTTTTGGTTGTTGCTTCCAAATCCTCCAACGATTAAAAGTTATTTTACATGTGTGCTTTTTTTTAATCTTATCTTTAAAATATTCATTCTTATCCAATAAAGTTCATGTTTATCCTTCCACCAAAATATCTTTTAGGCTTTTAATTAAACCTATTGGGTCAAAACTATTTTGGCCTAATTAATTAATTTGGACTATCTAAATAAATTAAGTTAGATAATTTTAAGTGGCCCACATTAGAAATAATTTCTCAAATTATCCGTAAATTTAAATTAGGAAACTAATTTTTATTTTTGGTTATTTACTTCTAAATTTGGAACTAACTTCCAAATAAGAAAATTGATTTCTAAAGTAGAAAAATTTCCATTTTGGAAAACTTTTCATTTTCGAAAAAACTCTTCCAAAATAGAAAAATTGAAAAATTGAAATTTTTTTCCATCTTTGCTCCTTTTTAATCACGTAAATGCTTAAACTTATACATGTGACTCAATAGACTTTTAGGTATGTTGGCAATGTATCAAGAATAAAAGACACCTCTTTTACCTTTTGACACATAAGTTAAGATTGATCTCTAGCAAGGCATCATGACTATTTAATTCTCTAGGAGGATTAATTAATCCATAATTACCTTTGAGGAGCATGGTTATCATACAATTCAATACTCACATCAACTTCTCCTAGTGTGATCTTGAACTTGGTTATTAGTCTTGTTCGATTATGATCACACAAGTTTTCTTCAATTCTCAAATGTCTTAGCTCGAATAGTAAATAAACTACACTCTATTGGTGTACTCCTATTATGGCCATAGATTTCTTGAGCAAACATTCATAAAAATGCAATATGATAACTCCTTTAGCATACAAGAAATGACATGTCCTATATTACTCATCCACCTATCTCTATTAGATTCTTACTACACCCAACAAATCGTCCATATGCAACCCTTGATTAGGTCCATTGAAACGATTGTCAAAGTACACAAATCATTCATTGAGATAATCATGATAACTTTAAGTCTAAGGATTAGTTATACGCATCTCTATGAGATTCCCATAGACTAAACCAAATGGGTTCTCATCATGAGTCAAGTCTAGTGATATGTTCTCTAACATTAATCACCTAAGCACTTGCTTTGGCATCATCATGTCAATAGGTATGAGATCTCCTACTAATATCATATAGTATGAGCAAAGCACTCACAAGTCTATCCGTATATAATTAATGTCCATTCTTGACAATGCTACAACTTGAGACATTTAATGATATCATTTATGTGTATTAGATTTTATGTCACATCTTTCAATCAATCACTATTACAAATGCATATCATATGGACTTCTATCTAATTCTATTTAATAACTAAATATAAAATAGAAGAATTAATAGAAAAAATTATTTATTATTAATAAAATAAATGATGTAATAAGATAATAACTCAAACATATCCAAACATAATTAGATCTTGGGCACTTACACTAACACTTTGAAACTTGTTTCAATGGACCTAGTAAAGGGTTGTACATGGGTGATTTTTTGGGTGCACTAGGAATCTAATTGAGATAGATGGATGACAAAGATAGGACATATCATTTCTTGAATGCTGAAGGAGTTATTGCATTGTACTTCGATAGATGTCTAGTCAAAAAATCTAAGACCACAGTAGAAGTATATAAATAAAGCATAGATGGTTTACTCTAATAGCTAAGACATTTAGGAATCAAAAAAAGCTTGTATGATTATAATCGAATATACTAATAGGCAAGTTTGAGATCACATTGTGATAAATTAACATGAGGACCGATGGCAACCATGGTTGTGAAAAGTAATTATGGATTGATTAATCCTCTTAGAGAATTGGATGGTCATGACACCTTGCTAGTGGTCAATCTTGATTTATGTATCAAGAGATAAAAGATGTATTTTTTATTCTTGATATATTGCCAACGTATCCGAAGCCTATTGAGTTACACATATAAGTTTAAACATTCACATAATAAAAGAGAGGCAAAGATTTTGGAAAAAGCTTCCAATTTTCAAAGTTTTCTATATTGGAAAAGGTTTCTAAAAATTGAAGTTTCTTAAAATGGAAAGTTTTCTATTTTAGAAATCAGTTTTCTAATTTGGAAATCGAGTTTCAAATTTGGAAATAAGTTACCTTAAAAAAATTAGTATTCTAATTTTGCTTTAAGGGTAATTTGAGAAATTACTTCTTAATTTGAGCCTCATATAAATATCTAACCTAATTTATTTGAATAGTCCAAATTTTAATTAATTAGACCAAAAGAGTTTGGGCCAATAGCTTTATTTAAAAGCTTGTAAGATATTTGAGTGGGAGGATAAATATGAATCTTATTGAATAAGGATCAAAGTTTAAAAGGATAAGATAAAAATCCCACATGCATAATGACTCCTAATCCTTAGAAGAATAGGAAGTAACAATCTAGAGTCCTTTTTAGGACTTAATGCTATCACTTCCTTATCTTTGAAGGACAAAGAAAAGACTCCTCCTATATATAAAAGGGTAGGTGTGACAAAGAGGGATGTAAAGGCTAGGTATACATGACAAAAGAAAAATAAGGGAAAAAATAGTTATTTTCATCTCACACACATGCCACCTCTCTCCCTCTCTCCTAGGATTATCGCAAAATATCCTTGAATAGATTTATAAAGAGAAAATACTAAACAAGTTAGAAAAAGGTAGAGCTAGCATCCTATTACTTTTGAGTGCTTCTTGTATGGGTGCTTGGACTACATAAATTATCAATAGAGGTCGGACACTTAAACGACTCCTTTTCTATAAAGGTTAAATTCTATGCTACAAGAGGTAATCCTTTACTTATACTTTAATTCAAGTATGTATGATTAGTTGATTCAACGACTTGATCTTAGGAGTCTTAGATGGAGAAATTTTTTTTTTGATTTATTCTACACCTCTATAGGATGCATAATCCTTCAATTAATATCAAAGCCTCCGTTGAATTTTTAATTATATGCTTTGTTAATTATAATTAAATACATGAATTATTAATTCTTGATTGTAAATTTGATGTTTTGGTATTTTATATATGTTTTTAAACTAATTTTTATGTTTCAAAGGAGTAGGGCATGCGATGCAAATTTTAGACATTGGCGTTTACGGATGTAGCAAGGAGGTCTGGTCGGTCATGTGCTCGGGCATGCAATAGACCTAGCCGCTTACGCTCTAAGTGCGGGATAGGCCATGCACTAGCCGGGCTAGTTATATATTAGGCACACGACATGGCCGGTGTATGTTGGGTGCATGCCGTGCCTAAAGGACAAGCCTAGACATGCCTTGTGCACGTCAAGTGAATTCTAGGTGCATGAATGGGCGAGGCCTACACGGAGCCGGTGGGTGCGCATACCAAGCAATAGGCTAGGTGCGCACAAGCAAATCGAGTAATAAGCCAAGCACACACTAGCATACCATGCCCGAGGTTAGTATGCGCGAGCACACTAGGCCAATAAGCTGGGGCATGACACCCCATAGGCCTTTAATGCCTAAAAGTTCATGGGCCCAAGGCTCAAAAAATCTTAGAGTTTAAATTTATAGAAATTTTGATAATTTAAAAATAATTAAAATATATATTTATAACTAAAATTAAAATGAAATGTATTTCATTAGTATACCATGTATCACTATGATTGAAGCATGAGTGAATGGTATGGATGAGTCAACCTAATTTATGAAAATGAATGTTTGTAATTTTTTGATAAATAAAAATTATGTATCCTACCTTCTCTATCATGCTCGTTGTTTTTCTTTTCTCATCTTACTTCCCTCGAATGTAGCTTGAGGTTTTTTATTCAAATAAATATAAAAGTAGAAAATAAGATATTAGAATAGATGTAAGGATAAGAGGCCAAGAAGTATTTAACCTACTAGTCTCCTTGTGGCTCAAGGAGGCTAGTAGTAGAGATCTATTACCATTTATTGGCCCTTAAATCATGCAAAAGATGTATGCTTTTATTTTGTGATTGTTAGTATACATGATAAGATTAATGTGATTGATGACTAGTATGCATGCTAGGGTGAGAACTACTATATTAAATCCTTCAAAATAAATATGAATTTAATTTCCTTCTAATTTTATGAGGAGAGAAACTCTCTTGGTTATTGTTGGTTTGTTCGGATAACTCAAGGTCACTTCTTTCTCGAAAAAATTAAATCACGGGCCATGCGATGTCCCTAAACATTTTGGTTAACAAGTTGTTGGATTTATTGCAATAAATCAAGATTTAATATATTTAAGATAAAGATTGGTATTCACATAATATGTGAGATGAAAAAGAGTTATCATGCCGATGAGATTAGGAATTGCATTGGATGTAATTGGTAAGGAACTACCTACCTAATCCTTCTAAAGGATCATGCATCCAATGAGGGTGTAGAATAGAATAAATTTTTTTTCCATCTAAGGTTCTCAAGATTAAGTCGTTGAATCAACTAACCATACATGTATGAATTAAAACATCGGTAAAAGATTACCTCTTGTAATATAGAATTTAACCTTTGTAGAAAAGGAGCCATCCATGCATCTAACCTTTATCGATAATCCATGCGATCTAAGCACCCATAAAAAATCACTCAAAATTAGTAGATTGCTAGCTCTATATTTTCTAACTTGTTTAGTGTTTTTACTTTATAAATATATTAAGAGATATTTTACGACAACCCTAAGAGAGAGGGGAGAGGTGGCGTATATTAGGAAAGGGAGAAAACTATGTTCTTCTTATTTTTCTTATATGCCAATAGCCCTAATTCCTTCTTTTCCTATTTTTCGCACCTTCGTTTATATTTATAGGAGGAGTGTCTTCCTTGTCCTCTAAGGACAAGAAAGTGACGACAATGTATCCTAAAAATGACTCTTGGTTGTTACTTTCTAATCCTTCAAGATTAGGAGTTATTAGGCATATGGGCTTTTTGATCTTATCCTTTTAAACTTTTATCCTTATCTAATAAGGCTCATGTTTATCATTCCATAAAAATATCTTATAAGCTTTTAAATTAAACCTATTGGCTCAAACTCCTTTGGTCTAATTAATTTATTATTAATTTAGATTATCTAAATAAATTAGGTTAGATATTTTTAAGAAGCCCACATTAGAAAATAATTTTCCAAATTATCCTTAAACCTAAATTAGGAAACTAATTTCCTTTTTAGATAATTTATTTCCAAATTTGGAAAAATTAGGAAATTCATTTCTAAAATGAGAAAATTTCCATTTTTGAAAACCTTTTACAAAATAGGAAACTTTTCAAATTGGAAACCTTTTTCCAAAATCATTATTTCTTTTTTATTATATGAATGCTTAAACTTATGCGTGTGACTCAATAAGCTCCTAAATATGTTGATAATGTATCAAGAATGAAAGACACCTCTTTTTATCTTTTGATATATAAATTCGGATTGGCCTCCGGTAAAGCATTATGAGTACCCAATTCTTTAAGAGGATTAATTAATCCGTAGTTATCTTTCATTAGCATAGTTACCATACAATTCGAGTCCTCATGTCAATTTATCTCATTGTGATCTTGAACTTGGTTATTAATTTGTTTGGTTATGATCACATAAGTTTTTTTCGATTCCCAAATGTCTTAGCTCTTAGAGTAAATGAACTATGCTCTATTAGTGTACTCCTACTATGGCCACAAATTTGTTAAATAGATATTTATCAAAGTGCAATACGACAACTCCTTTGGCATTCAAAGAATGACATGTCCTCTCTTAGTTATCCACCTACCTTAATTAGATTCTTAGTGTGCCTAATAAATCGCCCACATGTAACCCTTTACCAATCTATCAAAATGAGTGTAGAAAGTACATAACTTCTATAATGAGATTCTCATAGACTAAACTAAATAGGTTCTCATGGCGAGTCAAGTCTAGTAGTATTTTTCTAACATAAATCACCTAAATACTTACTTTGGCATCACCATGGCAATAGATATGAAATCTCTTATTGCTATCTTATAGTATGAGCATAACACTCATAAGTCTATCACATATAGTAAATGTTTGATAAGTGCATAATTAGCATGACTTTTATGCTCTATTACATAAAAATTTCTAGTGTTTATTATAATATATTTTGTTATTTAAGAACAAGATGACATTATTGGTTTTTTAGGAAAAACAATAAACTGAAACAAGAAAGAGAGAAAACTTCAAAGAGGCTTGAAAGAGTCACACGATTATGTGAAGCAACAATGAAAACTGCTATTGGTTGTGTGACTTAAAGGAAGAAAACATGTGGATTCTTAAGCAACATAAGCCACATAGGTAGAAGCATTCCATATGATTAGAGGAAGAAATCCCATAGGTCATGTGGGTGTGTCGACCTAGCACAACTAAAGGAAAGAAGAAGACCACACAAGGAGTAGACATTGCATATGATTTATAGTGTAAAGTCACACACTCATGTCTCCAAGGCAAAGCAAGTCTACATAGGTAGAAGAGATTCAACACGACTTGCTATATGGGTAGAAACTTAGAAACCCAAAATGAGGAATGAAGGCACATGGTTGTGTGCCATAGTTTGCAAACCATATAACACTTATTTTCCAAGGTTATAAATTGGATGATATCAAGCAACAAACCATAGAACTCTATGTATTAAGTCGTATAGCCATATGGGTTGATATACATGTCATGTAACCCAAGTTTTAGATATAAATACTAAATCTAGGGTATTATTTAAGGATCTATCTCTATCTTTTAGTAGCCATAATTCATAGAAACTCTATCTTTGTAAGCCATTATAAGCAACTAAACTCTATTCTTGGTTAAATCAAGTTAAAGCTTTTGGTTAATCATTGTAAGATTATGATTTTATTTTTAAACTTATATTTGTTGGGTATTTGATGTATTTATTTTTTGCATGATTGGTTCATAGTTGTATGATTAAATTAATTAGAGTGTACGCTAGTTGTTCGATCATATTAACTTATTGCTAGCTACGTATTCAAATCCGTATAATTGCTTACCTAAACTTACCCGAGATAGTAACTAGGAGTTGATCATTATTTATCACATTTTTGTTCAATTCCTTCAAAAACATATAACTAGGTTACCTCTTCTCTAGTGCTTAGGAAGGTGGCTTAGCTTCGGTTATTATTCCTTATTTAATGTTGTTATTAGATTAAATCTATCTAGCGATTAGTAGGTTGTTCAATAGTTATAAAATTAATTGGGTATCGTTTATTCAATTGATGACTAAGTAAGAAAAGACTAGGATCAACATACATGTTCTTGTCTTAAGATGAATATTCATGTTTAAGGTAAATTAATTATTTAATTAATGATTAGCGATTAAACTAAAAATGGTTATTGAAGTTCAACTAAGGTTTTCTTAATACTGTTAATTCTTATTGCTTTAAATTATTTCTAAGAACATACACACAACAAACCCCCTTTACACTAGAAACTCAAACAACCGAAACGATCGATTGATCCTTTTTTCTTATGGGTTCAAACCTTACTTGCCCCGATTACATAACCATGATTGAAAGTCTGTATAAGAAAATATAAATATCTAATTTGTTAGTGGTATGACTTGTCATCAAATTTTGGTACAATTGTCGAGGATTGTAGCTAAAGTTTATTATTGTTAAGTATTTTAATTGTTCTTGTATTTTTGTTATTATTGGTATATGACCAAGTCTCAACTAGGAAAGCCGATTTTGAATCTCGAATTGGAAAGAGAACTTAGTAATTTGAGAAGAGAAGTTATGTTAGCTTGGATAGAAAGAATTGAGCCATCTAAAAAAGTGGTTTCACTAGGCATAACTATGGTTTTTGAGTTCTTATAATTGAGTGACTAAAAGGAAAAAGATATGGTTGTAAACGGGATAAACTTGACATTAAAAGAGCTAGGTTCTCTAGTCCTTAATTAAAACCATTCGGTATCGAGTTACTTAATGTCGAGGTGGCATTTGAACCGAAATCGAGACTGATACACTTGCTTCCTAAATTGTTGGGTCTAGTTGGAGAAGACCTTTATAAATATTTGAAGGAGTTCTATGTGGTCTACTAAACTATAAGACCATAAGAAATATCGGAGGAGCAAATCAAATTGATGGCGTTCTCTTTTTCGTTGGATGAGGATGCTAAGGATTGGTTATATGATCTCCTTATGAGGTTAATTAATTCCCGGAATAAAATGAAGCAAGTATTTTTTTTATGAAATACCTTCTTGTTTCAAGGGCTGCGAGTATAAGGAAGAAAATCGATGAGATTTCATAGTTTATGAAACAAACACTTTATGAGTATTGCAAGTGGTTTAAGAAGTTGTGTTCCAACTACCTTCTTGTTTTAGATCGATTATTGATTGTTTACTTCTATGAGGGTTGGCTCCCTATGGAGAGGAGTATGATAAATATGGCTTGTGAAATAGCACTAGTGGACAAAACACTCGATGTTATGAGGGATTTGATATCAAACATAGTTTCCAATTCATAATAGTTTGGTGTGAGAATTGATCACTCCCTAAAAAATTTTAACAAGGTTAATATTTTGAGTTTGGAGCAACGAAATGTCGGATTTAACTTATTTTATGAGGTAGATGGTGTTTGGGAATCTAAAAGCAATTAAGGCTTATGGAATTTATTCTACTACTAGATATATGATAGATGCGTGCTTGAGATTACAAGAAGGGCACACAAAATAGGTAAATACAACTGGAAACTTTAAGGGTGGCCAATAAAGGCTATATGACCCTTACTCCAACACTTACAATCCTAGATGGAGAGATCACCCCAACTTAAAGTATGAAGATAATAGGTAAGGTGGGCAAAACTTCTACCACCAAAGGCGATAAGGGTACCTAGGCCTTTTCAATAACGAACCCCACCATATGTAGATAATTCTCCGAAAAATAATGAAGTCTCTTGATTTGAGCACTAAATAATTCCAATAAAAGACTAGATCAAGCAATCAAAGCTTAGAGAACCAAATAAGTCAAATGGCAATTACTTGTGAGTTATCTAAAGGCTAAATCTAGAGGGAAATTATCACCCTAAACGAAGATAAATCCTAAGGAAAATGTGAGTGTAATGACCTTGAGGAGTGGTGCTTAGGTGGAGCAACCGAGCAAAATAATGTTTAAATTGCTTGAGTATAGAAGAGTAGAGACGGAGGAAAATAAGGAGAGAAAAACCATTAATGGGGCTACACCAAGCCCTAAGGTAAATTCCGACCCTTCCACTCCCTTTTTAAATAATCATGTACCCCTTCCAAGCACATTAGAGAAGGCTAAGAAAGAGGAGTTGAAAAAGGAAAAGGAGAAATAAATCTTTAAATTGTTCGAGCAATATAGAGGCGAACATACCTCTATTGAAGGCCATCAAGCAAGTTCCTCGATATGTCAAGTTCTTGAAAGATTTATGTACCAATAAGAGTAAGCTGAATAGGAATGAAAAGTAAGAAAAGGGAGATTGTTTTTGTAGTATTACAATAAAAAATCCCTCCCAAATGCACGGATCTAAATATGTTCACTATATTGTGCCAAATTGGTAGTAAAAAAATAAACAAGGCTATGTTATATTTAAGGGCATCGATTAATGTAATGCCATTCTCCATATATTCTATACTAAATCTATGGCTTTTGAAAAATATAGATGTTATCATCCAACTAGTTGATCGTACTAAGGCCTACATTGAAGGGGTAGTAGAAGTTGTTCTTGTGTAGGTAAATCGGTTTGTTTTCCTAGAAGATTTTTACATCTTAAAACTGGGAGATGAATCTTCCTATAACCCTATACCTCTCTTGTTAGGAAGGTCATTCCTCAAGATAGCAAGAACAATTACAAACGTCCATGAGGGCGCCATCACCATGGAGTTTGATGTAGAGGTGATTCGATTAAGTATCCTTGATGAGGATAATGCGAAGATGCAAGGAAGTTTAAGATTGAGCTTGACTATGAAAGATCTTTCTACGCGGAAAGGTAATGTCGAGGCAACGATGTTAAATAAAAGTGCTTATTAGGAGGCAATCCAATGATTTTTGTAAATTTTGTGTTTTGGTTTAAATTTTAATTTGGTAGTTTGATTGTGTGTTAAATTTTCACCCATACTTGACTTGATCTAAAGGATGTTGCAAGCATAGGTACTTTGGTGTGTGAAATGAAGAAAAGAGACACACACCAAGTAGTGGAGTTCCACATGATTTGTACAGATAAAGAACACACTTGTGTGTGTCAATTTGGTTGAAATTTTAAAAATCAAGAGAGAGATACATGGGTACTAGAAAAAACACATGGTTTAATAAAGAAAATCACACACCCGTGTGCTTAGAAAAAGGCTAAAAATTGAAACAAGAGAGAAAGGCAACATGGGCGATAGCTGTAACCCTTGTAAAAATCCTAAGTGAAAGTGTGATTGTGCATGTGTGCCATTATAGTATTTTGGGATGACAACATGCTAGGTGTTTAGGTGTGGATTTATGGAATGAAATTTTGGACAATTTATCCGATTCTTTGGAACATATAATACAGGTGAGAACTACACCATAAGAACTTAATGCTTGGAATGTATGATTTGGGTTAAATTAAAGCTATTTTGCTTGAGATTAATGGTTTAACTCGTTAGAGGAATCAAGTATGCAAAATCGGTGTTGAGAATTAGGCTCTATCTAGATTTTGTGTGGCCTATTCAAGGACCTTAGATTGATTTCTCGGTAAATATTAAAGAATAAAAGTTATTTATCTATGTCTCAAATAACCCTCCGTAAAATATTTTTATTACTAGGTTTATATATAAAAAGTTATGCCGGTTTTAGTACATACCGTTCGGATGAACTACTGCTAGATAGATTGATTCTTAAAATTCAAAGTTATGTTATTAATTGTGTGTTTGGTATTTTAACCTAATTTTTTAGATATGTTTTGAATTAACATATCTAGTTTCTAATCTAAAAAGTATAGTATTTACTTGTGTCCGAAATTGGGTCGTTGTCGCTTGATAAGAGGCTACCCTATAATACATCTACCGTAAACGATTTGATGTGGATGTATGTTACTTAAACCAAACTAGTTTAGGAACTTAGTTAGCTTAATTACCTATTAGTTGTTACTTTACACCTTGTCTAATAAGCTTAGGCCACTTGTACACTAACTAAATGGGGAAGAAAAGATGGTATATATATATATACACCAAAGTGAGATCATGGCTACCATTTTCTTTAGAAACCCGTAGCTTACAAAAAATAAGAAAAGAAAAAAATGAAGGAAAAGTCTAGGAAAAATCTTAAGCAACCACATATCATTGTAAGTAGGTTTTATTTATGCTTTCAATTCTATTTTTAAAGGTATAATTTATATGTTGGTTTGTATTATTGGTTATGTGTTTAAGTGTTCCTTGTATTGGTTGATATGTGTGTATGGATGGCTTAGGGTGGATTTGAGCATTGGTGTGATGAATATATATATATATATATATATATATATATATATATATATATATATATATATATATATATATATATATATGTATGTATGTATATATTCATGTGTGTGTTGATAGTTGGATGAAATCAAGTGCCTTGGGTCGAAATTTAGGGCTAGTACAAACTATGGTGAGATGGACCTAAAATGGACCAATTGAAAGGGAAAAAGGAAATGAATTCCTAGGGTTTTCTCTTATGAGACCCATTCGACCTAGGGGACAAAATGAACAAGATTAGACTTTTATTTTTGTAACCAAAACTTAGGACACACTTGGAACTCAATTAAGTGGAAACTAGTAAGTTGGGATTAAAAGAAATCACTTACCATTCCTTAAGGACCTATTCGGCCTAAGCTCACTAAATTTGGGGTTTTGGATTCTAATCATCCAACCTCATCATTAGTGGTTTAATTACACTTAAGTAAGTATAAAATGAAGTTTAGAAAGATAAAATTTCAAAGTAGGCAGAATTTGGTTTAGAACTATTAAGAAACCGAGTTCGACCTAAAATGCCTAATTCGAGTTAGAAAAGAAAAATTTAGGACTTTGAGACCTACCCTTCGAACTTTATGGCTAATGGTCAAGTGTAAAATGAAGTATTAAAGGGTAAGAACCCAAGGAAAAATCAAAAGTGTGACCTAGGCCCATTAAGAGGACAATTCGATTATGAATACCCAAACTAGGGTTAGGAAAGGCATCCTATGTTAAAAATGCTTAAATGAGTTCGTAGTATTAAAGTATATACCAAACTTCATGCATAATAGTTTAATTACACTATATTAAATACAAAAAAAGTATATACACAACACCATGTGCATCACGTATATCCGGGGGTAGTATGAATTGAGAAAAATCATTGAGTTGAGGAATGATGCGGTTTGGTAATCGAATTGGATGGAATGGGTAATAGCGAGAAACCATATGCATGCTCTATTACTAACATCGTTAAGCGAGGGATAATTTTGTTAATCATGTGTTACAACGAGAGATAATTCCGTTGTGAGTAGTAGGTGATAATAAGATCACCGAGAGAGAGTAATAGAGTAGTAGGTGATAACACGATCACCAAAAGATAGAACACACGAGTCTTGCTAATACCTAAGGTACCTGGATTAAAATGAATGGGAAAAGTGAGAAACAGAATATTATTGCATATCACATGCATCACCCTACTTATTGAGCTTTGGTTAATTTTGTTAGTGTAATTTTGTTTGTGTAGGTAAAGGCAAAACCAATCTGATTGAGGAATTGCTAGTTCTTGCTAAAATAGGCTCATATGTCACCCATAAATATAGGAATATCTTTTGACTCGTATTAAAAAAGGGTGTGGGGCTAGATGTGAACTTTAGGCATTTCGAGAATTTTGTACTTTGCATGTCTTAATCTTCCGTAACTTGTACTCTACGCATTTTGGTATTTATTTATTTCTTTTTACTATGTGTTATGGGAGTTAGTCGGGAACTTAGTTCCAACAATGTGCCGTGCCCGGCCACACCGGTTAGGTAATAGATAAGGGAGTCGGGGGCGTCACATTTAGTGGTATCAAAGCTCCGGTTTAACAAGTCAAGTAAATTCTTAAGTGTCACATGAGCCCGATGACCGAGTACACTTTTTGGCGGTAAAAACTTGATTCATTATTTTTGTTTAGGTTAAATAAATGTATGTGATTGTTGTATTTTTTCAAATTAGTATATGATCATAACCTCGAAAAATAATGACGATGGTAAATATTCTCATTGTAGATATCGTACGTAAGACATGTTCCTTAGGATGCTAGAACCCGCGGACAAAGGGCCTCTCTAGTCGCTTATAGGGTGGAACTAAATAACCTCACCATGACGATGGATTAGAATATAGTGGCTCACGTCACTAAAGTACATGATCTAATTTAGCGAGATAGTATTTGTTGATGCCATTTTTGAGCGTTACCGCGACCTAGATTTTATGAGGATGACCTTATGCCGGACTCTCCTACTAAGGGACCAATAGTTGCTAGATGAGGTTTAGGGGGGTTAAATAAATCGCGAGCCTTATCGAAACTTGATTCGAGCCCTTCTATCGATACAAGTTATATGAACCCTTACCCGACTTATGTATAATCGGGGTCTACCCGTAGGTATTGCTCGTGAGATAGCCCTTATCGCATTAGTTAGTGCGATCGACCGGTAGAGGGTAGAGGCGCGTTTCCACGATGCATCCGATATGTTAATCCGACACGTTAGATGTACTACCGACAAAGATATAATGTACAACATAGTAGCTTTTATACACCTTTTGAGGTATATAGGAGCATTTCTTTTGGTTGTAAATATGGTACGAAAACCCTTAGGCAAGGAAGTATTGATAAATGCCTATTTTCTACGAAATGTTTAATATATGTGCTACATATGTATAAGCTCGTGTGTATTTAGATGACTTTCATTATATATTGTACATGATAAGAAAGGATTTCGATCTTAAAACTAACCCGAATGTAACATGACATGTACAAAGTCGAACCATGCTAAGAAAGAACTCGGTATGAGTAGGAGGAGAAGGGACCTCCAACGAGAATAATGGAAATCAATAAGAGGCATTGAGTCGTATGATAGACATAATACAATAACAACAAGCAAATAATACAACAACAACAAACTCATACAGAACAAATGAGACAACTTCTAGCCATGCAACAGACCACCTCCACCCCAACATAGAAATGACACAAGTATAAAGGTTTTGTAAAATGAATCCCCAAGAGTTTACTCGGGGGAGTTAACCTAATGATAGTGGAGGAATGGATTAAATCCTTGGAAAAAATATTTGAGTATCTACATTTCAATGATTATGAATGTGTTTCATATGCCATCTTTATGCTAACCAAAGATACCCATACATGGTGGGAAAGCGGACGAGTAACGATCGACGTATCCATTTTAACATGGGAAGGGTTTAAGGAGGTCTTTTATAACAATTATTTCTCTACGAATGTAAAAGCTAAGATGATTCAAGAATTCCTAGAATTAAAGCAAGATGGGATGTTCACAGGTGAATACATATGGAGATTTGAACAAGAATGTTGATTCGTCCCATTCATTAGAGGGGACAAAAACTTGAATAAAAATTGATTCCTAGCAATGCTAAACCCAAGAATTCGAAGTGTGGTATGAATATCAACCGTCAACACCTTTTTAGAAATGGTAGATAAAGCTATGTTGGCGAGATGAGGATCAAAAGGAAATTCCAAAGGAAGTCCAAGAAAAGAGGCAATCTTTAGATTTGGAGCCTCTTCTTTTAGACTACAAAGATGAGTTTCAACTAGAAATTTCAATCGAGCTAGTGGTTTAAGAAATGCACGGGATGCTAAACCAGCACCATATGCCCCAAGGCCACTATTAGGGAATCGACCAAGGCCAACGATGGGTAACCAATCTCGATGTAATAAATATAGGAGATTCCATATGAGGGAGTGCCGATAAGATTTGAGGACTTGCTATGTTTTCCATAAGTAAGGGCACATAACCTCTAACTATCCTCGGATTAGAAACTAGGACCGAGAAGGGTACCTGTTCGGGTTTATACAATGACCCAAGAGGAGGTCGACAAAAGGGACATGGTAGTAATATATGGTAATGTCTCCATTCTTGGCTCGAATGCTTATGTTTTGATTGATTCGGTGCCACACATTCATTCATATCAAAAATATTAGTAAAAAGTCTAGGTGTTAAACCCGAGACATTGACAATAGGATATTTGATAGTAGTCCCTTCTAGAGAGTCTATGGAGTCGACGAGCCTAGTTAAATGGTGTCTAGTACGGATTGAGGATAGAAGTATGGAGGTTGATTTCATAGTATTGGACCTCCAAGATTTGATTCTAGGAATGGATTGGTTAATGAGGCATGGTGCTACTATTGATTGTCGAGGTAAGAGGGTAGATTTTGATCTACCCGGAGATCATCCCTTAGAATTTAAGGCCGATATAAAGTTTTAGACCATACCAATCATCTCGGCCATAAAAGGCTTAAAGAATGTTAAAAAAAGGATGTATGGGGTACCTAGCACACATAGTGGATAATCAAGTGGAATAAAAGTCAAAACCGGGAGATATAGAGGTCATCCAGGAGTATTTAGATGTATTCCCGGAGAGTTTGACTATGCTACAATCGGAGAGGGAGATAGAATTTGAGATTGATTTAGAGTTGAGCATGACTCGATTTCTAAGACTCCCTATAGGATGGCCCCGAGTTGAGTTGAAAGAGTTGAAGGTGCAACTATAGGACTTACTCGGATAAGGGATTCATATGCCCTAGTTCCTCACCTTGGGAGCTCTAATATTGTTCGTGCAAAAAAAGGATGGTAGTCTACGGTTATGTATTGACTATCAAAAATTGAATTGAGTGACGATTAAAAATAAGCACTTGTTATCCCGGATTGATGATCTATTCGATTAATTACAAGGTCCGACGGTGTTCTTCAAGATAGTTTTGCAATCGAGATATCATTAGCCGAGGGTAAGATCAAAGGATATGAAGAAGACAGCGTTCAAGGTGAGATATGGCCACTACGAATTCCTAGTAATGCCGTTTAGATTGACTAATGCCCCGACTCGCTTTTGTGAACTTGATGAATCAAGTCTTTACGAATTCCTAGACAAGTTTATCATTGTGTTTATAGATGATATCCTAGTTTATTCTAGGAGTGAAGAGGAGCATAAAAGACATTTAAGAGCTACTTTGTATACGTTAAGGGAACAATCATTGTACGTCAAATTCAAGAAATATGAATTTTGGCTAGAGCAAGTAGCTTTTCTAGGTCATGTGGTGAAAAAGGAAGGAATATAAGTGGATCCAAAGAAGGTAGAGGCTATTCGTAACTAGCCTACCTTAAAGAATGTGACAGAGGTACGAAGTTTCTTAGGACTAGCTAGTTACTATCGAAGATTTCCCTAAGATAGCCCCGCCTCTTACTAATTTGATGAAAAAAGGCGTAAAGTTCTAGTGGAAGGATGCTTGTGAGAAAAGCTTCCAAGAATTGAAGCGAAGGTTAGTCACGGCCCTAGTGCTAACCATTCCGTCCGAAGATGGAGATTTCATGGTTTATAGTGATGCTTCCAAAAATTAGTTAGGAGCGATGTTGATACAAAATGGAAGAGTAGCCTATGCGTCATGACAATGAAGGAATACGAACGAAATTATCCGATGCATGATCTAGAACTAGCAGCAGTAGTTTTTGTCTTAAAAATTTAGAGACATTATTTGTATGAAGCGAAGTGTGAGATATATACGGACCATAAAAGCTTACAATATATCTTCACAAAAAAAGAGTTAAACATGAGGCAAAGAAGGTGGTTAGAGTTGGTGAAGGACTATGATTGTGTAATCAATTATCATTCGGACAAAGCTAATATTGTTGTCGATGCTTTAAGTAGAAAATTGATAGCAACAATACGAGCAATCCAATCATCGACAGTGAGAGATCTACAAAAGCTAAAAGTGAAGATAATTTCGATAGGCCACAAGAGCATCATGTCGGCTTTTTAGTCCACTCGACTTGGCAAGAAAGAGTTCAAATGGAGCAATAAATGGATACAAAGATGAATGAATTGAAGAAAAGTATAGAGGCTAGGAAGGAGTTTGACTTTGCGATGGATGACCATGGAGTACTTAGATTCAAGGGAAGGTTGTGTGTCCCCTCGGTAGAGAACTTGAAGGAAGAAATACTAAGAGAAGTGCACGTAACTCCATACTCGATATGCCTAGAAGGGATAAAACTGTATCGAAACTTATGACAATGTTATTAATGGCCTAGAATGAACAAAGACAAGGCTCATCATGTGGCAATATGTCAAACTTGTTAACGAGTGAAGGCGGAGCACCAAAGATCCTCAAGAATGTTAAAACCATTGACGATTCTAGAATGGAAATGGGAGCATGTAATTATGGATTTTGTTATGGGATTGCCAAGGTTGGAGAAGGGGTCCGACGCCATTTGGGTGATTATGGAAACGTTAACCAAATCAGCCCATTTTCTCCCAATCGAACCACCTACTATTTGAACTAATATGCCTAGTTGTATCTTGATGAAATCGTGAGGCTACATGGGATTTCGATCTCTATTGTGTCGATCAAGATCCTAGGTTCACCTTCACGTTTTGGAAGAGTCTACACAAGGCCATAAGTACCAAGTTAAATTTCAGCACGGCCTATCATCCATAAACTAACGGACAATCCAAATGATTTATTCAAATTCTTGAAGATATGTTACGAGCATGCATTCTAGATTGGTCCGAAAAATGGGAGAAATACATACGTTTAGCTGAATTTGTAGATAACAATAGTTACCAAGCTTCAATTGGGATGGCTCCTTATGAAGCTTTGTATGGACATCGATGTAGATCTCTCATGCATTGGGTTGAAGTAGGGGAAAGAAAGTTGTTGAACTAGAGTTGGTGCGATAGAACGACGGAAGTGGTAGATAAGATTTGCCAACGGATGAAAATAACTCAAAGCGAGATAAAAAAGTTACGTTGAAAAAAGGAGGAAGGATCTAGAATTTGCCATCGGTGACTATGTATTCTTAAGGGTTTCACTAATCAAAGGCATACTCGTGATTTAGAAAGAAAGGAAAATTGAGTCCGCAATATATTGGATCATTTGAGATACTCGATTGAATAGGTGATAAGGAATATCATCATTGCTATCACCAACTTTGTTAGGAGTACATAATGTATTTCATGTGTCCATGTTAAGGAAGTGCATTGGAGAGCCTAGGCGATTTTGGAGACGGAACTACCAAACCCGACCCCAAACTTAACCTATGAGGAAAGGCCAATTCGGATTCTAGATAGATAGGTTAGATAGCTAAGGAATAAGAAGATTGCCTTAGTTAAATTTTTATGGGAGAATCACAATTTAGAGGAAGTCACATGGGAGTAAGAGGAAGAAATGAAAGATAAATACTCGAAACTATTCGAATAAGCCAATTTCGAGGATGAAATTTCTTTTATGGGGAGAGAAATGTAACCCCCATGAAAATCCATCGGTATATATATATATATATATAGAGAGAGAGAGAGAGGTTGAAATATTCAAATTGAGATCTACTAAGTGAAGGTATGATTGTGTATGTGTGCCATGTTAGTATTTTGGGATGACAACATGCTAGGTGTTTAGGTGAGGATTTATGGAATGAAATTTTGGATAATTTATCTGATTGTTTGTAACATATCATACAAGTGAGAACCATACCATAAGAACTTAATGCTTGAAATTTATGATTTTTGTTAAATTAAAGCTATTTTGCTTGAGATTGATGGTTTAACTGTTAGAGGAATCAAGTATGCAAAATCGGTGTTCTTGAGAATTAAGTTACGTCCGGATTTTATGTGGTCTATTCAAGGATCTTAGATTGATTTTTGAGTGAATCTTAAAGGATACAAGTTATTTATCTATGTCTTGACTAACCCTCTATATTATTAGGTTTATATATAAAAAGTTATGGTCGTTTTAGTAGAGACTATTCCGGATGAACTACTACTGGACTGATTGATTATTAAAATTCAAAATTATGTTATTAATTGTGTATTTGGTATTTTAATCTAATTTTTGGATATGTTTTGAATTAATATATCTAGTTTCTAATCTAAAAAGTATAGGATTTACGTGTGCCTAGAAGTTGGGTCTTTGTTGCTTGATAAGAGGGTTCCCCGTAATACATCTACTGCAAATAGATTTGATGTGTATGTATGTTACTTGAACCAAACTAGTTTAGGGACTTAGTTAGATTAATTACCTAGTTATTTTTTAATTAAACACCTAAGCCCCATCATTTAATGCAATGGAAGCTAACTCACCAAGTTGGACTAATAAACCCACCACTTTGTACCATTTCATTCCATTTACTTTACACCTTGTCTAATAAGCTTAGGCCACTTGTACACTAATTAAATGGGGAAGCAAAGATGGTGTGTGTATATATATATATATACACACACACACACACACACACCAAAGTGAGATCATGACTGCCATTTTCTTTAGAAACCCATAGCTTACAAAAATAAGAAAAGAAAGCATGAAAGAAAGAAAAGGAAAAAAAGAAGGAAAAGTCTAGGGAAAAACTTAAGCAACTACATATAATTGTAAGTTGGTTTTATTAATAATTTCAATTCCATTTTTAAATGTATAATTTATGTGTTGGTTTGTATTATTGGTTGATATGTATGTATGGATGGCTTAGGGTCGATTTGAGCATTAGTGTTGTGATTTTGGGTGATTTGCTAAAGTTGTGAAGGTCATATATATATATATATGTATGTATGTATGTATGTATGTATGTATGTATGTATGTATTTGTTGATGGGTGGATGAAATCAAGTGCCTTGAGCTAAAATTTAGTGCTAGTACAAAGTATGGTGAGATGGACCTAAAATGGACAAACTGAAAAGGGAAAAAGGAAATGAATTCCTAGGGTTTTCTCTTATGAGACCCATTCGGCCTAGGGGAAAAATTGAACAAGATTAGACTTTTATTGTTGTAACAAAAACTTAGGACACAATTGGAACTCAATTAAGTGGAAACTAGTAAGTTGGGATTAAAAGAAATCACTTACCATTCCTTAAGGACCCATTCGGCCTAGGCTCACCAAATTTGGGGTTTTGGATTCCAATCATCCAACCTCATCATTAGTGGTTTAATTACACTTAAGTATAAAATGAAGTTTAGAAAGGTAAAATTTCAAGGTAGGTCGAATTTAGTTTAGAACTATTAAGAAACCAATTCGGCCTAAAATGCCTAATTCGGGTTAGAAAAGGAAAATTTTGGACTTTGGGACCTACCCTTCCAACTTTATGACTAATGGCTAATGTACACTTAAATAAGTGTAAAATGAAGTATTAAAAGGTAAGAAACCAAGGAGAAATTGAAAGTGTGACCTAGGCCCATTAAGAGGACAATTCGATCATGAATACCCAAACTAGGGTTATGAAAGGATTCCTATGTCCAAAATGCTTAAACTAGTTCGTAGTACTAAAGTATATATCCAACTTCCTGCATAATGGTTTAATTAAACTATATTAAATACAAAAAAAGTATATACACAACACCATGTGCATCACGTACATCTAGGGGTGGTATGAATTGAGAAAAATCATTGAGTCGAGGAATGATGCGGTTTGGTAACCGAATTGGATGGAATGGGTAATAACAAGAAACCATGTGCATGCTCTATTACTAACACCATTAAGCGAGGGATAATTCCACTAATCGTGTGCTATAATGAGGGATAATTCCGTTGTGAGCAGTAGGTGATAATGAGATCAGTGAGAGAGAGTAATAGAGTAGTAGGTGATAACACGATCATTAAGAGATAGAATGCATGGTCTTGCTAATACTTAAGGTACTTAGATTAAAATGAATGGGAAAAGTGGGAAACAAAACATTATTGCATATCATGTGCATCACTCTACTTATTGAGCTCGGCTTATTCCGTTAGTGTAATTGTGTGTGTGTAGTTAAAGGCAAAACCAATCTGATCGAGGAAGCTGCTAGTTCTCGCTAAAAGAGGTTTATGTGTCACCCGTAAATATAGAAATATCCTTTGATTGTATTAAAAAGGGGTGTGGGGCTAGATGTGAACTTTGGGCATTTTGAGAATTTTGTATTTTGCCTATCTTAATGTTCTATAACTTGTACTGTATGCATTCTCGCTATTTATTTATTTTTTTATTTCTTTTTTCTATGTGTTATGGGAGTTAGTCGGGAACTTAGTTCCAATAATGTGTCGTGCTCGGCCATGCTGGTTAGGTAATAGGTAAGGGAGCTAGGGGTGTCACGAGTAGCCGTACACATGGTTTATAAAAGAAAATGGCAGGCCCGTATGCCTAAAGGATGGATGAAAATTGAAGGAAAGAAAGAGACAAGCATGAGCAAGTGGAGTTTCACATAGTTTGTGCAACGAAGGCACACGGTTGTATGACCGAATTGGGATAGTTCGGATTCGAAAGAAGAAAAAGAGACACGAGTATAATGGTTTGCACATAATTTGTGTAGTAACTCGACATGACTATGTGCATTGAACGGAGGTTTTCAAATTCTAGGAATGACGGGCATAATGGTTTCACACAATTTGTAGATCCACACGACCATGTAGAGTTTAAAATGTTGTATTGGTTAGGTAGAAAAAAAGACACATGGGTAGAAGGGAAGACATATGGTTTACACATAAAAATTATGTGGACATGTCTCCCTCTAGGCCAAAAGTCAATCGGTTTGCCTTCTCCTAAAACCTACCCCTATATAAACTAAAACTTTAGTCGTGTCACTTTATCTTCTTTAAAAACAAATTTCTACTACTATCCACTTCTTCTCCATTCTTTCTTAACTTTCGGATGTCCATCTCTCACACAAAACTAGCCATCACACCACATACCTTCACAAATCAACACCACCATTCCATCATAAGCCACCAAAGAACCCTTCCTTTCACCACCCATAAAGAAACTAAAGAACCCTCACCCTTTTTCGCCCGAAGCCACCCAAGAAATAAAAATTTCTACTTCGAAGACAAGGGGAAGCAAGTAGCAACACCATAAAAAGAATACTCATCGAAAGATGCTAGCTACAAAAGAAGGCTACCCTTTTAGATCTTACCCTAGGATTGAGTTTGCAAATGAAGAGCAAAACTTCCACAAAAATGTCTTAAAGAATAGAAAATTTATATCAAATAGGTATGTGGATATTCAAGCTTTAGAGATAATGGGTTTGTTGAGAGAAGTGAGGGAGATGCTAGAAATTGTAGGATGGGTGAACTTGTAGAGAATGGATGCTCCATCTTACAATGAGTTAACCTAGAGTTCTTGAGTTCATTTCACTTAGAAATGATTAAGGAGGTACTTCACTTAGAAAGTGTAATGTTAATGTAGAAACTGTAGCAAATATGTTCGATTGGCCACATAATGACAAAAAGTAACCACGTGCTAGTTTGAGAAGCCTTTTTAGAGGGAGATTATTAGTTCACAACAACGAGATATAACCCATCATGATCGGAAGCATTAGATAAACCTAGCATTTTGATACATACATCGGGTACTAATGTGGATGTTATGTGATAGGGAAAACAAGAATAGGGTGGTGAGCAAGCAAATTAGAGTTGGCAATCCTATACTTCATCACTCATAAGGTGAAGGTCAATTTTACCAATATTTTGGTATACTAATTTTTCATGATAAAGAAGTCGATCGATGGTGGAATCGTTATGGGCGGGTTCATCACCTACATTGCTGAAAAACCGAAGATGTTCGATAGGAACACCATCGCCTTAACATCAAAAATTGATAAAAATCATGTTACTAGAGAACAAATGGAAAAGGTACTTCAACCAAGAAACAAAGGTGAGAGATCGAAGGTGACGAGTGATAGCAAGGGCAATGATGAGGCATAACCTATAGTTGAAGAGGGCCCATAAGCACATGCCTCAAGTGACTATTTGAAAATACCGGAGCAATTGACATCGTATCCGGATGATTTCCAAATCAATGTTAACATCCAAGTCAACATGATGATTCAAAAAGTTTAGACAATGAAAAATAATGCCAATAGCCAGTTTGATTAGTTGAATGAACAAATTCAAGCTATAAACATCATAGTTGTAGTTAGATTTCAAATGGTTAATGCCCGACTTGACCACCTCAACGCCACATTTATGACACATTTTCCACCACCCCCTTCATTCTGAAAGCAACCATCCAAATTTGCTTCCTTATCCCCTTATTTATCTTTTTATGCTATTTTTAGTTTGATAATGTATGTTGAACATTGAGGACATTATCCAGTTCAATCGTGGGGGTGTACTTAACATTTAGGTTTTTATTATTTTTTGTTGTTTTATATAATTTATATATTTATTTTATGTTTTATATAATTTGTGTGTTTATTTTATGCCCTTATAAAAAAATGAAACAAATGTCATCGTTAGTATATTGTTCTTTTTGATTGATGAATAATGTTAAATTTGATGCGATGAATAAAAATGTTTGAGATATTATTGTTATAGATATGCATGCATGCTAGAAAGCTTTATGTGTCTTCATATTGGAACATAATTTAGGTAGAAATACTAACATTGAAAGATAAGCAATCCCTTTAGAAACTAGACCTAAGTACAATTTAAATAAATGAGATCGTTGACTTTTTATCCGAGAAAGAAATATGAAAAGGATTCCCTTAGGAATTTGGCTAAGTAATAAAGGATTCTACTCCATTGATTTGAGTTGCTTAGTAAGTAGGAGTATTCATCACAAATGTTAACTTATACATCAAATGGCAATTCAAATTATGAGCATGCAAAGCATCTAGGTTGATGATTTGCTAAGTAACTAGTTGCATTCATCACAAATGTCGATACTCATATAAAAAAGCAAGTGACCACTTAGGGAAAAGCTATTAATTCCTTGAAAAAAAAATTTGGGATGCGTGAAATGAAAAAAGTTTGATTAAAGAAAAACTCTATTTATTACCTTGCTTGTAATGGTGGGAAAAGGATAAAAGTAAAATTGGTGTTGCGAGCTTGAATTCTATTTGGTTATGAAGATGCATAAATTAATTTAGCGACACACATTGATATGATTATAATATCTTAAACATTATTGAGTTAACTATTGAATTTTGTTGAATTCTAAATTGATCATCAATATTGAAGAACAATCATACTAGTATGATATTTGTTTGAATGATTTTATGGGTTTATCGTCCGAAAATCCTCATGAAACACAACTCGTCCACTAAGGATAATCTAGGAGTTTAAAGGCTTGTTGCATATACTAAATGCAACCATGATTTTGAGGAAAGTGAGTTAGGTTTTTATTTTATTTATTGGCTTGAGGACTAGCAAAGTTTAAGTGTGAGGGTATTTGATGAGTGCATAATTAGGATGATTTTCATGCTCTATTACATAGAACTTTCTAGTGTTTATTGTAATATATTATGTTATTTATGAATAAAATGATGATTTTGGATTTTGTGGGAAAAAAATGAACTAAAGCATGGAAAAGAGAAAGCTTAAAAGACGCTTAGAAAAGTCACATGACCATGTAAAATAACAAAGGAAACAACTGTTGGTCCTGTGAGTTAAAGGAAAAAATCATATGGATTCTTAAGCCACATAAGTAGAAGCATTCCACACGATTAGAGGAAGAAATCCCACATGACCATATGAATGTCCCAACCTAGCACAACTTAAGGAAAGAATAAGACCACAAGAGCAATAGACATTGCACATGTTTTGTAGTGTAAAGTCACATACCCGTGTCTTAGAGCAAAGTAAGTCGATATGAGCAGAAGAGATTCAACATGACTTAAAGAAGAAATCTACATGGGTAGAAACTTAGCAACATAGAATGAAGAACGAAGCATACGGTTTTATGCCCTAGTTAGCAAACCATGTAACACTTATTTTTCAAAGTTACAAACCATGTGATATCAAGCAATAAACCATGTAACTCAATGTATTAAGCAATGTGGTCATGTGGGGCTGATATACATGTGATTTAACCTTAGTTTTAGGTATAAATAGTAAAGCGAGGGACTTATTTGAGGATTTATCTCTACCATTTAGCAACCACCATTCATAAAACTCTTTCTTTGTAAACCATTATGAGCAACTAAACTCTCTTCTTGGTTGAATCAAGTTGAAGCTTTTAGTTAATCACTATAAGATTATGATTTTATTTCTAAGCTTATCTTTATTATGTATTTTATATTTTTCTCGTATGATTGATTCATAGTTGTATGATTAAATTGATTAGAGTACACACTAGTGATTTACTCATATTAACTTATTGATAGCTAAGTATTCAAGTCTATATAATTGCTTGTCTAAACTTGCATAAGGTAGTAACTAGGGTTTGATGTTATCTTTCTTGGTTTCATTCAATTCCTTAGGAAATATAGAACTAGGTTGCATCTTCTCTAGCATTAAGGAAGGTGGCTTAGCTTCACCTATCTTTCTCTATTAATGTTGTTATTGGATTACATCTATCTAATGCTTAGTAGGTTGTTCAATAGCTAAGGAATTATTAAGTTGATGACTAAGTAAGGAAAGACTGGGGTCAACATATAAGTTGTTGTCTTACGAGTAAATATTCATATTTAGGATAAGTTAATTATTTACTTAATTATCAATGACCAAACTAAAAGTGGATACTGAAGTTTAACCAAGGTTTTCTAAATACTGTTAATTCTTATTACTTTAAATTGCTTCCAAACACCTACACATAACAAACTCTCCTTTACACTATAAGAATACTCAATCAACCAAAATGACTTATTGATTCTCCTTCCTTATGGGTTCGATCCTTACTTTCCTTGATTACATAACCATGATTGAAAGCTATTTAAGGAAAATATAAATATCTAATTTATTGGTGGTGCAACACGTCATAAATGTGCATTCTTGATAATGCTATAACTTAAGATCTTTTATGATATCTTTTAAATGCATTAATGTTTGTCTTACAGACTTTTGATCAATCATTAATGCAAATACATATCATATGAATTTCTATCTAATTCTATTCAATAAATGGATATAAACAATAAGAATTAACGAAATATTTATTTTATTATTAATAAAATAAATAATAAAATGTCATAATAACTCAAACCATCCAATCAAAGCTGGATCTTGAGCACCTATACTAATAATCTCCCACTTACACTAGAGTTAATCATCCATGTCCATTTTTCTCGACGATCGAGTAAGTGTTTCATGTTTCGGTTGGGACAAAGGCTTAGTTAAGGGGTTAGCTATACTTTTATAAGTGTGGACCTTTTCTATCCTTGTATCACCATGATTGATAATCTCTCTAATCATATGGTAGTGTCGTAGTATATGCTTTGATCGTTGATGAGACCTTGATTCTTTAGCTTGTGCTATGGCTCTGTTGTTGTCATAATACAATACTCGTTAGATCAAAATGCCAGGAACCTCTATAGTTGGTCATAAAGCCATATGACATTGAAAGAAATCCTTTTTTTATTCTTCCATACTAAACCTTTTATTATAATGTCAATGTATTTGCCTTAGGAGGCCCCTTACATTCTAAATAATTTATCTCAATAGATCTCAACTCTTAGAATGTAGGCTATCCTTTTATGTCACGTATGGAGAAATTATTAAATACCTAATCTTTTTTTAGAATTTAACATGATAATGTTTATAGCTAAGAAGTATTTTTTTTTAATTTTTTATGTTGAATAACCATAATTAGTAGGCACCCACTAACCTTTTACATACATAAGGTTTGTCTTTGTTTTTGTGAAAATGTTAAACTCTTTGATTATTTCACCAAAACATTAATTCTCATTCCTTATGCCAAAGTCCATAAATAGACCTTTGCATTTTGCAAATCTTATTTGTATATTCTTTAGAAGCATCGGTGTGTCATCTACAAATCTTTTTTGTTTGCCATTTCTAGGAGTCAATTTCTAACATTGTCATTTTTAAGTGTTAGCTTCATCATCCTTTTTAAGAGTACACATCATAATGTGTTGAGATAAGAAGATCATATCTTTTTATATTTTGATGAACTCATTTTAGACTTATATAATTCTTGTGTATTTTTTTGTAGAAGTAGTTACAATACGTTGTAACTTGTCTACTTGTGGTTACATTAGTGGAGTGTGAATTTATGAGTCTACTCGAATCTCATTGAGTTCAAAATTTTTTCTCACTATTTTTGGCATTCATAAATTCCTTCTTAATGAATATAGCATCCTCACTCATGAACAATACTTTGTTCTAATGGTAGGAAAATAATATCTATTTGTTTCTTTTAGATATCTCATGAATTTACACTTAATTGATTTAGGCTTCGACTTGTCTTTGTCAAACTATTTGACATATGCTTCACAATCTTAAATCTTAAGGAAAGATAAATTCACTTGTCTTTTCATACCACATATGAAGTTTAATCAAATAGACTTAATTGAAACTTTATTCAAGATAAAGGTTGTCGTAAGGAGTGGTTTACCCAAAATAAAATAAGGATATTAATTTGACTCATCTCTAATATGTGACGTCCATAGATAGAGAATCTCATTCTCTTTTAGGTGATCTAAAATTTTTAATGCTTAAGTATTCATCACCTCGATCTAATCAAAATGCCTTAATATTTTGCTAGTTGGCTACTTGACTTGTAAGTTTAAATTTTTTGAACTTTTCAAATGTCGTGGACTTATGTCTTATTAAATATATATAAACAAAACATGATTTGCCATCGGTAAAGGTTATCATGTCCTCCTCTTGCATGGGTGAACATGGGCTAAAATATATCTCTATATGTAAGGCCTAATTAATTAGTGACTCACATTTTTCACTAAAAGGGGATTCATGTCATTTTTTCATGGAGACAAGATTCGTAAACATCATCAAATGATTTTAAGTATCCATTTATAAGTAGATTGAATATTAGATTCTTATTTATGTGACCAAATTTGACAATGCCACAAATATATTTCATTTAGATCATTTGAGCCTTTTAACATTTATGTTACATTTATATGGAAGTCATATTATGTTCAAAACATACAATTATTATCAATCAAAACATTTCCATATAAAACTTCATCTTTAAAAAGAATAACCACTATTCTTAAATAAAATAAAAAAATTGTTCCAATAAGAAAATTGAAATAATATCCTTAGTCTATACTAGGAATACTAATAATAATAATCATTGAGCCTTAACACAAGCCTACATGGTAGTGCTAGCTATAAATACCTACAACTAATGGTCCAACTTTTGATCCATTACGGCCATGTACACCATGCTCCTTTGAAACTATCTTCCTTCCTTTTCTAAGCTCCTACACATTTCAAAAATGTGAGCATCACATATTGTATTATATACTCATAAGGTGGAATTAGAAATAGAAAGATTAGCTTAAATAACATAAATACTTGAAGTACTGGTAGAAATATTTTTTTGTACCTCTACTCAATGCTCCTTGCAATTATACTTTTAATGCTCTTTCTTACTACAATAAAGGCGAGGCCACATCCTTTAGGCTATTCTGATTGTTGGGCTTTTTCACCCCTTCGAGTAGGAACAATTTTCTTCTTTTTTTCCTTAGGCTTCTTCATTAACAAAAAGTATAGAACTCTTGTTCTTCTTGTCAATTTTAGATTAAGCTTCCTTTAGCATGGACAACAACTCTCTAAGAGTCTTTTCAATATGCATCATGTTAAAATTCATGATAAACTATTTAAAGCTATTCGACAATGATTGCAATACTAGGTCATGGATAATTTAACATCCATTCTAACTTCAAGCTCGACCAGTCTATCGATATAGCCTATCATCTCGGTGAAATGCTTTTTGATGTTGGGTCCCTCGTCCATTCTAGCTCTAAAGAGGTTTCTTGCTATCTCGTAGTGCGCATCCCTAGTATTCTCCTCAAACAAGCTTTTAAGCTTTATTATGATATCAAAGGCATTCATGCCTTTATGTTGGCACCTATGCTCTAACTTCAAGCAGCTAACATGATGCTCTAAGTAGTGATTGCATCATCTCTATATTTAAGCCATATTGTATAAACTTTAGCTTGATCCCGAGAAGACTCAATTGGAAAAGGTTTCTCTATCTTATAGAGAATTATCTCATGTTGAATGACTATCCTTAGATTCATTTGAGGTAGTTCATGCCATTGAAGGCACTACTTCCATCAATGATTGATTGTATCAATGTATTACTAGTTATGATGTGCAATCTAGTAGGATAAAAAAATCATACCATTTGATTAATTAAATCATCTCACACTTTATGTGAATACCAATCTTTGCATACAAGTTTATTGGACCTTTACTTGTCTTAACAAATCTAATAACTCATTTCGAGTTAGACCTAAACATTCGGGGGCATCGCATGGTCCATGATTTGATTCCCTTTAGGAAAAATGGCCTTGAGTTATCTCAATAAGCCAATAATGAAAAAGAGAGTTCCTTCCTCATAACGTTGGAAGGCGATCAACTAGATATTTAATTTAAAGGATTTAATATGACAAGTCTACCCTAGCTTGCATTCTAGTCATCAATCACATTAATCATATCATGCATGCTAAACATCATAAAATTAGAAGCATACATCATATGCAAGACTCAAGGATTGGTGAATGATAATGGATTTCTACTACTAGCCCTATCAAGCCATAAGGAAATTAGTGGATCAAACACCTAGGTAAAAAAATATTACAAACTCTTCGAGATTGTCTTCATTTCTTGGCTTCTTCTCCTTGCATATATTCTAATTCCTATCTTCTACTTTTACATTTATTTGAATAAGAAACCTCAAGTTACATTTAAAGGGAGTAAGGTAAGAAGAGAAATATGATAAAATGATAGAGAAGGTAGACACGCATGTTTTATTTATTCAAAAAATTACAAACATTGATTTCCATAACTAGGTCGACTCATCCATACTATTCACCCATACTTCAATCACATTAATACCTGGCATACTCATGAATCACATTTCATTTAAATTATAATTATAAATCTATTTTTTTAGTTATTTTATAAAATTATCAAAATTTCCATAAGCTTTTGGGCCTCGACCAGACCAAAGGCTTTCTTACCTAAGCCACTAGCCTAGCGTGCTTACACATGCATAGCTTCATGTTAGCCTCGGGCCTAGCATGCTTGTATGTGTCCGGCCTACTACTTAGAGCTTATGCATGCCCGGCTTACTATAGGCCACACCCATGCACGCACCTAGCACATGCTTAAGACCATGTCATTGAATCAACTAACCATATATTCATGAATTAAAGTGATGATCGGAGAATTACCTTTTGTAGCATAGTTCTAAATTCTTTAGCAAAGAAAGGATTTATCCAAGCATCCATCCTTTATTACTTATCCACACGAGTCCAAGCAATCACAAAGAAGCACTCAAAATTGGTAGAGTGCTAACTCCTCCTTTTTTTATTTGCTCGGTGTTTCCTATAGAAGTCTAATTCGATTAATTTTGTGACAACCTAAAAAAAAAGAGAAAAGTGGCCTATGCTAGGGTTTTTTAGTAGTTTTCTCTTATTTTCTTTATGCTTTGCGCCTTAGAGAAATTTTCTCTTTTTGCTGAATTCTCTCCCTTAAGTCTCTCATTGTTTTTTTTTTTCCCTATTAGTTGCCGCATCTCTCTCCTCCTATTTATAGGGGAGAATTTCTTTCTTCTCCAAGGACAAAGTTAGGTGGCAACTTATCCTAAATTAGACTCATGGTTATCCTCCAAGGATTAGGAGTTATTTAACATGTGGGCTTTTGATATTTATTTATAAAGCATTCATCCTTATCCGATAAGGTTCATATTTATCCTCCCATCAAAATATCTTCGGACTTTTAATTAAACCTATTGGCCTAAATAGATAATTTTTTCTATCCAAATAAATAAACTTAGATAATTTTAAGTGACCCACATTAGGAAGCAATTTTCCAAAATACACTTTAATCTAAATTGGAAAGCTCATTTTCATTTTAGGTTATTTACTTCCAAATTAGGAAATTGATTTCTAAAATAGAAAATTTTTTAATTTAGAAAACTTTCATAATTGAAAACATTTTTCAATATCTTTACTTCTCTTTAATCATATGAATGTTTAAACGTATGGTTGTGACTCAATAGGCTAAGAACAAAAGTCACCACTTTTATCTCTTGATAAATAAGTCAAGATTAGCCTCTAGCAAGACATCATGACTACCCAATTTTCTAAGAGGATTAATTAATCCATTATTACCTTTCGTGAGCATGATTACCATATAATTTAGTCCTTATGTCAACTTATCACAATGTGATCTTAAACTTAGTTATTAGTCTTGTTCCATTATAATCCCATAAGTTTTCTTTGATTCCTAAATGTCTTAGCTCTTAGAGTAAACCAACTATACTTTATTAGTGTACTCTTACTATGACCACATATTTCTTAAGTAGACATTCATCGAAGTGCAATGTGATAACTCCTTTAACGTAAAAGGAATGGCATTTTCTATCTTAGTCATTCACCTATAAATTCCCAATATACCCAAAAAATCACCCACGTGTAACCCTTTACTCGGGTCCATCAAAATGAGTGTCTAAGTACATAAATCCGTCGATGAGATAACCGTAATGACCTCAAGTCTAAGGATCGATTGTACCCATCTCGTATGAGATTCTCATAGAGTAAACCAAATGGTTTTTCATGGCGAGTCAAGTTCAATGATATGTTCTCTAATATAAATCACCTAATTGCTTGCTTTGGCATCATCATCCCAATAGGTGTGAGATCTCCAATCTGCTATCATATAGCATAAGCATCACAAGTCTAACCGCATATAGTTAATCTCCATTCTTGACCATGTTACAACTTGGGATATTTAACGATATCATTTATGTGCATTAGTATTTGTCTCACATCTTTCAATCGATCACTAATATAAATATTTATCATATGGACTTCTATCCGATTTTGTATAATCAATAAATGTAAATGATAAGAATTAATAGAAAGACTTCTTTTATTATATTCAATATAAATAATATAATAATATAATAACTCAAACCCATTCAAAAGGGTATGATCTTGAGCACCTACACTAATAATCTCCCATTTGCACCGTAGCCAATTAGCCATATCTCTTAAACTTGACGTTCGAGTAATGGTCTCATGTTATTATTGTGATAAAGGGTTAGTCAAAGGGTCGGCTATGTTATCGTTAGTGAGGATTTGTTCTATCTTTATGTCGCCATGATTTTTTATCTTTATAATCAACTCGTTAGTGGTGCGGTACATGTGTGGACCATTGATGAGACCTTAGTTCTTTAGCTTGCGTTATAGATCCTTTATTGTTGGCCATCAAGTCTGTATGACATTGGAATAAATCTTTCTTTGATTCTTCCATACTAAAACTTTTAGTATCATGTCATTGTATCTACCTTGAGAGAATCCTCATATTTCAAGTGATCCATCTCTATAGATCTACATTCTTAGATTGTTGGTTGCTCTCCCATGTCATACTTGAAAAATTACTTTTAGATATCTTAATATTTTATAGTTTGCAACATGATAATTTTATAATTAAGGAATAGTTTATTTATCTTTTCATGTTGAATAACTATGACTAGTAGGCTCCTATTAACCTTTTATATACATAAGGTTTGTCTTTGTTTTTGGCAAATAATCAAACTTAGTGATTATTTCATTAAAACATCAACTCTAATTCCTAGTGGCATGGTCAAGTCTATAAATGGACCTTTTGTATTTTGCAAATCTTATTTGCATGTTCTTGACAACCATCAAGGTGTGTCATCCATACACCTTTTGCGTTTGCCTTTTCTAGGAGTCAATTTCTAACATTGTCATTTCATAAGTGGTAGCTTCATGATCCTTTTTAGGGCTCACATCACCATGTGTTGAGATAGTAAGATCAAATCCTTTTGTCCTTTGATGAATCTCCTTTAAACTTTTGAAGTTCTTATGTTTATATTTATAGATAGTTACAAAACTTCATAACCTTTCTACCTAGGGTTCTATTAGTGAAGTGTCAATTTGTGAGTCTATTCAAATCTTATTGAGTTCAAATTCTCCTTACTATTTTTAGCATCCACAAATTCCTTCCTAAGAAATATAACGTGCCTAGTCACAAGCAACACTTCGTTCTAGTGTTAGGACGGTGACATCTTTTTGTTTGTTTTGATATCTCACAAATTTGCACTTCTTTTATTTAGGCTTTAGTTTGTCTTTGTTAAAACTTTTGATATATATTTTACAGCCTCAATTCTTAAGGAGAGATAAACTTATTTTCTTTCCTTTTTATATCTCATATGAGGTCTATTTAAATAAATTTAAGCTGAAACACTATTCATTGTAAAGGTTGCGGTAAGGAGTGTTTATCCTAAAATAAAAAGAGGATATTAATTCAACTCATCGTGGATCGTACCATGTTTTACATGTGATGTCCATAAAGAATCTTATTTTCTCTTAGGTGATCTAAAATTTTAGCGTTTAAGTATTCATTACCTTAATCGAATTGAAATGTCTTAACACTTTTACTAGTTTGTCACTTAACTTTTAAGTCTAAACTTTTGAACCTTTCAAATGCTTTGGACTTATGTCTTATAACTAAAACATGATCTACTATCATTAAAGGTTATATGATAAGTATGTTCTCCTTTTGCTTGGGCAAACATGGGCCTAAATACGTCTCTATGTGTAAGGCCTTATTAGTAGCTCTTTCCTCTTTTTTTCTAAAAGGGGATTCTTGTGTCTTTGCCAAGTAAACAAGATTCCTTAGACATCATCAAATGATTATAGATATTCATTTATAAGTAGGTTAGATATGAGATTCTTGTTTATGTCGCTAATTGACGTTGCTATAAATTTAAATTATTTTAGATCATTTGAGTCTTTTAGTGTTTATGCTATATATATAGGAGTGATGATCAAAACCCATAATTATTATCAAGATATTTTCATAAAAACTCATCTTTAAAAATAACCATTATTGTCAAAAATGAAATACTTGTTCAAAACAAGAAATGAAAATGATATCTTTAGTCTCTACTAATAATAATAATGGAGTCTTAGTACATTCCTATATGGTAATAAATGCTCATAATTACCAACATCTAATGATACAACTCTTGATCCATTGTAGTCGTGTAGGTCATCTCCCTTGAATTAATTTTTCTTCCTTTTTCTAAGCTCTTGTACATTTCAAAAATGTGAGCACCACATCTAGTATCATATACTCATGAGTGGGAATTAGAAATAAAAGGATTAGCTTTAATAACATAAATATATGAGGTAGTGGTTACACGTCCAATGCCCTTTCTTATTGTAATGAAAGCGAGACTTTATCCTTTGGGCTATTCCGAGCCTCGGGCTTTTTCACATCTCCGAGTAGGTACAATTCAAGACTTATTCTTTTTGGGATTTTTCTTGCCCTTTACTACACCATTTCCCTTGTTAACGAGAAGTTTAGAACTCTTATTCTTCTTAATTTTGGGTTAAGCTTCCCTTAGTATGGACAACAACTCTCTAAGAGTTTTTTTTTCATATAAATCATGTTAAAGTTTATGATGAACTCGTCCAAAGCTATTAGGCAATGATTGCCATACTATGTTAATGGATAATCCAGCATCCATTCCAATTTCAAGCTTGAGTAGTCTATCAATATAGCTTATCATTTAAATAGCATGTTTTTCGACATCGAATCCCTCATCCATTCTAGCTTTAAAGAGCTTTATCATTATCTTATAATGCTCATGCCTAATGTTCTTTTTAACCAAGCTTTTAAGCTTCACTATGATAACAAAGGCCTATGTGCCTTTATGTTGGTGCCTATGCTCCAACACCATAATAATAAGCATGATGCTTTGAGTAGTGATCACATCATCTCTATCTTTGATCCATGTTGTATGAGCTTCGAGTTTGATCTTGAGGAGGCTTAGCTAGGAGAGCTTTCTCTATAGTATAGAAAATTTTCTCATTTTGGAGGACTATCCTTAAATTCATTTTCCATCCAAGGAAGTTTATGCTATTGAAGGCATTTCTTCCATTAATGATTGATCGTATTGATGTGTTGTTAGTCATATTATGCAATCTAACAATATAGAAAAATATTTAACTTGGTTAATTAAATTGCATAAAAAAAAAAACAAAGTATAAATTAAAAAAGTAAAATCTATGTTCGCTCCTACTATCTTTTTCAAGTTCTATAACCTTCACAATATAGGACTTATTAAACTTTTTCGATTGGTTTTCTTAGTGGGTTAGGATCATATCTTCGAACATGCATTAACCTTGAGTTATATTAATAAGTCATACATCAAGACTTAGGTAGGTAACTCCTTACCAATTACATTTAATGTAATTTCTAATCTCATTAGCATGAAAACTTCTTACCATATCACATCTTATGTGAATGTCAATCTTTTTCTACTAGCTTATTAGACCTTGAATTATCTCAACAAACCCAACAACTCATTTTAAGTTAGAGCCAATGTTCGAGGACATCGTATGGCCAATGATTTGTTTCCCTTGAGGAAGAAGAGACCTTGAGTTATTTCAACAAACCAACAATGAACAAAAGAGTTCCCCTCTCATAACATTAGAAGGTAATTAACTTGATATTTTTTTTAAGGATTTAATTTGGTTGGTCTCATCCTAGCATGCATACTAATCAATAATCATATTAGTCCTAACATACATACTAATCAATAATCATATTATTCCTAACATACATACTAACATTAATTCCATAATATACATACATCCCACGCATGACACAAGGTTCTATGAATGGCAAAGGATCTCTAATACTAGCCCCCTTAAGCCATAAGGAGACTAGTAGGTCAAGTACTTAGGTAAAAAATTATTAGAAATTCTTCAAGAATGTCTTCATTTGTTGGCAACTTCTCCTTGCATCTATTCTAATTCCTATGTTCTATTTTTATATTTATTCGAATAAGAAACCTTGAATGTAAGTAAGATGAGAAGAGAAATACAATAGAGTAATAGAGAAAGTAGGATGCACAAGTCCAATTTATCAAAAAAATTACAAACATTCATTCGTAAAACTAGGTTAACTCATCCATACCATTCACCCATGCTTCAATCGATTAATACATAGTATACTAATGAAACACATTTCATTCAAAACTCAATTATAACTTTATGCTTTGGTCATTTTTTAAATTTATCAAAATTTCTCAAAATTTTAATTTTAAAACTTTTTGGGCATATGGGCTTTTAGGCCTCGAGGGTGCACAAGCTTCGATGCCTAAGCCCTCGATTTGGCACGCTCGTGCATGCTTGCTCACATGTGAACCTAGCCTACAGGACCTAGCTCACTAGTGTTTGGCCTACGACCTAGCATGCAACCGCCTAGCTTACTTGCCTAGTGCACGAGTTCTTAACTTGTGCACATCACATATAGGATTGGCCTACGGGGTTTGACGTGCAACTTGGTAAGCATGTCCTCGGGTTGCACGTCTTGTGCATGGCCCTACCTTTTTGCATGCCTAGCATGAGACATCCAGGCCAGTAGGCCCGACTTGTCATACGCCTAGCGCGCAAGCGATAAGGGACTCGTCGTGCACCTAGCGAGTGACCGGTATAGGTTTTTTTTTACACACGAGGTCCAACGTCAACCTTGCGTGCCCCTACTAATGTTTAACAAAAATTTCAATTTTAAATTGATATAAAATACCAAAAACATAAAATTTATAATTAAGCATTGCTAATTCATGTAGTTAATAATAATTAGCATAATATACAATCAAATATTCAACGGAGGCTCGATACCAATTGAAGGATCAAGCATCCTATGGAGGTGTAGAATAAAACAAAAAAATTTCCATCTAAAGGGCCAAAGATAATGTCATTGAATCAACTAAACTTATATTCATGAATTAAAGTGATGCATAGACAATTACTTATTATAGTACAGATCTAAATTCTTTAACAAAGAAAGAAACTATCCAAGTATCTAGCCTCTATTGATTATCCATGTAGTCCAAGCAACTACAAAGAAGCACTCAAAATCGGTAGAGTGCTAGCCCCATCTTTTTTTATTTTTTTAGTGTTTCCTATAGAAATTAATCCAAATAATTTTATGATAATCCAAAAACAAGAGGAGAGTGCCATATACTAACGTTTTTGGGAGAAAACTATTCTCTAATGTTGTATGCATTAGAGAAATTTTCTCTTTTTGCCGTACTCTCTCTCTTAAATCTCTTGCCTTTTTTTTTCCTTATTAGTTATTGTATCTCTCCCTTTTTATTTATAGGGGAGAGTTTTCTTGTCCTCCAAGGATAGAGATGGGTGGTAACTTATCCTAAATTGGACTCATGGTTATTGCTTCTAAATCCTCTAACGATTAGGAATTACTTAACATATAGGATTTTAATTTTTATCTATAAAACATTCATCCTTATCTAATAAGGTTCATATTTATCCTCCCACCAAAATATCTTTAGGCTTTTAATTAAACCTATTAGTACAAAAATATTTTGACCTAATTAATTAATTTGGACAATACAAATAAATAAACTTAAATAATTTTAGGTGGCCCACAAAAGGAAACAATTTTCAAAATATCCTTTAATCTAAAATTAGAAACTTATTTCCATTTTAGGTTATTTACTTCTAAACTTGGAACTAATTTCAAAATTAGAAAACTTTCCATTTTAGAAAAATTTTCATTTTCGTAAACCCTTTTCAAAATAGGAAACTTTCATAATTAGAAAATTTTTCTAATATCTTTGCTTCTCTTTAATCATTTGAATGCTTATACGTGTGACTCAATAGGCTCTTAGATATGTTGGCAATGTATCAAGAAAAAAAGATGCCTCTTTTATCTCTTGATACATAAGTCAAGATTGGCCTCTAATAAGGCATTATAACTACCTAATTCTCCGGAAGAATTAATTAATCCATTATTATCTTTCACGAGCATGGTTACCATATAATTCAATTCTCATGTCGACTTATCATAGTGTGATCTCAAATTTAGTTATTAGCCTTTTTAAATTACGATCAAACAAGTTTTCTTTGATTTTCAAATGTCATAGCTCTTAGAGTAAACCAACTATGCTCTATTGGTGTACTCCTACCGTGGCCACAAATTTGTTGAGTAGACATTCATCGAAGTGCAATGTGATAAATGCTTTAGCATAAAAGGAATGACATATCCTATCTTTTTCATTCACCAACCTTCATTAGATTCCTAGTATACCTAATAAATCACCCACATGTAACCCTTTATTGGGTCCATCGAAGTGAGTGTCAAAGTACATAAATCCTCCAATGAGATTAATATGATGACCTCAAGTTTAAGGACCATTTGTACCCATCTCTTATGAGATTCTCATAAAATAAACCAAATGGGTTATCATGACGAGTTAAGTCTAGTGATATGTTCTCTAACATAAATCACCTAAATGCTTGTTTTGGCATCATCATGCCAATTGATGTGAGATCTCCTACTGCTATCATATAGTATAAGCATATCACTCATTAGTCTAATCACACATAGTCAATATCGATTCTTGACTATGCTACAACTTGGGACATTTAACGATATCGTTTATATGCATTAGTGTTTGATCGAAAGATATATAGACTTCTATCTAATTCTATGCAATGAATAAATGAAAATAATAAGAATTAATAGAAAAACCTCTTTTTTATTATAATCAATATAAATAATGCAATAATATAATAAGTTGAACCCATCCAAAAGGGTTGTATCTTGGGCACTAATGCTAACATGACTATCCTAGCCTAGAGTCTTGGCCTATCATATACCTAGTGTGTGATCTGTTTGGCCAAAAGGCTTGGCATGTCATGTGCCTAGCATGCGACTACCTACTAGAAGGTTTGGGCATGTGGCTGGCCTACCGGGGGCCTAGCATATGCTAGGCACATATGGCCTATCACGCACCCAATGTATGACAACTAAGCCTATCATTCGTCTAGTGTACATTCAACTAGCCTTCTTGCTCATGCACATGAGTGCCAACATCCAACATTGGCCTTGCATGCCAAACTCTTTTAAAGCCCAAATTTCAATTTTAAAGCAGATCAAAATACCAAAAATAAAAGATTTATAATTAAGGATTTCTAATTCATGCGGTTAATCTTAATGGATACAACAAACAATCAAAGATTCAACGAAGACTCTTATATGAATTGAAGAATAATGCATCCTATGGAGGTGCAAAATAAAATAAAAATTCTCCTCTATCTAAGGCTCTTAAGATCAAGCTATTGAATCAACTAACCATACATATATGAATTAAAGCATAAGTAAAGGATTACCTCTTATAGTGTAGAATTTAAACTTTGTAGAAAAGGAGCCAGTCCAAGCGTCTAACCTCTATCAATAATCCATACATCCCAAGCACCCTCGGAAGAAGCACTCAAAATTAGTAGAGTGTTAGCTCCACCTTTTTTGACTTGTTTAGTGTTTTTATTTTATAAATATATTCAAGGATATTTTGCGACAACCCTAATAGAGAGAGGAGAGGTGGTGTGTATTAAGGAAGAGAGCAAACTATTTTTCTTTATTTTCCTTTTGTGCCTTGTAACCCTAATTCCTTTTTTTTTCATATCTCCTTTTATATTTATAGTGGAGTGTATTCCTTATCCTCTAAGGATAAGAAAATGGTGGCAATGTGTCCCAAAAAGAACTCTTATCATTAGAGCATTATAGCTCGGGGTAGAAAATTATGAGAGTTAGTGTATGTGCCATAGATCCAACGTTTTTAGATGGGTTTGATTATTATATTATTGCATTATTTATATTGATTATAATAAAAGAAGTCTTTCTATTAATTCTTGTAAGTTGTATTCATTCATTGTATAGAATTAGATAGAAGTCCAAACAATATGTATTTACATTAGTGATTGATAAAAAGATGTCACATAAATACTAATGCATATAAATGATATTGTTAAATGTCTCAAGTCTTAGCATGGTCAAGAATGACCATTGAGTACATACGATTAGACTTGTGAGTGTTATGCTCATGCTATATGATAGAAGTAAGAGATCTCACACTTATTGACATGATGATGACAAAGCATGAACCTAGGTGCTTTGTGTTAGAGAACATATCACTAGACTTGACTTACCATGAGAGCCCATTTGGTTTAGTGTATGAGAAACTTTATATGAGATGGGTACAACTGGTCTATAGACTTGAGATCATCATGGTTATCTCATTGGAGCATTTATGTACTATGGCACTTGTTTTGAAGGGCATAGTAAAGGGTTGCATGTGAGCAATTTGTTGGGTACACTAAGAGTCTAATGGAGATAAGTGACTAAGATTGGACATATCATTCCTTTTACACTAAAAGAGTTATCACATTGTACTTCGATGAATGTCTACTCAAGAAATTTATGGCCATAGGAGTAGTACACAATAGAGCATAGTTAGTTTACTCTAAGAGCTAAGACATTTGGGAATCGAAGAAAACTTATGTGATCGCAATCGAACAAGACTAATAACTAAGTTTAAGATCACGGTGTGATAAGTTGACATAAGGACTGAATTATATGATAACCATATTTATGAAAGGTAATAACAGATTAGTTAATCCTCTTAGAGAATTTAATCATCATGATGCCTTGCTAGAGATCAATCTTGACTTATGTATCAAGAGATAAAATAGGTGTCTTTTGTTCTTGATACATTATCAACATATCTACAGACCTATTGAGTCACTCATAAGTTTAAGCATTCACATGATTAAAGAGAAGCAAAGATATTGGAAAAAAAATTTCAATTATGAAAGTTTCCTACTTTGGAAAGGGTTTCTAAAAATGAAAAATTTCCTAAAATGGAAAGTTCCAAAAAATAAAATTTTCCTAAAATGAAAAGTTTCATATTTTAGAAATAAGTTTTCTAGATCTAAATTTGGAAGTTAGTTCCAAATTTGAAAGTAAATAACCTAAATTAGAAATGAGTTTTTTAATTTATGTTAAAAGGTATTTTGAGAAATTGCTTCCTAATGCGGACCACCTAAAATTATCTAAGTTTATTCATTTGGATAGTCCAAATTAATTAAATAGACGAAAATGATTTTTGGGCCAATATGTTTAATTAAAAGACTGATGATGTTTTGATGGGAGGATAAACATGAACCTTATTGGATAAGGATTAATGTTTTAAAGATAAACATTAAAAGCCCATATGCAAAATAATTCCTAATCTTTTGAGTATTAGGAAGCAACAACCATAAGTCCTATTTAAGATAAGTTGTCACCTATCCTTGACCTAGAAAGATAAGGAAACTCTTCTTCTATGAATAAGAAGAGACACATGCAACAATGATAGACTTGGAAGGGAAAGAGTATTCGACCAAAAGAGAAAACTCTCTAAGGGTACATAGAATAAAGAAAATAAAACGGAGAAAATGGTTTTCTCCTAAAACCCTAATAGACGTCATTTTTTTTCTTAAATTAAGGTTGTTACAAAATTACTCGGATTAGATTTCTATAGGAAACATTACATAAATCATAAAAGGTGGAGTTAACACTTTATTAATTTTGAGTGCTTCTTTGTTGGTGCTTAGGCTGTGTCGATCATCAATAGAGGTCAAACACTTGGATGGCTCTTTTCTACTACAAAATTTAGATCTAGAGATAATCCTTTCTTTAATGCCTTAATTCATCCATGTATGGTTAGTAGATTCAATGGCTTGATCTTGGTCCTTTTAGATGAAGGTAAATTTTTTTTTATTTCGCACCTCCATAAGATGTATGATCCTTCAATTGGTATCGAGCCTTCGTTGAATCTTTGATTGTATGTTATGTTAATTATGATTAACTATGTGAATTAGCTAGACCTGATTATAGATCTTATATTCTTGGTTTTTTATATAAATTTGAAACTAAAATTTAGATTAAAAATTAGTAGGGGTGTGTAAGATTGATGTTGGATGTTGGCGCTTGCACATGCGAAAACCCTAAGTCTGGACGTGCGCTAGGGGCATAACAACACTCGGCTAACCATGGACTAGGCACACGATAAGCCCGGCCTATCGCACACTCGGGAATACGATAGGCTAGGCCTATTGGCTAGGATATCACGCACTAGGTGCACTACACGTCCTACCCACACACGAGGTGCTCTACGCGCCCCGCCTACATGCAAGGTGCACAAGCCAAGCTACGAAGAGAGAGGCTCAATGGCTAAGTGTCCTTATATGAAGCATGTAGGCCAAGCACTTATATTCTAGGCCACACATGAGGCACATAGGCCAAGTGCTCACATGCTAGATCCGCATGCTAGGCCACGGGCGAGGTGCATAGGAAAAGCTCTCCCGTGTCGAGCCCTAGGCCAAACTTGCATGCGAGGTCACCGGCTAGGCACTTATGTGCTAGGCTACTAGGCACGAGGCATGCACACACAAGCATGCCAAGCCAAGGGCTTAGAGCATCAAAGCTCATGGGCCCTTGAGGCCTAAAAGGCCATAGGCTTAAGTGGCCCCAAGGCTCAAAAAGTTTTTAAATTAAAATTTAGATAAATTTTGATAAATTTATGAAATGACTAAAATATAGATTTATAATTAACTTTTAAATGAAATTTTTTTCGTCGGTATGTCATGTATCGAGTGTGATTAAAGTATGAGTGAATGGTATGGATGAGTCGACCTAGTTTTATGCATGAATGTTTACAATATTTTGATAAATAGGACTCGCACATCCTATCTTCTCTATTACTCTATTGTATTTCTCTTCTCATCTTACTCCTTTCGAATGTAACTCGAGGTTTCTTATTCAAATAAATGTAAAAGCAAAAGGTATGAATTGAAAAAGATGTAAGGAAAAGATGCCTAGAAACAAAGATATTCTCGACGAATTTATAATAATTTTCACCTAGTTATTTGACCCATTAGTCTCTTTTTGGCTCGAGGGGGCTAGTATTAGAGATTTATTTCCATTCACCGATCCTTATGTCATACGTGAGGTGTATGCATATTATGCGGTTAATGTAAATATGCTTATTTAGAATAATATGATTATTGATTAGTATGTATGTTAGGATGAGACCAACCAAATTAACTACTTCAAATAAAAATTAAGTTAATTGCCTTCCAATGCTATGAGGAGGGAACTCTCTTGGTTGTTGTTGGCTTATTGAGATAACTCAAAGTAACTTCTTCCTCGAGGGAAACAAATCATGGGTAATACGATGTTCATGAATGTTGGATCTAAATTAAAATGAGTTATTAGGTTTGCTGAGATAACTCAAGATCCAAGAAGCTTGTAGGTAAAGATAGATATTCACATAATATGTGATAAGATAATGAGTTTTCATGCCAATGATATTAAGAATTACATTAAATGTAATTGGTAAGGAGTTACCTACCTAATCCTTTATATTTGACTTATTGAGATAACTCAAAGTTAATGCATGTTAGAGGATGGGATCTTACTATGACGCCCTCGGCTCCCTTACCTATTACCTAACGAGCGTGACCGGCGCGACACACTCGTTGGGACTAAGTCCCCTACTTCCTCCATCGTACACAACAAAAACTAAACCATGGGAACGTATAATATAATTTACAACATTGTTACGGATAGTTCTATAATTTAAAACATATTCAAAATGCCTAAAAATTTACAACCTAGGCCCGTACCCCTTTTTATTGACACAAAAGATATTCCTATTTTTATGAATGACACATGAGCCTCTTTTAACGACAACCGGTAGCATCCTCGATCGAGCTTAACTTTGCCTTTGCACGAACAACACACAAATACAATAACGGAATGAGCCAAAGCTCGGTAAGTAGGGTAATGCACGTGATATGCGGTGTTATTGTGTTTCTCATATTTTCATCCATTTTAATGCGGGTACCCTAGGTATATGTAAGTCCGTGCGCCCAATCTCTCGGTGATCGTGTTATCACCTACTTGCTCTATTACTTTCTCTCGGTGATCTCAATATCACCTACTGCTCGCAACGGAATTATCCCTCATTGTAGCACATGGTTAGCGGAATTATCCCTCACTTAAAAGTGTTAGTAAATAGAGCTCGCACTATAGATTCCTTGCTATTGCCCAATCCACTTAATTCGGTTACCAAACCATGTCAATTCAAGACTCAATGATTTTTCTCAATTTATTTCCACCCCAATGCACATGATGCACGTGATGACATGTTTAATCACATTCAACAAAGCTCGGGTACCGACCCTTCTTTCTCAAGCCATACTCACGAGTCCAACCATCACGCGGGATTCACTCGGCGCTCACATACCAATCATGGTACTCATAGCGGGAACACAACCTCTCGCTAATTAATATTGTTTATTAGTTTCATTAATAATTAAAGAAGGTCCAATTCTTTTTCTTTTTTTTAATTTCCTCTATAAAAGAATAAATTTTCTTTAAAATTTTAAAATCCTTTTTATTTCTATCTAAGTCCACTTATTTTAGCCTAAGCCCATTTTCATTAGTCTAAGCCCATCTACTTTAAAACCAAGCCTTTTGATTTTAGTCCAAGTCCATTTCCAAGTTTATTTTATTTAAGTCCAAGCCCATTAACATTAATCCAAGCCCAAGTCCATTTGTTTTAATCTAAGTCCACTTTATTTTTAAATCTAAGCCCATCTCATTTTAACTCAAGTCCAAGCCCATTTATTTTAATCCAAGCTCAAGTTCATTTGTTTTAATCTAAGTCCACTTTATTTTTAAATCCAAGCCCATCTCATTTTAACTCAAGTCCAAGCCCATTTATTTTAATCCAAGTCCAACTCCATTTGTTTTAATCTAAGTCCACTTTATTTTTAAATCCAAGCTCATCTTATTTTAACTCAAGTCCAAGCCCATTTATTTTAATCCAAGCCCAAGTCCATTTATTTTAATCTAAGTCCACTTTATTTTTAAATCCAAGCCCATCTTATTTTAATTCAAGTCCAAGCCCATTAATATTAGTCCAAGCCCATTTATTTTAGGTTAAAAAGTTTTCGGTAGTGGCACACCTAAACAACCTATACCAAACCAGCCATAACTCCTTAAATATATATCTAAAACTCATGAACGTTTAAAGGGAGATATTAGACATATAGATCAATAACTTTCATTCTTTAAGTTGCCTCTAAAAATCATTCTAAAATCACACAATTTTCGGAACTAAATAAACTTTTCTAGTAGCTGGTCCATTCAACGACCCATACCAAATCAGTCATAAATCCTTACATACAGATCTAAAAATCATAAACTTTTATATACATATAGTAGACACATAGATGAACAACTTTTCTTTTTTGAGTTCTTCCCAAAAACCACTCTATGATCCCGAAATAAATCGCACAACTTTCGGAATGAAATATTTTTCCAGTAGAGGTTCCATCCGAACGATCCATACCAATTCAGTCATAACTCCATATATATATCTCTAAAAGTCATGAACTTTTAAAGGGACATAGTAGACACATATATGAAAAACTTTAAGTCTTTGAATTGGTTCTAAAAATTACTCTAAGATGCCGAAATAAATCACACCAAGTTCGTGTTTTTTCACCCCTAAAATCCGAAAATCTTCTCTTAAAGCACATTTCTCAACACACATGCTTAACCATCCATCATCAAACATCAAGTGTTTAAAATCATCACAAATACCATAATCACATTTCACATGAATTAAATAACTCATAAAATAAACATGGAAAGCATAAACAAAGCAAGAAAAAAAATGAAACTTACTTACATTGGATTAACTTTCCTAAAATCTCTTTTGCTTCCTTTTAGTTTCCCCTTCTTTTTCCTTCCCTTTTTTCCTCTTTCTCCCCTCTCTTTGACTTTTTCTTTCTTGGTTTTAAGGAAGCTACGGGATGCACCAAAAATGCATCCTTATCCCATTTTTTCTGACTTAAATATCTCACCTAATCTCATCCATTCAATGTTCATTACAAGTGTCAAAAGCTTGTAGTAAAATGCAAGGTAAATGTGGCTGAAATTAATGAAATGATGGGTTTAAATTTCAAGGAAGAAGACGTGATGGTAAATGAAAATTTGTAGAAAGTAGGAGCCAAAATGTGATTAAATGAGGATAATTAAATTAACCACATTTTCAGAATTCCTCCCGAAATTTCGGCAATTAGCACTTTCTCTCTCTTTTTTTTTAATTTATACTTATTCTATATAAAAGAAATTTTCTAACTAATTTACCCAACATTTTTTTTTATATATAAATAGTGACGTACACCCGTTACTCTCAACAAATACGTACATACCACATATTCCAGTACATATGTTGACTCGGTTACTGATTTTCACGTACGTAACCGATATACTATATATGTATATACGTATGAATATAAATATCTCGATACGTACATTTATATGATTACGGATTTTACGAGGGTTACATTTCTCCCCTCCTTAAAAGAAATTTCGTCCTCGAAATTGACCTATTCGAATAATATCGGGTATTTTTGTCTCATCTCTTCCTCCAGACTCCCACGTCATTTCTTCGCGATTGTGATTCTCCCACATAACTATAACTAGCCTAATCTCCTTATTCTTCAACTTGTTTGACTTGACTATCCAAAATGTGGATTGGTTTCTCTTCATATGTTAAGTCGGGGGTAAGGTTCGGTATTACTTGTCTCCAAGATTTGGCTAGGTTCTCCAATGCACTTCCTTAGCACGAAACATGAAACACATTATGCACACCCGCTAAGGATGATGGTAGCAACGAGCAATATGCTTTATCGCCTACTCGATCCGAGTATACGAAATGGCCCAATGTATCGGGGACTTAGCTTTCCTTTCTTTCCGAATCGTAACACACCTTTCATCGGTGAAACCCTTAGGAACACATAGTCACCGATTTCGAATTCTAGATCTCTTTGTCTCTTGTCGGCGTAGCTTTTCCGTCCGCTTTAAGTTCGTTTTTAGTCGTTGACGAATTTTATCCACTTGCTTCAGCTGTTCTGTCGTACCAACTGCGGTCCCAGTAACTTTCTTTCTCCGACCTCATCCCAATGCACGGGAGATCTATATCGACGTCCATACAAAGCTTCATACGGAACCATTCCAATTGAAGCTTGGTAGCTATTATTATACGCAAATTCAGCTAAGCGTACATATCTCTCCCATTTTCCGGACCAATCCGAACGCACGCTCGCAACATGTCTTCTAGAATTTGAATTACTCGCTCCGATTGTCCGTCGGTTTGAGGATGATAAGGCGTGCTTGAAGTTTAGCTTCGTGCCCATGGCTTTATGCGGACTCTTCCAAAATACAAAGGTGAACCTTGGATCTCGATCCGATACAATTGAGATCGAAATCCCATGTAGTCTTACGATCTCATCAATGTACAACTGGGCATACTTGGTTCGGATTGTAGGTGGTCTTGATCGGAAGAAAATGGGCTGATTTGGTCAACTCGTCCACAATCACCCAAATAGCATCCGACCCCTTCTCCGACCTTGGCAATCCCATGACAAAATCCATAGTTACGTGCTCCCATTTCCATTCCGGAATTTTCAACGGTTTTAACGTTCCCGAGGGTCTTTGGTGCTCCGCTTTCACTTGTTGACAAGTCCGACATCTTGCTAGATGACTTGCCACGTCTTTCTTCATTCCGAGCCACCAATAACATTTTCGTAAATCTCGATACATTTTTGTGCTTCCTAATGCATTTAATTCTAACTAAACAATGTTATATCCACTAAATTTCATGGTTTTACTATCGAATTCATTTAACCCAAAACTTAGGGTTTGGCCAAATGGCCCTCAAATAAGCAACCATGATGAATTTTTCAACTTTCAACATAAACAATCATCATTCAACATCACTTAAACACATACTTCATAAACTCAATCACCCCATCTTCAATTTCAAGTTGGTCGAATTCCTTAACCTTTGTTAACCATCCAATTTCATCAAATTCTTCTATAGTTACACCATTAACATGCCAAATACATTTAATCAAACACCTTGTTTGCATTAGTTTCCAAAGTCATAAATTTTCCCCAAATTTGAAGACATGGCCAAATATTTCATCATTAAGAACCCATTCCATAGTCATCATTTTCTTTTAATTAGCTATCGAAGCATGATAATCCAAATACCAATAACCCAATCACACATTTAGTTTAATAAAATTCAAGCTTATATATACATTTAAGCATAAACCTTAACTTTCCAATTTACATCAAAAGATCGAGTTAAGCACAAAAATATCAAACCATTTATAGTATAATAGAGATTACACTTAATTCTAGTTTGATATCTAATTTTACTTGAACCTTGGAACTTCTTCTCCTTCTCCTTCCTTCTTGGTTCAACACATATCACTTTTTCCCCTTATCCTTCCTTAAGCCTTTTAATGGTATTTAATGAGTGGATAAAGGTTGATTTTTGGTTGAATTTAGGTAGAGATAACTCAATTCCTTCTAACTCTCTCTAATTGTTGCTTTAGCTTTACGTAGGTTTAATTTGTTCATCATCCTCTTCTTCACTCTAGTTGGTCGACTATAGAGAAGAGAAATGACTTGTGATCAAGCCAAGTGGATGCCATTTGGATTAATCACTCCACTTCCTTAGCCTAAGTAGAATTTCTAACACCTTTCTTGAATTTTCTTCTCTTTTTCCTTAGCATTTCTTTCCTTCTTCTTTTTTTCTTATTTAGTGGCCAAACCTTCAAGCCTCAAAATTCAATTTCTCAACTGAATTTTTTATGTTATTTCTAGTCAAATGGGCTAATTTAAATGGCCATCCAAGTTACCAAAAAGTTACACTTTGATCCTTGACTTTTATAATTTAATTCAATTAAACCCTTGTAATTCAACCTCATCACTTTTAATTACAACAATCTAGTCCTTATTCTAGGTGATTTCCAAATTAATAATGGTCTCTTGACTTTTCTAATTATTTAAATTAAGAAGCTAAGCTTTTGATCCGTACAATAATCTCCGTAAAAATTATCCAATTTAAGAACCTCGAATTTATTATCAAAATAACTAATCATTTGTACATACTAGATAAACTTTGAATTATTTCTTCCTTACTTCCTAATATTTATGTGCACATAAATAATATTTTTATGCACACATAATATTAATTCACACATTTAATTGAACTAATTATTCTTTAACTAAATATACATGTAATAATATAATTATTCCTTCTTCCATACATACATTTATAATTATTTAGGAGGTTTTTGGGCAAGGATATTGCATCTTTCCCTCTTTACAAAAATTATATCCTCAAAATTCCTATTCAAACAACTCTAGGTAATTACCTTTCATTTCTACTTTCCTTTCTCAAGTTGCTTCTTCAACATTATGATTCCTCCATAAAATTTTAACAAGAAGAATTTGTTTGTTCTTTAGCCATTTTACTTGCCTATCAAAAATTTCAACTAGTCCTTCTTTATAGCTCAAATGCGCTTGCAGCTTCAATGGCTCAATCCTCAAAATATGGTCTTAGCCCTTCATATATTTTCAAAGTATAGACACATGGAAGACATTATGCACCAAACGAGAGAGATGAAGGTAAAGCTAATTTATAGGTTTAATCTCCAATCCTCTCTAAAATCTCAAGCGGTCTAATATATCTAGGACTTAATTTACCTTTCCTTTCAAATCTCATAATACCCTTTATCGAAGCCACCTTCAAGAATACCTTTGTTAGTGTAGGTGCATAAGATCTAACTCGTTGGATGGTTTCATAACTTAGATTATTGCATTTTCAACACTAATAAAGAGGTATTTCTATTAATTTTAGTTATGTATAATTTAATAGAATTAGATAAAAGTCTATATGATATGTATTGTATTAATGATTGATCAATAAATATGAGAAAAACATCAATGCATTTAAATGATATGATTGAATGTCTTAAGTCATAGCATTGTCAAGGTCAAATATTGACAATATACAATAAGACTTATGAGTGTTATGATCTTACTATAGGATTATAGGAAAAGACCCCACACCTACCGGTACGGTAATGCTAAAGAAAGAACTCATGTGAATAACGTTAAAGAACATATCATTAGATGTGAATTACCATGAGAACCTATTTGGTACAATCTACGAAAATCTCATATAATATTAAAGAACATATCACTTGGATGTGAATTACCATGAGAATCCATTTAGTATAGTCTATGGGAATCTTATACGAGATGAATACAAGTATTCCTTTGATTTGAAATCATCATGGCTATCCCATTAAAGAATTGATGTTCTTTGACATTTGTTTCGATGGGCTTAGTAAAGAGCTACATGCGGGTGATTTGTTGGGTGCATTAGGAATCTAATGGAGATAAGTAGATGAATGAGATAAGATAAGTCATTCCTTATGTGCAAAAGGAGTTATCACATTGCACTTTGATGAATGTTTACTCAAGAATCTGTGGCCATAGTTGAAGTAGACCAATAGAGCATGATTGGTTTACTTGAGAGCTAAGACATTAAGAAATTAAAAAAAAAAAAACACTTGTGTGAACATAATCAAACGGACAATAAACCAAGTTTGAGATCACACTATAATAAATTGGCATGAGGATTGAATTGTATAAAAACTATACTCATGAAAGGTAATTGCGAATTAATTAATCTTTCTAGAGAATTAGATAGTCATGATGTCTCACTAGAGGCCAATCTTGATTTATATATCGAGAGATAAAAAAATATTTTTTAAATCATTTTAACCTTATCCTAATCGACTTCAATAACAACGGGTAGCATACATTTTGTATATTATAATGTTTAAAGAATAAAAAAATGGAAATGATAAGAAAATTATTCAGCCGTGAAGACCGAAGGTGCTTCTTCATCGAACCAATTATGTAACTCTTCTCCCTTGGTGAACTTACGTATGAGCTGATCTAGATCAAAGGTGTCTCCCAATATATTAACTATGAGTAGAGGCAAAACAGCTTGTACTTGCACATGCTAAGGTTGGCGTTAGGCTGGAGAAACTAGCCTCAATCATCAATTTCTTTATATCTTAGAGTGTTCACTACCATGTCTTTGAATAGGCTGATCCGGACTCAAATCCTCATCATTTACGTGAGCTATATACGAAGGCTTTGGAAATGTGACACAAATATGAGGAATATCGATCTTTTCATCATTCGGGTCACGTCCCTCAATACGAGCCATCTCTTTTCTCACTTCGTTCGCCATCCTCCGGTAGTCTTTCCTAGATGGCTTAAAGCCTAACTCTGAAAGGGTGGTCTTCATATCTCAACTTCATATGAAACCTTACCTCCGATGGGTCACCTCTCACCTCAAATAGATGTGTCTCACACTTTATCATGTACTTAGTTGACATCTTCATAGCTTATGATAGTTTGGGTCTTCGTTATATGAATTCTCCAGGACCGGTTCAGCATTGACCACCTCAAAGGCATGTAAATCCCCATCACATGCCCCCTCTATCTCAATATATGGGATTGATACGTTCTAAACCACCATCATTGCCTTATTGAACTTTATAGTAACTAGCCTCCCATCGGCTATGTATTTTAATCGTTGGTGCAACGAAGATGTAATTACATCGGCATAATGAATCCAAAGCCTTCCTAACAACATGTTATAGGTAGGTTGGATATCGATTACTTACATGATAGTCTAAAACCGATGAGGCTCAATGCCAATATCCACATCTATATCACTAATAACCTTTCGAGGTGTACCGTCATATGCTCATGCCATCATCTTACTCGACCTCATATAAGAAGAATCAATTAGTAAATGATCTAACACATATTTGGGCAACACATTGAGTGCAAATCATTGTCAATAAGCACCTTCGTTATCGTATAGTCATTACACTTAACGATAATATACGGGGTTTTATTATGTCTAGTGCCCTCAAGTCCTAACTCATCTTTTGTTAAATACAAATAGTTGATAGCACGTACTTTTCCCACTAAGTGTTCCATCGACTCGGAGGTCATGTCTTGTGAAACGTATACCTCATTTAGAACCTTCGAAGTGCTTTGTAATGAGGCTCTAAATGGAGTATTAATGCCAATAAAGAGATACGAGCGAGGGTCTTTTTAGTTGCTCTACCACACTATACTCGTTGTGTTTCATTAATTTCAAGAATTCCACTATCGCTTCCTTATTCATAAGCTTGCTTACTATAGCCTTCGAGGAGCAATCTCGACCTCTTTACCCTTTGTTTCCTTCAATTCTTCTAGGGTAAAGCATCTCCCTGAGCGTATAACTCCTCCTATATCTACTATCCCATCGAATAGATCTTCATCATAGCACTTGATCCACTAATCGGAGGAGAACACCCATAATCTTGAGAATTGGCATTCATAGGAGTAGGAACCTTCAAGATTAGCTTCATAGGATTGGTTCTATTGACCTCATATCCGACTAATTCTAATTTCTTACTTTCAAAATTCAAAGCCAAAGTGCTCACCAAAGGCTCTCTCCTTATTCTCTATCCTCAAGCTCTCCAAAGCCAACATGGTCCGGACTTCTTAGTGAAACTCATGACAATTATCAACATCATGCCCCCTCACTTCATGGAATTTACAAATTACTCAACATGGGTGGCAACCTAAGACGTGACAAGCCTCTTGTCAAAACCATTAGCCTCAAACATGTCAAACAGTCTAGACATATATATTTTCAAAGCTGATCTTCTTTTATCATATTCCACATCCCCTATTGATAGCATGTTTACCCCTCCTATAGCATGATTTAGTAGAGGGTTAGAGTTGGTATTTGAGGCATTTAGGCAATCCTCGAATGCTATCAAGCCTTGATTGATCAAACTTCGTACCCTCGTTTTAAAGCTCATATAGTTTTCAATATTGTGACTATTGGCACCATTGTGGTAGTCATAAAATTCATTAGGTTTATACTAATGGGGGAATGATAGCTAAAGTGGTGGGAGTGTCATAAGGGCTATTTGGCCGATGGCTATAAGATATTTGAAAAGATCACTAAGGGATATAGGAAGAGGTGGCAATATGTCATTAAATTACGCCACTAGCAATGTTTCTTAGGAAGTTTTCATTTCGTGGTCTTTGTTGGTTTGCAAACGGTTGTGGGTTTTGGTAGTGTATTTGAGGTCGACGTTGGGGTAGAGCATGTGTTTGAGTAGTTTGGTAATAGTTATGTAGTATTTGATATGGTGAAAAGGTTGGTGTTTGGGTTGTTAGTCCGACCATATTGGTTAGAAAAGTGCTTGTAGGATTACAAACTAGGTGTTCGGGTTAGGTATATTATTATGGGAGATGAATTGGTTGTCATTCCCCCACGAGTTATTCCATCTTCCTTTATAATTGACAAAAGACTCCTTAATCTGGTGCACCTCCGAGTCTCTCATCTTGCCAAAGCTATTTTTCTTATGTCTAGATTTTGAAGGGTCGGCTATCCTTCTTGACTTGATAACTTGTTCAATTTTATCGGCTATAGATATTATTTAAATGAAATTATTTGACCCGTTACTCAATAAATAATCTTAGTATGGAGTTGTGAAAGTGTTAACAAAAAGGGTAATCAATTCTCTCTCCGGAAGGAGTGAACAAATACGAGATGCTATTTCTCATCATCTTTGAGCATACTCCCTAACCGATTCTTTCGAGCCTTTTTCCATAGACTATAAGTTAGACCTATCGGGCATTATCTCTAAGTTAAAATTGTATGGCCTTATTAACACATCCATCAAATCCTTCTACTTTTGGATCTTGGTCTAATCTAGGTCAATAAACTAGTTGAGTGTAGACCGATCGAAGCTCTCGGGAAAGATGTGGATTAGTAGTTTTTCATTATATGCCACCTTAGCTATTTTATTCAAATAAATCTTTAAGTGGGTCCTAGGGCACTAGCTCCCGGTGTATTTGGTAAACTCGGACACCTTGAACTTCTTAGGAATCATCACATTCGACATTAGACATTTATCAATATTGAGAAGTGTATCATATATGTCTACACCTTCGATATTTCTTAAATGCTCCTCGATAGCTGTGAGCTTCTCCATTTCTAATCCTAAGGCTATCTTCTCTTTGGCCAACTCTTCGGTGACTAAATCGGAGGTGGTCGTCATTGATGCTTGGCTAGCCCGAGGCAACACCAAGATAGGGCTCGAAGGAGGAGAGGTAAAATCATATGCACCTTTTGGCATCCGATGGTTGGCATGATTATAAGCACCGGTAGGCTCCACATGGGGCATGCTAAATGACGGTGTTGGAATAGTAGTTTAAGTGATCGGCGGTGCCATGGTAGTGAACACTTCGGGATGTCGATGGCTGGTTGACTTCTCTTCGAATAGTGGCTTCTAGTACCATGCAATTTTACCGAGTTTGTTCCAATAGAGTAGCAAACATAGCAATCTCTTCTTTTAGCATCGTCACCTCCCTCTAGTGATTTTGCTTTAGTAGAGCTCTTTCTTCGTTCTCCATCCTCTTCCTTGCCTAGTGTGGTGAATGTGCAAGGGAAGTGTAGTTTTGGCGGATCGATCTATGTTTCTAGTCAAGCAAAAGACAACAATAAAATATAAATAATAGGTTAAAGACAAAATGACATTCGAGACTAGATATGGAATAACCTTCACTTAGAGGGTGATAAAAGGACTTTGTTGATGGCTTAAGACTCGTTTCAAATTGGTTTAAGGGTGAACGATGGTTTCACTAGTAACCATTGAGATTTCCACTAAAGCTTGTACTTTATGGTCGATCGGTTTAGAGAAAATATCTCATCAATAACCCTTTACCTTGTTTTCCTCAAAAGTGAATCCCATTCGAGAGGGAAACAATCTCATCATAGAAGTCCTTAAACTTAAGGAAATCAATCTCTTGTAGATGTTCCGTTTGAAATAAGTAATTTCTCATCTAAGGATCGGAGGCATTCGGGCAATGATCAGCAAATTCAATGACCTTGTTATCATTAAAAGTGTTCTCAACGGATTGTCATATCTTTTGAGAGGAAAAAAATATCATCCATAAGAAAATGCCATAAATTTTATTAATCAAAAATGGAAAATCCGAGTGAAATTTATTCCGTTCATGGTACATGTAGAAAACAATAAATTTCCCCAAAAGAGAGAATTATAGGAAAACATCCAAGCCATGCATCACACTACTCTTCCTCATCCGGCCACCTCAAACAACAAGTCATTACATCTCTTTAAATATATCATGAATGACTGATGGGCGTTATGTATCGACCCCTCATAAACCTCTCTACTTAAATCTCACGGAGCTATCGCCTCTCAAGAAACCACATTAGCTTGATTAGTCATCCCGATTAGACTTCATCCCGATTAGACTTTGATTATGTTTATTACGTATCCGTAATAGGTGGTTATGCATGTTGGACCAATATACGAATTGTACGTGTCTGGTTTGACTCCAACTATCGATTGCCCTTTCTAGTGACGTAATCCTCTTTTGAGCCTTTTCAAGTTGCTCCGCCAACTCGTTTCTTGTTGTTACATTCCTCATCAATAGATTTTACCAAATCAACATTCTTCTTCGAAGCTCTTTTACCTTAGTTTTCCTAACACCTAACTCATAGTTAACTTGATCAAATTATCGTTCTAGCTCATTAAAGTTGAGGGATTTCGAGGATAACTCTATTTGGAATTAGCTAAAAAAGATCTTCCAGTTATCCACTTCGATTGCTATGTCCTGCCATGCTTAAAGCTCGCCTCCACTTCCCTCACCTTACTCAACCCTTTTCCTTTTCTTCTTTTCCTCGGCTAACTCATTCGCTATCTTTAGTTTTTTGGCTTTTATATGCTCAACTCCTCTTTCATTTCATATTCAATAGACTTGGCTTCCATAGTGTCATTTTCTCGCTCTTCTTCGTTCCCAAGAGTTTGGCCTCGAATTTCCTCGGAGGTGTCATGGTTTGATGAAACCATCGATGGCGTATACTAGGTTGAACCGGGTAGCCCGAAACTTGTAATTTTTTACCTTTGTGATTGCAAATAGGATACTTTGGGGCGATAGTTGTCTCTCGACTAGTTATTTTCCGATATACCATTCTAGCACCGACCACTTTTCTTTAATGACCTCTAAGAATTCAAGCAAGGCATTGCTCTTTAAGCTATCTTCAAACTCGATAACACCCTTTGTCCTTGGTACGCATTGGTCATAACCCAACTAGCGAGACACCATAGTGGGTGCATAGCTCATGTAACTTATCCCCCCAATAAGAGGAACCTATGGGTATTTTCCATAATAAGCCGGATAGGAAGTCCGATTCATCCATACTACCATCCACGGAATTATGGTGGTTGGCATCTCAAGGAGCACGATAATCGATCTATGCTCGATTGGTTTTTCCAAATTACAACGACAACCTCTTTCAATGGTTCTTGATCTATCCACCATGATGACTTGAAGATGGACTTGTGGACCTCTATATGACTGATAATCCAAACAAAGAGCAATTGTACATAACCCCTCACAGCACCTTTACTCATTTTGCGACAATGGTTTAAAGACGGGATGGTTTCGCTAATACTGCTGCAGTAGGTTTCACATTATTTTTTTCATTCTCTATGAACACATTGGCTACATCCCGATCGAGGGAAATAGTATTAGCCCGAAGATGTTGAGGGCTAGGATTCTAATCCTTTTAGAATTGTCTCTTGGATCCTTCAAGCTCCACTCGAATGCTTGGTGCCATGTTTCCCAATACCACCCTTCTATTGTGTGCTTTACCAATCCGTGGGCTGCATTCTCATTCAATCAAGTTTGAACCCTATTGACAACCTCATCATGGTGACGGTATAGGTATACTTAAAATGGGGAATTTGGCATCCGGAGCATCCGGTGATACTCTTCAAGAATGGGGTCATATCAACACTTTCGAGAGTAAAACATCAATAAAAGAGGTCCCATAACTGGATTAGCACCTTGATTGCTAAATTCCAAATAGGGATCTTAAGTAGAGTAGCCAAATTTTCATATTTAACCCTTAACTTTTGTCCATCTATGGGTACCAATCGATTTCAACATTCTAAGAACTTGGATGGATCATTGATGACTGTCCGGATGTGCCACATCTTAGAGGTTACTCTAAAACCCTTATGCCAAACAATCACCTTCCTTCAATTAAAAAGTCTCGGACTCATTCCGGTATTCAAAAGCCATCTTGAAATACATACTAGTCCTTTTATCACCTATCATGAAACATTGTGACCAAATTATTTCGATCAAGATTTCGTTAAAGTTTGACTTGCCCATGACATTTACGATGTAAGACCTTAGGGTTCGGTTCTAAGTCATTACATTAATAGGACAAGCTCTATCTAAGTCTCACAAGAATCCCTTTCAGCTCGACAAGTCATAATAGAATCATTAGGGCGACTAAAGACGAGTGATTGGTAAGCATGAAAAATCATCGATTACCCATCGCTCATTAGCAACTAGCAAGAAGAGTTAAGATTTCATGAGTGTTTACCCGAGGCGAAACCGATCGAGGCACCACTACTACCTACCTAAGTCCTAAGGCAAGTATGTGATAATCATATGAAATAAAGGTGAGTGTAGCCAATTCATGGACATTATTCCATATCTAATCTCAAAAATGAAATAAAAATAAAGATACAAACGAGAGATGCAAAAAAAAAAAAAAAAATCAAAAATCAAAAAGAAAAATAAAGATCAAAATAAAAAATTAATAAAAATCATAAACAAATAAATAAAATGAAATGAAAATTCAAGGCGAACAATAAAACAAAGGCACGATTTTAAACATGATAGGAAAATTACAAAAATAGGCTAACAAGGATAAAAAATGTCGTCATAACATAAGAAATCAAACTCAAAATTACATGTAAAGCCTAACCCTAAGTATGGTCCCTAGTGGAGTCGTCATTCGTCATTTGGGTGAAGTGGGCGACAATGTGAAAATAAAAAATGATTGGAGTCGCCACCTAGTCTATAGTTACTAGGAAACCTCATGATCGGTCTATTTAGAGTTTCGGGTAAAGGGCTTGTTATGTGTAGGGAAGATCAAAAGTCACCCTACCCCGTCCCGCTTAAGGCAAGCTACATTGCATACAAAATTAATTCAATTTTTTATTTTCTTAAATAAAAACATTCCCCCTTATACGAGCGATTTGGGACTTGATCGATCGGGGATCTCGTCCTTACTTTGTAATGGATGTCTAGAAATGATGATGTAAGGACGAAAGAACGAGATAAAGTTAAATGGATAAAAATTGAAAAATAGAGAAAAATAGGCATACTTGGCTATGTGGGTAAACAGACAAATAATGATAAAATTGGCTAAATCAATAAAAATCAATGCTTAGGCAAAAAAATGGCAATTAAGCAAAAAAATTAACAATTTTATGCAAACATAGGCAAAAGTCGACGATTTAGACAATCATAGGCGGAATCAAGAACTTAATCAAACAAATAATAAAATTTAATAACTTAAGCAATCATAGGCAAAAATCGGCAATTAAGGCACAAACAAATGAAAATCGGTAATTTAGGCAATCATAGGCAAAAATTAACGATTTAGGAAAAAATGAATGAAAATCAAAAATTTAGGCGATCATAGGCAAAAATTGATAATTTAGGCAAAATAACTTGAAAATCAATAATTTGTGAGATCATAGGCGAAAATTGGTGTTTTAGGCAAAAAGAAGTAAAAATTGGCAATTTAGGTAGTCATAGGCAAAAAACAAAATTGACAACTTAGGTTAATATGGGCGAGAAATCAACAAACTTAAGCACATGTAGGCAAAAATTAACGAGGGTTGGCAATTGGATTGAAATTGGAGAAAAAACACAAAAATCGACAAAGTTAGTTGCTTTAGTGTACTTAATTGATTATATTTGACGAAAACAGAGTTACAAAGCGAAGTCCAAACTTGTTTAATTCAACATAGTGCTTTTTAAAATAGAATTACCATACAATACACGCTTTTAAAAAATATATACATTCTACATGATTCACAAAAAATTACGTAATCAAGTAATACACGTTACCATAACTCAAATGAATTACATACGAACAACAGATTTAATTAATCATACAATACAATCAATTAATAATTACAGCAAATATGATATGAATAACGTATAATACATGTCAAAATAAAATAAATAATAAATAATAAAAAGTGAAAAAAAGATTACTTTAAACAAAACGAGCTAGACATATTTGCTTAAAGATCTCGAAGTTAGGTTCGATCTTTTCAACCCGATGGAGACCAATACTTAGTCAACTAGGGAGGAAAGATTACTGCCGGCGAGTTACTCGGTGTCCGGGGCGTGCTACTAGCGAGGGCGCTCGCCGGTGCACGAGCGTAGGTTGGTAGGGGGCATTGGCGTGCTAGGCAAGGTGCGTGCTATGGGCATGTTGCGCATTGAGGTGAACTGCGCTCCGGGGCATACTGCGGGTCGTGGGTGTCTTGCGCACTAGGGCATACTATGGACTATGGGTGTGTTGCGCCCTAAGGCGAAACGCGCACCGAGGTAAGGCGTGCACTATGGCATGATGCATATTGGGAAAAGGCATGCATTGGGGCAAGACGCATGTCGTTGGTGTGCTATGCACAAAGACGAGGCATGCGTTATGGGTGTGTTGCTGCTCGTTGTGCATTAGAGGCCGTTATTGGCGCTACGTGGGGCGAGGTAGGCTGCTAGCAAGGGCTACGTGGTGTGGAGAGAAGGGTCGAGGGTTATGACTAGTGCTATGTGGTCGAGGACGGAGGCGAGCTTAGTCATGAGGGGAAGGTCTGGAACGGGCAAGGCAAGCTTGGTGAGGCGGGCGGATATGGCTTTGGGATGAGGGGGCGGTGTGTTTGGAAGCTACGGCTAGGGTAATTTTTTAAAAAGGGTCAACGAGTAGCTAGTACTTTTGGGGGGGGAGGGGGAAGGGGTGTTTTTATACTACGTTTTTATGGTTTTTTCTTGGCTAAAATCTGTTTTGGTCCCTCACTTTGCAACCCATTTTATTTTGGTTCTCTTCTCCTTTCTTTTTAATTGCACCCTCAATTATATTTTTTTACTCCCTTTTCTTTTCCTTTTTCCTTTTTCTTTTTCATATATTCGTCTCTCATCCTCTTCTCTCTTTTTTGGCAAAATTGGGTGCTAACGAGGTTACAAAATGTTGTAACTATCCCATAAATTGATATACAAAAACTTCATAGATCTAAAAAGATTTATTAAGAGCCAAAAAGATATGTTCTTCTTCTCTCTACATATGGTGATGTGTCTCTTATAGAGGTTAACGAACCTAATAGCTATGAAGAGACAATGTTAGACATTGACTTTGAAAAATGGCATAAAGCCATGAAATCCATGTACATGAATCAAGCATGGACTTTATTTGATCCACTTAAAGGTTCGGGCCTATTGGGTGTAAGTGAGTCTTTAAGGAAAAGATTGACATGGATGGAAATGTATATATGTACAAAGCTAGACTAGTGGTGAAAGGCTATCATTAAAAATAAGGGTTTGATTATAACAAAACCCTTTCACCAGTACCTATGGTTAAATCCATTAGGATTATACTTGTAATTACTCGCATATATTTAACAATCTTTGAAATGGTTCGATCTATGATGAGTTGAACCGATATCCTTATTTCATTTTGGTGATATGAACTACCTATTACAATATTTATTTGGAATATGGTTTCAACAAAGTCTATTAATTAGACTCCATATGAGATATGGAAAGGAAAAAAGTAGATTTATCTTTTCATAAGATTTGAGGCTATAAAGCATTTGTCAAACATTTAGATAGAGACAAGCTAGAGCCTAAATAAATGAAGTGTAAATTTAGAGAATATCCAAAAAGACAAATGGATATTACTTTTACCAACAACAAGAACAAAAGGTTTTTGTTGCTAGGCATGTTGCATTCCTTAAGAAGAAATTTATAGATGCTTAAAACTAGTGTTGAACTCGATGAGATTCAATAAGACTCACAAATTGACACTCCATTAATGGAACCCTAATTAGATAGGTTATAAAGTATTGTAAATGTCTTATAAATTGATACATAAGTACTTCATAGGTTTAAAAGGATTCGTAAAGAGCTAAAAATATATGGTCTTCTTATCTTTATAAATGGTGTTGTGTCTCTTATAGAGGATGATGAACCTAATATCTATGAAGAAGCAATGTTAGACTTCAAATTTGAAAAATGGCATAAATCCATGGAATCCATATACACTAACCAAGTATAGAGTTTGTTTAATCCACCTAAAGGTGTCGGACCTATTTGGTGTAAGTGGATTTTTAAGAGAAAGAATGACATAGATGAAAATGTACGTACATGCAAAGCCAAACTAGTGGTCAAAGGCTATCATTAGAAACAAGGGGTTGATTATGAAAAAACCTTTTAAAAGTAGTTATGGTTAAATCCATTAGGATTATGCTTGAAATTGCTACATATAATGATTATGAGATATAGAAAATGGATATCAAAACCACTTTTCTTAATGAAAAATTTGAATAAGAATATGACACGACTTAATGGTTTTGCCACCAAAAAGACATACAAATAAGATATACAAATTGCAAAGATCCATTTATGGATTTAAGGAAGGATCTAGGAGTTGGAATCAATGCTTTGATAAAACGATCAAAAAGTTTGACTTTTCACAAAACGAAGATGAACCTTATGTATACAAAAATATTAGTGAGAGCTCAATAATCTTTGTTGTGCTATATGTAGTTGACATACTACTTATTGATAATGACATTACCATGTTGCAATCTGTAAAAGATTGGTTGTCCAAGAATTTCTTTCATGAAAGATATGAGAGAGGCACCCTACATTCTAAGAATTAAGATCTATAGAGATAGAACATAAAGAATGTTAGGACTCTTTCAAAGCACATACATTGACAAATTACAAAAAAGTTTTAGTATGAAAGAGTCAAAGAGAGTACTCCTAGTGTAGGTACCTAAAATCTAACCTTGTTTGGATGATTTGACTGATTATAATATTGTATTCTTTATTTAATTAATAAAAAAAGTCCTTTTATTATTTTTTTCATTCATATTTTAATAGAATTAAATAGAAGTCCATATGATATACATTACATTAGTGATTGATCAAAAGATGTGAGATAAATATTCATGCACTTAAATGATATCATTAAATGTCCCAAGTTGTAGCATAGTTAAGAATGGACATTGACTATATACGAGTAAGACTTGTGAGTGTTATGCTCATACTATAAGATAATAGTAGGAGATCTCATACCTATTGGCATGGTGATACCAAAGCAAGCACTTAGGTGATTAATGTTGGAAAATATATCATTGGACATGACTCACGATGAAAACCCATTTGATTTAGTCTATGAAAATCTCATATAAGATGGGTACAATTGGTCCTTTGACTTGAAATCATCACGATTATCTCATTAGAGGATTTATGTACTTTGACACTCATTTTGATAGGCTTAGTCAAGAGTTCCACGTGGGCGATTCGTTGGGTGCACTAAAATCTAATGCGGATAGGTAGATGACTAAGATAGGACATGTCATGCATTATATATTAAAGGAGTTATCACATTACATTTCGATGAATGTCTACTTAAGGAATCTATGGCCATAGTATAAGTATACAAATAGAGCATAGTTGGTTTACTCTAGAGCTAAAACATTTAGGAATCAAAGAAAATTTACATGATCACAATCAAACACTATAAGCCAAGTTCAAGATCACACTATGATAGATTAACATGAGGACTAAATTATAAGGTAACGATACTCGTGAAAGGTAATTACGGATTAATTAATCCTCTTGAAAAATTGGGTAATCATAATGCTTTGCTAAAGGCCGGTCTTGATTTATGTATCAAGAGATAAAAAAGGTGTCTTTTATTCTTGATACATTGTCAACATGTCTACGAGCCTAGTGAGTCACATGTATAAGTTTAAGCATTTGTATAATAAAAGAGAAGCAAAGATTTTTTAAAAAGTTTCTGTTTTGAAAAAAATTTCTTAAAATGAAAAGTTTCTACTTTAGAAATCAGTTTCCTAACTTGGAAGTCGGTTCCAAATTTGAAATTTAGTTACCTAAAAGGAAAATTAGTTTCCAAATTTATGTTTAAGGATAATTTAAGAAATAATTTTCTAATGTGAGCTCCACGAAAATACTTAGACCCAATTTATTTAAATGGTCCAAATTAATTAGTATTTAATTTGATCAAAAGTGTACGGGCCAATATGCTTAATTTAAAAGCTTGCAAAATATTTTATGGGAGGATAAACTTGAGCACTACCGGATAAGGCTCGGGGTTTACGAGGATAAGAACATATGTTATAACTCCTTGTCCTCCAATACCATCCCCTTATATAAATAAAGGGAGAAAGACAACAACGGGGGCTAAGAAAAACATAAAGACATAGCAAAAAGAAAAGAAAATAAACAGAAAGTGTTTCTCTCCTAAAAAGCTTGAGTTGTCGCATCTCTTTCTAAAAGCTTGAGTTATCACAAAAAACCCTAACTGATTTTTTAGAAAGAAAATCAACTATAAAGAAGGATTGAAGCTAGCTTTGTATGACTTATGTGGCTTCCCTTATGAGTGTTTAAGCTATATGGATTATCAATAGAGGCTAGACACTTGGATAGTTTCCTATCCACTTAATTGTTTTCTACATTACAATAGGTAATGTTTCACTTATATTCATATTCATCTTAATATATAATTAGTTGATTCAACGGTATGATCTTAGGAACCTTAGATGAAGGAAAAAAAATTTTATTTTGCACATCTATAGGATACATGATCCTCCAAAGACTTCTTTCAATGTCATATGGCATAAAACTCTTTAAGGTTGAATGTCCTAAAGCACAAAGAAAAAAGGAAAGGATGAATTGCATTCCCTATAAATCAACCATAGGATCTATTATGTATGCCATACTATGTATGAAATTTGATGTCTTATATGTTTTGAGCATATGCAGCGGATATCAAGCTGATCCAAGTAAGAAACAACTGGATTACCATCAAGAGCATTCTTAAGTACATGAAAAGAACCAAAGATGTTTTCTTAGTCTATGGAAGAGATGAACTATTTGTAAAATGGTTCGCAAATGCTAGTTTTTAAATTAATCATGATGACTTTAGGTCATAGTCATGATTCATTTTCTTATTGAACGGTGGTGCTATAAGCTGGAAAAGTTCTAAACAAGATATAATAGTCGACTCAACAATCAAGATTGAATACATTGTAGCCATAGAAACAGCCAAGGAAGTTGTTCCAAACGTTGTTAATTCTATAGTATTGTATTATGACAACAACAAAGCCATAGCATAAGTTAAGGAACCAAGGTCTCATCAATGATCCAAGCATGTATTATGATGTTACCACTCGATTAAAGAGATTATCATTCGTGGTGATATAAGGATAGAAAAGTTCCACACTAATGATAACATAAGAAATCCCTTGACTAAGCCTTTGTCACAACATAAACATGAAACCCTTATTCGATTGTCAAACATAAGGGGTGTGACTAGTTAGCTCTAGTACAAGTGGAAGATTGTTAGCGGAGGTACACAAGATCTAACTTCGTTTATATTGTTTGATAAATTGTATTATTACATTTTTAATATCAATAAAGAAGTCTTTTTATTAATTTTTGTTATTTATAATTTGATAGAATTAGATGAAGTCCATATGATATATATTGCATGAATAATTGATCAATAGATGTTAGACAAACATCAATGTATTTAAATGATATCATTACATGTCTCAAGTCATAGCATTGTTAAGACCGAACATTGATAACATGTAGTAAGACTTGTAAGTGTTATACTCTTACTATAGGATAACGATAGAAGATCTCACACTTTCTATCATGGTGATAACAAAGCAAGTACTGAAGTGAATAAGTTAGAGAATATATCACTAGACATGACTCACCATGAGAACCCATTTGGTTTAGTCTACGAGAATCTCATATGAGATGGGTGCACGTAATTTTTTGACTTGAAGTCATCATTGTTAGTGTATGCCTTAAAAGTCAATCATAGTTTGATTATACTAGCATACACTTATTATTATTATTATTATTATTATATATAAGGCATTTCATTTATTATGTTTATTTATTCCTGCATTTTATTAAATGAACATGATAAAGTCTTAAGAATATTATTATTCTTAAATGTCCCTAATCAAGTGTTTTTCTTATAGATATATTAAAGGGGAACCAATAAAGCATTGAGACTTATATGTGTATTGACTTATAATAATATGTTCGGATATGAGATATCAACTCGACATATAGGTACATGTTAGAGAAAATATATTGGATCGATCAAGGATGAGATCACTATATGGATTGTTATAAGAGTGCTATAAGTTAATCTCATTCGATTATGGTGTACATGTTCCTTCAACTTGAAGTCACCGTGGTTCCCTACATAAAAAGTCATATATTTTGATACCATCAAATGTTATCTATAACAGGATGAACTATAAAGTTGGTTATTAGATATACCATGAATCATGTAGAGGGATGTGAGTGATGTAGATAGAATTTGTCACTTCTATATAATAGGAGTAATATCTATAGGCCCCTTGATTGAGTGAGATTATGAAATACATGGTCGTGCTCAAATGAATCAATATGAGATATCGATCACATTTGTTTAGAGTAGTTAACTCATACATCAAGAAATATTATAAGTGCCTATTTATGCATATTTTTAGTGTCAAATTTCTTATATTTTAATTATCTTTGGTGATAAATGGTATAATTTTGGCATTTCATTTATCTTGTTTAGCTATGTTTTAATGTAATAATACCATCCCCCCCCCCCCCCCCAAGCACAGTCCATGCTCAGGGGCCAGTCATTGAGCAAGTCCTGTCTTTGAGACCCACACCACATCAGTATAGACACACCATGTAATGTAACATTCATTCACAGAGAAGAACAAAGCCCATTATACGAGGCAGAGATACGGCTATGCATGTGCTCTCCTGCCCACAGTCACATGAGGTGCACTGAGGAACAGCTGAAGGGTCTGCAGTGGCCAGGAGCCACTGAGAGACAGCTGGCACTCAGTGTGCCAGGGGCAGCAGCAGACAAGAGAGGGCACGCGGGAGCAGATTTCACCACTTGAGTAGACACAGACAGCAGAAAAGCTGCCTCTCAAAGGTTGTTTGTCTCTGCTCTATCAGGGGTTCCTTTCACTTTGACCATGAACTAGATTGATGAAATAGATATCAGAGTAAACTGGATGACACTGAATCCATCAATGTTCATTCAATTGAATTGCTTCTGTTTGATTAGCTGCGTCACAACGTGGTTCTGAGAACGCTGCTGTCTAGTTCTGCTTGATCCAATGAGGCCATACGAATGAAATCCTCAAAGGATGAGATCCACTGCTCTGTGAATGAAAGGTTCAACTCTATGAGGACACACACAAAGCTGACATCACAAACCAGCAAGAATGCTTGTAAAGGCATGAAGACGTAATTCCAACGAAATGAATTTGCAGTTATAAAAAAGGAGAATGATACTAAAGAATGATATTACAGTACTATCGGAGAGTGCTTTGGAGGCCTAGGAATTTCATGCCATGGAAGAAAAGTTGATTGAATGATATTGCACAGCATACAGCAGTCTTAGTATCTTTGTCTTCAAAGGAGTTTACAAACGTTCTGATACTGCTAGGCCTATTTCATGCCATTCAAATAGTATTTTATAACTCGCTTTAGTTATTATTTCTTTTAATTATTCACTATCACTATACTTTGTTGGTTAGATAATAAAAAGAAGTTGATTACTAGTACTCGTAGTCTCTGTGGATCGACACTCGATACTCCGTCAACCGTACTATAGAATGATAGGTGCACTTACCTAAAGTCTATAGGTTAGAAAATGGCTTATCAAAATGCTAAGATTAAACCATATAAGAATGATACATTCCATGTCTCATATTTAATCTAGACATCTCGGACAAAGAGAGTAGACTACATGGTAATATATGTCACAAAAAAGGTAATGTCGAATCATTGACATTCTTATTACTTGGATGGTAGTGATGCAATGATAGATGTCATTCACTATTTATGATTTTAAATTATGATTTTAAGATTTTTTTTACATGATTTTATGTTATATGATGCATGGTGCATAGTTATGGCCCTTGTTGACTAATGTGATCAGCGTGTATTTATTATGGTTGTAATTTTTATAAATACGACTTGCATGTCATGCCTTCCTCTATATTTTCTAATCATAAAATTCTCTTCTCATAATGTAACTCGAGGTTTCCTTATCCTATGTAATTGTTATATAGCATAGATTTAGTATAATTTATTTGAACTGAATTTTGTGATTAGCCATAGAGGTAAGATGGTGGTGACCATGCAAAGAAGTTAACAAAGGAAGAGACATGGTGGAGATTTACTTCCCTAGGTTGACTTTTCAATATTTTCATTGGCTTGAGAAGATTGATGTAGATCTTGGCCATAACTATGACACATTTATATTTATGCTTTTATTGCTACATATGTATGAGATGCATTAGACATAACACATGTAAATGGCTTAATTAATGATGAGATCTTTATAAAAAAATTAGCCTAAATCCCTCAATGGTAAAGTTAAGTCCGTAAAAATACCTACCAATACTTGATACTCATTAAGGCCTAGATCGGTTATATGTGGGCTTGCCAAAACAAGGAACTTAGCTTATCTCGGTGAGGTGCGATTGGGCAAATAAGTGATATCCAAATTATCAACTATTAGGTTTTAACTTAACCAAGTCATGAGATAAGGGCTATAGGCATAAAGTTGAGTATTAGTCTATTAGATGGATTATAACAAGAGTTGTTTACATAATTATCTAACCGTTTCAAGAGATTACAATTGGCAAGTGTAAATCTACCTAAATAACTAGGTCTTAGGGGATCAACCAAAGCGGACTCAATACTAGGTGAAATATGGATCTTAGCTTAGTAGAAAGTTTCAATAGTTGGATTTTTTGAATTAATAGTAAGGGTTATTGATTTAGATAAAATAGTGGGAGGTTCCTTTGATTAAAGGCCTAATTAAATGAATTTTATACATGATATTTATTCTACTTTTTTTTTAATTGTAGATGGCATCCAACATATCTTACAGACCTATCTTTGCAATTTGTCCTTAAGAAGGATAAGCTAATTACGAAAAAACTTTCTAGATTGGTATAGAAATTTGAGGATAGTCCTTAAACAAGAAAGGAAGTTGCATGTCTTAAAAGAAGCCATTCCCCCTACTCCTACTACTAATGCCCTTGTATTGAGAAAGATGCTGAAAAGATGATTTGGATGTCAACTATCTCATGTTAGCTACTATGAATTCTAAACTCCAAAAGCAACATGAGAACATGAATGCCTAGGATATGATTGGTCATCTCAAAAGGCTCTATCATGGGCGGGGAAGTCATGAGAGATTTGATGTCTCCAATGCATTGTTTTAGTGTAAGCTTGTAGAAGGAAACCCTATTACTCCTCATGCACTCAAAATGATTAAGTATGTTGAGAGCCTTAAAAGATGGGGATTTCCTCTAGGCTCGAGTTGGCCACCGATTTAGTACTCCAACCATTTCCCGAAAGCTATAGTCAATTTTTCATGAACTACAATATGAATGAAATTCACAAACCATTACCAAAGCTTCTAAGCATGTTAAGAACTATTAAACAAAACCCGAAAAGGTACAAACCCTTTTCCTTTCAAAAGGGAAAGGGTAAGAAAATCATCAAGCCCAAGGGCAAGCCTAAGGAAAAAGCATTAAAACCTAAAGGTAGAGTGCCAAAGGAGAGGGAACTTGCTTTCATTACGATGTGATCTGGACATTAGAGTGTAAGAGTTATTCCTTTAGTTATAGGAACCTATAGTTTATCTTTGACCTATAAGCTAGTTATTGATTTAAACGATCGTTATTATATGCATGCCATGAGTAGGAATACTGTTTTCATGTTTTGTTTGGACGAGTTAGGTTTTTCATTCATAATCAATGACAAATATTACACCGTTTATTTAAATGAAAAATTTTATGGTAGTGCATAATTAATCAATAGTCTTTATCTCTTGGATCTTGAAACGCATGTCTATAACATTATTATCAAGAGATTCAAATCTAATAATTTGAACCTAACTTATCTCTCACACTATCGATCGAGTCATATAAATGAGAAGTGCATATCCAAGCTCTATAAAGATAGATTCTTAGACTCATTTGATTTTGAATCATATGAAACATGTGAATCTTATATATTAGGTAAGATGACTAAAATCCCTTTTACTTGGACATCATGAAAGGGCTAGTGATCTCTTAGGCCTTATACATAATGATGTATGTGGTCCTATAAGCTCACTAGCTAGAGGAGATTATCATTGCTTCATTACTTTTACTAAAGATTTCAGTAGATATGGCTATGGGTATCTTATGAAACACAAGTCGAATCCTTTGAAAAGTTCAAAGAGTTCAAGAATGAAGTACAAAACCAACTTGGCCAAAGTATCAAAACTCTTCGATTAGATCGAGTCGATGAATACTTAAGCCAAGAATTTGATGACTATCTTAAAGAGTGTTGTATTTTATCACAACTCGCTCCATCGGGTATATCACAATGGAATGATGTTTCGAGAGGAGAAATCGCACCTTGTTAGACATGGTACGTTCTATGATGAGTCACACGAGATCTTATAGTTTTCTTTTGGGGACATGCTCTAGAAATAGCTACCTTTACATTTAATCGTGTTCCATCTAAAGTAGTTCAAAAGGTACCAAATGAGTTATGGATTGGGAAATGTCTTGGTATATCTTTTATGAAGATTTACTACTGTGATGCATATGTAAAGCATCAAGTTTTAGATAAGCTAGGACCCAAATCTAACAAATGTTATTTTATAGGTATCCAAAAGAAATAAAGAGATACTAATTCTATAACCCAAATGAGAACAAAGTGTTTGTTGCTCGAATTGGTGTCTTTTTAGAAAGAGAATTCATCTCTAGAAGAACTAATGGGAGGAGAGTAGAACTCGAAGAAATTCATGATCCCCAAGATAGCAATGCACCTCAAGTGGAACTTGAGTAGAGGGCGTAAGTTGTTGACAAAATACCTACTTAAATAACATAACATCTATGTAGATCTAGTAGGATAAGTAATGAGCCTAAGAGATATGGATTTCTCATGACTTAAAGCGATGATGTATTGCTCATGGATTATAATAAGCCTACTACCTACTAAGAGGCTATGATGGGCCCAAACTCTAAAAAATGGCAAGAAGATATGAGATCTAAAATGGAATCCATGTAAACAAAGTATGGACTTTGGTTGAACCACTGAAGGGGTAAAACCCATTGGGTGCAAGTGGGTTTTCAAAAAGAAAATTGACATGGATGGTAATGTATAAACCTTTAACCGATGATCGGTTGCTTGAGGGTTTCAAGCAAATTCATAGTATAGACTATGATGAAACTTTTTCTCTAGTTGTTATGCTTAAATCCATTATGATATTACTTGTTATTACAATATTTTATGACTATAAAATCTAGCAAATGGATGTTAAAACTACATTTCTTAATGAAAATCTTCTCAAGGATGTGTACATGACACAACTCGAGGGTTGTGTTGATCTAAAAAATACTAGAAAAATGTGTAAGTCTGTAGTGATCCATTTATGGATTAAAGCAAGCTTCTCTAAGCTAGAATCTTCATTTTAATGATGCATTCAAAGAGTTTGGTTTCATCAAGAATAAGGATGAACCTTGTGTTTATCAAAAGGTTAGTGGGAGCACAATTGTGTTCTTAATGTTGTTTGTAGATGACATACTACTCATTGGAAATGACATACCTAACCTACAATTTGTAAAGACTTTGTTAGGGAATTGTTTCTCTATGAAGGACATAGGTGAAGCTACCTATATTTTGGGCATTAAAATCTATAGAGATAGATCAAGGAAATTACTTAACCTAAGTCAAAGTACATACATTGACAAGGTGCTAAAACGAGTTTAGTATGAATGAGCCCAAGAAGGTATTTACGCCTATAGCACATGGTATGCATCTAAGGCTTAATTACCTTTCGCATATGAAGAAAGAGACTGTATGAGTAAGAAACCATTTTCTTCTACAATCAAATCAATCATGTATGCCATGATGTGTACTCATCCCGATGTCTCATGTGCTCCGAGCATGACGAGTAGGTACTAATCCGATCTCGGTGAGAGTCACCGGATTACTATTAAGAATATTTTAAAGTACCTCAATACAACTAAAGATTTATTCTTTGCATATAGATGTTCTAAATAGCTGGTTATAAAAGGTTACATTGATGCTAGTTTCCAAGTAGACAAGGGTGATTCTAGATCATAATCAAGTTTCGTGTTTTACCGTAATGGTGGTGGTGTTAGTTGAAAGGGTTCAAAGCAAAACATAGTAGCCAATTTTATAACGAGAAGATGAGTATATAGATGTTTTAGATGTAGCTAAGGAGGGAGTTTAGATCAAGAAGTTTATTGCTCAACTTGGTGTTGTTCCCAATATTATAGACCCAATTGACCTCTATTGTGACAACAATGGAGCTATTATGTAAGCTAAGGAACCTAGATCTCACTAGTAATCCAAACATATACTTTGACGCTTTCATCTCATTCGAGAAATAATTGAGAAAGGAGATGTCAAGATATGTAGAGTATAGATGACAATGTTGTAGATCCACTTACAAAACGTGTAACACGGTAAAAGCATGACAACCATGTTAGATCATTGGGTATAAGATACATGGGTGATGGGCTCTAATGCAAGTAGGAGATTATTAGTGTATGCTCTAAAAGCCAATCATAGTTTACTATACTAGCATACATTTATCATGTTATTCTTATATATATATATATCACATTGATGAGTTTCTACTCAAGAATCTATGGTCACAATGGAAGTAGATCAATAGAATATGGTTGGTTTACTAGAGAGCTAAGATATTTAGCAATCAAAGAAAACTTATGTGATCATAATTGAATTGATAATAAATCAAGTTCGAGATCACACTATGATAAATTGACATGAGGACCAAATAATTGAAACTATACTCATGAAAGGTAATTGCAAATTAATTAATTCACCTAGAGAATTGGGTAGTCATAATGTCTTGCTAGAGGACAATCTTGATTTATGTATCGAGAGATAAAAGAGGTGTCTTTTACTTCTCAATACATTGCTAATATATCTCAAAGTCTATTAAATCATATACATAAGTTTAAACATTCACACGATAAAAGAGAAGTAAAGGTTTAAAAAGAAATTTCTATTTTGGAAAAGTTTTCGATTCTAGAAAAAGTTTCCTATTTTAGAAAATTGGTTTCCTAAAATGAAAACCGATTTCCTTTTTTAGAAATTAGTTTTCTAATTTGAAAATTAGTTTCCAAATTTGAAAGTCGAGTTACTTAAAATGAAATAAGTATCCTAATTTAGATTTAAGGGTAACTTGGGATAATATTTCCTAACATTGGCCTCCCTAAAAATACTTTACCTAATTTATTTGGATGGTCCAAATTAATTGATGAATGATTAGGCCAAAATATTTTAGGCCAATAGTTTTAATTTAAAATTTATAAGGTATTTTGGTAGAGGGATAATCTTAAACACTAAAGGATGAAGCTCGGGGTTTACAAGGATAAGATCAAATAAGCCCACGTAAGCAACAACTCCTTTCTAAGAAGAAGTTGTTACCCTTATAAATAGAGGGAGAGAGAGACAACAAGACAATAGAAAAGAAAAAAAGAGCATGTCTCTCTCTAAAGAAATCGACCACCTCTCTCTCTTTCTCTCTTTATTTTAGGAGCAAAACTCTATTGACATTTAGATGGAAAAGAGTAAAATTTCTTGTTTATTTCTTACCTCCATAGAATGCATGATCCTTCAACCTTATTTTTAACTTCAAATTTTAAATCCTTTCTTCTTGCATCAATATAGCTCTTTTATTTGTTTTGAGATGCTTTCATCCTCATTCTACTACTTTAGTTTTTTGTTTGACTAACTCAAGTCCTAGCAATTTCGTTCACCAAACTCATTCTAATGTAATAATGGCCCACATTTTTGCCCTTATAATGATTTATATGATGTAATGCAAATACTAATCTAGTAATTATTATTATAAGAAAACTTTGCTAAAGGTAGTTACTTTTCCCACCTAGTCGACCAATCCAGGTACATATGCCCGAAGCATATCTTTTAGAATTTGGTTCACCTTTTTTGTCCGCCTCGGTGAAAAGCTATAATAAAATTCATATTCCATCACTTAATCTAGACTCCTCTAGAATCATGATGTGAAACATAAGTCTTAATTAGATAAAATCAAAATCGATATTCCATATAGTCTCATAATTTCCTTAAGTATAGTTTTACATATTGTTGCATGGAATATATGAACTTAATTGCCAAGAAATGTGCTAACTTGGTGAGTTTATCCACAATCACCTAAATACTATCTGCTCCTCTCTTACATCTAGGTAATTTGAGTATAATGTCCATAGTAATATACTTCCATTTTCACTTAGGGATATTTAATGGCCTTTGTAGTCCTAAAGGCCTCTAGTGGTCAATCTTAAATTACTAATATGTTAAGCACCATGCTACATGATCAACAATATTTTGTTTCATCCCTCTCCACTATTAGATCTTCTTTAGATCTTGATACATTTTAGTGCTTCTTAGATGAATGGAGTAAAGCGTGGTATGAGCTTCCCTTAAGATATCATTTTGAAGCTTCTTTATAGTATGAACATATAGTTTTCCAAAATAGTCCGAATACCATCATTATCTATAACAAATTTAGTTCTTTTTCCCTCGACTACTTCATAATGAATTTTTATCAACTCAACATCCCGTAGTTATCCATCTTTAATCCTCTATCTCAAATTTGATTTCATCACTAGTGTATTTAGTAATCTATGACTCGGCTTCTTCTAGCACTAGTTCCGACTGAAGTCTCTCTATATCTATGATAATTTATGTCTATAAAGCTATTATTGACTTCCCACTTAAAGTATCTCCCATGACCTTTTCTTTACCGGGGTGGTAATGAAAGCAATATCATGATCATTCAATACTTCAAGCCATCTCCTCTATCTCATATTCAGCTCCTTATGTGTAAAAATATATTAGAGGCTTTATGATTAGTGTAAATATCATATCCGATGCCATACGGATAATGCCTCTAAATTTTTAGTACAAAAATCATGAAAACTAACTCTAGATCCTGAATGGGGTAGTTTTTCTCATAATCCTTTAACTATTGAGAAGTAAAGGTAATCACCTTTCCATGTTGCATCAAAACAGACTCTCGATCCGATCTTTAATGCATTAGTATAAACCACAAAGTCTTTATTATCCTTTTGTAAGGCTAAAATTGATGTTTTGGTCAATCTAAATTTTAGCTCTTGAAAGCTACTTTCATAATTATTATCTCACTCAAATCTAGTATTCTTCAAGGTCATCTTAGTTAGTGGTATGGTTATCTTAGAAAATACTTTTACAAATTTTTTGTAATAGCACTGTGAATCCAAGGAAGCTACTAATTTTAGAAACATTCCTTGTCCGTTTCCATTCTATACTACCTATACCTTACTAGGATCCACCATAACCCCATCCATAAAAATCTCATGTCTAAGGAATGTTACCTGCTCGAACCAAAATGCACACTTTTTAATTTTAATGTAAAATTTATGCTCATTTACTGTCCGCGAGTGCCTTGGTTAAGTACTCCACATGCTCCTTTCAACTTTTAGAATAAATCAGAATATCATCAATAAACACTATAATGAAACTATATAATATTCATGGAACACCCAATTCATCAAATCCATAAATATAGATGGAGCGTTAGTTAGTCCGAATGGTATCACTATAAACTCATAATCCTTATATCAAGTCTTGAAGGTCGTCTTCTTTATTTCATCCTACTTAATCCTTAATTGATGATACCTTGACTACAAATCAATTTTAGAAAATACTACACTTCCTCATAACTAGTTAAACAATTCATTAATACGAGGAAGCGGGTATTTATTCTTAATGGTCACCCAATTTAACTTGCTTTAATTAATACATAATCATAGTGACCCTTCTTTCTTCTTAACAAACAATATTGGTGCTCTCCATGGTGAACAACTAAATGTAGCCCTTATTTATTAGTTCCTACAATTGAGTCTTGACTTTTTTAATTGTGTTGGAGTCATCTTGTAAGGATCATTCGATATTGGCATTGTTCTTGGATCTAGTTCAATCTAAAATTCAATTTCCCTCCTAGGTGATAGTCCTAATAAACTTTTAGGAAACATTAGGGAAATCCTTCACTACCTCAACATCCTTCAATCTCAAACTCCTCTCCTTATTAGTATCCATCACATTTACCGGGTAACCCATACATCCTTCTCTAATCATTTTCTAAGCTATCATAGCTAAAGCTATAATTACAAGCTTCATTTTAGTTTTAACGTGTAACTTAAATGGTTGCTCTCCTAACCATTGGAATACTACTTTCCGGGCTAGATTGTTAATGGATGCTTCATACTTGGACAAGCAATCCATGCCCAAGTTAACATCAAAATCTCTAACTCTTAATGCTAGTAAATCATCATTCAACATATTACCATCAATCCGAATCTCACGAGTTCCTAATTATACTATAAGATTCCATTAACTCTCTTAATTGAAGAGCCACCTCTTACACTACATCTAGCATTTTAGGTATCACACCTAACTTTCTCTGTAGTGGCCATGAAATGAAAGAATGTATGGCATCCGAATCTACCAAGGTATATGCGATTAAGTTAAGGATCGAACGTTATTGCATATAACTTTAGCATGCTCCTTATTAGCCTCGCTCTTATGTAAATTCATCATAGAAAGACCACTTGGAGTAGCCTTCTTTTTAGGATAATCTATAGCTATATGTCCCGCCTCTTTACAAAATTAGGAGACATTGGTTTTGATCAAGTAGTCGCTAGTATGTGAGTGGCCATATTTAAGGCAACTCGATCGCCTTTTACTTCCACTTTCTACTACCTTGCAGGGACCTTAGCTTTATTGGCATTACCTCGCTATAGTCTATAAATGGCTTCCTCTTACTAGATGCTCTATTGAATCTATTTGGAATATTTGATATTTTTCTTAGTGTAGACCAAGTCCATTCCTTCTAGTTAGCTTCTATTTCAAAAGCTATGCCGACCATCTCGAGCATAATCATATGTAAATACTCGAACTAGGCTTCGAATTTTTACTTTGAAACCTTGAAGGAAGTGTTCCCTCTTCTATGCTTGTATTGTCCGAAATAAATTTCGTAAGCCGACATCCATGTTTAAATCTTCTAACATACTCCACGATGGATAGGTCACCTTATTCCAACTTTAGAAATTATTGAATTTTCCTAGTCCTCATGGTGTTTGAAAAATACTTCTCGTTAAAAACTTCCTTAAATTACACCTAATTCAGGTAAGGCATATCCAAGGAAATCTTAGCTAATTCCCACTAGATGTCAACATCACTAGTCGGCATAAAGAGGGCGCGACCCACCTTATCGGCATCCTCCATAACCATATAATCAAAAATCATCTCCATCAATTTCAACCACTAACAACCATAAGTTTAGGTTTTCCCTAAAAATCTTTTGATTAAATTTTTGAAAGTGTTCAACTATGTCAACTCATTGTTATGGTCTAGCTACCATAGGATTTAATGATTGCATATTAATTAACCTCTCGCATCATTTCGCTACTATCTAAGCGAGCATCATCATTAGTTCCTCATGGTCCACTGCATTCCTACTTGGACTCGCTTCATTATCGTTGTTCCTCTTAGGTGGAATCCTAATTAATTTGCATGTTTAGACAAAAATTATATCATGTATTCTTACTTAGACATTCATATAAGTAAGGTTAGGTTTTCCCCAAAAATCTTTTGGATTAAATTTTTGAAAGTGTTCAACTATGTCAACTCATTGTTATGGTCTAGCTACCACAGGATTTAATGGTTGCATATCAATTAACCTCTCGCATCATTTCTGCCGTTGTCTAAGCAAGCATCATTAGCAGTTCCTCATGGTCCACTCGCATTCCTACTTGGACTCACTTCATTATTGTTGTTCCTCTTAGGTGGAATCCTAATTAATTTACACGTTTAGACACAAATTATATCATGTATTCTTACTTAGACATTCATGTAATAATTCGACTATCCCTTAAATCAATCCATAAACACTCAATCAATCATACTTACTAAACATAATTAATAGGCACATTTAGTTAGATATACTTACTTGTTACTAAGGCCCAACTTGCATGTACTTTTTTAACCTTCTAACCTATATTACCAAGTCAATCCCGTTTTGAATACCAATAGTGTAACACCTCCGACCTAAGACCTAAATAAGTCGAGAATATTATTAGCGTTTCCTTTCATTCCATGTGTAATAAATCCAAGACAACCAACCTCCTCTCTTAACCTTATAAATTTCACTATCAAATTTTTCATATCGGGTTTGTGATAATTAAGAACTTAATAGGTCTAATTAAATAAAAAATTAGGTATAAAAAATTTCAAAAATTATTCTAATACTTGTTTAATAATCTTACTACATGTGTAGAAATATTAAACCTCAAATTTAGTTAAAAACTCATATTTTCATAATCCAATTTAATTATTTAAATAAATTACTTTAAATGAAATTAAATTGAATCATGTCTTCTATTTTTCTCAAATTCCTTATAAAATTTTGGATTTTATTTAAAACAATTATATTCAATATAAAACTAGTCAAATTAATTGAATGGAATAAAATTCTTATTATTTCCACTAAAAATCGATTTGATTATTCATTTAATTAGAAAATATTCTCAATATATAATATAACATTAAAACTTGGTTTATTACTTTAATAAAAATTCATTGACTTAGAATTTCAATTAAATCAATAAGTTCTTATCATTTTTCCATAAAATCCAAAATAATAAGAAAATATTCTAATTAATTTGAAATAACAAATTTCTACCATTTTCTTAAAAATTCGGGCTTTTAGGAAAATAATCAACTTTATTAGAAATAATTAATTTCAAGTGGCAATCATTAATTTAACTGAAATTATTTGAATTGAGAATTTAATAAAACTATTTAATTTGGCTTCCAATTAGCCTAATAAATTCAATTAAGCTATTCACTTGTGGGATCAAAATCGTTTTTATGCTTACAAAACATTGGTTCCAAATAATTTAGAAAACTTGACAATTTAATTGATCATGTCCAATTCAGTTTTTCCATTCATCTCATTAAATTTAATTACTTCCTTTTAATAATTAAATTGATTTTTTTTTACCTTTTAAATTCCTAGTTATTCATGCTAAGTATTTAATAACAACTTAAAAAATTTTATGACCATGTAATTAATTCCAATTATCACCAATTAATTTGTAGGTCAATTAATTATTTAAGTCACACATACCATTTTTACTATTAACTATGCACACCCATTTTTACTTATTATTTAGAGTAGTTTAGTGCCTACGTAATTTACACGTCATAAGCATGCATGAAACCTAGCATACATACCGATTTCCAAAACATGATAAGAAGGACATGTGAAAACTCTCCAACTTGCAATAAAAATTAAAGTACACTCTTTGGCAAGTCAACTCCTCCTCGCAACGATGGAAACCAAGTCATGCCATCATTTTCTATCTTTTTTGCCTACACCACAAGGGAAAAATGAGTTATGCCTTGTAAGTGTAATCTATGTATAATATGCATGTGATGCGCTTAAAAATCCTTTCACGAATTTTGAAATTCATTTTTTTTTTTGGATGCACCCTACTAATTGTATATATAATCGACCCTCCTTTAAAAAATGCAATTGTGAAAACATCACAAAAACACCAAGTACCACTCCATTTTATTTTCCTTTTTCTTTTTCTTTTCCATACAAGAGGATGATCATTCCTTTTGTATTCATTTTTAGAGGTACTTGGCCATTTTCTTTAAAAACCATGCATTTTACTTTCCTTCATAAAATCATGAAAGAAAACTTTCATGGATATGCCATAAAATGCATGTAACAATTCATGCCTTACCTCAACCTTTTTCATTTCATGCATTCTTGATCATCATGGTATATGCCAATAATCAAACAAACAAATATTAACATGTACAAAAAAAAAACCATAAAATGCATGAATGAATCACAAAATCTCACAAAAGCATTAACCCTAAGAAATCCACACTTAGCCGACTATGGCCACTTCATTTCACATCATATACACAATCATTTTTCAAGAAAATTCACTTGCATTTATTTGTAAACATTCAGATTAACCATAATCCATTACAATTTAGAACATTAGGCAATCAATCCAAAAATCACTTCTTGGTCGAATGCTTCTTCCATTCAACAAGATAATTTTTCTTCATTCAATAATTTTATGCATGTTAATTCATCATATCAAAGCTTAATGTTTCATTAGATCTCATCAATTTGACATTTAGGTTGTTTAGGGTTAATGGATGAATCTACCACTCTAACTAATCCTTATAAATTTTTCATCCCAATACATTTAATCCTAACTAACTAATGTTATATCCACTAAATTTCATGGTTTTACTATCCAATTCAATTAACCCCAAAATTTAGGATTTGGTTGAATGGCCTTCTAATAAGCAATCGTGATGAATTTTTCACCTGTCAATCTAAACAATCATCATTTAAAGAAACTTAAACACAATTAAACAAATAATTCATAAAATCAATCATCCCATCTTTAATTCCAAGTTGGTTGAATTCCTTAACCTTGGTTAACCATCCAATTTCATGCAGCTTCTTCCAAAGCTACATCCTAAACATGCTAAATACATTTAATCAAACACCTTATTTGCATTAGTTTCCTAAGTCATAATTTTCTCTCAAATTTGAAGACATTTTTGAATGGTTCATCATCAAGAACCCATTCCATAATCATCAATTTTTTTCAATTAACTATCTAAGCATGATAATCCAAACACCAACAACTCAATCACACATTCAATTCTACAAAATTCAAGCTTATATATACATCTAAGCATGAAACCTAAATTTCCTATTTTCATTAAAACATCAATTAAACACCAAAATATCAAACCACTTATAGTTTTTGCGCTTACTTAATTGTAGTTTGAGCTCTAATTTTGCTTGAACCTTGTATCTTCTTCTCCTTCTCCTTCCCTCTTAGTTCAACCAAGATCACTCTCTCTCCTTCTCCTTGTGCTTACTTCCTTAAGACTTCTAATGGTGTTTAATGGATGGCTAGAGGTTGATTTTGGGTGGAATTTGGGTAGAGATAACTCGATTCTTTCTAATCTCTCTAATTATTGCCTTAGTTTCTCTAGGTTTAATTCTAGGTTTAATTGTTCATCATCCTCTTCTTCTCTCTAGTTGGCCAACTATATAGAAGAGAAATGGCTTGTGATCAAGCCTAGTGGATGCCATTTGTATTAATCACTCCATTACCTTATCCTAGGTATAATTTCTAGCACTTCTTTGAATTTTCTTCTATTTTTCCTTAGCATTTCTTTCCTTCTCTTTTTTTTTTTTTTTCTTGTTTAGTGGTCGAACCTTCCAACCTCAAAATTTAGTTTCTCTACTGAATTTATGCTGCTATTTCCATCTAAATGGGCTGATTTAAATGGCCCTCCAAGTTGCCAAAAGGTTACACTTTCATCCTTGACTTTTATAATTTAATTCAATCACACTCTTGCAATTTGACCTCTCTACTTTACTTACAACAATCTAGTCCTTATTCTAGTTGATTTCCAAATTAATAATGGTCTCTTGATTTTCTCAATTATTTAAATTAAATAGTTAAGCTTTTAATCATTACAATTAGCTTCCTAAAAATAATCTAATTTAAGTACCTAGAATTCATTATCACAACAATTAATCATCCATACTTACCAAATAAACTTTGAATTATTTCCTCTTTGCTTCCTAATATTCATATGCACATAAATAATATTTTTATGTATATATAGTATTAATTCACACATTTAATTTAAGCAATTACTCCTTAGTTAAATATTCATGCAATAATATAATTATTCCTTCTTCCATACATACATATATAATTATTTAGGAGATTTTTGGTCAAGGATATTACACAAAGAATGCAGAAATGATCATTTGTTGAATCTTTCGGGGTCATAGATTGAATATGAGTAGGAATACTTTGTGTCGAAGTGTTATATCTATAAAACCACCAGTAAATGAAGAGCCAATTGAGGTAGTAGATGTTGTTTCGGATCTTTTAATGGATTGAGTAAGACATTACTTGATAATATAGTCATCTTTTTTATATTAGTTGTAGACTTTTTTAGAATATTTTGAAATGTAATGGCTAAATTTGTAAAAAAAACACTAAAAAAAGCTCATGTCCTTGCCTATTTCCTTACCGTGTGTTGCATAAAACATGAGAATAGAGGTAGATCTTTGTTTTTCCATGGTGTTTTAAGTAAAATGGTGTTATTGCTCATGAAACAAATCATTAAGACATGCATCTAAGGAAATGAAGGAGTCTCGGCTCATAAGATTAGTCCCGGTACCTTTAAATTCGGATCTTAGTATGTAACACCTCTAACCTAGGACCTAGGTAGGTCGAAAGTATTATTGACATTAGCTTATATTAGCGTTGAATCACATTTGGAGTGACATGAATGCGAGCCAACAAGCCTCTTTACCTTCACTTCGATCATTTCATTAGCGAAATGAGTAGTTTTTGCTAGTGAGGTCCCTATTAAGTATGGGATGCTAGGTCCACCTTAAAATAACTTGCATATAAATTTGTTTCTTAAATTCAAGCAAGCCTTCATTAATCCTTTAACATAACATTATTACAAAAAAAAAATCCTTGGTTAACTAATTTACATACCATATACTAGTAACCAATAATCAAGCCAAATAAAAGTAGATTCCCATACTTCTTTACCCTAAGCATACGACTAGCAAGTCCTTACATCTTTTGGTGGCGACGGTCTTTAATCATTTTTTTCCTACACCATAAGAAATAAAGGGTGAGCAAAACCAAGGTGATGCTTAGTAAGTGCATTACATGCACTCGCATATGATGCCTTATATGCAAGAATGCTCGTGATTTATTAAAATACTTTTTCATACTTTAGAATATATTTTATGTGATCGAGTATACCCTATCAAATATATTTATATATCCAGCTCCATGAAAACCATGTTTGTGAAAATTGTGAAAAGCAAGTAGACATGCCCCTATGTGACATTCACCAATGTGAACCATAATTAAACCTATGATTGTGATGCCCATAAAGATTTGATCACTCTCTTTATGTACCAAGATTAAACCTATGACTATGATTAGGAGATGACTAGCTATTTTCTTGAAACCCATGCACTTCACTTTGTCTTTGAAAATATGATTAAAACCATTTTGTGATGTAAACATGATACTTGATGAATCTTGAATAGGCATGCAACTTGAAAACCATGTTCATGATTAAAATCATTACATGACGTGACTATATTCATGAACGTGATACATGATCTATGAAATACAAGGCATTTTATCATAATGCATTGAGCACTACATACATTCATAAAACATTCACAAGTATATGAAAATAACATGACACCATTCCATAAGCAAACAATGAACATGAATCACACCATATCATGGCCAAACATGATAAGCAACATGAACAATCATCATTCATCATAAATATGACTATTTCCATGCCATTTATACCACTAAATCTCACATTAACCTCTTTATCCTTTGCTTTTCTAAATTTGGCAAAATATGCACCTAGCTAGAGCTTGATGGATTACTCAATTTTAATGTCAATTTTCATGCAAAATCATCTTAATGCACTTCAATAACATGAAATCAATCAACTAAATATCCATATATCCAAAGCATCAAATTTTCGGTATTTAGGTCGAATGGTGCCAAAGTGGAACTATGTTTATTCTTCAATTTTAAGGTCAAATCTAATGCAAATTGTTTGATTGCAATACTATAACACATTTTCAAGCAATTATATATCAATTAGACGAAGCACAATAACCCTAAAATCTACTATTTTGGCTAAATCTTATCCCTTAGAAGGATAACTTTCATTCCTTCCTTTTACCTCAATTTTTCACCTCAATCTCCTTAAACTAACATGTTCCTCATCTTTTAAACATCAAGTAGTCAAATTTTATCAGTCATTTCAAACTTCCTTGTTGGATGAATTCCCTCCTAAAGTGAACAAGCTTCACTTTTTCTAATTTCACTTCATGAACACTTCTAAATCATTCTCTTAAACACTTTGTAACCATTACATAACATAATGACCCTTGAATACATGGCTTAGGTAATCCATCCACCTTTTTCTTGAAATAAGGATAATAAAAATTCACATGAATTAATTCCAATTAATCACTACAATATCAGAATTCCAACACCAAGAACACATATCTATCTTTGAAATCATTCAATTCAAGCTACATCATAACATTTCCAACAATTCAAACTTTAAAACCATAAGAACTTAAAGTTTAAATTAATATAAATCACACCTTAAAAAATTAATTCCTTATGGTGTAGGTGAATAATTACACTTACCTCATTTGATTTTATCGAATTTTTCCGTTTTTCTCCTTGGCTTCCTTCCTCCTCTTTTCCTTCAAAATTTTAGCCTAACTAGTACTTTTAGCCTAACTAGTACTTTGTCACCTTCTCTTTTTATCTTTTAATCTATTTTTAATGGTGTTTTAGGGTGTTTCTAGGATATCTAAGATGGCTTGGATGGTTTCTTCTTGCTTGGTGTGTAATTTCCTTTGGAAATTTTACAAGGGATTACCTTGATTTTCTAATTTTCCAACCTTTTTCTTCTTCTCCATCATGGCTGAATTTATAGGAATGAGTGGGTGGAACTTTTGCTTTGTTTGACTTGATTTAATCTCCACCCTTCATTTGGTTACATCTCTACCCTTGATTAATCTTTTAATCTTAGCCTTTTATTTGGTTAAATCTCCACCATCCACTTTTCTTTAAATCCTAATCTTCCACCATATCAATCTCTACCCATCCATTTGTTAAAGTAAATTAATGCATTCAATAATTTAGGTGGTGAAGTGGCTGGTTTGAGTTGAAAATTCTTGGTCCAAAAGTTCTCTTTTGGTGCCTCAAAATGTCTTTAGTTTACACTTTATCCCTCAAACTTCCAATCTTTGCATTCAAGTCTTATAATTCCAGCCCGTAACTTCACAATTTCTATCAAGTTAGCCGCCATCCTAGGCTTATTTCAAAATTAATTTAGGTCTCTAAAATTTCTTAATCATTTTAACCAAAGACCCAAACTTTTAATCTTTGTGATTGCATCCTTGAGTTATAACATAGCCACATGAATTAAAGGTACCAACCTCTAATTTAACTTTTCCTTATTCCATTGACACTTCCATCCAATCATAATTTTTTTTCTTTTATCCTTAATTAAGTCTAAACTTCATTCACATATTTATTAAACATATTATTTATTTACTAACCAAAACATTCATATAATACATATATATTATAAGTGGGTTTTAGATCATGAGCATTACACATTTTCATTAGAAATTGATCCATTTTAGTAGTTTTATGGACAAATTGAACAAAACTAAGACCTTTAGGAGGTAAGATAGTATAAATTATATTAGTATATTCAGCCTAAAGATTCATAAAGCTAGAGAAAAAAATCAAAGATAGAGAGACTATACTATTGAAGAGTGGCTAATTCATGTTCAAGTTGGAACGGACAAGTAATGTTGTGTTGATTGTAAAGTTTCTTAAGGTGAGTCCACTTTTGAGCTACAGTCTTAAGGGTCAAAGTTTCAATATGATGTTGGGTTCAACAAATCCTATAATCCACGCTATGATTTGAGCATCCTTGACCTCTCACTTAGCTTGCTCATCCTTGTTTTTGACAAGAGTAAGATTACTACCTTTAATATAGCCCTATAGATCCTTCCCTTTGACAAATGTCTGGACATGGAATGTCCAAGCTAGATAGTTTTTTCCATTAAAATGAATGAAGAAGACATCATGCTTGTCCGAATACATGAGGGTGAGAGAACTTGATTGAGAATAACTAGGAATAATATAACACCTCCAACCTAGGATCTAGATAGTTCGAAAGTATTATCGAAGTTGACTTTCATTCACAGGTGCAATGAATGCAAAGTCAATAAGCCTCCTTCCTAAACATTTTCAAATTATTAGAAAAGTGATCATTTTTGTATGGGATCCCTAATTCATAAAAAAATAATAGGTCCACATTAAATAAAACTTAGGTATAATTTAAAAAAAAAAACTAACACTAATTATATTCCTACATCATGTATAGAAATATTAAATGCCATAATTTGATCAAAAATCCATATTCTTCAAATTTGATTTAATTATTTCAATAAAATCCCTTATAGTAGACTAAATCGAACCATGTCCGTTATTTTTCTCAATTTCCTTTTAAAAATTAATATTTAAATTAAATTAGAATTATTCCATTACTAAATATTCCATACCACATAATAGGATTATTTGACTTTATTTTCATATTAAAAATAATTTAATAATCATATATTGCATTTAATTTGAAAATAATCAATGAATAGTAACCCATTGAATCTAGATTTAATGTAATTATTTTTATAAAGATTCCATAGACTAGGAATTCATTCCATTAATTCAATTAAGCTTTTAATAAATTCATTTGGACTCTTAGTTAGAATTTTGAACATTTAAAACCTTTTTTTTTTTTTTTTGTACATATACAACTTTGGTTGTTCATATCTAGAACAAAGTGGAATTCATTTCATGTTATAAAAATGGATATTGTTTTCCTAACACTAGAATAAAGTGTTGTTCATAACTAGGCATGCAATTCTACTTGACAAGGAATTTATGGATGCTAGAAACAAGTGGAAGAAAAAATAAAACTCAATAAGATTCGAGTAGACTCGTAAATTAACACTCTAATGAATGGAAACCTAAGTAAATAGGTTACAAGATGTTGTAACTACCTATGAACAAAAAACAAGGACTTCATAAGTCTAAAAAGAGTTCATCAAAGGACAAAAGGATATGATCTTCTTGTCTCCATGCATGGTGATGTGTACCCTAAAAGTAATGATGAACCTAACACTTATGAAAAGGCAATGTTAGACATTGACTTCTAAAAATGGCAAACAAAGATGATGTATAGATGATACACTTTGATGGTTCTAAAGAATGTGTAAATAAGATTTACAAAATGTAAAAGTCCATTTATGGACCTAAACATGCCTCTAGGAATTAGATTCGATATTTTAATGAAACAATCAAGGGTTTGATTTTCCATAAAAACAAAGACGAATAATGTGTTTATAAGAGGTTAGTGAGAGCCTACTAGTCATGGTTATTCTATATGAAAAGTTAAACAAACTGTTTCTTGGTTGTAACATTGTCCTATTATAAACTATAAAAGATTAAGATATTTAAAAAGAATTTCCCCAAATATGACATGAGAGGGCATCCTACATTCTAAGAGTGTAGATCTATAGAGATAGATCACTTAGAATGTCAACGGTTTCCCAAGGTAGATACATTAACATGATATTAAAAGGTTTAGTTTTGGAAGAGTCAAAGAATGAACTTCTTCCAATGTCACAAAGCTTGATGGCCAATTATAAAGGATCTATATTGCAAGCTAAGGAACCAAGGTCTCATCAACGATCCAAGCATACACTACATCACTACCACTTCATTATAGCAATAAACAATAGTGGTGACATAAGGATAGAAAGGTCTACACTAACGATAACATAGCTGACCCTCTAACTAAGCCTTTGTCACAACTCGCAATATGAGACTTTTACTTGAACATCAAGTTTAAGTGACATGGCTGATTGGCTCTAGTGCAAGTGGGAGATTGTTAGTGTAAGTGTCTAAGATTCAACCTTTTTGGGATGGATTTGACTTATGATATTATTTTATTATTTATAATTAAAAAAAAAGTTTTTCTATTAATTCTTGTCACTTACATTTATTCATTGAACAAAATTGGATAGAAGTCTATATGATATACATTTGCATTAGTGATTGATCGAAAGATGTAGGACAACTACTAATACACATGAATGATATTATTAAATATCTCGAGTCATAAGCAAGGTCAAGAATGGACGTTAACTATATATAAATAGACTTGTGAGTGTTATGCTTATGTTATAAGATAGCAAGAAGAGATCTCATACCTATTGGCATGATAATGCTAAAGCAAATGCTTAAGTGATTAATGTTAGAGAACATATCACTAGACTTGACTCACCATGAGAACCCATTTGGTATAGTCTATAGGAATCTCATATGAGATGGGTACAACTGATCCCTATACTTGAAGTCATTACGGTTATCCCATTAAAAGATTTATATACTCGACACTCATTTCGATGGAATCGGTAAAGGGTTGTATGCGGATGATTTGTTAGGTGCACTAGGAATCTAATGGAGGTAGGTGAATGACTAAGATAGGATATGTCATTCCTTATACGTTAAAAGAGTTATCACATTACACTTTGATGAATGTCTACTTAAGAAATTTGTAGCCATAGTAAGAGTACACCAATAGAGTATAGTTGGTTTACGCTACAAGCAAAGACATTTGAAAATCAAAGAAAACTTATGTGATCATGATCAAAAAATACTAATAACTAGGTTCGAGATCACACTATGATAAGTTGACATAAGGACTGAATTGTACGATAACCATGCTCATGAAAGGTAAATGTGGATTAATTAATCCTCCAAAAGAATTAGGTAGTCATGATGCCTTGCTAGAGGCTAATCTTGACTTATGTATCAAGAGATAAAAGAGGTGTCTTATACTCTTGATATATTCCTAACATATCTAGGAGCCTATTGAGTCATACGCATAAGTTTAAGCATTCACATGATTAAGAAGATGTTGGAAAAAGTTTCCTATTTTGAAAAAGGTTTTCTAAAATGGAAAGTTTTCGATTTTAGAAACCAGTTTCCTAATTTGAAAGTTAGTTCTAAATTTAGAATGAATAACTTAAAATGAAAATTAGTGTTCTAATTTAGGCTTAAAGGTAATTTGGAAAATTTCTTCCTAATGTGAGCCTCCTAAAATTATCTAACTTAATTTATTTGGATAGTCCAAATTAATTAATTAGGCCAAATAGTTTTGGGCCTATAGGTTTAGTTAAAAGATTGAAAGATATTTCGATGGAAGGATAAATATGAACCTTATTAAATGAGGATGAATGTTTTAAAGATAAGATCAAAAAAGCTCATATGCAAAATAACTCCTAATCGTTGAAGGATTAGGAAGAAATAACCTAGAGTCCTTTAGGGACTCATTATCGACCCTCCTTGCCCAAGGACAAGGAAGTCTCTCTTATAATTATGTCGAGAGAGGTGCCACCAAGAGAGATTTTTAGGGGAGAGAAAATTCAACACAAAGAAAAATTAAAAGGGGCACATAGCTTGAAAATAAAAAGAGGAGAAATTTGTTTTCTCCCTAACCCTAGTATGCCACTTTTCTTCTCTCTCCCTATGGATTGTCGTAAAATTACCCCGATTAAATTTCTATAGAAAACACTAAACAAAGTCAAAAAAAGGTGGAGCTAGCACTCTACCAATTTTGAGTGCTTCTTTGACGAGTGCTTGGACCGTATAAATTATCAATAGAGGTCAAACAATTAGACGACTCTTTTTTATAAAGGTTTAAATCTACACTACAAGAGGTAATTCTTACTTAAAGCTTTAATTCATGAATATATGATTAGTTGATTCAACAAGCATGATCTTGGGTCCTTTAGATGGAAAAAACTTTTATTTTATTTTGCACCTCCATAGGATGCATAATCCTTCTTTAGTTAATACCCTCATTGTATCTCTAATTAGTCCCTCTCAATAATCAATTATTTCTTTAGGCCATTCTAATTAATTAAAAGACCAATTAATTCATCACATTGTCTAATTGAATATTACTTAACTTAATACTATTATTAAATATTCAAGCCATAATATTCATTATTACAAACCAAATTTGCTTAACCTAATATCATTATACATAACCAATAATTAAATTAAACAAAGAAAAGCTTCCTCACACATTAACACAATAAGCACATATATGCCAAGTCATCAATATTTCTCGACAACGGTCCTCATTCATCTTTCTTTTCTCCTACACTATAAGAAACAAAGCTGAGTGATACTCAATAAGTGTAATCCATGCAATGCATGTGATTCTTTTTATCCATGTAATGCACGTGATGCATTTAAAAATCATTTTTCGTGCTTCTTGAAATTCATTTCCTCTTTGAGCACATCCTATTGATTGTGTATATAATTGGTCCTCTTTTAAAATATACAACTATGAAAACTTTACAAAAGCACTAGTTACCTTTCTATAACACTTTTCTTCATATGCTAAGATTATACAATAGATCAGTCTCTTAGCATGTCCTCTTTTATTTGGCATTTTCTTTACACACTAAGAGTATACACCAAATCATTCTCTTAGCATGTTCTTTTCTTTTTTCCTAAGAGAAGGTGATCATTCCTCTCCTACTTGGCATTTCCATTTCATTTTTCATTCTTTTTGAATTCTTTTATTTTCTTATTTTTTCCTTTTCCTTTCATCAAAATCTTGAATGTAAAACCCATTTCGTGATTATGATATGCAAATGCATTTAATTAAAAATGCAATGCATCAATGTAAAGCTCAACATGCATACTTTCAAACCTCAAGAATATGTAACATAAGTAATACATCAAATACATGTTCCACAATATTCAAGTATACATGGAAATCATGTATAAACAATCAAACATAAATAATGCCATAAAAACAACGCTTGGTCGAATTTATTTAGCAAGCATAACCAAGCCATTTATAAAGTAAACCTAACCACTTTTTAAAGAATTTCATACATTTAAATTTTGAAAGCATCATTCAATTTCAAAACTAAACATTTCCCTTGTTTACCTCATTTAGATTGAAAGTTACCAAATGAAAGACTAACTACTACTTGGTCATCTTACCTTGAATTTTTAGCTCTAACCCTTTAATTTAGCATGTTGTTATCATTTATACATCAATTAGGGTAAGTATATCAATCAACCTAAATTCTTACTTAGGCTAAAATTTCCATAAAGTGATCAAGTTTCAATTCTTTCAATTCAACACCATAAACACTTTTAAAACATTTCATTGAACACCTTCTAGACATTGTTAGTGTATGTGCCCAAGATCCAACCATGTTTAGATGAGCTTACGATATTGTATTATTATATCATTTATTTTAATAGTAATAAAAGAAGTCTTTCTATTAATTTTTATGCTTTTATGTTTATTAATTCAGTAGCATTAGATAGAAGTTGTTATGATATGCATCTATAATAATGAGTGATCGAAGGATATGAGATAAACACTAATACATATAAATGATATCATTAAATATCCTAAGTCATAGCATTGTCAAGAATGGACGTTGAATATATACGGATAGACTTGTGAGATCTCACACCTATTGACACGGTGATGCCAAAGCAAGCACTTAAGTGATTTAAATTTGAGAACATATCACTAGACTTTACTTTCCATGAGAATCCATTTGGTTTAGTCTATAAGAATCTCATATGAGATGTGTACAACTAGTCCTTAGACTCGAAGTCATTATGGTTATCTCATTAGAGGATTTATGCATTTTGACACTCGTTTCGATGGACCTAGTAAAAGGTTACACGTGGGCAATTCATTATGCGCAATAGGAATCTAATAGAGGTAGGTGTATGACTAAGATAGGACATTTCATTCCTCGTATGCTAAAGGAGTTATCACATTATATTTTAATGAATGTTTGCTCCAAAAATCTATAGTCATAATAAGAGTACACCAATAAAGCATAGTTGGTTTACTCTAAGAGTTAAGAAATTTAGGAATCATAGAAAACTTATGTGATCATAATCAAAGAAGACTTATAACCAAGTTTGAGATCACACTCGTGATAGGTTGACATGAAGACTAAATTGTATGATAACCATGCTCGTGAAAGGTAATAATAGATTAATTAATCTTCCTAAAGAATTGGGTAGTCATGATGTCTTGCTAGAGGTCAATCTTGAGTTATGTATCAAGAGATAAAAGATGAATCTTTTTTCTTGATACATTGTCAACATATCTAGGAGCCTATTGAGTCATACGCATAAGTTTAAGCATTCATGTGATTAAAGAAAAGCAAAGACATTGGAAAAAGTTTCTAATTCTGAAAGTTTCCTATTTTGGAAAAGGTTTTCAAAAATGAAAAGTTTCCTAAGATGGAAAGTTTCCTTGAATGGAATTTTTTTAAAATGGAAATTTTCCTATTTTAGAAATCAGATTTCTAATTGTGAACTTGGCTCCAAATTTGGAAGTAAATAACCTAAAATGAAAATGAGTTTCCTAATTTAGGTTAAATGGTATTTTTGGAAATTATTTTCCGATATAAGTCGCCTAAAATTATCTAAGATTATTTATTTGGATAGTATAAATAAATTAATTAGGCCATAATAGTTTTGGCCCAATATGTTTGATTAAAAGCATTAAGATATTTTTGTGGGAAGATAAACATCAACCTTGTTGGATAAGGATGAATCTTTTAAGGATAAATATCAACCTTATTGGATAAGAATGAATATTTTAAGGATAAAGATCGAAAGCCCATATGTAAAATAACTCCTAATCCTTGGAGGATTAGGAAGCAACAACCATAAGTCCAATTGAGACTTATTTGTCCCCCTTGTCCTTGTCCTTAGAGGACAAGAAAACTCTCCCCTTATAAATAGGAGGAGAGGTGCAGCATAAAGAGTGAGTTTTTTAGAGAGAGAAAATTCAATAGATTAAGAAAACTAAAAGGGACACACGAGTTGAAATAAAATTAGGAGAAAATTATTTTCTCTCTAATCCTAGCATGCCACCTTCTTTCTTTTCTCTTTAGGTTGTAACAAATTTGCCCGAATTAGATTTTTATAAGAAACACTATACAAATCGGAAAAGGTGGAGCTAGCACTTTACCAATTTTGAGTACTTCTTTGTGGGTGCTTAGACTGCGTGGATCATCAATAAAGGCTGGATACTTAGATAGCGTTTTTGCTAAAGAATTTAGATATGCGCTACAAGACGTAATTCTCTATTCATTACTTTACTTCATGTATATATAGTTTGTTAATTTAACGGCATGTTCTTAGGCTCTTTAGATGAAGGAAAATTTTTTGTTTATTTCGTACCTTCATAGGATGCATGATCCTTCAATTGGTATCGAGCCTTCATATAAATCCCTACCTCGATGGGTCACCGCTCACTTCAAATGAATGTGTCTCACATTTTATCATGTACTTAGCCGACATTTTCACGGTTTCTAAAAATTGGGGTCTTCTCCTCTATGAATTCTTAGAGACTAATTCAGCATTCACCACCTCGAAGGCACGCAAATCCCCATCACATGCCCCCTCTATCTTAATATATGGGACCGATACATTTTGAACCACAACCACTCGCTTCCTCAACCTTTATGGTGACTAGCCTCCCACCAGCTATGTATTTCAATCATTGATGCAGCGAAGACATACTATACCGATAGAATGAATCCAAGACCTTCCTAGCAAGCATGCTATAAGTAGGCTAGATATCAATTACTCGTTGGTAGTTTATAACTAATGAGGCCCAATGCTAAGATTCACATCCATATCACCAATGACCTATTGAGGTATACCGTCATACGTTCATGCCATCATCTTACTTGACCTCATATGAGAAGGATCCACTAGTAGGCGGTCTAATACACATTTAAGCAACACGTTAAGTGTGGATCTATTATCAATTAGCACTTTTGCTACCGAGTAATCCTTACATTCGACAATAATATACGGGGCTTTATTATGCCTAGTGCCCTCGAGTCCTAACTCATCTTTCGTGAGATATAGCTAGTTAGTAGCCCGTACTCTACCAACTAGATGTTCCATTGATTCAAAGGTGATATGCTACAAAAAATATGCCTTATTCGGAACCTTTTGAAGTGCCTTGCGATAGGGCTTTGAATTAAGTATTAATGCCAATAGGGAGATACGAGCAGTGGTTTTATTTAGTCGCTCTACCACATTACACTACAAAAAAAATGAATTAACGATGGAATTTAGTGACAGATTTTTAAATAGCAACGGATCGTAAAATAATATTTTTTGTGATGGTTTAGTGACATATTAATGAGAGATATTTAGCGACGGTTAAATTTCTACCGCTAAATAAGGATAGCGAAAAAAAACATCATAATCGACGACAGATTAGTGATGAAAATTCAGTTGCTAAATAAAAAATTAGCGATCGAATTTAGTCCATCGCTAGCTCTCGGGAGGGAAATTTCTCCCGAGTGTTAGCAACGGAAGGCCATTCCGTCGCCATTTTGGGGGGAAATTTCCCCTAAAATAGTGACGAAATTACGACGGATTCGAGTCCATCGTAATTTTCCTTATATATACCACCTTCCCTCCTTCTTCTCCATTTGTTTCCCACACCTCCTTTTCGGACACCGACCAAAAAAAAGACCACCACGCCGCCCCACGCCACCAAATTTTTTTCCGAAGCATTGAACAAAGTAAAGGATATCTTTCTCCATCAAAATCGAATTAGATCTATGTTCTATAAACGTGATCTGTTGGGTAAAAATTTCTCTCTCTAACTTTTATTTTTTTTTGTAAGTTAGATAAATGTTATATATTTTTACTTAAATTTTGTTATTTATTAGTTTATTAATTGTTTGAATGTTGTTAATTACCTTATTATGTTAATTTGTATATAGTACTTCAAATTTGTTAGTTTTTATTTTTATAACTATTAGATTTATTTTGCTAAGTTTTAGTTTGTTGTTATTTTAGTTATTAGGTTAATTTGTATGATAACGTAAAGCTTAAAAATATAAATTTTGTTAATTTTCAGTTGTTAGATTAAAATTTAATTATTTAATCTTAAATTGTTAGCATGATTAATTGGATTAATTATATATTTATTTATTTTTAGTGTTATAGGTTAATTTGCTTAGTTGTTTGCTTAAATTTAATTTTGAAATTATATTCCTTTTGACATAGTTTAGTAAATTCGAATGTAAATTTTATAAGTAATTTTATTAGTATAATTATTAAAATTAAAATAATATAACATGTATAATGATATGATCGGTTCAAAAAAAATTGAAAAAAATATAATTAAAAAATTAAAATAAACATTAAAAATTTTATAAATATTTTATTAATTAATAGAATTAAATAAATATTTTAGTTGAATATTTTTAAACATTATTTAGGTGATAATGTAAATTAACATTTTTTTGGTTCATAAAGTATAAAATTTTATGTATTTTAAGTGAAAATCATAATGTAATTACTTAAATAACTTTAAAAATGTTAAAATTATATAAATATTTAGATAATTAATAGAATTAAATAAATATTTTTAGTTGAATGTTTTCATAAATTATTTAGTTCATAATGTAATTTAACTTGTTTTAGTTAAAAAAAGTATAAAATTTCATGAATTTTAAGTGAAAATGATAATATAATTATCTTAAATTACCTAAGGTAGTTTAAATTAGGTTAATTATTTTGTTGAGATTAGGTTAATGTTATTATATATTGAACCTAAGGTTGAAAAAGCTAAAAAAATACACAAAAAATAATTGAATATTAAGAAATTAAGTATTTATTAAAAAAAATGTAATCATTCTTTATATAATTATTTAAATAGGAAGCAAAATTTGAAAAAAAATTGATAACTAATTAGAGATAATTATATAACTAATATATGTGTTTAAAAGTTGTTTAAAATAATTTGAAATAATGACAAGTAATTGTTTTTCAATGGTTTTGTTATTTTTGCAATAATTTAAAAAATGAGACCCGATCGACAATGGATAAATTTTAGATTAGTTAGTGGATTGTTAAATAATGAATTTGTCGAGGCGTAGAGCAATTTTTAGCTTTTGTAGTTGAGCATCCCGAATGTATGGACGGAACCAAAATTAGGTGTCCTTGTAATTTCAATAAGTTTCAAAATCAAAATTATGAAGAGATTGACACGGTCAAATATCATTTGTGCCGTAAAGGTTTTGTGCCGAGATATTATAATTGGGTGCATCATGGCAAATTTGAAGCCTATATGACATATGAAAATTCTAGAAGTCGGCATGTTTTAGGAAACTATTATATAGGCTAAGGTAGTTCTAGTGAGCCCCAAAACCCATATCAAAGTATGGTAATGGATGCAGTCGATCCATCCTTTGATCCGTCCAACATGGAGGAGGTTTCTAATCTAAGCGCCTAACACTTTTATGATATATTAAATGCATCATGTAGAGAGATTTGGCTCTGGTTATGATGAGCATTTGCAATTGTCAATAGTTGCTCGAATGCTTAACCTAAAAGTCGAATATCATTTTCCGGAAAAGTGTTTCGATCGGTTATGTGAGTCGATGAAGGAGTTAATGTCGGTTGATAACTATATGACAAATAACTTTTATGAAACAAAGAAGCTAGTGAAGGGGATGGGTTTACCAATGGAAAAAATTCATTGTTGTCATAACGGGTGCATGATTTATTGGAAGGAAGATAATGAATTAAATAAATATAGTTTTTGTCAATATCCTCGATATCGAAGTTCTCGTCGAGGATCAAGAAGAGGAAAACTTGTTCTAAATAAGAAAATGTACTATTTTTCTCTAACTCGAGTTTGCAATAATTATATACATCGAATGTAATAGTTAAGCATATGATGGCAAATGCTGAACATGGGGGAGATGATGTAGGAGTAATACGTCATCCTTCGATTCAATTGCATGGTAAATTTTCAATCAAATTAATCTTTCTTTTGCAGCTGAAATAAGGAACGTCCGCTTAGGAGTGTGCACTAATGGGCTTCAATCATTTGACCAATCTAGTGCACAATATTCCCGTTAGTCGGTCATTGTGACTTCATACAATTTACTACCATCGATGTGTATGAAAGAGGAATGTATGATCTTAACAATGATTTTCCAAGTCAAATAAATCCAAAACATAAATTGGACGTTTACTTACGACCTTTCATATTTGAGCTTATCCGAGTTATGGGAGGTGGGTGTAGTGACCTATGATGTGTACCTTAAGCATAATTTTTTATTGAGAGCTATAGTTATGTAGACTATCAATGACTTTCCTACATATTCAATGCTATCTCGGTTGGAGTACTACGGAAAAAAATCTTGTCCTTACTTGTATGAAAAATTTAGATGCTTTCTCCCTTCCAAATGGAAGGAAGACCTCCTAGTTTGACAACCATCAAAAGTTTCTTCCTCATAATCATCTATATGGAAAAAATAAAAAAGCATTCATCATCAATAAAGTTGTTAAATCCGATCCTCCTCCAATCCGATCTGGAACGAGAGATGTTACATCTAGTCGAGCGATAGAGGTTGTTGAAGGTGACGAGAAGATGGTGCAAATGATCATAATAGTAGAATCTCTCGGATGTGTGGATGGAGGAAGCGAGTATTTTTTAGGATTTGTCTTACTAGAGTACAAAGTTATCCGGTATAATTTAGATGTCATGCATATTGAGAAAAATATTTTTGATAATATTTTTAATACAATTATGAAGACTTAAAACTCTTTTGTAAAAGGCCAAAATTAGTAAAGGATAATGCATTTGGAAAGTATCCTAAAGTCTGTATATACTATGTTGAAACAACAAAAAAAAAGGATTTCTTGAATGGGTAAAGCAACCGAGATTCCTCGATGGATATGTGTCCAATCTAGCTAGATGTGTTGATATGCGAGCATGACAAACTTTATGGGATGAAAAGTCATGATCGTTACGTCTTCATGCAACGTTACTTCCAATTGCATTTCATGAGTTTTTATCAAGAAATGTTTGGCAATCACTTATAGAGTTGAGTTTATTTTTCAAGCAATTGACTTCTATAGTTTTAAAACAAGAGGATATGTTACGAATTATGATGAGATACCCATCATTTTATGCAAACTAAAACGTATATTTCCATCTAGCTTTTTTGACTCTCTGGAATATGTTCCAATTCATCTTCCATATGAGGCATCTATTGCGGGACCTATGCAATATCGATGGATGTATCCATTTGAAAAGAATTGAATTCAATTTAAAAGTCAAATTAAATAAATTTCTTACTTTCGAATGTTAAAATTCTTCATATTTGTAGGTATCTACGGAAACTAAAAAATAATGTTAAGAACAAATCTAAAGTGGAAGGATCAATATGCAATGCATATTTAGTTAAAGAAGCCTCTCTATCTTGTTCGTATTATTTTAAACCTCATGTGGATACAAGGCACCAAAAAATGCCCCATAATTTTGAATTCAACAACAAAGAAGAAAACCACATTGAAGGGATGTTATCCGTATTCAAGCAATCAAGCCGATCAATTAGTCGATACAAAATAAGAAAATTGACACAACTAGAACACAAAGCAAGCACACCAATATATATTATTGAATTATGAAGAAGTCAAACCTTATATTGAGTGAGTTTCTATTTATTATATTTAATAATTCATCTTAGGAAGATAGTAGAGACTAACTTACGTTTTTTAATAATTCTCATCTTTAGTGGATTTCTTGTCGAAAAGCAACAAAACAATCAATTCTCGTTCGAGAATAAAGTCGATGCTCTAATTGAAAATGAGTTTGCCTCTTGGTTTAATCAATATGTAAGTATGATCATTTTATATGTTTATTTTGTTGATAAAATTAATAGAAAGATAACTAAATTTAGAGGTGATTTTATGTTTAAGTTACGGACAAAAAAGGCACAAGCGATTGACATGAAATACCAATTCTTAAAAGATCCGGCACAAGGTCCATTGCTAACTATCGGATCATATAGCGATTATTTTGTTAATGGTTATAGGTTCCACACACTTGATCGATCTTCAAAAATTAGGTCTTTTAATAGTGGTGTATGCATTAAATGAAGCAATTATAGCTCGAGTCGAGAGTGACTATCATGGGATGTTAATGGAAATTATTGAAGTAGAGTATCCTGCATTACCAATCAAGAGAACGAGTATTGTTCAATTGTGATTGGTTCAATCCCACACCATAAGGAACAAAGGTTCATCCACACTACAAACTTGTGGATGTTAAATATAAAAGAACCTTGAACAATTACAAACCATTTGTCCTAGCATCACGAGTTGGCTTAAGTGTATTATATGGAGTACCCTAGCTTAAGATACGAAAATCGAGATTGGTGGGCTGTTTGTAAGATCAAAGCTAGGTCTATGTTTGACTTTCCTAAATCATCAATTACCACAGAACAAAATGTTGAACCATTTCAGCGGGACAATCTGAAAATTCAACATAAATTAATAAATGAAGTCAAGAATGTCACTTTTTCGAATGATCCAAATGGATAATTTATAGAAATAGAAGTAGGTGTGGTCGACGAAGAAAATTAATGTCACAATGTTTCGAGATGATGAAGATGATAACTTAAACGAGTTTTTACGATAGTTCGAATTAAATCTATATTTCATTTTTTGTATTAATAAGAAGTTATGTAAGTTTTTTTCTTTATTAATTTATTAATTTTTGTTATTCTACTTCACTAAATGTTTGTTGTATATTTTGATTTTTTTATATCCATAAAAAATGATGTATTTTAATTTATTTACCCATGAATGGGCTTTAACAATATATTTCTTGTATTTCTTTTCCATGGTAAATCATACAGCAATGACTCGTGGTAATCATGTTTTGCGTCATCCCTTCGGAGACACTACCGGATGATGTTTCGATAATCTTGGACGAGCCTCACTATCGGAGGGTAGTCCATTAGGATCCCCTACTCGGTATTAGTCGTGGGTTTCCAACCATAGGATTTTTTGTGGATCACACGGCTCTCATGTTCATGGAGCTAGCACATCCGCATCGACATGTGTTCCTATATCGACACCCGAGGTTCCACCACCGACCTCCGAGAGTGGCCCCTCCGCACACCTGTTTGACACTCTAAAGAGTTCTCATAGCTCATCCTGTCGATAGCATATTTTTTCTATTGATTACGAATCGTATGTATTTGTTTTAATATGTAATTTCATTAATAATTGCGTTTCAAATATTTGTTTCATCGTTTTGTTGTTTGTTTGATAGATTGACTCCGGATAGTAGAGATTATTCTATGAAGTTCTTTGAAATTTTTAAAGAACGGGTGGATAAGGAAGGATCGTCATGGAAGGATGTCCTCGACGTCACTAAAGACTTCTACTTTAGTGAATTTAAGGTAATGTATTTATAATTTTCTTTATAATTACACAAAAAAATTTCTCATTAAGTAAGTTATATAAATTTTTTTGATTGTGCAAAACTTTTTTGAATGGGATATCGACATCGATGCATTTGTTAAAGGGGCATGGGAGCGTGTCGCTAGGAAATGCTATACTAACTTCGTATATAAGATCAATTTGATGGATAAGCGACCTCAATATATGAGTCAAGAGGCATGGGATGCGTGGCAAGTTGATTTCAAGAAACCCGATCGCGTGGCTCGTTCGGAGCAAGCATCGCGTAACCGATTGTCAAAGATCGATGGTCCTGGTTCGGGTCCTTCTAGACATACGAGGGGCTCAATATCTTTATGAGAGCATGCACGTTGCTTTGTAAATTACACTCTTTATTATTATTTACTTATTTCATAAAATTTCAATTTGGGACTTGTCATATTATCCGTAATGGCTTTTTTTTAGGCAATAGAATTGAAACGTCAACCAACAAGTTTTGAGTTGTTCTAGAGGACTCATAAGAAACGTGATGGTTCATTCGTCGATATGCGCTCCCGAGTAGACATTACTTAGTATTTTTCAATTTCAAATATTAAATATGAAAATTTATTCTCAAATTTATTTTAATATTGTAACGATGATATTATTATTTTTATAATGCGGGACCAGTGTGGAGCGACTAATCAATGAGGAAGTTGAGGCTCGTAGGGAGGCGGGAATCTTAGAGCCAAAAGTAGACCGAATGCCATATACCTACAGTACGTTGGGGAGAAGAAGAAAAGATTTTATAGGATCGGTGCACAATCAATGCATTATGTGTCTCGGTCGGGTAGCGACGGCTCCTCCTTTGTAACATCGCAATACATGATCCATTCGACTAGCGAACGGTTTTGGATGGACTACGAGGCCACAAAGGAAGAGATGGTCAAGTTAATGAGACTATTTGTAACATGAAGTCTTAATATGATTCAATAGCATCCTTACTAATGCAGCTCGCACGAACATCCGGGTTGTCTATGGATCCGTCGATCATTCAACAATCTATCGGTCCTTCCACTCGGCCTCCAATTCAGCCTCCGGTCGATCCTCCGGGCGAGCAATCAACACGAGCATAAGGATGAGGATATGGAATTAGACGAGCGGGATAAGTGATGTAATATTCAATCAATTTGTTTGTTTTGTTGTTTTTTTATGAAACGTATTCTAGAATAATTTTGTTAATGCTATTTTATTTTTCATACATACATGATTACTTATGATTGTTTATTATTAATTTTAATTATTAAATTTTTTATTTATAATATAGTATAATCTTCGAGAATGTCAAAAAAATGAAGGAATTACGTTAAATTCACTTTCAAAAATAGCAACAAAATAGCCACAGATTGGTGATAATTTTGTTTTTTCGAAATAACGATGGATTAGCAACGGAATAGCAAACAAAATTAGTGATAGATTAGAGATAGATTTATTTTCTAAATTAGTTATTGATTAGCGAAGGATTTATTTTCAAATTTAGCGACGGATTAACAACAAATATATTTTCAAAATTAACAACGTATTAGCTATAAAAAAAGAGTCATCCCACGTCAAGATTAGTGACGGATTTTTTGGGTTTAGCGATGGATTTTTTATCACTAAATTTAGCAACGAACTAGGTATTCTATCGCTAAAATTTAGTAACCAGCGAATTAGCGATGAAATTTTATCTCGTTGCTATTCGCAATTAGCGACGAAATTGTTACGTTTAGCGATGAAATTTTTCATCGCTAAAATCAATTTTTTTTGTAGTGCTATACTCCTTATGTTTCATTAACTTTAAGAATTTCACCGCTTCTTCCTTATTTATAGGCTTGCTTACCATACAATTCAAGGGAGTAGTCTTGACTTATTTTCCCTTCGTTTTCCTCAATTCTTCTAGAGTAAAGCACACCTCCGAGCATGTAACTCCTCCTATATCAACTATCCCTTCGAAGAGATCTTCATCATAACACTTAATCCATCGACTAGAAGAGAACGCCCATAACTATAAGGGGTGGCTCGATAATTGGCATTCATCGGAGCAAGAGCCTTCAAGATGAGCTTCATAGGACCGGCTTCATTCACCTCATATCCGACTAATTCGATTTCTTATTTTCAAAATTTGAGGTCGAGTGTTCATCATAGGCTCTGTCTCCTTCTTCTCTATCCTTATGGTCCCCAAAGTCAACATGGTTTGAAGTTTTTAGTAAAACTCATAACAATTATCAACATCATGCCCTATCACTTTATGGAACTTACAAAACCGCTCGACATGGGTGGCGACTGAGACTCGATAGGCCTCTTGTCAAAACCATTGGCCTTTAATATATCGAATAGACTTGACATGGATATTTTCAAAACCGATCTTCTTTTATCGTATTCTACATCTCCTACCAATAGCATGTTTATCTTTCCCGTAACATGATTTGATAGAGAGTTAGAGTTGGTATTCGAGTGTTTGAGGAATCCTTGAATGCGATCAACCTTGATTGATCAAACTTTACACCATCTTATTAAAGCTCACACGAGTTTTCAATGTTGTGACCATTGGCACCACTATGATAGTCATAAACTTCATTTGATTTATACTAATGGTGGAATGACGATTCAAGTGGTGAGAGTGTCATAGGAGCTATCTAGCCAATGGCTATGAGATGTTTGAAAAGATCACCGAGGGATATGAAAAGCGGTGGTAATATGTCATTAAATGGCCCCCTTATAGTGTTTCTTAGGAAGTTTTGATTCGATAGTCTCGGTTGGTTTGTGAATAGTTATGAGTTTGGTAGTATGTTTGAGGTCGGTATTGGGGTAGGGCATGTGTTTGGGCGGCTTGGTGAGGGTTATGTGGCATTTGGTGTTATGAAAAGATTGGTTTTTAGGCTCTCTTATTCGACTACATTGGTTGGGAGAGTACTTGCAGGAATTGTAAACTAAGCTTTCGAGTTGGCCATATTATTATGGGAAATGTATTTGTTCCATTCCCCCATGAGTGGTTTTATCTCCCTCTAGGATTGACGGAAGACTCCCCAATCTAGTGCACTTCGAATGCCTCATCTTTCTAAAATTACTTTTCTTATGCTCGAACTCCGAAGGGTCGCCTATCCTTCCCGACTTGATGGCTTGTTCGATCCAATCTACTCGCAGATACTATCTTAACAAAGTTATTTGGCCTATTTCTCGGTAAATAATCATATAATGGAGCCTCAAAAGTATTGATAAAAAGGTTAATTAATTCTCTCTCCAAAAGAGGTGGACAAATGCGGGATACTATTTCTCACCATCTTTAAGCATACTCCCTAATCGCTTCTTTTGAGCCTTTTCCATAGACTATAAGCTCGATCTATTAGGTGTTATCTCCGGGTTAAATTTATATTGCATCATGAATACGTCCACCAAATCCTTCCACTTTTCGATCTTAGTCCGGTCCAAGTCAATAAACCAATTGAGGGCAAATCGCCGAGACTCTCGAGAAAGAAGTAGATCGGTAGCTTTTCATCTACACCACCTTAATCATTTTGTTCGGATAAATCCTAAAGTAGATCCTAAGGTATTAGATTTCGATGTATTTGGTAAGCTCGTACACCTTGAACTTCTTAGTAATCATCACATTTAGCATTAGACATTTATCAATATTGAGAAGTGGATCATATATGTCTCCACCTTCGATAGCTCTTAAACACTCCTCAATAGCCGAGAGCTTCTCTATTTCTAGTCCCGAGAATATCTTCTCTTTAGCCAACTCTTCGAGTGATGAAATCGGGAGTGGCCGTCATCGATGCTTGGACGATCCGTGGCAATATCAAGGTAGGCCCGAAGGATGAGAAGAAAAATCATATGCATCCCCCGGCATCCGATGGTTGGCGGGAGTATCGTAGGCTCTATATGAGGTATGCTAAAAGGAAGTGTTGGAATAGCAATTTGAGTGATTAATGGTGACATAGTAGTGAATACTTCTAAAGATGCCAACAGTTGGTTGACTTCTCTTCGGATCGTGACTTCTCATGCCATGCGATTTTGCTAACTTTCTTCCACTAGAGAAGCAAGCCTCGCAATCTTTTCCTTTAGCGCCTCTGCCTCCTTCTAATGATTCCGCTTAAGTAGAGCTCTTTCTTAATTCTCCATCCTTTACCTTGCTCTAGTGTCGCAATAGAAATGTAGTTTTTACGAGTCAACCTATGTTTCGTTCAAGCAAAAGATGACAAACACAAAATGTAAAAAATAGGTTAAAGAAAAAATGATACTCGAGATTGGATATGGAATAGCCTTCATTGGAGGGTGATAAAAGGACTTTGTTGATGGCTTAAGACTATTTTGAATTAGTTTAAAAGTGAATGGTGGTTTCACCAGTAACCATTGAGATTTCCACTAGAGATTGCACTTTGTGGCCGATCGATTTAGAGTAGAGATCTCATCGGTAGCCCTTCACCTTTTTTCTTCAAATAGTGAATCCTATTCCGAGAGAGAAATGATCTCGTCGTAAATGTTCTTAAATCTAAGCAAATCATTCTCTTGTAAGTGTTCTGTTTAAAATAAGCCATTTCTCATTCAAGGATCATAGTGACCCCTAGGCTTATTAGGTGAACTACTTCTTGGCACTCAAGCAAGGATTAATGAATTCAATGGCATTGTTATCATCAAAAATATTTTCTATAAATTATCATATCTTTTGACATAAAGCAAATATCATCCATAGAAAGAAATGCTAAAGATTTTATTAATCAAAAATGGAAAATCCATATGAAATTTTTATTCCATTCGTAGTACATATAAAAAAATAAAAATGCCCTTAAAAGAGAATGAATCATAAGAAAACATCTAATTCATGCATCACACTCCAAAGACCCTTCCTCGTTTGGCCACCTCAAACAACAAGTCATCACATCTCCTCAAGTATATCATAAAGGATTGCAAAGGGTTGCCCATCGTGCCTCTATAGATATCTCTACTCAAATTTTATAAAGTTATTGCCTCTTGAGTAACCAAATTAGCTTGATTATTCATCCCGATAAGACTTTCATTATGTTCATCACATATCTATAATAGGTGGTTATGTATGTTGGACCAATATACGGATTGTCTATGTTGGTCTACCTTCAACTCGTCGATTGTCTCTTTCCAATGAAGCAATCCTCTTTCGAGCTTCTTCAAGTTGCTCTTCCAATTCTTTCTTGTTGTTACATTTCACCTCAAGAGATTTTGCTAGATAAACATTCTTCTTCGAAGCTCTTCTACGTTAGTATTTTGGACACCTAGCTCATGATTAACTTGGTAATTTTTCATTACGAGTCATTAAAAAAAAATGGACTTTGAGGATAGCTCTGTTTGGAATTGGCAACGGAGGGTCTTTCGATTATCCTCTTCATTTGCTATGTCTTGCCATGTTTGAAGCTCTACCTCCACTCCCTTCATTTTATTCTCAACTTTTTCCCTTTTCTTCTTTTTCTTAGCTAACACATTCACTATCTTTATTTTTTTGGCTTTCGAGCACTCAATCTCCTCTTTCATTCCATCTTCAACAAATTTGGCTTCGTAGTGTCATTTTCTCGCTTTTTTTCTCTTCCTAAGGCTTTGGCTTGGAATTTCCTCTCAAGAAATATTAGACAAGCCATGGTTTGATGAAACCATCAACAAAGGTATGCTAGGTTAAGCTAGGTAGGCTAGAGACTTGTAATTTTTTTACCCTTGTCTATTGCCAAATAGGATACCTTGTGGTGGTAATTGTCTCTTGACCAACTATTTTCTAATATACCATTCCTAGTACCGACCATCCTTCCTTGATGACTTCTAAGAATTTAGGCAAAGCATCACTCTTCAAACTCGATAAGACCCTTTGTCTTTGGCACGTACCGCTCATAACCCAATTGGTGAGATACCATGATGGGTGCATAGCTTGTGTAACCTATCAACCCAATAAGAGCAACCCATGGGTATCTTCCACAATAAGCCGGATAAGAGGTCTAATTCATCCATACTACCATCCATGGAATCATGGTGGTTGGCATCTCAAGGAACATGGTCATCCACCTATGCTCTAAATTGTTTTTTTAAATTATGACGTTAGCTTCGTTATTGGTTCTTGATCCGTCCACCATGCCGACTTCAAAATGGACTAGTGGGCTTCTATGTGACTAATAATTCAAACAAAAAGCAATTGTACATAACCCCTCATGGAACCTTTTCTTGTTTTACGATAATGATTCAAAGACAAGATGGTTTCTACTAATACTACTACAATAGGATTCACGTTATTATTTTCTAGCTTTATGAACATGTTGGTTGCATCCAAGTCGATTACCCCACCGATGGAAGGAAATAGTATTCACCCAAAGATGTCAAGGGCTAGGATTCTAACCCTTTTAGAACTATCTCTTAGATCTTTCAAGCTCCACTCAAATGCTTAGTGTCATGTTTCCTAGTGCCACCCTTTGATTGTGCCCTTTACCCATCCACGGGCCGCATTCTCATTTAACCAAGTTTGAACCTTGTTGATATCCTTATCATGATGATAGTATAGGTATACTAAATATGGAGAATTTAGCATTTGGAGTAGTTGGTGATACTCTTCTAGAGTGGGGGTCAACTTCTAAATAGGGATCTCAATTAGAGCATCCAAATTTCCATACTTAACCCTAAACTTTTATCAATCTATGGGTATCAACTCGGTTCCAGCATTCTAGAAGCTTAGCGGAATCATTGATGATTGTCTAGATGTGCCCTACATCTTGGAGGTTACTATAAAACTCTTCGATCAAACAATCGCCCTCTTTCAACTAATAAGCCTCGGACTCCTTCTAGTATTCAAAAGCCTTTTTGAAATACATATTAGTCCTTTTGTCACCCATCCCGAAACATTGTGACCAAATTGTTTCGATCAAATTTTCACTAAATTTTTACTTGCTCGCAACATTTACGAGGTAAAACCCTAGGGTTTGGTTCTAAGTTATTACATAAATAAGACAGGCTATATCTAAATCTCAAAAGGGTCTCTTCAAGCCCAAAGAGTCATAATAAAATCGTTAGGGCGACTAAAGATGATGATTGGTAAACGTAAAAAAATCATTGGTTAACCATCACTCGATAGCGACCAATGAGAAGAGTTGAGATTTCATGAGTGTTTACCGAGGGCAAAGCCCATTAGGGCACTACTACCACCTCCCTAAGTGCTAAGGCAAGTGTGTGATAAACATGGAAAAAAAATGGTGGGTGTAATGTGTGCAAAGGCATTATTCCATATCCAAGTCTTAAACATAAAAATAAAGATACCAAAAATAATACAAAAATAAAATAAAATTAAAATTAAAGGAAAAAAATTTTAAGGAAAACATAAAAAAAATAAAGACATCAATAATAGTATAAAAATAAAATAACAAGAATAAATAGGAACAAAAATTACAAGGCGAACAATGGCGAAAAGGCATGAATTCAAACAAGGCGGGCATATTACAAAAATCGACAAAGAGGAGTAAAAATTCATCATATCATCGAAACCAAATTCAAAATTATATGCAAGGCCTAACCATAAGTACTTTCCCGAGTAGAGTCGTCATTTTGTCGCGAGGGCAATATTGGGGGCGAGGGCAACGTGTTGAGGTGAAAATAGGAAAAATGGGTAAAAATAACTAAAGTCACCACTTAGTATTATGGTTACTATAAAACCCTATGAATGGTCTATTCGAGTTACGGATAAAGGATTTATTATGTGTTGGAAAGATTAAAAATCACCTCACCTCGTCTTACCTAAGGCAAGTTGCATTCCATACAATATTGATTTGATTTTTTATTTTTTTTAATGGTGAAAGACTATGCCTATTTTTAAATATTTCCCCCTAGTCGACTAATGCGGGACTTGGCGGGTCAAACGCCTTTTCCTCACTCTGTAGTAGATGGCTAAAAAAGGTGATGAATGCAAGAATAATTAGCATACATGACAACGAAAGTCAAAGCAAGCGAATAGGTGAACAAACAAAATAGGCAAGTCGATAAAATAAAATAAAAATAAAGATATGCATATAGGAGAAAATAAATAAAATTGACAAGTGGGCAAAATTGACAAATAGTCAAAAATAGGCAAACTTGGCAAAATGGGAAAACAGAAAAATAATGGTAAAAATTAGTAAAAACTAACAAAAATTGACAATTAGGCAAAAATTGGCAACTAGAAAAAAATAGGCAAAAATCGATAATTAGGCAAAAATAGACAAAAATCGATAATTTAGTAAAAATAAGGCAAAAATTGACAATTTAAGCAAAAAAATCGACAAAAAATCAATAATTTAGGCGAACATAGGCAAAAAATCGATAACTTAGGCAAACATGGGCGAAATTTGACAATGTGGGCATACGTAGGCAAAAATCAATAACTTAGGCAAACATAAGCAATCATCGACAATTCGGACAAAAATCGACAAACATCAATAGTTAAGCAAAATTGACAATTAAGCTAAAAATCAACAATAACCGACAATTGGACTAAAATTGACAAAAGACAAAATCGGCAAAACTAATTATCACAAAAAGCATGATTGATTATGTTTGACAAAGAACGAGTTCATACGATAAAATCCAAATTTGCATAATTCAACTTTGCATTTTTTAACAAAATTACCACACAAATAATCCAACATTATTATTGACAAAATGGTCTCAAAACATAGTTGAGAACGACATGTTTTAAAAAAAAAATGGATATCAAATAACAATAAACATCCAAGTACATCCAAACCAACACATCATCTGCCCATTCACAAACGCCACGACAATTTAATTTAATCATGCACCATCATAATTCAAATGAATCATACACAAATTCATAGATTAAGCTAACTATCCAACATAATCATTTAATTAATTATAGGCACATATTGATATGAATCACATTTAATATATATAAAAATAAAATGAAATAAAGTGAAAAGTTAAAAATATATTATTGTAAACAAAACGATCCGGATGGATTTTCTTGACGATCTTGAGGTTAGATCCAACGTTTTCAATCCCGATGGAGATTGATACTTAGTCAACTGGGGAGAAAAAATGGTTGTTGAACACTTGTGCGAGTTAGATCCGGATCGGTTGTCGATCGATATCGGTGGCAATGGCGCTCAATGTGGATGGGCTAGATAGAGGAGGCACGCTAGCCGCCTGGCCGGCTCGCTAAGCATGAACGCGAGGTATGGGCATGTTGGGCGGCAAGAGGCATGCATGGAGGGGCCGGTAGGCCTTTGGGCATCGTGCAAAGGAGCTGCTGGCGCAATGGAGCCGATTTAGTCAACTAGGCGTGAAAATGAGGCGTGGATTGATACGTACTATGTGTCTAGCTTAGGCACTACTAGCAAGACATACACACACATGATGTCTAGTGCTTGGGGGGCATGGGTGTGTGCGTTGGCTAGTGGAGGCTTGGAGGACGCCGGCGGGTGAGACACGTGGGTTGATGCGCATTGGGCAACTAGTTGAGGCACTATTAACAAGGCACGCGGGCCGCTACACGCCGAGGCATCCGGATGAGGTGCTATTGTATGGCCGAGGCCCGCGCTAGGGGAGGCTAGCTCGTGGTGTTAGGCGAGGCGTGCTATGGCGCCGGGCATTAGAGGTTTGTGGCATGGCTGGATGGTATTTTTGGAGTGAGGGGCCGGGTCCGTGGAGGTTGGCGGCTCGGGTTATTTTTGGAGATGGTAACTAGTAGTTGACCTTTTTGGTAAGAAGAGGGGCTTTATACTAGGTTTTTAGGGTTTTTGGCTAAAATTCGATTTGGTGCCTCATCTCGCAAACTCATTTTATTTTGATTCCTTTCTCCTCTCCTTTTTAATTACATCCCTAGTTGTATTTTTTTACTTTTTTTGTTTTTTATTTATCTCTCTTCCTTTTTTTCTTTTTTTTTTTTAGAAAAAATTAGGTGCAAATAATACAAATAAGATTTACAAAATACAAAATTTCATTTATGGATTTGAGCATGCCGCTAGGAATAAAAGTCAACGTTTTAATGAAACAATCAAAGAGTTTGATTAGTTACCAAAAATAAAGACGAATCTTGTGTATATAAAAAGTTATTCAAAGCCTAATAGTCATGTTTATTCAACATGAAAAATTAAACAAACTACTCCTCGGCTATAATATTATCATGTTGCAAACTATAAAAGATTAAGATATCTAAAAGCAATTTCTTAAGTATAACATGGGAGAGCAACCTACAATCTAAGAGTGTAGATCTATAGAGATAGATCACTTGGAATGTAAGTAGTCTCTCAAGGAAAATATGAAGGCATGATACTAAAAGGTTTAGTATGTAAACATCAAAGAAAGATTTATTCCAATGTCATATAGCTTGATGGACAACAATAAAGGATCTATAGCACAAGCTAAGGAACTAAGGTCTCATCAATAATCCAAGTATGTATTACATTATTATCATTTGATTATAAAGATAAACAAGTCATGGAAATGAACGGATAGAAAAGGTCCACACCGACGGCAACATAGCCGACCCCTTGACTAAAGTTTTTGTCACGGTTAAAACATAAGACCCTTACTCGATCGTCGGGATTGAGGGACATGGCTGGTTGGCTCTAGTTTAAGTAGGAGATTGTTAGTGTAGGTGCCCAACATCCAACCACATTTGGATGGGCTTGAGTTATTATATTATTACATCATTTATTTTAATAATAATAAAAGAAGTCTTTCTATTAATTCTTATGTTTTTATGTTTATTAATTCAACGGAATTAGATAGAAGTCCTTAAGATATGCATTTACGGTAGTGATTGATCAAAAGATGTGAGACAAACACTTATGTATAAAATGATATCATTGAATGTTTCAAGTCATAACATTGTCAAAATTGGACGTTGACTAGATGTGAATAGACTTGTGAGTGTTGTGCTCATGCTATATGATAGTAGTAAGAGATCTCACACCTATTGGCATGGTGATGCCAAAGCAAGCACTTAGGTAATTTATGTTAGAGAATATATCACTAGACTTCACTTTCCATAAAAACCCATTTGGTTTAGTCTATGAAAATCTCATAAGAGATTGGTACAATTGGTTCTTGGACTTGAAGTCATCACGGTTATCTCATTAGAGAATTTATGCACTTTGACACTCGTTTTGATGGATCCAGTAAAGGGTTGTAAATGGACAATTCGTTTGTTGCACTAGGAATCTAATAGAGGTAAGAGTATGACTAAGATAAGACATATCATTCCTTGTATGCTAAAGGCGTTATCACATTGCACTTTGATGAATCTCTCGCTCGGGAAATCTATGGTAATAGTAGGAGTACACCAATAGAACATAGTTGATTACTCTAAGAGCTAACACATTTGGAAATCAAAGACAACTTATGTGATCATAATTGAACAAGACTTATAACCAAGTTTGAGATCACACTATGATAAGTTAACATGAGAACTGAATTGTATGATGATCATGCTCATGAAAGGTAATAATGGATTAATTAATCTTCCTAGAGAATTGGGTAGTCATGATGCCTTGCAAGAGGTCAATCTTAATTTATGTATCAAGAAACAAAAGAGAAGTCTTTTGTTCTTGATATATTGCCAACATATTTATGAGCCTATTAATTCACATGTATAAGTTTAAGCATTCACATGATTAAAGAGAAGCAAAGATATTAGAAAAAGTTTTCAATTCTAAAAGTTTCTTATTTTTGAAAAGGTTTTCAAAAATGAAAAGTTTCCTATTTTGAAAATCAGTTTCCTAATTTAGAAGTTGTTTCCAAATTTGAAAATAAATAACCAAAAATGGAAATGAGTTTCCTAATTTAGGTTAAAGGGTATTTTGAAAAATTATTTCCTAATGTGGGCCACCTAAAATTATCTAAGATTATTTATTTGGATAGTTCAAATAAATTAATTGGGCCAGAATGCTTTTGGCCCAATAGGTTTAATTAAAAGCCTTAAAATATTTTGGTAAGAGGATAAACATCAACCTTATTGGATAAGGATGAATGTTTTAAGGATAAACATCAACCTTATTAGATAAGAATGAATGTTTTAAAGATAATGATCAAAAGCCCTCATGTAAAATAATCTTAATCCTCCAAGGATTAAGAAGGAAGAACCATTAGTCTAATTAGGACTTATTTGTCGTCCCTCTCCTTATTCTTTGAGGATAAGGAAACTCTCCCCATATAAATAGGAGGAGAGGTGTGGCATAAAAAATGAGTTTTTTTGGGAAGAGAAAATTCGACACACTAAGAAAATTAAAAGGGACACACGATTGAAATAGAATAAGGAGAAAATTATTTTCTCCCTAACCCTAGCATGCCACCTCCTCTCTCTTCTCTTTAGATTGTCCTAAGCTTGCCTAGATTAGATTTCTATAGGAAACACCACACAAATCAAAAAGGTGGAGCTAACACTCTACCAATTTTGAGTGCTTCTTTGTAGGTGCTTAGACTACATAGATCATCAATACGAAGCCGAACACTTGAATGGCTTTTTTGCTAAAGAATTTAGATCTACGCTACAAGAGTTACTATTCATTGCCTTAAATCATGTAGATATAGTTAGTTGATTCAACGGCATGATCTTGGGCTCTTTAGATGGAGGAAAATTTTTGTTTGTTCCGCACCTCCATAGGATGCATGATCCTTTAGACATTAGGTATTAAAACCATTAATTTATTTATGTTTTAAGGTATCCATTCTCCTGGTTATAATAACAAGTAAAACATCAAAACACATGTATTCATTCTAATTAATCACTCATGCAACACAATTCTTTGATCAAAAACACATATCCATCTTTAAAACCATCCAATTCGAATAAAAATATTGTAACTCTAAAAATTTACATATTAAATCATAAGCAATTAAAATTAGCATCAATTACACATCGAATCTCTAATTTCTTATGGTGTAGTGAGGTTTACAATTACTTCACTTGAAGTTTGGCCAATTTTTCCTCTTTTCTTCCTTGGTTTTCTTCCTCTCCTTTTCTCCTCAAAATTTCAATCAAAGTGAAACTTTTTCCATCTTTTTTTATTTTAAAATGATTTTAAGGTTTTTTATAGTGTTTTCAAGTTAACTAAGGTGATTTAGAGTGGTGGTTGGGTGTTTTTCTTCTTGGTTGGTGTTTTTTTCCTCTTTTAGGGTTACTTGAACATTTATGGTTCTAACCCTTCTTCCATCTTCTTCCTCCATATTTAGAGCCATATTTTCTCCTTAAGATTAAGCCAAGTGTGTCACACTTGGTTTAATCTAAGAATGGCAATTTATGGCTTATAGGTTTTTCTTCTTCTTCCTTGTCTTTACATCTTCTATTTTTCTTAGATATTTTCTCTTCTTTCTTCCTCTCTTTGCCAGCCTTTCTTCTTCTCTATTTCTCTTAAATTTTTCAGAATATTTTTTCTCGAACAAGTCTTAAATCCAATTTAATAAGTCCCCCAAAATATTAATACTATACATTTTAGTCCCTAAACTTTTAATTTTTGCAATTAGCCCCTCTAATTTCAATCCATAACTTTATCATTTTTTCTCGATTTAGCTCTTATCCTAGGCCTTTTTCAAGAATAATTTAAGTCTTTAAAGTTGCTCCATCATTTCAATTAAGTACCTAAATTTTTAATTATTGTGATTATGCTCTTAGGTTTTGCAATTGCGTCCCTTGGTCAATGTATAACCATAACAATTAATAGTATCATTTTATCGAATTTAATCCTTACTCATTCCATTAATCTTCCTATAGCATCATACTTCTATTTATTTTATCCTTAATATACATATAAACTTTCATTCCTTGCTTTATTTAAATATTCGGTTATTAAGTAAACAAAACATCCTTACTACGTATTTATATTTAAGAAAGATTTTGGGTCGGAGATATTACATGCATAATTTTTTAATCCTTACTTTAAATAAATATTCATACATTAATTAAATGAATAATTGTTACAAACATAATTATTGTAATCTTTTAGTTTGCCCTTTAATTAATTCATTCACCTTTCATTTAATTCATTTACCCTCCTTAATAATTAGGATTAAATTAATTTATTCTTTATTCAAACATAATTTATCAATCCTTATTTTAAATAAATATTCATCTATTAATTAAATAAATTATTTTTACAAACATAATCACTCTTAAGAAGTTTTCTAGGTTGCGAGTATTACAAATAAAGGATCGAACTAGGATCGAAGCTGAGTTGAATAAAAAGGACAAGAGACGCATGAAAATTTAGAATTGCAACTCGATGCCATAACAAACTCGGATAACGTTGAGAAAAAAGTGAGCTTTGTCTTGGTGGAGAATTTTCTTTATATCTATAATACAAAGCTGATCTTTAGCTCTTAAAACAACTAAACTACTATATACAAATCGATCTAAAGATAGCCTACAACTAGTATATCCTAATTAAGGAATGAATAGAATATTTACGAATATAAATGATAATTGTCAAAGCTCGTATAAGGCATAAAATATATTGGATTTAAATGGCTAGCTAATTTTGTTGACGAGAGAAAGGTCATGAAAAGTGGGTTATCTAGTCGAACCTTCTCTTCTTTCCCTTCTAACTTTTGACCGACTATCCGTAGATTTTCTTTCTCTAAAGTGCCTCAAACTCTTGTTGTAATTGTGCATTCTCATGCTACAAGTTAGCCAAAGGCATATGGATAGGTGCTCTTTTAGGGGGCATCTTCACAACCCTTGTCAACAACAACAACACACACACACACACACACACACACACACACACACACAAAAACTAAAACTTGATACCGGATTGACACCCAATATGTGAAGATAAGCAAAACCAAAACAACACAAGCACCAACAACGTTTAAGCTGAATTTAACAAGCAATATTCAGCATAAACACCCAAAAATAAGCCAAATAAATAATCCCTCACAAGTCAAATTATGCAATCAACAAAATTCAAATATGGTTGAAACTTGTGAATCCCAAAATCAACAAAAACAAAAATAAATAACCTTCAATCCAACACAAAACCTCAAAACAATGATTGAAATATCCAACGAGTTAACAAATCAAGAAACTTGAAATTAATAACACTAGTTTGAAGTTTTCGAATTTTCATGCACAAAATTCAAGATAGCCGATACATTAGTTCAATAAATACAATCTTGTCGTGACTTATAGATGATATTTCAAAGAAAAAAACAAGTCCAATAACAATTAAAAATAATAATAAGTTAAGACCTAACTATGTAGATGTTGAAACTTACTTGGGATATGTACCAAACATTAAGGATCTAGATACAACACCTTGAAGATTTGACGTGGTTAATCATGTCACCACCTTTAGAGATCAATTCAAGGATACAAAACAAGCCTCTAAGCCAAGCGGAAGAAAAACACAAATATGGTAGAAAATTCTCACACAAAAAATTCAAAATATCAAAGTCTATGTGCGTTAATATTATAAAAGAGAAGTTTAAATACTAAGCTAGCATTTGGCTAGGGTTAAGAAAAATTTGTCCAAATAGACTATAAAAATTTAAGCCCAAAGTAAATAAATAAATAAATATACTTCCTAATTCTATTTGGACTTGATGAAATCCATACTCAATAAGGACAAATCAACCCTAGTCCAAATTAAATATGAATCCACATTAAATATAGACTTTTACAGTACTTATAAACCCACAACAAATATGAATGCTAAATTAAATAAGGATCCAAACCTAATAAGGAATACAAAAAATAAAAACAAACAAAAAAGTCCAGACTAAAATAAGAATCCACTTCTAACAATAATGAAATAAAAAAATTGAAATAAATAATAATTAAAGATAATTAAGCTGAATATTCGACCACAATGGACTTAGAATATTTGTCCCAAATGCATGCTCCTCCAAAGTTGTAACTTTTTGCCAAAGTGGAACGTGGAAACTTCAGCCTTGTCTTGATGACACTCCGGTGTCAAACTGCCAGAGTTGAAGAAGAGTCATCATCGATGTATTCCTCACCGTCTTCTTCATCATGGTATAGAGAAATTTTAGTAGAACTGAATGTAGTCGTGGCACCGTAATCTCCAGGAAGTTCGACCTTATATCTATCCTCTCCAATCCTCTTCACCAGGAGACAAGTACCATCTATCTTCGTAAATTTGGCATAGTGACCTTTAGAAAATCTCTCCTTGCGCAAGTGAATCCAAATCAAATCATTATCTTTTCAAGTCGTGGGTTTGTTGAATTGACTAACCCATTTCCAAGACTCTCCGCTACTCTTCTCACTCAAGTCTTCGGAAGTTGTCTTTTTGATGGAAAAGACAGAAGAAATATCTTCGAACGGACTTACCTGAACACTCGGCATAAGAGCATCAATTGCACCTATATCAACCCTACATTAGTCTGCATCAATTCAGCTTCTTCTTCTTAAAATCTGAAATCTTGATAATTTGTTAATTAATTTAGTTTGTTTAATTTTTAAAATATATAAATAAATTTTAATTGTGTTGAAATAAAAGCTATAGACTTAAAATAGTTAGTAGTTAGGATATATATGAGTTTGTTGCATGTATATGTGTGACTGATTATAATTAGATCTCTTAAAAATAATACACTAAAACAATTGCACCAATTTATTTACCTCCATAGTTAGAAATTGAAAATACATTTTTTGCATCATATGTTGTTATAAGAAAATTTCATGTCTTTTCTTGTAAAATTAGAAGAAACAAAAGGAATTTCATTGTTTATTGTAATGCATACGAAAAGTTGTTTTAAATAGAAATAAAATAATATTTTTTCATTTTATTTAAAATTTAAGTTATTTTAAATTATATGATGAAAATAAAAATCATCAAACTATCAAATTTTAATTGATATGCTAGAATGTAAGAATAAATATAATTACATATTAAAATAAAAATATGATATTATTTTTAAAGTTTGATTTTGATAACATATATTTAGTAAATATCTATAATTGATTATTATCATTACCAAAATCTTTCTGAATTATTTTGCCAAAGGGAGTCATTTATTAAAAAATATATATATTTTATAAATATGTAAAGTGCATTATGTGAACAACAATTTTATTTAAAATCTTACTAATTTTTAATACGATAATATGTCCTTAGAATAAATCTTTTTATTTGAAAGAGGTTATTTTTAATTATATGTGATGTGAATAGAATCAATAGTATAGGTTGAATTAAAATTTTATGAACCTTTTTTTTTCATTTTTTAATTGGTAAAATTTGTCAAAAGGAATAATATAAATGTTGTGGTTCATTTTCCAAAAAGTAAAAATAAATAAATAAATAAATAATATACTACAATAACAAAAAAAAAATTCTCATAAAAAATAAAGATCTAATTAAGTAATTTGATGTAGTTTAATTATTATTAGATTTTATAGTTATTGTTCTTTTTAGCTTCTTTTTATATATTGATAGGCAAAATAAAATCTAATAATGTACTATAGAGGTTATGAGTGATTTATGAAGCTTTTTTTTTCATGTTTTTAATGGTTTTATGTGGTTAACAAATAAGAAAATATTGGAAAAACTAGATTAACCTATTTTTTAGGTTTTAATAATTTTTCTTTTTTTCAGAATTTCTTCAATGTTGGTTTTTTTTTTTTTAATTAGAGGTGGGAGGGATTTACATATTAATATTAATATTGTAGATATGTTATAATATTAGCATTTGTTGTATTAAAAGTATAATAATCAATCAAAAGCTTTTAAGAGTCTCTCCTCTCCGTAGTGCTTGATTGATTCTCATGGTACATACAGTATCAATTATCGACTAGGTTAATGGACTTAATAACCAAATGAACAAACACGTGTATATTCGATAACCTATTTAAATAATTTAAAAAAATTAAATTATAGTACTTAATTTAAAAAGTTTATTTGATAATCTAAATGATCTCATATTTAAAATTTAAATTCAGTTAAAATCTATTTAATTAGGTAAGTTAAAGTTTTTAACTTAAAATTTTTTAATTAACACATTTAATTGAAAGATTTCTAAAAATTTTTAAATATAACTATATAATCCTCGTATGTTCTTATAACCCTAATTATACAACCTATTGAAAAATGATTCTGCAATCATCTCAATGAAACTAGTATTTAGTCCCTAAAAGACCGGTTCTAATTAAAAAGTTTACATATCCCAAACTGCGTTCTCCTCAAGATCAAGCGTATATACCAAATCAGTCTCCACATCATCCTAGTAGCAAAATCACACTAAAAAAAAAAGAGAGAGAGAGAGACTAATCCATCTCAAATCTTGTCCCTCTAGGTGATCAGAACTTTCCATATCATGAATCGCTGAGCAATCACGGAGGAGTAATACAAGAGCTAGTTCAAGTACATACTCACTAGGCATGGCATCTACAGCTATTCCACAACCAATGAAGGGACTCCATAACCCAGATCCTCCTCCATTTCTCTCTAAAACTTATGATATAATAGAAGATTCGAGTGCAAGCCATATTATTTCCTGGAGTAGAGGAAACAACAGCTTTGTTGTTTGGGATCCCTACGCCTTTAGTACCATATTCCTCCCCAGATACTTCAAGCACAACAATTTCTCAAAGCTTTGTTAGGCAACTTAACACATGTAAGTACTCTTCGTTTTAATATACCTTCAGATTTATAACTTTTAACTCATTTTTAATAGGAAATTAAACATTCAAGAAAGTGATAAATATTGGGTTTTATTTTGCACATGATACTATAATTATTGCTACCTTATACCGAATCTAATTTTTTTATTGATAATCATTTTTATTAAATTTTTATTCCTTTATTTATTTATATACACAAACATATATACGTATATATTTTTATTTACGTTAAAAAAATATCATATTACAATTGTAAGATTAAAATAATTGTCAAATAACATTATTATATTCAACACTTATGATGTGTTTGATAACTTATTTAAGTAATTTAAAAAATTAAATTGTAGTATTTAATATAAAAAGTTAAGTTAAACTTAAAATTTTTTATTAACACACTCAATTAAAAGATTTTTAAAATTTTTTAAATATAACTATATAACTCTCGTATATTCTTACAACCCTAATTATACAAACCTATAGAGAAATGATTTCTACTATCCCATCATCAAAATAGAGAAGAGCTTCTTCATTATCAGTGCTTTCATTCCATCATCGTCTATAAGCACAAAGTAAGCATGCCAATTATAAAAATGGATTTTGTAATATTTTAAAGTGACGTGAATAACATCTTTTTGTGATGATTAAAGGGTGTCCCCGGCAAGTCGATGGGTATGGATATAATCCCAGCGGCCAAATCATTGAAGGGCTTGGCAAACTTTTGGACTTCCTCAAATCTTCCATGCTTAGAAATAAGCGACAAGCTTGCCAAAAATTATACGTCTTAGCTAAAGGGAAAACACCGAGTTCTTGCTCGCCTTCCCAATCAGATGCCAAGTGCCTTTGTGGGATCTCATCCGTCACGCTAATATATCTTTGAAGTGATTCTGGCTTGAAAAAAGTGGGAAGAGCTTTCTCATTTTCCTGGATTCTTCTTGTGAAGAAGTTTGTTGAGAGGAAAGGAAGATTTTGTTGACAGAGTCAGGCCACCATGCTGTGACAAGCTTGTTCTCATTAGAGAACAAGAACTTGTTCTCGACTGCCCCACAAAATACTACAGTTGGTTCAAAAAACAACGAGGTTTTGAAGACTTTGGATGAGAACTTTGCCATTTTGTCTAATATGAACTTCTCCGACCGACCCTTTTGCCCCGTCGTCAAAAATTCTAGACTTCCACGGATAAATGGCAAACCAGTATTGCTAGGCGGGAGGATGTTGAGAGACGCACTAGAATATTTGTGTTTGTTTTAGTGAAACCACGGTGATGATGAAGAGGATTGCATAGGGAAGCAGGGAGATGAAGGAAAGTTCCATTCTTTTTTTATTGCAAAACAAGTATTTAGACCTTTGGATTTCCTGCATCAATACTCGAAGTGTAGTTTTGCAGGACTTATATAGGATTTTTATGGCAAAGTGACATGCAATGTCAAGTTTGCAAATACAATCAAAAAGAGGTATCATGGCCTGGCCGGGTTAGACAGGATACAGTATTTTAGCTCAGTTTTGCAAACTTAAAATTAACATTTTCCTTCGGGATTCTATATTAAAGACCTGAGCAAGGATATATCCATGTTATAATATAGGAATAAAAGACAGATGCAGTATATATATATTCTACCCCAACCCAAAATTGTACGAGTAATTGTTAAAAACTTGTTTAGTCTATTTTTGTGAGACTGTTTATTTTTTCTTTATTAATAATTATTTTTATTGAATTTTTATTTATTTTACATTCAAATACATCTATGTATATATTTTTATTTGTATTAAAAACAAAAATCATGTTATAATTATAAGATTAAAATTATTATGTATATAACCTTAATATGTTCATCAACAGTACTTATCAAACAAGCTTATTATCTTCAGCATTTAATTTTTCGTAAATACCAAATAACTTATCAACAACATATTCAGCACTTAAAATTCAATATTTAACAAATTTAACGCTTAATTTTTAATTTTATCAAACACTACCTTAATTTTTCGTAAATACAAAATAGCTTATCAGTAATATATTCAGTACTTAATTATTCAACACTTGTAATTCAATACTTAACAGATTCAATACTTAATTTTCAGTTTTATTAAACACTATCAAATTGTTTCAAATGCAGTATTTGTGAAGTATAGCCACTATAGCTTCCATCCCAACTTCTACAAGTTCGTGTTTGAGCATTTGTTACCGCATTCTGGAATCGATATCAGAACATTAATGTCCGAACAAGGAAATCTCGTATGAAAGATCATTCAGAGTGTACTGGGTTTAATCTAATGACCCTCCTTTCTCCTTCAGCAGGGAAACTCATATTTATCTGATTTCAAGTTGTTAGTCTACAATTGGGGAAGCTAAATTTGTAGCAAACATACTTGGAATTATAATTAATAATGCTAAACCATTTGTGATAGAACTAAAATGGAGTGTTGATGAAGTTCAGTGATCAATCTTGAATCTGGGACAACTCTTCTTTCATAGATGGTTTCAGCATTTATAGCCTTCTCTTGATCTAATTTGTGTATTTACATAATCTGAAACTGAAGAATCAAATGCTTGAGCAAGCAGCTATGACTCTACTGTGAATTCGCAAGAATCAAATGCTTCACCTGTAAAAAGTTAACAAACCTTCCTCCAGTGTTCTACATCAGGAATAGAAAGCGGAACCTTGAATCAAAGGGTAGGATAGAGAAGCTTCGGGCACCAAGGAGTCTCCACTTGTGGTTTGATAGACGATCTCTAACCACAACAGCTTGCTCCGGGGTGAGAAATTGGCAGATCCACTCAGGCAGTAGCAAATCCTCCACAATGCCTTTGGCAAAACAATACAGCAACTTGGGCACCAATAGTTTACTCTTATTGCTTATACCAACAGATGCTTGGACATAATCTTTCAATGAATTATGAAGTAAATCATTAACAATTTCAGGCCTGAAGATCCGCACCTGATTACAGAAGACAAATGGGCAAGCCAATAAAAGTATCTTACAATTTATGGATGGCTCATAATAGATAATGATGTTAATTCCTAGACAACGTTTTACTACCAAAGAAACTAAAATTCACTATAGTCCAGCCACATCAGTACATCAACTGGGTAGTACTTGTTACTGTCTCTGCATTCTGCAATCATGTTGTACTCAAAAGGAATCCTTTATAATAAAAGACCACACAGCAATCTGTGGCATTCCGTTTCTTTAAACAACTACCAATTTACAGGTAAATCCACATCAATTCTCTAAAGCAGGCTATATTTCATCCTGAACATTACATTCAACTTGTCGGGCATGAGATAATAGCTTCAGAGAATAAATATTCATAAAAATTCTTCTTTGGAAGATTGAGAAAACTTATGCCTTCCTTCTAATTTCCTTCGACAGGCTAATTGCTTCTATTCCAAGAAAATCGATTAAATAACTAACAAAGCAAAGAACCAACAAGAAGCCAAATATACTTACTGCAGGTGATGAGTGCATCCCACAACTTAAAGCAAAAGCTAGGAGAGGCTCAGGTTGATCAATGGAAAACTTCTTCTGTTCCTCAGTTATCTTAAATTTCTGAAGAGCAAGAAACAAGGCCTGAGATGAAAGCAATGGAAGTGAAATACATATGTTAAATTAATAATGGAAAAAGATTAAAATCCGCCTAAACATTTCAGTCCATTTCACAGAACCTCTAAATGAAAGAATACAGTCATACTGTGCACTTGATTTGGCAGAGAATAATATCAACAAATAAAGTTAAAGCTCAAATTTTTGTTATCTATTGGCAACAAGGTCCCACTGAATCATTGATCTAGAGCATCCAAAAAAGGAAATTGAATCAATTATAATAGCAGGCCTTGTCCAGAACTTTATGGGGCACGGGATGAATTTCACTAGGCATTGAGGGGGAATCACACATGGTACGTACTATTTGTGGGCGATGTGCTGGAGGTTTCATCTTCAGAATGTTGTATTCAATGTCAGCAGCGCTAGTGGAATGCCCTCCAATGATGTAAGCAGCCTGCATAGCAGTGTATAATTTTGTTTACGTTGTTTTGAACCTGAACAATCACAAGGAGAGAGGATAGGAGCAGCAGTGAAAGAACTACAATATCAAACCTTCTGCATTAAGGAAAATAATTTAATTTCACTTCTTGGAACTCCGTATGCTAAAAATGCCTGAGAAACATAAGAAGAAAACCAAGAATAAACAGTGAGAGATGTAAAAGTTGGATTATTGTAATCAAAGGTCTGACTCGCATGAGCAAATGGTGAGAAACTGAGATGTAGCATGCTAAGTTTCTAGGGAAGGTTTCTGCAGAGTGTTTGTTTAAGAGCTTACTTGAGGCAACACAATACTTCTAAAAAAGAAACCTGGTAGATAGAAACTCCGGAAAAGGATGTGCATGTATAGAATTATTACAATGCATAAATTGGAAAATGGATGGGTAGGTGCAGAAAAAGAATTACATGCATAATCAACGCATTGTACACATTGATCCAAAATGCCAACTTCTCATTGCAACTCAGGCAAGATGGGTCAACTTCAGCCAACTGTTCAACAAGTAACCTGTAAAGCACAAAGGATAGGAATAACAAGTTAGAGCCCTCAGCGGAAATAATTTAAATCGATTTTAAAAAAAAAAAAAGATAACTTTATGTGTATACCAATTGCTCTACTCGAGAACATGTAATAATGTCATTCAAACACACTCAACTAAGTGAATTCAGACTGCCTTTGAGTATCGGTTAGAAAAACATAATTAACAGCACCAAAGAATCCAAAGACAAAATTGCAGTGATCCAATGTTACAGGGGTAAAAATTCTAACACACAAGCAGCTAGAAAATGGGATTTCAATTAATTAGCTTAAAAGAGAGTTACAAAGTTAACCTAAATCTTTTGAGAGCTCCAGAAGCATACTCCAGCTCTTTCTGCCCAACAGACAACCAAGAGACCTCAACAGCACTGCAGTAGGTTCCGATACTTTTTGTCCAATCTACTTTACCAGGAACTCTGTACGGATCAAACTTGCAATATCTTGCAGCGATTTCAGAACCACGTTCCATGTCATTTGGGGGACTCTTCATTAAGGAGTTCTTTATGGGCGAGTCTGAGAAAGATGCCAAAGAAGAATAAGAAAGATGGCCCTGAGGTGAGGATGGTGAAGCTACACACTCAGGAGATGAAAGTTTGGACAGATCTGCCAAGGAGAGGAAAATATCTCTCATGCACAAGACCATTTCTTCTGATAACCGATTAGGATGGTGCCAAAGTTTCTCAACAAAATGATCCTTATCTGGCTGTCTAATTACATCTGGCAACAGAATATTATACTCCACCTTTCCTTCCACTTTCTCTATGCTGCAGGTTCTCATGCTCTGCAACAAACTATAGACTTTATTGCCACATTTCTTCATCATTCTTTACTTATAAGAAGACGATTATGAAAGTGCACTCCAATGCGGAGCTAAAAAAAAGTAGTCAGATTTTGATGTTCAAATGTGCAAAAAGAAAAAAAAAATGCAACATAAGTCTGACAAAAGAGATGTGCAAATTGAACTAACTCAAGAGAATACCGTTTCTGTCAGGTCAGATTGAGAACAATCGAATGGTAATGACGGTGGATAGGGAAAATGCCTCAAATGGTACTCAGCAAGACGACGCTCATTTCTCTCTTGACTAAGCTGATATTGGAGGGCAACTGATTCTTGTTCTAGCTTGGATACAGAGATTTCCAGAATAGCTATGCTATCCAAGAGCTCTTGAGCCTGCATTCCACATATAGAAGCTTGCAGTTAGAAGAATAGCAGGAAGCTTCAGACAAAAATGTGATAGGAAAAAAAAATGTTAATGGGGGCATTGACCTTATCTGGAAGCTGACAAGGTGAATTTGAGAAGGATGAATCTGAGTGTTCAACAGCACTTGCTAAAGCTAAGCGCACAGCAATCTCCTCTTGCAACTGTTGTTGCAACTTTTTTATCTAAAATGGTCAAACAACATCATTGATCAATCATATCTAACATATCTACAAGTCCACTTGAATGAAGATCAAAGAAAATACGAAGAGATATTGAATCTGCTTACATCTTGCTCAAGCTGGTGTTTGTAAAAAGACATATCCTCACCTTTCATTTGCCCACCTCTTTTGCTGCGGGGTTTAGCATCCTGAAAACACTGTGCATTTAGGAATTTCTTTCAAAAAAAATAAAAAAACAGTAAATTCCCAAGTAACAAAAACGAAAGGCAGGAGGAGAATTTGCATAGCACCTAAGTGATGAAGTCTACGATTCATTAGAGTGTACGGCATAACTTAAGGTTTACTTTTGCCCCTTAGTGCCATTTCACCAATCCACAAGTTGATTTTACTTGGAGCATGTAGTATCTAATTAAGTTTGATGGTTGCCAAATTATTTGCCCCCGACCCAACAACTTTGGTTCTCTCTCATTCTTTTGGTTTCAGTAGAGGATCTCATTATGTCATATGACACTATTGCAGGAGATGGAAAAACCACTGAGAAATCATAGCTATTTCCAGAACAATGGAAGTGGAAACATGAAGTAAAAGCTGCAAGAAAAGGCAATCTTCACAATTGATTCAACATGTGGTATTCGAAATTAATGGGTTTCAGCTTAACGTATTTGAGAAATTTGCAAACAAGAAAGAGCTGTAAGCAAGTAACTGGGGTGGAAGAAGGTACCTCAAAATCAGAAAAAGAGGAGACCCATCTCCAGAAGAAACAGATCGAGTACGAGTGATAGTAGTAGTAGTAGTAGTAGTAGTAGAGTCACCTTTCCAATCCTCCACAAATATTTATGAATCGAACCTCCCCTATAAATTAATTATCAGTCACTCATTCGTAAATAAACAGAAAATGGAAGTGAAAATAATAAACTTAGAAAAGAAAATATAGGGGGAGGGGGTGTCTTACAGATTGATAGGAAGAAGAAAACCACCAGAACTGCCACCACTTCCAGTTTCAGCATTGGTGTTACCATTACTAGGATGGTTGTTGTCGAGGTCATCGTGGAGAACTTCTGTTTTAAGACAAAGCATCTTCTCCACCTCAGTCACCAAACATTTACAGCTTAGATTTAGATTTACTACTTAAGAGGAGCAAAATACGAAGTAGTAAAATAACTGCTGCCTGCAAAAGGAGAATAATGCAGATAGAAGCAAACACATTGATTCAGTCAGCGAGAAAAACGGGATTCTGCTTTTTTCCTTCTTTTAATGGCTACTAAGTACTAACTGGTTCGTGGTGATGAAAAGTTTCAGAGTTCTCCCTCCCAACTGTCATAAAGTTGCTGTACTTGACTTTGTTTTTCAGAATTGGTGCTCTGATTGACGCCTCCCCATCGACATTACATGTTTTAGGTATATGGAAGAAAAAATTTTACTGTCTATGCTAAAGTCAAAATTCAAGCTGCTTTCACCAACAAACTAATTGAACATTGATCCCTCTTTTTTTTTTTTTTTTTTTTTTAGTTTAAATCTTCATGTTAATATTATAACATATCATATAAATGTAGAAAGTATCTCTTAAAATCGACTGAAAAAAAAATCTTAATTTCAATTAATATATAAATAGGTCTGAATTTTCTTTTATCATTAAAAAAAAAAAGTGCATGTTATGTAAGAAAACGTCACCAGTATTAATCATTAAAACCATGAAAATAAATGAAGCGCCGATGTTCTTTGTCAAAGTGGTTTGGAGTCGTTTAATCTATGCCCAAAACTACTTTTTTATTTCCTGTTTATGTAACCAAACAATAATAATTAATGTTTTTTTTTTTTTTTTTGTATTTATCCTTTGCATCCTAATGTGGTTCCAAATCCAATAAAAGATTGAGATTATTTCATTATTTGGGGGAACCTATCCTCAGCGATTGTGGGGAATGGGGGATACATTCGCAGTAAGTTTAAGTTGGTCCCTTCCGGTCTGATAATGCCATCTCACCGACACCTTCTCGTGATTTTTTTTTTTTTTTAGTGGTACGACTAGTAAATGATATTTAATTTAAGGAGGAAAAAAATGAAGGAATAAATTATAAATTATTCTTCTCGTTTTCAAAAATAAATTAATTTTTTTTAGTTTTATTAATTATTTAATTTTTTAACTAATATTAATCATAATTAATTTAATATATTTTTAATTAATCTTTTTATTTTTAAAATCAAAATAAATTTAAAAATAGTAAAAAAATTTAAATAATTAATCTTTAAAACAAAAAAAACTAATTAATTTGTTTTTGGAAAGGAAAGAGTGTAATTTATAATTTACTCAAAATAAACGCATAAAAATAATAGATTCCAAAAACAAAAATGTGAACCACTAAATTCATCAAAATCACTAATTTCCTCTACAAAATCCCTTCTTCTTTTTTCTTTTTTTGTTATATATTCTTGTTCTTCGTTAAAGTTCACGGGACTCCCTAATACAATGTCCTACCAAAATCCAACACTGTTCTTTTTTCTTTTTCTTTTTCTTTTCTTTTTTTTTTTTTTTTTGTCTTGTATAAAAAAGAAAACATTATTTTTATCCATTTTTCTCCAAAACTAATAAAAAATATAAAGTAATATTTAAAAAAATCAAAATTATATGAAATAAAAGGTAAAATTCATGAAATAAAGAGCTTTATACTTTTAAGCATAATAATATTTTAAAAGCCTCTGTTACCTTACATTTTAACAGATCATGATAAAATCCCATATAATACCCTCGGTCTCACCAAAAGACATGATAGCTATACATTTAACTCTCTCGTGTTCTTAAAAATATAGCAAACTATTTAATTGAATAAAAATCATTAAATTTAAATAAATAGAATAAATTGTTATAAAATAAATAGAAATAATAGGAGAATTGAAAAAAAAAAAGATGACAAGAAAATAAAATCATTATAATGTGAATATAAGTGATAAAAACTTCAAAGTTTCTCTTATTCTCTCTATTAAACTTGTACACCAACTAATGAACAATCAAGCCTATTTATAGGCTTCAAAATTGAGGAGAGAATTGAAAGGAACTATGAATAATCAATTGCATCACTCTTTTAATTTCTCATATTGAATGATGAATTGAATCATATTAAGAATCATGAGTAGTTGGGATATGAAAAGTGGATGAACATGATGATGGACATTCATTATTTCATAACACTCCTCCTTGAATGTCCATTGTACAAGGAACATACCTCGTTAAAACCTTACTATGAAAAAACCCAGTGGAAAAAAAATCCTAGTGAAAGAAAAAGAGTACAATATTCTTTGCACACATTAATCCCCATTTTGGTCTCCTCCTGTTAAAGGCATTATTTAAGATCTCTAAGATGATGCATTCTAATCTTGTGAATCATCTTCTCAAAAGTTGTGGTAGGTAATGCTTTAGCAAATAAATCTACTTGGATTGTCACTTTGATGTATTATTCCTTCAATGAAATTATGCAAACAGACATTATTCTCATATGATATTGTTGCAACTTCTTTTACCGGTAGATAAACTGCATGTCTCTCGGATACGATGAATCGTTGATCTTAACCAAACGCAATCTTGACTTGCCTCGTGAATTGATATTTACGCATTATTTGAAGATGTGGCAACTATAGTTTGCTTTATAGAACACAAAGATATAGTTGGATCTCCATATGTAAATATATAATAAGTTGTGATCGAGCTTTGTGTAGATCGGATAAATAACCTACATTTGCATAACCAATTAATATTGTCTTTGATTTATTGGAGTAATATAAGCTCATATCAATTATTCCTCGAAGATAACGTAGTATATATTTAACTTTATTTCAATGTCTCTATATTGAAACAAAACTATGACTTGCTAACAAATTTATAGAAAAGACTATATCGAGTCGAGTGTTATTAGCAAGATACATCAATGCACTAGTGGCACTAAAAATATAGTACTTCAAGACCAAGTAGTTCTTCGTTATCTTCGAGGTCGAAAAAGTCTTTTTGGATATCAAGTGAATGAACTACCACTGGGCTAGTCAATGAATAATCTTTATATATAATCATTGTAGAACCTTTTTCGATATAAATTGATCGTTGAATGAAAATCTCATTCTCCGAGTGCTCAAACTGCAGGTCGAGATAACATTTTATTTTCCTAAGATAGTCACATCAAATTCTCTTTTTAGGTAACTTATGACACTTGGAATCTATTCGGGAGTTCCAATAATATTTAAGTTATCAACATATACTATAAACCCCTTTTCAAATAAAAACATATGAACAAATAGGGTTATTTTTTATAACTTTCTTTTAACAAATAATCATTAAAGTGATTATATCACATGCACGTAGGTTAGTAATAAACGAGTAGATATAAAAATAAAATATAAAAAGTATAAATTGAATTTCTAAAAACCAAAATAATAAAAAAATACTAAAATAATCCTAATAGAGATCTCTATAATTTAATTGAATTCTTTTCTCGAGAATATGTATTACATGCTTCGGCATGTTAAGTCCTTCTAGGACTTTTATACCGATATAATTTCAAATGAAAAAATAAACTATGATCACATTGATTAAATGCATGCATATGAATGTTTTTCATATATTTTTCCAAGCTAATGGATAACAAAAGACAATTGCATCTATTATAGGACAACATGTCTCCTCATAGTCAATGTCAATTCTTTACAAAAACTTTTATGTTAAAAGTTTTGCTTTGTATCTTACAATCTCATCTTTCTTATTTCATTTTCGCATAAATACATATTTGTATCCCACTAGCTTAACATCTTCAAGTATTTTAGCTATGGGTTCAAAAAAACTATTCTTTTTGTAGGAGAACATAATTTCTGTCCGGATTGCTCTTTTCATTTAGGCCAATCATCTTTATGTCAACATTCTTCAATAATTTAGGCTCGGGATCCTTATTTTCATCCATAATATCAATTACAATATTATATGTAAAAATCTTATCAATAAATGTTTCTTTTCGGTTCTATTTTCTCCCTGCATTGATATAATTTATAAAATCTCTTGATTTTTCTCAAGTATTTGGACTTCTTCCGAAACCTATTATCGAAATATCTTTGACCATTTTATAAATATTTTCATCATTTATATTTTCATCTTACCCTTTTTTTTTAGGAATTTTTATATTTAGAACCGATCGGTCTTCCACGCTTCGGGCGTGCTTTAGATTCATTTGCCATAATATTAATAGATGATCCTTCTAGGACATCAATTCTAATAGGAGCATTCTCAATGAGGACATGCATTTTAGTTACTCTATTAGGATATGAGAATGCATCTATCAATTGGTTTGTAATACCTTGTAAATGAATTATCTTCCGAACTTCTAGTTCACATTGTTTTGTACCAAATTGATATAAAGATAGAGTACTTTATGTCATCTCTTTTTTTCAACATTTCCAACTCGCTTATTTTGTTTATTCTCTCCCCTAATGTTGGAAAAACTATTTTATCAAAATGACGAGTCGATAAATCAAGCTCGTAAAAATATCACTTATTCATGATTCAAGATATGTAATTATCAAAAAGGATTCAAATCCAATATATATTCTCAATCTCCTTTAAGTGCCCATTTTATTTTCTTATGAAGGAGCACTAAGGATATACACTACAATGTCAAAAAATTCTTAAATAAGAAATATTTGACTCATGACCATAAATCAACCGAAGATGAGAGAATTTCTAATAACTTATGGGTCATATGCGAATAAGTGTTGCTTGCATGTAAGATTGTATGTCTCCAAACATAAATAGGGAGTTTTATTTTTAAATAATGGTTTAGCTATTAATTGGAGCCTTTGGATAAATGATTTTGCTAAACCTTTTTTAGTATGAACATGAGCAACAGGATGTTCAACCTTTATTTTTATAGCCAATCAATAATTATTTAATGCTTGAGAAATAAATTCATTAGCATTATCAAGGTGACTTGTTTTAATGGCATAATTTAAAAATTATGCTCGAAATCAAATTATTTGCTAGCAATCTCAAAAACGTCGGGTTTCGAGTAGATAATAAGCATATATGTGACTATCTTGTCGATGCATTTATCAAAATTATAAAATATTTAAATGGTCCACATGGTGGATGAATTAATCCATATACATCACCTTGAATACATTCTAAAATTATGAGAGATACAATCTCAATTTTACTTGGTGATGGCTTCACAATCAATTTGTTTGACAACATACGTAACTTGAAAATTCATTAAATTGAAGAATCTTTTGGCTCTTCAATAGATGTCCATACAAATTTTTAATAATTTTTCGATCATGAAAGACCCAAGATGACACAATTGGTCATGTCACATAATACAAGTATTTGAATTAGTAAACTTCGGTTTACTATAGCATTTGTTTCAATCATTTCAATATTTATAATAAATACTAGAAGAGAAAACGAGATAAATTTTTTTCATAGATATTTTCTAGTCGATATAATGATTATAACATATAAGCATTCACATTTGCTATCTTGATATGATATCAATTCAGATGAATATCTTTGAAACTCAATAAATTTCTATAAGACTTTGAAGAGAATAGTACATCATTCATAATAAATTTATCCTTTTAGATAATAACATATTTGCTCTTCTTGAGCCTTTAAATTATGCCACTTCAAGCAATAATATATCGACTCTTCTAAAGCCTTTAAAAGTTATCTCTTCAAGTAATAATATATTCACTCTTCTAGAGTCTTTAAAAGTTATCTCTTTATGTAATAATGTATTTGCTCTTCTAAAGTCTTCAAAATTTATCTCTTCAAGTCATGATATAATCGCTCTTCTAGAGCCTTTAAAATCTATCTCTTTAGATAATAATATAGTTGCTCTTCTAGAACTTTCTATTAAATTAATATTATCATATATAATATTAACAATAAATAATCAAATAAATCAATACAAAATAAATAAATCAATATATTCCTCATAAACACAAACAAATAAATAAATAGTAAAATAAATTTATAACCATCAATATACGACATAAATTATAAGAAATATAAAATATTTTATTTATAAATAGAAAAACTAACAAGTAATTAATTTCAATTACTATTATTTTGATATATAAAAATGGTCTTTATATTTTACTCTTTATTTTTCAATAAGGCTTGACAAGGCTCAATGAGGTGCTTTGGTGTATGATAGGTACATAACCAATATTCATTCATTCCAAATCTATAATATTTATTGTTCGAATACCGACTTTATCTATTTTTATTCTCTCTTTTTTCATAGTTATCCACTTCTTGCGGTGAGATGTAATATTATGATCATTACGATTATAATGATAATTATTTCGACCATATCCATGGCTATGATCACATCTTCATCCATGTCTAAAATTATTATAAATTGTCACATTCACTTCGGGGAATTGAGTAGATCCAATTGGATGAGATTTATTTTTTTATTTTATTTAGCCACTAATAAGTATAAAATCGATCCAAAATATTTCTTAAACTCTTTTTTTCAATATGTTACTGCAGGAACATATCCAAAACATAAAAAGTAGAGACTATTTTTTCAAAATCAAGCACTCATAATCAATAATTCTTATTCAAAATATCAAGAGTCACCAAATCAAGTTTATGAGGTTTGATATGATAAAAATTCTATAATACAATATATAATAATAATATTATAAAATAAGAACAAATATAATAATAAAATTAAAGCTTTTCAAATAACATATATTAGATCATTAGTAGATCATTTAAGTCTTTCAAATATATATTTCATGTATCAATAGATTTAAAGTACATGAATAAATTAGATACATATCTCTTAATGATCGAAATAATTTAGATCTTTTGGTAGAGCACTTGTGTAGAAGAAATCCAATTGTTGAAATAATTGATTAAATCTTTTGGTAGATACATACCTCATGGTCTATTGTCTTGATTGGTTAGAACTTCGTGCTGATAACGTGTTATAAAATAAATTGAAATAATAGGAGAATTGAAGAAAATGATGACAAGAAAATGAAATCACTATAATATGAATATAAGTGATAAGAACTTCAAAGTTTCTCTTATTCTCTCTAGGAAACTTGTATACCAACTAATGAACAACTAAGCCTATTTATAGACTTCAAAATTGAGGAGAGAATTGGAAGAGATTATGAATAATCAATTGCATTACCCTTTCAATTTTTCATATTGAATGATGAATTGAATCATATTAAGAATCATGAGTAGTAGAAATATGAAAAGTGGATGAATATGATGATGGACATTCATTATTTCATAACATAAATATTTTATTTTCTATTTATTTTTATCTTGCAAATAAACCAACTACCTATTTATGGTTATGATTTATTATGTTAAAAAGGAGAAATTATCCAGGGGTCCTGGAACTCCTCGTCATACAAAGACCCCTTCCACTTATTGTGTGCCATGTGGAAATTTTTTTACATATGGGATAAAAGATGGATAAGTTAAAGAAAGTTTCATCTTCTCCTTCATCCCTCGTCTCTCTCTCTCCGGCGGCTTGCCGCCCAACTCCTCCTTCCTCCGTCGTCTCTACCCTAAATGCGAGTAGCTTATTTCTCCCGACGTTGTTGTAAGGTTTTTCTTAAGCTAGGATCTCATTTATGTCAATTTTTTAAGGCCAAGCAATAGCATTTAAACAACATAAACATATATGGTTGAAGTTATTTTCTCAAAAAAACTAATTGTAAGAGTTTTCCGGTGTTATTTAATGGGATTGACATTGAAATCGAGATGGACATGAATCTTTGGAAGACAGAGTCGCCTCGTTGTAGATGTACGTGATTTGGCGAGAAGATTATATTTGTGAATTCTACCTTGAGTTTCGTTGTAAGAATCTTTCATTTTCAATTTGCAATCTCCTCCTTCACACTCAAAGGCACCGCCCGAGTTGGTAATTCTTTCAACCCTCAAAAATCAAAATGATACATACACAATCTTTAAATTGGAACGGACTTTTGGTGATTGGCTTTTGCAACGTAGATCTCCGAAAAGATTGAAAAGTACTATGGTAGTGCTTTGGCTAGAGACTTGTCTTTTCTAGGCATGGAATTTGAGATAAAGAAATATTTATCAACTTGGTTCATTTTTACAAAGGAAAAAGGTACTCCAGTTTACTAGGCACTCGTTTTCATTGCTTAAGTCAATGATTTATTTATCCGTAGACTTATTTACCGAGAAAGAGATGACAAAGGAAGGAGAAGATGAAGGGTTATTTTATTTATTTAGGGTTTTTATTATCTCACATATAAAAAAATTTACACATAACATATAATAAATGGAAGGTTCTTATATGACGTAGAGTTATAGTACCCTGGATAATTTCTCGTTAAAAAGCTTGAAAAGGTTTCCATCATCATATTTATACGAGGAAAAGAGAGGGAACAGTCATATTAGGCTTGGATGGGCTTTTTTCTTATAACAATGACTAGACAGAGGTACTTCTGGATTTTTGTTTTGCGTAGGCAATATTCCTCGTAACGACCAACAAGTATCAAGAAACCGGCTTTTGGCAAGGACCAACAATAAAGTGCAGATTAAGAAAGAAACTTTCCAGCAAACTATATGGAATAGATCAAAAAGCTAAATTCCTAATTCCTGTCCATGGATAACCTAATATGTGTATGTATATATATATATATATGATAGGGCATCCAACACAGGCACTCAATTCCTTTCTTGTTATATAAGTATATTTTCTAAATTAAAAGTGCTTGATGATTCAAATGGGTTTCTCCTTGGCATCCAGTTCCTTGTAGAAATTTTTTGTAATTCCTTCCCTTTCCTTGGAAAAGAGGAAAACCTTTCTCTTCACTTTTTGCATCTTAATATCTTACTTCTTCGTGTACAATATAAAGAGTTGCCAGAACAAGAAACCGAAAAAAAAAAATTCCAAGTCTCAAACGAAAACATGGGTCGTCATTACATGTTATGCTTCTTCTTGTTGTGCCTAATTAGTAGTGATCAAGGTCTAGTTAAGGGAGTAGTAGGGCTGTCATGTAACTGGGGGATTCAATCAACTCACCCACTTCAGGCTAACATAGTGGTCAAGCTTTTGAAGGAAAATCGTTTTAATAAGGTGAAGCTATTTGAGGCTGATCCTCCAGCTCTAAAGGCACTAGGGAAGTCTGGTATCCAAGTTATGGTTGGGATACCAAATGAATTCCTAGCACCACTTGCAAGTAGCGTCCAGGTTGCTATCAACTGGGTCCAACAAAACGTATCCAGCTACATATCCAGATATGGGACTGATATTAGGTAAATTCTATGATTTCCATCTTCTTTTTAATGCTTTTATATTATTAATTTTTGTCACCCCATTATTCCATGGAGGCTACTCTTTGCTGAAATAAGCCAGATTCTTTTTAGATGTGCATGAAGCATTGAGCAGAAGAGCTTTTATAGCAAGCTACGATTCTGTTTTCAATGGTCATGTTCTCTGTTAAGCTTTTTTAAAGCCTGTAGCATACATATATATGGTTTGCATCATGTAATGTTTGATGGAGAGGTAGCTACGAGGTGGGAAGAGCAAAAATATTGTTTTTTGAAAAGAAAACTATAGATTTGCTAAATTTGATACCGTCAGCATGAAGGCACTGTATTTTCAACTACATGCATTGTTGCATTTTCTATATGCTTGCAGGACTGAATCATGAAGCCCACATGTAATGTGCTGCAAGGAACCCAATCCTTCCCCTTATTCTTTTTCATTTTCTTTTTGGATCGCTTTCATCTCTGCTTTTGTGTTGCCTTTATCATCCACTTTCTGGAAATGGAAAACCTACCTCCAAACAAAACCTACTTCCGGAGTTTGCCCCCTAAACCATGATAGAATGTTATGTGGAGTGTTTGGTTGCTGCACTAGCACATGTATGCACTGCCATTTGTTGACGTGGAAATTTCAGGTACGTAGCTGTGGGAAATGAACCTTTCCTCCACTCCTACAAAGACATGTTCCTTCGTACAACATTTCCAGCACTTCAAAATATTCAAGCAGCCTTGATTAAAGCTGGATTAGGAAGGCAAGTAAAGGTCACAGTACCATTAAATGCAGATGTGTACCAAACAGACAGTGACCTACCTTCTGGTGGCAACTTTCGACCGGATATCCATGACCTCATGATCTCTATCATCAAGTTTCTCAGAGACAACAACGCTCCCCTTACCATCAATATTTACCCATTCCTCAGCCTTTATGCTGACCCCAATTTCCCGGTCGACTTTGCCTTTTTCAATGGCACCTCTGCCCCAGTGGTTGATGGTTCCATATCTTACACCAATGTCTTTGACGCCAACTTCGACACCCTCGTTTCAGCACTTGAAAAGAATGGTTTCTCATCAATGCCTGTTATTATTGGTGAGGTTGGATGGCCAACAGATGGTGACAGCAGCGCGAATATAGAGTATGCGCGTCGGTTCAATCAAGCCCTTATCAATCGTATAAATCAAGGCCAAGGCACCCCAAAACGTAGAACTCCACCAGATATCTACCTATTCTCACTCACAGACGAGGATGCGAAGAGCGTCCAACCTGGAAATTTCGAGAGGCACTGGGGTATTTTCAATTATGATGGGACCATCAAGTACCAGTTGGATATGGGTAATGGAAAACCTTTAGTTCCGGCAAGAGGTGTAAAATATTTGGCAAGGCAGTGGTGTGTGATGTCACCTGAAGCCAGCATTTCTGACCCTAACTTGCCTAACAGCATTGCCTATGCCTGCACCTATGCAGATTGCACAAGTCTTGGAAATGGATCTTCCTGTGGTACGCTAGATGCTAGAGGCAATGCTTCTTATGCTTTTAACATCTACTATCAGACCATGAACCAAAGGAAGGGTGCGTGCTCATTTTCTAATTTATCAACCCTTACAAAACTTGATCCATCTCAAAATACTTGTCGATTTGAGATCATGATCGATCTAGGAAAGCATGAGACACCTCCAGGACGTTCATTTGCAGGAAGAAAAGAAAATCTGGCAACAACAATTGCTTTCATATCGGTGCTGATATTGATCATTTGTGGTGCTTGCTGAGTTCGCCGATGACAAAACCTGCACGAATGCTCATCCAGGCCTCTTTCATCTCCATGGGGGCTTTCAGATGCCACATGTAGCTTAGTTTTGAAATCTTACTTTACTTTACATGAGTTTCTTTGCAACAAATGTAAATTCTAATGTTCGAATCATTACATGTAAAAGAAATAGGAGTTGAATATATTTCATACCTAGCAACTTATATATCCCTGGATTATTTTTGTTCTCGCACGAAATAAGTTCGTGTTATTCTGTGCCCATCCTTGAACGATTGAATCTTCTAGTTTATTTAGTCTGTAAAGTGGTGGTGATTAATACCACCGCTATCCATCGATCTCGAAATATTATTCCAGTTTCATTTGTCTGATAGTTCAAAATCGTTCTACCTCAATGACCATATCTGCCTGGTTGCACGCTATTCAAGTTACAGACAAGTCATTTGCTTTTCAATTAAACATGGAAAAAACAAGGCCATATTGGTCAATATTTCACCAAATTTGGGGCACCAAAAGCCAGCTCTAGAACTTAAAAAGAGTACCAGACAAATAACATACAGTGTTTCTTTTTTCCCCAATGGAGCTAGCTCAAAGATGGCGACAGGAAATGATGGGGTGACAAAGCAAAAACCAATATAGATTTGAAGTTAAAGAAGCACAGTTGCAACATGAAATACACCCAGAAATTCCTAAGCACAGCATTCCCCTCAGTTGTAAACCATGTACTTCGGCGTTGCACTAAACTTCTGGTAGCCCTTGATGACCTTGTTTACTGCATCAAGGAAGTCTTTCTCAGTCACTGTCTTCCTGCGTGCTCTAATGGCATACATCCCGGCCTCAGTGCAGACACTCCTAATGTCAGCTCCTGCATAACAATCCCAAGTCAAAATTTCTAATAAAATGAATGGAAAGACATTAAACGTTTTAGACAGGCAAACATAACCATACAAACTGCTGATGCTCTCCATGCCAATTTCATAATTGCAAAAAAGAACAAGGATTTTTTGAAGTCGCAGCATAGTACTGGTTGAATTATGTGAAATATATTTCTATCATATAACTCTTGACTAGACTACATTCAGTGTATGTGACCATTTTGGTTGCTTCTATATTCTAATCTACACACCATGTACACAGGATTCACTTCCTTGGTAGAGAAAAAAAAAGTGTTCAGTTTTATGAACTAATCTAAATGTCATGCCCTGAAGTTCGTAGATTTTTTCCTTCTGTTTTTTTTCTCCCAGTGGATAGTTGAGAGGTTTATTTAAGGGAGCATTGTGTGTAAAGCGTTCAGTGAAGTATCCTACCAGTTGAATTTGGACAAAGGCGAGCAAGCAGCTCAAAACGAATATCTCTTTCACAGTTCATAGTTCGTGTGTGGATCTTGAAAATCTGAGTCCTGCTCTCCAGATCAGGCAGCCCAAACTCAACCTTACGATCTAATCTTCCTGGTCGTAACAGAGCTGGGTCCAGTGTATCAGGTCTGTAAACAATAGAACAAAGTAAGGTACCAGAGAAACAGAAACTGCAAACTAGTACATTTGCTTGTGAACAAACTATAAAAGCATCAGAGATCAGAATGTGGAAAAAGTATTGCCAGTTAATGAGTCAATTTAAAGCAAATATTTCTTAATTGAATGGTAGAAGAAACAAGCAAATTATATATACATCAGTTAGGTAGCCAATTTACCTGTTCGTTGCCATCAAGACTTTGATGTTTCCTCGAGCATCAAAACCATCAAGCTGATTGACAATTTCAAGCATGGTTCGCTGAACTTCATTATCTCCACCGACACCATCATCAAAACGTGCACCACCTATTGCATCAACTTCATCAAAAAAGACAATGCAAGCTTTTTTTGACCGTGCCATCTGCAGTGAATCAAATGCTGGTTCAACATATGCAATGGATAAGTTCTGTAAAATAAATTACAAATTCAATAGACAATGTTTGACCTGAAAAAGCTCCCGAACCATTCGTGCCCCCTCACCAACATATTTCTGGACAAGTTCACTCCCAATAACACGAATGAAACATGCATCAGTTCTGTTGGCTACTGCTCTAGCCAAGAGGGTTTTGCCTGTTCCAGGAGGACCATAGCACAAAACACCCTTAGGAGGATCAATTCCAAGCTTTACAAATTTCTCTGGGTGAAGCATGGGAAGCTCAACAACCTAGAAAATAACGCAATTTAATTGAGACATCATCTAAAAAATCTTTTATTTGTGCTTTACGTATGTAATATAAAGTGTAAATGAATGAATGAAGATAAATATCATAAATAGTATACGCACTTCTCGCATCTTTTCTATCTGCTCCTTACATCCACCAACATCGTTATATGTAACATCAGGCTTTTCTTCTACAGTCATCATTGTAACACTTGGATCAATCTTTGGAGGCAATGGAATCTGAATCTGATACTTGTTGCGATCAACACTGCAACAGCAGTCAGATTGTTATATATATATATATATATATATATATATGGAGTTGAACACACACATACTCACAGCCAAACATGTAAAGGTAGAAAGAACCTTAAAATAGATCAAAGACGGAAACATACCCAACTCGCATGCCTTCTTCTATATCTGTAGGGGAGACTTTGTCGCCAAGCCCAACCACAAACTAAAATTAAAGAGCCAGTACAATGTTAGAATGGTCCACTAAACATATTAGTAGCACACGTCAACTGAGTAATGAGAACACTACCACAATTGACAATGTTCAATATGTAAAATTTCATTCAAAAAATTTAAAACAAAATTAAAAAAAGCAACGATGACAAAAAGTCAGCAACTGAGGCACATCATTTGAGCCCTTGTTAATGTAACCAGCATCAACATGAAAAATAAGGAGGCAGAAGAAAATGGTTTAAGACAACATTCTAAAGAAACACACCTTTGCAATTTGCTTGACATTTATGACATACTTAGCGTCCTCAGTATTCGGATTAATAATCTTTGTGCACCTTGCAACCTGATGCAGCAAAAACAAAAAAGGCAGTCTTAAACCCGTTCCTCACTATTCAAAAGTAAATAACAAGTGATTTTTTACTTTTTATTGAACCAAGAGAAAAAAATTCCCGAAATCAAACCTGTAGTGGTTGTTCTTCTTGCATCATCTGCTTATCAGACACAAGGTCCCACTGGCTTGGTGCAGCCAAACCGGTGTCAGATTCTTTAATGCCTAAATATCAAAGAAGCATCAATAATCACTCTTAGAACAAGTTAGGCCCCAGACTTTCTTTTTTAAAAAAAGGAAGCCTATAAATGATACACTCCTTGGAAGAGCAAGGTAATCACACAAGAAGTTGCTCAACAAGGAGTTTGATGGAAACAAAACACATGGGGGAAAAAAAAAAAAAAAGAAGCAAGAACAACAGATTGAGAGCATATTATCAATTAACAACCCAACTAACACTTATCCCCGCTGTAAGATCATATTCGAGGATCGAAACAACCTAATTTGGGGAAAATTTTAAGAACACATCATTAAAACATCTATTAGGAAAAAAAAAAAAAAAACCCATCTATCTCTTTTTTTTTTTTTTTTTTGTTAATTTTCAAGCTCCTATGGTATCATAAACTGATTCTTAACCTGCAGCAGTCAAGTCAATAGAAGCCATATTAAATTTCGAAACTTTCAATCACTGGAAGTCTAGACTCAGATCCAAAATCAAAAACAATTTTTTTTAAAAAAAAAAAGCTTAAACTAGGTATTTAAATCTACAAATGAAAGAGTGAAAAGGAGAAATTGAGGATTATTACCTCGAAGATCATTAATCCTCTTAGCTAATTCCTTGATTTCCTTCTCTTCTTTCTTAATACTGTTCGAGTATGGACCCAAACCCTGCAGTAATTAATTAACCCAACATTCAGAATTGAATTGTTAAGAAATAAAAAGAACAAAAATTAAAGTAAATCGAAAATACATAAGTTTTGAGGAGAGCAATGTCGTCTTCGTCGAGAGGAGGAGGATTCTTCTCGTCCTTCAATATCTCATCGTCACCAACTGCTGCCGGAGCCATTAATTAATTAATCGATCGATTCAAATCATAAAGCTAGAAAGCCACTGAAGCTCACCCAAGCAAAGACTGAAGAAGAAGCGAAGCGATTTTTATTTTTTGGGTTAGAGAGAGAGAGGGGACTGGTGTTTGGTATTAATATAAATGGAGGGACTTGACCTTTCCAACAAGAAACGGGTAAATTATAAATTAATCCTTTTAGTTAATCTTTACATATTTTTATTATATTTAAACAAAAAATCAAAATAAATTGAAAATGAGAAAAAAAAATAAGTTGAAAATAGATTTAAAAATATGAAAACTAAATAATTAATTTTTAAAATAAAAAATATTAATAAAATTATTTTCCAAAACAATGACTAATATATAATTTACTTAACAAAAAACTCCAAAATGTTATGAAATAATGAATGTCCATATGAATGTTTATCTATTTTTCATATCCTCACTACTCATAATTCTTAATATGATTCAATTTATCATTCAATATGAGAAATTAAAAGGGTGATGCAATTGATGTACTTTTAATTATTCATGATCCATTTCAATTCTCTTCTCAATTTTGAAACTTATAAATAGGTTTGATTGTTCATTAGATGGTGTATAAGTTTTCTAGAAAGAATAAGAGAAACTTTGAAGTTTTTATCACTTGTATTCACATTATAGTAATTTCATTTTCTTATCATTATTTCCTTCAATTCTCTTATTATTTCTATTTTTTTACAACACGTTATCGGCACGAAACTCTAACCAATTCGGACAATAGATCACGAGGTATGTATCCACCAAAATAGTTAATCAATTGTTTCAACCATTGGATTTCTTCGCATAAGTGCTTCAATTTTGTGGCCCTTGACATTTTGGGCAAGAATTATTGATCATGAGTGCTTAATGCTAAGTTAATATCATCTACTTTTCATATCTCGAATATACTCCTACAGTAGCATATCAAGAAAAAGAGTTTAAGAAATATTTTGAACCAATTTCACACTTTTTCATGGCGGCTAAATAAAATGACAAGCTATTGATGAAAAAGAATAAATCTCAACTAATTAGATATACTACATTCCCCGAAGTAAATGTGATAATTTATAATAATTTTAGGCATGGAAGAAGATGTGATCATAGTCATGGACGTAGTCGAAATAATTATCATTATAATCATGATGACCATAATATTACATCTCACCACTATAAGTGGATAACTATATAAAAAAAAGAATGAAAATAGATAAAGTCGACATTCGAAAAATAAGTATTATAGATGTGGAATGAATGGACATTGGATGTGTACCTACCGTACACCAAAGCACCTCATTAAGCCTTATCAAACCTCGTTGAAAAAGGAAAAAAATATAGAGACCAATTTTATATATCAAAATGGAAGTAATTGAAATTAATAACTTGTTAGCTTTTTTATTTATAAATAAAATGTTTTATATTTTCTTACAATTGCATAAAGATAGTGATAAATTTATTTTACTATATATTTATTTATTTATGGCTATGAAGAATTTATTTATTTATTTTATTATTTTGTATTAATATTTTATATGATAATATAAATGAAATAGAAATCTCCAAAAGAGCGATTATATTATGACTCGAAGAGATAAATTTTTGAAGCTCTAGAAGAGTGGATATATTATTACTTGAAAAGATAGCTTTTACATGCTTTAGAAGAGTCAATATATTATTACTTGAAGTGGCATAATTTAAAGGCTCCAGAAGAAAAAATATATTATCCGAAAGGATAAATTTATTATAAATGATGTTATATTCTCTTCAAAGTCTCATATAAATTTGTTGAGTTTCAAAGATATTCATCTAAATTGATATCGTATCAAGATAGCAAATGTGAATACTTAAATATTATAATCATTATACCCGGTAAAAAATATGTATTGAAAAATTTATCCGCTTTCTCTTCTAGTCTTTATTAAAAATATTCGATTGATTGAAACAAATGCTATAGTAAACCGAAGTTTACTAATTCAAATACTTTTATTATTTGACATGACCAGTTGTGTTATCTTGGGTCTTTCATAATGCGAAAAAATTATTAAAAATTCATATGGACATCTATTGAAGAGCCGGAAGATTCTTCAATTTAATAAATTTTCATGTTTTGCATGTTGTCAAAGCAAATTGATGATTAAGCCATCACCAAGTAAAATTGAGATTGAATCTTCAATATTTTTAGAATGTATTCAAGGTGATATATGTGGATCAATTCATCCACCATGTGGACCATTTTAACTATTTTATGATTTTAATAAATGCATCCACAAGATGGTCACATATATGCTTATTATCTAATCGAAACCTGATTTTTTCGAGATTATTAGTAAATAATTTGATTTCGAGCATAATTTTCAGATTATGTCATTAAAACAAGTCACCTTGATAATGCTAGTGAATTTATTTCTCAAGCATTAAATTATTATTGATTGGCTATTAGAATAAAGGTTGAACATCCAATTGCTCATGTTCATACTCGAAAGGTTTAGCGGAATTATTTATCAAAAGGCTCCAATTGATAACTAAACCATTATTTAAAAATAAAACTCCTTGTTTATGTTTGGGGACGAGCAATCTTACATGCAGTAACACTTATTCGCATCAAACCCATTAGTTATAAAAAATTCTCTCCTCTTTAATTAATTTATGATCATGAGTCAAAGATTTTTTTTTATTTAAGAATTTTTCGCATTGCAGAGTAGATCCTAGTGCTCTTTCATAACAAAATAAACTGGATACTTAAAGGAGATTAGAAATATATGTTGGACTTGAATCCTTTTCGATAATTAAATATCTTGAATCATGAATAAGTAATATTTTTATAGCTTGATTTATTGACTCGTTATTTTAATGAAACAGAATAAACAAGTTTTTCTAACATTAAGGGGAGAGAGTAAACAAATAAGCGATTGAAAATATTGAAAAAAGGAGATTACATAGAGTACTCTATCTTTATATCAATTTGGTACAAAACAATGTGAACTAAAAGTTCAAAAGATAATTCGTTTACAAGATATTACAACCCAACTGTTAGATGTATTCTCATATCCTAAAAGAGTAACTAAAATGCATGTCCTCGTTGAAAATGCTTCTATTAAAATTGATGTCATAGAGGGACGAGTCTATTAATGATATAGCTAATGAATCTAAAGCACATCCGAAGCGTGGAAGACCGATCGGTTCTAAAGACAAAAATCCCTAAAAAAAAGGCAAGATGAAAATATTTATAAAATAGTCCAAGATATTTCGATAATACATTTCTAGAAGAAGTCCAAATGCTTAAAAAAAATCAAGAGATTTTGATACATTATATCAATACGAGAGAGAAAATAGGGTAAAAAAGAAACATCTATTGATAAGATTTTTGCATATAATATTGCAATTGATATTTTGAATGAAAATAAGGATCCCGAGCCTAAATTATTGAAAAATATCGACATAAAGATGATTGACCTAAATGAAAAGAGCAATCCAGACAGAATTATATTATCTTATAAAAGATTAATTTTTTTTTAATCCATATCTAAAACACCTAAAAATGTTAAGCTTGTAGGATACAAATATGTATTTATACACAAACGAAATAAGAAAGATAAGATTGTAAGATACAAAGCAAGACTTTTAACACTAGAGTCTTCACAAAGAGCTGAAATTGACTATAAGTAGGTATGTTCTCCTTTAATTGATGCAATTTTATTTTGTTATCTCATTATCCTGGCAAAATATATATAAAAAAAGTCATATGCATGCATTTAATAAATATGATCACATTTTATTTGTTCATTTGAAATGATATCTATATGAAAGTCCTAAAAGAACTTAACATGCCGAAGTATGTAATACATATTATTGAGAAAAGAATTCAATTAAATTATAGAGATCTCTATTAGAAATATTTTAGTATTTTTTTATTATTTTAGTTTTTAAAAATTCAATTTATACTATATTTTTATCTACCGTATATTACTAACCCGTTTGCATATGATATAATGACTTCAATGATTATTTATTGAAAGAAAGTTATAAAAAAATAACCTTATTTGTTCATATATTTTTATTTGAAAAAGGATTTGTTGTATATGTTGATGACTTAAATATTATTGGAACTCCCGAAGAGATTTCAAATGTCATAAGTTGTCTAAAAAGAGAATTTGATGTGAATACCTTAGAGAAAAAAATGTTATCTTGACTCGTAGTTCGAGCACTCGGAGAATGAGATTTTTATTCATCGATCAATTTATATAGAAAATGTTCTACAATAATTCTATATAAAGATCATTCATTGACTAGCCCAATGGTAGTTCATTCACTTGATATCCAAAAGACCCTTTTCGACCTCGAGAAGATAACGAAGAACTACTTGGTCCCGAAGTACCATATCTTAGTGCCACTAGTGCATTGATATATCTTGCTACTAAAACTTGACTCGATATAGTCTTTTTTATAAATTTATTAGCAAGTCATAGTTTTGTTTCAATACAAAGACATTGAAATAAAGTTAAATATATACTATGTTATCTTCGAGGAATAATTGATATGGACTTATATTACTCCAATAAATTAAAGACAAGATTAATTAGTTATGTAAATACAAGTTATTTATCTAATCCATATAAAACTCGATCATAACTAGTTATATATTTACATATGGAGATACAACTATATCTTGGTGTTCCATGAAGCAAACTATAGTCGCTATATCTTCAAATCATACAAAAGTATTAATTCACGAGGCAAATTGAGAATGTGTTTGGCTAAGATCAACGATCCATCATATCTAAGAGATATGCGGTTTATCTATCAACAAAAAAAGTTTCAATAATATCATACGAGGATAATGTTACTTGCATAATTCCATTGAAGGAAGAATACATCAAAGTGACAATCCAACAAATTTATTCGTTAAAGCATTACCTACCATAACTTTTGAGAAGATGATTCACAAGATTGAAATACATTATCTTAGAGATCTCAAATGATGTTTTCAATCGGGAGAGGCCAACATTGAGATTAATGCGTACAAAGAATATTGTACTCTTTTTCCTTCACTAGGATTTTTTCCCACTAGGTTTCTTCTTAGTAAGGTTTTAATGAGACATGTTTCTTATACAATGGACATTCAAGGAGGAGTGTTATGAAATAATGAATGTCCATATGAATGTTCATCTATTTTTTATATCCCCACTACTCATAATTCTTAACATGATTCAATTCATCATTCAATATGAGAAATTGAAAGGATGATGCAAGTGATGTACTTTTAATTATTCATGGTCCCTTCCAATTCTCTTCTCAATTTTGAAACCTATAAATATGCTTGATTGTTCATTAGTTGGTGTATAAGTTTTCTAGAAAGAATAAGAGAAACTTTGAAGTTCTTATCACTCGTATTCATATGTAGTGATTTCATTTTCTTGTCATCATTTTCTTCAAGTCTCCTATTATTTTTATTTCTTTTACAACACGAAACCTTTTTTTCATTATTATTATTATAGTGTTTGTTTACTCGTCACATAAGATTTTTCTTCCTTTTTTTACTTGGGTGCTTGTGCTCTTATTATTCTGCTATAGATCCCTACGGTTTTAGTTTTTATTCATCATATCCACGGGGCAAGATCGCCCATATTTCTTTCATTCAAATGAAACGACAAGGTGCAACTTGTCCGATGTTTGAGTAAATTATAAATTATTTTTTTTAGTTTTATAAAATGAATTAAATATTTTTTTAGTTGAAAAACTAATTAATTAGTTTTTATTTTTTAAAATATGTTTGTAACTTACTATTTCCATCCATTTCATTTTTTCAATTTATTTAAAAAATAGAAAAAATAATAAATAATATGAAAATTTTGATAAAAAAATAAAAATATTGTTTTAGAAACGAGTAATATAAAATTAATAAAAGACTAGCGTTTGAAACTACATAAACCATTTAATGACTTAGTTTTTAAAATTAAGTGGATTATGTAATGCATTTTACAAATTTAAAAAAAAAACTAATTTATAATTTCCTAATCAAATTGACTGGAGGTTTTTCCATTCTTTTTCTATTTAAATTTATTATTATTGTTACTAGTATTATTATTATTAATCCATCATCTAAAACTCATAAACAACAACTCATTAAAACTTTTTGATGGATTAGTTTTCTTACTACGTACTTTGTATATGTATCATTCCATTATATAGTTAATAATTTTTTTATTAATTTTTATGAATTGGTTTTATAATATGCTCTTTTTAGAGATTAATAGGTGATGATTTGTTCACATAAAATATCAACTTTTTATATTCATTGGAATATTTAAAGTTGGACTTCAATGACTTGTTGGAGGTTTATTAATAAGGTTTATTTGCTTATTTAAGTGCTTATTTTAAAGATCACTAAAGGTTGTAGGTGGAGTAAAAACAAGAGTGTTTTTAACTCACCGATTTAGGAGTTTAATTCTTACCCTTGAAAAGGTCCTTTTTTTTTCTTTTTTTTGTATTGTGTGGGATCGAACAAGGATCGTTAGTAGACTCTAAGAGTCTAGTCCTTAGAATTGATCAAATGTTAGATGTGATCTAACATTAATTTAATCCAAAAAATAGTGAATTTAGTATCGATTGATGTGAAAGTTGGTTCAAAGATACTCGCTATTTTTAAATGTTAAAAAAAAAGGTGTTTATTTTAAAGATTAAAAAGAGTTAAAAATATTGTCATCATTTAGTATTAAAGAGAATTAAAAAGAAAAAAAAACCTAATGACTAATCTTCTAAAGATCACACTTAAAAAAATCACCTAAAAAACCATTTCTAGGAAAGGTTATAAAATTTATTTCTATTCTTAAATAATTTTCTAAAAAGACATATGGGACTTATGGACTAAAAAGAGTTAAAAATGTAGAGTTGCCCCTTAGTATTAAAAGAAATTAAAAAACCTAAATGGCCGATCTTCTAAAGATTATAGTTAAAAATCATTTTCTAAGAAAGGTTATAAATTTTGTTTTCTATTCTTAAGTCATTTAAAAAATATATATTATTTTAGCCAAATTATTTTTTAAGCCTATTTTTTAGTTTATTGCTAAGTCAAGTCGATGTAGATTTGGAATTAATATAGAAGAATTAATGCTTCACATTTTATTCATATGAGTCATTCAAAGATGTACTAACCGATTATAATTTATTATGGAATCATATTAAATATCACAAGGTCTTGAAATTAAGAGTTGCGTTAATTTAAGATAAAATCCAATTAAGTCCTAACATGATTGTCATGCTAGGAACATGTCGACAAACGAGAATATACTAAGTTACTTAAAATGTATGGAAGAATCATATTAAATTGTCACCAAGTCCTAACATCATAAGTTGTATCAATTTAACATTAAATCCGATTAAGTCTTGATATGATTATCATGTTAGGAACATTTTAGTGAATCAAGACATATTGATCAATTAAAATTAGGCTACGTAAAGAAGGAAAAAAAAACCTATTAATGCTATTATTATTTTAAAAAGAAAATTAATTATGAAATCTCACGAGACCATCATTTGTCCTTAAAAATAGGAGATGTATTAACTTAACATCAAATCTTATGATGAAGAAATCATATAAAAACTTATCCAATTTGTGAACCAACATATAAGGGTCAACACTATTCGGTTTTCATAAAAAAGGAAACTGAACTAAATTATCAATTTTAGTTTGGTTTTTAACTAAAAATTAAGAAAAACTGAATTGAATTAATTCTGATTTTGTAGGTTTGATTTGATTTTTTTAATTTTTTTAGTTTGGTTTACCTATTACATGTTATTATTATTTTAAAAAGAAAATTAATTATGAAATTTCATGAGACCACTATCTCGTCCCTAAAAATAGATGTATTAATTTAACATCAAATCTCAAGATTAAAAATCATATAAAAACTTATCCAACTTGTGAACCGACAAATAAGGGTGAGCACTATTCGGTTTTCATAAAAAAAGAAAATCGAATCGAATTATCAATTTCAGTTTGGTTTTTAATTAAAAATTAAGAAAAACTGAATTGAATTAATTTTGATTTTGTAGGTTTGATTTGATTTTTTTATTTTTATTTTTAGTTTGGTTTAACCAAAAATCCAATATATATATATATATATATATATATATATATATATATATATATATATATATATATATATATATATATATTAAAACTTAGTATAAGGAAATATATAGGTATTCGAAAATGTGGAGTTCGCCACTCATTTTTCAAAAAGTGTAAACTAAAAAAAACTAGCTCTAATCCTAAGAGTTCTAAGTAAGAGAAGTTGATTACATGATTAAAAATGACTGCAGTCATCCCGATGTGTTATCACAATGAGTTTACTTGGTATTTCCAATCTATAAGAGTTCATTCATGTAATCACCTTTATATCCCGATTTGCAAATTTGATTATTTAAGTCTTTTCTAACTAATTCCAAGATAGGCGATCTAGAAACTAAAAGAAGACTCGGTCTCCCACCTAATATGTCATTGGGCCATTGGAGCCCATTTGAAAAAGTAAAGATCAAGCCTTAAAACCCATTGCCAATTAAATATCTCAAGCCCTATGCAAAGATAAATAAAAAATTAACATAAAATGAATTCGAATCATAGGTCTAAATTCACTTATCAAACCATGAGATAAAAATTACAAGTTCAAAATTAAAAAAAAAATCAAAAATAGGGAAATGGGCTTCAAACTCATATCCATCTATCATGCCATTTTTAAAATGCTAAAATTAAACTCGAGGACTAACGTCTATTTTAGAGCCAAGTCTACAAAGTAATAAAATTAGTGGCATCAAAATAAAATAAAATAAAATAAACATTAAACCAAATATACAAGAATAATAATGATAAAAATGAAAAAAGAAAAAAGACCCATAATTAAAACACCACCGAGTCTCGAGTCCTAGATCTATTCTATCTAGACTAACCTTGACTAACATCACATAGAATAAACACATAAAGTGTAGACATAGTAAAATTTACATGTAAAAATCACAAATCATATAAGATGACAATATGAAAAATAAAATAGTCAATAGGCATCCGCAAGATCCTTAGCATATTAATTCATGTTGATTTATTTTATTTTTCTAAAAAACTGCACAGACATATTGCTAGTTTCATCATTGGCCGATAGTTCCTCAAAAACTTTTACGTTAAAAATAAAAATATTATATAGTATGTCCAATCCTTAACCCCTTTTTATATAAAAACAAATAATAACAAGTAAATAAAATTTAAACAAAAACAAAAACTAAAAAAAAATCACAAAAATCTAACTCAATCAAATTAAATTTTAGAACACACAAATATTGTGAGAAACTTAGATTTAGATCCCTTTTGAATTTGCCAAAAATTACAAAGTATAATAAGTTCTAATTTTTTTTCCATTTCACCTTTTAATCAAGATAGTTTAATCCTGTATGCATCCTAATTCTATCTTAATCACATAATTGGCATGAAAAATATATTAACCAATCAAGTAATCATGAATATAATAAAATTTAAGTGATGATTAAATAAAAAATAAAAGGGTGTAATTAACAAAATTAGAGTTTTAAGGACCAAATTAGATAAAAGTTCACCATTGATCGCAAAGCTTTAAACGGCGAGTGTGGCCTCCTCGGTGGTTGAAATTAAGTGATTCTTATAGCATTGGAATCGTATTAGCTGGATGTTTTTTTTTTTTTTTTTGGTCTAGCATATGCTATCGGAAACATGATGAGTGGGGAGCGATGGTGGTTTCTTCTTGACTATTGTTTGGCTCTTTTTTATTGTTGTTAGGTTTTTTTCCTCTCGGTGGGAATGCGTGTGTTTTATGCTAGATATTCATATAGTGTATCTAGGATTGGTTTATAGTTTTTCCTATTCGATAATTATATATATATATATATATATATATATATATATATATATATATATATATATCAATCAAGTTTGAAAAATCTTGCTCAATGCCTAGCACTTATTTGCCCTAGTCTAGACCTAATTCTTTTTTCTTTCTTTTTTTGTATTTTTTTGTATGTTATACTTTTTCTTTTTTCTTTTCTTTCCTTCTCCTTATAGGATAAAAATTAGGTGATAATTATTGCTTCTTCTTTACAATACTTATATGTTACGAATACAAGAAAATAAGTCTTCGTACATCTTGATTTAGTAAGCTTGTAAAAAAAGGATATGACAAAGAAAAATAATTAGAAAACTATAATAGGGTGACCTCTTAGCAACTCGATCTACTATTACGGGGTGACCTCTTGACAACCGGTGCACTATTATAGGGTGACCTCCTAACAACCGATTCACTATTATAATGATCTCCTAGCAGTTGGTTTATTATTATAGGGTGATCTTCTAACAATCGGTCAATTATTATGACGTGACCTCTTGGCGACTTGTCAACTATTATAAGAGGACTTACTAGCAACTAGTTCACGATTACAGAGTGACCTTCTAGCAACTAATCAACTATTATAGGGTGATCTCCTAGCAATTGGTTCACTATTACGGAATGGCCTTCTAAGCAATCGGTTAAATATTATAGGGTGATTTCCTAGCAACCGGTTCGCTATTATCGGATAACCTCCTAGCAAATGATATACTATTATAAGGTGACCTCTTAGCAATTGATTTACTATCACACATGACCTTCTAGCAATTGATTTACTATTATATGATGACCTTCTAGTAAATAGAACTATTACAAGGTGATCTATTGGTAAATGGTCCACTATTATAGGGTGAACTCTTGACAAATTTTGAAAGACTAGTCATCTTAATAGGTTGACCACCTGAATGTTTTATTATTTTTTTTTATGAAAATTAGTCATCTCGATAGGATGACCTCTTAGAAATTTTTTGAAAAATTAGTCATCTTGATAGAGTGACCACCTAAACGTTTTTTGAGAAACAAGCTTATGATGAGATCGTCTTAAAAAAGAAAGGTCTATTCATTTCCATGCTTGAGTTCTTGTTATTTATGATAGTGACATACTATGGGTTCTATAAAGATAATAACTCTAAGAGATATACAGAGTTGGACCTTATAAAGCTCAACTCCTTGTTTTGAATTTAGAGAATTAGCTAAGATCTTATGTCTCAGCTAATAGTTTACTAGAGTTTCTAATCGGATATAGTTTTGGCTTGTTATTATTCCACTATGCCTATAGAAATATGTTTTGAATTTAAAGAAGTTCCCTATTTTATTCTTCCATACTAAACCTCTTTAGTACTTTGTCAATATATATGCTTTGGGAGAGTCCTAACATTCTTCATGATTTATCTCTATATATCCTAATTTTTAAAATGTCATTTTCGAGTAGTAGTATGTTATCAACATATAGAACAATAAAGACTAATAAGCTCTCATTAACTTTCTTGTATAGATAAAGTTCATCTTCATTTCTAAGATAATACATGTCATTCCTTGTATGCTAAAAAATTTATCGGCATTTTGATAAATATCTCGTTCGAGGAATCCGTAGCCACAGTAGGAGTACGCCAATAAAGCATAGTTGATTTACTCGAAGAGCTAAGATATTTGAGAATTGAAAAAAACTTATGCGATCATAATTAAACGGACTAATAATAAAGTTTGAGATCACACTCGTGATAAACCGATATAAGGATCGAATTATATGATAACCATACTCATAAAAGATAATTACAAATTAATTAATCATTCTAGAGAATTGAGTAGTCATGACATCTTGCTACAAGGTAATCTCGATTTACGTAACAAGAGATAAAAGAGGTGTCTTTTATTTTTGATACATTATCAATATATTTAAGAGCCTATTAAGTTACACACATAAGTTTAAACATTCATATAATAGAAGAGAAGCAAAGATTTTGAAAAAGGTTTTCAATTTTGAAAGTTTCCTATTTTGGAAAGGGTTTCAAAAAATGAAAAGTTTCCTAAAATGAAAATTTTTCTATTTTAGAACTCAATTTCCTAATTTGGAAGTAATTTACCTAAAAAGAAAATTAGTTTTCTAATTTAGGTCTAAGGATAATTTAGGAAATTATTTTCTAATGTGGGTCTCCTAAAAAATATCTAACCTAATTTATTTGGATAGTTCAAATTAATTAGTAATTAATTGGATCAAAGGAGTTTGGGCCAATAGATTTAGTTTAAAAGCCTACAAGATATTTTTATGAGAGAATAAATATGAACCTTATTGGATAAAGAAGAAGGTTTAAAAGGATAAGATCAAAAAACCCACATGCATAATAACTCATAATCTTTAGAGGAGTATGAAACAACAACCAAGGAGTCCTTTTAGGATTTAATGCTATCACTTGCTTATCCTTGGAGGACAAAAAAGACACTCTTCTTATAAATACAAAAGGAGGTGCGACAAATAAAGAAGAATTACTAGGGCATAAATAGTTGAGTAAAATTAAAGAGAAAAATAGTTTTCTCTTCTTTTATACATGCCACCTCTCTCCCTCTTTCTTAGGGTTGTCGTAAAATATCCTTGAATAGATTTTTAAAGAGAAAACACTAAACAAGTCAAAAAAAGATAGAGCTAGCACTCAATTATTTTTAAGTACTTCTTGTGCGAGTGCTTGGACCGTGTGGACTAGAGACTTGGACGACTCCTTTTCTACAAAGGTTAAATTATATGCCACAAGAGGTAATCATATACTTATGGTTTAATTTATACATGTATGATTAGTTGATTTAACGACTTGATCTTAGGAGACTTAGATGGAGAAAAATTTTTGTTTTATTCTCGTACCATCATAGGATGCATGATCCTTCATATAAAACTTGAGAACTCTTATCGATCATTTTTCTTAATAGGTTAGGATCTCATCCAAATCATATATTAACTTTAAGTCATTTCAATAAGTCATACATGAAAGGATTAGGTAGGTAACTCCTTACCAATTACATCCAATACAATTTCTAATCTCATTGGTATGACAACTCTTTGTCATCGCACATCTTATGTGAATACCAATCTTTATTTATAAATTCATTGGGCTTTGATTTATCTCAATAAACTTAATAATTTCATTTGTTTGGAATAGTCTAAATAGTGATCAAGAAATGCTAAGATTAAACTATATGAGGATGACACATTCTCGACAAAGAGACTAGACTACATGGTAACATATGTCATGAACAAGATTATGTCGCATCATCAACATTCTTATTACTTAGGTAGTAATGGTGCATTGTTAGATGCCGCTCAATATTTGTAATTCTAAATTATGATTTTAAGGTCACTATCGACATAATAAGAATCTATAAGGCCACACACAAAGAATAACTCAAAATTGGAGCATGACCAAAAGTTCGGTTGGATTAGGATTCCTAGTTAGGTTAAGATTCCTAGTTAAACTAAGATACATTCTGGATTATGGTATTTAATTAGACCGTTGAGCTGATTTGATTAAGACATACAAAATGGGCTTAATAAAGTCTAAGTCTAAGGTTGCTTGGATATTAATTTGTTAAAATAATCAACCCATATTTTCTCTCTCCTCAAGGTTAGGAAATTAGTTTCCGTAGTACTAGGTTCACACACGTTCGGTTGTTATAAAATACAACGGGTAGAGCCATCGATCTTCTCTCCTCAATTCCGACCGGATCCTTTATCTCATCTTTCTCCAACTCGGTAAAAAATGATGGATTTGGGTGTGGGCTATCGATTGGTAGTAGTGGTTGGAGGCAATATCGATTGAAGGATGATCAATTTGGGAGAAGAAATTCGACGGATTTAGTGGATCAACTCGCAAGTTGATGGGTTGGTTTCTCCTTAACATATTGTTTGGCTTAACTTTTTTGGATCCATGTCTAGTTTTAATAGTCGAAGGGGTTGGGTATTTATAGAAAAAGATTAGGATTTTGTGTAAACACTATTTTTTATCCTTGGTTTTTTCCAATTGTTAATTTCGGTGTTGATTTGTTTGGTTTTTTCCTCGATAATACCCTTTCCTTGTTTCAATTAAAATCTTGAGTTTTAATCCTTTCAATTGAACCCTTAATTGGGTTTTCTTTGGTCCCCACACTTCATATTTTTTTAATTGAACTCTCAAATTATTATTTTTTGAATAATTCTCTTTTTTTTTTATATTTTCTTTTAAACTTACATATTCAATTAAATTACTTGAGGTAGAAATTGGGTGCTACCATTAAGGATCACTGCCAATGAATTATAGTCTAGACATACCTCACTTAGGCTTCAATTAAGGCTTATCGAGTGACTATAGTTTTACCCTTTTGACTTTTCAACCCGCCTAAACTGGACAATCTAAATAATCTCTCTCTCTCCCTCTCTCCACACACACACAGATATATATATATATGATTGAAAGTCAAGAACCTTAAGAAATTTGGAATGGAAAAACATTAAAAAAAAAAGGTCCTATGTGTGTAAGAATTAATCAAATTCATCCTACAAAAAAATTTATTCAAAATTGACTTTGTGTTTGCAAAATTTAATCAATTCAACTCAATCGGACCATATTACATTGAATTGTGAGATGAGTATCAATTAAAAGTTTGGAAATACTTAAGAAATAAAAATAATAATTTTTTATTAAATGTTTCTAGTTTTTTAATTCAAAATTTTACTTCTTTATGAAAATTTTTATAATTTTTATTTTGACAAACTTTTAAATTTTTTATTTGTTAAATATTTTCATTTATAATTTCTAGTTTTTAATATTATTAAACATTTTTAAACTTTTAATGGTTGAGAGAATTTAAAAATAATTATCTAAGTATTTCGATTTTATTATTCCTTAAATGTTTTCAAAAGTTTATTTTTTTTGTCAAAAAAATTATTTATTTATTTTTATATACTTTTTAATTTTTTTTTTGAAGAAAAAGATGAAGAAAATAGAACATTACTTTGTCATTAAAATTTTAATAATTTTTTTTTATATTTGGAAATAGTTAAGAAAATTTTAAGGAAAAAAAAGTAAATTAAAACAATAGAATAAAAAGATCATTTTTTTTATTATTTCATAAGAATTTTAAAAATTTGAATTGGTACTCATCTTACAATTCCATGCAATTTAGTCCAATTGAGTTGAATGGACTAAATTTTTTACATACAAAGTAAATTTTGACTAAATCTTTTTTTTTTTTTTTTTTTTTTTTAGAGGTGAATTTGACTAATATATACAAACAAAGTGGTGTTTTTTATTGTTTTTCCAATTTGGAATCCATCTGGTACCAATTCACCAACTGTTGAAAAAGAAACTTCAGTCTACCAAAAAAAAAAAAAAAACAATCAAATAAGTTGGTGTGAGAAAGCAAAAGTGAGTGAAAGGGAGGGAGGGAGGGTCAACTCTCAAGAACATTGTGTAATCATTACAATCATCTCAATCCATTATTTGGTTTTAAAAAACATTTTTCATATGCAGATCCAAATGGCTTATCAAAAATAAGGTTTGATGGATAAAATGAAAAGAAATAGGAGCGGTAGAAAGGGAAAGGGAAGTCAGGGAAGTTAATAACTTCGAATAAAAAAAGATGAAACGAAAATTAAGGCACAGCATCCTCTTTAACCTAAAATTAACTGCAACAAAAATAGTATCTTTCTGTCCTCCGTACCTAAGTAAAAGCAACAGAGAGACAGACGAATGATCGGGGGAAACAAAAAACAGAGAGACAGACGAAAGGAAAATACAAAAAAGGTCACTCAGCAACCGCAACAGCTCACTGACCCTCCTGCGTTTTGTACCAATCTTTCCTCGTTCATTTTACACATCTTTGTTTTATTTCTTCACTGACAGAAAAAAGAAGAAGAAGAAGAAGAAGAAGAAGAAGAAAATCTTCAACACTCCTATATTCACAAAAATTCTTTCTTGATCCCGATTTTTTAAAGTTATCCACTTTTAATGTTAAATTCCCGTTTATTCTCGAATCAAAAAAATTCCCATCTAAGAAATCGCCTTCAGTTTTAACTTTTTGTTAAAAGAATTATTCTTAGAGAATATTTTCTTAAATTTTTACTCCATCTTTGTTCTTGTTAGTAAACTTTTATCTGGGTTTTGAAAATTATTAGTATTCGTTGATTTAGTTGGATAGATACCAGTTTTCAGCATTTTGTACATGTCGGTTAATGGTGAAATTTGAGAAGCAATCGTTATGTTAAAAAAGCAAGCCACTTTACGTTTTTTCTCTACCAATACAAGAGCTCTAATCATGCCTTCTTTAGCCCGTAATGATCTATTTCTTAATGGGTTTCATAGTTTACCTTATCAATCACCAACAAGGCCACAATCTTCGTTGTTCTCGAGGAATGTTAACGTTTCGTTTGATAATTCTTGTAGCCCTGGTTTTAGGATTAATAGAGGTAGTGGTGGTGCTTTGATGTTAAAAGGGTGTTGTTCTGATTCTTCACACGATCAGAAAGCACGCGCATTTGCACCAAACCATCAGTTGGTGCGCGATTTTGAGGCTAGATTAGAAGATAGGAGTAGTAGTATTAATGGTAGATTTGTTAATGGTCATGGTTTAAGCCATGGAGGGAAGCTTCTTGGATTCCCTGACTTTCCTCTCACTGAAAAAATTGTCGTTGCCGTCGATGTTGATGAGGGTATTGGTCTATTCCCTTTGTTATGATTTCATTGTTTTTGCTGTTTTATACTGGTGTGTTAAATTAAATTCTTGGTCTTTTGTTGGATTAATTAACAGTTGTTTGAATATTTGTGTTATTGAGCTGTGAAACTTTACCTGGTGAATGTGCAAAGTGTCTGCTGCAATCTGGGCACTTGACGATTTGCAATATTTTGCTATTGCAATATTTGACTTAGCAATTATATATTATATTGTGTTTTTGGGTTGCTATTTGATGATAAAGTGGTTATGATGCCTTTTTACTGGTTATGTTGCTGACTTCTAGAATTTTTTATTTGCAACCATTCAGCTACAGATTCTATGTTTGCTTCAGCGTTTGTTTACTTGCTTTCGTTCTTATGTGTCTTTCTTTCCTGCTTTGTATTGAACAGTTCTGGGGAACTTTATATCGGCTTTGAACAGATTTATTGCTGATCGTTACTCTTGGAATCACTCAGTATCAGAGTATCATGTCTACGAGTTCTTCAGGGTATTCCATTCACTATCACTTTTTTACTTTCACATTTAATACTGGCGCATTATGTTCTGTGGTTTTTTAGGTTAGAATGGACGAGCTAGCTTCCTTAGAGAATAGAGGCTAAGAAATTTTTTTTTTGTTTACGATTTTATTAGTGTGTGGGGTTTGGGAACCATATTTTCTCCTGGAGGGAGACAATTAGAACTAAGCTTGGACTTCAGAAGTAGCAAAAACCAGAGAGGGCTTTGTTTGGAATAACAAAAATGCAGTTTCGTGAATCTTGGGGTCGGGTTTAGATCTGTGTATCACCTGCATTGTGAGACTTTGGGTCCATGCATGTAGCTGACCTGACGCATGCCTAATAGACTGTAGCATATGCAGCTGTTAGGTTAGGTTATCACAGATCTTGGGTAAGTTATGGATTGGTGCATTGAGCAAATCATTAATGTGTTATCTTTTTTCATTTCTTTAGTGTGGAATGAATGAAGGAATGCATTCAAAGTTCAATTTAGTCATTGTTTACAAAATAATCAAGTATTAAGTTGGATATTTTCATGGTCAACTCTTCTTGTGGGCCGTGGCACCTGAGACCTTGAATATACCCACCTTAAGATACCATTGTTCACCATGTTGAATATCTGGGTTCACTTAAGGTATTGCAACTGTGATCTCAAGACATTAAAGTCTATACACTTTATAGTTTTCTTATACACTTGTTAACAAATGATTGTTACATTTTTGTTCTTCAAATTGTGGTTTCTGCTCCTAGGAAAAAGAAATGCTTTACTTTGACATGTATTCTGATGCTCTCATTGTTTCTGTTACAGATATGGAACTGCTCTCGTGATGAAGGTATTGCTATTGTATTACTTGTCTCCTAAGGCAGGGTTTTTTAAGTGATGTAGGATTTGGCATGCCAAAACCATTCAATTCTCGACAGTATTTGAGAAATATTTCAAATAAAATTCATAGTGCACTGTAGTCTTGCAATTGTGACTTGTTAAACTTGTTCATTATAGGTTTTTTTTTTGAGTGTTATGCTCCTTATTGGACGAGCTTCATTAGAAGTTGGGAGCTTATTTTTAAAACCAAGTAGAAGTTCATATAAGAACTGTGGGGATCTTTTTGGATTTGCATTTGATATGCCTGGATCTCTAACTAGCTGCGTATCTGAAAGAAGTAATATGAGAATCATGTTAGTATTCTTGTATAGTAGACCAGAACTCATGTTAACATTTCTAAATGCAGTTTTGAGATGTTAAGTAGTGTGTTGTTTCTAGTTCACAGACATCTATAACTATCATTGCATGTGTCCAGTTTGAACTTTTTGTAATTGTGAATTATAAATGTAGGAGACTGCTTGTTAGTTTGAATTGCCATGTTTGGATTTTGATCAATTATCCAATTGGAGCAGAAGATATATTGCCCTCAGATTTTTGTTTTTAGTTATAGATTTTGTATCCTGCAATAATTATTCTTTAATTCTTTTCTAATTAGAGTAGCTTCACAACATTGACTTTCTTATTTTTGCAGCTGATATTCGTGTCCATGAATTCTTCAAGACACCGTATTTCAAGACTGGTATCTACCCAATCCCAGGTGCTCAAAAGGCACTTCATAAGCTGTCACGACTTTGTAAACTATCAGTTGTGACGTATGTATTCCTGGCATTTCATGCTATCATGTATAGAGAGACAAGCATGGGAAATAACTGAGTTCTATTAATGAATGTACAAATAGGTCTCGGCAGAATGTCATCAAGGATCACACAGTCGAGTGGCTAGAGAAGCACTATCCAGGAGTCTTTCATGAGATTCACTTTGGCAACCACTTTGCTCTTGATGGAGAGTCAAAGCCAAAGTCAGAAATATGCAGGTATGTTTATTTAACCACTTTGCAGTATGTTGAATGCTCTCAAGCCACTTAACTGTGCTAATCTTCTTACATGCGAATTCATCCCTTAAAATCCTAGTCGTTGGAATTGCCATATAACATTGTCAAAACTTGGAAGTACAAGTATTCTGAGCTTGGCTTTGGCAGCATCATTGATTCAGTGACCTTGTATGCAAAATCCTATGGATAGAGTTCAAATGACTTGCTTCTCATCTTAATTTTATCTGGCAGGTCCTTAGGTGCAAAGGTGCTGATTGATGATAACCCAAGATATGCCATTGAGTGTGCTGAAGTTGGAATCAGGGTTCTACTTTTTGACTATGAGAACTCTTATCCATGGTGCAAGACAGATTCGGTTAATCAGCACCCCCTGGTCACAAAAGTTCATAACTGGAATCAAGTAGAGCAACAATTGGTTTCGTGGATATTGTCTTAGTTCTCAATGATTTTGTGAAAAGGATTCACAAGGTGTCACCTCTTTATCGCAAATATAATCATCGATTCTAATGGCTGGGTCTTTAGTGCCGAAAAAGGTCAGCTATTGTAATAGTGACTTTTGGCAAGGTGGCTCTAACGAGACCAGCCAAATAGCGCCCTGGTGTATGAACAGAAGTAGAATTTTCCCTCTTTGAAGGCGCATAGATTAGAATGGCAAATTGCCAAGTCTGTTGAACACTCATGCAGCTATTAGATCTTTTTCCTCTTCGGAGGGTACATTACATGTCTACAGCTACTTGTTTTCAAGCACCTTTTTAGTTAGTGATAAAGCTTGGATGCATTACAGGCCAACAAGGCTTGATTTTTTATGAAGTGATGCTCGATTTATGAAGTCGAAAAAATAAGAAGGTACCTACGAAATGATTATGTGAAATACGAGGGATACTGAAACAATGCTCGAGATGGGGAAAAAAAAATAGTGCAGTCAAATTGGCCTAATGTGGCCAGTTATGCCAACGTTTCTACGTTCTCCATTGTAATTACCTCTTGTACCTTCCGGAATGATTAGGGCAAATCTAAATGGTATGGAGCAGCAAAATTATGCATGTGAATCCAGGACAGTCCCGACCCTTTTAGTTTAGTAGTAGCCGAGGCGCACCATGACCTTATTTATCCACGGGTTAATGGTTCAACATGTTTTTTTACTATTTGTTTGTTTTTAATTATTTTTCTTTACTAAATTTTTCTTTAATTCCGTTCCTGAACGTTATATTTGCGTCTTACATTTGTTTTCCATCCATTTTTTTAGGTAACGACGTCTATTTCATGGAAGAGTCGCATAGGATGCTAATACTAGACACTAATTTTTTTTTTTTTTTTCTCTCTTTCAGTTTACAATAGAATTCAGCAATGTAACAAAATAAAAACTAAAAACCCCAATTTACCCCTGATTAAAAATCCCTTAAATCCCAACTTCCAGTTTCCAATTCCCCTGTCCTGCACTAAACCCTAACTCTACTGGTTCAATAGCATCAGACGTCGTGCTACTCTTGACTCTTTTTGACTTTTTATTAATGTGGCTCCTATATATATATATATATATATATATATATATATATATATTTGTCCAACTCCTCTTTGTATTTTTTATTTATTTTTTAACGTGACTCATTTGATTCTTTTTTTGGTTAATTTTTAGATTAAAACTACTAGCTGACATAAAATAATCAAGATGGCATGACATATTATATTTTTTTTTGGCTATGTGAAAAAAAAAACTTTATTCTCTCTCTCTCGTCTGTTTAGAGATAGCAATGGGGCGGGCCGGGAATCGTCATCCTCGTTCCCGCCCCGCCTCTGAAAAATTTTTCTCGTCCCTACCCCGTGCCTCGAACGGGGCAAAATTTCCTGTACCATCTCTCGTCTCAAATGGGGATAGGGATCCCCGCGAGGCAAACGGGACAAAAATTATTATTAATTTTTTATTTTTGTCTCATTTTATCCAATTCTACTATCAAATTTTAAATTATAGCAAAAAAATAATAATTTATATAGAAAATAAACACTAAAAGTCATAATTATAGATTTTATATGAGGTATAATTATAATTTTAATGAAAAAAAAGAAATGGAGCAAACGGGGCGGGACGAGCAAATCCTATCCCCGCCCCATCCCCGCTCGTGTGGTGCTCCGTCCCACCCCGTTCCCCGATCAACGAGGGAAATCCCTGCGTTGATCAGAGAAAATTGACGTGGGACGGGCAGGGCAAATTGTCATCCCTACGTCTGTTTCGATTAACCCAGCATCCAAACTCAATCAGCTTGTATGCTATGTTTTACATCTATGTTGTTTCCACTTCTGCAGTCATCCTATAGGTTTATTCTCTATTTTGATCGTCGAGCAACTGCTTTTGCGATATTATCTCTTAACGAAAGGCATCTATGAGTAGCTCATTTTACTCTTGTAATGATCCTCCATGCTCTGGTTTAAATTTGTGTCAGCATCTTATTACTGTGCACTTTGCAGATTTGGGCAGTCTATTAAAGTTAAGTGGGCATATGCTAGTCGTCAGAGGGAAGACACATCAAGTTGGTTCTTTTTCTTCTTTTGTTTCTAATATTTTTTTATTTTATTCTTAACTCAGATTTATTGGCATGTATAAGCATGAATGTCATTTTAATGTGCAGGTCACTTCAACGTTTTTGTTGGAGATCTTAGTCCCGAGGTTACTGATGCAACATTATATGCCTGCTTTTCTATTTATCCCAGTTGTTCGTAATTTTCTCCCCCACTCTCTCTGCATGTGTCCATCTTACTTGATTTCAACGTTTTTAGTGTCTAAAGTTGTACTGGAAAACATAGAGTTAAAAAGTTGGAAATGCTTGCTTGATGGTTTATTGTCTTATTCTGTTGGTGTTAAGAAGCTATGGACTGTATCTACTATCTAACCTTTTCTTGTTTCAGAGATGCAAGGGTTATGTGGGATCAGAAGACTGGACGTTCTAGAGGGTTTAGGTTTGTTTCCTTCCAAAATCAACAAGTATTGAATTCATTCAGTGCACTTTTTTTCTGTAATTTTTTTTTTCATCATGATTCTGACATTGTTTTCCTCTCAGGATGCCCAGAGTGCTATAAATGACCTAACAGGTATGGATGATGGGACTCACAAGAATTGTTAATGTTTTGGGATGATTGTTTCTTAATTAAGGTGCATATGGAGAACTGTTTTAATAGATGTTGGAAAAAATTTAGAATAAAATTTATTCTGGTGAATCTGACTTGCCGTTAACTGTTTTTGTCCATATCAAATTGGAGTTTTTATTCCTTTTTTTTTTTTTTTGGGAGTTAGCTGTCTACTTGCTTTATAACAAACTCTAATTAACTTCACCTAAAAGTGAAAGTTGCGTTTGGCTTCTGAATTAAGTGAAAGCTGATGCAAAGCTTATCTGTGGTTCTCTTTTTATTTTTTCCTTAAGAACAGATTTGATGCAAGTTTGATGTTGGAAAAGCTGAGGAACCGGATTTGTTTGGTGTTTATTAAGTTTGTTGCTACAACTTGCGATCTTGATTTTTTTCTCAAAACTGGATCCGTGCAAAGTGGTGTAGGTGCAGGGGAGCTGACCTGTGATATTGGTCTTTTAAAAGTTTTGCTTGTGTCTGCTGAAAACACTGGGATGCTGCCTAATCGTCAAGTAATGATTTTTATTCAATTTCATTTAATATCTTACATTTTACATCGCTCTTTGATGGTCTTTCTCTCTTTATGATATTTTCCATTGTGCAGCTGTGATTTGATGCATCGAATTAGTCCAGGATTGCCTCTATATGTGAGGACACACTTCAATGTAATGTCAGATAAGATGAACAATTATATGTTTTCTCAGCTGTTGTAAAATATTTAACCATTGGCACACTATTTTTTAATGAACTGCAAATTAAAGCATAATTATTGTTGTTACTTATGGACAAGATGATGAAAAAGCCTGGCATTGGGAAACAAAATTGGTCATTTGTGTATGATGTTACCTTAGATTAACATGAGCATGACAAGCATCATTGGTCGATTTTTCCTATGAAATTCTCAGTGTAAAAAATTTGTTCCTATGAAATTCTCAGTTTTTAATAAAAAATTGAAGTTTGTTTTGTTATATTTTGTGATGGTTGATTTTTTTGGTGTATATTTAGTTTGTTGCTATAACTTTTCGTGCGACGTAATTTTTTTTAATTGTTTCAGTTTATTATTTTGTGAACGAACACAACTTCAAGTGGTTTGGAAAAATTTTGGCAAGTCAGTTTGCGAGATGCCGATTGAGATGGAAAAGAGGTAAAAAAAAAAAAAAAAATTCTTCAGCTTACTCTTAGTGGGTTCATTTACGGTTAAATTGCTGATCGAGTTAGAGAATTACTAGAAGAGAAGACAAATCTTAGATGGAGAGTTTTGCAATAATTTTTTTTTTACTTATTTTATGATTTAATAGGTGGATTTTTTTATTTTTTTGTTTTTCTCGTCGGTCATTTCTTTCTCTCTCCGAAAGATAGATAAACAATTGAATGGATGCCATGTTATTTGCTTTGCTTTCCTCCTCCCGATGGATGAATGAAAATTTGTGTTTCTACAAGCAAGGTATGTTAAACTAATACTTTAACTTTGATTTTTTTTTTCTTTTTCTTTCGTTCTTGTTGTCTTCTAATTTTAGTACTCATCATAAGATTTTATAATACTTAGTTTTGATTATTATGTGGGATATTTTTTCTTTTTTCTTTTTCCGTACATTCTCTTCTAATTTCGGTACTCGCGAACATATTTACGGACCATATAGCTAATTTTATCAAATGTCTAATTTTGGATTTTTGCATTTAATTACAAGATTTTCTAAGACCATATAGATTTTATAAAACGCGCGACTTGGTACTAGAATAATGTGTGTTTGTTTGTTATCTTTTAGCATCATGTTTTTGTTTTTCCAAGTGCCGACAATTTGACCATTTCCATTGCCTTTTTTTTTTTTTTCAAAATGATCAAAAGAATAGAACCAAAGCCCTCTTAATTTCCTATCTCCTTTCTTTTTATGTAGAAATATAGATGGAAACCGTAGCATGATCCTTTGATCTCTACCAATTGTTCCGTTATGAGATTTGTATTCCTATTATAAATTTATTATGTTAACATTTGCGCTATTGTTAATTTTAGGATGCATTAGTTATAAAGGGTCCTAAGAAATCTCCTTTTTTATTCATATTGGTCGTTTGGCATTTGCTATGATTCGTGGAGTTTATATTTGCTTAATACATTTGAAGCAAATAAGTCAACGAACAATAATCAAATTCCTAAACATTAGAATATTTGACCGACCATTTAATTCTTCACATATTGAAGAATGGAAAATGCCCTATGTGCATTAGCTAGAACCTAAAACGTTTAGTAGGTACCTAGATAATTTTTGAATTTAATATCCATCTTGATTTTTTGTGCTTTTATAAAATAATTACTCGTTTTGATGGATATGCAGGAAAGAATGTGCTCGCAACCTAATTAGATATTTTGCCATATTTGTTATGCGGGGATCTAGAAGTGAATGGATTGAGATATTGTTAAATAGTCATATTAATGTTACTTTCAATGGAGAATTTTTTTTTTTTTAAAAAAAGAAGGGCAAACATTTTTGCAATGCGCTAACATTGGATAAAGTATATAATCTTATTTGGTTTAGTAGTACTTTTGAGAAAGCGTGTAATGCTCGTTGTTGGTTTCGGATGGATGCTTAATCGAGCCGGTGGCTTAGTCGGGGCCAATATTATTAATCTTTATGCTACCAAACTAGCAGCTATAGTTTTAAGGTATGAAGAAGTTTTTATGTACTCATTATATAAGAGCTAACCTTGGTATGATTATATTTGTGTATCTATTCAACATATATTTTAAAAGCTTTTAATGTGACTATTTTTGCTCCGAGGTTCAATCTTTGTACTATTGCCTTTCAAATGGTCTTATCATAGTTAGTTTTATAGTCTAATTGAAAATTGCAAATTACCAATCCGACTTGCCAATCTTTTATCATTAATGACGAGTTGTTTTTTTTTTAAAAAAAAACATTGGTTCTAGAATTATTATTAATAGAAGTACCACTTGATAACTTATGCATGAACAATCATACCATATGTACCGAGAATGATTGTCTCTTCACGATATTTGTTGAATTTGACAATATCTAATGAATAATTTTCCATGTATTTTGAACTATTGAATGGGAGCCTTCAAGTCCTTAAATTGATAAAATTCTTTCGTATGCGGGTTTGTGTTCGAATATGTTTTATCAAGAATATCTAGGGTTTCAATGTTGTATATAAAAAATAAAAAACTTGATAACTTTGATATTCGATTGGTTTTTGCAAATTGTTTGATCTAATGATTAGTTGTCCAAATTTATTGTTTTGCATATTAGATAAGATGAACTTGAAGTGTTTTGACAAGTTTCAAAAGACCTTACATGAGACTTTACATATATTTAAGAGAATTCTTGGATTTTCTTTCACCGGTTAAAGTGTCCCAAAAAGGTTTATTCTAGCTTTTGGTTTTGCTCAAGTTCCTTTTATGGAGCTTCGTTTTTGTGTTTTTAAATTATATGCAACCCCTTATAATCCTTTTAGTTTAAATTCACTATAGGTTTATGAAGAAAATAATATTTGAGAAAATAATTTCAGTATGTTTCAATTACACAACTATATATATATAGAGTCCTAAGATAGGAAAGAATTCCTAAAGAATAGGAAGATAGAATAGGATCCCTACAGAATATGAAAGAATATACAAAATATTTCCTATCTAATTATATCCCGATATTTCCTACACTCCCCCTCAAGCTGGTGAATATAGGTCTTCCATTCTTAGCTTGTATATATTTTCTCGAAATGCATGACTCGTTTAATCCTTTTGTTAGAACATTCACCAATCGAAGATCCGTAGGAACATATGAGTACAAATTAATCCATTCGTCGAGCTTTTTCTTAATAAAATGTCTGTCCACCTCTACGTGTTTAGTTCGGTCATGCTGCACTTGGATTTTGCGCTATACCGATGGCGATTTATTATCACAGTAGAGCTTCATTAGACCACACTATTCAACCTTTATATCTTCCAAGATGATTTTCACCCACAATAGTTCACATATACCCGCTGCCATTGCTCTAAATTCAGCCTCCGCACTTGATCGTGCAACCACATCTTGTTTTTTACTCCTCCAAGATATCAAGTTTCCTCCAACAAAAATACGAGTATCCCGTAGTTGATCTTCCGTAAACTGGAGAACCCGCAAAGTCAGCATCCGTGTAAACTGCTAGATCAATATTTTATTTTTTCTTAAACGGAATTCCTTTGCATGGGTGAGCTTTCAAATAACGAAGAACTCGTAAACGACTTATAGATGAACTTCTCTTGGATCATGCATAAACCGACTAATAACACTTACGGAATAAGCTATGTCCGATCTAGTATGAGCAAGATAGATGAGTTTTCCTACGAGATGTTGATTCATTTCCTTCTCCACCTTCTTATCACCTAAAGCTTCTCCTAATCGATGATTTTGTTCAATTGGAGTTGCTTGCGGGTTTGCTTGCTTGTCATCCCGGTTTCAATGAGTAAATCGATAACATATTTTTGCTATGAGATGAATATTCCTTGCTTAAACCGAGCCACCTCTATGCCAAGAAAATATTTCAATCTCCCAAGGTCTTTAATTTCAAACTCTTGGTTCAAACACTCGTTTCAACACTCCTTTCTCTGTTTCATTGTTCCCGGTTACAATGATATCATCAACGTAAACAATCGAATTGTGACTCCTCCGAAGCGAGTGTGTTTGATAAATAAACTGTGGTCTCCTTGGCTTTGTTTGTATCCATTCGCAAGCATCACATGAGTAAACCAACCAAACCAAGCAAGGGGTGATTGTTTGAGGCCATACAACGCCTTTTTGAGTTTACAAACTTGATTCCCATTACCGTCACCGAAATTAAGTGGAATGCTCATGTAAATATCTTCCTCCAAGTTATCGTGTAAAAATGCATTCTTCACATCATATTGCTATAACTTTCAATCAAAGTGGACCGCCAATGATAACAAAATTCGCACCATATTCATCTTTGCTACTCGGAGCAAACATCTCTTGATAATCGACCCCATATGTTTGAGTATAACCCTTGGCAATCGATCCGGCCTTGTATCATTCTAAAGACCCATCCGTCTTAAGTTTCATTGCAAACACCCACTTACGATCAATCGTTTTCTTCCCTCGAGGCGGCAACACCAATTCCCAAGTACCATTCTTTTCTAGTGCTTCCATCTCTCGCAGTCATGGCAAGTCTCCATTCTTCTTTAGATAAAGCTTCGAGAAAAAGGTTAGGAATAGCAATTGAATTTAATATGGACGAGATAGCTACGATGATTTTCGAAAAAATTATTGAAAGACACAATTGACCAATGGGTATAAACGTGTTTTTATGCGATTGCGGGTTCCTTTCCTTAAGGCTATAGGTTTGTCAAGATCGGTCTCAAGTTGTGTAGAATCGGATGAGGGAGAAAAAATGTTAGAAATTGTTACCTCGGGTTTAGAACTTGGTACAAGTGATTGATCTTGCTTGTAGAGCGAGCAAAGTCGTCTTTTTTCTTTGTATACACCTTATCAAACCGAAACCGATCAATTAATCTACCACTATCCTTTGTTTCTTCCACGGGCAAGAGAATGGTGGATTGGTTAACATGATCATCAAGGGGCTATTCACGAGGAGCTACATCTCTTAATGAAGAAATATCAAGAGACAAATCAATATCGGAATCGACAATTGTAGGAAGCTCCTCCAAAACGTAAGGTGTAGAAAAATATGGTTTATTTTCAACAAAAGTGACATCGACTGAGACATAGAGCTTCGAGTAGGTGGATGATAACACTTTATCCTTTTTGAGTGATCGAATACCCAAAAAAAAAGCATTTAAGGGCTCTAGGATCTAACTTTCCTCGAGTGGTATTATGGACTTGAACAAAGGATATAAATTAAAAAATACGAGGGGTAAGGTCGAAGGAAGACCGAACATCGGGGAAGAACCGAGATAAAATTTCCAATGGACTTTTGAAATCTAAGACTTTAGAGGGCATCCTATTTATGACATAGACCGACGTTAAAGTCTGTCTTCCCCAAAAATTTTAGGAACATTTTGTTGGAATAAAAATGCCCTAGTACATTCAAGAAGATGACGGTTTTTATGTTTAGCGACTCCATTTTATTGTGGAGTGATGACACAGGATGACTCGTGAATAATACCCTCTTTTTGAAAATAGGAAGACAAATTCGATTAAAGTAGTCACGAACATTATCCGATCGGATACGTTTGATTGGTACCCTAAATTAATTTTTTATCATAGAGATAAAGGTGAGAACAATATGACTGACATTAGACTTTTGTTTAAAAAGATAAACCCGGGAAGTTATAGTGCAATCATCAATAAAAGTAACAAATCATTTTGATCCAATAATGTTTTGGATGGATGAAGGGCCCCAAATGTCACTATGAATTAAAGAAAAAGGAAAACTTGATTTTTTATTGCTTATTGGAAATGGTACACGTGTGTGTTTGGCAAACTCACAAATGTCACACTAAAAAGCTTTAACATCGACTCCTTTAAACAAGTCTAGGAACATTATTTTTAAGGTAAAAAACGACAAATGACCGAGACGCCTATGATGCAACTAAATGGTATCTTTATTTGATTGTGAAAAACATGAGACTGGAGAAGATAAATTAATCGGGCTCTGCTGACTTGGTGTACTTGAAGTAGTAAAGGCCATTGTGCTCTTTAGCAAGTCCAATCTTCTTCCCAGACTCCCGATCCCGAAATTCATAACAACCAACAAAAAAGGTAATATGACAATTCAAGTCTTGGATAAGTTTATGAATAGAAAAAAGATTGGTGGATAATCGAGGAATATGAAGAACATTTTTTAGCATAATGTTTTGACCAATTTGGATATCTCCAATACCAATCTATCGTGGTTGTTGTACCATCGGCTACGGTTATTTTTTGGCTACTAGGACAAGGTGTATAGGTTTTGAAAAAACTAGATGTATGGGTCATATGGTCCGTAGCACTCGAGTCTAAAATCCATGCATTTCAAAATTCATTATCCAAAACATTTAATCCAAAGGAGATGGGAGTTTTACTTGAGAGTGTTAATGAACACGAACCTTGAGATTGGTTATGAGGTGTAGCGAGGTTTTTCCATGGATCCTAGCAAGCTCTTAAGTTTTTACGGATCTTCCATACTCGAATCCCCATAATCCCTTCGGTGTGTTTTGTGTTGTCACGTGGGCTTGCCCCTGTGATTGTCTTTCGTTGCCCACCTTTTTGACCCCATTCTCGATTGTGAGTCGACGGCTTGCCATATAATTTCCAGCACTCCTCCTTAGTATGCACGGGTTTTTTTACAATAAGTACACCATAGATCATCTTTCGAAGTGTTCCTTTGGGGATGCGATCGTTGAACAACGGCTTTATCAAGAGAAAAACCCGATTTTGGAGTCTTAGAGTTTGAGCTTAGGAGTGTCGAGCTCTCAACCGTCGGTGAATCTAACATCACTTCTCTGTGAATTTCTTCGACACGAACCATAGAGATGGTTTCATTAAGGGAAGGAACATCGGTTATTCCCAAGATCCGAATACGAACTAAGTTAAAATTAGAATTTAATCCTGCTAAAAAATCATACACACGGTCACGTTCAATGAATTTTTTCACGGAGATAACACGAGTTACTACACTTCAAATCGATGGTCCTGTAGTGATCGAGCTCCTGCCATAGGTTACTGCAACAGATTGGCGTACTCGGTTACGGATTTTGTCCCCTGTTTTATTGCTTGCAGTTTTGGTTTTTATCTCATAAATGAGGGCTGCATCGTTAACTTTAGAATAAGTTTGATTGAAAGCATCCCAGATTGCCTTTGCGAGAGGAAGAAACATGCAAGTGTCACCGATTTCCGAGTCACTGAATTCCATAGCCATGACATAATCATCGAATCTTCCTCATCCTAAGCGTTAAAGCCTACTCGTCCCCCTTTCGGTTCGGTGCCTAGCGGATGCCCCATCTTCCCTCTTCCCTTCAAGAAGGTTCAAACAAATTGAGACCATTTGAGATAGTTTTTTTTCATTCAATCGGTAAGCGGCTTGAACATTCGAAGATCCAGATTGGTCCGGCTTGGTTCATCTCCCTCACTTGATGGAATCGGCGTCACGGATGAATTCGGAGCTTTGATCTCTAAAGATTATGTGTCGGCCATTGTAGGGGTAAAACGTAATACGAAAAAAGTAGGAGATAAGTGCAGCAATGAAGGCTGCAATATTAACAATTTTCCTTGGAGAAACCCTAGGGCTCGATACCATGAAGAAAATAATATTTGGGAAAATAATTTCGGTATGTTTCAATTATACAACTACGGTTATACACACACACACACACACACACACACACACGCATATAGAGAGAGTCCTAAGATAGGAAAGAATTCCTAAAGAATAGGAAGATAGAATAAGATCCCTATAGAATAAGAAAGAATATACAAAATATTTCCTATCTAATTATATCCCGATATTTCCTACGGTTTATGAAACCTTACCCTATAAATGTAATTTTTCAATTATTTTGACAAGAAAAGGAAATGATGTTGCTTTAGAATTCAATAACTTGCATTTCTTATGAATTTTGGAAATTTTCTTATATAATGTTTTTTTTAAGTATTCAAGATGTATGAGATCTATAGAATATGAAACTAAAAATAGCTATATGTAAACTTTTTCATTTTCAAGGTAATAATGCTTTCTTTTTTATATGAAGATCTCTATCCGAGATAATAATGCTCTAAGATAATAACTTGACACAACTCGATTTAAGAATTTCTTGGTAAAGCTTTTGTATTTTTATGCTTAAGAAATTATTGAATCGCCTCTTTTTTCCCCACACACTTGGTAGTTAAAAATCCTAACACTTCTCTTAAGAAGAGAAAAATTCCTGCATGACTTAGCACATGTATCAATCTAGTTCAGTTCTAAACAATTAGGAATCCTTCGTTTTCTCTTTATCTAATGATGAGGTGGTTACCTATTTGCATATTTATATCGTATGTTTGCCTTTTTATTGATGTATACATGTATATTTTTTCTATCCTTTTCCATGTAGGGATAAGTGTTATCTATCAAAAGTGTGGTACTTACACCGGGTTTGGATGCTAGGTTCCTCGAAAGAGAATAGAGGAGAAAAAATAAAATAATTGGCTGAAAAATAAAATAATTTTTTTATTTTCCCATGTGGTAAAAAAAATATGATGTTTCATGCCATGTGGATTATTTTATGCCACATGTAAATTTTGATCCGAAAATTAGCCAAAAAAAATTAGAGGGACCACATTAAAAAAAATAAAGAGTATAAGGAGGGGTTGAATAAAAAAGATATAAGAGTTATATTAAGAAAATATCAAGAGTAGAGAGACGTTTGATGTGATTAAACCTAAATTTATTTCTCCTTCTCCCTTTAATTATCAAACAAAAATCAAAATACAACATGTAGTTCTTCAATTATTTGTCGAAACCTCTACTTTAAACCATTTTATCTTACTAGTTTTTCTTCTTCCTCTCTTCTTCTTGTATTCTCCAACCTAAGTTTCTCTCATCTTTTCTCTTTCGGTCGATATATGAAGTTAAAGGAAATCCAATATCCATTAAAATAATACAAGAGAAGATACATACTTCTAGTGTTGATTAGGTACACCATTATTTTGCTTCTTTTATGCTAATTAATTAAGTTGTATGGTAGTGGTAGTGGTCCTTTCATATTGTGAATTTTTTGTAATTTTTTATTTTTTAAGGTTTTTTCTTTATTCTTGTCCCTCCATAGTGGTCCTTCCAAATAGGTAAGTTAAGGCTTTATATTAGAGAAAATTTATGTAGAACATTTAGAGGTGCGATTTATTTGTGATGTATGAAGGGGTATTTTGATTAATGTTAATGTTGATGAGGATGGCTTGTCTTCTTTTTTTCCTTTTTTTATTTTTTATTTTTTTTACTTCATTGGAGCTTGCCAAGACACACGGTTATATGAATCTAACATATATGTATTATAAAGATACAAAACATAATAATAATTTAACAAAATTCCCTAGGTTTATATATGATGACGAAGTGTATGTCCTATAATTGCCCTAGTGATGAATATTGAGTATGTTGATGAGTTTTATGAATATGGCGACAAAGAACATCCATATTTTAATATGAACAATTGAAAGTTATATGTGAGAAGTTTGGTATTGATGTGAATGCTAGATTTAGTTATGATGCAATTTCTACTAGTGGAAGTTCAAGTAATTGTGTGGTTGAAGATGATGGTGTTGTAGATAATGAAGTTGAATTGTTGAGAGAATAATTGGGATGAATAATGAGCAAACAAAAGAAGGGATAGTAGAGAGGTAGAATTATACGAGGAAAATGAGTAGATAGAAAGAGGGACGAGTAGTGAGGCGGAATTATGATGAGGAGCATAAAAATGATGTTGAAGAGGATCGTTTAAGAGATGAAGATGATATTGATTTTGAATGCTTGTTGGCTAAGTGACAATAATCATGAAGAGATACAACATGCTATGAGTTGTATTAAAAGTGAAAAATATGATTCTAGGAAGATCAATGCATTTGTAGAGTGTAATGAAAATGAAAATATGGAGGGGAATAAAGCTGATAAGAATGTAGATGATAATATAGTTGGGGTTGGTGAAGAAAATATGGAGGGGAATAGGGAAAAAATGTTAAGAGATTTGGTGAGGATAATTATATTGAGATAGATGTTGAAAGATTGAAAAGGAAAAATGAGTATGATTCTAATGAAATAGTGACCTATTTATCAACTATTGATCATGATTTAGATACGGAACATGGTAAAAGGATGAAAGCAAAAGTCGTTACGTATGATACTAAAAATGAAGTCCCTCGATTTCGGATTAGTATGGGGTTTTTGAATAAAAAACTACTTAGACAAATTGTTATAAAGCATTCAATTAAGCACATAAGAGGTGTAAATTTGTAAAGGATGATCATGTTAGGATTAAGATTGAATGCAAGGACAAGGATTGCAAGTGACTTGCTTGCGTTCTCTGCACAAGTGGACATCAAGCTAGGTTACGAAACTTATGAGCCATAACACATATGTAATGACTTGCTTCATGAGTAGATGTGTTAATTATAAGATTTTAACTAATGAGTTAATTAAAAAGCATGAAAAATTATGTTTAAATATGACTTTAAGAGAAATTGTTATGCAAGATCATGTAGATTTTAGGTTAAAGATCCGACAAACTTAAACAACTTCGTAAGGAATAGAGTTATAAAGTTATTATGTGGAGACATAAAGATGGAATTTACACAACTTTAAGATTATGTTGAATAAATCGGAAGATGTAACGAGGCGACATTGTTATTATGGAATTTGATTCGGATACTAATGAGTTTAGAAAGATGTAGGTTTGGTCTAGAGCAATGAGAAAAGGATTTTTAGAAGGATGCAAGAAGATTATTGATGTTGATGGATGCTTTCTAAAAGGTCAATTGAAAGGAGAGTTGCTTGGTTGTAATAGGAAGAGATGCCAATAATCGGATGTTTCCCATATGGTGGACAACGGTAAAATGAGAGAATTATGAAACATGAAATGGTTCTTGCTCTTTTTAATTGATGATCCGCACATCCATATTTATAATGGTAATGGTTGGATATTCATTTCATACCAACGAAAGAAATATTGAAACTTGCAAAAAGCAATAGCTGAGTTGATGATTTTTTAATGTCTTTTTTACATTACATTACGTTGATCTATATATATATATATATATATATATATATATATATATATATATATATATATATATATATATATATATATATATGTATATGTATTAAAGGACTTGTAAAAGCAATAGGTCGAGTTGAAGCCCTATGCTAAAAATAGATGGTGTACTATGTATATTTTTGTAACTTAGAGAAAACCACATAAAAGAGAAGAGTTATATGCTCAATTCTGAAAATGTTACAAGTTAACAACTAGAGAAGTATTTGATGAAGAATTGAGAGAGTTGGCAAAAATGAAGAAGGAAGCTTTAAAAGATTTTACGAGAGTTTAAGTTGAAAATTGGTGCGGACCATTTTTTAGCACACCGAGAAGGATGATGTTGTGGATAACAACATATGTAAGATATTTAATGGCATCATAGTGCATTCTAGGTAAAAAAGTATTATTTCTTTATTGAAGGATATTTGATCGCTTGTTATGAGACAAATAGTTAGTAAAAGTATTTTTGCACAAAAAATATTTAAGAGATATATTAGTCCTAAGATATGGGAAAAGATTGAGATAAACAAGAGCGAGTAGAGAGAATTTTAAGGTTGAATGGAATGGTAAATGTAGTTATAAATTATTTATAATAGTAAATACCGATGATGTTGAAAACCATAGTTTTATTTGCATAAAATGGGATTTGACTAGGATCTTATGTGAACATGCTATGCATATTTTTTTGTTAAAAAAATTAAACACGAAGACCATGTTAATGAATATTATAAAGTGGATAAATTTTTAAAATCATATTAGTATCCTATAGAATCAATTAATAGGCGTATATAAAGAATAAAGACCAACAAAGCTATAATTTTTTCACCTAAGATTGATTATGTTATCCGATAGAAAAAAGAAAAAGAAGATCCAAGAACCTTGAGTGGGAGAGCAAGAAACTAAATCATCTAGAAGAGATAGAAGAATGACATACAACCTCTATCACAAGAGGTCCCATAATAATATATTTTGAAAATCCAAAAAAAAAAAAACATTAGTTAATCTAATTTTAATCAATTTTAACAACTACAACTACATATGGTCATGGGATGAACTTAAAAGGAGAAGCTCTCACTCTTTTAGAAGGAATTAGATTATGCAATGAGCATAACTTGCATTTTGACATTATAGAGGTTGATTCTTCATTGGTCTCGGGCTATCTTTCTCACTTGTCTTTCTTATCTTTGATAGCTTACTTACATATTCGGATCTTACTTGGGCAAGCATACGTACGAGTACTATCTTATAACAACACTCTTATAAGGAAGGTAATACGGCTACGGATAGACTTGCAGATTGGACTTTTTAGCACTTCTCTTGTAAGATTTTTTTCTTGGCTACTGATTTATCAACTTCCTGTCGATCTGCTATTACGAATGACAAACTCATATTGTATAATTTTCATCTATGTCAAGTTGATCTCAAGATAGGGCTATAATTGTTTCTCTTTAGTTAGGATTACAATGAATATTTCTATTATTTTATATCTTGTTATTTTAACTTCCTTAGCATTTAGTTCTATTTTATAATTTTTTAGTAAACATATCTTTAATTATTCTTTTAGAGGTTTAGGCTACCTTGTCCTCCAAGCATGTTAGGCCGGACTAGTATTTTCCCCTTGTCATTTTTCATGTTTTATTTAATAAATTTTTAGGGTATTGTCCTTGTTTTTTTTATAAAAAAAACTACAATTATATAATCTAAGCATTTAATGAGTAATTATATTTTGAACTTTTAGTGTCAATCAACCGCATCACATACGATAAATGAATAGCCAAAGTCTTGGAATGATACACATGCAAAAAGATAATTAATCGAAAAGTTAGACTGTTTAGCTTTTTAATATTATAATATATGTTACATTTGCTAATTGTTTACTGATTTATGCCACTAGATCAAACAAAAAGTTGGTGAAGGAAATAATTCAGTCACTTGTGAACACAATGGCGAGAGGGAACATTAGTCAAGATTACTCTTTCATGAGTAACGGTAGTAAAAGAAACTCGGTTACTATCTATAATGATACTAAAAGGAGCTCTATTGTTATTCAAAATAGGAAAAATACTAATTAAGGAAAGAGAAAACAAAATAAAGATGTTAGTGGTTTAAGATCTAATAGGTGTAGAAGAAGGATGAAGAGAACTAGAATGAGGTCCGAGCTTATTCAAGAAACCGATTCCCAATCACCAACTTCAATTCTAGCTAATGGTTCTAGATTTATCAAATGTCGGAGAAGGATGAGAAAAAATGGATTGGGGTTTAACTCTTTTCAAGAAACTAATTCTCAATCACCAACTTTAGTTACAACTAATGGTTCAAGATCTACCAAAGGTAGAGGAAAGGGAGGATGAATTGGAATGAGCTGCGAGTCAATTCAAAAAAATAATTCTCAATCATCAAGTTCAACTTGAGGTAGTAGTTCAAGATTTGATCGATTGAGAGAAGGGGGTTCTAGAAAGAAGGTTGTGGACTTGGCCTTTATTTTAAGCCGAAACTAGTTTCTCTATATGGAATATAAGTTTTTATTCTTTTTTTTTTTTAATTACTTGGACATGTACTAAATCTAAACTATTTTCTTTAGCTTAGAAATAATGGTGAGAAATTCATCGCTCTTTTTAGAAGAAAAAATAATGGAATTTATGATATGGATAAAGGCCATTGGTTGTTTTAGTGTTGTTCTTTATGGAGCTGAATATGTTTGGACATGGCCCTCATCCGCAATCCCATCCGAAAACTAAAGAATATAGAGCTCAAGATGTTTAGTTGTATTTTATTTTTTATTTTTTATTGTTTAGATGGGATTTGAGAATGATTATGGTATTTTTATAAATAAATCGGACAACATAACTTGTTATTTTTAAGTTTTATTGATAATGTTATTTACTTGTCCGCATATTTTTCTTAATCAAAAGTTTAATTTCTTATATCGGGAATAGAGTTAATACTTTTGTCCGCTTGTCGACTCAATGTTTGATATTCAAAGCATGTAGATGCCTAGAATTGAAGTTAAAATCCCTAACTAAAGTCACATGAAAATCCTAGTAAATTAAGTCTAAAAATCCTAGCACATCTCTAGCCATGTACGGAATTAACAACATAACTTTACATCCTTGCCATCCTAGTTACTCATAAATCAACAACATAATAATAAACATTTTGCATAATAGAATTCTCATTTTGTATATAAATACAACTTTCTCATATGCATCTCTTTAATTTTTTCAATTTTTTCTTGAAACATCCACCTCTTCCAACACATAATTCTTTTCGGTTTTAAGTGATGCAATTTTCATAAGCAATTGTTCCTTCTCGAATACTAATTCATCTTCAATTATCAACTATTAACTTTTAATTTTGCAATTTCAATAATAAATTTCTCATTTTTTTCTCATCAACTATCTATTTTTAATAAATAATTATTTTTTTCTTTCTCTCATACCTAAAATCACATTCTATGTTCTACCCAATATAAATGGTTCATCCCATTTATAGAAATTGTATTTAGCATTCTTCCTTCAATTACTTGTAGCATGAACTAGACAGCGTAAAAACTTCATAGCTAGCTAAAGATCACTTCAAGAGGTCCATCTAGGAACTCGTTCTCCAAACTTATAGAATAGATGACCCCTTTTATAATCATACTCTAGTTTTTGGGACGTTGTAGTACAAATTGAAATTATTATTTCAATTCTTGACTCATTGGATGAACTTGGAGAATCCATTTTGAATAAACAAAATAATGAATGATTTTGATTGAAACAAAGAAGAGATGATTCACCGATAAAGAAAGGAAGAAGTTGAAGAAAAATCTTAGTGTTCTTGTTTCTTCGATCGATCCGTGATAATTGAAGAGTGAAGAATGATTAGAAAGAAAAGAATAAGAGACAATTTAATGACAAAAAAAGGAATAAGATGAAGAAAAAATTCATGTTTCTTTAAAAAATCTATGATAGTCAAAGAGTCAAAAAACAAATTAGGGTTAGTTAGGTACGATTTGGGGATTTTGTATGAATAGGTGATTTTGCTTGAAACAATACGAGAGACATGTTGGATTTTACGGGTTTTCTATTCAAAGGGAAATTTGGGATTTTTAGTTTTTATTTTGTTACTTTAATTAATTTTATTCTAAACTGAAAAAAAATAGTTCACATGTCAGCATCCTATGTATCCGTTACCATAAAAAAACGTTATAACCTAAAAAAATGGACGGATGGACAAACATAAGACACAAAGATAACATATAGAGATATAATTAATGAAAAATTTTGTAAAGGAACCCGACTAACATAAATAAAATAGTAGAAGAACATCATGAACCATTAACCTATTTATCAACTTTGTTAATGAGCTTCGATTGTGTGAAGATAGGCATAATGACCACTAGAAAGATGGCTTTTTGTTTTCTTTTTCTTAAGCAGTTACCTAGGCCAAAATTTGGTGCATCAATCCCTCCTCGGTATGGTCTTATAGTCAAGAGCTAATATACTAATTTTCTAAGTTGAAAATCCGAGTTAGAGTTAGAGTTAGAGTTGGTTTGGAAGTCCGGGCTTTCCAATATCTCTCGCCATTCTTCACCTCAACCTAAATTTAGTATTAGTTTTTAGAACATGTAATCACTCTTAATACCCTAACATAAATTTTCTTTCATAAAATGCTTTAAAATGATTGTTAATCTCTTCATTTGATTAACAAAATGGTGAATTTCATTTCCTAAGTACATACTCATATTCTCCCGCAGCAATAGGCCTTAACTTGAGCACCTCTCATCTTAATCTTGTTCTTATGCAATACAAGAGTTGTTAAATACAACTATTAGTCCTTTGGCTATAATAGACTTTTTTTTAATAAACAAGGATGGTACCCCGATAATCTATTAATAAATGTGAAAAAAATACAAAAAGGGGACTATCTAATCGACCCAATGATTAGGACGATCGGGAAGCCTATAACCTCAATAAAGTACCCTCTAAAACAAAATGACCTAGATACAAGTCTACTAAAGAGCATAAAACATGTTGTATAAATGAAAACCATAAATTAAAAAATAAAGAATACAAAAGACACAAATTAGTGACATATAAAACTATTATAAAAAATCCATTACTCCATCATAAAAAGACTTACAAAACACTTAAATTTGGTCGATAGGTATACAACCCTATTTTGTCGTGGATGAGAGCTTATCAACAAGCCAAAGGGAGCTCACTTACCAAAACAACTACTATGGAAGAAGAATGCTAGAATGCCCAATCTATTAGTCCGTCTACACTCATATTACTCTCTGTGTCAACATGTTGAATTATCATTGGAGTAGTGATCCTCCGCTAATAAGATCCGACAATATAACAAAGATGCCAAGGGCAAATCAAAGAACAAGAGATGCAACCAATAACCAAAGAAAAATTTGACTCCATAATATCAACCTATAGATTATGATTAGTGCACAATCTAATCCCATCTAATAAAGCAAAAGCTTTCCCCTTTGAATTGGTCCCTAGACCATAAAAATTAGAAAAAGTCATTAGAAGATTATCGGCATTATCTCTTAAATACCACCACCATTACATAAATTATTTGTAGAGGCATCATCCGTGTTAAGTTTCACCTTTCCAGAAAGAGGAAGGATCCATTTAATTCACCTCCCCATAGAAATAGTGATCGATTTCTTTTGAACTCCCAAAGCCCGCAAACGGATCCCAATATGAAAAGAGATAGTATTTCTTATATTAAATAGCATTGTCAACTCCATTAGTCAATTTAGAACCTTATGCTTGATAGAGATCCAATTCATGTTATCACCCTAAAAAATTTCTTTATTCTTGGTTAACCATAGTTCTCATAAATGCGAGTTAAAAATAATCATTTTGGAAAAAGATAAAAAGATTTATAAGAAGAGATAGTACCTTGTCCGAAGCCATGATCTCATTAGTTGTAACAAGTTACCAATAACTGGAGTCATATCCGAATATCATCAAAATACACCCATAAGCAGCATTGACACTTAGAGGCCAACGAAATACCACGGTTCTATATATTGGTCTCCATAGCCACTCGCATTGCATGTGAAAAAGTTTCCAAACAAAAATACATATCTTCTTTGGCATCCATTTATTTTATAGGCAATGCCACCATTCAAACCTAGAAGCAACAGTGTCCGTTGGCCTCATGATAAACCTTAAAATTGAAGGTACCATTAGCTGAATCTAGATAGGTAAGCCTATCCTCATAACTCTCATCTAATACAACTTGATCCAATTCATTTCTTACCAATTATGGTAGCAATATGCAAATGGAATTATCCCATTTTGCTCGAAGTAATGAGATATTAGTAAATTTCATAGGAGTAAGCAAGACTGCAGCTATCCACTTATCGTTCCAAATCTAAATATTATCTCATCCAGACCACCCGTAGAGAATGTTCCATTAAAGATGTTATATAAGGTAATAAATTTCTCTAAAAAAGAGAGCCCCTTTTTCAATTTATAGAATCCAACATTGAGAGAATCCCATATTTGGACCTAACAAAAACACTCCAAATAGAAGATCTAGTTAGATAAGACCTAACATGCTTACCTTTCATTGCATTCATAACCTCTTTCAAATTTCTAATGCCTAGACCAACCTCATTCAACGAGAAAGAAATAGTCCTCTAATTCATCCAATGATGTCGGTTTTCCCTCCATTACTCTAGAAGAAGTTCGAGATATAAATTTGCACATGGGCTAAGAAAGACTTAGGAATTAGAAGAACATCCATAATATCTACTGGAATAGAAGTCGAACACTTTGGATTAAGGTAAGTTTGCCCAATGTTGATAGTAACTTGTTATTCCAACCTATAAGTTTATCCTTCATCTTGATTTCCAAAGGAACAAAGTACTCTATCTTTGCCCTTCCTTTAAACAATGGCATACCTAGATGGGAAATTACATTGTTGGACAAACAAAAAGCAATCCACGTTGACGATAACTATTTTGTATTCGGAGATCTTTAGTGCTAAGAATAAAACTCTTCTAATAATTGATCTCTTGTCCATTAGCTGCTAAATAATGTTACAAGAGAGACATCACTTTCCCTCCAGAGTTCTTACAACCATTACAAAAAAAGAGCATATCATCCGCAAAGAGTAAGTGGCCGATACTAATTGCATTTTGACCAACAAAATAAGGGGTAATAATATTATCCTCAACAAGAGCATTTAGGTGTCTACCGAAAGCTTCCCGACCCAAAATAAATGAAGCAAGAGGTAATAGATCCCTTTACCTCACCCCACAAAAAGACTTGAAGAAACTAAAAGACTTCGATTTTAAGAAAAAGGAATACCAGTAATTATTTAAGTATTTGAAAATCATGTCACACCATATGGCCTCGTTAGTGTAAGCGGTCAAGATCCAACCTTATTTGGATGGTTTGATAAATTATAATATTGTATTTTAATATTAATAAAAGAAGTCTTTCTAGTAATTCTTATTATTTATAATTTGATAAAATTATATACCATATGATATGCATTATATCAATAATTGATCAATAGGTGTAAGATAAACATTAATACATTTAAACGATATCATTAAATGTCTTAAGTCGTAGCATTGTTAAGATTGAACATTAACAACATACGATAAGACTTGTGAGTGTTATGCTCTTACTATAAAATAGTAGTAGGAGATCTCACATCTATTAGTATGATGATGCCAAAGCAAGCATTCAAGTGATTAATGTTAAAGAACATATTATTGAATGTGACTCGCCATGAGAACCTATTTGGTTTAGTTTATGAAAATTTCACACCGGATGAGTACAACGAGTCTTTTGACTTGAAGTTATCATTGTTATCTCATTAGAGAATTTATGCAATTTGGCATTTGTTTTGATGGACTCGGTAAAGAATTACATGTGGGTAATTCATTGGAAGCACTAGAAATCTAATGGAGATAAGTGGATGACTAAGATAGGACATGTCATTCTTTATATACTAAAGGAGTTATCATATTGTACTTTGATAAATATCTCGCTCAAGAAATGCGTGGTCATAGTGAAAGCATACCAATAGAGCATAATTGTTTTACTTAAGAGATAAGACATTTGAAAATCGAAGAAAACTTGTGTGATCATAATCAAATAGACAATAAATCAAGTTTGAGATTACATTATAATATTTTGACATAAAGATATAATTGTATAAAAACCATACTCATAAAAGAAAATTATGAATTAATTAATCCTTCTAAAGAATCGAATAGTCATGATGCCTTACTAGAGGTTAATCTTGATTTATGTATTGAGAGATAAAAGAGGTTTATTTTATTCTTAATATATTGATAACATATCTAGGAGCCTATTAAGTCACACACATAGTTTTAAACATTCACACGATAAAAGAGAAGCAAAGGTTTTTGAAAAAGTTCTCTATTTTGAAAAAAATTTCATATTTTGGAAAATCAATTTTCTAAAATGAAAATTAGTTTCCTAATTTGAAAGTCAATTCCAAATTTAGAAGTTATTTATCTAAAATAGAAATTAGTCTCTTAATTTAGGTTTGAAGGTAATTTGAGAAATTGTTTCCTCATGTAAGCCTCCTAAAGATATATGACCCGGTTTATTTAGATGATCTAAATTAATTAGTAATTAATTGAGCCAATGGGTTTAATTTAAAAGTCCGTAAGATATTTTGATCAAGGAATAAACTTAAGCAATATTTGATAAGGCTCGGGGTTTATAAGAATAAAGTTAAACAAAGCCCATATAAGCAATATCTCTTTGACTTATAAGGATAAGTTGTTGCCACCTATAAATGAAGGAAGGAGAGAGGGATGACACATGCATAAAATAAGAAAAAAGAGAAAAATAGTGTTCTCTCCCCAAAACCCGCACCCTCTCTCTAGAGTTATCGCAAAAAACCTTGATTGATTTCTTTTAGAGAAAAATCATATACGGAATAGTTGGAGCTAGCACACAATGACTTATGTAGCTTTTTGTGTGAGTGTTTGAGTTGTGTGGATTATCGGTAGAGGCTAGACACTTGGGTGGTTCCTTTACGTAAAGGTTAATTCTGCGTTACAAATAGTAATCACTCACTATTATCTTATTCATGTTTATATATGATTAGTTGATTCAACGGAAAAATCTTAAGAACTTTAGATGGAGGAATATATATATATATATATATATTCTACACCACCATAGGATGCATGATCCTTCAATTGTTATCGAGCCTCCGTTGAACCCTTAATTGTATATGATGTTAATTATTATTAATTGCATGAATTATTGTTTCTAATTATAAATCTAAGATTTTTGATATTTTGTAATAATTTTTAGAATTGAATTTAGGCTTAGAAAAGAGGGCATTCATGAGGTCAATGTTGGATGTTGGCGCTCGTACGTGTGCCAACAAACTAGGCCAAGTGCGCATAAGTCTATTTCAACACAAACCCAAGCATATATAGGATGAGAGCCATTTGATGTGAGTTCGTCCGGCTAAAGAAACTTACCAAAAAGTCATACAATTTTCTACAAGAAAGTAGTAAGGAAGGAGAGAGGTAGGCTCGAAAGCTTAATCCAAATAGCGACCATAGTAGATTCATACCTTGGGTTAAATGATCCATCCCATCTAAACAATCTAAACATAGAATTTTTTATCATGTGAGAATCTTATGACCAAACCTTGACAAAATCACATTTAGAAAAAAATCGATGAGGACATGACAAGCATCTATCAAGCCAACCATTGGAGAATCCTTTAATCCCCAATGCATTTGGATATAGGCTTTTACTTGTATTGATAAGAGGATGACCCTTTGAGAATTTAGCTAGTAAGGAAAACTATTAAAAAAAATTGGTTGATTGGTGCAAATCATAAAAGAAAGCTCAATTGCTAGAGGTCTCTCATATGTGGATGGTGGTTTAGGATTAATGGTGATGGTTGGGAAGGAAGAAAGCAAAGAGACTGATTTGTTTGCAGTGGCGACTACATAAGATAAATTAGGGTTTTTAATGCTAGTATGATTTGTGCGGGAATCTGTAAAGAAGAAGATGGAATGGGGAGGGGGCTGGGGGGATGGCAATAGTGGTTGTTGGGAGGATGGGGTTTCCCTCATAGGGGAAGCCTACAACAACATTGGGAGCGACTTCCTAAGAAATGAAGAAACTCTCTCCAGGAGAGAAAAAATATTCTTGGAATTCAGATTGGCATTCCTTTGCGACATAGCAACCCGAATTTGTGCATATTATATACTATAAGGATCCTACCTTTTTTGTGATGATCTTTTGTGTAGGAATAGGGAACATCAAAGCAATTTGGCAGGAGATAAGAATTTGTGTTCGCTCCATCATTATGTCACAGCGAGACTAAGGACCATATCCAAAGCGAATGAATTAAGAATAATACAAATTATTAGTTTGTTAATAGGTTTGTCATTTCCATTATACTTAGGATCCTAGGTAATTTTATATTTCTTAAGCAGATTCAGAGTGCGGCAGCTTTGAGAGAATGTTTAGAACGAGGGTCTCTAGGATTGGCTTAAATTCAGTACTAAATACACCAATTCTTAAATGTCTCTATTATTTTGCTGAAAGTTGTCCTAATAATAAGGGGATTATACTATATACTAAAACCAAAAGGTGTTTCATTATAGTTAAACCCATGTTATAATGAAACCAAAACGGTATCGTTTTGGGTTTTGTAGACTCAAAACGATGTCATTTTCTAAAATAAAGTGATTTTTTTTATCAATTTATCTGATTATTTATACTTTGATCATCTAAGTTATTAGTTTATATAAAACAATCCCCGATGCTAATTAGTATTACAAACAAGTCCCTAGACTTTTTTTATTGGGATTAGGTTTATTTTTTCATTATTTATTATTTACTCAAAATAATTTTTTTTCCATAATTAATGGTTACTTTTTTTATTCTTGTAAAGACTCATTAACTAAATTTAAACATTCTTCTAATATAAATTAATTAAACACCTTCTAATTTGATAAATAAATGCATTTTTTTCTTTATCAAAATAAAAAATATTCTTAAGATACATTTAAACTCAATTATATATATATATATATATTTTAAATAATTCAAAAATATAAACATGGAATAAAAATTAATTAACACTAATTGTAAAAATTAATTTAATTTAATATTTATTATGCAATATATATATATATATATATATATATATATATATATATATATATATATATATATTGCATAATAAATATTAAATTAAATTAATTTTTACAATTAGTGTTAATTAATTTTTATTCCATGTTTATATTTTTGAATTATTTAAAATACTAAAACATAGACTTACTCACGGCAACAAGGTTGTATTGAACTAGTAAGTTATAAAACCATGTAACATACACTTCTTTTTCGTTTTTCTAATGCGTTTGAGGATGCATAGAATTTCAGGTGACCTGGGAGCCGAGAAGGTCTATGTTGATGCCTCTTTCCATTAGAAATTGATCAAATAAGCGTCCACTCGTTACAAAATAACAACAGCTGAAACACGAATCAATGCAACCGGTACATTTCACAAAACCAAATTGTTTTTAGTTAAAAAAAGAAGAGGGGGAGGGAGGGTAGGACACACGTACTCAACTTTCAAAATTTCAGATTGAACCCAGTGTATAACAAAATTCCTCGATGTTCCGAGTCCGTCAAATTGAATCCCGCAGAGAGCATAGGCCAAATATAAATAACCAAAATCTCAATTTAAGTGAAGATGGCTAAAACAATAATGAGAAACAATTCGAAACTCTCGTAACCAAAACGCTACAGTTCTTTCCCCCTTTCTTTTCTATTTCTTCTGAACTTTTCTGGCCACCCTGGGTTGGCTATGGGAGGAGGGTTAAGTGATTCTTTCCCAGTTAGTTCCTTGACTTCTTTCTTGATGACTTTGATGATGGCTTGGATTGTTCTGCAGCTACTTTAGAAGTTGTAGGTTGGCTTGATTTTGAATTCGATGTGTTGGAACTAGTAGAAGTGGCACCAGCTTCATGTTTTTCTCTCACCACAGCACCCTGAGAGCCTCTCACTTGAGCTGCCCTCTTATCCTTTCTCTTGGGCCTATAACTCGATCTCTCCCTCCTCGGGAGCCACCTTTCTGGATCTGGAGGAGGGCCTGGATTAGCAGGATCAAACCCTTTCGGATACCTTGGCTTTCTCTTTCTCTTTTTCTTTGGCTTCTCCTTCTTACCCTCCTCATGTGCATCAGTAACGGCAACAGAAGCACCTTCAACATGCTTCGCCCCAGAAGTCTTCTCCAAACTCTCCACATCAATCCCCTTCAGACCTGGCAATGGTTTCAGCTTCTTCTCATAGGCTTCTGCCTTGTCAACATCCACCCAGGCAACTGTATTTACCAGCCCAACCAACGCCTCTATGCTCCCCCGGCTTCTGACAAGCTCCTCATATAGGTGCGCAGCATCTTCCTCCCTGCCATGCCTGACCTTGAAGGAAGCGGCCTCTTGCATTATAACATTCAGCTTGTTGTCCTCAGTCATTGCATTCGACCACCATTTGATTGCAGAGTCAAGTACAGCGGATGCACCATCAACATCTCCAGCACGCTCTTTAAGAGCAACTAGAGTTGCAACAGTAGCAGGCATGTGCTGAATGTCATGTATCTTAGATAGGGAGTCAGCCGCAATTTGGGGATGGCCAGCAGCAGCAGCAACTTGTGCCCTTGCAAGAAGAATGACCCTAGACTTGTCAGGGAACTTCTCAGCAAACTGGCCCAGTATTTCTTCAGCTTTAGCAGCCTTGTTCTCTCTGACAAAGACTGCAGCTTGAAGCAGCACTGGCAGTACACTGTCAGCAAACATGTCAAGCAGAGCAGCGACAAGTTCTCGTGCCTGTTAAATATTGGCAATAAACAGACATTATCTACACATGCAGAGGATCCTGCCACCCGTATAATACCAGAAAGCAGGGTAAATAAAAAAAATATGGAATGCAAAAAGCCAAACAGCACACCTGATCCATCTTATTTGCGTGCAGAAGCAAAAGCACTCGGTTTGCATATATTGCTTCCTTCTGTTTTGGAGAAAGTTTGTCAAGTCCACGACCAAGCTGGAAACTCTGTGCATCTTGTTCTTTTAACCGATCGAGTTTTCTCAGGTTATCAGAAACATCTTTTGAACCTTTCAAAGCAACAAGATTGTTCACAGCAACTGCAAAGGATGATTCATCTGCCAAATTTCGATTAATGATTTCTGCGTAACCTTCCATGGCCTCTGGTGAACGTCCTAAGAGCTGATGAAACAAGCTTTCTTCATTCTTTACTATTCGGAGAAATAAATAAAGAAAGAAACTGCCTTGCTACAAAAATAGTTAATGGCAAACCATTCACATGATATCATTATCTTACTAGTTGAACGTATGCCAGCTGCACAGCTATAGGAGCCAATTCAATATCTATGTCATCCTCAGCCAAATTGTCATCCATCAGTGTTTCCTGACCAATTCTGTCCAAAATATCAGAAGGCATACATTAGGTTTCAGTGAGACCATAACCCTCAATTCCGTGGAGAAATTTATTGTTCACACTTCAAAAAGAGACTACTTAAGCATAGAAAAATTTCAATAAGAACAAAAGTACGCAAGCATCCCAAACTGTACCTTGCCAAGAACAAACAAAAGCATCATATCTAACATAAAAACACAAGCATAAAGGAATATAAGATTTTGACAAGCTTATGCATGTCATCCAGTATTCAGCACACAACAATTAATCCACTCACATTGATGACACTTAGAAAAGCATATACTTACTAACGCAAGAGAATAATGCAAGCCATCCATGCAAAAATGCTTGGAATTCATAATAATGAAATTGGAGTACCATCGAATATTTCCATAAAATCAATAGCTAGAAAGAGCAAAGAAGTGCATGTCACCTTCGGGCTGTAAGCAAAAGCTGTTCTGCATCAGTGTATTTATTCCTCTCAATCAAAGAACAAGCAGTGTTGTATGCCAACTCAAAACTGGAAGATGCTTTAATCCGATTTGCCTCCATCATTCCCTGAACTTGAGAAGACTTCCCAGCCAAAATCAAGCCAGCAACAAGATTTATTTCTAAGGAATCAATCTTGGATTTTTGAAGCTTTTGATAGACATCAACACAAGCATCCATTTTTCCTAGACGAAATAGAATCTGAGATTCTAGCAACATTGTTTCTGAATTTCTCTCGAGACCATTCAACAACTCCAATGCTTCATCCAACTTGTTTTGTCGGTATAAGCAGTATGCCTATTTCAAAATTAAAAACGAAAACACACCAGAAAGGACATATCAAATAATTATATTGATTCATGTGCGTGTTGTTTAGGAACGAAACTCAAAAATCCTAAATTGCATTAGGAAAAAGTAGGGGGAAAAAAGTTATCCAAACAAAACAACCAAAATTACTTCTCCGTCACTCTGATTAAAAAAAAAACCATCAATTATAGTTTATTCAAGATGCAAGCAAACAGAAACAGAAAGTAAAATATTCCTAAAAAAATAAAATAAAAAATAACATTTTTATTTTTTTTTCATAATTTATCAATAATCAGCAAATTTACCTTGAAGTAAGTGAAATCAAAAGGAAGGTTTTGCCTTTGAGCAGAGTGGATGGCTGAAAGAGCTTTGTCAATGCTATCACACTTTATCAAAGCCACCACTTTGCATCGAATCGCGTCTTCATCGTTTGGAGCGACTTTCAGAACTGCGATAAAATTAACAAAAATTAATATCAAAATAAGTATACATAAATAAAATCCAGGAGAATAAGTACCTTGATCGGCGACTTTGACGGCTTGCTCGAACTCAGATCGCTCGATCTGTCGATTGAGATTAGTGAATAGATCTTCAATTGGAGGGGAGGCTGCTGCGACGCCGTCGTTTTGCCTTTCGCTTTGGGAGCCATGACGGAGTTTGTTTCTGCGATGGATGGGATGTGCAATGGAGCAAGGACTAGGGCTGAGCGTACGGAAAATTCTAATGAAAGAGTGACATTTCGGTAAATTTTGCGAATGTTTATTACGTTTTTCCGACCCGATATTTTTTATCACCGAAAAGTTTCCGAATCAAAATGTTATTCTAGAAATTCGGAAAGCCCGAATTATCCAATCTCGATTCGACTGCATTTTGGGAAGTCTAGAAATGGACTCGGTTCTAACCGTAGCAATTCTCAGCAAAATCCAACGCTGGAAGGTAACAGCAGCTGAAGGCAAAAAAAAAATATATATAAATATCGAATTCGGTACTGTTTGCGAAACTAGTCCATCGTTTGATTGTTAAGTTTTTGTCGCATCCTACTACTACTGTTTATAATTGTTATTAAGTTTTTGCTCATAATTGTCTAATCTAATAATATGTAAAGACTACAACAACATTATAAGTTCTTTTATTTTTATTTTTGTGGTGCAATTTCTAAAGTAAGTAAGATGTGAGGTCTAGTCAAAACAAATAAGTGGCTCTCTTTTTGCTCTCAATAAATAGTAATGAGTAGGATGAATGAAGTTTACACTTTCATTGATTTTATGAAAAAACGTACCCATTGTGGTTGATGACCCTAAGCACTTAGCACTTACATTTCTGAGCTTACCACTCATCCTTTTCTCTAAATCGTCATATTCAATATCAATAAAAATCTTATCATATGGTCATCAAAAAGAATCCAACACTTACAAGCAAATTTTGGAAACACAACTCCATGCATGTGGATACACAATCGTCACTAGAAAGGGATCCACCCATCTTCATCTTAACTTTTTTGGAAACAATCTCAGCCGAGAGTTATACAGCAGAACTCTTATGTCCAGGCTGAAATGGCATGGTACAAATCTTTTTATCTTGCCATTTTGTTATTCTCTCACTCTTACATTTTGACATTCTCATAAGCTTTCAACCAAAACTCATCCATCTCATTGACGTTCTCGTCAGTTTCAGCCAGAAAGTTTCTAAGGTTGCAACAATTCAAACTTGGATCCCGGCCCACATAGTCTAATCAGTGCACCTGACCAGTTCACATTCTCATTTGTCTCAATTTCACCTCATGTACATGCATTTACCATGGCCCTTGAAGAGGATCAATTGGATTTTCGTTTAGGGGGAACTCGATCCTCCATGTGTTTATGAAATATTTGATTCCTAGTACTGAAGTGCATTTAATTTTCTATGTAATAAAACTAAAATAGATTTGGAAACCTGATTAGACAAGGATCTAGAGAAATCAATTATGACAAATTATATAACGTCAAATGTTTAATGTATTGACAGTTGTCATGCATGTTAGTCTTAATCCCTAGAGAAAATAATAACAACAAATTATAATTTTATTATTTAAAATATAATCGATTATGTTAATTGCTAGAGAAAATAATAACGTCAAATGTTCAATTATTTTTCTTTTTTGGAATTTTACGCTCTAAAATAATCCATATATCTTCTCTTTCTGCACGAAAATCAATTGATTTGTTAGTTGTTACCAACACACCAACATCTCTTCTTCTTCTTTCTTCTCAACCTTTAAAAAGAAAAAGAAAAAAAAATCACCAAATTCACTAACTTGACCAGTGTGTTTTAAAAAAGAGCATATCTTCTAATTTCATCAAATTCACTAACTAAATTTACATGGAAAAGAATCACATGGTTGCATAACGTGGTAACCATCTCCATATCTGATTGGTTTTGGAAACTTATAATGAGACATCCATTTCTGTGATCCATAAGCTACAAGTTTTGTAATCTCAACAATTACGTACACTTGATTTGTCTTGAACAAATCATTTAGTTTCATAGCATCATAATCATATCATGATCTGTCTGGTTATATAATCTTACAATTTTCATTCAACATTTGTACAGGGAAGAAAAAAACCAGCGATGCACCGAACAGTCTCAGGTCACTCAACCTTCTCCATCACCTTGATGCCATACGCTTGTAAGATATCCAACGCTGCAAGACCACAAAAGTCCAAGCATATCATCATTCAAATATATATTTCAATGTTATATCTTCTCTGCAACACCATAACCGGAGAGGAGTGGATTTTCAGTTACCTGGTACATATACTTCAGGTTCAAACGGCCGTAAGACACCTCTTGTATTGATCTTGTTCTCTAACAAGAGCTGTGGCAAATTGAAATCATAGTCTTATTTAAAGCATTTCCTGAAAAATAATGGAAATAAAAATAACAGTGTGGGAGCAACGAAGCAAACCAATTACCAGAGCTCCAATGGCTACTGGAACACCAACAGTGAGAGCCATGGCAGTGGTTGTTTTCCCATTCTCAGTCCTTCCAAATTCTAATAGCGTGCCCCTATGGTTCTCTGTAGCTTGGTTGTCAGGGAATTCTACCTCCATTTCATGATGCAAAAGCACCATATCCTGGCCGTAAATTAGACACGTGGGCATTATTAATTTTTTGCCTAGATTGAAGAATCATTGAACCTCCAAAAAACTGAATGATATGATGCTGTGTATGTTATTTACTACAAGTTTTGTACCTGTTCTGTGTTGGAATAGGTCAACCTTTCTTCCATGCAGTAACAGGTAACATCAAATGAACTTCGGCAGGAGACAGGAATCTCTGTCTGCTCATGAAGTCCTAAATATCTAGTCCACGGGTAGAACAATTTTAGCTACTTGATATGAATAGGTCATAGAATGCAAAGAAATTGATAATGAAGAAAATTACTACTGATTGGAATAGGTTTATACAATTGGGGCCATTCACAATGTACTAAGAATCTCAGCCCCAAGTTATGCATTGTTAATTTCTTCAGCAGATTATGATAACTTACATAATGGTTTTGGCAGTCCTTACTGCAGTTCCTTGCTCTTTGCAATGCCCAAGTGCAACGATTCTCTCACTAATTTCCTTCTCTCCTAGCAGAACTCCATCATGATTTTCGCTAACAATGTTTAGCAGCTCACAAAGGAATCTTTTGAATGAGAGTCTCTGTCCATGTCTTAAAGCTAGATGAGATTCGGTACTAAATAGACCAATTCTTGCAAGTGTCCCCATTATTTCACCAAATCCTACACATATAATCAGCAAATAAGTTCTAGAAACGTACATATAAAGTTCCTTTTCCCCCTTTTCTGAGGAAATAAAGTATTTCAGAGAACAGGAAGCCAAGACTGTGTGTTGAACTAGAGGGAGAAAAGAAAAGCACTTCCATTTTCAGCTATGACAAAAGAAATAAAAAAAAGATGTGGGATTTAGTTCCTCTGAGTTTACAAAGTTTACCAAATCCCCAGTGTTTCAATCTACTGAAAATAATTTTTAGCAATTAAATTTTCTTAGTGCTGGACTAAAATAATACGTATTCGAGAAGCCAAAGGTGTGCATGTTATACCTTCATAGCGGAGTGTTCCACGAAAGATGGTGGATGCTTCATCTTCTATGCCATACAGTTTGCCATAAACTAAAGAATTGCGATTTGGAAGACATTCTAATGCAAAAGCTGGAAGATTCGGTATCCGAAATCTGACTGCTGAATCATAAAGTTTCTCACCTGCAAGTTCGAACAATAAAGTGAAAAACAAATCAGAAAAGCAAGATCCTTGAGAGATTAAAAACTGATCCTTTGTGCAATCATATAGCCTTCTATTATTGTTAGTAGCCAGCGATAACATTGATCAGTATGAGATGAGATGAAATTTTGAACATGTAGTTAATAACACGTAATTAAACTAGATGAATTTTCATGATAAAGATCAAGCACGATTTTTCTTGCAGACATAAGAATTATTTGATCTCTAGTCTATAATAAGAAACAAGAAAGATAAATATCCTACAACTTGGATCAATAAATTTCCCTGATTCCAGACTGCTTACCATCAACATGTACAATTTCACCATGAGATTTATAGGTGGCAGGATTGCGCCCAGCTCGGATGGCTCCTGCAGGACTCCAGCTGAACAACTAAAAAGGTCAGTAACTGCCATCAACCCATTTTAAGTTAGAATTACTGAAAAAAAAAATCCAGGGAAATGTCAAACAACCTTTAAAATTCATCTATAAGAGAACATTTAATGAATGTTCGTTCCTAATTTGCACTCAGAAACTATGACAATAAGAAGAATATATGACGTGTGATCATGAACCAACAGTGGGGAGAAATAAGGAAATCAACTATACAAGAGATGAGGAGGTCGTCAAAGTAAAGGGAAGAACAGCTGAACAGATTCTGGATTGTCTAGTATATAAAATGGTCAAGAATCCAACTGTCTGTTCATATTAAAGGTACTTATTCAGTGAAGAATCCAATACTTAGTTGTTACAGAAAACAATTTTACCAGAGTGGCAAAGGAAACATGAAAGAAGTTGATAATTTAATAGTTGCTGAAACTGTCAGCTCAAAGACAAATAAATATGGTTACAAGAACCTTTAGGCTACAGAACGAGCTTTGCATATTCTTCTCATTCTCTTTTCCCTTCTGTTACTATTGTTAGACGTAGTTGCATATACAGTAACCATTAACAAGAGCAACTACATTTTACAGGCCAAATCACAAGAAAATAGAGAATCTTGGTTCTTTAAGAAAATGTAGCGATCCAGAAAAGTCATGAAGGTACCCAACAATATCCAAACAAATTGGAATATCAACAAAAAACTTGCAAAACCACACTAAAGACATTCTAACCCTATAGTTTGGTAAGTACATCATTATTTATCATCTTAAAAAGGGCAAGCGAAGCGTACTTCAAGTGTGATCAATACAAAAATATAGCTCATATTTAAAAGAACAATTCTTTTTAGTTAACAGTTATTAATTCCCATGAAATTGTAAATGTCATTGATATCAGTGTTGATTTGTGATAGTGTAGTTAATTTTCCTGAACCCTCTGATTAATTCACAGTATATAGAAGCTCAATTGTACTGTCCAATTGCATGGTGATGTGCCAGTCAACTTAATTTCCAATACCCAGCAAAAAATGTGAAAAGGAAAACCACCAAAAACTGTAACTTTCAAGGAAGCCAGGCCACGTAGCTAGGTTTTTATAGTGTAAGAAGTTTCAGGAAACACCTGAATTTATATGCTAATGGGTTATTTGCAGCTGCTGGGGATGGGAGTCCTCCACAATAAGAAGTGAAGGACTTTATTCTCCCCTTCCGAACATGTACATGGTTGATCATCTTCATTGCCATCATATGATCTGAAAACAATGTGTAATAACAGATCAAAACAAAAGCAGGTAACAGCCAATCATGAGTATATTTTGGTTTTCAAAAATCTGTTGGGTTATCATTTTTAGATATTAATATCCATAAATACAAAGAAAACATGAAAGCTTAAAGGGAAATCACAGAGCAAAACAAAAGTAGGTAACAGGCAATCATGAGTATACTTTGGTTTTCAAAAATCTGTTGAGTTATCTTTTTTAGATATTAATATTCAGAAAAACAAAGAAAACATGAAAGCTTAAAGGGAAAAAAGTCTTCAGTTTGATGAAAAAAATTAAAACTTATAGGAGAAATCTGAATCCAAGACTATAAATCATCGTGGTTGAAGTTGGAAAAGGGTTTAAGTCATTAAGGTTTGCATGAAATGATAGTGAAATATGGCAAAAAAATATGGACAGAATGATGCTCTAAATTTCCGGAAGGTCCTTTGAAGTCTCAAAATGAATCGATGCTGGATACTCCTGATTATGACTCCACATTACATTAATAATTTTATCATGCTAAGGATGTTGTAAACTGGTAATAAGTACGTACAGCCTTTTGGATATAAAACCATAAAACTTCATTGTTTGGTTGTATGGCAAAATCTAGAATGAAAACTAGCCTACATACTTACATGCATACATATGCCACCATGTGTTTATGTATTTTTTAAAGGAAGTTGATGACCGGCACATGTCATTCATGTGCTTAGAGTTTAGTAATAGAAGCTAGCTTTGAAAGGCTTAGGTGGTTGGTAAATGGGTTTGCTCTCCGTGTTATCATTTGAATCCTACAGAAGGCCGCAAGAAAAAATCTTTTGTGAATGCACTATTCTATGTGTGGATGGCCTACTTAAGACCCAACCAGAGAGGGACTTAGTCCACACAGTGAAAAAAAAAAACACGTCACGGAAGCTTACATTATGAAGCAAAATGTGAGATATAGTAACATTGTAACGCATAATTTTCTATATAATGGAAATTACCAATTCCTGGATCCAAGCCCATCTCCCCAAGAATTGTAACATCAGCAGCTTTTGCCTCTCCATCTAGCAATGACATAGAATCATCAACGTAGCTAGCTGTGACAAGATGCTTTTTAAGCTGAATCAAGAGACAAGTCATGTCCTTAGCTAGAAGAAGGAAATAATGAAAAGCATATGCAGTATTTTTAACATATTCAGTGCAGTGGCTGCCAGAATCATATACAGCAAGTAAATGCACTCACTTAACAAACTTGCTAATCATAAACAAATAACTTGTACGATGAGCCTCATTTTAGTATCACGCTTAATCTCTTATCAAAATCAAAGAGAATGAACTACAATACGTAATGAATATAAATATAGTGTAAAATACCTTGATGCATGCATTAGCTATGATTCTGTGGCAGCTAGGGGGAGTAAGCTGACAACAACCTCAACCTGCACAAGGGCAAGAAAAACATTGCAATATAAGACCATGATCCAGCACTTGTACTCCAGTTGGAAAAGCATCATTCATTATAGGTGCATGCTATTTTTTCTTAGGTTATCTTAGAAGCCAACACTCATCTAGTATCAGAAAATTGAGAATGATAGAATTGATCATCACAAAATTGTTTTTCAGGCTCTAGTGCAGCCAATTTCTGATGCATCCTATGATATACACCTTTGAAACATGCTGCATAGAAAGAAGACTTTACCTGTGAAATATACTTGCAAAGACTTTCATCATCCATCACATCAAGCTGAACTGCCGTTGCATTAGAAATTCCATCAATAATCTGCACCAGACCAATTAATATTGCATCAAAACTTTCAAATGTAAAGAACAGCAAGCACACCAAGTTAAAAATTTTGAATGCAAAAGAATAATAGCAAGCACACCAAGTTAAAACTTTTGAATGCAAAAGAATAACAAGCACACCAATTTATATCTGAATTAAGTAAAACATCAATACATAGATGCACAGATATCACCATCATTGTTATGATTGCTACTAATTCACATCCATGAGTTTTAAAAATTTTTCATTGTAACATAAAGTTGAAACCATGATGCTCTCAACAGAAATTGATAAGGTAAAGTTCAGAGGCTTTTTTTTTCAATAATACCTCTTCCACATCCTTAAGATAAAGAGAAGCAACAACAACTTCAACTACATTCTGCTCTTCAAAATCAGTATCTAGACATGCTTTGTACCATTCGTGAGATGAACTGCTTCCAATTGACGTTAAAAACTCGACAGCTGGTCGACAGACGCGACCTGCACCAATAATTAGAACCGCAGTCTTCCTTTTTGTATCGTTTCCCTTCTTAATATCATTCTCCTGGACTTTACCAACCTTGATGGAAATTTTATTTGCTTCTTTATTTAAAAATCCATTACTTTCATCTGAATTGGCAAGAGAAGTTAAAGAATCAATAATTTGATTCAGAACTGCCTTATCCTCTGCACCAACCTGTACAAAGCAATAGGAAAACTTACCGTGAGGTTTGAATAAATCCCATGTTGGTTATATGCAATGTTTGTTGCTGATGGTTATTAATTTCAAGGAAGTTTCCAATTCAAAATTTAATTATATGAGAATATAAAAATAATCACTAATTTTCTGAGCATATCAACAAATAACTAGAACATCAAAAGGTGTCTATCTGTCAAAGTTATTCCTGACAAATAAACACAGTTTTGACATAGGTATTTCATGATCACAGTTGACTTGTTTCTTGTACGAATTCAAATATAAATCAAAGTTTACTTAGAGTATTAAAATAAATAAGACCTGAAAAACAAATGCCAACAACTTAAATTGTTGCCAAACGTGGCAAGATATTTCTCTTGCAGAAATAGAATCAGATTGAAATGAGGTCTAACTTACTTCGAGATCAGAGTATGACATAGCAGTAGTACTTTGACCCACTTGACACTTAACCAAGTGGAAGGAGCCACCAGCAGCTTCAATAATATCTAATGCCTCATTTATTAGAAATATATCAAATAAGTGTCCACTCAGAGATACCTGTGAATAATAATCATAAGAGCAGCCAACCATAAGTGAGATGTTGTAAGGAATCCAAGGATTAAAGTCAATGGCCTATATAATTTCGTGTGGCTTTATTGGAATGAGTCTATCGAAGTCAATTCATCTTTCTAACTAGTTCGGCTAATCTCTTTATTGCGCTGGCATATGAGGCATCACATCGCCAAGAGTTAGAAAGCCTTGCTTAAGTTGGTCTCGATTATAACAAGTATAGTTTACAATAATTATAAAAAAAAAAAAAGCAATAAAAATAGATTACAAGGAAATTCCAAGTTCTGCATGGGTCCCATGATTTGATTACTCACTCTTTTAGGCTAATTTATTACTTGTTGCATTTCCCCTGGGAAATAGCATTACTCAAATCTCTCTGTAATGCCAGCACCCTTGGCAACAATATTTAGGAATGTCTAACCTTTTCTTTTGACTATAACCAGAACATATAGAGAGAGAAATTCTTTAGTGCCATGAGTTTTGGAGGATTTTGATTACTAAAAGACAAGCCTTTTCATTTTTTTACTTCCACCTTTTGATACAACGAAAATTTTGCTTTCTTTCCCAACAAAGTTAGGCTTCAGCGATGTAACATAAGGTTGAATCTTTGGCTTCTGTACTTTGTTTTCTTTGTGTTTTCTCAATCTCATTGGCCAGCATAAATTATGAAAACAATTTGCATGATCCAAAATAATATTGAATCTGGAATACGAATGCACAAGCAAAACTGAATGTCTTACCAAAATACTGAACTTATTCCTGGTGGACTTTAAATTTGTAAGACTTTCTGCTATATCTCTGCACATCAAGAAAAAGCACTCATGTGATTACGAACAGAAGAAACAATATACCATCTGAATAGATTCAATAGCTTCCAGCTCTCTTGGATCATTTGAATGCATTACAAATTCCAATTACTTAGATACTATACCCCGAAGGTTTGCAGAAACCTTGTTGCTGTTCAATTTTATTTTATTGCCTGGTAAAAGAAGAACTGGTCCTCTAAAACTCAATATTACCCCCCACCCTCCTCTTCCCTTCTTCAACTATATAAGTTTCACAGGATGAAGGTGGTTTTCAAACTGTGAAGTTTGATCTGTACATCTATATGGTTGACATCTAAAACTGGTACTCGGTAATTCACCACACAGGTAAATAAAGTCAATGAGAAGACAAGAAAAAAAATTATGAATTGGAATCAGAAGCTTACTCTGAATCAGAGTTTCGCATGCGTGGAATGTATTCAAACGAGGGGGTAAGTGCTCCACCATGGGCTATGCAAGCTTTCCTCAGATGTGAAGGTAACTTGGTAATGTCAATTGTTGAAGCCAAACTGCCAATAAATTGGGATAGTATGTCTCCAAAATGCTGGGAAGCCTTTCCATGATTTAATGGTTTGGTACATGTCACCATAAACATTGATTAGATAATGTGCGAGTCAACTAAACCTACTGCTCAGGGAAAGGGACAATTACAGGCTTAAAGGTCAAGGATCAGAATAACAAACCTCTTTTGCAAACTGTGTAGGAAGAATGTCAACAGATGAAAATATCACACCATCACCCTCCATGTCGTGGTGATACGAATCATTTAATGGATCATATCTGACAACCATAATAACCAAATAATCAACAGAAGAAAAATGAGATAGCAATTGAAAGTTATTGTTGGCCAGGATGTATGATAGAGCTGGTGAAGAAAACTACAAATACTAGAAAACGAAAATCCAAGCACTATAAATGAAATCAGCACAGAAAAGTGACACTATTTCTCTTTAGGGAGACAGTTTATTGAAAAGTTTCACTTTTGAGTTTCTGCGAGTCATTTGAGCAATTTCCTCCTTAATGCTATCATCCTTTGGGTAGAAAACCAAAATCCAAGCACTCTAAGTGAAATCAGCACAGACAAGTGACACTATTCTCTTTAGGGAGAAAGTTTATTGAAAAGTTTCACTTTGAGTTTCTGTGAGTCATTTGTGCCAATTTCCTCCTTAGTGCTATCGTCCTTTGGGTTCGCACATCTTCAATAATTGATGTGAAAATTCAAAATGGAGGGAAGAGATTCTCAGTTTCTTTCTTTCTTTTTTAATAGCTTCCCTGCTCCTATATGTTCCCCTCCTTTATTACAACAAATCTTGGAAACAACCTTTAAGTTGGTGTTTGGTATGAGGTTAAAGAAATTAAGGTGAATAATTACAAGAGCAATTTTTAAGGATGTAAAAGTTGGTTTTTAAGGATTTTTGGTGTATTCCTAAATTGAAGGGTTAAATGTCAGTGGAAAGAGACAGAAAATAATTAAATTATTAATAATGATTGGTGAGAGATAAATAATAATTAATTTGGTGTGTATTTTGAAAAAAAGAAAAAGAAAAAGAGAGAGAAATGCATATATTTATATTTACCCTCCAAAAACACCAGTTTGGGGGTATTCATTACACCCACCCCACCCCCAACCCTAATAATTGAAGTCCTCAAGAAAAAAAACCAAATAAGCTTAAAATTTTCAAGGATAAAATTTAACCCTCTTCAACCCCCTGCCAAACTTAGATAAGTAATGCAATTGTCTTGTGCGTATAATAGATAAAAACATAGATGGCCAACCTTCTATAGTTAGATTCCATCATCTCTCCAGATTTCATCTCAGTTGCTTTTAAAATCAGTTTTAAGAATTAAAAAATGATTAATTATGCATCATCTCATAATTTCCCCCAAATGGGATCTTAGATTGATGTTATTTAAGATCTTAGTTGAAGCTATGCCACCAAACAAGAGTTATAAAACACTTAAAGAACTCCCTGGACGATCATCACCATCTCTAATTTCAGTCAAACTAAACAAGGAAAAATTCAATGAAGCATAGGACAGGAAAAAAGTTGGCATACAGTGTATTTCATGAAATACAAGAAGCTAAAAACGTAATACCTTAAGAATGGGGAGTCAATTGATGTTGTTTGGTTAATGAACTCTAATGAGCCCTCAATGTCACAAGTTATGTCAGAAATTCCAATAAGCGGACATCCTTTCCTCGTTAGATCTTGAAGCTGCTGGGTACTCAACAGCCGAGGAAATCTTTTTTCCCAGTACATGCAATTGACTGCAATACAGTATAGTTAAACAGTTACAAATAGAAAACAAGAATTCTATAACTAAAAGGACAGAGAAACACATCTTGATCCGAATTGGGGTAATTGATAAGCATAGGTCGGGAGCTCAAACTCAAAAATTATTTCTAAATTAATAATCTAAAAAGGCTTGACAATTTCGAGGTCAACTAGGAAAATCCATCAGCAAGAGCTCATGTATAATAACAGAAACTTTACTGTGTGAACTCAGTAATGACAATAGCTTAACGGCAAAATAAATCTTATACCAATAACAGATGCATATGGGGCTATTTTTTCATGGAAAATGGGCTTGTAGTGCTCTGGATGCGCATAATAGTCTGCCTGCACCAAAAAGAAAACATCTAGGGTCAGAATAGTTTATCTTAACATATACAATCCCAATGAATTCAAAGGAACCATGTGCTCACTCTTAATTGAAGATAAAAGACCATCAAGGCTTTAAAGAATTACCAAGCACATTTGCATCACGAAAGTTAGGAATCTAATAACTGGTTAGCACTTTAGGTAATTAAGCAACTATACGTGAAAATTGGTTTTCCTTTGTATGCTAAGAGTTAATCAACGAGCAGCTAAAATCTAATGAGGCTGACAGTAACGCAATATGCACTAAGATAGGATATCAACTATATAAACAATACACCACACAACCAAGTAGAAATGTATCAAGTACTTTGGCAAGGGAAAAGATAATTAATCAGTATGACAGACAGCAAAACCAGAAACAGAAATACTGGAGGATCTTACTTTATCAAATGTTTTTGAAGAATCTATGTGTTCAGCCATGTCTTGACAAGTCACAACACAACCATATACTTGGAATACTCTCTTTGAAGCCTTCGAATGTGGACCGAGATCCCTGCCCTATGCAAAGACAAGAACTTGAGTTAGATGAGTGCGAACGAAATGTTTCTAAGAAAAATTGCAAAAGAGACAAAATGAGAAAATTGCAATAATCAAGAACAGGAGTATGTAGTAACATTTTTAAATTATAGTGGCAATAAATTACAACAAAATCATAACTGAGGACGCCTATAGAACTTTCTCTGGCTTCTGATGAGATGTTCCTATTCATCTTAAACTGTTTATTAGAAACGGTTAATCAGGTTGTTTCCTCTGCCAAAAAGTTGCTCAAAACTTACTTGTGCAAATAGTTCTGGAAGTCTGCTGGGATCAACAAAAGTGTGTGGAAGAAGCTTAAATATCTCTTGTGCACCATGAGAAACTATTCGGAAAAAGAAAGGGCAAGAGATAAACATAATGAGTTTGTGCGTATGTGGAGCTATTCAATTGTATAAACAAGAAAACCAAATTAAGAAGCATACAAAATAATTCAGAACAGATTAAAATATCCTAAGTGATCTAAGAGTGCAGAGACTGAACTGAATACCATGATCCACATCTTTGATGGCAACAATATATTGGATTTATCAGCTGGGGGGGGGTGTTGGGTGGATGTTATTGGGGGCAGGGGGCATCATAGATGTTTGAAAAATAGAATATAAAGTAGCAGTTTACTATACCATTTCCAGATCCAGTGAATATGAATACCAAAGGACAGATTCCAGATGGTAATCCAAAAGTAGTGATCTCTTCGCCGACAGAAATAACAGCAGCTTTGGCAGCAGCCAAGGATGAATACATGTAAGCTTCACCCAATGAGAGGAAGGGCGTGGAATACCCAAGACTTAGATAACCTGAAGAAAAATTATAGCAATGAAAACAAAAGGGTGAAAATTAACTCCAGCTGGACATAGCAGAACAAGATGATCGCTTCATCATCAAAAAGTGAAATAGGACCAATACGCACAAACATTCTCCTTAAACCCGAAGTCTAAAAGAACAAGAAGGAAAATGTAATTCCAAAACCCTTTCCCGTAAACAAGCCAGGAGAGACAGGGAAGAAGTGTGCAGAAGTCAACTGTGTTTATGGTCAAACAATCTCTCCCAAAAACAAGACATAAAAATGCATAACAGTTTAACAAATCAACAGTGTAAGATCGGTAAAAAGAATTCCAGGAAGTGGAGCATACGCTGTCCTAATCCACCCAAGAAATCAATGAACCCAGCTCTGCCAGCAAATTTCCCAAATGCAAGTAACCTTTTCCCATGGTCTCCAACGATGAGTTCATAGTCATATAACGACACCCTCTCAGCTAGTACCTACAAGCCAAAGAGAAGTCACCATGAGCACAATTATCATCACCAATTTATGGTAGCCAACAAGGACATGAACACAAAGTTATACCTTATCTAACAAAGGCATGTTTTCTTTCTGAGCCTTGTGAGTATGAGAGAAGAAGGCATAAGCTCTATCAGGAAGAACCATCTCCAGCTGCAAGAAACCAAACAAATTCAATCAAACTTCCTAACCTCGTTACCCTTCGAAACCAGAGAACCCATCACCTTCGGCTGCTTAATTCCCACAATGAGACCACATTCAGACAAATCATCAGAAATCTCACAGCCAACATCCTCATAAATTGCATCATGATGGATACGCTTCGTCGACGGCTGCACAATTATCCTAGACACTCCAGTTTTATACTTCCCACTATGCAAAAGTCGAGCGCAATGCGATGGGGTTAAAGGCACCCTTCTTTCCCACTTGTTCACAGACTCCGAGAGGATTCCAATAACTCCATTGCCAAGCATGGTGTACCTTGTTCCCTATTCTCCTGAATCAGGCAATCATAAACTGATCGTTATAATTCAATATTACCTTCTAAAAAATATTGCAAGATTACCTTCTAAACAAACTGTTGTATAATGTGACAATAATATGCTTGATTTTGTAACTATTTATCATTCCAAACAAGATAACTTTTTTAAATTAAATTTGAACAGAACCAGTCGCGCACGCAATCAATCAAATTATTATAAACTATTGCCTCCAATTATCGTGTCGCAATAAAAACAAAATCGATAAATAAAAAATAAATAAATACATATATGACGATGTACAATGCTTGAGAGTGAAAGAATGATTATCCAAATTATTGAATTTATTTCTTTCTTAAACTTGGAACATGCATGCATGAATTACATAAACAAATAAAATAATTGAACAATTTGTAAAGTAAATAGCCATGGCATTATCTGAGCGATCGCCAAGATTAGCTATAATAATTAAAGTTAAACCTGAAAATACAACCAATAAAAAAATATTGATCAATGTGATTTGCTTGCTGTTCCCCGTCCTCCTGCCAAAAAAAAAAAAAAAGGTGTCTCTGTTTTCTGTTATTTTGCTTTTTTCTATTTTCTGTCAGAAAAGAGAGAGAATCTCTGATTCTGGGCGTCTTAAGAAAGGGGGAGAGAGAGGGAGAGATACGAGAGTGGGGATTTCTTTTCTTTTATTTTCTTTAATAATCGGTACCTGGCTAGCAACATGCAAATGAATTTAACTAAAAGGTGAGAAAATAATGTGCTTATCACGCATTCATTATCATATGGTCTCCGCGGGATGTTTAAGTCCGTTGCTTTGTTTGTTTGTTTGTTTTTTTTTTTTTTTTTTCCTCCTAGAAGAAGAACTTGATTGTGTATGATATGATAAGGATATGAATGGGTAGATAACTAGAAAGTGGTGGGACCATACTTTTCCTATTTGTTGTGCCACGTATTTTCCACTTTTGGAGTTTATCCAACGAACCCAACCTTCAGTGTCTTATTGATGCCCGGTGGGACAAGTTAGAGTGCCTTTTTCGTTTTGGCACTTACTTCTACGGTTTCGTGCTTTGTGTGTATCCTAAAGGAGAGGAGCCACGTCGCGTTACTCTTTTCTTGCGAGGATCCCCTACTTTGGCCTCTCAAGGCGTGATCACGCGCCCACGGCTTCACCGGCAGTTCTCGCCAATCGGTAATGCTTGTGCAGCGGCTGTTGCATATAAAATATTTAAAGGATTATTCGCATCGAAATTTCGAAGGTTATTTTTTTAATATGATTTTTATATTTTTTATTCAATTTCTTTTTTTACTTTTAATTTTTTTTTTTTTTAATGTGATGCCTCTTACTGAAATTCTGCTAATTTTTTGTTTTCGAAATTGACAGATTGCAACAAAAAAAAAATCAACTGGCATGCCATGTCAGATAAATTTATCATGTGGTAAAAAATTTAAAAACTTAAAAAAATATCTGAAAAATAGAAAATTAAAAAATAATAATAAAACTAGCAATGACAAAAAAAAAAAAATGAGAACAACAAAAAAGAAAAGAAAAAAGGAGAAAATAATATATGGCAAAAAACAATATCATCACCTTTATCCTCTCTCACTTCAACATTCCAAAAAACCCTTAGTATCAACACTAGTCGATTATTCGCGCTACGCTATAAATAGAGCGAGAATAAATTATTTTAAAATTTTAAATTTTTTTATTTAATTGCATTTTTTTCATAAATTTTCTACTTTAAAAAACATGAATTATTCTTTTTTATGCATAGATTTTAAAATAAAAACTTCTAATAATTTAAATTAAAATATTAATCAAGAATTAAAAATATATTTTTCATAAAAAAAAGTATTCAAAAAATAAAGTTACAATCAATATATAGAGTTATATAAAAATTAACTAATAAAAAATAAAATTTTTCTTTTATTAATGCTGATAAGATGATTATTTTTTTTAAAGTATATGCACTTGATCTATATTTATTTATCTAGAAGCTAATAAATAATGTTAGCATAAAAAAATATATTTGAATAATTAGGTGGTTTTTCTAAAATTATTTAAACTATTTTATTTCAAATAAATTGATTCTATAATGTTTAAAAAATATTTATAGCAAATAGCTTGTGTTATCCGTAAAATCTATAATTAATTTTTAATAAAATCGATGATTCAATAGTTTTTTATATATCTTGAACATACTTAATGAATTAAGACAAATTATCTTAAATACACTTTTAACCTTTTAGATTAAAATAATTATATATAAGCAACTATCATTTAAAAATATAAAATGTATATTATATCATTTTATTTTTAAAAAAGAGAGAGAAAAAACAATTTTGTTTTAAATTTTTTTCTAAAATTCAAATATGGAGAAAAATAAATTATATTTATCGGTAAATAAAATTTTATTAAAAATATTAATTGGATGAGAATTTTCTTAAAAAATGACAAATTCGAAGAATAAATTTTATATAATAAGGGTAATATAATCTAATATATATTATCTTCGACACTCGCGTGAAAAACACAAATAATAACGTTATATATTCCATAATATTTTCCTAAAAATATTAATTAAAAAATAAAACAAAGAAAAAAAATTAAAGAAAAGAAAAAAAAAAAAAAGGAAAAAGCCCTCACGTCTAGGCTCGGCAAAAAAAAAAAAAAAAAAGATCCGTCTTCATTTTCGACGACTTCTACATTTTTCGGTGATTGATTTCGCTGAAAAAAAGACATTAAAAAGTTGGTTTTATTATTTTCGATCGCTCAAAACCAAATTTAGTCTCTCTCGTTTTTTTCTTTCTAAAAACACCTAAATCACTAAAATAATATAAAAAACTCATCTAAAACCTCAAAATTTATTTTAATTCACACAAAAATTCAATTCAAAATAAAAAAAATTTAAAATATTTCAAGCTTCGATCTACTTCTTTCAACTATTTTATGGTTTACCACTACTACAAACGGATTCTACTCTTCGAGACGAATAAAGTAGTGGTAAAATCAACTGTTGGAGTGGCCAAAATGGATCTCATTGGTCATTTCTCTCTCTCCTCCCTTCTCCCTTCCTCCTTTCTCTCTTCTTTTAGGATTCAAAGACCAAAACAAATGAAAAATGAAATTTCAAACAAAAAAACATTATTTAAAAAGAAAAGATCACAATTAGCATTTTTTTATGCTAACAATAAATGAATAGTTATTTTAAAAAGAGTGAACGAGTAAATAAATAGTAAAATGTGTAGAGCATGTGAACAGAAAAAGTTAGTTTTATTTTAATTGTTTGAGTTGTATCCAAATTCGCCGATCACATGCCAAAGTGATCGATAATGAGGCGTTGATTGAACCAATTGTATGCTAACTTTTTTTGCTGAAAGTTTATGATGCATTAAATTGCTTATATTTTCTCTTGCAATGGTTTGCTTGCTATGCACAAATGAGTATGCATTATGATGGTGAATTTTTCTATCTAGCTTCTTGACGGACTTTTCAAAAGATGAACAAGAAATGAAGTTTTCAACATTTATTTCCATTAGGTAACAATGAGTAAATCTTCATCTTCTTTTAGTTCTTTACTTAAAATGTAAATTACCATTTACCACTCAATCTTACTCCCACATCCATGTAGTAGAAAGTGGGGTTAAGTAGGGGGAAATAATATCAACATATTAAAATTTAGGTAATTATTGTAGAATTTTTGTTTGTTTACAAAATATTAAAGAACCATCTCACCTAAAAGCTTAAACCGATAGGGGGCTCATAATATAATTTATAATAATCTCTAACACACTCCCTCAAGTGAAAGCCTCAACATTTGGGCTTGAAACTTGCACGAGTTCATATTTCTTTATGCATAATACTTAAGAAATTAAGAATAGTGAGACTTGAACTCGGGTGAGGTCCCATAATATAATTTATAATAATCTCTAACACAAAATGACCCCCCAAAACACATGATACAAGAAGTCTTGATGGCACGAGATGGAGGGCCAATTTTGTAATTCCCTATACTAGAACTAGATATAGAAATAAATATTTCTTTTGGATATGTATATAATGTAAGTACTAAATACCGTCGGAAAATGATAGCCCTTAAGACCTTTTCTTTTTTAATTAAAAGAGAGAAGAATTTTCTTTCTATTTCATGTAATTGAAGACATTTCCACATCAAAAAAACAAAAGATCGAAAAACATTAATTTTTAAATATTTGAATTATATTTAATTTATCATTTTTAATTGTTTGTAAATTGTTTGATTTGTAATTACTATATGTAAAAAACAATGCAATTCACAAATATGTGTAAATAAATAAAAATAAACTATAGAAAACCAAAACAACTTTAAAATTCTTAATTATATATAATTTTAAAGTTGTTTTGGTTTTCTATAGTTTATTTTTATTTATTTATACATATTTGTGAGTTGCATGGTTTTTTATAGAATTAAAAAATATTTTATAATTAATTTGAAGTTTACAATTATTTTTAACTTGATAATTAGAAGTTATATACTAGATGATCCTATTGAAAAAAAAATCTTAATTATAAATCAATAATAAATTATAATCATCTAAGTATCATGAAAGTATATATTTTTTCAAATGAATTTTTAGTTATCATTTGCTTTCCATCAATGTTAGGTACAAGTTGTTGGGCAAAGAAACACAAATAACACAACGAAACCTCTTTGTCCTTACTTGAATAATCAAATACAGGTTATAACCAAATACCCAAATCAAAATAAATAACTAATAATCTAAAAAATAAAATACCAATCACACAAGGAACACACAAATTTTATGTGAAAAACCTATTCAATTTGAGAAGAGAAAAACCATTGGACTAAAGTCCATAATAACTTTCACTATCAACAATAATGGACAATATAAGGATTCCTCTCTAGATTAAACTAGAGGAATATATCAGCCACAAACACCAAAGGTTGTATAGCCTTGGCAAATCACATCAGTGGATGATATACAAAGAAAAAGAAGAAACCAAGTTCAGATTTCATCAGAAAATAACACTATTGCGAGCATTATATCTCACTCTTCAAGACTGACAACCAGATCTCCACCGTTCAGAATGTGCATCTGTCTCTCTTGAACGTGCCCACCAAATTTGAGCTCGGTCTAACGGTTAACGAACCCAGAAACTCAATTTATACGTGACTGGTTTGTGTTAAAATTTTCTTTCCTCTTTCTTTTTAAAACTGCAGCTCTTGCTCTTTTTCTTTTCTTTTTCTCTCTTCCTTCTTCCTTAATATGATTTCAGAATAAAAGAAAAGAGAGAGTTTATTTGAAAATATCAAAATTATCCTTCAAGTTAAAAATTCCTCCTCTATATGGGTTCTAAGATTTGAGCTTATGTAGGCAAACCTTTGAGTCATCCTCCAACCAAAAGGAAAACTTAACACAAGTGACATAAAAAGATAAATATTTGTGATGCATATATCTACCTTTTGTTAATCAAAATAGTTACCAATAGAAAATTGTTTGACAAAGGCGGTCCTAACACGGTTCAAACAAGTAGCAATTTTATAGCAAAGCTGTAGGACAGAAGTCTGCTAGCAATCTACGTTAAAAAAAAAAAAAAAAACATAAGTAATAACACCATCATGATATTAGAATTCAGTCATTACACATCTTTTATATAACTTATTAAATTAATATTACAGTGCAACTAATGCAGAAAACAAGCCGTAGACTCTAAAGAAAATGGCCCATAATCGAAGGTCGTGAGCTTAAGTTTCAAACTTCTTAACTTTTTTGATATATTAAAACACCGAATATTGATTGTATTATTGTATAAACCTTTGTTATATTAATGCAATGATTGTCTTGAATTACTTTTTTTGACAATCTTAATGCCTTAGTACTAGTTCTTTCGCTGTTTTTGTTTTGGAAAAAAAAAAAAAAAAAAATATATATATATATATTTGCAAGCATAACTTTAAAAACCTAGATGTATTTACTTATTAATATATGTTTATGTATGTGTGTTTCTGTGGGTGCCTGCATCATCTGTCTTTCTTTCGATTTGCAACATACTTTATATCATCATTTGTGTCGTGTTTATGCATAAATATAAATATTTATTTACTCTTTCAGTTATTTCAATTGCTTTTGCAAATCTTGAACAACAATTCTACTCAAACATGATTAAATTATTTCACGAAACCTATTATAATTAGTTTCCAACATTCAGCTCTCCTCTGAACCTTTTAAAAATACATGCATTGGTCTGCCAACAGACATATTTGACAAAACAGAAGGCTTGCCAACAAAATAATGATGTTTGTTGCTGGGCCAAAAACAAGCCTATACACATCTTAGCAACCCATGAGTTATCTGACTTTCACACCAGTACATTTACTGAACTGCAAAAGAAATAAAACTAGCAACAATATGTTCACTCCCCTTTATGCAAGTTCATTGACTAACCTCTCTATGTCAATCTAGCGACATCCTAAAAAGCGTTAGAAAACAAAATGCAAATAATCTCTCTTGGAGAGGTAAGTTGGAATGACTTGAATCTCCCAAAGTAGCCCAAAGCAAGTCCCATCGCAGATTGAACCCCTCCGCATGTTTACATTCGGCCATGAATCGGCCCATTGGGCTCCGTCTCTGCCTCTCGATATTCACCCAGTTCAGTTCAGGAAAATGAACAGGCCCCAGAAAGTTCTGTTAAGTTCTACCTCTTTGCTCCCTTTCATCCCTTCCACCGCCTGACTAAGTGTATATTTCGGCTATGCTGGTGCTGCATTTCAGAAATTGATTCACACAAATTATCGAAATGGCTGACCAGTCGGTGAGGCCGCAAGCACACTCCCGCGTCCCAGAAGACACTGTTTGCTATGCAATCTTCCCTGACTCCTCCCTCTCTACTCCCTCCGGTTCCTCCCATTCACTTTTACTCCAATCCCTCCACCTCCAAATCCTTGACTTTATTTCTCCTTACACCTCCTCTTACGTCTGGCAGCACGAACCCTTTTCTCTCTCCCTATCCTCCTCTGTTTCTCCCCCTCCCCCTCACCTCCACGGCAAGCTCCGCTTTGGTGACAACATTGAAGATGAATGGTTCACTGTCTTCCTTCTCTTTCAAATCTCTGCTCACTTCCCTTCTCTCTCCATTCGAGTCTGGGACAACGACGGTGAATTCCTACTCATTGAAGCTGCCTTTCACCTCCCTCGTTGGATTAACCCCGAGACCAGTGCTAACCGTGTGTTTATTCGCTGCGGTGATCTTCATATAGTTCCGAAAAGCCGGTTACCCCACCCGAAGTTGATCGATTCCTTGAAATTTTTGATAGATAGTGAGAGCGAGTCTCGCGCAACGGAGTCTGTTCAAATTGCTCTGAAGGCTCGAATTTCTGATTATCCAGAAAGAGCAAGACGAAATATGCATCAAGTTAGAGTTAGGGTTCCGGTATCGGTGGCACGGGTTTTAAAGCGCGAGCCGTGCTTGATTTCTTTAGCGGTGGAGGGGTTTTATGATAGAGATATTGATACAATGAAGTATGCAGCAAAAATGGAGAAGTTTTTGAGTAAAGGGAAGGAGGAGGAGCTGGTTTCTGTGGTGGTAAAGATGTCTAGAGCTATGTATGCACAGTTAATGCAGCAAAAGTTTCAGGCACCCAAGTGCTATCCTATGCCAAGTAGAGGAGCTGATGTGGATGCGTATGTAGAGGCGGAATTAGGGATGAAGATTGCATGTGGGTTCGAGATGATGTATCAACAGAGGAGGAGGGAAGGAGAGGAGGGCAAAGGGAGCGCGTGGCATAAGTATAAGGAGAGCTTGGAGAGAAGTGGGTATTTTGAAGGAATTTTGCCAGGTTCAAAGGATTACAAGAGGTTGATGGAGAATGCAGAGGAGTATTACCGAAATAGTAACCTGTTTTCGAAGACCAGGTATTTGTTTTTCTTGTCAATGCAAGACTTTCTAGTACATGGTTTGTTTTCTGGAAGGTGGTCAAACTCAAAATAAATTGCTGAACTGGCTATCTACACCAGCAATGCTGGAAGATTCACGAATTGTTAGACACTAGTTTCCATCTGCTAGTTATGTAGGAAAATTGTTACTTGTTGCAGTTTGTTGAAATGCCATGCTTCCACCATCGCATCTCGTTTTCATAATTGCCTTCAGATTTGCAAATATGGGATGCGGATGCCACAGTATCACTGTTTTAATGGCTGTTGGAAACCCGTTGTCCTTTGAGTTGTGCAAAATAAACCTGATTCATTCAGCTGTACTATTTGATGTCATACAGATGAAGAGTTGTTTTCTTTGGCCTCTGTTGTTTAGTTAGTACTAATGATGAAATGATGTTGCTATCGCAGTCAAATGATGAGTGCTCCAGTGAGACGGATTGATGAAATTCTTGCTTTACCACATTCAGCTGATGATTTTAGGTGCCAGGAGGTTCCACCTTCTGATGATGATTCTTGGCTCTACAAGGGAGAAGATGAGTTGAATGCTGCTCTACAAGAGAGACAAAAGGAGATGGATCTGTACAACGCAAAACATAAAAAGAAACAGATGTCAAAGGAGCCACCAGATGCTGGTCCTTCATCCAGTACTAATTTTGATGATTTTGATCTTGGTGAAATGGCAAATGCCATGCAAGCATTCGTGGATAAAGCATCAAGTTACAAGGGGGCAGAGGTTCCAGAAAACAGGTTCGTGCATAATTCTTTGGGGCATCACAATTGCACAGGTTTTGTGACTAAATTCTAGTTTAGTTGAATAATTCTAAATGCCCAAATGTTTCTCCTTCATGAAAGTTGTTTTTCTGGTTGACATTTTTATCAACTTTGATGCACTTTTAAACTTCTATTGGCTACATAGTGCTGTATCTGAGTGAGTTTAGGCTTAGGATTTCCTGAACTCCAATCTGCCCTAGCTTGGGCAGAACCTAACTTCCTCATTTTAATTGACATAGATTGTGACTAGGTCTGAACCTGCTTTTGCCTTTTCAATTTATTTATTTTTTCTAACCTTTCTTTTTTTTTTTTTTTTTTTTGGAAGGGGGTGGGGTTTAGATAGAACTTGTGTTTAACCATTAATTCTCAGGAACATGTAACTCATATGTTGATGTAGTGTATCTCGTAGAAAATTTCTTCTTTGTTTTCCCTGGTTTAATGCTTATAAGATATTTTTCATGAGGCTCAATTGCCGTTCTTCCTGAGCTGTTTTAAATTTTGTAGCCGCTGGCTTTTCTTGTTTGTTAGGATCACATTTTCTTCATTTCCTGTTGGCAATTAGAATGATTTGATGTTAAGTCAATATATAGATTATGTATTGTATAACCTTTTGATTTAAACCTTGCATGGACATGTTTAAGATGCTGCATACCTATTCATTCAATGCAGTAAAGGCATGATGCCCATTTGCAATTGGCAATTATGTTATTGCAATATAATTGTTGATCTCTGGTTGGAGCTATGATAGTCCTTTCCGAATCATGTTGCTGATGTACTCTAGGGAACAAGAGGCGCCAATACCCCTTGGTTAGACTAGAGATTTTTTTCTCTCTCTTATATTTTCAGTGTTGCTTCGTGGGACAAGTCTGAATTGTTGCTAAAAATTCTTGAATTGTCTGTAACTGATCCATGTTTCTCTGCTCTTTAGATATTAGCTGGGTCAATAACTGACCACAACATTCAGGTATTTTGTTTCTTTTATTTGAAGGAATATGACAGAAGTGGACCTTGATGTGGACCGTTTTCTAAAAGACATGGAATCTGTTATGAAGCACTATAGCCCTAAAGACAGTGCTGGTGGTGTTGATTCTGAAGAAGCATCATCATCTGACATGGATTTTGGTATGTTTATTCTTGAGTTTGTTATGTCGCATAAGTTTCTTTTTCGCATGGGTGTTGCTGATGCTGGAAATCATATACTTTTTTTCTTTTATGTTAACTGGTCAAGTCTCACCTCATTTTAATCTAGAAGCAGCAACATAAGTGTAATTAGGTTAGCTCTTTGTTTAGAGGGTAGTAAGGTTGGTTGGAAAATTTTATGATCTTTAATTTCTACATCTTATGGCTAGACTTATTACAAAATGATACAACAAAGCTATAGCTAAAATATGATGCCTAAACTGTTTTGGCTAGAATTTGAATGCTTTTCTAAGAGGCTTTTCTGTTAGCAGCCAAAACATTTTTCGGTGGGTGGGATGGGGTTTAGTTGGGGGGAGTGGTTGTGCTGGGAGCTAAGCAAAAATTCAACATGTTATAAATCACATGGCTCGAGCCTATACATGGATACCTATTGTCTGGATGTTCTGGGTTGTTTCCACTCTTTGTGGTGTTGACCCCTGTAAAATGGTTGAGCACCTAAAGCCGACCCCTCTGTGCTAGATAATATTAAGTTAACTACACATTGCATTAGCTTCAAAATATATTTGATGAATTTAGATCAAATTGAAAATTTATGCTGAAATGAGGATGCATGCTGTGATTTTTCATCTGGGAGGTTCAGTAAGGTTTAAAACTCTTATTTAGATGTTCTTATACTTGCCATCATGTTTTCGTATAGTGTGATCATCCAGATTCCGATGCTACATGTTTCAGAGGCTGAAGGGCTACTTATTTTAGAAAAAAATACAGGGTTTAATTTTACTAATTTATTTTTCTTGTGTTTCCTACTATTATTAGGACTTCTTTTTTTTTTTTTTTTTTTCAATTGGGTGCCTATAAATAAACACCCTAGGGAGACATTCAGTTGGATGTACTATTATTGGCTGAATTAAAAAAGTTTTCTCCAAGATTGAGTCTCTCTCTTGTTTTGGTCCTTTCAAGATTGCGTGTCTCTTATGATTCAGTGATCTTGTTTTGTGCATGCAGTATATCAAGCTCTTCTTTTAGACAAAGCATTAGCACATGAATGGTAGATGGGTTTTTTTCTATGTTTCTTATGGTTCTTAATTTATTACCTGCAACTATTTTTCTCAGATGAGTCTGAAGATGAGAGTGATATTATGGAAGCTTCTGAGGATAATGTGGATGGAGAGGACACTTTCATGAACACTTATTCTGATGCTCTGAATGAGGAACTGAAGAACACCACCCTTAAGAAAAGTTTTGTTCGTACAGATGACCAGTTGTCCAAGAAAAATGAGGTAGCTTTTTCATATTTTGCACGTGTGGAGAGTGTGCTGAAATTTGGATTTTGCAGCAATATTTGGTTCCTATTCAATGAAATGCCTTGAAAGGGTGCGTAAGGATACAATTGCCTTTCATGAGGGGTGTTTCTTATGCATGTGTTCTTTTTAGTGGATTTTTAGAGATTGTTCAGATGCTAAAATTAGTGCAGTTCATCTTGTTGATTCAAGTCTATACCAAAACTTTGGGTTCCTGCTCTGCTCCATGTTGCATCATGTAAAAAGAAGTTTAAGCAAAATGTGCATGTATTATGCATGCTTAATAGTAGGACTAGGAGTGTACAATATCTGTCCTTCCTTTTTTGGCTAGAGTGCCTTGTACTGTAAGCATTTAGATGAAATTGTGTGATGTGTGAATTTACTGGAGTGCAGGGGACATCAAATGCCGTGGAGGACATGGACGAAGAATTTACTCCAGTGGATGTTGATGTTAACCTGGTGAAGAGCCTACTTGATTCCTATTCATCTCAACAAGGACAACCTGGCCCTACTTCCAATTTGCTTGGGCTCATGGGTCTACAGCTCCCCCAAGATACCAATAAGGGCAAATGAAGCTAGTACGTCTCCTCTCATATTTCTTGCACAATGGGGTTCATGATTTTGCCGGATAAGCCGTCTGCTCAACTTAGTGTCAACTGAACTTTCGGATGTTGCTAAATTTCCTGATGTAACTAGTGTCTATATCTCTCTTAATCTTCTAGTATAATGTTTGATGCTTTAATTATTCAAATTCTGGTTTGATCAGCTTGTATTCAGCCTGATTATGGTCGATATTTTTTCTGGGTTGGATTACTGATGAGGTGGTGGATGCAATTTTGGGACAGGATTCGAATTTTCATGAAACAGACCTGTAAAATGCTGTGCATACTAAAATTCCCATAAACAACAATTTTGGTGGAAGAAGGGCAATGAAATTCTGTCCATGAAATGAAAACCCATCGTATTCATTTCACGTCGGAGGTAAAGCGTCAGCGTCGAAGTTGATCCAAGGTTCGGCAGTGTTTGGACGGTTACCTTGGATTGTGTGGCTTCTGACCAAGTTTTTGTATATAATCTTCGTGCTCAAACGGATTTTATTCGTTTAATAAATTTTAGTATATGATTGACCTGAAGTATTGTTGGCTCTTGAGCTATTTATTACATGAGTGGCTCTTGATCTTCTCTAAATCCTTGATGCGAGAGAGATTTACATGGCATCATGCCAAAGTGACTTGAGTAGTTTATATTTAACGCATTTAACGAAACGTTTCAACAACTGAATCTGATGGACATCAATTATGAGAATTAACCCCTTGTTTGGATATGGATGAAAGTGGGAGAAAGAAAAGAAAATGGGGTGAAAATGAAAGTTTTCTCCTGTTTGAATTATAGAGGAAACCAGAGGAAAGAAAATAATAATAATAAATAAATGTTTTTTTGTGGGACTCATTTTCCTCTCAAATTTGGGAGGAAATTAGAAGGAAACCTGAAGTAGACCTTTTTTGTTTTTTTTATTTTTTGCTTTCTCATTTTTACCTTTGCTGGATCAAGCCTATGCTGTGTATAAGTGTCCTATTTTTTGCAACGATATTATGCATCTAGACTTCCATGGAGTCTGTTTATTTGGTTTCTCGAGTTAGGTTTTTGTTCCTTTTATAGGGTTGCATTTGTAAATTTATGGTTTGAATATGATTAATAATCAATATTGTTCATGACGCTCCTTGACTTGGAGTTAAAACCATTTGACTGGGATGTTGAATGTGTAAGAAGTTTATTCGTAGTTTTTGAGACATCAATATCTACAGGGAATAAAATAACTTCTATTAATATAAAATTGATTTATTGTACCATAAACTATGCATATTTTAATTATTTTGTCATGTTTTTTTTTTAAATGAAAAATATATGAACTAGGTTTATGGTAATCATTTTAGCATGAGAGATATTTTTCGTTTAACATTTTGTTTACTAGGTGCTTCCTATTGAAGATCAAAGGTGGTTACAAATTTATTATAAGTATTTAAATATAAAAATATAATCCTAAAGGCATTATAGTAAATATATAATAATATATATTTTTTCTCTTTTTATAATTATCCAAACAAGGAAAATGTATTTTCTTTATTTTCCTTTCCACTTTTATCCAAATAATAAGTGAAAAATAATTTTCTTTCCTTTTTTTTTTTTCCTTCTCTTTTCTTTCCTCCCAAGAGGAATTATCCAAACAAGGGGTAATTTTTTTCTCAAAATAAATATTTCGCGAGTGGAAGAAGAAAAACATGAAACTTTTGTCGCACAACCAAACAAACAAATATGGCTTCTGACAATTTGAAATAGCTTCAAGAAGCATCAAGTACCTTATCTATTCGGTGCCAGTCCGGAGGACGTCCTGGCTGTTACCATCTATTCACAGAGAAGGGCATGGGGCTTAGGTTGTCGAGCAACTTGCGTTACCATTGACACTCACACACCATGTCAGGCCACTACTGTATGGCTCGTACGTGCGAGATGCTCTTGCATCAGAGCTAAGGATAAGTCTTTATCCCGTCTTAAAAGTTCAAATATGTCCTAGTGTGGTGAGTGCACTCCCAAAAAAAAAAAAAAAAAAAAAGCAACACTGTAGCTCCTTATAAGAGGATGAAACTTGTCTTCTCCAGTCCACGGTCTCCCCATATATTTCTTTCCTTGCTAAATAAGCAAACATCAAGAAATTTTTTGCTCCAATAATGTCAAACTCCAGCAATCATAATATTGCCACGTTAAAGAACAAGAAAAAGCTCTTCTTGGGCCTCTTTGCATCTATCATGCTAGTAACTGCCATTGTTAGCATTGTTGCTGCTGTAACCTCAAGTAAGAGCCCCACCAACAGCAACAATGACCACCAAGTAGCTCATGCCATCATCAAATCCTCATGCAGTAGTACATCGTACTCTGACCTCTGCTTCTCAGCAATATCAGCTGTACCAGATGCCACAAGCAAGATAAAGAGCACAAAGGATGTAATAGATCTGTTTTCGAATCTAACCACGTCCGCTGCCCAACATAGCTACTTCAAAATTCACAAACTCACTTCTGCTCGGAGGAGCTTCACGGAGCGCGAAACTACTGGCCTCCATGATTGTCTAGTAATGTTAAACGAAACTCTATACCAGCTCTCCAAGGTTTATCAGGAACTCCAAGACTATCCATCTTTAAACAAGTCCTTATCAGCACATGCTGATGACCTCAAGATTCTACTCAGTGCTGCAATAACCAACCAGGAAACTTGCTTCGACGGTTTCTCTCATGATAAAGCTGATAAAAAGGTTCAAATTATTATGTTATAGATACTTAACTGACACAGACATGGCTAAGGAGCAATCTCTATCATCAGGCAGGAAGCTTGAAGAGGAAAATGGAACAGAATGGCCTGAATGGTTGTCAGCTGGGGACCGGATCGAGGCTGCTTCAGGCAACAACTGTGACTCCCAATGTTGTTGTGGCTGCTGATGGGAGTGGAAACTACTGGACGGTGTTGGAGGCGGTGTTGGCTGCACCAGAGAGGAGTAGTAGTAGATACATTATAAGGATTAAAGCAGGGGTTTATAGAGAAATGTGGATGTGCCAAGGAGCAAAACCAACATTATGTTTGTGGGTGATGGAAGGACAACCACCATCATTACTGCTAGTAGAAATGTGGTTGATGGCAGCACCACATTTAACTCTGCAACCGTTGGTGAGTCTTCTATATATTAACTCAAATGGTTTATGTTTTTCAAGTTCTGTCAGTAATTACTGGAATTTTGAGCTAAAATTAGCAGCTTAATGTTGTTTATAATTAGCTTGCCTTGTCTGTAATCAAATGCTTAGATTCAAGGGGCACAATACTCAAGAACAGTACTATCAATTAGTACAAAACAATGATCTCGCATCCTTGATGATTAAAGATTATATATATATATATATATCATGTTAGTTTCGTTTGGGAAAAATGGATGTCCATACATTTTGAATGCTATTCAGTGAGAGTGTGAGACACGAAGAAAAATGGAAAAACTGGAAATATAACGAATAATTAACATGCTTGGTCTGGAGTTCTTGTTGCTTGTTTTATACTTCATTATATGTTTCAATTCATCACCAAGTCCAGTTTCTGCTGCAAAATGTTGAGTATGTTTTAAAACATTGCTTAAGGACTTTCATTGTCTTGCAGCTGCCGTCGGAGACGGATTCTTGGCCAGAGATATAACATTTCAAAACTCAGCTGGACCATCAAAACACCAAGCTGTTGCAATTCGTGTGGGATCAGACCTATCGGCATTTTATAGGTGGTTACTAGTGCAACTGAGGTGCAACCCTTGACTGCTAGAAATTTCGTTGGAGGGGCTAGTTGGTTACCTTCCACTGGATTTCCTTACACTCTTGATCTTTAAATTCAAAGCTCAGCATATCTGCTTATCTTATGTTGCATGTGTCTTGTGATTGCTGCACTGGAATCAAGTTGTAACATCCTCAAATGTCATCCTAAAATGTCAGTCAGCATGAGCATATATAATGGGATTGGGATCGCTTTGGAGCTAACATTACTATTAATATAGATAAAGGCAAGCCTCCATGTGTTACCAAATTTTCAACAATTGAACATATCATATATAACGTTTTCCCCCCAAGTCATGATTATGTAAAGGATTTGGGGTTGGCATCTATAAGTCATGGTTGACCCAAAAGAATCACCTAGAAGAAATTGCCCAAATTATGGAGCAAAAAAGAATAAAATAAAATAAACTACAACTTAATGATACAAAAGTAGTAAGTGTGCGCGGCCATAAAATGAAAATAACCATGGATTTATAATACTGCTTGTTTGCGTATTATTATTATTATTATTATTTTGAACAGCATATATAATTCCATGTTTGATTTATAATAACTCCTTTTTTTTTTCCCCCTGTAAAACTAATTTTTTTTTTTTTTTTTTTTTTACAGTGGCATATGACAATATTATAAGATGTATCCACTATCAATTTAATGATTAATTTTCTACACTAATAGAAAAATTGGACAGAATTCAGTGGAAAAACGTATATATATTGTCATAAAAGTTAAAGCTCGATTATCATTTTCTTTCTGTCTTTTTTTATAAGTATTACTTTTGTATATATCCGTACTCTTTGTTTTGTGTTTTAAAAACTCTCTATTATTTTTCTATATTAATATCAAGCTTATATATTACATTTTTGTCATCGTTATATCCTTCATCAGGTGATATTACAGACATCAATAAAAATTAGCCCATGTCATGTGCTCAAAATATGAAATTTTTACTTGATGTACATTTGGTCCATTAAATTTCTTGAAAATTTTACTTTGGTCCTTATAATTTATTTTTCTTACAAACAAGTTTCTAATTGAAAGCTTTTTGGTTATTTTATTTACAATAAGAAATATTCCTTGAATGAAATTTCTTTTTTAATTAGGTTCCTAAATATCAAAATGAAAACTTGGTCAAAATTAAGCAAACAATTTAAATAGATTTAAATAAGTATATTTTTTAAAAAAATAAAAATTTTATTTTTTATAATATCATATATCAATCTTTAGAATTTTAAATCTATCTTCTTTTTTTCTTTTTTAAATTTATTTTCAAGATTTAAACATAAAATATTGATAAAAACTAAAAATAATAAACAAATGAAAAAATATTATCATATTAGATCTATTGATATCTTGCAATTTTTCTATTAAAAGTAATATATCTATAAGAAAACAAAATCAAAATGAATTTTTTAAAAAATCAATATCGTAACGAAGAACAATTAATAAAGCATATAATCAAAGATTTAATATGTCCGTAATACCAATTGAAAGATCATGCATCCTATGAAGATGCGAAATAAAACGAAATTTTTTATCCATCTAAGGCTCTCAAGATCAAGTTATTGAATCAACTAATCATACATACATGAATTAAAGCATAAGTAAAGGATTACCTCTTCTAGCGTAGAATTTAATCTTTATATAAAAGAAACCATCCAAGTGTTTAGGCTATATCGATAATTCACGCAGTCCAAGCACCCACACAAGAAGCACTCAAAAGGAGTAAAGTGCTAGCTCCATTTTTTTTTCTCGACTTGTTTAGTGTTTTCTCTTTAAAAATCTATTTAGGAATATTTTGCAACAACCTTAAGAGAGAAGGGAATGTGTAAAGTGTTTTGGGAAAGAGAAGGCTTTTTTCTCTTTATTTCTTACCCTAAGCAGTGTATCCCTAGCTTAAAACCGTACTTTTGCCGCACTTTCCTTTATATTTATAGAGGAGTGTCTTCCTTGTCCTCTAATGACAAGGAAATGGTGGCAATGAGTCCTTAAAGGGCTCATGGTTATTGCTTCCTAATCCTTCAAGGAATAGGAGTTATTATGGATGTAGGCTTTTTGATCTTATTCTTTTAAACCTTCATCATTATCCAATAAGATTCAAGTTTATCCTCCTATCAAAATATCTTGTAGGCTTTTAAATTAAACCTATTAGCCCAAACTCTTTTGGCCTAATTAATGACTAATTAATTTGGACTACCTAAATAAATTAGGTTAGATATTTTTTAAAGGTCCACATTAGGAAACAATTTTTCAAATTACCCTTGCACCTAAATTAGGAAACTAATTTCCTTTTTAAGTGACTTCTAAATTTGGAACTAACTTTCAAATTAGAAAATTGATTTCTAAAATAGAAAAATTTTCACTTTAGGAAACTTCTATTTTAGGAAACTTTTCATTTTCGAAAACCTTTTTCAAAATAAAAAACTTTCAAAATTGAAAACATTTTTCAAGCATATTTGCTTTTCTTTTATTACATGAATGCTTAAACTTACGCGTGTGACTCAATAGGCTCTTGATATGTTGACAATGTATCAAGAATAAAAGACACCTCTTTTATTTTTTAATATATAAATCAAGATTGACCTCTAGTAAGACATCATGAATACCCAATTTTCTAGGAGGATTAATTAATTCGCAGCTACCTTCACGAGCATGGTTACCATGCAATTCAGTTCTTATGTCAATTTATCATAATGTGATCTCGAAATTGGTTATTAGTCTATTCATTTATGATCACATAAGTTTTTTTCGATTTCTAGATGTCTTAGCTATTAGAGTAAACCAACTATATCCTATTAATGTACTCATACTCGTGGCCATAGATTTCTTGAGCAAACATTTATCAAAATATAATGTGATAACTCTTTCAAGCAAACAAGGAATGCTATGTCTTATCTTATTCATCCGCCTATCTTTATTAGATTCCCAAGTGCACCCAACGAATCATCCACATGTAACCCTTTACCGGGTTTATCAAAATGAGTGTCAAAGTATATAAATTCTTTAATGAGATAACCATGGTGACTTTAAGTCAAATAACCGATTGTATTCATCTCGTATGAGATTTCCATAGACTAAACCAAATGGGTTCTCATGGTGAGTCAAGTCCAAGTGATATGTTCTTTAACATTAATCACCTAAGTGCTTACTTTGGCATCACTATGCTAATAGATGTGAGATCTCCTACTACTATCTTAAAGCAAGAGCATAGCACTCATAAGTCTAACCACATATAGTCAATGTCTATTTTTAATAATGATACGACTTAGGACATTTAATGATATCATTTAAGTACATTAATGTTTGTCTCACATCTTTTGATCAATCATTAATGCAAATGCATATCCTATGAACTTTTATCTAGTTCCGTTCTATAAATAAATATAAATAATAAAAATTAATAGAAAGACTTCTTTTATTATTAATAAAATAAATAATGCAATGTTACAATAACTTAAACTATCCAATCAAGGTTGGATCTTAGGCACTTACATTAACAATATCTTATTTGCACTAGAGCTAACTAGCCATGTTTTTTATTATCGATGATTGAGTAAGGGTCTCATATTTTACCTATGATAAATGCTTAGTTAAGGAGTCGGCTATGTTATCATCAACGTTGACCTTTTCTATCCTTATATCACCACGATCGATAATCTCTCTAATCGGATGATAACGTTGTAATACATGTTTGGATCGTTGATGAGAGCTTTATTGTTGTTGTCGTAAAATACTATTGGATTAACAATGCGAGGAACCTATGTAGTTGGTCATCAAGCTATGTGAAATTGAAAAAAATCTTTTCTTTGATTTTTTTATACTAAACCTTTTAGTATCATGTCAACGTATCTACCTTGGAAGACCCCTCACATACTAAGTCATCTATCTCTATAAATCTCAACTTATAGAATATAGGTTGCCCTCTTATGTCATTTATGAGTACCTATTTTTTTTTATCGATTGTAACACGATAATGTTATAGTCGAGAAGTAGTTTGTTTAATTTTTCATGTAGAATAACCATAACTAGTAGGCTCCCACTAACCTTTTATATACATAAGGTTCATCTTTATTTTTGTGAAAATCAAACTCTTTGATTGTTTCGTTAAAAAGATAACTCTAATTCCTAGAGGATTGCTCAAGTCCATAAATGAATCTTTTCATTTTGTAAATCTTATTTGCACGTTCTTTAGAACCAACAAGGTGTCATTTACTCATCCTTTTCGTTTGCCATTTTTAGGAGTCGGTGTCTAACATTGTCATTTCAAAAGTGTTAGCTTCATCATCCCTTTTAGGGCACATATCACCATATATTGAGATAAGAAGATCATATCTTTTATCTTTTGAAGAACTCATTTTAGACTTATGACTTTCTTGTGTATTTGTTTATGAGGTAGTTACAATACTTTGTAACCTATCTACTACTCGAATCTCATTGACTTCTAATTTCCTTCCACTCGTTTCTATCATTTATAAATTCCTTCCCAAGAAATATAACATGCCTAGTCATAAATGACACTTTGTTCTAATGGTAGAAAAATGATATCCATTTGTTTCTTTTGGATATCTCATAAATTTACACTTCGCTGATTTGGATTTTATTATGTCTTCATCAAATGGTTTGACTTATGTTTTATAGCCTCAAATCTTAAGAAGAGATAAATTTACTTTCTTTTCTTTTCATATCTCATATGAAGTCTAATCGGATAGACTTAATTAGAATCCTTTTCAAGGTAAAGATTGTAGTAAAGAGTGTTTATCCCAAAATAAAAAAAGGTATATTAATTCAACTCATCATAGATCATACCATGTCTAACATGTGATTTTCTTTGATAGAGAATCCTTTTCTCTTCTAGGTGATCTAAAAATTTAGCACTTAATTGTTCATCACCTCAATCTAATTAAAATATCTTAATACTTTTAGTAGTTCGTTACTTGACTTTAAGTCTAAATTATTTAAACTTTTCAAATGCTTTGGACTTGTGTCTTATAACCAAAAAGTATCTATTATCAATAAAGGTTATGTGATAATCATGTCTCCTTCTTGCATGAGTGAACATGTGCCCAAATACATCTCTATGTGTAAGGCCTAACTAATTAGTAGCACTTTCTCCTTTTTGACTAAAAGGGGATTCATGTCTTTTTGCCAAGTAAACAAGATTCATTAGACATCATCAAATAATTCTATGTATCTATTTATAAGTAAATTAGATGTTAGATTCTTGTTTATATGGGAAAGTTTACAATGCCATAATTGTATATCATTTTTAGATCATTTAAGTCTTTTAGCATTTATGTTATATATGTATGGTAGTTATACTATATTCAAAACATATAAATTATTATCAATCAAATCATTTCTATGTAAAACTTCATATTTAAAGGGAATAACCATTATTCTTAAAAATGAAAAACTTGTTCAAAACAAGAAATGAAAATAATATTCTTAGTCTCTATTGGGAATGAAATAATAATAATAATTAAGTCTTAACATAAGCTTACATGGTAGTGCTAGCTCATAAATGCTTAAAACTAATGGTTCAACTCTTGATCTATTACAGTTGTGTAGGTCAAACTCCCTTGAAGCTATCTTCCTTTTCTAAGCTCTTACACGTTTAAAAATTTTGAGCACCATATATAGTATGACATACCCATGAGGTAGGATTAGAAATAAAAAAGTTAACTTTAATAATATAAATACTTAAGTCTGGTTATAGAATTGTTTTTCTTCACCTCTTCTAAGTACTCTTTACAGTTGCATTTCCAATACTCTTTCTCTTTACAATGAAAGTAGACCGTATCCTTTGGGCTATTTTAAGCCTTGAACTTTTTCACCCCTCTAGTAGGCGCAGTTGAAGAGTTTTTCTTAGACTTCGCTTTATCCTTTTCCTTGTTAACAAGAAGTACAAAACTCTTATTCTTCTAATTAATTTCAGTTTGAGCTTCCTTTAGCATGGATAAAAACTCTCCAATATTCTTTTCTATGTGCATCATGTTAAAGTTCATGATGAACTATCTAAAGCTATTGAGGAATGATTACAATACTAGGTCAATGAATAATTCAAAATTCATTCCAACTTCAAGCTCAACCAATCTATCGATACAACCTATCTTAGTGCCATGCTTTTTGATGTTGGATCCCTTATCTATTCTAGCTCTAAAGAACTTTATTACTATCTTATAACGATCATACCTAGTATTCTTCTCATACAAGCTTTTAAGCTTTACTATGATATCAAAGATGTTTGTGTCTTTATGTTGGCGCCTATGCTCTAACATCATAGCGAACGAGCATGATGCTCGAGCAGATGATCGTATCATCTCTATGTTTGAGCCATGTTGTATAAGCTTCCATTTGATCCCGAGGAAGCTCGGTTGAAAGAGGTTTCTCTATCGTATAGAGTATTTTTCCATATTGGAGGATATTTTGCTTATTCATTTTTTAGTCAAGGAAGTTTGTGCCACTTAAGGCATTACTTCCATTAATCATCGATCCTATCGATGTATTGCTAATTATACTCGTGCAACAATCTTAACGAATAAAAAAAAGTATGGTTTGGTTAATTAAATTGCATATATAAAACAAAGTATAAATTAAAGAAGTAAAATATATGTTTGCTTTCATTATTTTTTTAAAGTTCTATAATCTTCAATATAGGAATCAAGATAACTTTTCAATTCATTTTTCTTAATGGGTTTAGGATCCCATCCTCTAATATGTATTAATCTTGAGTTATCTCAATAAGTCATACATAAAGGGTTAGATAGGTAACTTCTTACTAATTATATCCAATGCAATTTCTAATCTCATTGGTATGATAACTCTTTGTCATCTCATAGATTATGTGAATACCAATCTTTGCATACAAGTTTATTAGAGTTTTAGTTATCTCAACAAACCCAACAACTCATTTCAAGTTGAACCCACACATTCGTAGACATTGCATAGCCCATGATTTGATTCCCACGAGAAAGAAGTGACCTTAAATTATCTCAATAAGCCAACAACGACTAAGAGAGTCCTCTCCTTATAATATTAGAAGGCAATTAACTTGATATTTAATTTGAAAGATTTAATATGGTGGGTCTCATCCTAGCATGCATACTACATATCATAAAATAAAAGCATACATCTCATGTATGACTCAAGGACTAATGAATGGTAATAGATCTCTACTACTAGTCCCTTCAAGCCTAGGAGACTAGTTGGTCAAATATCTAGGTGAAAAATTATGAAAAATTCTTCGAAATTGTCTTTATTTCTCGACTTCTTCTCCTTGCATCTATTCTAATTTTTATCTTCTATTTTTATATTTTTTTGAATAAAAAATCTCGAGTTACATTCAAGGAGAGTAAGATGAGAAGAGAAATATAATAAAATGATAGAGAAAGCATGACACACGAGCCCTATTTAGATAAAAAATTACAAATATTCATTTCTATAAACTAGGCCGACTCATCCATACCATTCACCCACATGGCATACTAATGAAATAAATTTTATTTTAATTGTAATTATAAATCTATATTTTGGATATTTTATAAAATTATCAAAATTTTTCTAAATTTTAGTTTTAAAACTTTTGGGCCTTGGGCTAGTTTTGAGCCCATGGGCTTTTGGGCCTCGAGGGCCCATGGGGTTCCAAACTAAGTCACTAGCCTAGCGTGTTTGTATGCCCTTACCTCGTGCTCGGCCTTATGTTGGGCACACTCGAGCACTCGGCCTACTTGTGGCCATTAGCTTGGTGCATTCGTAAGCACCAAACGAGCGTACCTAGCCTACTACCCGGTGTTCATACACACTTGGCCCGTTACCTAGCACCCATGCATGCTTGGCCTACTACAAGCCTCGCTTATACATATGCCTAGTGTGTGCTTGACATGCACTAGGCACGTCTTGGCCTAGCCTTAGGCTTGATGCGTGCCTAGTGCATACCTACCATGTCGTATGCCAAGAGTACGACCGCTCGGTAGGGCTTGGCGTGTACAACTACCCGGCTAAGAGGCCTAGCTTGTTGCATGCCTAGCGGGCGACTACTTGTCAAAGGATTGACCAATCACACGCTTAGCGTGTGATTGGCCTATTAGGAGGCTTGGCATATGTTAAACATGTCCGGCTTATCGTGCACCCAGCCGTACAACCGGCTCGGCTCGGGCTTGGCTTGTCATATGCCTAACGTGTGACCATCCAACCTCCTTTCTCATGCATACAAGTGCCAACATCCAACTTTGGACTCACACGCCCCATTCTATTAAAGCCTAAATTTTAGTTTTAAAGCATATATAAAATACCAAAAACATAAGATTTACAATTAGCAATTGCTAATTCATATAGTTAATCATAATTAACAAAGCATACAATCAAAAACTTAACTCGACTCTAATACCAATTAAAGGATCATGCATCCCGTAGAGGTGTAAAATAAAATAAAAATTTTGCTTATCTAAGGCTCTTAAAGATCAAGTAATTGAATCAACTAATCATATATCTATGAATTAAAGAATAAGTAAAAGATTATCTCTCGTAGTGCATGATTTAACCTTTACAAAAATGAAGTCGTCTAAGCATCTAACCTCTATCGATAATCCATACAATCTAAGCACCCACATAAGAAGTACTCGAAGTAGTAGAGTGCTAGCTTTATCTTTTTCTAACTCGTTTAGTGTTCTATCATGGATATTTTGGAACAACCTTAAAAGAGAAGGAAAGGTGTGGCATGTTTTAGGGAAGAGAAAACCATTTTCTCTTTATTTCTTACCCTAGTCATGTATCCTTAGCTTAAAACTCTACCTTTGACAAACCTCCCCTTATATTTATAGAGGGAGTGTCTTTCTTATCCTCCAAGGATAATGAAGTGGTGACAATGAATCCTCAAATGATTCTTGGTTGTTGCTTCCTAATCCTTCAAGAATTAGAAGTTATTATGCATGTAACCTTTTTGATCTTATCATTTTAAACCTTCATCCTTATCTAATAAGATTTATGTTTATCCTCCCATCAAAATATCTTACGGGCTTTCAAATTAAACCTATTGCCCTAAACTCGTTTGGCCTAATTAATTACTAATTAATAATCCAAATAAATTAGGTTAGATATTTTTTAGGAGGCCTACTTTAGAAAGCAATTTTCAAAACTACCCTTAAACCTAAATTAGGAAACTAATTTCCTTTTTAGGTAACTTACTTTCAAATTTGGAACTAACTTCCAAATTACAAAATTGATTTCTAAAAATAGAGAACTTTTCATGTTAGGCAACTTCCATTTTAGGAAACTTTTCATTTCTAGAAACATTTTCGAAAATTAAAAACTTTTTTCAATATCTTTGCTTGTCTTTTACTATGTGAATGCTTAAACTTATGCATGTGACTCAATAGACTCCTAAATATGTTGATAATGCATCAAGAATAATAAACACCTTTTTCTTTTTTGATACATAAATTAAGATTGACCTCTAGAAAGGCATTACGACTATCCAATTCTATAGGATGATTAATTAATTTGTAATTACCTTTCATGAGCATAGTGACCATACAATTCAGATCCTTATGTCAATTTATCATAATATGATCTTGAACTTGGTTATTAGTCTATTCGATTATGATCACACAAGTTTTTTTTTTATTCCTAAATGTCTTAACTCTTATAGTAAACCAACTATGCTTTATTGCTTGTACTTTTATTGTAGCCATAGATTTCTTGAGAAGACATTCATCGAAGTGCAATGTGGTAACTTCTTTAGTATACAAGGAATGACATGTCCTATCTTATTCATCCATCTACCTCGATTAGATTCCTAGTGTACCTAATGGGTTACCTACGCGTAATCTTTTACCGGATCCATCAAAATGAATGTCACATAAATCTTCTAATGAGATAACCGTGATGACTTCAAGTTAAAGGACCATTTGTACCCATCTCGTAAGAGATTTTCATAGACTAAAACAAATGGGTTCTCTTGGCGAGTCAAGTCTAGTGATATGTTCTCTAATATTAATCACCTAAATGCTTATTTTAGCATCACCATGTCAATAGTTGTGAGATCTCCTACTACTATCTTAAAGCATGAACATAGCACTCATAAGTTTAATTACATATAGTCAATATCCATTCTTGACAATGCTATGACTTGCGATATTTAATGATATCATTTAAATGGATTAATGTTTATCTCACATCTTTCAATTAATCATTAATGTACATGCATATCATATGGACTTCTATCTAATTCTATTCAATAAATAAATATAAACAATAAGAATCGATAGAAAGACTTCTTTTATTATTAATAAAATAAATAAAACAATGTTACAATAACTCAAACCATCCAATCAAGGTTGGATCTTGAGCACCTACACTAATAATATATGCTATATTTTTCTTGTAATTTAGTTAATTTTTTTATATGTTAATCTATATTATTTTTCTTGATTTTTACATGGATTCAATCTACATAACCAATAGATTGGACTAAAGATAGACTTTGTCCAAGCACAAGGCTTTAACATATGCAAGGCTAAATATAGGTATTCTGATAAGATTAATGTCTATGCCTTATCTTTAAAATGCATTAGAGAGATTAATTTTATGGGTTTGGAGTAGAATCTATTACAAAAGGTCCAATTGTTATTGTCTTTACCTCTTACTAGTAAATTTGAAGTAGTTTAGCTTAAAAGAACTTAATTCTTTTAACTTAAATTTGATAATTCAAATATGGATGACATGACACGATCTTAACAATTAATGATTACCTTTATTTCATTATAAATATCAATGTCATATCTTTATAAGGGATTGAAAATTTCTAATATCTTAATTTTTATCTTTAGCAAAAGAATCTTCGAACTCTCTCTCTCTATCTCTCTCTCTATTTTTCAGCTCTCTAACTCATATACCAAACAATATTTATAGCTTCGTATGGCTAGACTTTGACCCTTCATCTCGCTAGCCACTTGACTTATCGCTTGCTAGTATTGACTATTCCTCCCACATTTCTCATTACTTGCATCCCTTATGTTTAGTTAGTCGACTCGTATTTTATAATTCACACCACTAACTCTTTATATCTTGATTGACTTATTAACCAATCGTGTGATCAATTATGATTGAAACATGAGTGAATGGTATGGATGAGTCGACCTAGATTTTGGGAATGAATGCTTGTAATTTTTTTAGTTAAATAATATCTCGCATGTCCTATTTTTTCTATTATTCCGATATACCTTCTTTTGTCATTTCACTCTTTTCGAATGTAACTTGAGGTTTCGATTTAAAAATTATAAAATTAGAAGATAGATTGGTAGGATAGGAATATGAGAAGATGCTACGAAAAGAGACAATATTCAAATTCAAATGAAGATTAATAGTTTTTTGCCTAGGTTTTGACCTACCGGTCTCCTTACGGCATGAGAAGAATGGTGCTTGAAATCCATTATCATTCATTGGTCTTTGAGTCATGTATATATAGTATGCATGATAGGTTTAATATGAGTTTAATGAGATTGAACAATGCATGATAGGATTAATTTGATTAATTAAATAAAGAGACCTAAATTAAAAAAAAATGCTTGAATCAAATATCAAGCTATATGCCTTCTAACGTTATGAAGAGAAAACCTCTTGGTTGTTGTTGACTTATTGAAATAACTCAAGGTCACTTCTTCTTTGAAGGTATCAAATCATAAGCCATGAGATGTCGCTAAATATTTGGATCCAACTTAAAATGAGTTATTGGGTTAGTTAAGATAACTCAAAGCCCAAAGAATTCATAGATAATGATTGGTATTCATATAAGATGTGAGATGACAAAAAGCTAATATACTAATGATATTAAAAATTGCATCGGATGCAATTAGTAAGGGTTACCTACTTATTGTTTTTCATGTGTAACTTGTTAAGATAACTCAAGGTTAATATAAGATTAGATGGAATCCTAACCCTCTAAGGAAAATGATCGATGAGTTTTCTCGAGTTCTATATTGAATGTTAGATAACTTAAAGAAAATAGTTGGAGCAAACATAAACTTTCACTTCTTAAGTTATGTTTTTTTTTATAATGCAAATCGATTAACTAAACCATATATTTTTTTATCCTATTATATTGTTGTACCGTATGATTGGAAATACATCGATATGATCGATAATTGATAGAAGTAATGCCTTCAATGGCACTAACTTCCTTGACTAGGAAATAAATTTAAGGATTATCCTCTAACATGAAAAGATAATTTATACGATAAAGAAACCTCTCCTAGTTAAGTCTCCTCAAGATCAAGCTAAAGCTTATGCAAGCATGGCTCAAACATAAAAAATGATATTATCATTGCTAAGAGCAATGTTGGCTACTATGATATTTAAGTATAGGCATCAACATAAAAGCACAAATGTCTATGATATCAAAACAAAGCTCAAAATTTATTTGAAGAGAATAACATGTGTGAGCACTATAAGATAACCAAGAAGTTTTTTAGAGTCGAATGGATGAAGGATCCAATGTTGAGAAGTCTATTACCGAGATGATAGGTTATATTGATAAACTAGTTGAGCTTCAAGTTGAAATGGATGATGAGCTATCCATAGACCTAGTATTGCAATCATTATCCAACAATTTTGGATAATTTATCATGAACTTTAACATGATGCATATAAAATTTGTTTTTAGAGAATTACTCGTCCATGCCGAGGAAAGATCAGTTTAAGATAAATAAGAAGAACAAGAGTGTTATTCTTTTTATCGATAGGCATAACGACAAGGTAAAAGGCAAGCTCAAGTACCAAAAGAAGAAGTCTTTTAGTACATCTACTAGTGGAGTTAAAAAAGTCAAGGCTTGAAATAGCAAAAAAGATACGATCTATTTTCATTGCAACAAAAAGGGGTATTGGAATCGTAATCGTAAAGAGTATCTATAAGAGATGCAAAAGAAGGTTTCTACTAAGCACCTTAGGTATTTATGTTATTGAAGTTAATTTTTTTACTTTTATTCTTACCTCATAGGTATTTGATACTAGATGTGATACTCATATCCGTATAAATATGTGGGGGCTTAGAGGATCAAGGAGGATTGCTTTAGGAGAGGTTGACTTGCATGTAAGCAATGGATCAAGAATTATACCAGATGACGAGTAGGCACTTATGAGTTGGCACTAGCCTCTAGGCTTGTGCTTAAACTCAAAACTCGTTATTACGTTGCTAATATTACTAGGAATATTATTTCCATTTTCTATTTAGACTAATATGGTTTTTTATTTTTATTTTAGAATAATATTTATTCTTTTTTATAAAGGTGAAGTAATGGAAATGTTGTAGTTGATAATGGTTTATATGTTTTAAACATAAACAAGTTGTATATATAATATAAATACCAAAAGACTCAAATTAAATGACCTAAATAAAACATATCTATGACATTGTCAACTTGACCACATAAACAAGAGTCGCAAATCTAAAATTTATAAGAATGGATATCTAGATTCATTTGATTATGAACCTTGTTTGCTTGAAAAGATGACAAAATCATCTTTTACTAGAAAAAGAGAAAGACGTGTTGACTTTTTAGCCTTTATACATGCCGATGTATGCAGTGCTAATATCCATTCAAGTAAGAGGAGGACATGATTAATTCATAACCTTTACTAATATAGATCATGTTTTAGTTATGTATATTTAATGAAATCTAAATCTAAAACATTTGAAAAGTTTAAAGAATTTAGATTTGAAGTCGTGAAACAAATCGATAAAAATATCAAGGCACTTCGATTTGATTGAGATGGTGAATACTTAAGTGATGAATTTTTAGATCACTTAAAAGAGAATGAGATTGTCTCTCATTAGACTCCATTTAGAAGCCACAAATGAATGGTGTGTCTAAAAAGAGGAATATGATATTGTTAGACATGGTTTGATCCATAATGAGTTTTAGTGATATCCCTATTTCATTTCGAGGATATGCACTCCTTACTCTAATCTTTATTTTGAAAAGGGTTCTAATAAAATCTGTTGATCATATACCATATAAGATATAAAAAGGAAAGAAGAAAAATCTATCTTTTCTTAAGATTTGGAGCTATAAAGCATATGTCAAACGTTTAGACAAAAACAACCTAGAGCCCAAATCTACGAAGTATAAATTTATGGAATATTGAAAAAACAAATGAATATTACTTTTACCAACTATAAGAACAAAATATGTTCTTGGCTAGGCATGATATATTCCTTGAGAAGGAATTTATAGATGCTAAAACCAATATGAGAAAAGTTAAACTGGATGAGATTCAAGCTAACTCACAAATTGACACTTCCCTCATAGAACCCCAAGTAGATAGATTACAAAGTGTTATAACTATCCTATAAATAGATACACAAGAACTTCATAGGTCCAAATATTTTTATCAAGAGTTAGAAAGATATGGTCTTTTTATCTCTACACATGATGATGTGCCTCTCATAGAAAATGACAAACCTAATACTTATGAGGAAGCAATGTCAATATTAGCTCTAAGAAATGACATGATACCATGGAATCCATATACACTAATCGAGTATGGAATTTGGTTGATCCATTTGAAAGTGTTAGACCAATTAGGTATAAGTGGATCTTTAGAAAAAAAGACTAAAATGGATGGAAATATACATACATACAAAGCCATACTAATGGCGAAAGTTATCATAAAAAATAAAAAATTGACTATGAGGAGATCTTTTCACCATTACCTATGGTAAAATCCATTAAGATTATGTTTGTAATTGTTGCATATCATGATTATGAGATATGAAAAATGAATATCAAAATAGCTTTCCTTGATAAAAATTTATATGAGGATGTGTACATGACATAACCTTATAGTTTTATCACCAAAAGACATGCAAATGAGATTTGTGAGTTATAAAAATTCATTTATGGACTTAAGCAAGCTTCTAGGAGTTGGAATCAATGTTTTGATGAAATAATAACAAAGTTTGGCTTTTCATAAAACGAAGATGAATCATGTGTGTAAAAAAAGGTTAGTATGAGTTTAACGACTTTTGTTGTTCCATATGTATATGACATATTACTACTTGACAATGACATTATCATGTTACAATCTATGAAAGATTAGCTATCCAAGAACTTCTTCATGAATGATATGAAAGAGGCGTACTTACGTTTAAGAATTAGGATCTATAGAGATAGATCATGAAGAATGTTGAGACTCTCTCAAAACATGTATATTGACATAATACTAAATAAGTGTACTATGAAAGAATTAAAGAGGGGACTTCTTCCAATGTCACATGGCATAAATATATCCGAGACTATATGTCTTAAAACATAACATAAAATTAAAAAGATGAATCGTATTCCCTATGTATCCGTCATAGGATCGATCATGTATGACATGTTATATACACGACTTGATATCTCATATGCTTTGAGCATTTTTAGTAGATATCAAACTGATCCAATTGAGAAATACTAGATTCTTATAAAGAATATTCTTAAGTACTTAAGAAGAACTAAGGATGTTTTTTTAGTCTATTAACGAGATGAACTAGTTATGAGAGGGTTCACAAATATTAGTTTTCAAACTAATCATGATAACTTTAAGTCATAATCGGGATTCATTTTCTAATTGAATGATGGTGTTGTAAGCTAGAAAAGTTTTAAGTAATAATGATAGCTAACTTAACAGCTTAAGACTAAATATATTACAATCGTAAAAACAACTAAAAAAACTATATGGATTCACAAGTTTATGACTTGGACTACAAATGGTTTCAAGCATTATTGATCACATGGTACTATACTATGATAATAACGAGCCATAATATAAGCTAAAGAACCAAGGTCTCGTCAATGATTCAAGAATGTATTGTGACATTATCATCTAATAAGAGAGATTATCAATCGTGGATAGAAAAGGTGCATACCGATGACAACATAGTAGATCTACTCGACTAAGCCCTTGTTATAGCATAAACATGAAACTCTTGTTTGATCTTCGAGCATTAGGGACATGGTTGGCTAGTCGTAGTACAAGTGGGAGACTATTAGTGTAGGTGCCCTAGATCCAATTTGTTTAAATGGTTTGAATTTTATATCTTTACAAACTTATTAATAAAGAAGTCTTTCTATTAATTTACATTATTTATAGCATGATTAAATTATATAGAAATCCATATGATGTTTATTGCTTTGATGATTGATCAATAGATGTAATACAAACACCAATCCATTTAAATGAAATAATTAAATATCTCAAGTCATAACATTATCGAAATTAGACATTAATAATTTTTGGTAAGACTTGTATGTCTATGGTCTTACTATAGAATAGTAGTAGAAGATCTCATACTTACTCGGCATGGTGATGCCTAAGTAAGCACACGAGTGAATGATATTAGAAAACATATCACTGGACGTGACTTGTCATAAGAACACATTTGGTATAGTCCATAGGAGTCTCATACAAGATGGGCATAAGTAATCATTTGACTTGTTGTTATCATGGTTATCTTATTAGAGAATTGATGTACTTTGACATTTGTTACGATGAGCTTAGTAAAGAACTCGCATGTGGGTGATTTATTGGATAAATTAGGAATCTAAAAGAGATATATTGATAACTAAGATAAGACATGTCATTCTTTATATGCTAAAAGAGTTATCATATTTCACTTCGACGAATGTCCGCTCGAGAATCTATGGATATAGTGGAAGCATACCATTAGAGCATGATTGGTTTACTTGAGAGCTAAGACATTTAAAGATCAAAGAAAAATTGTGTGATCATAATCAAATAAACACCAAACCAAGTTTGACATCACATTGTGATTAATTGACATGAGGATTGAATTGTTTGCAAACCATACTCATGAAACATTATTATGAATTAAGTAATCCTTCTTGATAATTGGGTAGTCGAGATGTCTTGCTAGAGGTCAATATTAATTTATGTATCGAAAGATAAATGAATTATCTTTTGGTTCTTGATACATTATCAACATATCTAGAAGCTTACCGAGTTACATGCATAAGCTTGACCTTGACTCGAATAAAGAGAAGCGAAGAATTATGAAGAAAATTGGAATTGAAATAATTGATTTCAATTCTCTAACCCCGAGAGAATTTTGGAAAATCATTTCCTAAAATTCAATAAGAGTAATTTAAAGGACAGTTTTCTAAATTGACCTTCCTAAAATACCCGACCCAACTTATTTTTATGGTCCATTTAAGTATTGAGTCATTAGGCCCAAAGTGTTGGGCCAGTAGGCTTAAGAGGGAGCTTATAAGGAGTACTTTAAGTGGAGAGGCATTTTTGAGAACTTTTGAAAAAAGTTCATTAAACCTAAAAGAGGGTTTTTAAAAGAATAAGATGTATTGAGTCACCCATTCAAGAGAGAATAGAGTTGGCTGAATTTTCCCTTAGAGAGAAAAAGCATGGATATTTATTTATAGTATGAAGAAAATAGAGCTAGCATTCTTATTTTTGCTTCTCTTATGTTGGTGTCTAAGCCGTATGGATCTTCACTAGAGACCGGACACGTGAACAGCTCAATCTACTACCTTGATACTCGCATTTTGAGAGGTAATAATCTAGATGATTTTTTAATATAATCATATGATTCAATGGTGATCTTGGGATAAGGGAAATGGTTTTTTTTTTTTTTGGCTTATTCCACTTTTCTCGAAGGATGTTTATATTTCAATAGGAATAAAAAAATATAAAAATAAATTGATTTGAAATATAGGATCACAATGATTATTTAGGGTTATAGTCATGTGAGAAAAAAAAGATTTACCTCCTATTTTCTCTCGTGTTATAGATGTCAATGCCATCTTTTTTTTTAAAAAAAAAATGATCTTGTATGATATCTTAGGTGTGTAGTTCCCTTTTTTTTTCCCCTCAAGACCAGAATCTATGAAGAAAAAAATAATTGCTTGAAAATTATGATTTTTTTTTAATACATTTATTTGATGGTAATCAAAATTTTTATAATATCTTTAATGAATCTTTTTTAGGCTTGGAAAGTCAAGGAAGATAATATAAGAGAACAAACATGCACTACTCATTTAATAGATCATAATTTTTTTATCTAGGTATTTATTTAATGCAAATCTTATCAATCTAAAAAGATAACTCATAGGTCTAAACTTGATGGTGATAGAGGACTAGTCATATGCCATTTTTAAATTCAAAATCCACTTTGAAGAGTCACTTTCAAGCCCTTTTATGATTTGAACATGATAAGTAAAACTATTTTATTGCATTACTTGTTGAACAAGGAGGCTCATGAGAAGGTTGCAAATAGTTAGTGTATGTCAAAAGACTCGCAACTAGCTTATTACACTCTTTACTATTTACTTGATATACGATGAGGGACTAATGATAAAGTTACCACAATCATCGTCGATTATTTTTATAATTTTGTTTTTCAATAGTTTTTCATTCATTATTGCACAAACATCCTTACTAGCTAGACTATTTGTTCAAGGAGTTGAATGCATATACATGCTAGATTTTTCCCTAAAATTAATTAAGTAATTTAGCTAATTATATTATATGCTAATATATGTTATTTTTCTTATTTTTCACATGGATATAATCTATCGAAGGATCATGCATCTTATGGAGGTGTGGTATAAATAAATAAAAATTCCTTCATCTAAAGGCCCAAGATCATACCGTTGAATCTACTAATCATATATACATGAATAATAAGATAAAAGTAAAGGATTACCTCTTATAGCATAAATCTAAATTTCTTTTCTTTGATTAGTCGTCCAAGTGTCCGACCTTTATTGATAATCCATGCAGCCCAAATATCCATAAAGAAGCACTCAAAATTGATGGGGTGCTAGCTCCACCTTTTCCGATTAAGTATTTCTTCTAGAAATCAATCTCGGATAACTTTGCAACAACTTTAAATGAGAGGGTATGAGAATTTCTTACTAGGGTTTTAGAAGAAACTATTTTTTCTCGTTTTTCTCTCTTGGCCGCGTGCCCTTTTTTGTTTGGAGGTTGGTTGAATTTTTTTGTACCTTTTTTTCTTTTTAGTCAAAATTCTCTATTATTATCTCTCTCTTCTTTTTCCACCCCTTTCCTCCTATTTATAGGGGGAGAGTTTCCTAGTCCTCCAAGGACAAGGAAAGTGGTAGCCTTGAGTCCATAAATGACTTTAAGTTATCGCTTCCTTATCCTCGAAGATGAGGAGTTATTTTATATATGGACTACTTGATGTTTATCTTTAAAACATTCATCCATATCCAATAAGGTTGATGTTTATCCTCCCATCAAAATTATCTTAAGGCTTTTAATTAAACCTAATAGGCCAAAACTATTTTAGCCCAATTAATTTATTTGAACTATCCAAATAAATATTCTTAGATTATTTTAGCGATGTCCACATTAGGAAATAATTTTTCAAAATAGCCTTTAACCTAAATTAGGAAACTCCTTTCCTTTTAGGTTCTTTATTTCCAAATTTGAAACTAACTTCTAAATTAAGAAACCGATTTCTAAAATAGGAAACTTTCATTTTAGGAAACTTTTCTTTTTGGAAACTTTCCATTTTTAATTTTAGGAAACTTTGTATTTTTGAAACTTTTCATTTTCCATTTTAGGAAACTTTCAATGCTAGGAAGCTTTTCATTTTGGAAACTCTTTTCAAAATAGAAAAATTTCATAATTAAAAACTTTTGTCAATATCTTTGCTTCTCATTTGTAATGTGAATACTTGAACTTATACGTGTAACTCAATAGGCTCCTAGATATGTTGGCAATGTATCAAGAATAAAATACTCTTTCATCTTTTGATACATAAATCAGGATTGACCTCTAGCAAGACATAATGACTACCCAATTCTCTATGAGGATTAGTTAATCCATTATTACCTTTCACAAGCATAGTTACCATAAAATTCAGTCCTCATGTCAACTTATCACAGGTGTGATCTCAAACTATATTATTAGTCTTGTTTGATTATGATCACATAAGTTTTCTTCGATTCCTAAATGTCTTAGCTCTTAGAGTAAACCAACTATGCTCTATTGGTGTACTCCTTCTATGGTCATAAATTTATTGAGCGGACATTTATCGAAGTGTAGTGTGACAACTCCTTTAGCATATAAGGAATGAAATATCCTATCTTAGCCATACACCTATCTCCATTAGATTCCTAGTACACTCAATGAATCGCTCACGTGTAACCTATTAATGGGTCCATCAAAACGAGTGTCAAAGTGCATAAGTCCTCCAATGAGATAACCATGATGACTTCAAGTCTAAGGACAATTTGTACCCATTTCGTATGAGATTCCCATAGACTAAAACCAAATGTGTTCTCATGGAGAGTCAAGTCCAGTGATATGTTCTCTAACATAAATCACCTAAATGTTTTTTTTTTTTTGCATCACCATGCCAATAGGTGTGAGATCTCTTACTCGCTATCATATAGCATGAGCATAGCACTCACAAGTCTATCCACATATTATCAACGTCCATTCTTGATGATGCTATGACTTGGGATATTTAATGATATCATTTATGTGCATTAGTGTTTGTCTCACATCTTTCGATCAATCACCGTTGTAAATGTATATCATAAGGACTTCTATCTAATTCTACTAAATTTATCAACATTTAAACATAAGAATTAATAGAATGACTTCTTTATTATTATTAAAATAAATGATGCAATAACATATTAACATAAGCTCATCCAAACATGGTTGGATCTTAAGCACTAACATTGATAATCTCCTACTTGCACTAGAGCCAACCAGTCATATCCCTTAATCTCGATGTTCGAGTGAGGGATCAATGTTTCAACTGTGATAAAGGCTTAATGCAGGTTAGTAGTGTTATCGTACGTGTGGTTCTTTTCTATCCTTATGTTACCATGACTCTTTTATCTCTATAAAGAAATGATAACATTGTAGTACTTGCTTGAACCGTTGATGAGACCTTGGTTCCTTAGCTTATGCTATGGATCCTTTGTTGTTGGTCATCAAGCTATATGACATTAAAACAAAACCTTCTTTGAATTGTTTTATACTAAACATTTTCATATCATGTCATTGGAATTACCTTGGGAGACTCCTAACATTCTAAGTGATATATCTCTATATCTCTATACTCTTAGCTTATAGGTTCCTCTCACATGTCATTCTAAAGAAATTTCTTCTAGATTTTGTAATCTCTTATTTGCAATATGATGTTATGGTCGAGGTGTGATTTTGTATCGAATAACCATGACTAATAGATTCTCACTAACTTCTTATATATACAAGGTTTGTCTTTGTTTTGATGAATAATCAAACTCTTTGATGATTTCATAAAACATCAACTTCCATTCCTAGAGGCATGCTTAAGTTTATTAATAGACCTTAGCATTTTATAAATCTTATTTGCATGTCATTGGGAACAATTAGGGTGTGTCAACTACACATCCCTTTTATTTGTCTTTTATAGGAATCAATGTCTTACATTGCCATTTCACAAGTATTAGCTTCGTCATCCTTTTCAAGGCTCACATCACCAAGTGTCAAGACGTGAAGATCATATCCCTTTTTGTCTTGTGATGAATTTCTTTTACACTCATGAAATTCTTATGTTTTATTTGTGAGAATGTTACAACTATTTATGATTATTCCTCTTTTAAAGTGTTAATTTATGAGTCTACTTAAATCTTATTGAGTTTAAATTTTCTCTTACTATTTCTAGCATCCATAAATTTCTTCCCAAGGAACATAGTGTGCTTAGTAGGGAACAACACTTTATTCTAGTGGTTGGATATTTGTATCCTAATCTTACTTTAGGGTATCTCACAATCTAACACTTCATTGATTTTAGGCTTCATTTTTTCTTTGTCAAACTCTTTGACATACACTTTATAACCTTAAATCTTTAAGGGAAGATTAATTTATTTTTCTTTCCCTTTCCATATCTCATATGTGATCTATAGCAATAGATTAGAATCCTCATTCATTTCAAAGGTCGAGTAAGGAGTATTCATTCATAATTAGGGATATTAATTCGACTTATCATGGACTAATCATGTATAACATGTAATGTCCACGAGAGAATCTCATTCCCCTTTAGGTGATCTAATAATTTTTACATTTAAGTATTCATCTCCTCGATCTAATCGAGATGCTTTAAAACTCTTGCTAGTTCATCTCTTGAATTTTCAAGTCTAAACTTTTAAACATTTTAAATGTTTTGAACTTGTGTCTTATAACCATAATATGATCCATCATCATTAATGGTTATGTGACATGCATGTTCTTCTCTTGCTTAGGTGAACATAGGCCCATATACATCTCTATGTATGAGGACTATATTTATTACTAACTCTTTCTCTTTTTCAACTAAAAGGGGATATATGTCCTTATGTCAAGTAAGCAAGATTCCTTAGACATCATCTAATGATTCTAAATATCTTTTTGTATGAGTAGATTGGATATCGAATTCTTGCTTATATGACTAAGTTTGATGTTGGTTATTAATTAATGTTTATTTATATCATCCGAGTCTTCTAATACTTATGTTATACATTTGGGAGTTATGTTTAACGCATATAATCATTATTAAAATATTTTCATAAAACTGATTCTTAAAAATAACTATTATTCTTAAAAATAAAATACTTATTCAAAATAAGAATTGGAAATAAAATCTTTAGTCTCTACTAAAATAACAATGATTGAGTCGTAGCACATCCCAACATAGTAGTGCTATCTCATCGGTACCTACATCTAATGGTCCAACTCTTTGATCCATTGTGGTTATGTAGATATTCTTCCTTGAAGCTATCTTCCTTCCTTTTCTAAGCTTTTGTATATTTCAAAAATGTAAGCACCATATTTAGTATCATATACTTAAAAGGTGGAATTTCAAAATACAAGAATTAACATTAATAACATAAATACACGAGGTGGTGGTAGAACTCTTCTTTTACACCCCTTCTAGGTGCTCATTGCGGTTGTGCTTCCAATGCCCTTTCTTGTTGCAATGAAAGCAAACCGCATCCTTTAGGCTATTTTGAGCCTCGACCTTTTCACTCCTCCAGTAGGTGTAGTTGAAGACTTTTTCTTCTTTTTAAGCTTTTTCTTAACCTTTATTGCACCTTTTCCCTTATTAATTAGAAGTACATAACTTTTGTTCTTCTTGTTAATTTTAGGCTGAGCCTCCTTTAGCATGGACAATAACTCTTAAAGAGTCCTTTGCATGTGCATCATATTGAAGTTCATGATGAACTGTCCATAGCTATTAGGCAAAGATTATAATACTAGGTCGATAGATAATTTAAAATCCTTTCCAACTTTAAGTTCGGCCGGTCGATCGATATAGCCTATCATTTCTATAACATGCTTTTCGACATTGGATCCCTCATCCATTCCGGACCTAAAGAGCTTTTTTGTTATTTCATAGTGCTCATGCTTAGTATTCTCCTCAAATAAGCTCTTGAGCGTTGCTATGATATCAAAAGCTTATGAGCTTCGTATTAGCGCTTATACTTCAATGTTATAACGAGTAAGCATGATACTCTAAGCGAGTGATCACATCATCTCTATATTTGATTCACTTCATAAGCTGCATCTTGAACTAGAGGAGGCTCATCCGGAAAAGCTTTCTCTATCGTATAGAGAATGTTCTCATATTAGAGGACTATCCTCAAATTCATTTTCCAGTCGAGAAAGTTTATGTCATTAAAAGCATTACTTCCATCAATGATCGGTCGCATCGATGTGTTACCGGTCATACTGTGCAATCGACAAGATAGAAAAATATACAGTTTGGTTAATTAAATTACATAAAATAAAGTATAAATTAAAGAAGTAAAATCTATTATCGCTCTAACTATTTTTTTCAAGTTCTATAACCTTCGATATAGTGCTCAAGAAAACTTTTTGATTCGTTTTCTTAATGGGTTAGGGTCTCATCTCTCTCACATGCATTAGCCTTAAGTTATCTCAATAAGCCATATATGTAGGATTAGATAGGTAACTCTTTACCAATTATATCTAATGTAATTCCTAATTCCATTGGTATGACAACTCCTTGTCTTTATCGTATCTTATGTGAATACCAATCCTTGCTTACAAGTTTATTGGACCTTGAATTATCTTAACAAACCCAATAACTCATTTAAGTTAGACCCAACGTTGAGAGTCATCGCATGACCCATGATTTGTTTTCCTTGAGAAAGAAGTGACCTTGAGTTATCTCAACTAGCCAACAACGACCAAGAGAGTTCTTGCCTCATAACGTTGGAAAATATTTAACTTAATATTTTATTTGAAGGATTTAATAAGGTTGGTCTCATCCTAGCATGCATACTAAACAATAATCACATTATTCCTAATCATGTATACTAACATTTATCACATTCATACATCTCATGCATGACTCGAGGATCGGTGAATGGTGATGGATTTCTAGTACTAGTCCCTCGAGCCATTAGGAGACTAGTGGGTTAATTTCTAGGTGAAAAATTATTACAAATTCTTCATGAAGGTCTTCATTCCTTGGCGTCTTCTCCTTATATCTATTCTAATCCCTATCTTCTACTTTTACATTTATTTAAAATAAGAAATCTCGAGTTACATTCGAGGGAGTGAGATGAGAAAAGAAATACAATAGAGTAATAGAGAAGGGAGGACTCGCGGGTCCTATTTATCCAAAAAATACCAAACATTCATAAAACTAGGTCGACTCATCCATACCATTCACCCATGCTTTCAATCACATTGATACATGGCATGCTCATCAAACAATTTCAATCTTAAAATGATTATAAATCTATAGTTTTGATCATTTTATAAATTTATCAAAATTTCTCTAAATTTTAATTTTAAAACTTATAGGATTTAGACCCACTTTGGGCCCATAGACTTTTGGGCCTCGAGGGTTCACGAGTTTCGAAGCCTAAACCCTTTGGTTAGCGTGCGTTCGCTCATAGTACACGGCTGCTCGGTGCACGTTGCACGGTAGGCTTGTCGCGTGCTTGGCATTCCGGGCCCACTACCGTGCGTTTAGCGCACGGCCTAGCGAGCCGAGGTCCACTGTCGAGCGCCCGATGCACTTTGGCTAGCCAACGGCTCGTCTGCTGGTAGTAGGTCCGCCACGCGCATAAGGTTGACGTCCAATGTCGACCTCGTGTGCTCCTACCGATTTTGACCTAAAATTTTAGTTTTATACTAATACAAAATATCAAAACACAATATTTATAATCATGTATATCTTATTCATGTAATTAATCATAATTAACCAATCATAACAACCAAAGATTTAATGAAGGCTCTAATACCAATTGAAAGATCATGAATCCTATGAAGGTGCGGAATAAATAAAAAAAATTTCTCCATCTAAAGGCCCAAGATAATGCCGTTGAATCTACTAATCATACATACATGAATAATAAGATAAAAGTAAAGGATTACCTCTTGTAGCGTAGATCTAAATTTTGTTTCGTTGATTAGCCATCTAAGTATTCGACCTTTATTTATGATCCACGCAACTCAAATATCCACAAAGAAGCACTCAAAATTGATGAGGTTGCTAGCTCCACCTTTTCCGATTAAGTATTTCCTCTAGAAATCAATCTCGAGCAACTTTGCGACAACTTTAAAGGAGAGGGTATAAGAATTTCTTGCTAGGGTTTTAGGAGAAAACTATTTTCTCTCATTTTTCTCTCTTAGCCATGTGCCCCTTTTTGTTTGGAGGTCGGCTGAATTTTTTCCTATCTTTTTTTTCTTCTTGGCTGAAATTCTCTATTATTATCTCTCTCTGTTTTTTTCACCCCTCTCCTCCTATTTATAGCGGGAGAGTTTTCTTGTCCTCCAAAGATAAAGAAAGTGGCGGCCTTAAGTTCATAAATGACTCTAAGTTGTTGCTTCTTTATCCTCCAAGATGAGGAGTTATTTTCTATGTGGATTACTTGATGTTTATCTTTAAAACATTCATCCTTATCCAATAAGGTTGATGTTTATCCTCCCATCAAATTTATCTTAAAGCTTTTAATTAAGCCCGGCCAAAACTATTTTAACCCAATTAATTTATTTGGACTATCCAAATAAATATTCTTAGAGTATTTTGGCGAGGTCCACATTAGAGAAATAATTTTCTAAAATATCCTTTAACCTAAATTAGGAAACTCCTTTCCTTTTAGGTTATTTATTTTCGAATTTAAAACTAACTTTCAAATTAGGAAATCGATTTCTAAAATAGAAAACTTTCCATTTTAGAAAACTTTCCATTTTGAAAACTTTCAATTTTAGCAAACTTTCAATTTTTTAAACTTTTTATTTTAGAAACTCTTTCCAAAATAGGAAACTTTCATAATTGAAAATGTTTTTCAATATCTTATTTTCTCATTTATAATGTGAATACTTGAACTTTTTCATGTGACTCAATAGGCTCCTAGATATGTTGACAATGTATCAAGAATAAAAGACTCATCTTTCATCTCTTGATACATAAATCAAGATTGACCTCTAACAAGGCATCATGATCGCTCAATTCTCTAGGAGGATTAGTTAATCCATTATTACCTTTCACGAGCATGATTACCATACAATTCGGTCCTCATGTCAACTTATCACAATGTGATCTCAAACTTGGTTATTAGTCTTGTTTGATTATGATCACCTAAGTTTTTTTTATTCTCAAATATCTTAGCTCTTAGAGTAAATCAACTATGCTCTATTGGTATACTCTTTCCGTGGCCACAGATTTCTTGAGCAAATATTTATCGAAGTGCGGTGTGACAACTCATTTAACATACAAAGATTGACATGTCCTATCTTAGCCATACACCTATCTCCATTGGATTCCTAGTGCACCCAACGAATCACCGATGTACAACCTATTAATGGGTCCATCGAAACAAGTGTCAAAGTGCATAAGTCCTCCAATGAGATAACCGTGATGAATTCAAGTCTAACGATCATTTGTACCCATCTCGTATGAGATTCCCATAGACTAAAACCAAATGGGTTCTCATGGCGAGTCAAGTCTAGTGATATATTCTCTAATATAAATCACCTAAGTGCTTGCTTTGGCATCACTATGCCAATAGGTGTGAGATTTTCTATTACTATCATATAGCATGAGCATAGCACTCACAAGTCTATCCACATATTGTCAATGTCCATTTTTGACGATGCTACGACTTGAGACATTTAATGATATCATTTATGTGCATTAGTGTTTGTCTCACATCTTTCGATCAATCACTATTGCAAATGTATATCATAAAGACTTCTATCTAATTCTACTGAATTTATCAACATGTAAACATAAGAATTAATAGAATGATTTCTTTATTATTATTAAAATAAATGATGCAATAACATATTAATATAAGCTCATCCAAACATGATTGGATCTTAGGCACCAACACTAACAAATATATTGGATCGAAGAAGTGCAAGACTTTAGCATGCATAAGGATAAATACATGTATTCTAGTAGCACTAGTTTATATGTTTTGTTTTTAGAATTTATTAAAGAGGTTGACTTAGTGGGCTACAAGTAAGATCCACTAAAGTAAGGTCCAATTGATATATCCTTTGGCCTTTGCCAATAAGTCGAAGCGGTTTACCCAAAAAAAAAAAAAAAAACTAGATTTTCTCTAATTAAAATATGATCATCCAAACATATATGAGGTGACATAATCTTAATGGTCAAGGATCGACTTCATTTTACTATAAATATCAACATCACATTATTTTGAGAGATTGAAATTTTCCGATAATCCAACTTTTGATCTCTAGCAATAGAACATCTCTCACTCACATACCAAACAACAATTAAAGTTTCTCTTTTACGACTTTGACCACCCAATTGCTCGTGTCTTGCCAACATTGTCCGCTCCTTCTCTCATGTTTCTCACTACTTGCATCCTTTTTATTTGACTAGTTGATCATTGTTTTTACAAGTCACACTACTAACTTTTTTGCATTTTAGATGACACCGCCAACCAATCTTTTAATCAATTCTTAATAACCCTCACATATATTAACGGTATTCTCTTAAAAAAAAAAAGAAGTAAAATGTTGTCATTCGATTTGGGTTTTTTAAGGGTTAATTGATTTCCTTTTCTTAAAATAGAAAAGATAAATCGTTGAAATAACTACAAATCAACCGCACATTAACCTATGATTGGTTTCATAAATCATTCTTTAACCCGTATAATTTTGCTAAGTCTAATTTAACCAATCAAGATTTTAACATGTTGATCGCCACCATTTAATTCCGTTAGAATCCATGTTAAATGCAAAAAGAGAAGCACATGCTTAAAAGAAGAAATAGCGTTAACGTAAAGTGTGAAAAAAATTCTTGGATTTAATAAAATTAAAAATAGAAGACGAGAAAATGAAAAATTAGATAAAATTTTGCGTTTTATATTTCATATGTTTTAATTTTTAATTTCAACCTTATAGTTCCTTTTTAATAGATGATAAATATTATTGGTTAATGTTCAATTCTATTAAAGAATGCATATGCATTTATATATTATAGATCACAATAAAAATTGCTTCCATTTTATTGTTGTACAGTGATTGCATACTTCTATATAACATATAATATATTAATTTTTTAATAATTTCAAGACAGAATTAGAAATGCATTTTGAACTATCCTTTTTCTCAACCACTTCAAAAGGGAAAATAATAAAATAATTCTTACTCTAGTGAAAGATATTCTTATAAAAATAGGTTTATGGGGGCAAAATAGAATCAATCTAATACCCCCATTAATTAAATAAGACACCGAGAACCGGGGTACCCTACTTTGTTGTGAGGTAACATGGGATTTCCTTAGCCTTTTAGTCCATTTTGCAAGTGGACCCACGAAACCTAAAATTAGGGAAAACACAATCTCTCATGTCTTCTCTTCATTGGACGTATCGCATCTCTTGTAAAGTGAGTGTTTGGTAAGTGGAGCTCAAATTAGAAGTTTGGACGTAACGTTTTAATCAATAATATTGGCCAATTATATACGGTATGATATAAATTTGTTTAATCACCTCCAGGGGGAAAAAAATAATTGGTTCATGTGTTTGTGAGAAAATAATTTAGATAAGAAGTTTATATTTAACTTAATTTAACTTAGTGTTGGGTGGATCCATAATTATTTTTATTTGGTTATATATAAAGAAAATAGGTAACACTAGTACTTTACACTTCATTCCTTTTATGAACTATTGTTAACCTTTTCCTTTTACTTTTCGTTTTCTTGCAAATGGAAAGGGAATCAAAGGCATGCAAATGTGGAGCTAGAGGATTCTTGACAAATCGCATTAAAGAGAAAGCAAAGATTTGGTAAAAGCCAAGGCCGTAAACAGAGGCGGCTAAAAGTCGGTTGCCGGTGGGTCCAAGATCAGATAAAATATAAAAAATCAGAGCCCCAGCCCAGCCCCAGCGCGCCCCACCCCACCCACCCCTTTCCCATGTCTTGAAACAGATTTAAAAAATAATAATAATAAATTAATCGAGAAATTGATTGATGCACGCACTTCAAGTCGTTTCAGAAATCGTGTCAACATAAGATTCAGGATTAGTCGAAGATATGAATGGATGTTATTTATTTATTATTATTTTTGGAGTATTTCAAATTTTCACTACGGTCAAAAGAAAACAAAAAAGAAAAAAGAAAAAAAAATTGAATGCATTTATATGTTTCGTTGACACCCAGCATTAAGAGCCGTATGATATTTAGGTATATATAATTATAAAGAAAATGGGCCTTTTAACCTTTAATTTTAAGTTTTAAAGAGCCTTCCATCCTTGCAAATCTTTATAATTGTTGTAATAATAATAATAATTTTTTTTAAAAAATAGCAATTTCATTAATAAAAAAAATGTAAACAAATCACCATTATCACTGTATTAAAAAAAAATTACAACTTGTTATTTAAAAAAGCTTTTGACAATACTGATAGAAAGTCTTCCTACAGTATTTGGCTCTTTCAATAATATGAAGGATTAAAAAAAACTCTATGAACGTTTTTAATTTGGATCTGTTTGCGTAGGAATTGGCAGCATTACATGCACATAAAAAAGTTTGAGCGTCTATGAATCAACATGTGAATTGATTGCACTATCAAACCCTATTGATGAAAGATCTAAAATTACTTATCCAAGTCAATCTCCTCCATCTAACTAGAAATAACCACCAATTCTTTATTAAAAAAAAACATGAAAAATGAAGACAACAACCAATCGATAAACAATTACATCTATCAAAATAAATAAGTAATTTAGATTTATAGATATAAATTAATAAAAATATTAATTTGATCTAAATCTATAAAGAAAGAAAAAAAGTACAATTGTTTTTTTTTAAAGGCTAGCTTTTTTAGGATTATTTCTAGGAGTTAATAACATAAAGAGAAAAGAAGAATCTTCATAGTTATAATTAGAGAATATGACATGAATTCCGTTTTGAATTTCACTTAGCTAACATTATAATTATATTATATAATTTCGAGTGTCTAACTTTTTGACATAGATCTATTTCATCAAATGGTAAAAGATTCATTTTTTAACAACTTATTTTTATTTATACAATGGAATAAAACTTTAGTACGTAAAAGCTTTTTTCAGCACATCTCAATAAAAAAGATCCAATAGCCCCCAACTCTAAAGCCCATTAAATTCAATTAAAGCTCACAATTCGCCAAAAGAAACTAATCTCGTAAAGGGTCCAGAGCTCGTAAAGGACACCGGCTCCTCCTAGAAAGGGTCACACTCCAAAAGGAAGGTTTTAAAATTTTCCTACCTTGGGGTGTTTCGGTCTAAAAGAAAAAGAGATTACTATCTTTTATTATCACCCGAAAAAAATGAAAAGAATTCCTAATGATAACATCAATTAGATTATCACTTATCAAATCACATTAATGCCATAATAGAATAAAATACATTGATGAAAAAAATACCAACACTTATCAGCTCTTCCCCTAACCTTAAAAAGAAAAAGACATTCTTGCCCCTTTGACCATGCAAGAAATTTTCACTGCTGCCTATGTTAAGAAAAGATCCTTAAAGAAGAAAGGATCAAGATCTAGATGAACCTACGAGTTCAACAAACCGTAGAGAACTCAAATCAAGTTCTACAAACCTTTTTATATAGGTTCATCCTACATATCTCTCATATTTTTGCTAAATTACATACAAACTAGTATACATTAGCATAAAACAGTCTCTTCAAGACAAATCGTCATCTTTCAACCATAAAATTGAGCATTGAAGGGTCTTTCACGCCAACTAGAGAGAATGGTTTTATAGATACACATCATAACAAGACTTTGGTTTACATTCCATGCACCATCACCATCGTGAATCACATGTCCTAAAGTTTTAGTTAGGTCATCTAACTACTCATCAAATGGTGCTATCTATGAGAATCTAAGGAAAAAGCTAACTAGATATCTCATATCTCCAATGATTTTCTCTAAAGTGTCTCTAGGTTCATGCATGACACATCGGACATAAAGTTCTTGAATGTACTACCCCTTCAAACTTTACTAGTACCAACACTTAGCATTTGGTCGTCATTTAACTAAATTAGAATATTTAAAATCCGAAAAAGGCATTTTTGGCTCCTCATGCACAAAGAAAAATGTTTGGCTCAATGCCTTAGATGCACGTCATTCTCCTCTAAATATTTCAATACCCTTACATGTTGCACTTTTCACTAAAATTATCATCTCCTCTCGCCCTCACATATTGACGAGGCACACACATGATAGACAAGGCATACAAAGGATATGCCTTCCCAAAAAATAAAGAACGAATTTGTCATGCATCTCTAGGACCCTAAAAAAGTTATGCATCTTACATGATAAAATAACCATTAATGCAAAGATAGGAAGAAAGATTTGAGTGTTAATGTGACACTAAGAAAGCACTTAGCATCGTTAAAAGATATTGAGAGAAGCATCATTAATGTTCTTTCGCATTAAAAACATCACATATAAACTCAAAGTTCAAGCATCATCGCGTAAAAAAGAAATCCAAAGTCTCCTCTCGCTCACACTTAAATTATTATGAGCATAAGATCTAGGGATCGTTGTTGGCTCTACATATCCTTAGCGTTAAACTCTCCAAAGCCTTAGCGTTAAACTCTTTAAAGAGTTTCTCTCAAGTAAGATAAATTTAGATCCATTTAATAGTTTAATCGATCCCAAAAAACACGTACAAAACATAAAGTAAACTCTCAAAATCATGTTATATCGGACGAATGCCATCTATAAAGTGTTTCCTATTACCTTCCTAGATACCGCTAGAATTAGTACAATAGCTTAGATTTTGAGTCCATCCTAAACTTTGATAGTCTTAGCTCAAAGCTAATAGACTATTTATCCATTAATGGTCCAAGTTAAAGAAGTTTGTTCATCTTTTCCATCATGCAGCAAGAAAGAAACAACACTCAAACATGTCTTTCTTGATTCTACATAAAGATGCTAAAAATAGATGACCTATTAGAACCGAGTAGACGACTTACTAGAACTAGTAGCTATAGAGGTCCTTATCAAAAGGGTTAGTAACACCAATCTAGGGAAAAAGATCTATGCCTTTTTCTTATTAAAACATTTATTAGGTAAAGAAGCTAGTCGAAAGCTACATTAGGATGGAGGAAGCAATTGCAACTAGGAAGAAACACTCTTAGTTCTAGAGAATAGCTAATAAATAAAAAAAGAAAAATTCATCATTCGTCCATACGAGTTCAAAACGGGCTCGTATATAGTTGACTCCGTATTTCTTGAGGTCCGAGTCATATCCTTGAATATAACCCAAGCGAAGTGTTTGTAGCCATTCGGAAATAGGTGTTTATGAATCACCTACCACTAATAAGAGGCCCTCCCCACTTATAAAACCTTAAAGAGATAATACATCTACCATCAAAATCACAAGCATGACACCAAAAAGTGTTACTTCAAAAAAAAAAAAAAATCAAAAAGTTAACCATTAAAGGTTATCTTAAAAGAATACTATGGGATGATACTAATCATTATAATGACAAACCAGAAGCAACTCTATTGGTAGAAGAATCTAGTCAAGATAAGCCTTATAAATGAAAAGATGAAGGGAAAGTGGTCCTAAACACAACCTAAATAGTAATGTCATGGCACAAACTTGTAATTTTCACCTATGCATACTTTAGCAAGATGGCCCATTCTATCGAAGACACTCTAGTCATTATTTCCGGATATAAAATCTCTCATATCTTGATAGATGGTGGAAGTACAATGAATATTCTCTTTAATAAGGCTTTAAAATTGATGGGATTAAAAGCATCCTAACTTCAATTGATACCTGCAATAATAATAGGTAGAGGAAGAGAAAGGATGCTTATAAAAGAATATTGCATTTATTTGTTAAGCTAAATTTTTTCTCCTCGAGAGATCACTATCACTCGAATGTTTGTAATAGTAAAAATACACTTAGCATACAATGCCATTTTTGGAAGGCCTTTGTTGAATGAGATAGTAGCCATAACCTACATAAAGTACTTATGCCTAAAGTTCTCCACTTAAAATGGGGTCACCATTGTTCAAGTAATCAACTAAAATAGTTGTTTTATGAGAGTCATTATGAGGATCAAGAATAGCTTCATGAAGAAGTCAATTAGCGACTCTCTAAAATCCAAAGTCAAAAGTTACCTTTGTTATAGCCTTTAAAGTCAAGGTTCAGTGGATGTACAAAGTTAATCATTTTGATGTACAAGTCTCTTTTGCAATTAAAAACTATGTTTATCAAAATAATTGTAACACCTAGGAACTTGAACATTTTTAGGCATTAGTGTGTATCTTATTTAAGTATGCGTATGCTATGTTGTATGCTTACATTGATGAATGTTTGATATTGCAAGTTCACATTGCTAAGTGTTATGAGTGTATGAGTAACTAAGAGACTTTAGTGTGACAATCAAAAGATTTAGGACTTAAGAGAGTTAAGTGACAAAGTAAAATGACTAGTATCTTAAGTCATTCAAATTTAAAGAATCTAAACATATAACTTGATTACGTGTCTTATACATGTGTTAATTTAGGAATAAAGCTTAATTAGTGTTCTATACTAGAGTTAATCTAGAGAAAATATCTAAGCTTCGGTGTCACATACATGTAACCACTTAAAAAACTCTAAAAAATTATCTAAGTTTATATGTCGCACACATAAGTTAATTTGAAAGCAAATAGTTAGATCAATATACAAGTGTTAATCTAGAAAATTCTCTTAACTAGGTATTCTATACAAGTGTCTACCTAAAAAAATATCTAGGCTTAAGTGTCCTATACAATTATCCATCTTGATTTTTCTTGGATGTTCTAAGTCAGCCAAGAGGAAAAACAAAAAAGGAGAGTTATTAGGCCTTTGTTATAGTGTTTTAAACCTTGAAAAACATAAGAACAACAAGAATGAAAACTCACTTTCCTAGAAAGCAAGTCCGTTCAAGAGCAAGCGAGAGTTTGGTTGAAAGGAAGGAAGAGATAGTATGGTCAAAAGTAATGAAAACTTAGGCGACTTTGGCCAAAAGGGAAATAAGGGAGAAATGTGAGATCTTTGAGAGTTTTAGGGTGCTTTCAATAATAGCAAAACCTTAACTCATCAAAAGACATAGATGTTATATGAATTATTATGTTTATATGTTTAATTAATGATTAAATACATATGATGATATGTTTACTTGATGCTTGCAGTTTCGGTGATGATATGTAAACTTGATGATAAGTGTAATCTCGTCTCTACTTACCACAAGACTCATCTCCACTTACCACAAGACTTATAAGTAGTAGGATTGATGTGTTTAATTGATGATTAATTATTTATGATGAGGTGTTTATATGTTTAATTGATGATAGATCATTTGTGAGGTTGTGTTTACTTGATGTTAGAATACTTGTGAAGATGTGTTTACTTGATGTTGTGTTCATTTCTTGACATAATGATTGGGAAGTGTAATATATATCTTACTTAATGATTGGTAAGTGTCATACAACTCAAGTGTCATACAACTCACTATAAGACATAGATGAAATATGATTTTATGTTTATATACTTATTTAATGATTGAATACTTGTAATGGTGTGGTATTTGATGGTTTAAGGTTATATGTATACTTGGTGTTACATAATTGTTATGTTTAAGTGTTTAATTGATAATTGAATACTTTTTAGGTTACTTGATGATGACTGAATATTGTGAGGTTACTTGATGATTTAGGTTCATATGTTTACTTGATGATTGAATACTTGAGATGATATATTTACTTGATGTTCATATGTTAATAATTTGATTGAATACTTGTGAGGTTTTTTGATTTACCTATTTATTTGATGTTACTTAGTTATATGTTCATGTATTTAGTTAATATTTGTATTTAGATTGCATTCACACCATGCTTACAAGGCTCACGATTAGACATGTTCAAAAAGGACAAAAAGGCTCACAAAAGGGCTTGATCAACTCTTCGTGATGTATTAACTCTTTGTAAAGTTCATAGGTTTACAAAATGATCAAATTTTTATGAGGTATCAACTCTTTGTGAGGTTCATGGTTGGAGATATCAAATGATTTTCATGGCTTTTCATACATGGCAATTTTCAATGATGGTTGAATAATTAGACATTTAGCGAGGTACGCGTGAAAGATAAAAAATGAATTTTAGTATCATGAAAAATATATTTTCTTGTACTCATATATGATTACACTTAATAAGCATTAGCTCATAGTTTATCTTGTAGTATGTAGGTATGTTGAATGATAAATGAAGATACATTAAGACGTTGAGGATTCTACGAAGCGAGTCAAGTTTGTTGAAGTATATAATATATATATAGGTTTATAGTTAAAGTTTAAACAATGTGTATGTTCCCAAAGTTTAGTCACTTTTGGTTTGTAAACTCATGTTATATTTTGATGTGTTAATGCATATTCACATTGTGAGGTTATGAAATGGATTTATGTTTAATGAAACTTGTTTGCTTTTAATATGTTTAAAGCGAGGATCGCCTTGAACTTTAAACCTAAATACTTCTTATCCGCATTACTCGAGGTAGAAGACATTAGGCTTTTTATTGCATCCTACGGGTATGAGGCATTGTCATCGCACTCTTAGCCTCCTTTTAGGTCGAGGGTGCTACAAGAGTTGGTATTAGAGCAATATGATAGTACATGAAAACTTGAGTTATGAAAAAATTATAAAAATTTACTAATGAATAATATGAATATGTTTGATAATTATTGAATTATGTGGATACGTTTGAGTAAGTCAAGTTTTTGAGGATGAAATTTTTATGAGGAGGGAAAAATGTAATATCTAAGACCTTGAACATTCCTAGCCATTAATATGTATCTTGTTAAGTATGTGTATGCTATGTTGTGTGCTTATATTGATGAATGTTTGGTATTGCAAGTTCATAGTACTAAATGTTATTAGTGTGTGAGTGATCGAGGGACTTTAGTATGAGAATTAAAAGGTTAAGGAATTAAGTGAGTTAAGTGACTAGCTTGTTAAGTAATTAAAACTTGAAGGACCTAGAAATATAACTTGATTAAGTGTTCCATATATGTGTTAACTTAGGAATATAACTTAATTAGTGTTCTATACAAGTGTTAATCTAGATAAAATATCTAGGCTTAAGTGTCTCATATAGTTGTCCATCTTGAGTTGTCTCATATAATTGTCCTTTTGTTTCCCTTTGGTTGCTTGACTAGAAGTCGGTACTTTAATCGTTTGACTCATTTAATTGTAATTCCTAAAACCTATGTTTGTTTTTTTGGTTGTATTCCTAGAAGCTCTACAGCTATAACTTGTGAGTATTGTATTAGGAATTAATTATAAATATTGATTGAGAAATGCAAGGTTAACATTGATTTATGATTAGTATTAGAAATTTAAAGTAATGAATGTTAGTTGGAAATATTGTGAAATGAACTGATATTTGATATGATAATGATTTGAGAATTTTAGATAATTATCCAAGGCTTGTTTGGGTCGAGGTGGGTCTCACGGTTCCTTTGATTCTCACACCGATCATGGCCTACTCTCGGGTTTGTGATAGCATGAAAGCTATTTGAGCTATCAAATAGTAAATGAATGATTCCATGTTTCACTATGTATCCAAAGACATGGATGCCCAAGAACTATGAAAGAAAAATTAGATGGTATATATGAGAGGAAGACTACATGGGGTTAGGCTTCTATGATTAAAAAGCTTGTGAATTTGAAATACGGATATCGAAGATCTATTTCTAAACATTTAAGTGAATTTCATGATTTGATTAATTAGTTAATAACCATAAAAATAATGCTAGAAGTTACTTATAAGCATTATTATTTTTGGAGACTTTGTCAGATAGCTAGGATATTTTGATTGTGGTACTTGGTAATTCTATTCCAAATGCTTGTTTTGTTGCTATCCATATTTAAGAATATCTATTCACTAAAGAAGTAAGACAAAGTGAATTGATAATAGATAATGCACATGTTCTTGTTACATGAACAAAGAAGAGGGGAGTAGGAATAGAGAATTAGTGAGCATTGTAAATTTAAAGATAGATCACAATCTAGTGGTAGTTTAAATGGTATCACTTTAGGAGAAAAGTAACATCAAGAGCAAGTGTAAGGCATAAAAAAAAAAAGAACTAAATAATCAAAAAAAGATAATGAGAACACCACTATAGTAGCAAATCAAATTGGACTTTAACGATGCTTTCATACGGAGTTTAACGATGCTTTCATACAGAGATGATATGTATAATATTATAAATTCTTATGTTGAATGGATTGTTGACTTGGCAACTACATCATCATACTAATAGGAAAAAAATATTTACTATACATCAAATAGGAAACTTTGGCGAGCAAAAATGGTTAACAATTGTTATGCTAATGTTCTACGAGTTGGTGATATTTATATAAAAACATGTATAGGTTGTATATTGACTTTAAAGGATATGTTATGTACTTAATTTATGTTTAAATGTGATTTTTACTCATATCTTAGACGTTACCAAATGCTACAATCATGTTGATGATAAAATGAAAAATCTTAAAGGGATCAATTTGTTGCTAAAAATGAGATTCGTGATAAAGTGTATTGAACAAAAGAATAGTGTAGTTAGATATAAAATTTCTTCAAAATTATGGATTATGTGATACACTTAAGTGAATGGAAAAGAATTAGCAAGGAAGTTTTATGCTACTTTTGCCAAGGAGATTGCCACATACTAGAGAGTATTTAATGAAGAGTATATGATTGATATCTAGTTAAGAGTTAGTAATGATGACGATATAGACATGAAAAGTGTTGACTAGGAGAAATACACCCTCCATTTCAGAATGTAAAGTCTCACGTGAGTAGGTTAAATGATCGGTATCATTTTGTTGTAAAAAAATTGAATTCTAAAGTTGTTGACGAACAAGAGGAAGCTAAATAACTTCGTAATATTCTAACTTATGATAAGAGGTAGGAAACAAAGTTAAATGATTGGTTATGTAATTAGATTTATAAGGTAATGGAAAAGTTATTGATGATGTTGAGGATGATTCTCCTAGATAAAGGTCTTGTTGATAGGTCGATAAAAGTAAGAGCGCACAAAAAAATGGATATGTGACTCACATGAAGTTTAAATAATGAGTTGAGATTTTCCCCCTCTTGAACTAGAAGGGAAGTTTTTGTTGGGTGTACTCCAAAGATTTAGCCCATGAGTGACCTTAGTATAATAAATTTAAAAAATTAAATAGGAAAGTGGTTAAAATAGAATGTAATGAAATTTAAAGGACCAAACCTTGAAGTATTTGCATGTGTGGTGGTGGAAAAGAAGAAGAAAAAAGAGTATTGTTTTCTTTTTCATGTTTAGCCGATAACATGTCATTATATAAAGGATTTGTTTTTCTTTTTTCTTCTTCTCGTGAGAGAGTAACTGAAAAAGAAAAAAAAATTAATGTTCTTTTACAAATTGCTATAACAAGATAGTAAATATTAAATGTTTTATAGGATTGATTTTTGGGTGCTATATTTACAGAGAATTATGGTTTTTAAATTAGTGATCTCACAATAATATTGAATTTTGTAGAAATACAAAGATTTTGCAGATCTCATTTTTTATAGTTAGATGGATTTAACTAGAGAGTTAATTTGTATTATTGTTAATTTTTTTTTTTTAAAGTTCGTAGAGAAACTTGAGTGATTGTGTTATTATTATTATTTATAGTGGATTATGTCAAAGTTGATTTTGTAGTTTTTTTCCTCTATAATAGAGCAATCTTCCACATAAATTTTTTATTTTGATTATGATCTTGTAATTGATTTATTTTATATTCTTGATTATTGAGTGTGTTTGACTTGATTTTTTTTTTTTTTTTACAAAATTTAATTTATACAAATTTAGATTAAATTCCTAACAGTAAATTTGGCTGCCCATCAAACATGCATATCGCTGAGTTGTACCATCATTTATGCTATAAAGTTCCTAAATATATATACTAAGATAACTTCTTTCATTTTATGCATAAATTTGAGGAAATGATATACAGCTCATCATTATCCTTCCTTTCATATAGATCATTATCTCAAAATATTGTAACTAAAAAATATATTTCTAATTTCATTCTTTAAATTTTAAAAATAATTAAAAGTTCTCCTTCATTTTTGTGTTCTATAAAATATATTTTAAATATTAATTTAAATTATGTTTGAAAAATATTATTGTAATAAGAAACATATTTTAAATTAAAAAATGTATTTTATAATTTAAAATTATAATTTCATGTATCTATCACAAAAAAATTAGTTTGAAATACCTTAGAAATATAAATTATATTTTTCATAAGACACTCTTAAAATAAAATAATATTTTAATATATTTTTAATACAATATTTGGAACTACAAAAGTAATTAAAAATATATTTTAAATTTATAAATTGGTCTAGATTGTTGTGTTTAATAATATATAAAGAATATTGATAAATGATAAGTCATTTGATAAAAGATTATAAACTACATGTAACTTCTCATAAATAGAGATAAGTTATAATATCTATTTATTTGGAAACTTTCTAACATAAAGGGTATCGTTGTTTAGTAGCATGTATGCTATTAATTAATTAGGTAACAAAGTTGTCCCAGGTTTCAATTTGAGCACTAACAAATATTTATTTTATTTTCATTGATCACTTAGAGGGTATTTATTTTCTTCAACCATGATTTTTAATAATAACTGATGAGGGAGTATATTAGATTTTAGGGGAAAAAACTTAATTAATTGATTTTTTTTTATAGAATTTACTGTAAGATCATATAATATATAATTTATTTAATATTTTTTTTGACAAATATCATTGATTTTATTTCTTTTTTAAACTAAATTCAACAATAAATAGAGTTTAATAAATGTAGTCAGATATTGCTTAACATGTGCATTAAGGACACTTATTATGTTTTTTCTTAATCTATATTTATCAACTTCAACTTTTGTGCGAGTATTGTTACTTTTTATTTTTTGCCAATTATTAACCTTCAAACATATATAGTTTAAAAATAACAATTTAAAGAACATAGTAACGCTCACCAAAAAATAAATTAACAATGTAAGTTAATTAATTCAAATTTTTTAATTTGTATTAGGAATTTAATTAACATTTCAATTATGTAATAAGCATAAAATTAAGGTATGCTTGTTGGAAAATGATGAATGTCAAAACTTATTTTGATCTAGTTCTAAATAAAATAGTTCTGGTCATATATATATATATATATATATATATATATAAATAGTTATTGGGGTTAATGGAAAAAAGAATTTTTATTTGTCTAACTAACATGCACTCCTATTAATTAATAGGTTGAAATTAAATACAAGGATGCCGCTTACTGAAGTTTTTAAAATGACTAATAGGACCTTTCATTGATATTTGCTTTGTCAAAAATCCAACCAAAATAAAGATGAATTGGTTTTTTTTTTTTAAAAAAATATATAAAATAAAATAACGAGAATAAGAAAGCCAATATTAGCAAATTAGCAGCACCATAAATTTTATTCATATTCATAATAAGAGGATGGAGTGGATGTCACAAATGATATTGCTCTCCAAACCGCCTACACATGCATGGACCGCATTTAATATGGCGCGTTTCCAAGTACAGTAAAAATACTAGTCGATTATGGAGCACAAGCCATGTGATCGATGAAGGTTTTTCTAAAACGAAGAAACTTAAAGAAGAAGAGATGATTTAGGTGGTAAGGTTCCCTCATAAGAGCCTTTGCATCTTATTCATGTGATCGATGTAGCATTACTTAGCTTAGAATCAACTATGCTTATAATCCAAAAGATAAGATGACAGGACCAAAGCACATGCAACGTATGGAAGAAGGAATACAAGCCGCCCCCACATTAGCGCACGTTAGTGAAGTGGGTCTCAAGAGGCATTAATCATTCTTACAATTACAATTAATGACAAAGAAAAAGAGATGATAACTAGGGAAACAAGGCGTAGTTTGGCAACAGTTCAACAAACATCAAACATGCAAATGCTATTTGGATGTGGAATTGGAATTTTGGGTATGCAAAAGTTTAAGACCGCGTCGCCTACTTTATCCTTTGCTAGCTGTAAAAAAACAAAACGCGTTTTCTCGTCTTAATCACATCCCTCTCGTTACCCTTTTGTATCTTTTCAATTGTCGAAAGATCTCTCTCCCTCTCACGCCCACACACACAGAGTTCTTTTTCTTTAATTTCTTTTTTATTTGTATGCATGGAAAGGTATCTCTTTCGATAGCTCCATCTATGTCCCTCTGTTCCTATATTCTTATAAAATTATTGGCCACAATGTCAACAGCTTTACTGTTTCCATTTTATATTCTTTTTTTTAAAAGTAGGAGTGCAGCTTCAGCTCGGTACCAAGGTGAAGCGCCTTGGTACCAACTTAAAATATATATATATATAATGGAAACAGTAAAGTTGTTGAAATTGTGGCCAATAATTTTATAAGAATATAGTAACAAAGGGACATAGGTGGAGCTATCCAAAGAGACTATACCAAGCTGAAGCTGCACCCCTACTTTAAAAAAAAAAAAGAAAAAAAAAGAATATAAAATGGAAACAGTAAAGCTGTTGACGTTGTGGATATATATATATATATATATATATATTCCTTTCCTTCTTCATATAACAAGCAAGCCTTGGATGAAAAAAGAAAAATCTTTTCAGAATTCAGAAATCATTTCAGGTAAAATACAGAAATCCAGAAGCGCTGAGGTTCTGAATTTGTGTTGGTGAAATTAAGTCAATTAAAATGTCCCTCTAGCTAGGTTCTCCTGAAAAAGGATTAATAAATATCTCCTTAATTCTTGGTATAATTAATGCTCATTTACTAGATTAATGGCGTATAGTTAATAATTTTCACAAGGAATGTGCTGTAATTAATTAAGGATGGCAGCTTGTGAAATGAAAAGATGGAAAGTACATAATTTGGTGCAAAACCCCAATGATGCGGCACAATATCAAGATTAATTTGTTAATCGGTTGGTTGGCTTCTACTTTGTCGATCTTCATTACCAATTCATATATATATATATATATATATATATATATATATATATCTGTGTGATAGCATGCATGCAATCACTAAACAAGCCTTCTTATTTTCTCGAACTAAATTATTTTTGCATCAACAATATTTGGAGCCTAAATGTATCTCCTAGCTAGCTTCCCCTTCTGGCCATTTTGTGGAGGCATGAATCCGTTAGACATTTGGGCTAGATAATTAAGAGATCATCTTAAGTACTTTAATTAAAAAGGTTAATTGTGTTTTATATTGTAATTAATGCTAGTGCTACAAATAGTTAAATCCGAGTGGTTAGTTTGTTGTTTAAAGAAGTCCGTTTTATTTTTATTTTTTTACTTTTTAAATTTAAAATTTAAAACCAGTATTTAGAAAAATTTATAATTTTTTTTTAAATATATCACATTGATATGAAATATGAGTTTTAAAAATGTCTTAAAAAATAACAACCTCGATTAATATCTAAAATAATCTTATGATTTAATAACAATAATAAATGCTCCTTAGAGGAGAGCCCAGTGTATTTGTTACTTTATTAAACTCGGTAATTATTATCTGACCAGAGAAAACAAAGGTTGTAGGTTCTTCTTCGTAGCCCATCAATATGGACGGTTACCTCATCTGGCAACGCATATTCTATTACTTATCCTTATTTTTCATAAGCTCATTTACCAATTACCAAAGCAATTCATTCCTAGTCCCATGTCTTTAACATGCTTCCAACATGATGTTCTACACTTTTTTGAAATCATGACTAGAGAAGTTTTCAATTTTGATTGTACTTGCGCTGTCCTACCACACATGATTGACATTGAAAAGGGAGGCAAGAAGACATATTTTCGTGGCCTCCTAGAACATAGCACAGGTCCTTAATAAAATGCTTTTACCCTTTCTCTTCATAACTCAAATGGTCTTCCAAGAGAAAGAAAAGGATACCAATGAGTTTAGAAAACTCGTACAGTCAATAAAAATAATGTGGCTCTTTATGGTTAAAGGCATATTATGTAGATTGATGATGTATTATTTTCACTCTCTTTTATGTTATATACCTATAAAATAAGTCTTTCCGATGGATTCGGAGACTTTTTGATAATTTAAATAGTGATTGGAGAGAAAAAATAATCTGATTGGAGTAGATGAACAATATCTATTTTTAAAATTTAGAGATTTACATAGAAATTAGGAACTTAGAATCCTTGATAGTTAAGGTTCTTATATAAACGAGATCTTGGCAAATTGTATGGTAAAAAAGATAGAATCGTCTATTTTCTTAATGTTAATTTCTTGAATGCCAACTTCAATGATGTATGCTTTTGATGTGATTTGCTTTATGACGGCACCATTATTGCCGAATTAGACATGTGTAATATTAAAAGAGCATCTTTATTAAATGCTTTGTCTCCCTTACTATCATGATGGGTAGTGGTATGAACTTTCTCTCATCTAGAGTAAATGTCCTAGGTTGCATGAACTCCGAGTGTTTCTCCCAAGGTATCAATTAGTCCTTATTCTCGAACAAGACTTGTTTGGGGTGCTTAAGTAGGTACATGTCTTTCGAATTTTTATAAGGGATGATATGTGTCACCTAGGTCCATCAATAGTCCCTTTAAGTCTTTTCAAGTGTGTTTGGCTTAGACTAAAATGAGTTGTCTAGGCTCTCAAAGTAGCATCTTTTCGTTAAAAAGATCATCAAAGTTCTTATTGCTCATCTTATTTTTGTGTAAACCAATTGGTGTTATGCGGTTTTAAATGCTTGATGCTTAGACATTCGTGTTGTTTTAAAGAGGGAGAGCATAAATTTGCACATGAGGTGTCTCTAGAGATGCAAGGAATTACACCTCTTATATTTCCTACAAAAGAAATGACTCGTCATCTTCGTTTGTCCATGCATTTAATCCATCATCACATTTGATTGGACCATGTTAGATTAAGATCGTCGTTTAGGCCTACTATGTTTTAATTATGGGGAAACATGCCTCTTTGTCTATATATATGCCTAATTAGAAGATTTTTTGTTTCTATTTTTGTTGATTCTAAGGTTTTGTTGTAGGATATCCTTGGCAATTTGTTCTCTATTCTTCTAGGTATCGGAGAGATTTTACTTTGATACACCTTTCATCCAAGCTTCCTTTGATCTAGTTAAGAGACATTTCATCTAACTTGGGGGTTTTTAATGAAGAGGTTTTTCTTTTAGTTGATCGGCAAAATATTGGTAGGAAACCTTTTTTTCTTTATTGTTTTCTTGTTCAAGTAACCATCGATGATTTAGAAAGAATTAAGATTTCATCTAGAGCTATGCCTTCGAGGGTCTTAGAGGAGATGTAAGCTCCGGTATGGATGAGTCATCTCTTTTTTAGTTGAGTAAGGGCTTATGTCTTTGCTTGACGTAAGGTGACCCAACAATATGTTTGAAACAAGACTCATTTCCTTTGCCTATTTTTAGAGAGGGATTTTCTTCTAATTCTAGCTTATCGGGGTGATATGATGAGCAAGCCGCCCTCTATAATGGTTGAGAGGAATCTAGATATAGATATCCCTATGTGTGTGTTAGAGTATGAGTATAATTTCCATTTGTTAGGTATTATGTTGGAGGTTTTTTAATATTTTAGCTTAAATATATGCTAGATTCACCTAAATAGGTGGACTATTCCTACTTTCTTTAAGAAGTTTTGTAGGCAATTTGGAACTACCTCAACTCTTAGACTCTTTATATTTTCTCATCGCCTAGCTAAAGGTATTAGTAAAGGATGAAAGAAATCCAATGTGTATACTTTTCTTAGTAGGGAATTAAGCCTATCGAAGAGGATGTTTGTGTGGGCGTCGACATGCTTAATGATTAAAGAGAGGAATGGTTCATTATCACGTACGAAGGAAAAAAACCTAAAGGCATAGATTGAGGAATTTAAGGGTTCACCCCTCTATAGAGGTCATTTTAAGGTAACTCGGATATCTTTATTCTCTAAACAAAAGTTGAAAATGTCATTTAGGACCTAATGAAGAGCAAAAAAGAAGGTATCGAGTCAACTTAATTACTATGAGGTAATCATTGATTTTTAATTCACAAAGTACATGACTAAGCTTTATGATTTTTTTTTCAAAATTATATGCGTTTTTTCTTAACCTTGGTCGTTGACATTTCTCTTCTTTTTATTTTTACAATTGATCAATTGCTCAAAGAGGAAAGTGACCTCGAATGGTTTTTCATGGAGCTTTTCGTGCCTTGTATGGATAATGTTGTTATTAAGGAGCTAGTTTAGGCTCTTTTTTTTCCTCTTCTACCCCAATTATTATAGCTAGTCCTGTTAGAGGTTTAGGGCTGGCTATAGCGAGAGATGAGTGACCATTTATGAAGGAGGCATAGTGTTGGCTTCGTAGTTTTTAAAGTGAGATGTTTCTTTATACATCTCAAGGGGACAAGTTATCCCTTTTTAATAGAGAAACATATTGTTCCTCCCTCTTAAGGTTCCACTCATAAGAGCCTTGGGCAAGTGAAAAAATGATTAAGGAAAGAGTTGATTGAAGACTCCATTTCTTTAAAGGGAAGAAAGGGTTGAGGCTCTCTCGTAAGCTTAAAGAGATCACTTTGCTCTCAATTAATATAGAGCCTTGAGCAAGTGATCCCTTGGCCAAGCAAATGGAGGAGACCTTGTAACTAAGCCTTACCTGTAAGTACATTATTTAAATCTACATTCTTTTCTTTTCTTTTCTTTTTCCTTTATTATTTTTGTTTGCTTATTTTGACATTATTACTAAAGCTTATTTCTTACTTTTGTAGTCATTCTAGATATGTGTTCATATTTTCCATAAGTAGAGAGCCAAAGAGAATGAGATGTTTGAGACTATGTAAATTTTTTAAAGGTACCGCATAACCCTTTAGGCGAAGGACAAGGAGATATAATCCCTCTAAGAAGAGATAAAGAAAAGCTAGGTGACATGAAAGACTATTTAATGAAGGCTATCAAGAAGAGAGGGGTAGTTATAGCCGAGAGTCAAAAGCCATTCGGAGGCTAGCCGATGTAACCCTTAAGAAGGATGCTACTTGAGAGAGAGTGGCTCACTTGGAAACCATTTGGGACCATTCTAATGAGTTTTATAAGAAAATTTAAGGAACTTGTAGGATTTATGCTTTCTTCGACAAGATAACTAGATGTTAATAAAATGCACTCTTCCAAAAAAAGAAAGAGGAATAAGAGTTAGCAAAATCAATCCCTAAGTTGTAGGAAGCCTACCTATACAAAAAGAGAGAGAGAGAGAGGCTTGATTCTTAAGGATTTATCTTTCTTTTTTAACAACCGATGCTTGAAGAGGAGACGATCTCATAAAGTCAAGAAGAGACCTATTAGAAAAGAAGACAAAAGGAAAAGTCAAGTATAGAGATACCTAGTGGTAATTATATTTTTTAAAAGAGTATTGAATAGTTCTTGAAGTATTAAAGATTTGTAAGGCTTTCTTAATTTTTGGGTTCTTTTTATAGGCTATGGTGGCTCTAACTTATCCTTTTGAGAGGAGAGGTTATTTGAAAGCTTATGTATTTTTTTGTCTTTCTTTTGTTTTATCATACTATTTTGCATATTTGTATGTTTGTCATTGTGTTTTGTTTGATTTTTAATGATAAATCTAAAACCCATCAAAATGCTAGTGTTTGATAGGTTAATCTTTTTTCTAAGTAGATGGTAAATCGGTAAGTACATTCTCTTAAAGTGTGTCATGTTTAACCTTTAAAGAAAAATATGTACCTATTTTCTCTATGAAGGATGTAATCATAAACTTTCTTAAAGGGTTTTCCATCCATCCTTTAAAAGACATGGCCATGAACTATTCTCGTGGGATTTGGTCATTTGTCTTTCTAAAGATATGACAATGAACGTTTCCCATAGTAATTTAGTCATTTTTAAAGGGCATGGCATGAATTTTCTCATGGGGTTTGGCCATTTATCTCTTGAAGGATATAATTATGAACTTTTATCGTAAGATTTGGTCATCTATGTTTCTAAGGATATGATCTGTAAACTCTTTTTGTTGCGATTTGTTCATCCGTCCTTTAGAAGATATAGTCATAGACTTGTAAAGTTAAAAGAGGTTTTTTTTTTTAAGTAAACTAATAAAGATTTATTGATTATATACCTTTAGATGCTTAAAAACTTGTGACCAAACTTTGATGGTTTGCACTACCTTGTACGTTCCATCCCATTTAAGAGCTAATTTTTCTCTATATATATCTTTTTTTCTCTTATAGCTTTTAGCTTCCTCAAGATAAGGTCTCTTATGTATATATATATACACCTTGTTTTTTACCTTGGTGTTACAATATTGAGAATTTTTGGTTTGTATATCTCATTTCATATTGAAGTGATCACAAAGGTTTCCTCAAAGAGATCTAGGTCTGGTTCTTATTTTTTTCTTGTTTGCTCCTTCGAAATAATGTTGCTCGTGATGATCAGGGCCATCGATTTCTATAAGGATCATAACCTCTACCTTATAGATTAGTAAAAAAGAGTTTACCTAGCTAAAGCTTTTTTGGTCATCCTAAATGCCCACATGATTTCATCTAAGAGATTTGTACATTCTCTCTTCGCCCTTTCAATCTTTTTCTTGAGACCATTTAGGAGAATCCTATTAGTGAGTTTAGTCTATCCATTAGTCTAAGGATAAGATATATAAGAGAGGCAATGATCTATGAGAAGCCTTTGATAGTTTTTTTTTTTTTTATTGTTGAATTGGAGGCCATTGTCAATTAAAAGAGTTTTAGGCAAACCAAAATGACATATGATGTTCTTGCATATAAAGATATGACTTTATAGGAGGTGACAACTTTTACTTCTACCTATTTAAATAAATATTCAACAACTACTAGGAAAAACTATCTTTGTATAGAGGTTTTTGAAAAGGATCCTAGTATGTCGATCTTTCATTTCGAGAAAGGCCTTAGTGATGGGATTTGAGTTATTTTTGTCGATGGTTAATGAGGGATAGAAGCAAACGTCCAACACTTGTCATATGTTTTGACTAAAGATTCAACATCTTTGAGGATCGTGGGCTAATATAAGCCCACACGGGTAGCTTAAGAAGCCAAAGCATACGTGCTTTGTGCATAATCCATATATCATTTTGTGTATCTCTCAAAGTACATACTAATTCTCTTCTAGAGAGATACATTTTAACAAGTGTTTTGTAGTAGATCTTTGATAAAGATGGCCATTCAAAAGGTAATACTCGATTGTCTTTCATATCGGGTGAATGACTTTGATCTTATAAAAAAAAACGATTCCCTTTTTTAGATATTATTCAATTGAAATTCATCAAATTTCCTCTTAATGTATTTGGGAAATATAGCACACTAGGAGTTTGGTTTGATCCTTGATATTGGGCTCTTCAAGAATCTTTACCAAGATGGAGATATGGAAGGTTATTACTTGCTAGCTTGGATATATTATCCGTCCGTGCATTCTCTTCCTTATGAATGTGAGAAATACTTAATGTTTTTCCTTTTCCCTTGGTGTTCTCTAGTCGTTTCATCATTAGTTAGTGATATTTGACCATGAAAGGCTCTACTTTAACGACTCTCTCGTACTACCTTACGATCAATTAATAATCATTATGGATGTAAGGAAAATATGCCTTTGAATCTTTTTGTCTCATTAAGACCGGTTCATATAGCTTTATAATCGGCCATATTTTTTTAGGAGGGAAATTGAAAGCAAAGTCTATTTCTAAAGACCTCTTAATTCTAGTCAATAAGGAATAAACTAGCACTACATCCATGTATATTAAGGGCACCATCCACATATAACTTATATGTTTCTAGGGTACGGGTTTTTAGAATGTCCCCCACCTCTATGGGAGAATGCACCTCTAGTGCAAGGTCATTAAAGGAGCATTTGATGTTGAAGTCTACTAAATTTAGGTTTTAATCACTAGTCGACATCAATATTAGAGTCTATATTCTCCCAATTTGATGGCCTAATGAAACAAATAGCCAAATGTGTTTAGCCCATAAAGAATTTGCTAAAATAGTTGGTCGGTTATGACTATTATAGGATGAGTGTAGAAGTAGGGTCCTAATTTTCTAGATGCGGACAAGAGCAAGAATTAACTTTTCTACTTTAAGGTAACTTGTTTTAATATCTTAGAAGACTCGATGTAATGTATCAATTTTGAGTTCCTACTTCTCTCGACTCCATTGACTATTATGTCCGTCACTCTAAGATACAAAAATAGAGTTTCCCTATTCCTAAGTTGTGATAAAAATTAGGGGGAAGACATGAATTTTTCAAAATTTTAAATGCTTTGCCATATTTAGGTGTTCATTGGAAGTGATTGATGTCTTTTAAGGTGGAGAAAAATGTTAGGCATCGCTCTTCCAATTGAGATAGAGATAAATATAGCATAAGTAGAATAACTTTTACCTTTTTCACAATCGAGTAAATGAATTTTAATTTTTTCAAAACTACCAATCAAGTACTTATGTCAATTTTTTTTATTAAGTGATGACATGTTTATTATCTCTAGAATAGTAAATTCTAATTTTTCTCTCTTTTTCTCAATCAAGTACATGAACTTTAATTTTTTTTTTAACATCAATAAAATACTTTCATCAATTTCTTCATTAATTGATGAAGTGTCTATTATCTTTAGAATATGAAATACCAAATTTGTCTTCTTTTTGTTGGAGAGAATTTTCTCTCCAAATTATTCTACATTTCAAAATTTGACAAAGAATTAAAAAAATATTATTTTTAACTATAAAATCTCGAACTAAACTCAATTAAGTTTAGACATAAAAATTGAAGAATAATAGAAATGCATAATTTTTTTTATAAAAAAATTCCTCATTTGTGAATATTTGGATAGAAAATTCCTCGTAACAAAAAGAGAATAAATTTATAATTTGGTATTCGAAGGTAACAAACATGACATTAGTTAATATAAAAATTGATGAAAGTATTTGATTGAAATTTTTTAAAAAGTTGGTGTACTCAAATGAAAAAAATTTAAAGTCTATGTACTAATTGAAAAAAAAAGGATAAAATTATAATTTTAGTATTCGAGGGTAATGGATACGTCATCACTTAACAATGAAATGGATAAAAGTACTTGATTAGTAATTTAAAAAAATTAATATATTCAAATGAAAAAAATTAAAGTTTATGTATTCAACTAAAAAAGAGTTAAAAGTTGGTGTCTTTATAGTGCGCTTATCTCGATCGAGGCATGAAGCAATTTAGAGTAGCTAGGCATCCCATAAGTCTCCGAACTTCTTTTATTGATTGGGGGAGGTAACATATCTAAGTTGGCTTCCACTTTTTTCAGGTTGGGCTATATCCTTAGACTACTAACTAAGAAATCCAATATTTTTCCTCTTTTAATGGTGAAAGCACATTTTTTTCAAGTTAAGTTTTATCCGATGATTATAGAGAAATGAGAACATCTTTTGCACATTTCGGAGACGAGCTTGAAAACATATTTTTGACTAGCATGTCATCCATGTAAGTTTTCATATTTACGCCTAACTACCCTTTAAAAATTTTGTATGCCATCCTTTAGTATGTGGCACTTATATTTTAAATAATGAAAAACATGGCTTTATAAAAGTCGGTGCCTTCATTTGTGATAAACAAAGTCTTTTTCTCATCATCTAGATGTATAAAGATCCGATGGTATCTCGAATTAGCATCTAAAGAACCCAAAATTCAAAATTGGTAGTGTAATTTATTAGTATATCAATTTTAAGGTGGAGAAGATTGTCTTTTGGATAGATTATATTAAGATTTGTAAATTCTATGCACATCCTTTATTCCTTATTGGACTTCTTTACTATGACCATGTTTCCCTACCATTCGGTACATAACTTCCCATACAAAGTCACTTCAGGAGCTTGTCTATTTCTTTATAAATGGTTTTTTTGTTTTTCTCTTTAAACTTGTGTTTCTTTTGGATACAAAGGAAAAAAAGGCTAACATTTAAGTGATGAAAGCCTATGTCCGGGCTAATTTCGACATATAGGCGGAACAAAAGGAAAAATTATCGTTTTAGATTTTGAGGAGCTTGATAAAGTGCTATGTTGGTCGAACATAAAGGTTAATCCTGTCTTTATTAAAGAGTAATGATTTTTTTTCTTTCAATGGGATGAACCGTAGGCCTTTACCTACATTTGTCTACATTTCCTTTCTTTTTGGCTTTGACCCCTTCATCTTCAACCATCATAACCTTTTTCCCTTTTACACAAAAGGAGGTGTAATCATGAGAGGCTAATCGATTTCCTTTTACCATAGGTATACCACCCTCTATTAGGAGCTTAATGGCTTAATATTTTATGCGACAATAACACCTATCTCGCATAATAGAGGCTTACCCATGATAGGATTGTAAGCAAACTTCATCGGTATGATCTACAAGATTTGTTAGAGAGTTTTCTTTTAGAGTGGTGCCCAATGTTACTAAGATGTCGATGGCTCATTTGACGAGCATCTCTTTTTCCATATATCCTAACCAATAGGGCTTTGTCAAAATACAACCTAAAGGCATTAATTTTCATGAGGTTAAAGGCTTCTTATAAGACGATGTTGATAATGATTCCATCATCTACCGATACACTTTATGCCTTATAGTTAGAGATGTTGATGAACATGACTACGGCAACCTCATATGGAAGATTATTACCTTTTAACTTTAGGAGAGAAGAGGATAGATTGAGGCTCTCGACTTGGTTTGTAGGGGGTAGCGAGTAGTATTTCCCTATGATCTCGATAAAAAATTCTCCATTGAGATCCCTCGACGATCGTGTTGATCTTTGGGAGAGAGTTATATTTCATCTATAGGTTTGCTTCACTAGAGTCCTTTTTATCTTTATTTATAAACTACTTGAGATAATTATTGGTGATCAAGAATTCTATTCTTTCCTTAAGGCAAAGCAATTCTTAGTGTCATGCCTTTTGTTTTTGTGGAAATGGCAATATTTCTTCATATCTTGATGTTGGAAGGTAGGCTTCATAGGGAAAAGATGTAAAATATAGCTCTCATCTTGAATTGCAACATAAACCTCGGTGTAAGTTACTTTTAACGAGGTGGCTAGTGGTGTAGAAGGAGCAAAGTCTTTATAGATGGGTGTTTTTAAAATTTTCTTCCAGTTTTGAAGAGCTTTTTTCGAACTTTTTTGAAGTCATGTCCTAGGGTTGAGAGGAAGTTAGTATGGTCGATGTAGCCTTCTATGCTTAAAGATGGTGTTTTGTCTTTTTCACTAAGGAAAACTTCCTTTATAGGAGTGTGTAGAGTTCTTTCTAAAGCTCTACATCTTAAATCTCAACAACAAAAGCTTTTACAATGACAAGTTATAGAAAATCATTGACTTTTAGCATTTTCTCGTGAAATCTAGAAATATACACCCACATGCTCTTTTTTTAAGGAGATGGAGAAAAAGTTATATGATCTTTTATTGGGAGGGATGTTGATGGAGAAACGTGCCACTAATTATGAAGATAAGTTTTCAAAACCACATATTGATTTGGATTTTACATGATTGTACCATTTTTGCATCATTTCTCTAAAAGTTATAAGGATTGTGCACATGGAATTTACATCCCGAGTTATGAACTCAAGAATCCCCTTGATGTTTTGCATATATTCTCGAGGGTCCATTCGATCGCCATACATCTTTAGGTTTGCCTATATGGGCGAAACCCTTTAGAGAGTTTGACGATCATTACATATAGAAAGAGTGAGGATTTTGCTATCATTTACCTTTTAGACTTAAGAGTGTTTGACCTAAGATCCTCTCATAGTCATTTATGACGAGGTCTAAATTCTTTGGCCTTTTTCTTTTCTCTTGACGCTTTGACTATATGACGATTTCTTACAAGGGGAAAGTGACTTGATTGAGGGTTAGAAAATCTCGAGCATCCCTTCTTTTCTTTTTTAGGCCATTCACCAATTTTTGTTTCCAATTCAAAAGATAATTACCTACATGTCTTTTTGGGTTGAGGTGGTTGAGGATTGTTTGTTAGTGGAATGATTGTGTTCATTTATGTTTGGATGGCTAAGAACACGTCCGTTAGTTTTTGAATGTTGTGATGTAATTGATGTATGTCCATAAATAGAGTGTTGGAATTAGCAAAATCTATAAGGGTCACATGATCTAGAGTTTCTAGTTGTTCATCTATAGATGGCTTGAAGATCATAGGGAGAAATGAGAAATTGGCTTTTCATACAATTTTTCACGGATGGCAAGTCCAAAGAAAACTTGTTAAGTAAATAAAATAACATAGCTTTATATGACCAAAGGTGGGCAATATAGATCGATGGTGTGTTTCACTCCTTCTCGCATTATGTACCTATAAAACATGTCATTTTAGTGGATTGAGAGATTATCCGATGATTTAGTTAGTGATAAAAGTTAAAAAAGATGATTTGATTAGAGTTTTCTTTTTTTTTTTTTAGAATATCTCTATATATGTGTGTAATAAAAAAGATGAACAATTTCTATTTTTAGAGTATAAAGAGTTATGTAAAAACTAAACACCTAGAATCCTTGGTGATTAGAGTTCTTATATATAGTCGAGGTCTTGACAAGTTACGTAGTAAAAATGATAGAATCAACCATTCTTTTGATGTAGACAGTTTTAGATGCCAATTTAAGCCATTTTTTCTCCTAATACGACTTGTTTTCTTACACTACTATTAACATAATGGGTGTAGATTGGGTATCAACAGTCTTGGAAAGACAACTCTATTAAAAGTTTTGTCTTCCTTATTGTTGAGATATTTGGTGGTATGGATTTTCTCTCATATGAATTAAGTAGGAACTTTAATGTTTTTTTTCGAGATGTTAATAAGTCTTTAAAAGAACTATAAGCTCCATTCGTAGTCATAATATGTTCGAGGTGTTTAGTTGAATACGTATCCTTTGATTTTTTTTATAAAGTGACACATATCAATTGAGATATCTTTAAGTTAATATATTTTTATGGTATAATTATAAATTAAAGAATTGAGATTGAGTTCTTTGGGTAAGTTATATTATTCAAATGGTTTCTCCCAAATGCTTAAAAAATTAAATTTTAAATAGTAATTTAGTTTCTCCAGTTCCAATTAATTTTTTTTTAAAAAAAATTAATATTTTTAATTTTATTGATAGTGTTGACTCGTATCCACTGCATGATTGGTCTTTTCAAGAGATATTGTCCCACCAACGAGTCTTTGGTCTCATAGATTTGGTGGATTTCGTTGGTTAAAAGACGTTTTATGAATTAATGAAAAAGAGAAGTTTTGGTACGAAACTAATTTGGTATAATTTTTTCTTACGTTGGCCTATTGGGTCAACCATTGATCGGGCGGTTGAACCATAATCTTTACCGGGTCTGCACCGACGCGTAACAATGATCGAAAAGGGTGATGCGTCATTTGAAAGAGGGGAGCAATGGAAAAGCAAAACCAAAGGCATGACAAGCGTCCCTTCTTTGACAAAAATAATTGAAGGACAAGAATTTCGATTTCAATGAATCTCGTTATTAACTTAATGACTTAGGGCAATATGATTGTTTAAATATTCATGGATTCGACCATTTGACTGGGCAGAAGAACAAAGAACTGTGTGCGACCGCCGACACATTGATGATAAAAAATAAAAATAGTAATGACACCATGACAGACCCCAACTCAAACCTGTAACACATTTTGACCCATGTCACAACCTTGTCTTAAATTCCCTTACCTGCCCTCTAACATCCACCCTGATCTTTGCCTTAAATGCTCACGCACGCTTCTCCTCCCGTCTCCATTACAAAATCCATGTCCTAAACAGCTCCCCTCACTCCTCTCTCTCCCTCTCTCTTTCCGCTTGTTTATGACTTCGATAACATTCATTCCTCAATGACTTTTTCATGCCCCCCTAGAATGTCTAAATTCTTGACTCTTTCGCTCTTCCTCTTCTTGTTTACGTTTTTCCTCTCTGTATCCATTGCTACCCATGCAAGCTCTACCACTGATTATGTGCAGAGTGAGTGCTTGAAGGTACCTGTAAGTCAATTTGTGGGCTCTTTGAAGACCACTCTTGATATAATACAAGATGTGACCTCTATAATCTCAAATTTTGGCAATTTTTTTGGTGATCGTCGCCTTACCAATGCCATTACTGATTGTCTTGACTTACTTGACTTCTCTGTTGATGAGTTGAGCTGGACCATGTCTGCTTCCCAGAATCCTAAGGGTAAGCTAATACATCTCTTCTTTGCATTCAATCTCGAGTTTGCTTTTTCTCTTATGCTGTATCATACAATGCTAAGAGAGTGATTAGGTTGCTATTCTATTTAACATCCATCAAATCTCTGTTTTGCCATGTAAGATACAGAGGACCTCATTCTCTTCTTTTATTTGGTGTAATTATCATTTCCATTATATTTGCAGGTAAACATAACAGCACTGGTGATTTGAGTTCTGATTTAAGGACATGGTTAAGTGCTGCACTTGTTAACCAGGGCACATGCATCGAAGGATTTGATGGTACAAGCAACATTCTCAAAGGTCTGGTCGCAGGGGGCCTTAATCAAATCAGTTCTTCAGTCCAAGAACTTCTCAATAATGTGGACCCACGTACCAATTCCAAGTCCAATGGAAGTGGCTTTAGTGGTAGCAAAAGTGGCAATGGTGACCAATTTCCTTCGTGGGTTAAGCATGAGGACCGCAAATTGTTGGTATTAAATGGGGTCACACCTAATGTAATTGTAGCAGCAGATGGGACTGGGAATTTCACTAAGATAATGGATGCAGTCGCAGCTGCACCTGATTATAGCATGCACAGGTACATCATTTACATTAAGAAAGGTGTTTACAATGAATACGTGGACATCAAGAAGAAAAAATGGAATTTGATGATGGTTGGAGAGGGTATGAATGCTACAATCATTACCGGTAACAGGAATTATGTCGATGGTTGGACCACATTTCACTCTGCAACCTTTGGTAAGCGTTCCTACTTGGAAGTTGGAACTATCAATTTTGTTGGTTTGCTTAATTTTGTCTATGAATAAAATGGTTTTAATTTGGATTTTATCGCATTCTATAATAATACATCATCAAGAATGAGATCCTCTGACCTGAAAAGTGAGATGATCTGCTTGTCATTTTCCTCGTTTCAGACTGTTTTGATTAATTTGAAGTATTTCAATATTTATGCCTTCATGTTACCCTGACACATGACACCACAAAGTATGACTATCAATTTTAATAATGCAAAATTAGATTCATTTAATTATACAGGCACTGGGTTGATTCTAGCATAAACAACAACTCTTGTCTATTAGATTCATCCATACAGAAATTTGAAGAATTTCCCTATATTTGTCTTTGATGATTGCATAGGTGCACTATATATGCCTGATCATTATGTCAATTAAGAATCTGATTTGAATATGCTGTAGCACTTCTGTTTTGCTATATATTTTTGTGTTCCTAAATTATCTCAAGTATCAGTAGAATCCTCGAAAAAGTTCCGGTAATCAGTTACTAATCCTACAACAACAACAACAACATTAATTTTTTTTCCTGTCTGCAGCGGTCAGCGGCAGAGGATTCATAGCTCGAGATATCACTTTTGAGAACACTGCAGGACCTGCAAAACACCAAGCAGTTGCTCTCCGATCTGATTCAGACCTATCAGTCTTCTTCCGGTGTGAAATTAAGAGCTACCAAGATTCACTCTATACACATACAATGCGTCAATTCTACCGGGAATGCCGTATTAGTGGGACGGTAGATTTCATTTTTGGCGATGCAACTGCAGTGTTCCAAAACTGCCAGATTCTAGCCAGGAAAGGCCTGCCAAACCAAAAGAACACAGTAACAGCTCATGGTCGCAAAGACCCAAGTCAACCAACGGGCTACTCCATCCAATTTTGTAACATCTCCGCGGATATGGATCTCTTGCCTTATGTCAACTCCACCTACACTTACATTGGCAGGCCCTGGAAAAATTTTTCAAGAACCATAATCATGCAATCCTACATGAGCAATGCCATAAGGCCAGAAGGATGGCTAGAGTGGAATGGCAGCGTGTATTTGGATACTCTATACTACGGTGAATACATGAACTACGGACCAGGAGCTTGGCTAGGTAGGAGGGTTAAGTGGCCTGGATATCATATATTGAACGATTCCACACAGGCTAGTAATTTTACAGTGGCCCAGTTCATTGAAGGCAACTTGTGGTTGCCGTCAACGGGAGTGAGATACACTGCAGGATTGGATGTTTAGTAAATGTATGAATCGATGTGTTCAATATGTTTTATAACTTGAAGCTGTTCCAAGGATTGAAGACTAGTCTAGTTTGGTTTTTTTTTTGGGAAAGAGACACAAACAAATTCCCCTCGAGTATTACAAAAAGTAGAATACAAATTCACATATGCCCTTCAGGATGTAAGGAACAAAAATCTTACCCTGTTGGGATATGCCATTTGTGATGATATCCAAACCGCGTATTATCACCCCAGCTGGTGCTTGGTTACTACAGAAATAAAAGGATTTTTATAAATGAAAAATAACAACTCCAGTTATAAATTCCAAATGAAAATATATATTGACAAGTAGCATAATGTTAATTAATGCTGCTGTTGAAAATATATTTTATTTGCCTCCCCTCAGTTATAGATTCATCAATTTTCCTCGAGTTCTGATTTTTGATACTTCAATAAAAATTGATCCAAGGGTGCATGGGTGTATTTCTATCCCAAAACAATTATTGATTTCACAATCTCTAAAGCCAATTAATGGTTCTCTGCCATGTAACTAACGTTTCCTTAATAATCTATATGCTTTTATATATGACACTCCAAATCGTGTTGCTTCTTCATCAATCTCATAAATCAAAATTTATTTGGTTTTTCTTTCACCCTTTATTTTCCTTTTTGTTTAAAAGGAAAAAAAGAAAATAACAGGGGAGGAGGGCGAGAGAGAGGACTAAGGCTTTGAAGGCTAGCGAAGATATTTCTTTTTGTTTTTTAAATGTATTTCAGTTATGGCAATAGAAGGGCCTTTGGATTAAATCTGAATCTATGTAAACTTCAGGAAAATTGAGGATATCCAAATTAGAGGTGCCCAGACCTCTAATTAACATGATTGATTTTATATAAAAAATACCCCTCGGATGAATTAACATATGCAAATCACATGTATAATGTATATTAGAGTTTTGGTGTGATTTTTAGGTGATGGGCCTGTGCTGTTAAGTTTAGGTTTTAATGCTTAAAGGGTGTTTGAGAAGGTGGGTGTCCAAAAAATGAAAGAAAAATAGAGAAAAAGTGGTGGGTTTTATGGAGGCTGCCGGATAAGGCTTGATTTTGGCTAGAAAAGATGAGAAAAAGGTGGAAAAGATTAGTTTTAAAGTTTAGAATTGTAGGTCGATGAATTAAGGTTTGATTTTAGGTGAATTATGGAGGTTTCGGGATTGGTTTAGCTTTTGAAATTAAAGACACTCAATTGATAAATTTTTTAAATTATTACATATACTTAAATAGTAAAAATAAAAATTGCTATTCAAATAGAAATAACTAAACTAAAACTACATGCACTTAAATAACAAAAAATAAAAATAGATAAGCTCAAATAGAAAAAAATGTCCATATTTATATATTTGACATAAATGTTTGCCGTGTGTCAATTAATGACTTCATTAGCTTATGTATTTAACAAAATTTAACAAAAGCACTTGATTAAAAAAAATTTAAAAATCCATATATTCCAATAAAAAAAATATAAAAATAAGGACATCCAAATAGAAAAATTTAAAAAGCTCATATATATATATATATATATATATATATATATATATCTTTTCAAATTGAAAAATCATGTCATGAATGATGTTATGTCTTCCTTCTTTAATTATTTCTCAATTTTTGAAAAGCTTTTGTTATACGATACCCTTTATATATAAATGTATTTTAATTTCATGATATTAATATATAATCTCTTCTTTAATTATTTTCCTATTCCTTAATGATATTAAATATATCATCGTACTTTTGTTGATTTGTCAAAGAGCATTTTGGTGAAAAATCCATTATAGAATCAAATTATCTGTTGCACAATCCCAACCAAAATTAATATGGCTTTCCTTATTTTTTTCGATGGGTATTGCATTATGCTTATATTCTCGTCTTTTCTTATTATCAAACATTTGTGTACATATGCAGTCAAGTAGAAAAGGAAAACATTTATTCTCGTTCTTTATCTTAAAACTTTTATTTTTTTCAAACAACTAATTTGCTCTTCCACATTATCCTAATTTCAGACATGAGCTAGATTCAATTGCTTGGATTTCTTTTCTGTACACATTAATTTTACCTATTTTACAAAAAATGATTTAGTCTAGCAATAATGTATCCAATTAACTTATTTAGTAAAATAAGATTCGAGTTCTATTAATTTATATATATATATATATATAATTATGTAATATGAGATGACAATCTTTCATTGTTCATTATGTAAATCAAAAGCACATGGACCTCTGAATAATAATAATAAAATTATCTACCATATTTAGTTGCTACTTTTCCTATATATATAGAGAGGACAATATGATATTTTGTATATTGTACAAAATCTTACATGTAAAATACAATACAATATTATTGCTTAGAGTTGTACCGTAATAAGAGTATCTTTTGTATTTTTTTCTTTGTATTATTTCTCTCAACTCGGAACAACTTAAATATTTTATTATATATTTGTTAGATTTAAGAAATATTACTGGCAAAAGAACCTATCGAAGACTCATTAAAATAAAAATTTTATTGGCTTGATTTTTCTTATTAGGAACCAAGTTCCGTCATTTGAGGAAATGTTGATCTTCCTCTAAATTTTACTTTTCTGAAAACAAAGCCATAAACAAACAGATTCAATTTTTTTTTTCAAATTAAAAAAAAAAAAATAGCAAACTTAAAGCAAGGCAAATGATACAAAACAACACCTTAATTAGTAGATCTCTTTTTTTTTTTTTTCAAAAAAAGAAATATTTTTAATTCCTTCAGCTATGCACAAATTAAAACTTCCTCTAATTCGTTTTGTTTTATTTTTTTCATATTATTTTTTCAATATTTCCCCTTATCCATGCTCGTTATAATAACTCAGACACATGATGGGATTAAAAGTCAAACAAGTTGGATATGGAGACTGATTAACAAATAAAAGAATTCTAGTAGAACAGGACAGAATGATGAAGAATCTCAGCATGTGAGAATTTGGCAGATGAATGGCCAAAAAGAAAAACATCATCAACTATATCTCGTGAATTATCACAAGACAAGCAAGCATGTTAAGTTGTAACAAGCACTACAAAAAAAAAACTACTGATTAGCCACAAAAATTAGCAACGAATAGTCTACTATTTCTAATTTTTGATGGTTTTGCAATGGAATTGCAACAAATATGTTTTGAAATGAAATTGCATTGAAATTATTGGTGATAGATAGAGTTCAGTTGCCAACTTTCCTTAGGAAAAAAATGTGCTTACACTAACAACGAAATAGAGATGGATTTGTAAGAGATATTAGCGATGGGATATCAATTTCATCGCTAATTCACATTTCTAATTAAATTAGCGATGGAATCATAAATCCATCTCTACTTAGCAATGGCATAGCGATGGATTTTAGTATTCCGTTGCTGACTCTCTACTTTGTTCGAACTCTAAAACGTTTAGAAAATAAAATGATGGATTTACATTTGAGTTAGCAATGGACATGAAAATCCATCTCTAAGTATCGAGGGATTAGCGACGGAGAATAAAATCCCTAACAACTTAGTGATGGATTAGCGATAGAATTCTACTATTAACTTTGCTTCATTTATGTACATATCATAAAATAAAACGAGTGGTTTAACTAAGGGATTAGCGATGAAATCATGTTCGTCGCTAATTTTTAATCACTAAATAAGTAAAAACTCTTCTTCTGCTCCATTTCCATTTTTCTCTTTCCCTCACCTCCTCTCTTTCTCTTGCTGACCTCGATTGCCCAACCCCAATTGACCACTCAAGGTGATGCAACTCCCTCCCCAGCATCCTCCGATCGACGCAACACTCCTCTCTCCCCAAAAAATAGAGTGTTTCACCCATTCAATTCTTTCCTTTGCCTCCCCCATTGTTAGTTCTCTCTCTCTCTCTCTCTCTCTCTCTTCATTCTCATTAGCTATTTGTATTAATTGTTTGGTTAGTTTTAATTAATTAGTTAAATTTTTTCTTTTGTTAATTGTTAGGATTTTTATGTTAATTAAATTAATTAATCCAAATTAGTGTTAATTGAGTTAGGTTATTTTCAATTAGGGTTAATATAAATTAGTTATGAGTTGATTAATTAGGTTAATTTAATTAGGGTGAATTGTATTAAGTTAATTAGGGTTAATTAGGTTTAATTTAAAATAGTTCTTAGTTGATAAATTAAATTAAATTAAATTTATTATGGTGAATTATATTATGTTAATTTGAATTAAAATTAGGGTTAATTTAAATTAGTTGGTAGTTGAATAAATAGGTTTATTTAAATTAGGTTTAAATTAATTATGTTAATTTGAATTTATTAATTTAATTAATTAATGCTGAATTAGTGCTAATTATGGTAGATTAATTTGATTAATTATGTTTTAAATGAATAAGTATGTTATTATTGATTAATCAATGTTAATTTGAATTAGTATTAAATGAATTTATGTAAAAGATTAAATTATATTAAAGATAACAAAAAAATATTAAAAAATATTTTAAAAATAATTACAAATCAAATAAATAAATCAAAATTCTATAAAATATTAAATTTTATTAAAGTTAACCAAAACACAATAATAGAAATATTTTACTAAGTGAACTAATTTTTTTTATCTAAAATATTAAATTAGATTAAAGAAAACTAAAATACAATATATAGTAGTAATATCCTCCTTTAACTATTTTTTTTAGATAAAAGAATATTTAGATTAACTTATACAATAATAATTTGTTACATTTTTAATTTTATTTTTAGGTTAACTAATAGTTATTTTAAATTTAATTTGGTAAATTTGGATTAATTTGTTAAGTTTATTTAAATTAGAATTTATTTTAAATTTACTTTAAATTGGAATTATATACTTTAATTATTTAATTTATGATTGTTGAAGTATGTCGAGATACATCGTAGCGTATCGAACTCGAGGCGTCCGAGACCCTAGGAAATTGAGGAGAAATAGGATTGCTTCAATACTCGCGATGGAGGCTGGGAGGATAAGTTTAGGATTTAATTTTGATGGAGTATCCGAGACAATTATTGGTCTTAGCGTGCATAATTATTTATGTGATTATTTGGATCATTTTTTAATTAGAAAAAGTGCAATTTTGAGGAGAGACTTTAATGAAATTTTATTAGATATTTAGAAAAATTATTAATTACATAATTTTGAAATCGGGAAATGTCTGATTTATAAGAATGTCGATCAAGAATTGTTTGAATGTCTTGTGTAGTTTTTGCACACATTAAAAAAGAGAGATCCAAATAGCAATCGATGAATGTTAGATTAGTTGATGGGTTGTTAAATGATGAGTTTATCAATGGGGTTAAATCAAGTGCCCTTGTAATTATAATAAGTGTCGAAATAGAAATTTTAAAGTGGTTGAAACGATTAAGCACCTTTTATGGCGTCGGGGTTTTATACCGGGATATTATGATTAGGTATATCGTAAAGAAATCGAGTCATACATGGCATCTTCGGTTCTAAGAGTTATTTCGTTTCGAAAATTATCATATAGGCGAAGATAGTTCTAGTTGTTAGTGTAGGTGTCCAAGATCCAACTATGTTTGGGTAAGTTTGAGTTATTGTATTATTACATCATTTATTTTATTAATAATAAAGAATTTTTTCTATTAATTCTTATGCTTTATGTTTATTTATTTAGTAGAATTAGATAGAAGTCCATATAATATGTATTTTGATTGGTGTTTGGTCGAAATATGTGAGACAAACATTAATGCGTATAAATGATATCATTAAATGTCCCAAGTCATAGCATTGTCAAGAATGGACATTGACTATAAGCGGTTAGACTTATGAGTATTATGCTCATGCTATATGATAGTATTAAGAGATCTCACACCTATTGGTATGATGATGTTAAAGCAAACACTTAGGTGATTTATGCTATGAAAATCTCACAATGAGAACATATTTGGTTTAGTTTATGAAAATCTCATACAAGATGGGTACAACTAGTCTTTAGATTTGAAGTCATCATGATTATCTCGTTAGAATATTTATGTACTTTGACACTCATTTTGATGAACCCAATAAAAGGTTACACATAGGCTATTTAGTGGGTTACACTAGGAATATACTGAAGGTCGAGTGGACGACTAAGATAAGACATGTAATTCTTTGTATGCTAAAGGAGTTATCATATTGCACTTCGATGAATGTACGCTCAGGAAATCTATAGCCACGGTAAGAGTACACCAATAGAGCATAGTTGGTTTACTCTAAGAGCTAAGACATTTAAAAATCGGATAAAACTTATGTGATTATGATCAAACAAGACTAATAACCAAGTTTGAGATCACACTATGATAAGTTGACATGAAGACTAAATTATATGATAACTATGCTCATAAAAGATAATTATAGATTAATTAATCCTCATTGAGAATTGGATAGTCATGATGTCTTGCTAGAGGCTAATCTTGATTTATATATCACGAGATAAAAGAGTATCTTTTATTCTTGATACATTGCCAATATATTTAGGAGCTTATCGAGTCACATTCATAAGTTTAAGCATTTACATGATTAAAGAGAAATGAAGATGGAAAAAGGTTTTAAATTTTGAAAGTTTCTTATTTTGGAAAAGGTTTTCAAAAATAAAAAGTTTCATAAAATGAAAAGTTTTCTATTTTAGAAATCGAGTTTTCTAATTTGAAAGTTAGTTCCAAATTTTGAATGAATAACCTAAAATGGAAATTAGTTTCCAAATCTACATGTACGGGTAATTTGAGAAATAATTTCCTAATGTGATCCTTATGAAATCATTTAACTTAATTTATTTGGATAATCTAAATTAATTAATGGGGTCAAAATAGTTTTGGGCCAGTAGGTTTAATTAAAAGCATAAAAGATATTTTGATGGGAGGATAAACATGAAGCTTATTGGATAAGGAAGAATGTTTTAAAGATAAAGATAAAAAACCCGTAAGTTAAATAACTCTTAATCCTTTAAGCATTAGGAAGTAACAACCGAGAGTCTAATTAAGACTAGTTGCCACCTCTCTTTATCTTTGAAGAATAAGGAAACTCTTTCCCTATAAATAAGAGGAAATGTGCGACAATAAAGATAATCTAACAATAGAGAAAAATGGCACAAAGGGAAATATTCTAGGGCATATGGCTTGTCAAGAAAAATAAAGAGAAAATTATTTTCTCCCTAACCCTAGCACACGCCACCTTCCCTCTCTCTTCTTGGGTTGTCACAAAGTTATCCTATTAGATTTCTAAAGTATAAACACTAAAAAAAAAAAAAAACAAAAAAGGTGGAGCTAGCACTCTACCAATTTTGACTCGCTTCTTGTGTGATTCTTGTACTTGCGTGGATTATCGATAGAGGTCTGGACGAGTTAGACAACTAGTTTTATAAAGGTTTAAATCTATGCTACAAAATATAATTCTTTATTTAGAGCTTTAGTTCATGAATATATGGTTAGTTGATCCAACGATATGATCTTGGGCTATTTAGATGGAGAAAATTTTTGTTTTATTTCACACCTTTATAGGATACATGATCCTTCACTAGTGAACTCCATATCAAACAATTATGATGGATACAACCGATCTATCCTTTGTGTCATCTAGCATGGAGGAGGTGCCAAATCTTGACATTTAAGCCTTTTGTAATATGTTGGATACATCTCGTAGAGAGATTTGAACTAGTTGTGATAATCACTCAAAGCTATCAACTCGTTGCTTGATTGTTGAACTAGAGTATCATTTTCTTGAAAAGTGTTATGACCATTTATGTGAGCTGATGAAAGAGTTGATGTCTATTGATAACTATATGACAGATAGCTTTTATGAAACAAAGAAGCTAGTTAAGGGGATGAGTTCACCGAGTGGAAAAGATTCATTATTTTGAGAGAGGTTACATTATCTATTAGGATGAAAATAGTGAATTGGATAAATGTAAGTTTTATGCATATCCTCGACATCGAAGTCTCTATTGGGGATCGATAAGAGAAAAACTTATTGTAATAAAAAAAGATACTTGCTTTTTTATCAAATTTATGTTCCTTTTGTAGCTGAAAGAAAGAATATTAGATTAGAAGTTTGCATTAATGGATTTCAAACATTCGATCAATTTGGTGCGTAATATTCTTCTTAGTTGGTAATTGTGACTCCTTACAATTTACCACTCTGTGGATGTATATGAATGAGGGATATATGTTTCTAACATTGACTATTTATAAATCCAAAGCATAAGTTAGACGTTTACTTATAGCTTTTGATTGCCGAGTTGATTTAATTGTGAGAAGTGGATATAGTGACGTACGATGTCTATTGTAAGTAGAATTTTATATTGAGAGCTATAATGAGTGAACTATTAGTGACTTCCTAACATATTCAATACTTGTCTAGTTTGAATATTGTAGAAAAATTAGCATGTCCTTTTTTCATGAAAAATTCGATGCTTCCTCCCTTCCTAATAGAAGGAAGACCTCATGGCTTGACGAGTTATTGAATGTTTCTTTCTTATTATCATCCATTTAGAAAAAAACAAAAAAGCACTTACCATAGAAAGGTTACTTGAATTGTCCCTTATGCAATCTGATTTGGTGTCTGAGATGTTACAACTAGTGGAGCTGTAGAGGTTGTTGAAGGTGATAGAAGAGGATGTGGATGATCATAATAGCAAAATGTTTTAGATATGTGGATGGAAGAAACGAAGTATTTTCTCAAATTTACCTTACTTGGAGTACAAATCTAATTCAATATAATTTAGAAGTCATGTGTATTAAGAAAAATATGTTCAATAATATCTTTAACACATTCATGAACATGTCGAGTAAGACTAAGGAAAATGCCAACTCCAAAGAACCCTTGAAATTTTAATAAAATAGATTAGAATTAGTAAGGGATGATGCTTCAACAAAGTACTCTAAAGCTTCCTTTACTTTTTCAAGGCAACATAAATTTTTTTTTCTTGAATGGATCAAGTAACTAAGGTTTCTCGATGGATATGTCTTCAAGTTAGCTAGATATATCGGTATGAGAAATGACAAGCTGTAGGGATGAAAGTCATGACTATAACATCTTTATGCAAAGCTTAGTTTATATTGCTTTTTGGGAGCTTTTATCAAGAAATACTTGGTAAGTACTTATCGAGTTGAGTTTATTCTTCGAGTAATTAACTTTTACTATGATAAGAAAAAATGATTGTGGCTTAATGTTGAGATACCCATTATTTTATGTAAGTTAGAGCATATATTCCCTCCTAGCTTTTTGACTCCATGAAACATCTTCCAATCCATTTGGCATATGAGGAATCGATTGCAAGACCTATGTAATATCAATGGATGTATCTATTTGAAAGGTAATGACATTAAATTTTAATGATAAATTAAATTAACTTATAATTATCGAACATTAAATTAATTTATATTATAGGTACTTTTGCAAGCCAAAAAACAATGTCAAGAATAAGGGTAAAGTGGAAGGGTCAATATGTAATGTATATTTGGTCGAAGAAGCCTCTTTGTTTTATTTATGTTATTGCGAGCCTCATGTACATATTAGGTATAAAAAAAGGCCGCATAACATTGAGTGCAATGGACCATTAACCACATTGAAGGGATGTTATTTGTATTCAAACAACAAGGTCGACTAATTAGTTGACATATAAGATGAATGTTGATAGAAGATGAGTACAAAAAAACCCATCAATATGTATTATTGAACTATGAAGAATTAAAGCCATACATTGAGTAAGTTTGTCAAACTTCCATATCAAAATCATACATATTTACTTACTTATCATAATATTGATAATTATAACAACGACTCTCGTATGTGGTTATTCCTCGTTAGTGGATTCATTATCGAAGTACGATAAAATAATCTCTTCATACTCGAGAATGAGGTTGATACTCCACTTGAAAATGAGTTCTCACCTAGTTTAGTCAATATATGAGTATCCTTATTTAACTTGTGTTTGTTAGCGAGTAGCATTAGTTAAATGGTAACTTACCTTTAACGGATTTATGTTAAATTTATAGACAAAATATACATAAGCAATTTCCATGATAGATCGGTTCATAAAAGATCTAGCATAAGGCCTTTTGCTTATTTGTAAGTCGTACTTGAGTTATATTATTAACGGGTATAGGTTTTGAATACTAGAAGAAGGTTAAGAAACAACGAGTTTCAATAGTGGTGTGTGTGTTAAAGGAACAAAGTAAAGTGCAATAGAGAGTGACTACTACTAGACATTGATGGAAATTCTATAAGTAAAATATTTTGTATTACCAATCAAGAGAACTCGTATTATTCAAATGTGATTGGTTTGATCCTACATCGCAAGAAGAAAGGGTTCATCCGTAGTACGGACTAGCGAATGTTAACAATAAAAAAAGATTGAGGAATTATGAACCCTTTGTCCTAGCATCATAGTCGAACCGGGTATATTATGTCGAGTATCCTAACATGAGGTGCAATAATAAAGATTGATGGGTTGTTTGTAAGATCAAAGCTAGGTTTGTGTTTGACTTGCTCGATTGATCCATTATAGTCTAATAAAATACTAAAACATTTCGGTAGACACAATTTGATACGGAAAGTCGAGGATGATCTATCATTGAATGATCCAAATGGATCATTTGTAGCTATAGAATTCATTGAGGTTTATGAAAAAGATGAGAATGAATATGAATTTATGTCGAATGAGAGAGATAAAAACTTAAATAGTGATTACGATGGTTGTAATTAAATATAAGTTTTATTGGTCATATTAGTAAGAAATAATGTATTTTGTTGTTGTTTTATTTGTTATAGTATATCATATTGACTTTGATATATTTTTAAAATCTTAGTTATGTACTTTGGTTGTATTGTGTTTTAAGTAGGTTGCGTATCAAGTAATTAGAAAATTTCTAATTTTTAGGAGAGACTCTAGAAATTTTGTTTTGTTTTGGTTTTTTTTTTTTGTTTTTTTACTCATAGCTGATAATCTATTTATTGTATTTTTTAATTGTCTTAGGTGATATTATTCGGCTATTGCTCATGGTTCTCGTCAACTTCCCACAACATCGCAAGGATCATGATCTAGTAGTTGTGGATGTGTATCACCGACTAATGGTAGCAAACATGGTTCCCCATCCAATATCAAATGTGGATCTCCCTCTTCGGGCACTTTACATGGGTCCCACAACATGGGACATTCATCTTATTCCTCCTCTAGAGCTAGTAGTTTTGTATTGGCTCCAATGTCTCCCTCCACGACCTTTCCCACGACCATTGGGGCTCCCACAATCATCGAGCTTCCTAGGCCTCCCATAGAGGGTCCTTTATCTGCTGATGTATCTACTGGTCTAGGGAGCTCTTGAGGCCTCGATATTCGATAGTCAATTTTGATCATTAATAGTCGATAAGTAATTTAATTAAAACATTATAATTATTATTTTTATTTGAATATATCATTTCAATAATTACTACATGTTTTTTTGTGGCATTCGATAGTTTCCATCTATGTCGAAAGATTGCTGCGAAAGGATAACCATGATTTTCAAGGAGCGGTTGGATGTCAATGGCTTAGTATGGAAGTTCGTGTCGAACTAGATGAAATGGTTTTACTACAATGAGTTTAAGGTAACACATTACTTATTTGTTTATATTACATTTAAAATATTAATTTAACATTAAATGAATTAATATTAATTTTTTATATTTATGTAGAATTATTTTTACGGGGATTCGACCATCAAGGTACGGACTAAAGGTGCTTAGGAGGCTTTGGCTAGGAAATGCTACTCGACTTCGTCCACACGTATGGTGTAGATGACGAAAGGCCTTTTTTGTTAGGCATAAGGTCCGGATTCATGGCTGTAATATTTTGCCACACCCGATCATCGGGCGCATTCTTAGTAGGCATCATATAACCGGATGTCGAAGATTAGTGGTGTTAGTTCAAGCCCATCCAAGCATACGAGCAGGGTCCTTATTTGTTTTTGAGCATGCTTACTTGCTTGGTAAATCTTATCATATATAATTCAATATTTAAGAAATTAATATTTATAGCTCATATATTATCTTTGTCTACTTTGTTTTCTAGGTTATGAAATTGGGTGTGAGCCTATAAATTTAGAGTTGTTTGGGGTCACTCACAAGTAGCGAGATGGGACGTTTATCGATTTGCGAGCCCAAATAATAATGGTAAGTATTTTTTAATTTTTAAATTATACATATGAAAATATAATCTAAAAATTTATTTTATTTTTTAACATTATAATTATTTTGATTATATAGGAACGCGTGGAGGAGCTAATACGAGTAAGCGGTAGGATGCGGCGAGAGGCTGAAATTGAGGAGCCATAGGTCAACACGGACACCATATACTTCGAAACTATAGGAGGGCATAAAAAGAAGAGGATTTACGAGATCGAGTTAGAGTCATCGTAGTATTTATTCCATTCGGTTAGTGTCAACTATTCCTCCATAACATTGTAGTATCCCGACCCTAATGTTGCTGATTAGACTTCTAGCTAGTACGAAGAGATGATGATGGTAATGCGGATGAAGTTAGAAGAGCAAAATAACATTATCACGTAGTAGCAGATAAAGATCCAGGGGATGAAGACTCATATTTTATCGATTATAATGATGTTATAGAGGATGGCACGGATGTCTTGCTTGCCTACTAAGCCTTCCATTAACGACGACTCCATCCTCCCTCCCACTGATCTCTAAGACTCCACAGTCCCTCCCAATGAGCCCCGGGACTCCACCGTCCCTCCTAGCAAGCTCCAAGACTCCTCCATCCCTCTCGGTGAGCTCTACAGAAGATGAGAGGGGATTAAATGATCATGATATGAAGTGACTTTTACATTTTCTTTTATGTTTTTACTTTTTTTTCTTATGTACTAATGAATGATTTTTTGAATATTAATTTCAATTTAATTTATAATACTTTAATTTTAATACAAAAAATTAATTTTTATGATAAATTGTTTGTTTTAATTGTTAGTTACTATCTATAATATCAAAATTTTTAAAATTAAATAAAAAATAATAAAAAAATGTTTGAGATTGATTGGTGATAGAATGAAAATAATAATAATAATAATAATAATAATAATAATAAATTATATCGAAAAAACAACGATGAAAAAAAAAAGGCTATTTAACAACTAACTAGCGATGAACTGGCGATGGATTTGCGACCAATATTAGTGTCGGATCATTACCATGGTTTATTAGTCGTTATTTGACGACAGATTGAAGATGCATTTTTGATGGAATTGCGACATATTATACGGTGAAAATATGATGGTTTTGGAATTAAATTAGCAATGGACTTGAAATAGTTAGTGACAAATAATCAGTCGCTATTTTAGCGACAAACACAGTTCAATCAGTCTCAGAGGTCAGCCACAAGTGTTTTGGCTATGAAATTTTTTTCATTACAAGTCCATTGCTAATTAGATATAGTGTAGATTTTGTTGATACGGTGATGGATTAATCTGTCGCTATTTCGCTGTTGTTTTGTAATGAAGTGTCTAGAAGGAAGGGACCTAGCAGTATTCAAAGTTCTACTACATCAGATATAATGAATGCATAGTTACATAACAATACCAATGCTTAAATCAATGCAAATTTAACTTAACTAGTGAAGTCATTTGGGTTCAATTGATTTGATCTTGGAAAGTTGAGGGAAGTGGCCCCATATCCTTAGAGCAGCGTTCGTTGAACCTTCAACTAACATAAGGGATTATTAAATCAGCAAAAAGTTAATTTCTGGGACAATATAATGGGAAAGAAAGGAGTTGAAGGGACGATTATGACTCTATCCTGATCAGAAAAAATGCCAAAAATGCAGCGTGAACTGGAAGAGGAGGGGCTACATCATGCATGAATATGCAGGCAAACAAAATAATGTGCATTAAGAATCACTGGTATGGCCTTTCTGTCCTACTATCAGCAATTGCACACAAATGTTTTTTGGGGTCATTTGAGACATGCATTCATGGTCGTAAGTCAGTTATTACTGCTTTAGAATATTTTTCATTTTCTCTATTTCACTTCTTCGAAGCCCATCTCCTGTTGCTTTGTTTAACGTAATTACGTTCTCGAAAAATATATATCTTTACTGGCATTTTATACTGTTGCTCCAGATAAAATAAACCTGCAACTAGGAACAAGAGGACAGCTGATTAAAGTGTAAAAAAGCTAAAGAAAACATCAATCAACATGTTCTGTCTCCAATGCAACCCCCCTTTGTTCATCCACAGTGGGAATACAAGTGCAGACTGCGGATTAATATATACATATTATAGGCAAACTTATTTTCCTAAGATTATAAATAATCGATGGAGTCAATTGCCACCCGTGTCCGCCTTCTTTAAAAGATTTGGGTTCGAGCTTTTTTTTTAATTTGTAATTAAAAAGTAGCCTAAAACAAAGTCCGTGCCACTGATGTTTCCAATACATCATATATATTTAAGACCATTAATAGTAATCATCCTTGCCTCTGCAACATTTAAACTAAGAGAAGCCTCTCCCCTTGCATCAACTCTCATGGCTTTCTCCTTTCTAAAGCTGCTTCTCCTCCTCATCTCCCCATTCTTCTTCACTTCTACACGGGCTCTCAACACCTCCTTTACAACTTCTCTTGACACCCATCTCTTTACCATAAGAACTTTTTGCAATAGCAGACCATATCCAGATGCCTGCTTTAACTCGTTAAAGCTCTCCATCTCAATAAACATCAGTCCAAACATCATCAACTTGCTCCTCCAAACCCTCCAAACTGCGATATCCGAGGCCGGAAAACTAACCTATCTATTCTCAACTGCTGTTGGCTCAAACATCATTGAAAGACAAAGAGGAACGATCCAAGATTGCCGAGAACTCCATCAAATCACACTCGCATCTTTACAAAGATCCGTTTCAAGAATCCGTGCAGGTGATTCTCGTAAACTAGTTGATGGAAGAGCCTATCTTAGCGCAGCACTCACCAATAAGAACACTTGCTTAGAAGGCCTAGATTCTGCTTCGGGTCCTTTAAAGCCTGCTATATTGAATAGCTTGACCAGTACATATCAACATGTCAGCAACTCGCTTTCAATGCTTCCTAAGCCAAAACACAGCAAGCAGCAGGATCATAAAAACCGTCGCCTTTTAGGATTTCCAAAATGGATGTCCAAGAAGGATCGTCAAATTTTGCAAAGTGATGATGAGTATGACACTAGTGAAGAGCTTATAGTAGCTACAGATGGAACTGGAAATTTTAGTACCATCACTGATGCTATAAACTTTGCTCCAAATAATAGTTATGATAGAATAATCATTCGTGTTAGAGAAGGAGTGTATGAGGAGAATGTGGAAATCCCAAGTTACAAAACCAACATTGTTCTACTTGGAGATGGAACTGATTTCACTTTCATTTCTGGTAGCAGAAGTGTGGGTGATGGTTGGACTACTTTCAGATCTGCAACTCTTGGTAAGTATCAAAATCTTTTCAAGTTTACCCTTCATTTGTCTCTTCGGTGAAGTTCTGTGTGTAAAAAACAAAAACAAAAGTGCTTTCTTTTTAACCCCAATTTATAGTTGATTAAAAAAATTAAGCATTTACTGTTTGGCTGAACTTGATTAATTTAAGAAATGCTAATCACACAATATGAATTGAACCACATCTTAAGATGGTTCATCTTATATTACAGTGGTAAGCCACTTTGTGACTATTAAATTGCAGCGGTGTCTGGTGATGGTTTTGTGGCACGGGACATAACTATCGACAACACAGCTGGACCAGAGAAGCACCAGGCAGTTGCCCTACGAGTCAATGCAGACCTAGTAGCATTGTTTAGGTGCTCCATTAATGGCTTCCAGGATACATTATATGTGCACTCGTTTCGACAATTTTATCGAGAGTGTAACATATCCGGGACCATAGATTACCTATTCGGCAATGCTGCAGTAATCTTCCAGGCATGTAATATTATATCCAGAATGCCAATGCCTGGCCAATTCACAGTCATTACAGCCCAGTCTAGAGAAACCCCAGATGAGGATACAGGAATTTCGATCCAAAATTGTTCAATTTTGGCTACAGATGATTTGTACTCCAATTTAAACACCGTTAAAAGCTACCTAGGGAGGCCATGGAAAGTTTATTCGAGGACAGTTGTTCTTGAGTCCTACATTGATGATTTCATTAGTCCAGAAGGTTGGACTAAGTGGTCTAATGATGGTGATCAAGGGTTTGACACTTTGTATTATGGAGAGTACGAAAATTATGGGCCAGGTTCTGGGACTGACAACCGGGTAACATGGGCCGGGTACCATGTAATGGATGATTATGATGCTTATGATTTTACAGTATCATATTTCATAATTGGTGATCAATGGCTGGGTTCCACTTCAATTCCTTATGATGATGGGATATAAATCTAGTTTCGGTACAGTTGCCATTTATGTAGCAAAATATGTTAATGGTTTAATAAAATATTTGACATGAATTTGTGCCTTGCCTTGTATTGTATACCTTTCCTTTTTGATACACAGACTGAGGAACACGGTTGGTGCAAGAAAATGTAAGCTAGGAAAGGAATCCTGCAGAGTGATTTTGATCTAGCAATGGGACAAGTGCTGAACAAGTGAAATTGGGTGGGTGGGACGTCACTGCAACTTTGTTTTGGATGTTTGGCAAAAGAAAAAAAGAAAATCTTGATCCTCATTCCATTTGATGAATAATTGCATATTGCTCTATGATATTTCCGTCGGTGGGATATTAACAGTAAAGTTGCTGACAGATTAAAGCAGGAGTGATTCCTAGACAATGTCTAGTCTTTGTCATATATGTTTGAGATCTAATGTTGCGGGGTTAATTGACTGATGGGTTCATTGCAATTTGTTTTGATCTCTTGGTAGAGTCTCCAGTTTCGGAGTCTTACAAGTTCCAAGTCCACCCAGCGTAATTCTATTACCTTCAAAGGACGAAAGCCACAACCCACAAGGGATCTTGATTCCTAGATTATATATCTTCTCATCATCAGGCATGTGAGCCAAGAGGAACCCAACATTTTGAACCATTCTAGATATTACGACTTTTTTTGTGTACTTTTTATTGAGTAGTTGGTGTCCAAAAAATATTAGTTGTACTTTCTGCTCCAATGTCGTTTTATGGGCCAAGGGTATAATTTTTCAGATTGGGCCCCCAGTGTAAAACATCACCCAGATAAAATGCTTACAAAATAAAGGCTTTAGAACCCAACATTGATTGAATAATTCAAGCCCGTAATGTGTGAAAAAAAAAATCAAAATTAAAATGGGCGGTATCTAGCGATGGCAGAAGGCAGAGCTGTGACCTGATAAAAATCCCCAACCTGGGCAATGTCAGTGAGCTTCCCAACCAATTTTTCATCTCAATTAGATTTTTTTTAAAAAAGGAAAATTCTCAACCAAATCCTTCAGTTAATTTTAGATAACAAAATTATTAAATAGTCAAGTGAAACTCACACTATTTCTCTTTTTTCCATGAAAAATCATCAAAATTACTAAATCTTCGTTTTGAATAATGTGAAATTCACCTAATAGATCAAACTATATATATAAACATTTATTCTTTTTTTTAAAAAAAATATATAATATGTTTCTAATGCAAATTCACTTCTTTTTTTCGCTTGTAACTGGGTCCATTAAATTATAAATTAGTCCCTCTAGTTTTAAAAAATAAACTAAATTAACCTCTTTTATTTCAAAAATCAATTATTTAATCTCTATGTTTTTAAATCTATTTGTAACTTAATCCTTTTTTTTCTTTTTCAATTTATTTTAATTTTTTACTTTAAGAAATAGAAAAATAGATAAATGAATAAAAATATGAAAAGATTAATGAGATATAAAATACTATTAATTATCTTTGTTACTGTAGCTTCAGTTGAAAGAAGTTTTTCAAAATTAAAATTAATAAAATCTGATTTACATTCAACTATGTAACAAGAAAGATTAAGTAATCCGGCTATATTATCAATTGAAAAAGATTTGCTTTGTAAACTTGAATACAAAAATTTAATTAGAGATTTTGCATCTCGGAAAGCAAGAAAAATAAAATTTAAATAATGTTTAATATTTATTTGTTTTAAGAAAGAGTCTTTAAAATATTATTTTGCCTAGGGCCACATATATTATAAAGCCGGCCACGAGTAAATTATAAATTAGTATCTCTAGTTTCAAGAAACAAATTAATTAGCCTCCCTTCTTTTAAAATTTATTATTTAGTTTTTTTCTTTTTCTTTTTACGAATATTGATCATATTTAATTTAATATTATTTTATTTCATCAAATATGATAAAAACAAAATCAAACCTACTCATAAATTAGTCTTTTTAGTTTTACAAAATAAATTAATTAGTCTGCTTGGTTTCAAAAATTAATAATTTAGTTTTTTTTATTAGTGTTGATTATAATTAATTTAATATTATGCATTTGGAAAAGAATTTACCTTTTTTATAAAATTTAGTACAACAAGTGGTGTTTTTATTTCCATAGTTATAATTTCTTTTAAAATTTTTAATTCGAAAATAAATCTAAACCATCAATATCGAAAGCATATCGTGCTTTAGAAAGTTTTCAAGATTTAAACAATTTTTTTTCAAAATATCATCATCGAGTGATTTTAATTTTTCTACACTATAAAGAAAACCAAAATTATCTTCATATATTTTAAATTGTTCAAACCTATTTTGAAGAGAGGAAATCGCATGATCAACTAAATATGTAAAATAATTAATTCTAAAAGATTCTTCAATAGATAATTTCATGTCTTCATTTCAATCTCATCAAATTATTTCTTTCTTCTTATTATATGCTTTTTACGAAATTTTGGTTCTATATTCATTTGCTCTGCAATTTCCTTAGGCAAGATCATAGAAGATGTAAACCCATTTTCTCTATAGCTTTTAAAAAAAGAAATAAGACCTTTCAAGTGGTCTATTGCAAGAGCAATATCCATATCTTTAGATTGTAAATATTTACTAACCGTGTTAACGAGTAAACAACATATTATACCAAATAATTATGCCTAATAGAAATTCAAAATTTTCAATCTCATATGTTGCTAAAGAAATAGCTTCACTTTTTGTTGTAGGATCCTCACTAGTTTACTGCTAATTGATATAAAACATCTCTTATTTATTGAGCTTGAAATCTAATTGCTTTAACACTTTCAATATGAATTTCTCAATGTGTTTGTGATAATGGCTTAAGTGTCAAATCGAAACATGATCTTGCAAATTTTTTCATCTTTTTATAGAAGAAGAAAATAATGAATATATACGTTGTGTCACTCCAAAAAATTTCATAGCACTAGCACATGAATTAGCTATATCACAAAGAACTAAATTAAGATTGTGACAACCACATGGTGTATAAAATGCTCTAGAATTTATATCTAATAATATTTTTTTGTACACCTTGATGTTTACCTTTCATATTAGACCCATTATCATATCCTTGCCCTCTCACATCATTTACGTCAAGTTCAAAAGTTTTTATCTTACTTGTAAGTTCATTAAAAAGACTTTCACTAGAGGTATCATCCACTTTTAAAAAATCTATAAAATACTCTTCTATGTTTATTGAAATTGTCGAAATATCTACACATCTTAATATAAGAGACATACTGTTCTTGATAACTTACATCTGGAGTACAATCAAGTATAACTGAAAAATATTTTGATTCTTTGATTTTTCGATAATGGTATTTGTAACCCTCGTAAAAACCCTTATCCGTAACACGGCGTGTATTAGAATCATTCTATATATACATATATTAAGAGTAAGTATAATTCTCATTTCATCATGAGAAATTAATGCTTGAAATATGTGATTTATGCTAAATTAAATTTATTGTGCTTAAGATTAATGGTTTAATTATTAAAGCAATCAAATATGCAAAATCGGTGTTTTAAGGACTATATTACTGCCCGAGTTTTGTGTGAATTATTTGAGGACTTTACGGTGATTTTTGGGTTCACCTTAAAGAATAAAAGTTGTTCATCTACGTGCTGAATAGGCCTGTATAAAATTTTATAATTTTAGAACCTATACATTAAGAGTTATATCCATTATGGTGAGGGTTGTTTTGAAATGCATTCTGCTGGAATTTTGAGAGAAGAATCTGCCCGAATCTTGTGAGATTTATTTGATGATGTTAGATTGCTTTTTGAGAAAACCTTAAAGAATAAAAGTTGTTTTTCTATGTGTGTACTAGCTCTCTATAAAATATCATAATATTTCTATATATATAGAAAGAGTTATACACATTTTAGTATAGATGTGTTAAGAGGTAACATTGCTGGAATTTTTGGGAAAAAGAAATTTTGAATTTTAAAAATGGAAATTTTCGAATTATTTATGAAAGAAAGTAGGTTTAGTTACTTGAATTAAGTTAATTAATGATTTTAATTAGTCTAAATTTTATGTAGACACCTAAGAAAATGCAATAAATGAATTTAAGGCCAACTCACCCATTATGGTCCCAAAGCGACCACCTTGCCTCATGACTCACCCATAACTTTACACCTTGTCCCATTAATTTCTAACACTTGTAGCTAAAGGTAAGTAAGTATATATGTATATATATATATATAGCAAGTGTTAAAATAGTGAGAAAAATTTTAGCAACTCGTAGGTATCAAAAATTGGGAGAGAAAAGGCAAGAAAGACAAGAAAGGAAAAAAACGTGAGGAGAGAAAGGAAAGGAAAGAAAAAGAGAGGAAAAAAGGAAAGAAAAAGAGCTAAGAAAATTCTAATAAAACCTAAAAGAGGTAAATAGGTTTCATTTTTTTGGCTGATTAATGTCTTAAATTATTTTTTTGCTAAGTTATTTTGTTAGTGTTTATTTTATGGGTTGTAATAATTTTCAATGGTTATATGCTTGATGTTTGGGATAAATCTATGTATGGATGCCTTTTTGTGATAATTTATGATGTTTTGAAAAATGTCCAAGTATGTGATGATGGGTTGGATTGGACTTGGACTAAATTTAAGTGAACTAAAACATGTTTAAAGTTGGCTTGGAATGAACTAATAAATTAGTGTTGATAAGGAGTAAATTCTCTCCGAATTTTGGGGTGCATGTTCAATGATTTTAGGTCTATTTATCGGTGAAACTTAAAGAATAAAAGTTGTTCATCTATGTTTCAAATAAATTCCTTTAAAATTTCTTAGTCATTGGATTCGTGTACAAAGAGTTATACCCAATTTAGTACGAAGAGCCCTAGACAAACTACTACTAGGCAGATTACTCCCTAAGTTTCAAAATTTATAATTAATTGTGTACTTGGTATTTAGACCTAATTTTTGGATATGTTATAAATAAATATGTCTAGTATTTAAAATAAAATAGGTAAGATTTAATTATGTTTTGGAATTATAAAATTATTTACTCGATTAGGAGTTGCCTCGTAATAAATCCTAAAACCAAAGAATTAGACTTGGACAAAATTAATGGGTTTGGAATAAACTAAATGGGCTTGGACTAAATAAAATGGAATTGAATAAAGTCATTGGACTTAGGATAAAGTTAATGGGCTTGGACTTTCTTTTAAATATTAATGAAACTAATGAACAATATTAATGAGCGGAGGTTGTGTTCCGCTATAAGTATCATGATTGGTATGTGAGCAACGGGTAAATTCGAATGTGAGTTGGACCGTGAGTATGACATGAGAATGAAGGGTTGGTACCCGAATTTGATTGAATGTGATTAAATATGTCATCATGTGCATCATGTGCATAGTGGGTGGTTTATGACAAGTCAATTGATTGAGAAATGGTTTATACATCTAGGTTTGATAACCTAAGCTGAAATAAATGAGTATTAGTAGTCTAGTACTCTAGGCTATGTGCTTGCACTATTAGACGATGGATTCTCGCTAATAGTAGTTACAACAAGGGATAATTCTGTTGTAGCGAGAAGATGATCAGAGGATCATCTGGATGAAATCAAGGCTGTGTGCTTGCACTTTGTTAGACGATGGATTTTCGCTAACGGTAGTTATAACGAGGGATAATTCCGTTGTAGTAGAAGGTGATCGCGGATCACTCGGATGATAAATAGAGTAGGCCGACTAATACCTAAAGTACCGAGATTAAAATTTATAAGTATGGTGGGAAGTCAAAACAACATTGCATATCGGGTGCATCACCCTACTTGCCGAGCTTTGGCTCACCCTGTTGTTATTTTTATGTCGTGACGGAAAAAGGACAAGTTGTTACGGATGCGGTGGCTCCTCCTAAGCGGCTCATGTGAGGCACCATATATTAATTTTTATTTTGTCCGTAAATTTGGGGTATGGAGTTCGTGAGAAATTGAATATTGCTTGTAAGATTTTATTAATGTATTTAATTATGTTATGTAAAGTTTCTCTTAATGAGTTATATACGTAATGTGTTATTAAAGTTTTAAGAATATTATAAGAGAACTACTTAGAGTTTAGGGTATGTCGGCGTAATACGCTTCGTCTAGTACTCTACTTGGGTAGTAGAAATATGACTAGGGTAGGGGCGTTACAATATTTCTTATTTCTAATGCTAAAATATTTATCAACTCATTTTGTATATTATGACCAAGATAATGCATATGAATATCTCCATTTTGAATACGTCTAAGGTGTTCTTGCATTATTGAGTCAAACTCGACAATAATTTCAATTAAACTAAAAAAATTTTCATTATTGTTCTCATAAATCTTCTCATTTGTACCACGAAATGCCAAATTTTTTTTTAAAGAGCTTTTACAACAACAATAATTTTTAATAATACATTCCTCCAATGCTCTTTCTCTTTATTTATTTTACTCTTGTAAATGCTTATCAATTGTTTTGTTTTTAAGCAATCTCATCGAGCATTAACCCAAATGTTCATATTAATAGCATATTCATTATTTGTCTCATGACTTTTAAGTTTGGCACTAAGATTTTTCTAATCTCCACACCCTTCATTTGCCAATTGAATATTTGATTTCAAACTAAATAATTTACAACAAAAACAAAACACTTTATCTAATTTACAACAATAACAAAACACTTTATCTAACTCTTTTGAATATGCTAGCCATTTTCTATCATGTTTTTCTCCATTTGGTAATTTTCGAATGTAATGAACTATAGAAAAATGTCTAGAGTTTTTATCTCTTGGAAAATCTAAAATTTCTCTAATTGGACATTTCTCAACTAATAAATCAATCGAGTTTTGAGTCTAAATTTTTTCATTGTGCTTGGATCGTAAATATTTTTAATTATTTTTGCATCTTCATCATTAATATTTTCACTTTTATTGATTGAAACATCATCTTCTAAATTTTCATCATATTCTTCATTACTTTTTGGTGAATTTGAATTGTTATCTTCAAATTTTTCTTCACAATTTTCAACTATATTTTCATTTAAATCTTTATCTTGTTCTTCTAGTATTTGAGGTTTAATATTAGTAACAAATCTATCAAATGCATTTTTTTGGGATTAAATTAGTTCTTCTACCTTTTTTTTTTTTATGTTTTTCATATCCAGATTCATACTTTCTAGTAAATATTTTATTCAAATAATAAAATTAAAATATAATTATAAAAAGAATAAGAAACTTTGGCACTCGATTATATTTGCTTGCCACGCCTAATCAAGTAAACCTGGAGAGAATCACACGAGAAAATAAAAAGAAATTTGAGAAAAAAATAAAATATTATATGATTTATATACATAATTTTATTTGCATAAATTAAAAAATTATCTTTAGATTCTTCTACCAACCTAATTAGAAAATGTTTTATAAGAGAACTTTGATTGTTTGGAAAAAAAAAGGAATATAATAAAAAAAATTGAAGATCTAAAAATTGTTTTACTCACAAATATTTTTCTGAAACTTTTCTAGAATTAAAAGTGAAGGCTGCAGACTTTTAATTTATCTCATTCTTCTAGGATGTAGGTTTAAAGTAAAATTTTAATTAGGACCCTCCTTTCTATGGAGGCCCTGGGCATAAAGGCCTATGCCTTGAGCTGGCATTGAATTTACTCTTTTTGGTATTGCCAGTTTTCTATATAATAATCCGGGAGTGAGACAACACAATAGAGGTCGAACCTATTGGATGTTACTGTTTATGTTTGCAAACCAAGAAAGAAAGAGACGTGCAATGAAATTTGAAGGCCACAGAAATAGCGGGAAGTGCGGTGACGAGGGACAAAATCTGTGTCACCCATTTTTGCAAAGCCCTTAATTAACCAACTTTTGAATAGATTACCTTAAAACTCTCCTGGTCAGATCCCTTCTTTCATTTGCATAACAACAATAATCTGTAACTTCATAACCAAAGGATTTTAAGGCAAGTTTAAAAAATAGCATATAACGCAAATTCCCCATCTTTGGCATTATCACTTGTTCTCTCTGCCTTAGCTGAATTCTAAGGCAGAGAGACCTCTGCCTCTTAACGTGGTATTGTCAAAATGGTTTTCCAAGATTTTGACCTCCTATCCGAGCGAAGAAGATTAGAAAGGCAACAAAAATTAAGAAAGAAAATTGTCATTGCTGCTGTTTCAAGCATTGCTTTCTTTGTTATAGTTGGTGCTGGAGTTTTTGCCCTTGTTTCTAGTCACAACACCAGCTCGGAAAACAAGGGAGCTGGATCAGGTGTATCTCAGCCTGCACCATCCGCAAAATCGATATCAACTGTCATCAGGGTTATCAAAAAGGTATGTAATGCTACCACTTATCAGGATACCTGCCAAAACACCCTCAAGAAGGAAGTGGAAAAGAACCCTTCTTCAGCTCAACCCAAAGATCTTCTCAAGATAGCAATCAAAGCAGCTGATGAAGAGATAGAGAAGGTTTTAAAGAAAGCCTCCTCGTTCAAATTCGACACGCCAAGGGAGAAAGCGGCATTTGATGATTGTCTAGAACTTATTGAGAATGCCAAAGAAGAATTGAAAGACTCTATTACCCATGCTGGTGATGATCTAGGGAAGCTTGCTAAAAATGCCCCGAACCTGAACAATTGGCTGAGTGCTGTCATGTCTTACCAACAAACTTGCATTGATGGATTTCCTGAAGGGAAATTGAAATCTGATATGGAGAAGAACTTTAGGGCAGCCAAGGAGCTCACCAGCAATTCCCTGGCAATGGTCTCATCATTGGCTTCATTACTGAAAAATTTACCCTTTCCGGGAGCAGTTAACCGTCGCCTTCTGGCTGAGGGAAACAATTCACCATCATTGGACAAGGATGGCCTTCCTGAATGGATGAGTCATGAGGATCGGAGGATTTTGAAGGGTGCTAATCAAGACAAGCCAAAACCACATGTTACTGTGGCAAAAGATGGTAGTGGAGACTTCAAAACTATTTCCGAAGCATTGGCAGCCATGCCAGCAAAATATGAAGGACGGTAAGCAATTTTTACCGTATTGGTATATGAAATGAAACTACTACGTTAATTGACAATTCATCATTTGAAAAAGATCTTGAACTACCATTTCTATCAATGCTTTGTGCTCTTCGTCAACATGTTTTTTTTTTTTTTTTTTGGTGAAAAATTGCTTATATTTTACAAGTTTTCTTCTGTTCTCATGGCAATGCAGGTACGTTATCTTTGTTAAACAAGGAATTTACGATGAGACCGTGACAGTGACAAAGAAGATGGTGAATGTCACCATGTACGGTGATGGATCACAAAAGACCGTTGTGACAGGGAACAAAAATTTTGTTGACGGAGTTCAGACTTTCAGGACTGCAACTTTTGGTATATTGATCACTTCGACACTATGACCCTAACGGTTACATTGGGCCAAAATTTTTAATCAGTTGGAATTTTTTTCTGAATAGCATTTTTATCATATTATGTTGTGGTTTAACAGACATCTTGAATTCATCCAAGTAGATCAAATCGCTAGTTAGAATTGACAAAGTATCTAAGGCTGCCATCACTGGATGTACTATACGACTTTAACTCTTCTTTCTTATTAGCAGCCAAGATGACATAAATATTGGGATGAGATTTTGGAACATTATAACTTCTATACCAACTTCCCTTATCCGAGACCAGGATTATAACATGAGATATATGTTCTGCAGCGGTGTTAGGAGAAGGATTTTTGTGCAAAGCTATGGGATTCAGAAACACAGCAGGTCCAGAGAAACATCAGGCTGTGGCCATCAGAGTCCAAGCTGATCGTTCAATATTCCTCAACTGTCGTTTTGAAGGTTACCAAGATACCTTGTATGCACAAACTCACCGCCAATTCTACAGAAGCTGCGTCATTACCGGCACTATTGATTTCATATTTGGGGATGCAGCTGCTATCTTCCAGAACTGCCTTATTACCGTCAGGAAACCATTGGATGACCAACAAACTATCGTTACGGCCCAGGGTAGGATTGATGGACACGAAACTACAGGAATTGTTCTTCAAAATTGTCGCATCGAGCCAGACAAGGACTTGGTTCCTGTGAAGACCAAGATCAGGAGTTACCTTGGGAGGCCTTGGAAGGAATTTTCAAGAACTGTTATTATGGATACAACAATTGGTGATTTTATTCACCCTGATGGATGGCTACCATGGCAAGGAGACTTTGGGCTCAAAACTCTGTATTATGCTGAGTACAACAATAAAGGAATTGGTGCCCAGACAAATGCTAGGATCAAGTGGCCTGGCTATCATATCATTAAGAAAGAAGAGGCCATGAAGTTTACCGTGGAGACTTTCTATCAAGAGAATTGGATTAGTGCTACTGGCTCTCCCGTCCGGGTTGGCTTGTGATGGAGCAAACATAACCAATCAAACCTTACTCTATTAGCTTGTTTTAACTATGCTATATACCCCAAACCTCGATTCCATGAAGAGTGACCAAACCTGAAGATTTGATGTGGCCAAGAATGTTGCTATTTAATTATTTTGTTTTTGTTATTTCGTTTCTTCAATCTCTTAAACTGTTTGTATCCTATGGCATTGTATAACACATATGTAAGAGATAATTGTAGCAGCCCAACAGTTAATTTGCTGAAAGAAGGTGGTCATTGATATTACTTAGCTAATAGATTCACTTTTCCAAGCATCTAAACTCATGTGGTAACTACATATTTGGTGCGTAACAACCTACCTTAAAGTTTGTGGAGTAGTATGAGCACGACCACTAGTGAAACTGAAAAGGGATTAATAGAATCTAAAAATGTCAGTCAAATTTTGAGGTCTATTGGACCTAGTTTGATGTAAAACAAGCCAACGGGGTCAAAGCCATTGCTACGCTACTAAAAGACGTGATTTTGGCCAAAAAAAAAAAAAAAAAAAACCGCTTAAATGGACTTTTTTTGATTTTCGGGATTTTTCCTCAATTTTTGGAATTTTTATTTTTATTTTTTTATTTTTTCTTGTTGGTTTAGGGTTTCATGTTCTTTTTCCCTATTTATATGTAAGCCTTTGAGGTCTGTAAGGAGAGTTTTTGGATGATTAATATAATTTACGAGAGAATATCTCAATTTATTTCAATTTTCAATATTCTTTGAATCAATGAACCTTGAAACCTATTTTTTGGTATTCGTGCAAATCAATTGGTGGTAGTAGACCAATATCTAGTATTCATACGTGAATTAATAGATCAATGACATTTATCCTTTCGTTTATAAGCTTTTGCCACATTAATTGGTATCGAAGCCTAAGTTTGTATCTATTTCGACCATGCCACCAAGGAGACAGTTGCAGCGAGCATAAATGCAATCTATGAGTGCAATATTGTGATACGTTTAGAGTAATGAGTTGATCGGATGAATGATAGGATGGAACGGTCATTGCAATAGTTGATGGTGCGCTTACGATGATCATGGAGAGAGGCCAACGAAGTTGCTTTGCAATCATAAGTGGGAGGCATCGGAGGTCGGCATGGATGATAAGGAGGATAAAAAAGATGTTCCATACATGCAACGGAGGATTCTTGCGAGAGATGATGACAAAAGAAGGTGGAAAATTGGTATGTGGACTAAAATACCGAGTTTATGGTACCCTCCAAGCGAGAAGAGATTCTAGATTGGTTAGCTATAGTGTAGGAGATTTAGGAATTTAAATAGGTTCCTAAAGACAAGTGTGTGTCTTTAGTAGCAATCGGATTCGGAAAAAGAAAAATAGGTTGGTGGGACCAATTGAAACCGACCGAAAACAGGGATGGATAAACCTAAGATTAACTCTTGGAAAAAGATGAAGAAACACATGCGTACTAACTTCTTACCTTATAATTTTCAAAGGATGATGTATTAGTAGTTATAAGATTTGAGACAAGGAAATTTGTTAGTAGATGATTATACTATCGAGTTTTACTAGTTGCTAGCTCGGAACGAACCGTAGGAGATAGAGGATCGAGTTGATGGCGAGGTTGAGAATATGTTTGATCCTATATATCTTTTTGTTGTTTTTCGAAAAGCATTACGGAGTTGAGAAGCGGTTACATTGTATGAACATTTTTATTAATCCTTTTAGCACGATGAGTAGTAGTGGCACGATTGGTGGTAATGCGAGCCGCACGAAAAGGAAGGTAGTAAGAACACTATTATTGCTTGGATAGCCTAGTAGGGCGAGTTGATAGTAGTATAAAGTGTTTTAGGTGTGTGTGTTAGTGTAGGTGCCTAAGATCCAACCTTTTTTGGATGGTTTGACTTATTGTAATATTGTATTTTTATTTTATTAATAAAAAAGTCTTTTTTATGAATTCCTATCGTTTACATTTTGATAGAATTAGATATAAGTTCATATGATATACATTACATTAATGATTGATTGAAAGATGTGAGACAAGCATTAATACACTTAAATTGATATCATTAAATGTCCCAAGTTATAGCATTATCAAGAATGGACATTGACTATATGTGGTAAGACTTATAAGTGCTATGCTTATGCTATAAGATAGCAATATGAGATCTCACACCTATTTATATGGTGATGTCAAAACAAGCACTTAGATAACTAATGTTAGAGAATATATCACCTGGACTTGACTCGCTATGAGAATCCATTTGATTTAGTTTATGAGAATCTCATACGAGATGGGTACAACTAGTCATTTGACTTGAAGTCATCACCATTATCTCATTAGAGGATTTATGTACTTTCACACTCGTTTCAATGGACTCGGTCAAGAGTTGTACGTGGGTAATTCATTGGGTGCATTAGGAATCTAGTAGAGATAGTTATTAGGACATGTCATTTCTTATATGCTAAATGAGTTATCACATTGCACATCGATAAATATCTATTTAAAAAGTTTATAGTCACGGTAGAAGTATACCAATAGACCATAGTTGGTTTACTTTAGAGTTAATACATTTAAGAATTAAAAAAAACTTATGTGATCATAATTGAACGGACTATAAACCATGTTCGAGATCACACTTCGTGATAAATTAATATAAAGACTGAATTGTATGGTAATCATGCTCATGAAAGGTAATTGTAAATTAATTAATCCTCCTAGAGATTTGGGTAGTCATGATGCCTTACTAGATGCCAATCTTGATTTATGTATCAAGTGATAAAATAAGTGTTTTTATTCTTGATATGTTGCCAACATATTTAGGAGCCTATTAAGTCACATGCATAAGTTTAAGCATTCACATAATAAAAGAGATGTAAAGATTTTGAGAAAGGTTTTAGTTTTGAAAGTTTCTTATTTCGGAAAAAGTTTTTTGCTTTGGAAAGTTTCCTATTTTGGAAAATTTTTTCTAAAATTAAAAGTTTCCTATTTTAGAAATTAGTTTCTTAATTTGAAAGTTAGTTCTAAATTTAGAAGTAAGTTACTTAAAAGGAAAGCTAGTTTCCTAATTTAGATTTAAGGGTAATTTGAAAAATTATTTTCTAATGTGAGCTTCTTAAAAATATCATCATAATTTATTTGGATAATCCAAATTAATTAGTAATTAATTGGACCAAAAGATTTTGAGCTAATAAGCTTAATTTGAAAGCATGTAGGATATTTTGATGAGAGGATAAGCTTGAGTCCTAAAGGATAAGGCTCGGGGTTTACAAGGATAGGATAAAAAAAACTCACCTACATTATAACTCATTATCCTAGGAGGACAAGGATATCGACCCCTATATAAATAAGAGGGAGGTGGCAAAGAGGGATAATTAATAGAGATATACATGGAAAAAGAGAAAAAAAAGAGAAAAATGTTTCTCTCCCAAAAGTCGGAGTTGTTGCATCTCTTCTTAAAAAGCCCGAGTTATCACAAAAAAAACCTTGATTTGATTTCTAGAGAAAAGTTAACTATACAACGGGATTGTAGGTAACACTTTATGATTTACGTGGATTCGTTAATGGGTGTTTAAGTCTGTATGGTTTATCGATAGAGGTAAGACACTTGGACGACTCCTATTCTATAAAGGCTAAATCTACGATATAAGAGATAATCCCTTACTCACATTTTTAATTTATGTATATATGATTAGTTAATTTAATAGCTTGATCTTGAGAGCTTTAAATAGAGAAAATTTTTTATTTTATTACGCACCTCCATAAGATGCATGATCCTTCATGGTTAAGTTATCCATAGACAACTTGAGTATTGAAAAATAGGGAAGAAAACACTCTTTATAGATATTAATGATTACAATGAAGATGATGCATATTTAATTAGTGATTTAGTTTATGATGATAGAGATGCTGCGAAAGAGAAGGTTATGATTAACGATGTGAAAACATTACTTGGTTGTTAGAAGATCCTGTTTAACTCCTAAAGTCTGTTGATGGTGATTGGCTATGGATTAATATTTTTCAATCTATATGAACAATTCGGGATAAGGCCTACCATTTTATCATTGATCTTGGTAGTTATAAGAATATTATTTCGATAAAGTAGTGCAGAAATTGGGTCTTAAAATAGAGAAGCACCACTAAGCCTTACAAACTAGCTTGACTTAAAAAGGAGGGAGAGGTAACTATTTCTCAATAGGTTCTAGTTTCTTTTTCTATTGGCTCTAAGTATAAGGATGATGTGTGATATGATGTCATTGCAATAGATACATGTCATTTACTATTGGGTTAACTTTGGGAGTATGATAGGAAAGTAGTTCATGATAAGCAAGCTAATACATATAGTCATAAGTTTAATGGTTTAAAGATTATGGTTGTGCCTAGAAAAGTTTTAACTATTTTTAAAATTATTGGAGATAGTATCAAGCTAGTGTCACTAGTCGGATTAGAAGAGGAATTACGGGATTCTCGAGTGGTTTATGTACTGATTGGGAAAGAGGTTAGCATTAATGAGGCATATTGAGAGCGAGTAGTCCCTACAATTGCTAAATTTTATGACTTGTTTCTAAATGAGTTGCCTAAGAGATTATCACCTTTGTGAGACATTCAACACTAGATTAGTTTGGAGCCTTGTACAATCCTACCAAACACACCACATAATAGAATGAGTCCTATCGAGCATAAGAAGTTAAGGAGTTGCTTGCCAAAGGGTATGTCTAAGAAAGTTTGAGTCTTTGTGCGATACTTGCTTTACTGATGCTAAAGAAGGATGATTCTTGAGAAATGTGTGTAGACACTCAATCTATTAACAAGATCATAGTTAGGTACGAGTTTTCTATTCCTAAACTTAATGATGAATTAGATCGGTGGTGCAACTATATTCACAAAGCTAGATTTGAAGAGTGTATATCATTAGATATATATCAAACTTGGAGATGAGTGGAAGATAGCCTTTAAGACACATAAAGGGTTGTACAAATGGTTAGTGATTCCGTTTGGGTTATCAAATTTGCCTAGTACTTCTATGTGTGTCATGAATCGAGCTTTGAGACTATTTGTTGATAAATTTATTATTGTTTATTTTGATGATATTCGATCTATAGTGCTAATCTTGAAGTGTATATTTAGCATTTGAAGAAGGTTTTAAGTGTGCTTCACAAGGAAAAGTTTTATGCTACGAGTAAAGAAATGTGTGTTTATGATGCCCAAGATGTTGTTCCTTGGTTATATGGTTTCTAGAGAAAGGCTGCAAGTGATGAGTCCAAAATTGAGATGGTAAAACAATGGCTTTGGCCAAGCACCTTTACTAAAGTTAGGAGCTTCCATGGGCTTGCTTGCTTTTATAGGTATTTTATTCCTCACTTCGGTAGTATTATAGCTCCAATTACATACTACATGAAGGGTGTAAATTTTTTTTAGATCGAAGAAACATAAGAGGCATTTCGGAGGATCATAACATGTTTTACAACTACCTCGATTTTAGTACTCGCTAGACTTTTATAGCCCTTTGAGTTACACAATGATGCATCTAAACTAGGCATTGAAGCGATGTTGAGCTAGAATAGTAGACTAGTGGCTTATTTCAGTAAGAAGCCTTCGGGGGCAAAGCTTAATCATACCACTTATGACATGGAGTTTTATACAATGGTTCGGGCTATAAAACATTAGAAGCATTATTTTTCCTATAAAGAATTCATATTATATACTAATCATAAGGAATTAAAGTATCTACATAGATATGATATGATGTCGATAAGATATTCAAATTGGATTACTTATTTACGGTAGTTCACTTTTATGGTTAAGTATAAGGCTGGAGTAACTAATAAAGTGGCTAATGCATTGAGTAGGAAGAGCTATTTGTTGAAAAATATGCAAGTTGAGGTACATGGTTTAGATTCCTTTTATGATTTACTTAATACTGATCCTTATTTCTCTATTGTTATGAGAAAAGCTTGTAAAGGAAAGAAGATAGATTTTTTACTGCATGATAGGTTCCTATTTAAAGAAAATCATATTTGTGTTCTAGATTGCGACTTGTGCTTACATATCATTAAGAAACTGTATGGAGAGGGTCATGTAAAGGGAGATAAAACCTTATAGTTATTGCAAGCTTCTTACTTTCGACCTAACATTTGTAAGGAAGTGGAGAAGTTTGTTTAGGGTTGTTGAATCTACCAAGTGTCTAAGGGAACAACTACTAATAAACGACTATACATGCCTTTGCCGATCTCTTCTCGACCTTGGGTGGATGTCAACATGGATTTTATTTTAGGATTACCTTGGATATAGTGAGGTAATGATTTCATCAATGTGGTTGTTAATCATTTTTCTAAGATGATTCATTTTATTCCCTGCAAGAAAACCATAGATGTTGTTAATATGGCTCGTCTTTATTTTTGAGAGGTGTATCGTCTACATGATCTGTCAACTTCAATTATTTTGATAAAGATACAAGGTTTTTTAGTCACTTTTGGAGTAGCTTGTGGAAGATGGTGAATACATAGTTAGATTCAATAGTGCCTATCATCAATAAACAAATGGAAAAATTGAAGTTATCAATCAATCTTTGAAAAACTTATTATGATGCTTGGTTGGTGATCATGTAAGGAGTTGAGATCGAAGTTGTACTAAGTCGAGTTTTCTTATAATCATGTTATGAACATGAGTACTAGATTTAGTCCATTTTAGGTAGTGTATTATATTATTTCGAGGGCCACTTTGGATCTGAATCCTCTGCCTAGTTAGACTAAAATTCATGACAAAGCGATCGATTTTGTGATTGAACTACAAGAAATTCATAAGGTTGTGCATGATAATTTGACTTAGTCTTATTTTAGGTATAAGGTAGTTGCGGACAAGAAACGTCACCATGTGGAGTTCGAAGAGGATGACTTTATGTGGATTGTCCTCACTAAACATCGTTTTTCTATGAGGGAGCCCAACAAATTGGCGGCAAAGAAGATTCTTCATGTGGAGATAATTGACAAGATCAATCCTAATGCTTATCACCTTAAGTTGCCAAGTAATATTTGCACCACAAATGTGTTTAATGTCAAGTATTTGATTCCCTTTGATGATGCGGACAATTCGAGGATGAATTTTCTCTATCTTGGGGGGAATGATGTGGACTAGTAGGCCTTAGAGTTTATGGAGTGGTTGTATGAGCGTGGCCACTAGTGAAGCTGAAAACGGATTAGTAGGATCGAAAACTATCGATCAAATTTTAAGGTCTCTTAGGCCTAGTTCGACACAAAATGGGCCAACAATTCAAAGTCATCGCTATGCCATAAGGAGTTGTGATTTTGGACTCAAAAAAAAAAAAAAAAAAAAAAAAACTAACTACGTTTAGGCCATCTAAATGGACTTTTTCTTTTTTTTTTTTTGGGTTTTTTTCTTGGGATTTTTATTTGTTTTTCTTTTTTCAAGTTGGTTTAGGGTTTAACACCCCCCCCCCCACCCAAAAAATTTATATGTAAGCCTTTGATGCTATAAGGAGATTTTTTGGATGATTAATAAAATTTTTGAGAGATTATCTCAATCTATTCTAATTTTTGATATTTTTAGAATCAATGGACCTTAAAACATATTTTTTTGGTATTTGTGCATGAATCAACTTGTGATAGTAGTGGATTGGTATTTGATACTCGTGTGCGAATCTATAAATTAATTGTATTTATCCATTTATTTATAAGCTTCCCGTTACGTCAATATTCAATCAATCTCAATGAGCTGTTTTAAATTTCATATAGATAATAATAATATTAATTATAATAATAATATAATGATAGAGCTGTTTCCTGATATCTTCTTATTGATAGTGATATCATGTATTTCTGCAATAGAACCGACAATAAGGAGCTATACTTAATGCATGTAATCTCTTACAATTGGCATGGAATGCAAGAAAGAGTAGAAAGAATAGCAATTCATGGTAGGATTGTCTGCCGCTTGTACGTGGACTTAGGTAAAGCCGGCCAGATTGTAGAAATTTTCAATTCAGGCACGTGGAAGCTGCATTTAACTAGGGACCAAGTCCTACTAGTCCTTTTTGTCTCCATAGCTCATGCCATGTAAAGATACAATGTAAGGAAATAGAGAGAGAAAGGGTAAAAATTTTTTTTAAAAAAAGACTGGTTTGCTAGCTCTACCGTTAAAAAATGACTGGTTTGCTAGCTCTACCGTTAAAAAATGATTAGCAAGTCCCAAACCCGACCCTATAATGCTTTGTTTGCTTGCAAAAATATATTCACACGCTCCAAAATGTACTGTGCTTGGTTGACTCTGTTAAGCCACAATACATTATAAATCCTGAGCTTCAAAGAAAAATGCAATAGCATGTAGGAAATTTAAAAACCAGAAAAGTAATGGATCAAGGTAACTCTTACACGAGCTATAGCAAAGTAGATGACAAAGCAGAGCAAGCATTTCGTAGGAAGGCCTGGAAACGTCTCATAATTATCGTTGTCTCTGCCGTGGTTTTGGTAGCAATCGTTATTGGTGCATTAGTAGGTACTTTAGTACCAAAGAACAACGAATCCAATGACAAAAATCCTTCATCTCAAACTAGCTCAGATCAGTCCATCAGAGCCATGTGTAACGTGACAAGGTACCCAGATTCATGCCATTCAAGCATGTCTTCATCTCTTAAAGCCTCCTCGAATGATACCAATCCAAACCCAGACCCTAAAATGTTATTCTTTTTGTCTCTCCAAGTTTCACTCAATGAGCTCACAAAACTTTCTTCTTTGCCTCAATGGATCGTGTCCTCAAATAGTTATAAAAATGAGACCAATGATCCCCTAGTACAATCTGCATTGCATGCTTGTGAGACTCTCTTTCAGGATGCCATTGATCAAGTCAATAAATCCATGTCATCCATGCAAGTAGGTCAAGGAGTTAAGACAATGTTATTGATCTCGAAAATCAACGACATCAGAACCTGGCTAAGCACAGCAATTACTGATCAGGATACCTGCATTGCTGGGCTGAAAAGTACTGGCAAGCACTCGATATTAACCGATGTGGTGAGATATGCTATGACCAATTCCACTGAGTTCACTAGCAACAGCTTGGCAATTGCATCCAATGTACTGAAAATCCTTGATGATTACAGCATCTCGATTCATCGCAAACTTTTGACAGTTATGACCTTGACATGGGCTTCCCTAGGTGGGTCAACAGAAGGGACAGGAGACTGCTACAGGAGGAAATTAATCCTGAATCAAATCTAACAGTAGCAAAGGATGGTAGTGGGGATTTCAAGACTATAAGTGAGGCAGTGGATTCCATCCCCAGAAAGAGCAAATCAAGATTTTTTGTATACGTAAAGGAGGGTATATGCGTAGAGAATCTGAAGATAGAAAACCAACATTGGAATGTCATGATGTATGGTGATGGAATGACCAAGACCATCGGCTCTGGCAGCTTAAATAACGTAGATGGCATGACCACATTCTTATCTCGCACTAAGTTCCTTTTTTAAAAAAAAATTATCTTCATTATCTCAATCTGCTCTTTAATTTTTTCAACCTTCTGTTTCTCTGATGAACATATCGTTGTTGAGTGTTATGAAAACCAAACGACAAGAAAAGGGCTTAAGGCTTGTCGTTTACTTAATTTGGGTATAGTTCAAATAGGGTAACAAGGAGGGATATAGTCATCTAAGCACGCATAACAATCTGTTGCTTTACTTTCTGTTGCTTTCTGTTGCATTCTGTTACAAAATCCCAATTAGTTACACAGTTGGCACCAGAAGCATTTTTGCTTCCTTAAATCCAGGACTAATGTAATCATTTGCAGTCAAGAAATAACAAAATATCATTCTCTCTCAAATTCTTTCTATCTCCTCTCTACCCTACCGCTGCCTCTCTTCCTTATTCTGTCACATTTCTCTTCTTCAACCTCCCAAAAAGTCATCAACATAATAGGTACCTGACAAGTGGTATCAGAGCTTTTGCAACTCAAGAAACCATGGCTAAAGGTATCACGCTCAAAACCCTGAATGAACAGATGAAAAACTTGGAAGGTCAATTTCAGTTATTGCAAGCTGAAGTATCAAAGATACAAACAGAAACTCACCAACACCTGGAGCAAAACACACAAATGCTGACCTAGAATCAGCAGACCTTGTAAAGTTTGGAGGCTGTGAGAGCTCTACAACCCTTTCCTACTCGGTAGTTCCAAGGAGGCTAGTAGCTCCTTAAATAATAATGTAGATGTGGGAAAAGCAATCCTACCCACACCCACACTCTTAGATGTTCAATCTCTAAACACGAGAAATCCCACTACTTTTCACTTCATTAACCAATACTCTATTACCAACCAAGATTCACTACCTTTTCCTGAAACATACAGCCAACTTTGGCCTAAAATGGAATTCTAGTATTTTGATGGAACAAACCCACGATCGTGGGCTCAAAAATGTCAAAAGGTATTTCAAGTATATCAAATCGAGAGATGAAGCTAAAGTTAAAACTACTACCATCTTTCCGGATGTTGAGCTTGACATATGGTTTCGGGAATGGAAGGAGGGTAAAGAGAGATTTGAATGGGAAGAGTTTGTGGAGGATTTGTTAGGAGGTTTGGTGAACATGAAGGGACAAGCTGTAGTGGAGGAATTTCACAAATTAAAGCAAATTGGAACTATGAAGGAATATCGGAGAGGATCTAAAATCCTTGGTGAAAAGGATGAATCCAAGCTTTACGAAAGGCTATTTGGTCAAGGTGTTTATGGAAGGATTAAGGGAGAATCTAAGTTTGGCTATGAGGAGGTTCAAACCAATAGATCTTCGAGAAGCCTTTGAACAAGCCAAGCTCAATAAGGCCCTACGAAAGACCACATATCACCCAAACAAACCACCCAACATACACCACACCAACTTGAAGCAAAAACTTCCCAACACTCGCCATCATTATAAATAAACCGAGCATATACTAATCGCCCACCAATAGAAACCACCACCTCGACCACAAAAGGACTACCAATACAAACCAAACACTAGAACTAAATTTAGAAGAGAACCTAAAAAATGTTTTTTAAGGGTGGGGACATATACTTCACTAAGCATGAGTGTAAGTTGAAGCAACTACTACATATGGTGCTAGAGGAGGTAAAGCAAGGAGAACAACTAAATAGTGATGTTATAGAGGAGGAGTAGCTAGCTATGGAAGATGAGCTTGTAGGCTGAAGTGGACAATAGGATCTCCCTACATGCCTTGAGTGGTAAGACTTCCCCTAATGCTTTTAAAATCAAGAGGTGTGTGGAAAAGAGGAGTATTAGTATCTTGATTGATAGTGGGAGCATTAATAGCTTTATAGATAAAGGATTAGTAGGAGAATTGAAATTGTTTACTATGCAAACCACCCCATTGACAATGACAATAGGTAATGGGGCTAGAATGAAGAGTGAGTCTAGACGTAGGAAATTTCAATGGGTAATGCAAGGTAGAGACTATATTGCTGATTTGAGAATATTAGAACTAAGAAGGTATGATGTAGTACTGGGCTTGAATTGGATGAAACACTTTAACCCTATATACTTTGACCTTAAAATAGAGAATACACAAGGAGAGTGAAAAGATTACTTTGAAGGCTAAAAGAGAAGAGGGACCCTACAGACTTATTAAAAGGAAAAAAAGTATAAAAGCTATTTAAACAACGATTAAGAGGGGTCACGGGATACATGTTTATAATGATCGGCGAGGAAGCCGTAAAGGGTACACATCCGGACCTATTTTCCATCTTAGAGAAGTACAATGATGTTTTTGATGAGCCGAGGCAACTACCACCACATCAAGTAATAGACCACACCATTCTTCCGAAACCAAACACTAAACCAGTAAACATAAGATCCTACGGATACCTTTACTTTCAAAAAACGAAGTGGAAAAGCTAGTAAGAGATATGTTGCAAACTTCTCTAATCTAGCCTAGCCACTCTTCCTTTGCCTCACCGAGTATTACTAATGAAGGATCATGTATCCTATGAAGATGCGAAATAAACAAAAATTTTCCTCCATCTAGAGGGCCCAAGATCATATCGTTAAATCAACTAACTCTATATGCATGAATTAAAGAAATGAATAGAGAATTACCTCTTGTAGTACACATCTAAATTCTTGAGTAGAAAATTATCCAAGTATCCGACCTCTATTGATGATCCACGCGAGTCCAAGCACCCACAAAGAAGCACTCAAAATTGGTAGAGTGCTAACTCTATCTTTTCTTATTTATATAATGTTTCCTATAAAAATCTAATCCGAGCAAGTTTGCAACAACCCAAGAGAAGAGGGAGAGATGATGACGTACTTAGGGTTTCTAGAAAAAAACTATTTTTCTTTCTTTTTCTTTTTTGGTCATGTGCCTTCATCCTTTTTTCTTTGTTGGTCGAATTCTCTCTCTCTTAAAAATTACTTATATATCGCACCTCTCTCTCTTTCATATATTTATGTGATAGACTTCCTTGTCCTTCGAGGATACGTAAAGGTGGCAATGAGTCGCTTAAGGACTCTAGGTTATTGCTTCCTAATCCTCTAAGGATTATGATTTATTTTACATGTGAGCTTTTTAGGTTATTTACTCTAAATTTGGAACTAACTTCCAAATACCCTTTTACTCTAAATAAATAATCTTAGATAATTTTAGGTGGCCCATATTAGGAAATAATTTTTCAAAATACCCTTTTACTCTAAATTAGGAAAGTTATTTTCATTTTAGGTTATTTACCTTCAAATTTGGAACTAACTTCCAAATTAGGAAACTAATTTCTAAAATATAAAAATTTTCATTTTAGGAAACTTCCATTTAAGGAAACTTTCCATTTTAGAAAAATTTCTATTTTTGAAACCTTTTTCCAAAATAGGAAACTTTAACAATTGGAAACCTTTTCCAATGTCTTTGCTTCTCTTAGGAAGCTTTCCATTTTAGAAAACTTTCTATTTTTGAAACCTTTTTTCAAATAGGAAACTTTAAAAATTGAAAACCTTTTCCAATGTCTTTCCTTCTCTTTAATCATTTGAATACTTAAACTTATGTGTGTGACTCAATAGGCTCCTAAATATATTGGCAATGTATCATGAATAAAAGATTCCTTTTTTATCTCTTGATACATAAATCAAGATTGACCTCTAGCAAGGCATCGTGACTACCTAATTCTCTAGAAGGATTAATTAATATATCATTACCTTTCATAAGGATGGTTAGCATACAATTCTGTCCTCATGTCAACTTATCACGAGTGTGATCTTGAACTTGGTTATAAGTCTTGTTCGATTATGATCACATAATTTTTCTTCGATTTCCAAATGTCTTAGCTTTTAGAGTAAATTAACTATGCTCTATTGGTATACTCCTACTATGGCTATAGATTTCTTGAGTAGATATTCATCGAAGTGTAATGTGATAACTCCTTTAGCGTACAAGGAATGACATTTTCTATCTTAGTCATACACCTACCTTTATTAGATTTCTAGTGCATCTAATTAATCATCCACATGCAACTCGTTTACTAGGTCCATCGAAATGAGTGTCAAAGTGCATAAATTCTCTAATGAAATAACCGTGATGACTTCAAGTCCTAGGACCCCTTGTACCCATCTTGTATGAGATTCCTATAGACTAAACCAAATGGGTTCTCATAGTAAGTTAAGTCCAATGATATGTTTTTCAACATAAATCACTAAAGTGCTTACTTTGGCATCATCATACCAATGATGTGAGATTTACTACTGCTATCATATAGCATGAGCATAGCACTCACAAATTTAAGTGCATATAGTCAATGTTCATTCTTGACAATACTACGACTTGGGATATTTAATGATATCATTTATGTGCATTAGTGTTGTCTCACATCTTTCGATCAATGACTAATGCAAATGCATATCATATGGACTTCATCTAAATCTATTCAATCAATAAATGTAAATGACAAGAATTAATAGAAAGACTTCCTTATCATAAATCATGCAATGATACAATAGCTTAAACCCATCCAAACATGGTTCGATCTACACTAACAATCTCCCATTTGTACTATAGACAACCGACCACGTCCCTTAAGCTTGACGATCAAGTAAGGTTCTCATGTTTCAACTGTGACAAATGCTTAGTCAAAAGGTCATCTATGTTGTCATTAGTGTGGAATTTTTCTATCCGTATATTTCCATGACTATTTTTCTCTATAATCAAATGGTAGCGATGCGGTACATGTTTCTACTTGTTGAGAGACCTTAGTTCCTTAGCTTGCGCTATGAATCCTTTATTGTCGGCCATCAAGTTATATGACATTAGAATAAATCTTTCTTTGATTTTTCCATACTAAACTTTTTAAGTATCATATCTTTGTATCTGCTTGTAGAAGAATCTTTACATTCTAAGTGATCTATTTTTATAGATCTATGCTCTTGGATTGTAGGTTGCTCTCCCATGTTATACTTAGGAAATTAGTTTTAGATATCTTAATTTCTTATAGTTTGCAACATGATTATAGCCAAGGAGTATTTTGTTTAATTTTTTATGTTGAATAACCATGACTAGTAGGCTCCCACTAACTTCTTACATACATAAGGTTCATCTTTTTTTTTTTTGGTGAACAATCAAACTCTTTGATTGTTTCATTAAAACATCGATTTTTATTCCTAGCGGTATGCTCAAGTCCATGAATTGACCTTTGCATTTTACAAATCTTATTTGCATGTTCTTAAGAACCATCGGGATGTGTCATCTACACATCTTTTTCATTTAATTTTTTTAAAAATCAATGTCTAACATTATCATTTCATAAGTGCTAGCTTCATCATCCATTTTAAGGTTCACATCACCATGTGTTGAGATAAGAAGATTATATCCTTTTATCTTTTGATGAATTTTTAAACTTATAAAGTTCTTGTATTTTTATTTATGGGATAGTTACAACACTTTGTAACCATGCTACTTAGGCTTCCTTTAGTAAAGTGTCAATTTGTGAGTCTACCCAAATTTTATTGAGTTCAAATTTACTCATATTATTTCTAGCATTCATAAATTCCTTCCCAAGGAATATAGTATGTCTAGTCATGAACAACATTTTTTTCTAGTAGTAATATATTAACATCTTGTTGTTTGCTTTAGATATCTCACAAATTATCACTTTATTGATTTTAGGCTTTAGTTTATCGTTATCAACATATACTTTATAGCCTCAAATCTTAAGTAAAGATGAATTCATTTTCTTTCCTTTTCATATATCATATGAGTCTACTTAAATAGATTTAATTGGAACCCAATTCAATATAAAGGTTGTACTAAGGAGTATTTATCCTAAAATAAAATAGGGATATTGATTCGACTCATTATAGATCGATCATGTCTTACATTTAATGTCCATAGAGAATCTCATTCTCTTTTAGGTGATCTAAAATTTTAGCATTCAAGTATTTATCACCTCGATCTAATCGAAATGCCTTAACACTTTTACTAGTTCGTCACTTGACTTTTAAGTCTAAACTTTTGGACCTTTCAAACGCATTGGACTTATGTTTTATAATCAAAATATGATCTACTATCATTAAAGGTTAAGTGACAAGCATGTTCTCCTCTTGCTTGGGTGAACATGGGCCCACATACATCTTTATGTGTAGAGCCTTTATTAATTAGTAGCTCTTTCTCCTTTTCAACTAAAAAGGGATTCAAGTCTCTTTGCCAAGTAAACAAGATTTTCTAGACATTATCAAATGATTCTAGATATCTATTTATATATAAATTGGATATGAGATTCTCTTTTATATGGCTAAGTTGATGTTGCTACAAATTTATGTTGTTTTAGATCATTTGAGTCCTTTTATGTTACATAAATGGGAGTTATGTTTAAAACATATATTTATTATCAAGATATTTCCATAAAACTCATCTTTAAAAATAACCGTTATTCTTAAAATGAAATACTTATTCAAAATAAGAAACAAAAATAACATCTTTAGTCTCTACTAATAGTAATAATTGAGTCTTAGCACATTCATATATGGCGAGTGCTAGTTCATAAACACCTATATCTAATGGTCCAACTCTTGATCCATTGTAATCATGTAAGATATCTCCCTTGATGCTATTTTTTTTTCTAAGCTCTTATAAATTTTAAAAAAGTGAGCACCACATATAGTATCATATTCCTATGGAGTGGAATTTAGAAATAAGAAAATTAGTTTTAATAACATAAATATGTAAGGTGGTGGTAGAGCTCTTCTTTTGTACCCTTTTTAAATACTCCTTATAGTTGTGCTTCCAATGCCCTTTCTTGTTACAATGAAAGTAGACTGAATCCTTTGGGCTATTCTAAGGCTCGGGCTTTTTCACTCCTCTAGTAGGCGCAGATTAAAGACTTTTTCTTCTTTGGCTTTTTCTTACCCTTTATTGCACCCTTTCCTTTATTAACCAAAAGTACATAACTCTTGTTCTTCTTGTTAATTTTAGGTTGAGCTTTTCTTAGCATGGAGAACAACTCTCTAAGAGTCTTTTCCATATGCATCATGTTAAAGTTCATGATGAACTCGTCCAAAGCTATTGGGTAACGATTGCAATACTAGGTCAATAAATAATTCAACATTTATTATAACTTCAAGCTCAACCGGTCTATCGATATAGCCTATCATTTCGGTGACATGCTTTTCAATGTTAGATCCTTCATCCATTTTAGCTCTAAAGAGATTTCTCGCCATCTCATAGTGCTCATACTTAGTATTCTCCTTAAATAAGCTTTTAAGCTTTGATATGATCTCAAAAGCTTATGATCTTCTATATTGGCGCCTATGCTCTAATATCATAGTAACAAGCATGGTACTCTAAGCTATGATTGCATCATCTCTATGTTTGATCCATGCTATATGAGCTTTAGCTTGATCCCAAGGAGGTTTAGCTGGGATACTTTTTTCTATCGTATAGAGAATTTTTTCATGTTGGAGGATTATCCTCAAATTCATTTCCCGATCGAGGAAGTTTGAGCCATTGAAGGTATTACTTTTATCAATTATCAATTCTATCGATGAGTTACCAGTCATATTATGTAATTTATCATGATAAAAAAAACGTACGGTTTGATTAATCAAATTGTATAAAATAAAACGAACATAAATCAAAGAAGTAAAATCTATGTTGGCTCTCACTATTTTCTTCAAATTCTATAACCTTCAATATAGGACTCGAGAAAACTTTTTGATTCATTTTCTTAGTGGGTTAGGATCCCATTCTCTAACATGCATTAACTTGGAGTTATCTCAACAAGCCATATATGAAGGATTAGGTAGGTAACACCTTATTAATTACATCTAATGTAATTTTAAATCTCATTGGTATGACAACTCCTTGTTATATCATATCTTATGTGAATACTAATCCTTGCCTACAAGTTTATTAGACCTTGAGTTATCTCAACAAATCCAATAACTCATTTAAGTTAGAACCGATGTTCGGGGACATCGCATGGCCTATGATTTGTTTCCCTCGAGGAATAAGTGACCTTTAGTTATCTCAACAAGCGAATAATGACCAAGAGAGTTCCCTCCTCATAATGTTAGATGAAAATTATCTTGATATTTCATTTGAAGGATTTAATTTGGTTGGTCTCATCCTAGCATGCATACTAATCAATAATCACATTATTCCTAACATGTAAATTAATATTAATCACGTAATATGCATACATCTCATGCGTGACACAAAGGACCAATGAATGGTAATAGATTTCTAATACTAGCCCTCTTGAGCCACATGGAAACCGGTGGATCAAATTCTTAGGTGAAAAATTATTATAAAGTTTTCAAAAATGTCTTCATTTCTTGACATCTTCTCTTTGCATCTATCTTCCACTTTTATATTTATTTGAATAAGAAGTCTTGAGTTACATTCGAGGAAAGTAAGATGAGAAGAGAAATACAATAGAGTACAAGAGAAGACGGGACATACGAGTCTTATTTATCCAAAAAATCACAAATATTCATTCTATAAAACTAGGTCGACTCATCTATGCTATTCACCCATGCTTCAATCACGAGTGAATAAAAGAATCACAAACACATTTCATTCATAAAATAATTACAAATATATGTTTTTACTCATTTTATAAATTTATCAAAATTTCTCTAAATTTCAATTATAAAACTTTTTGAGCCTTGGGCCCACTTTGGGCTCATGGGCTTTTAGGCCTTGAGAGCCCATGGCCTTTAACGCCTAAGCCCTTGGCTTGGCATGCTTATGCGTACCTACCCATGGCTAGTAACTTAGCACGTGAGCGCTTGGCCGGTGGCCTTTGACTCCTAGCTTGGATTCGGCATATACATGCCTAGCCTATGGCTTGGCATACCATGCACGTGAGTGCCCGGTCTACGGCACGGCATGCTTTGCATATGGGCGCACGGCCTACACGTCTTGCGAGTGGGCTTGGCCTATAGCACCTGATGCTGCTGGGCTACTTGTGGTCTTTGTGCGTTGCCTTTTAGCTAGCAAGCTTAGCTTGTCGCGCACCCGAGTGCTTGGCAGCGGCTTGGCTCGCCGCAGCCCGACCTAGTTTTTTTTTTATTTTGTGTAAACGCTAACGTCCAACGTTAACCTTGCACACCCCACTCTTTTTAAACCAAATTTTAGTTTTAAATTAATATAAAATATTAAAAATACTAGATTTATAATTAGGTATAGATAATTCATGCAGTTAATCATAATTAACATATCATACAATCAAAGATTCAACGGAGGCTCTAATACTAATTAAAGGATCATGCATCCTATAGAGGTACATAACAAATAAAAATTTTCCTCCATCTAAAAGCTCTAAGATCATGGCATTGAATCGACTAACTATATATGCAAGAATTAAAGTAATGAATAGAGAATTACCTCTTATAGTGTAGATCTAAATTCTTTAACGGAAAGCCATACAAGTGTTCACCCTCTATTGATGATTCACGCAGTTCAATCACCCATAAAGAAGCATTTAAAATTAATAGAGTGCTAGATCCACCTTTTCTTATTTATGTAGCATTTTTTATAGAAATTTAATTAGGGCAAGTTTTTGACAACCCAAGAGAAGAGGGAGAGATCGTGGCATATTAGGATTTTTGGGAAAAACTATTTTTTCTTTTTTTTCTTGATCGTGTGGCTTAACCTTTTTTTTTTCTTCATTGGCCAAATTCTGTCTCTTTCAAAAATCTCTAGTATGCCACCTCTCTCTCTCTCTCTCATATATTTATAGGAGAGTCTTCCTTGTCCTCCAAGGACAAGGAGGGGCGAGAATGAGTCCCTTAAGGACTTCGGGTTGTTGATTCCAACTACTCTAAGGATTAAAAGTATTTTTAGATGTCAACTTTTTGATCTTTATCTTTAAAACATTCATCCTTATCCAATAAGGTTGATGTTTATCCTCCTATCAAAATATCTTAAGGCTTTTAATTAAACCTATTAGGCCAAAATCATTTTTATCCAATTAATTTATTTGGATTATCTAAATAAACAATCGTAGATAATTTTAGACGACCACATTAGGAAATAATTTTTCAAAATACCCTTTAATCTAAATTAGGAAACTCATTTTTATTTTAGGTTATTTACTTCTAAATTTGGAACTAACTTTCAAATTAGAAAAGCTGATTTCTAAAATAGGAAAATTTGCATATTAGGAACCTTCCATTTAAGGAAATTTTCCATTTTATAAAACTTTTCATTTTTGAAAACTTTTCCAAAATAGGAAACTTTCAAAATTGAAAACATTTTTCTAATGTCTTTGCTTCTCTCAACTCAATAGGCTCCTAGATGTATTAATAATGTATCAAGAACAAAATACTCCTCTTTTATCTCTTGATACATAAGTTAATATTCACCTCTAGCAAGGCATCATGATTATCCAATTCTCTAAGAGGATTAATTAATCCATTATTATCTTTCACAAGCATTGTTACTATACAATTCAGTCCTTATTTCAACTTTTGATCAATCACTAATGCAAATGTATATCATAAGTACTTTTATCGAATTCTATTTAATAAATAAATATAAATGATAAGAATTAATAGAAAGACTTCTTTATCATGAATCATGCATGATACAATAGCTCAAACCCATCCAAACATGATTGGATCTTGGGCACCTACACTAACACATATACATCTAGATATATTCTATCCGGTGGTAAAATTTCATTCAATTTTAAGTTGATTTGCTTGAGCGGTGAACCTACTTATAGATATGGGTACTTGTGGGTGTTTTGTTTAGAGATTGTGTGATTTTAATTTGTCCTTATATGGAGGATCTTATTAATTTTAATTTGGATTTAAATTATGTGTATTTAAGGTCTTTTTAGAGTTATTTTTTAGTCTACTTTGTAGCTTGAGTGCTTTAGCCTATGGCTACTTGGTTGTTGCTTGTTTGTTTAAGTTTTTGCAAAGCTTAACATCTCTTGATCCAGGTATTAAGTGGTTCAAAGAATCTAACTCTTTTAGATTTCTTTTCATTTGTTTGTCTTTCTTGCTCAAATAAACTAGCTAGTTAAGCTATCTCTCATTTAAGAGCTTTGACTTCTCAAGCATGATTCTACTCCAAATTGATTCCTTTTCTCATTCTCCATCTTCTTTATTAGTTTGGTGTTATAGACCTTTTATGCAAATTAAGTTTTTATAGCATGACCTCTATTTCTCTTGAGATGAAGATACACAATATAAGTCCTAGAAAGATTTGGAGCTTCCATTTAAGAATTGTTAACCCATGGTTGGATGTTAATATAAACCATTCTTTTTATTAAAAAAGCACTATAACTATCAATATGACTTTACAATAAATAGTGGACGGGGTAGCAAGATGGTACTCACTATCGACACCATTTCTATTATACCAACGAGTAGGCTGGATAACAATATGGTACTTATGATTGCTACCATTTCTATTTTAAACTAAGCCAACAATAGGTATGGTCTCTTCATCCAAGAGATAATTAGTTCATTTTTTGTCGGCATTATACATAACTAATCACAATTAATGGTAGTTTCAATAACCATGGTGCTTTTAAAGTATTATAAGATAATGTTATGATTATTCTATTCCATAAAACAAACATTGTATGCATCATTGTCTTAAAGGTAGCCTAAGGATAGGTTCTAGACTCATCTAAATGTGATTGTGTAAGATTGGCTAACCTAGGCTTAAGTTCAACCATAGTAAATGATGCTTTAAGCTCTATTCTCGTGCATGAGGGTTACCGGGTTACCTTTCATAGTCTAATATACAAAGATAAATTTTCTACATGAGTAGATAGATAAGTTATGCTAGTGCCACCTTGTAACACCCATGACTTAGGACCTCATATTTCGAGAATATTACTACCGTTCACCTATATTTGAAGTGCAATGAATGCAAGCCAAGAAGACACTATGTCTTTCCTATGATATTACTAGGTATGGACTACCCTGTAAAAACTTATAAATGACAAATAGGTTCTACATTTTAGTAAAAAATACAATATATATTTTTTGCGTTTTATTATTTCATTTAAAACATTTGGATTGAATGAACTAGATCCATAACGCTTGGTTTTCTCAAATTCCTTTTTTATTAGTCCGTATAAATTAATTAGTTACTACCTATTACTTGGAAATTAATTTCTTTTATCTTCATTAATTACTAGTTATTATGATTATTGTCTCATTAATTTTTATTTTTCTTATTTTACTATCAATGCTAACATGTAAAAGAATAACTTAAAGAAAACTAAACTAATTATGATTATACTACTATTTCACTATTGATATTTTGATTAATATATAGATTGTCTTTAATTTACATATACTAGTTCTATGTCACATGCTATCAAAAATGACTTATTTAGTACATCCTTTTTCTTTTTAACTAACTACTCAATTTTTTTCATAGCTTTGACTATCATATAAAAGAAAAATGTCATACCTAGAAAATAAACTAAAATACCGAGTATTAGAATAACTATAGTGTGAAGGAGGTCCATCTTCCAACCATATCTAACATACACGTGGTGCATGGTCCCCTCGGTAGTCCACTCTAATATAAATATCACCATCTTTACCTGTGTTATCTATGGCTTAGTAAGTTAACCTATGCATGTAAATGAAATGCATATGAAAATCATTTGTATGCTCCTCTTAAATCCTTTTTCATGTCATAAAATCCTTATCATGATTAGTCTAAAAATCATTTTTATCTTCGGACACGTCCCATTGTAGGTACTTTAGAGTTTTCATAATATGTTTGGAGAACTAGATCCATTTACAAACATGCACCTAGTTGAGCCTCTAGGAAATGCACGTCTACATCCTACTCGACTGTAAAATTTAAATCATGAACCATTATAGGTATGGAAAACCCATGAAGCCCCTCTCCTAAAAACCATGAAAGTCATGAAAATCATATAACCATAAAATGTTTCCAATTATTATTGAAAAATCCACGACATAAAATCCTCTTTTTTATGACTTTAAATCATTTTCATAAACTTGGCATGCATAAACATCTTATTGTAAATGCATCATCATTATAATTTCATGAAATGCATGCCATGAGTGAGATTCATTTATATCATGATAATGCATAATTTAATAACATAAAATACACCATAGACATTACCTCATTAAAATCATTCCAAATTATTACAAACAATACCATCATTGCACAACACTAGGCAATCCACTTCCATAATCATCAACATCACAACTTTCATACATCATACATTGGCCATATATTTAAGCCTTTGAAGTAGCGAGGATGTCATGGCTCTAGCTGAATGAATCCATATCTGCATAGTAGCTTGCTATAGGATGATTAGATGTCAATGACTTAAAGAGTGACCATGAATTGATTTAGCCTTATATCAAAATTAATATTAATGTCTCCTATCACTTGCTTAGGAGAACCATCATAAGCCCTTGCCATCATGTTGCTTAAGCATATATGGGAAGCATCCATAAGCAAATGGTGTAGGGTATTTATAGGCAATACATTCTAGGTTGAACCATTATCAATTAAAACCTAGGTGATCATACGGTCTTTACATTTGATCGTGATGTCTAGTGGTTTGTTATGAATCATGCCTTCTAGCCTAGTTCATCCTAAAAAAATGATAGATAATTAGTAGCCTAGATTCTTCCCACCAAATGTTCATGACATCGAAGGTAACATCCTAAGTGACACAAACTTTATTTAGTACATTTTGTAATGCTTTTTATTGTGGCTCAAAACTTAGAATTAGTAAAAATAGAGAGATTCTAGCAAGCATCTTCTTCAATTGGTCCACCATGCTATAATCATTATTTTTTTATTACTTTTAGAAATTAAATAGCTTCCTCATCATCCACTTGGTCTATTTACCTCTCCTACTTTAGTGAGATATATCACCTTTTTGTCTTTTTCCCTTCTTAGCATTTCTAGTTCTTTTGGCATAAAACATCTTCCACTTTGGGTAAGGCCAATAAGATTAGTGTTAAAACACATATTCATTACCAGATAAGTATGACTTACTACATTATATGTTAGAGCAACTTTGGCATTGACATAATCCTTTTGGGGGGTCCATTACTTATTGGTTGATATCTACATATCTTAGTATAATTCATTTTTTATGATGAGATCATTCATATTATTGATCCCTTTCAACCTCTCATTACTTGCAAGGTTCCCAAAACCATCATGGTTTCCACCTACTCATTCTTCACAATCATCAATATCATATCCGTGTATTTAATGATATTAGTAATATTGACTCTCATCACCTCCTTCTTAGCCATAAATTGGTTTTACGAGGTTACTAATTCATGATAACATTAAGTAGATCTTATCCATGAATACTTTCACATTCTTCTTCCTTCTATCAAACTCGGCCTCCTCAAGAGTTATCATGCTTACCTCGCTTCTTCCAATAGTATGGATTGTGAATGGATTAGTATTGATGTTTGGGTTACTTAGGTCATCAAAAAATATCCATCCATGTTTGATGAGGAACTGTAGCTTTCTTTTAAATGCTAAGTAATCTTCTATAAAATGCTTAGTGACACCTCTATTGTACTCACACTCGTTTATCTTCTTATACCATAAAAGGCATAGAGATTATACTAGTTCCGCTAAGATTGGGGACACTTGCCCTACCGACTAGGTGCTAGAATAATTCCTTTAAAGAAAATGAGAGATGGGGTAGAGATTTGAAATCTTCCCTCATGTATGGGTTACCATGGCCATGAGTTATATGGGGCTTGGTTGTTAAAATTCATAGAACCACATAGCGAGTCTGAATGAATGAGGAAACTAATTGTTTTGGTATCTTGTGGCCATTAGGTAGTATTGATATGGTGAATTTAATGGATAGGATTGATATGTTTGGTTTGCTATGTGTGATGACATGTCATATTATTGTCAAATTTGATTAGTTATTTTCTCCTCAATGGATCCAATTACAAATTACAATTAGGGCAAGTCATGATCGATCCCACAAAGAGGTGGTCTAATTAATGTCCTTCTTCTTCTAACTATTTTGGAGTAAAGTAAAGAGAAAAAGGGATTTTGGTTGTTGAAAATATTAAAGATAGACACAATTACATAGATAGATGACAATAATAATAAAGGTCATGGTTGAATATGGGCCTCCACTTTTGGTTAACTTGTTAATCATCGATTCATACATTAATTCATTTTTATCATGAATATCCATCATAAAATAACAACATGTATGTTATGCCTAATCTTTCCTTAGTGATTTGTTGCCAAACAGATGTTATTTGATTAATCCCTAACTATTGAATAACTTAGTAAATGCTAACTAGATTTAATCTAACAATAACATTAATTGATAGAAAGACAAATGAAACTAAACAACCCTCCTAGATGTTGGAAGAATTTAATCTAATTTTATGTTTTCTAAAGAACTAAAAAACATATATTTATAATCATTAACCCTTGGTTGGTACCACAAGTAAGTTTAGATAAGCAATTATGAACTTGAATACTTAGATAGCAATATATTAAAATGATTAATTAATTAGCACCCACTCTAATCAATCAACCACATAATCATATTCAAATAATATAAAAAAAATACTCAAAAGAATAGTATTAGAGAAAAAAACCCATTTAGATCTCACAACAAGTATCACCAAAATCATCAACTTCCTTTCAACCAAGAAAGATTCTTAGTGATAAATTTTTTTCTTATAAGAGAGCATTTTTTTCTATCTATAATGGTTGTAAGAATAGGAGAATCCTTAGAATGAACCATAACTTCTCTATTTATAACATAAAGTAAGGTTACATCACACATATGGCAACCCAACATAGACACATAATTTTTTTGGAAAAGGAACATGGCTTACTCTTTTGTTTTATGTGGCTTGGAGCCTTAGAGAAGCTGGTGACACATGACATGTTGGACTAAGGCACATAGTTGTGCCTAATTTTCTCTTCATTGTGTATCTTTTAGTTTCTACCCATGTCTTTTTCTTCTTCTTAGGATATATATCGGCCTTGACATCCACGAGGGCATGTCACTTTTCTTACTCAAATTGTATTGATTACTACTGTTCGTGTGTCTTCTTTACTAAACATCTACACGGTTTACTTCTTTGTTTCACATGACTAATAGCTTTTTTCTTGTAGGTCACACAAGCGTATGACTTCTTACTTGCTTGGTGGTTTTGACTTCTTATGCATTTTGATTTGGGTTTATTCACTCCAATTTATCATTTTCCAACAAAAACCTAAAATCATTAACTTATTTTTATTTACCTTAACATAACATAAAAACCACTAGTAAGTTTAATGTAAAAAGGCATAAAATTTATATAAATTATGCACCTATCAGTGTGGGGTAATGGTTAGGTGGTAGGGAAGCTAGTAGCTATTGAAGTTGTTTAGCAAAATGGTTAGGAATAGGTGGTGGTTAGACAAGGTAGTTGCTTTGGTTAGCATTTATTCCTTGGTTGTTCTAGCGGCTTCTTGGTTGGTGAGTTTCCACTTGATGGATTTACCCATTTCTTCTTTTGATGCCTACATCGACTTTCTTTTCTATTCCTTTAGAGATTTTCCTAGCTTTGATTACCGAGTTAAACTCGCTCAATAATGATCATAATATCATTAAAATTTGAAGAGAATTACCGATCAAATATTCAAAGTAGGGTGTTTTAAAGGTTTTAGAGATATCAAGGTTAATTCTTACTTAGGTAGAGGTAGATGAATTTGAGTTGTTACTTCATGCCACCTTTACATACATTCTTTTATGGTTTTATTTGGTCCCTTCTCCATGCCATATAGGTTAGAGTGGTTTAAGGCTACTTCTATGTTAAACTTATAATGTTTAATAAAAAACATTAGCTAGGTCTTTCCAACTTAGTGCTGATCCTCTCAAACTCTTATGGAAGAAATGTATTAGTAGTGTCTTTTCATTTACTACCTTGGCCATCTTAATATAGTAAACTCTTAAGTACGTCATAGAATACTAGGTTTTGGTGTATTTAGTGAATTTTGGTATCCTAAATTTCTTTAGAACTACTACCTCAAGTACCAAGTACATTTTTGCAACTCTTATAGGGTGAAAGGCGTCGGCCCTTCGATAACCCTTAAGCATTCGTCAATGTGATATAATTTATACATGTTCAATCCCTCTATTACCTTATACTTAGTAGTTTCATTACTAGTAAGGCCTATGGTGGGTGCATCTAACATCCGTAAAACTTACCGATTTGTTATGTAAGTGAATTACCTAGTTAGATAAGAAGCGTTGGCATGAAATGTTGTTACCCCGAGGTTGTTGGGTGGTGCAGTGGATGGTCGAGGTTGTAATTTATGTATTGGGAGTGCATATGGCATCTCATTCTAAGCACATCCTTAGTTCGGATCATCTCCCTCATTCAAAGCCTTTCCAAGTAGGTTAGTTAAATAGAGGACATCTCCTTTTATATATTCAAGCTCCTGTTGGTGAGTTTGTTCCAGTTCTGCTTTTTCTTCATTTTCTATTTGTCTACACCAAAGTTGGGTATGATGGATGTGAAGAGAGAGATGAGCTTCAATAGAAGCGACCTATATTTGAATTCCGAAAACATAACTCAAAGAGATATATAGAATGAATATATTGTGTATACATGCATGACATAAACTCGGGTTGGATATGTTTATTTATTGCTCGTACACTAAATTATGATAGAGTTTGCATCAAAGATGGGCTCGATTGTATTAAGTACTTATTAAACGTACAACCCTATGAAGGATTATACATCCTATGGAGGTGTAGAATAAAAAAAAATTCCTCCATCTAAAGGGACCAAGATCATTTTGTTGAATCAACTAACCATATATTTATGAATTAAAGTGATGAATAGAGAATTATCTCTTATAGTGCGGATCTAAACCTTTATAGAAAAGAGTCGTCCAAGTTTCTAATCTCTATCAATAATCCATGCAATCCAAACACCCATAAAAAGTACTCAAGATTGATAGAGTGATAGCTTCATCTTTTTTTCACTTGTCTAGTATTCCCTATAGAAATCTAATCGGGTTAATATTTATGACAACCCAAAGAGAGATAGGAAAAAGTGGAATCTAGGTTTAGGGAGAAAATAATTTTCTCTTTTGTTTTTTTCAATCGTGTGCCCTAAATTCTTTTCTTGTTATGCCGAATTTTCTATCTTTCAAAAACTTACTTTTTACCTCACTTCCCTTTCTATTTATAAGGGGAGAGTTTCCTTGTCCTCTAAAGACAAAGAGGGGGCGGCAACTAGTTTTTATTAAACTCTTGGTTGTTGTTTCTTAATCCTCTAAAAATTAGGAGTTATTTAACATGTGGACTTTTGATCTTTATCTATAAAATATTTACCCTTATTAAATAAGGTTCATATTTATCATCTCACCAAAATATCTTTTAGGCTTTTAATTATACCTATTGGCCCAAAACCATTTTGGCCTAATTAATTAATTTGGAGTATCTAAATGAATTAAGTTAGATAATTTTATGTGGCCCAAATTAGAAAATAATTTTTCAAATTACCCTTGACCCTAAATTAGAAAACTAATTTCTTTATTCATTCCAAACTTAGAACTAACTTTCAAATTAGGAAACCGATTTTTAAAATAAAAAGCTTTTTATTTTAGGAAACTTTTCATTTTTGGAAACCTTTTTCCAAAATAGAAAACTTTCATAATTAGAAACTTTTTTAACATCTTTGCTTAAACTTATGCGTGTCACTTAATAGCCTTCTAGATATGTTGGTAATATATCAAGAATAAAAGACACCTCTTTTATCTCTTGATACATAAGTCAAGATTGACCTTTAGTAAGGTATCATGACTACCCAATTCTCTTGGAGGATTAATTAATCTATAATTACCTTTCACAAGCATGGTTACTATATTATTCGAGTCCTCATGTCAACTTATCACGAGTGTGATCTCGAACTTGGTTATTAGTCTTGCTCGATTATGACTATATAAGTTTTCTTTAATTCCTAAATGTCTTAGCTCTTAGAGTAAACCAAGCTATGCTATATTGATGTACTCCTACTATGGCGATAGATTTCTTGAGAAGACATTCATTGAAGTGCAATGTGATAACTCCTTTAGAATAAAAGTAATGATATATATAATCTTAGTCATTCACCTACCTTTATTGATTCTTAGGGTACCCAACAAATTGCCCACATGTACTTGGGTCCAACGAAATGAGTGTCAAAGTACATAAATCCTCCAATGAGATAACTCCGATGACCTTAAGTCTAAGGATGAGTTATATCTATCTAGTATGAGATTCCTATAAACTAAACCAAATGGGTTTTCATAGTGAGTCAAGTCTAGTGAGTCTCTAACATAAATCATTTAAGTGCTTACTTTGGTATCATCATGCCAATAGGTGAGAGATATCTTACTACTATCATATAGTATGAGCATAACACTCACAAGTTTAATCACATATAGTCAATGTCTATTCTTGGCCATGTTATGACTTGGGACATTTAACAATATCATTTATGTGCATTAGTGTTTGTCTCATATTTTTCAATCAATCACTAATATAAATGTATATAGTATGGACTTCGATCTACTTCTATTCAATGAATAAATATAAATGAAAAGAATTAATAAAAAGACATTTTTTTATTAGAAACAATATAAAGGATGCAATAACATAATAAGTCAAATCCATCCGGACAAGGTTGAATCTTAAGCACCTACACTAACAATCTCTCACTTGCACTAGAGCCAACCAATCATATCCCTTATGCTCGATGCTCGAGTAAAGGTCTCATGTTGTAGCTATGTTATTGTTAGTATGAAAATTTTCTATCCTTATGTCACCATAATTGTTTATCTCTATAATCAAGTGGTAGTGATACAATATATGCTTAAGCTAGTTGACGAGACCTTGGTTCCTTAGCTTTCATTATGGATCCTTTATAATTGGCCTTTAAGCTTTGCAATATTGGAATAAGTCTTTTCTTTGACTATTTCAAAACTAAACCTTGTAGTATCATATCGATGTATCCGTCATGGAAGACCTCTCATATCATAAGCGATCTATCTCTATAGATCTCAACTCTTTGAATGTAGGTTGCCCTCTATGTCATACTTGGGGAAAATTATTTTTGATATCTCAATCTATTATATATTCCAACATGATAATGTTTAAAATCAAGAAGTATGTTGTTTAATTTTTATATAGAATAGCCATGATTAGTAGGCTCCCACTAACCTCTTAAAAACATAGGCTCATCTTTGTTTTTGTGAAAAATCAAACTCATTAATTTTTTTCATTAAAACATAGACTATTATTCCTAGAGGCATGTTAAAGTCCATAAATGGACTTCGTATTTTGTAAATCTTATTTATGTATTCTTTAGAACCATCAAGGTGTGTCATCTACACATCCTCTTCGTTTGCCATTTCTAGGAGTCAATGTCTAACATTGCCTTTTCGAAGTGTTAGGTTCATCATTACTTTTAGGATACATATCACCATACATGAAGACAAGAAAATGATATTCTTTTGTCTTTTGATGAACTCCTTGTGGACTTATAAAGTCCTTGTGTTTTGTTTGTGGGTAGTTACAACATCTTATAACCTATCTACTTGGTGTTCCATTAATCAAGTGTTAATTTGTGAGTCTAATATAATCTAATTGAGTTTTAATTTCTTTCCATTATTTCTAGCATCTATATATTCCTTTCTAAGGAAAATAGCATGCCTAGTCATGAACAACACTTATTTCTAGTGTTAAGAAAACAATATCCTTTTGTTTCTTTTAGATATCTCATGTATTTACATTTCATTGATTTAGGCGTTTACTTTTATCCGTCAAACCCTTTGACATATGTTTTATAGCCTCAAATCATCAAGGAAAGATAAATTCATTTTCTTTCCTTTCCATATTTCATATACGAGTCTAATCAAATAGACTTAATTAGAACTCTATTCACAATAAAGGTTGCGGTAAAGAGTGACTATCCCTAGATAATATAGGGATATTAACTTGATTCATCATGGATAATACCATGTCTAACATGTGGTGTTCATTGATAGAGAATCTTATTCTCTTTTGTATGATCTAAAATTCATTGCTTGAGTATTCATTACATCGATCTAATCATAATGCCTTAATACTCTTGCTAGTTTATTTCTTGACTTTAAATCTAAAATTTTAGAACTTTTTAAGTGCTTTATATTCATATGTAATAACTAAAAAGCAATTTATTATCATTAAAGATTGTGAAATAATCATGTCCTCTTCTTACATGGGTGAACATAGGCCTAAACACATCCGTATGTGTAAGACCAAACTAACTAGTAGCATTTTCTTCCTTTTCCACTAAAACAAGATTCATGTCTCTTTGTTAAGTAAACAAGATTCTTTAGACATCATCAAATAATTCTAGATATTCATTTATAAGTATATTAGATATTAGATTATTTTTTTATATAGCTAAGTTGATGATGCCACAAGTATATGTTGTTTAGATTATTTAGGTCTTTTAGCATACGTGTTATATACATGGGAGTTATGTTCAAAACATATAATTATTATTTGATGTTTCCATATATAAAAAAACTCATCTTTATAAATAACCTTTGTCTTAGCAAATATCCATATGGTAGTGGCAACTCATAAAAACCTATAATTAATGGTCCAACTCTTGATCCATTTATTGTCGTATAGGTCATCTCCCTTAAAGCTATCTTCCTTCCTTTTCTAAGTTCCTCCATATTTAAAAAATATGAACACCATATTTAGTATCATATACTTATGGGTGGAATTAAAAGAAGAAAATTAGCTTTAATAACATAAATACCTAACATGGTTACAAAACTTTTCTTCTTCACCTCTTCTAGGTACTCCTTGTAGTTGTGCTTCTAATGCCCTTTCTTGTTTCAATGAAAGTAGATCGCATCCTTTGGTTTATTTTAAGCCTCGACCTTTTCCATCCCTCCCTGTAGGCATAATTGAAATTTTTTTCTTTTTAGGCTTTTTCTTACCCTTTATTATGTCTTTTTCCTTATTAACAAGAAGTATAGAACTCCTTTTATTCTTATTAATTTCAAGTTGAGCTTTAATAAGTATGGAAAACAACTCTCTAAGAGTCTTTGGAACGTACATCATGTTAAAGTTCATGATGAACTATCCAAAGCTATTGGGCAATGACTACAATATTAGGTCAATGGATAATTCAGCATCCATTCCAACTTTAAGCTCGACCGATCGATCAATATAGCCTATCATTTCGGTGATGTGCTTTTTAATGTTGGATCCCTCATCCATTTTGGCTTTAAAGAGCTTCCTCGCTATCTCATAGCACTCATACCTAGTATTCTCCTTAAATAACCTCTTAAGCTTTATAATGATCTCAAAGGCTTGTGTGCCTTTATGTTGACGTTTATGCTTTAACATCATAGTAGAAAGCATGATGCTCGAGTAGTGATTGCATTATCTTTATGTTTAAGAAACTTTTCATTTTAGAAAACTTTTCATTTTCAAAAACATTTTTCTAAAATAGAAAATTTTCATAATTGAGAACTTTTTCTAACATCTTTGTTTCTCTTTAATCATGTGAATGCTTAAATTTATACATGTGACTCAATAGGCTCCTTGATATATTGACAATATATCAAGAATGAAAAACACCTCTTTTATCTCTTGATATATAAGTTAAGATTGGCCTTTATCAAGGCATTATGACTACCTAATTCTCTAAGAAGATTAATTAATCCGTAATTACTTTTCACGAGCATGGTTACCAAACAATTTAGTCCTCATGTCAACTTATAACGGTGTAATCTTGAACTTAGCTATTAGTCTTATTTGATCACGATCACATAAGTTTTCTTTGATTCACAAATATCTTAGCTCTTAGAGTAAATCAACTATACTCTACTCGGTGTACTCCTACTATGGCTATTGATTTTTTGAGTTGACATTCATCGAAGTCCAATGTGATAACTCCTTTAGCATAAAAGAAATGACATGTTCTATCTAAGTTATTCACAAACGTCAATTAGATTCCTAGTATACCTAACAAATTGCTCATGTGCAACCCTTTACTAAATCCATCGAGATGAGTGTCAAAGTACATAAATCCTCCAATGAGATAATCGTAATGACCTCAAGTCTAAGGACCAATTGTATCCATCTTGTATGAGATCCCCATAGACTAAACCAAATAGGTTCTCATGGTGAGTCAAGTCCAATGATATGGTCTCTAACATAAACCACATAAATGCTTGCTTTGGCTTCATCTTGCTAATAGGTGTAACATCTCCTACTACTATCATATAGTATGAGTATAATACTGATAAGTCTAACCATATATAGTCAATGCCTATTCTTGACCATCCTATGACTTGGGACATTTAATGATATAATTTATCTACATTAGTGTTTTTCGATATCTTTCGATCAATCACTAATGTAAATGCATATCATATGGACTTATATCTAATTATATTCAATAAATAAATGTAAATGACAAGAATTAATATGAAGATTTCTTTTATTATACATAATATAAATGATTCAATAATATAATAAGTCAAATCCATCCAAACGGGGTTAGATCTTAGGCATCTACACTAATACCCTACAAATACTTGGATGATTTAAGGGACACATCTACCCTACTTTGGTCATAACTTAAGCATGGGAAAATCTTATGATATGCTGAAGGGATTTAAGCCATGGTAGACAATATTGAAGAAATTTAAAATTTGAACTTTTAGTACATTCTAAACGTGACTTAGAGCCATTTTTCATTAAAGAAAAATAAAGTACAACTTATCTCCAATTAAATTTTTGAAAAAAAGAGCATAGCAATTACATCCTTAGAGAAACTAAAATAAAGAATTCTAATACATTTTAATTGTGATTTAGAGCCATTTATCAAAAAATAGAAAATTACAATCCGAAAAAGACCTATTACATGGAGATTCCTATTCTAGATTCTTCCATAGCCTTAAACCCTCGTATCAAGCAACTCTTAATATAAGCTTCTTGAGCCTCTTGTAAAAAAGATGGATTTTCTTATTAGTATAACGTATGTCATCGACTAGGTGCTTGATGGTAGGCTCGATCCGTATGGCATAATTTTTGGCTTTTGTGCTCGTAGGTAGTACTCTATGGTTCTAGACCATCATTCAACTACTACTCTCATCAAAATGTCCTTTTCCTTTATCATAGCTTAGGTGGTCATATCATACTCCTTTTGATACCTAGCTAATGTTTCTAAGTTAACATGATCCTTTCTATTCTATTCCTCCACGCAAGTATTCAAGTGGCATATTAAGTCGAGTTGGTATGCAATTTGTTCTCTAGTGGCTTGTTTGAATTTCTCAAGATTAATCTTCTAAGGCTTTAAGTCCACATAAGAAAAGGAAAATTATATAGAATGAAGAAAAAACCCACATAATCGTGTGCCTATACCCATCAAACTCGTGCAACATTAATCTTCTAAGGCTTTAAGTCATGTGAAATGATGAACAAGTCATGTGTCGTTATTAAGGAAAATGTGTGACTATATGGGCACGACATGTGTGTGATCTAACCCTAGCTTTTAAGTATAAATAGTGATGTTAGGGCTTTATTTCGAGCTTTAGAATTTGAGCGACCACTATAGATAGAAAAAATCTCCTCTATAATAAGTTATAAACAACTAAACATCAATATTAGTTGAATCAAGTTGAAGCTTTTGGTTAAATAGTTATAAGATTATAGATTTTAATTATAATCTTACTTAAGGATGTTATATTTTTTGCATGAATGGATTATGGTTATTTGATTAAATTTATTAGAGTGCACTCTAGTTATTTAATCATCTTAATCTATTACTAGCTAAGTATTCAAGTTCGAGTAATTGCTTGTCTAAACTTACCTGTGGCGGTAACTAGGGTTGATGACTACGTTTCACGTTTTCATTTAATATCTTAGAAAATGTAGAACTAAATTACATCTTTCTAGCATCTAGAAAGGTGGTTTAGCTTCACTGTCTTTCTCTAATAAATGATATTATTAGATTAAATCTATCTAGCATCTAGTAGATTGTTCAATAGCTAAGGATTTAATCGAGTATCTATATTTGGTTAATGACCTCAATAAGGAAAAACTAAGGACAACATACATGTTGTTATCATATGGTGAATATTCATGTTAAGGATAAGTTAACCATTGAATCGATGATCGGTGACTAGACCAAAAATGGATACTAAAATTCAACCAAGACTTTCTTATTCTTGTTATTTTAGTTATTTTAATTGCTCACAAACACTTCAAACATAAACCCTCTCATTTACTACTTTTCATACTACAAAACAATTAATTAAGAGAAATCATTAATTAAGTTACCTCCTTGTGAGTTCAACCCTTACTTCCCTATCTACACCATTGTGGTTGTTAGTATTGGTGCCCAAGATCTAACCATCTTTGGATGGCCTAAGTTAATGTATTATTGCAATGTTTAATAAAAAAGTCATTCTATTAACTCTTATGTTTATATATTGATAAATTCATTAGAGTTAGATAGAAGTCCTTATGATATGCATTTATAATAGTGATTGATCGAAAAATGTGAGCCAAACACTAATGCACATAAATGATATCGTTAAATGGCCCAAGTCATAGCATTTTCGAGAATGGGCATTAATAATATACAAATACACTTGTGAGTGTTATGCTCATGCTATATGATAGCGATAGCGAGATCTCACACCTATTGGCATGATGATGCCAAAGTAAGCATTTAGGTGATTTATGTTAGAGAACATATCACGGGACTTGACTCGTCATGAGAACCCATTTGGTTTTAGTCTATGAGAATCTCATATGAGATGGGTGCAAATAATCTTTAGACTTGAATTCATCACGGTTATCTCATTGGAGGACTTATGCACTTAATACTCGTTTCGATGGATCCATCAATAGGTTGCACGTGGGTGATTCGTTGAGTACACTAGGAATCTAATGGAGATAGGTGTATGACTAAGATAAGATATGTAATTCCTTGTATGCTAAAAGAGTTATCACATTGTACTTCGATAAATGTCCGCTTAAGAAATTTGTGGCCACAATAGGAGTACACCAATAGAGTGTAGTTGGTTTACTCTAAGAGCTTAAACATTTGAAAATTGAAGAAAACTTATGTAATCATGAAAGGTAATAATAGATTAACTAATCCTCCTAGAGAATTGGGTAGCCATGATACATTGCTAGAGGTCAATCTTGATTTATGTATCAAGATATAAAAGAGGAGTCTTTTATTCTTGATATATTGCCAACATATCTAGGAGCCTATTGAGTCACATGCATAAGTTTAAATATTCACATTACAAATGAGAAGCAAAGATATTGGAAAAAGGTTTCCAATTATAAAAGTTTTCTATTTTGGAAAGAGTTTCCAAAATGGAAAGTTTTCAAAAAAAAAAATGGAAAGTTTCCAAAAATGAAAAGTTTCCTATTTTAGAAATTGATTTCCTAATTTAGAAGTTAGTTTCAAATTTGAAACTAAAGAACCTAAAAGGAAAGGAGTTTCCTAATTTAGGTTAAAGGGTAATTTGAAAAATTGCTTCCTAATGTGGACCTTGCCAAAATAATCTAAGAATATTTATTTGGATAGTTCAAATAAATTAAAAGGCTTAAAGATAATTTTGATGGGAGGATAAACATCAACCTTATTGGATAATGATGAATGTTTTAAAGATAAACATTAACCTTATTAGATAAGGTTGATCGTTTTAAAAGATAATAATCAAATAATCCACATATAAAATAACTTCTCATCCTTAGAGGATAAGGAAGGAATGACCTAGAGTCCTTTATGGACTCAAAGCCGCCACTCTCCTTATCCTTCAAAGACAAGAAAACTCTCCCCCTATATATAGGAAGAGAGGTCCAGCAAGGAAGGGGTTAATGACCTAATAGAGTATTTCAGCCAACAAAAACAAAAGGACAAAATTTCAGCCAAAAGAAAGAGGAGGAGAAATTACAGCCAACCTCTAAAAAATAAGTTAGGGCACACGACCAAGAGAGAAAATAAAGCAAAAAATATTTTTCTCCTAAACCCTAGCAAGAAATACTCTTTTATCCTTATTTAAGGTTGTCACAAAGTTGCTTGAAATTGATTTCTAGAGAAAATACTTAATTAGAAAAAAGTGAAGCTAGCACCTCATTAATTTTAAGTGCTTATTTATAGATAATTGGGCTGCATAGATCATCAATAGAGGCTGAACACTTAGATGACTAATCATAAAAAAGGAATTTAGATCCGCACTACAAGACGTAATCCTCTGTTTTAGCTTATTATTCATGTATGTATGATTAGTAGATTCAACGACATGATCTTAGGATCTTAGATGAAGTAAAATTTTTTATTTATTCCGCACCTTGAATGTAACTCGAGGTTTTTTATTTTGAATAAATGTAAAAGTAAAAGATAAGAAATAGAATAAATGCAAGGATGATATTTTAAGGAATGAAGACATTCATGAAGAATTTGTAATAATTTTTTACTTAGGAATTGACCCACTAGTCTCTTTGTGGCTCGAGGGGGCTAGTAATAGAAATCCATTACCATTCACCGGTCCTTGAGCTATGCATGAGATGTATGAATGTGATGAGATCAATGTTAGTATGCATGATTAGGAATAATGTGATTATTGTTTAGTATGCTTACTAGGATGAGACCAACCTTATTAAATCCTTCAAACAAAATATTAAGTTAAATGCTTTCCAACATTTATGAGGTGAGAACTCTCTTATCGTTGTTAGCTTATTAAGATAACTCAAGGTCATGTCTTCCTCGAGGGGAAACAATCATGGGCCATGCGATGTCCTCGAATGTTAGGTCTAACTTAAATGAGTTATTGAGTTTGTTGAGATAACTCAAGGTCCAATAAACTTATAAGCAAAGATTGATATTCACATAAGATGTGACAAAGACAAAGAGTTTAATCCAAATGGAATTAGGAGTTACATTACATGTAATTGGTAAGGAGTTACCTACTTAATCCTTCATGTATGGCTTATTGAGATAACTTAAGGCTAATGCATGTTAGAGGATGGGATCCTAACCCACTAGGAAAACGAATTAAAAATTTTTCTCGAGTACTATATTGAAGAGTATAGAACTTGAAGAAAATAGTGAGAGCGAACATAGATTTTACTTCTTTAATTTATGCTCTATTTTATGTAATTTAATTAACCAAACCGTACATTTTCTATCCTCTCGGATTGCACAATATGATCGGCAACACATCGATACGATCGATCATTGATGGAAGTAATACCTTTAATGGCATAAACTTCCTCAATCGGGAAATGAATTTAAGGATAGTCCTCCAACATGAGAAAATTCTCTATACTATAGAGAAAGCTTTTCTAGATGAGCCTTCTCTAGTTCAAGCTGAAGCTCATGAAGCATGGATCAAACATAGAGATGATAAGATTACTACTCGGATCATTATGCTTGCTACTATGACGTTGGAGCATAGGCGCCAATACGAAGCTCACAAGCTTTTGATATCATAGTAAAGCTCAATAGCTTATTTAAGGAGAATACTAGGCATGAACGTTATAAGATAACAAGGAAGCTCTTTAGGGCCGGAATGGATGAGGGATCCAATGTCGAAAAGCATGTCACAAAAATGATAGGCTATATCGATCGACTAGTATTCTCCTTCAACATGATGCACATGTAAAAGACTCTCGAAGAGTTATTGCCCATGCTAAGGAAGCTCAACCCAAAATTAATAAGAAGAATAAAAGCTCTATACTTCTAGTTAATAAGGGAAAATGTGTAGTAAAGGGCAAGAAAAAGCTCAAAAAGAAGAAGTCTTCAACTGCATATACTTGGAGGAGTGAAAAAGGCTAAGACTTAAAATAGCCCAAAGGATGCAATTTGCTTTTATTGTAACAAGAATGGGCATTGAAAGTGCAACGACAAGGAATACCTAGAAGGGATGCAAAAGAAGACTTCTACCACTACCTCCGGTATTTATGTTATTAATGTTAATCCTTGTATTTTTAAATTTCACCTCATGAGTATATGATACTAAATATGGTGCTTATATTTTTGAAATATACAAGAGCTTAGAAAAGGAAAGAAGATAGCTTCAAGGGAGAATATCTACATAATCATAATGGATCGAAGAGTTAGACCATTAGATGTAGATATTTATGAGCTAGCACTACCATGTTAGGATGTGCTACAACTCGGTCATTAGTATTTTAGTAGAGACTAAAGATGTTATTTTCATTTCTTATTTTGAATAAGTGTTTCATTTTTAAGAATAATAGTTATTTTTAAGAATGAGTTTTTATGAAAATATTTTGATAATAATTATATGTGTTAAACATAACTCCTAAATGTATAACGTAAATACTAGAAGACTCAAATGATCTAAATAAACATTAATTAGTAAGCAACATCAAATTTAGTCATATAAGCAAGAATCTCATATCCAACCTACTTATACAAAAGGATATTTAGAATCATTAGATGATGTCTAAGGAATCTTGTTTACTTGACAAAAGGACATGTATCTCCTTTTAGTTGAAAAGGAGAAAGAGTTACTAATCAATGTAGTCCTCATACATGGAGATGTATATGGGCCTATGTTCACCCAAGCAAGAGGAGAACATGCATGTGACATAATCATTAATGATAATGGATCATGTTATGGTTATAAGACATAAGTCTAAAACATTTTAAATGTTTAAAAGTTTAGACTTTAAAAGTCATGAGATGAACTAGCAAGAGTTTTAAAGCATCTCGATTAAATCAAGGAGTCGAATACTTAAATGCTAAAATGTTAGATCACCTAAAAGAGAATGAGATTCTCCATGGACATCACATGTTAGACATGATCAGTCCATGATGAGTTGAATTAACATCTCTAATTATGAATGAATACTCCTTACTACAACCTTTGAAATCAATAGGATTCTAATCTATTAAAGACAGATCACATATGAGATATGAGAAGGGAAGGAAAATAATTTAATCTTCCCTTAAAAATTTAAGGCTATAAAATGTACGTCATAGTGTTTGATAAAGAAAAAATGAAGCTCAAATCAATAAAGTGTTAGATTCCGAGATACCTAAAGTAAGATTAGGATGTAAATATCTTACCACTAGAACAAAGTGTTGTTCCTTACTAACCACACTATGTTCCTTAGGAAGGAATTTATGGATGCTAGAAACAATGGGAGAAAATTTAAACTCAATAAGATTTGAGTAGACTCATAAATTAACATTTTAATAAAAGAATCCTAAAGTAGGATGATTACAAAGAGTTGTAACTCTCTCATAAACAAAAACACAAGAATTTCAAAAGTTCAAAGCAAATTCGTCAATAAAACGAAGGGATATGATCTTTTCGTCTTAACATATTATGATGTGAGCCCTAAAAGGAATGACGAAGTTAACACTTTTGAAATGACAATGTTAGACGTTGATTCCTATAAAAAAAAAACAAAAGGGATGTGTAGTTGACACACCCTAATGGTTTCTAAGAACACGCAAATAAGATTTAGAAAAGAGCTAAGGTCCATTAATAAGACTTAATATTGCTCGTAGGAATATAAATCCACATTTTATGGAATGATCAAAGAGTTTGATTATTCATAAAAAAAAAAAAGATGAACCTTGTGTATACAAGAAGCTAGTGGGAACCTACTAAGTCATGATTATTCAACTCAAAATCACACCTCGATTATAACATCATGTTGTAAATAAGAGATTAAGGAATCTAGAAGAAATTTCTCAAAGATGGCATGTGACGTAAACCTACAATCTAAGAGATCTATAGAGATAGATCACTTGGAATATGAGGAGTCTCCCAAGGTAGTTACAATGACATGATACTAAAAGGTTTAGTATGGAACAATCAAAGAAGGCTTTGTTCAAATTTCATATAGCTTAATAATCAACAACAAAGGGTTCATAGCAAAAGCTATGGAACTAAGGTCTCATCAATGATCCAAGCAAGTAATGCAATGCTATCACTTGATTATAGAGATAAAAAGGTCGTGGTAGCATAAGGTTAGAAAAGAACCACATTATAATAACATAGTTGACCCCACACTAAGCCCTCATTATAGCTAAAGCATCCGACCCTCACTCGATTATCGAGACTAAGGGACATGGCTGGTCGACTCTAGTGCAAGTGGAAGATTATTTGTATTGGTGCCCAAGATCCAACCATGTTTGGATGGCCCCAAGTTAATGTATTATTACATCGTTTAATAAATGAGTCATTCTATTAACTCTTATGTTTACATGTTGATAAATTCATTAGAGTTAAATAGAAGTCCTTATGATATGCATTTGCAATAGTGATTGATCGAAAGATATGAGACAAACACTAATACACATAAATGATATCATTAAATGTCCTAAGTTATAACATTATTGAGAATGGACATTGATATTATGTGGATAGACATGTGAGTGCTATGTCATGCTATATGATAGTAGTAGGAGATCTCACACATATTGGCATGATGATGCCAAAGCAAACAATTAGGTGATTTATGTTAGAGAACATATCACCGAACTTGAGTCACCATGAGAACCCATTTGGTTTTAGTCTATGGGAATCCCATAAGAGATGGGTACAAATGGTCCTTAGACTTGAAGTTATCATGGTTATCTCATTGGAAGACTTATGCACTTTGACACTCGTTTTGATGGATCCATTAATGGGTTACACATAGACGATTCGTTGGGTGCACTAGAAATCCAATGGAGATAGGTGTATGACTAAGATAGAACATGTCATTCCTTGTATGCTAAAGAAGTTATCATATTGCACTTCGATAAATATCTCGCTCAAGAAATATGTGGCCATAGTAGGAGTACACCAATAGAGCAAGTTGGTTTACTCTAAGAGCTTAGACATTTAGAAATTGAAGAAAACTTGTGTGATCATAATCAAATAAGACTAATAATCAAGTTCGAGATCGCACTATGATAAGTTAGCATGAAGAATGAATTATATGATAACCATGCTCATGAAAGGTAATAATGAATTAACTAATCCTTCTACAAAATTGGGTAGTCATGATTCCTTATTAGAGGCCAATCTTGATTTATGTATCAAGAGATAAAAGATGAGTCTTTTATTCTTGATAATTACAACATATCTAGGAGCCTATCGGGTCACACGTATAAGTTTAAGTATTCACATTACAAATGAGAAGCAAAGATATTAGAAAAAGTTTTCAATTATAAAAGTTTTCTATTTTAGAAAGAGTTTCCAAAATGGAAAGTTTTCAAAAAAAATGAAAAGTTTCCAAAAAGGAAATTTTCCTGTTTTAGAAATCGGTTTCCTAATTTAGAAGTTAGTTTCAAATTTACAAAATAAAGAACCTAAAAGGAAAGTATTTTCCTAATTTAGGTTAAAGGGTATTTTGAGAAACTATTTCCTAATGTGGACCCTATCAAAATAATCTAAGAATATTTATTTGGATAGTCCAAATAAATTAATTAGGATAAAATAGTTTTGGCCCATTAGATTTAATTAAAAGACTTAAAGATAATTTTGTTGGGAGGATAAACATTAACCTTATTGGATAAGGATAAATTTTTTAAAGATAAACATTAACCTTATTAGATAAGGTTGAATATTTTAAAAGATACTAATCAAATAGTCCACATATAAAATAACTTCTCATTCTTAGAGGATAAGAAAGCAACAACCTAGAGTCCTTTATGGACTCAAGCCGCCACTCTCCTTGTCCTTGGAGGATAAGAAAACTCTCCCCTATATATAGGAAGAGAGGTACGACAAGGAAGGGGTTAATGACTTAATAGAGTATTTCAACCAACAAAAAAAAGAGAGAGAATTTCGGTCAAAAGAAAAAAGAAGGAGAAATTTTGGCCAACCTCTAAAAATAAGTTAAGGCACACGGCCAAGAGAGAAAATAAAGGAGAAAATAGTTTTCTCTTAAACCCTAGCAAGAAATACTCTTTCATCTTTGTTTAAGGTTGTCGTAAAATTGCTTAGAATTGATTTCTAGAGGAAATACTTAATAAAAAATGGAGCTAGCACCTCATTAATTTTGAGTGCTTCTTAATGGATACATGGGCTACGTGGATCATTAATAGAGGTCGGACACTTGGACGACTAATCAAAGAAAAAGAATTTAGATATGCGCTACAAGAGGTAATCCTTTACTTTAGCTTATTAGTCATGTATGTATGATTAGTAGATTTAACGGCATGACCTTAGGGCCTTCGATGGAGAAATTTTATTTATTTATTCCGCACCTTTATAGAATGCATGATTCTTCGGTGGTTAGTTCTCATGTAGAAAATACAAATTAATAATTTATTAGTAGTACGACACACCATTAAATTTTAGTACCATTATCGAGGATGGTAGTTCAAATTGATTGTTTCTTAGTATTCGATATGTTTGTTTCCTCTAGTGACTATGAAGAGGAATCGTGGCCAATCTAAACAATAATTACACTCTCAAAGAATTGATCACTCCGGATCTAAATTTGCAACCTCTATGTATTGATTATCTTGATATTGAGGTAGCCTTTGAACTTAAATTTGGTTTAATTCATCTCTTTCCTAGATTTCATGGTTTGTCAAATGAAGACCCTCATAAACGAGTTAAAAGAATTTCATGTAATCTACTCTAGCATGAAACTAACAGGGGCCTCTATGGATCAAATTAAGCTTAGCGCCTTTCTTTTTTCATTGGGCTGACTTGGCCAAGGATTAGCTATACTACTTACCATCCAGATCTATCAACACATGGAATAAAATGAAGAGATCATTTCTAGAGAAATGTTTTCTCATATCTTGAGCTGTAAACATGCATAAGAAGATATGCGGGTTTAGATAATACACGAGAGGAGAGATTATATGAGTATTATGAGACATTTAGAAAACTCTGTGCTAGTTGCCCTCACCATCAAATCATGAGCAACTCCTAATCTAGTACTTTTATGATAGACTCCTTCCATATGATAGGGCCATAATAGATATAACCGAGTAGAGGTGCTCGCTCCGATAGATAAAATATCGAAGCGACAAGAATCTTGATTGCCGATATGGTTGGTAACTCCTAACAGCTTCGGTATTCAAAATGATCACCCTCCTTAATACAAAGTGAATGAAATCAGTATCTCCATACTTGAGAAAAAATTATAGAATTGACCTTCTTGATACAAAAAATCGTAGTAAATAGTGTATAGTAAGTAAAGGCATGTGATATTTTTTTAGTGGTAGGGCACACCACCGATATGTGTCTCACCTTACAATATGATTTTATTGAATAAGTCAATGGAGTAATGATTTCTTAGGATAGCCATAATAAAGGAGATATGATGTCGATCATGGATAGAAAGATAGTCCCTATGGGAATAATCAAGGTGGTACATAACAACGGCCTTTTCTACCATCATTCCAAAAGCAATAAGTTTTCACTTTAGGTTCTAACTCATCCTTGGAAGATATGATAATGGTATTAATTCATAATACTACATAACTTTAGAATAAAACCATGCAATTCTAACGATAAAAAAGAACCGATATTCGGAATTTAACGACTCAAATGAGTCAAATTGCTACCACTATGAGTAGACTGGAAGCTTAGAATTCGAGCACGCTTCATCCTCCAACATTTATAAACCAAAGAAAAAATGCAAGTGCCATAACATTACGTAGTGGAAAAGAAATGGAGGCACATCATAAGGTTTCTCTAGTGGAAAATCAAAAAAAGAAAAAAAAAAAAGAACTTGAAGTGCCCTCAACCGATCCTAAGGCAAACTATCCAATTATTATGAATAAAGATTTAGTTAAATCTTTACCTCTTTTTCCAAATAGATTTAGTAAATCAAAGAAAGAAGATAAAGATAAAAAAAATATTAGAGATGTTCGGAAAGGTTAAGGTTAACATAGCTCTTATTGATGCAATCAAGCAAGTTCCTAGATATGCAAAACTCTTGATGGAGTTATGTATTTCTAAAAGAAATTTGAAAGGGAAAGAGAAGGTGAGTATGAGAGAAAATATGTCAAAAATTATTTAAAGAAACTTCCCTTAAATAAAAAATATCCATGTACTTTAATTATTCCTTGTATGATAGGCAACTCTAGATTTGGAAAGGCCATGTTAGGCTTAGGAGCTTCAATTAACATTATGTCATATTCCATTTATGTGATTTTAAAATTGGGGCCTTTAAAAGAAACGGGCGATAATTCAATTAGTGGATAGATCCGTTACCTACCTCTAAGTGATAGTTGAGGATGTTTTGGTATAAGTTAACGAGTTGATATTTGTAGTGGACTTTTATATTCTAAGGATGGAGGGAGAAAATTCACCAACTTCCACACCGTTGTTGTTAGGTAGACCTTTCTTGAGGACATCAAGCTTGAAGTACATATGCATGAAGGAACTTTAACAATAGAATTTGATGATAAAGCTGTTCGTTTCAATATTTTTAAAGCATTGAGGTATCCTAGTGAAGTTAATTTTGTACTTTCTATTAATATTATTGATTGCTTGTCACAAGACATACTTGATTTAGGGAATAAGGATAAGTTAGAAGCTACAATCGGTATGAGTTTATAATGAAATACCTTGTAGACTTTAACTTTAATTTTAAGGATGAGCTAAAAGAAATGGTGTTGGTCTTGGATTTCTTGCTTCCACTCATCGACAAGTTTGAAGTTGCAAAAATTGATTTACCTTTATCCCATTCAAAATTGCTATCTTTTATTGTACAAGCATCAATTATTGAACTTAAACAATTACTAGCACAATTAAATTATGTTTTCTTAGGCTAAAGTGAAACACTTCCAATAATCATAGTTAGTAATATAATCATATTACAAGAGGAGAAAATCATTCAAGTGCTTAGAGAGCACAAAATGGTTATAGGATGGACCATAGCCGACATCAAAGGTATTAGTCTTTCCACATGCATGTACAAAATACTTCTAGAGAAGGGTTCCAAGCCAACAAGAGAAATACAAAACAGATTGAACCCTCTAATAATGAAAGTGATAAAGAAAGAGATTCTGAAATTCTTAGATGTCGATGTGATCTATTTGATTTTAGATAGTAAATGGGTAAGTCCAATTCAAGTCATCCTAAAGGAGACTATAATCATAATGGTTGAGAATCAAAATAATGGGTGGTATGTTTGTAGGGATTACTCGTAAGTTGAATGCTCCGACATGTAATGATCATTTCCCTCTCTCATTCATTGATCGGATACTTGAACAATTGGTAGGTAAATCCTATTATTGATTTCTAGATTGTTATTCTAGATACAATAAAATTGTGATAACTATAAAAGACAAGGAGAAAACAACTTTCATATGCTCATTCGCTACCTTTTTATATAGACGAGATGCTTTTTGGTTTTTGTAATGCCCTGACCATATTTTGAAGTTGTATGATAAGTAATTTATTCGGAATATATTGATAATAGCATTAAATTTTTTATGAATGATTTCATGCTGACGGAGATTCATTTGGTGCATGTTTAGATAATATAAACCGTATGCTTGAATGATGCATAGAGACTAACCTTGTTCTAAAGTCTAAAAAATGTCATTTTTTGATAGAACAAGGGATAATCCTAGGACATGTCATTTCCTCCAAAGGAATTAAGGGTGATAAAACTAGGATAGACATTGTACAAAACTTACCTTAACCTTCAAGTATGAGGGAGATTTGTTCTTTTCTTAGTTATGTAGATTTTTATAGGACGTTCATTAAGGACTTCTCAAAAATTTTCTTAGCCCTATGTCATTTGTTATAGAAGGATATTCCATTTTAATTCAACGAAGGATGTAAGGAAGTTAAAAGAGATGTTAACATCGGCACCTATCATCTAACCTCCAGATTGGAGTCGACCCTTTTAGATCATATGTGATGCGAGCAACATCACCGTGGGAGCTATCCTTGGTCATAGAATTAGGAAAATGGCACATGCCATTTACTATACATCTTGAACCGTTAGTCCTATACAATGGAATTCCTCCACTATGGAGAAAGATCTTTTGACAATTGTATTCATTTTTGATAAATTTAAATGTTATTTACTTGGTTCAAAGGTTATTATTTATTATGACGATGCAAGTATTGATATATCTCTTATCCAAAAAGAAACCAAACCAAGGTTGATTAAGTGGATCATCTTACTTCAAGAATTCGATTTAGAGATCAAAGATTAAAAAAAAAGATGGAGAATCTAGTGGCTAACCATCTAAGCTGAATATTGAAAGAAGAAGATGTAATACCCTTGCATGAGTTCTTTCTAGATGAACAACTATTGACACTTCAATTTAAAGACCCATGGTATGCCGATATTGTGAACAATCTAGTAAAGCATGAAATATGTACTAATTTTAGTAGGGCTCGTAGACATAAAATAAAAAATGATGCCAAATATTATTTATGGGATGATCCTTATCTATAGAAATATTGCTCTAATCAAGTAATTAGGAGATGTGTGCTCGACCATGAATTTGAGTTTATTTTAATATTTTCTCATATATATGCTTGTGATGGACATTTTGAGTGCAATAGAACTGCTAGAGAAATACTCGAATATGACTTTTATTGACCAAGTTTGTTTTGTGATTCCTATATATTTTACAAGGCATATGAATAATGTTAGAAGCAAGATAATTTATCCACTAAAAATCAAATGCCTTTGTCCCCTATAATTGCTTGTAAAATTTTTTATGTCCGAGGCATTGATTTGCTAGGACTCTTTCCTTTTTTTATTTGGTTTTGTTCATATTATCTTGGTTATGGATTATGTGTCTAAATGGATGGAAGTGAAAGCCACCCGAACTAATGATGCTAAAGTTGTTATAGATTTTATCAAAACTAACATTTTTGCTAGATTTGGAGCACCAAAAGCATTGATTAGAGACGAGAGATATACATCTTTGCAAGCAAGTGATGGCAAATTTATTGAAGAAATATCATGTTACACATAAAGTATCCATGACTTATCATCCATAAATGAATGGCCAAGTTGAAGCATCAAATAGAAAGGTTAAGTCTAGTTTAGAGAAAACGAGTGAAAACCACAAAGATTGGAGTGAGTGACTTAATGATGCTCTTTGGGCATATTGGACGACCTTCAAGACACTAATTAGCATGTCTCCTTATCGCTTGGTTTATGGAAATACTTTCGATAGAGATTGAACACAAAGCCTTTTAAGTTATCAAACAATGGAGCATAAGAATGGATGAAGTAGGTGAGCAAAGGAAACTACAACTATAGGAATTAGAGACATCGAAGCTTGACTTCAACAAGAATGCAAATATCTATAAAGAGATAACAAATATATTTCATGGCAAGATGAATTTTTTTATGGGATAAAAATTTCTCCTCTTTCATTCCAAACTTAAGCTCTTTTTAAGCAAGTTATGCTTTCGACAAGGTTAGACCTTTTGTTGTCACTTATGTGTTTTCTCATGGTATACTTAAAATTCAAAGCTTAGAAACCAACAAGGTATTCAAAGTGAATGGCCACCAATTAAAAACCTTCTATGAAGGATTCCAAGTACAATAATAGGAGGTGATGATATTAAAGGATAAATGGTATAAAGGCTAAAAGGTACCGACGATTGGGCTAACGATATTAAACGGATGTGCTTATTAGAAGGAAACCCATAAATTTGCTTTAAATTTTGTTATGATAATATTTAAGTGAGTTTAGTTTTGTTTGTATTATCCTTATATGTAACTTGATATTGAGAATAAAGGTAGCATAAGTTGTCTTGGCTTTGAACAAAGAAGAAGGAAGGGAGACCACATGAGTAATAGCTTAACACATGCTTTGCATACTAGTGATGACATACTTGTATCGAAGCCTTGCATCCTATAGTTCATTTTCAATGAAAAAAACATGGGTAGTGGATTCAAGAAACAGGTTGTGTATAATTCTAGCATGCCCGTATGATCCCATATTATGTTAAAATACCAAAACAACATAAAGAAACACGAGAAAAAGCATAACACATGATTTGTATATCAAATTCACACATGCATATGTGTCCCATCTTACCACTTTCACTTCCCATGAAAGAAAGAGACATGAGCATGTGTCTCTAGCTCTTTTATCTCCATCGACCACTTGACGACTACAATACCAAATTTGATCTCCGACCACTTTCTCTTTCAATTTTATATGTTTTGTGATCAATTGTGTTGAACATTAAGGATAATGCATGATTTAAGTATGGGCATGCATTTGGCATTTAGGCTTTTCTTTTTATTTTCTCATGTTTGTTTGTGTATTTTATATGTTTGTTTTTAGATTATTCCCTTATATAAAAAAATTAAAAAGTAAAAAAGATGAAATGAATTCCATGGTTTAGTATGATATTCTTTTTGTATTGATGTTTGATGATGAGTTTGATGAAATTTTATGGGATGATTGAGACTATGTGGGATATTATTGTTATAGAAGTGCATGCATGCTAGAAAGCTTTATGTGTTTTTATGATTAAGCATGATTTAGGTAGTGCTATCAATGTTTCAATTACCTTTTTGAAACTAGACCTAAGCTTGATTTAAATAAATGAAATTTTCTAACTTTTATAGAAATTTGAAAAGCATTCCATTAGAAAATTTTGGCTTAATTAAGTGAAAAAAAAACTCTACTCCAATGATTTGAGTTGCTTAGTAACTATGAGTATTCATCACAAATGTTTACTTCTATGTTAAATTGTAATTCAAATTATTAATATGTAAAGAACCTTTAGTTGATGACTTGCTAAGTAACCAGTTATCTTCATCACAAATGTCGATAATCGCATAAACAAGCAAATGATCATATAGGAAAAAGCTATTAAAGGTTTTGAAAAATATTGGGGTGCTAAAAAAGGAATAGTTTTAAATAAAAAAAATCTCAATTTATTGCTTTGCTTTTAGTGGTGAAAAAAGGGTAAAGGAGAATTTGTGTCGCATGCTTAAATTGTGTTTGGTTATGAAAATACATAAATCAATTTAGAAATATATATTCATATGATAATAATATCTTAAAAATAATTAATTTGATTGTTAGATTTTATTGGATTCTGAATTGACCATCAATCTTTGAAGAATAATCATATTGGCATTAGATTCATTTAAGTGATTTTATAGGTTTATTGTTTGAAAACCCTCATAAGACATAACTTGTCCATTAGGAGGATAACCTAAGAGTTTAAAGGCTTGTTGCATGTGCTAAATGCAATCATGATTCCTATGAAAGTGAGTTAGTTTTGTTTTGTTTTGCTTGTTTTGCTTATGGACAAACAAAGTTTAAGTGTAGGAGTATTTGATGAGTTTATAATTAGCATGATTTTTATGTTATATTACATTAAATCTTTTAATGGTTATTATATTATATTTAATAAATTAAGATCAAGATAATGGTTTTAGGTCTTATAGGAAAAATGAAAAAATTAGAGGAAAAAAACCCAAACCAAAGTAATGAGAAGAAAAGACACCAAAGAGGGATGGAAAAGTCACACGACCATGCTATTTTTAAAGAACAATAGCTCTTATTCATGTGACGAGTAATGAAGAAACCTTGTGGACTACTCAATAACAAAGCCACATAGGCGGTAGCTTTCCACACAGTTGAAGGAAGGAAAGTGACATGACCATGCATATGTTAAAGCTAAAACACCTTCTAAAGGAAAAGAAGCAGACATATGGGAAAAGGGCATTCGACATAGAATGCATTAAAGAGAGATGCTCATTTCTTACAAAGTCGGAAGAAGTCCATACAAGTAAATGAAAGTTACACGAAATGAAGAACAAACCTATATGATTGTGTACCTATGCCCATTAAATCATGCAACACCAATCTTCCAAAGCTCCAAGCCATGTGAAATAAAGAACAAGTTGTGTGTATTTACTAAGCAAACCATGTGACTATATGGGGTTGATATGTGTGTGATGTAATCCTACTTTTTAGGTATAAATAGTGATGTTAGGGCTTTATTTCGAGATTTTGAATTTTGAGCGATCGCTATAGATAGAAAAACTCTCCTTTGTAATCAGTTATGAACAGTTAAACATCCATCTTGGTTGAATCAAGTTGAAGCTTTTGGTTAAATTATTGTGAGATTACGTGTTTTAGCTCTAAACCAATCCGATGGTCCTTGGGAAGATCTATTCAAACCTCAATTATTTTACGAACATATTTGGGCAATAGCTAATGTAGCATCTAACTCCAATCAATGGTACCCAAGGAAAGCTATCATAGTAGGCTAAGTAAGATTGAAAGGAGGCGTACTATGCTCTCTAGTAGAATTCTAGCATTTCTAAATTGAAGAACATTCATGTCTAGGATATGTTAGCAAGTTCATTGTGGGAGTAGTTAAAAAAGTTCTCTAGTTTAGAGTACATGTGCTACGGTGCTTGAAATATGTTAGTGGCCTTTTCAATCACCACATGGCTCACAGATCTATACAAATAAAACAATAAACAACACCCTAGATAGCCATCCATATTTTTCCATAAAATTTTTAATGACGAGAGTGTTGTTTCTACCAAGATTATATTTACAGGATTTACCTTGAGGGACCCAAACTCTTGAATATGTTTACTACCTCGAAATCGATCATACCTTTAGTTGATTGTGACAACACTAAACTATATAGCTAGTGCCAAAATTATGAGCCTAATGATGTTATCATGATCCTATAGGTTTTTTTTTTTTTATGAATTTTGTTTAGAGCATGTTCCAAAACCATCCTCGACTCTAACCTATTTTGGTTCCTTGCTTTTCTATAGTTGTAAGATCAATTCTAATTGACCATGCAAAATGGGTGGGTACTTGTTTTAGTGGACTATTGAAGTACACTCGTATTTATTTCAAGAAATGCTAGTCATGCCTCATATTCTTTAAGTGTGGATGACGGATCCGCACTTCCAAAGGTGAAACGAGTGGTACTCTAAGTCCTAGTGTCCTATCATGGCTTGAAAGCATAAGATTTAGGTCTTTACCTTGAGTAGTTTAGCAATATCACCTTAGGTTTTCTGAAAGTCAAACCTATCTTGAGGGGTAAGTATTTCCTAACAATTAAAGAGTGTGCTCATATTAGCAATTCTATTTGTGAGTCTAACCTTTTATGGCAGACTTTGACATAAAATCTAAGATAGACAGTCTCCCTCCTTAATTTAGGACCGTTCTAACCCGACCCTAAAACCCTCAATAATGTTTCCCATTCTCATTGTCATGATTTGTGTTGATGATAACCTCCAAAAAATAGAATTAGAACTAACATCATTTGAAAATATTTTGTTTCTTAATGGATTAATGCTAATAGATATGATATAGCATTTCTAGGATTTTAGCAAAGTTTTATCTAATCTTAAAGTTTTTTCAAGTTTCTAAACTATCTAAATTATCGGTGAGGTAGTCCATCCTCTAACCTTATATATTAGAAGATATGAAAAGATCATTCCACAATATTATATGGATAGTGTGAGTTCTAATCCAAACAAGTGTCCGGACAAGCATTAGTAGACTTTCATTATACTTGCCTCTAAATCTCTTTACCTAAATCTTAATAAGGCTTTAGCTCACGTTCGGAGATTTTATAGGTTTTTCTTTGTGGGGTGTGTAATAGGTCAAAGTAAACATATCCACCTAGTCCACAAATTATGTACAAAAGGAAAATAAATTACATAAAGTTCAAATATATACAAGCATTAAAATAAAAAAAATGACTTGAAAAATAAAAGATTTGGAAAAAGAAATGGAATAAATAAATAAAACAGATAAATTAACAAGGACCAAACCTATGGCCTAACTCTCCATCCCTAGTGGAGTCGCCATTCCGTCACTACCCGATGTTTACGAGACCCTCGAAAGTTTTTTATTTAAGATTATTTATTAAAAAAAATTATTTAGGGATGTAAGTTATTTAATAAATTCAAAGTTGTCATCTAGTATTAAAGAGAATTAGAAATCTAAAATAAACACTAGTTTAAAGATATAAGGTAAGGAGTTGGTTATGCTTTTAGAAATATATCAATCACCCAAAAGCATCATTTCCTATAAAAGGCATCATCTCTTGTTTAGACCTACGATTTATCTCTTAAGAATTTCTATTTTTGGCAAATTGATCCTAAGTAAAAATTTCAAGTTGTATTTCTTAATTCAAATTATTTTTTTATTTTAATTTGTGACATGATATCGAATTGATTGTTGAATTCCTCCATCATGCATCTTGTCAATTTAACATCGGATCCAATTTAAGTGTGGACATAACTCGATATGTTAGAGAATGACTTAATTACTAAAATATGATTAATTGAGTTAAATTTAGTCCCTATTGGATAATAGAATTTATTAAATTTCCCCTCATTATTTTTTTGTATTTTTTCTTTTCCTTTTTTTTTCTTTTTTTTTTGTTTCACTTTTTTTTATCTACTTTTATTTTTGCCTAGAATTTCCTCTCTCTCTTTTTTCTTTTCCTTTCTTTTTTTTTCTTTTGTCATTTTATCTTTTTCTTTATTTTATCTGATCTTTTTTTTTATATTTTAAAATTTTCTTTTTATATTTTTGGTGGGGAATTGTTATCCGTCCCTAATAAATAGGAGACTCAATGATTTATCTACCAATTAATTATCTAAATCTAATTATAGAAATAAAGCTTAAAATTAACATTGACTAGATAGATTCAAGAAATTGAAAATTTAAATCTAAATTAAACAAAAAAAATATATGCATACATAAAAGAAATTCAAAGCTAATTTAGGAACAAAAGGTTAAAATAAGAGATATTGGGCTTTTTGAGGTCGGGGGCCCTTGGTCCATTAAGTCGGGATTGCTAGGCTAGTATGCCGGCAGGACAACCTTTCCTTCTCTTTCTTTTCTTCTTAGGCTTGGTTTAGCCTAACCTCTCTTTTTTTATTTATTTTTTCCGGACTAACTTACGGCCTCGTTCCATCTTAACAAGATTTTTCATTCTACCTAAAACAAAAATTGATCAAAATCCCTCAACCTTTATATCTCTTTTATCTTCCTTCTCCTCTACCTTTTCCTTCTTGTTTCTCCTATACAAACCCAGTTCTTCTAACTCTCTCCATCATCTTTTCTAAACTTCCCCTCAACTAGATCATTCGACCTTCCATATTCTCTTTCCAAACTCTCCCGTTATCTTTATGTCGAGACTAGATCCCTAACCTTCCGAAGTTTTCTTTTTCCTCTAGCTCTCACTTATCCAAACCTCCTTAATCCTTCTAAGATCGAAAGATCTCAATAACAAAAACCTCTCATCACATAAAACTTAACCAATCCATCAATTTTCACCTAAGATCCCAAAAACCCGATTTTAGTTTCTACCTAGCCTCGACCGGTAATTAAAAAATAAAATTGAAACTTGGATACCTAGAATCGGGCCTCCATATGGAATCGAATGGGTAACCCTAAATCTAACCTTCATGAGCCATCCAAAATCCTTCTTACTCACTAAACCTACTATAATGGTGTGTGAAATTGCAAAAGGGTAGGGGTTTTATGGGTTGCCAATGATGAATATTGTTGTCATCCCTTGTTTTGAAGTAGTTAGTGGTTATATAGATGCAAATATTGACTACAAATTAAACGAGGGTCTTACTTAGATGTTTGTTTGAGAGAGATTAGGTTAGGGATGTAGTGGTAGTAGTAGTTGTTGTTCAAACTGGTGGAACAAGTATCCTTCTAAGGCCCATAAACTAAAGGAGTTGTCTTGGTGATGCTTGGTTCTAGTGTCTCTTTCTTCCAATAGCTCAATAAAAATCCTAATCCTCTATATTTCTTTATAATTCGTTTTTGTTTACTATGCCTCTTTATGTTGTTCTCTTTTTTTATTCCCCTCTCTATTATTATAATTTTTTTTCTCTATTTTTTCCATGATTCCCCATCTTCTAAAACCCGAATCCTCTATTTATTTTTTTTTAATCCTCGATTCTTTTCTCTTTCCTAACCCTAAAGGCAACCCCTATTTATACCTAAAGGGTTCTTAATCAATGTTGAAATCAATTTTACCTTCCCTTACAAGCCAACAAATCTTACTTACCTACCGTCTATTTTGGCTCTATTTGAACAAAGCCAAAATTTTATGCTTGGTGTGTTATACAATGCATTTTGTGTGTACTTTATACAAGTGTAGTATGACAAGACGGATGTACATTGCAATTATCTAATAGTGATTGCAATACAAAGAGGAGTTGGCAACATTGTCCCTTCTTGCTCGTTGTCTTCACTAATGAAGATGAATAAAGCCAAAGAGTGGTAGAGTGTAGAATCAACATGCTGGAATTCTACCGAATGAGGAATTATGCGACAGGTCGTTCGAATGGTCCGAATTGGTCTATGGTCTATGTCTTGTGTTGATTTAGATCCCCGTTAGTTAGGTTCTATTTCAATTATACCCTTAGAACATATCATTATAATCCTTGTGTTTTTTAGTTTCTTCAATTAAGTCTTTGTATCCAATAATTTTAGTCCCGAAGTTTCCAATTGCTTTAATTATAATTTTTCTTTGATTTAGTTATGCCCCATAATGTAATTTTTTTTATTTTTTATTTTTTTGTATTTTCAATTATTTTTTTCCTTTTTTTTTTTTTTTTTTTGGTTGCTTTCGAAATGAAATGGAAATGCAAGTAAAAGTATAAAGAAAATAAAGCAAACAAATAAATAGGGTAATGAAAAATCTACTAAAAATCAAAATAAAAAGGCATGAAAATTTTTGGTTATGACACCATATAGGAAGTATGATTCTAATTAAGTTTGATGATACAACAATGAAGAAGAATGCTTAGTAGGTGACTTTTATTTATTAATCATTTGATTAGATAATTATTCGAATAGTTTGTTATAAATCGAAGGAAAGCTTTATTTGGAAATATTTAACTAAATCGTATCCATATTCTAAGATTTAATTGTTTGTTTATATTGCAAAACTTACATTTTGAATCGATAATATATCTATATTTTTTTTATGACTTCTTTTTTCTTTTTTAAATTGATATTAAATAAAATCTAATTGTTATATGATGTACTAATTTTCTTGAAAGTTAATGTGATGAGGAACTACATAATCGTGATGTTCAACCAACATTGTTAAATGAGTTTACAATCTTTATGGAGTTAAATGAAATTTTTTAAATTTAAGACACCAATTAGAGGGTTATTTGACCATGAAAATTAAAAGTAATTTTCATAATCAAAACACACAAAACTATTATTTGAATCCAAGAGAATCTAACATGGATACACATTAATTTTTTATTTTGTTCAGTGATGATCCTTGATATTGTTGTGTTAAAATATTAGTCATTTTCTGTTTCATTTTTTAGCTAAGAAAAGAAACTCTGAGAGAACTCATTATTAATGTAATAAAAACTTAGATATCAAAGTATAATTGTAGTAAACTATAAGGATTAAAAAATAATTTATATTTATTTATTTGAGGTTTTATAATTAAGTTCTACGATGAAAAATCTTTCTTTTATAAACAACTATCAAATATTATTAGATTTTTTTTTTTTTTTTTTTTGCAAACTATAAAAAATAATTCAAATAAAATTAGGAGCGTAGGAGAAAAAAAAAAAAAAAAAAAAAAAAGGAAGAAGAAAAGGGGCTAACGATCATTTGAATATTAGTTAATCAAATTAGCAAACTATGATGAAGAAATTTCTTCCATATACTCTTAAGCAATTCTTGGGATTAAAAGAATAAATCCTAACTAGGATTATTGTTACAATGATTGTTTGATTTTTTGTGATATATGGAATGTTGCAAGATAGATTAATTTTTCCATATTTGATGCTGTCATTTAGCGCGGATAGTGTGTATGCAAGCACTTGCCCAACAACCCCCTTAATTAGAATTGTTTTGTAAAGAAAGAAAATATGAAAAATTATAAGATGCCAATATGTTATAACTATATTTAGATTCTGAGCATAAATATCATTCATATTGTTGTTTTCTATTGCACTCTAATAAAATTTTCTTACTCAAATAGTAGTTTTTCCTTTTATACCTTATATTATATACTAAAACTGTATAATAATTTCCTATAAATACCGTCATTGTCTATCTATCTATAAATTTTATATTGTAAACACAAACTTGGAGATAAAATCTAGTCAGTTGGTGATATAGCAAGAAATGTTGGGAAAACCCTTTTCTTTATAATTTTTTGGTGTATCGCTAATCTGATTAGAATTTAGTTTCATGTGACCATCAATGTTTATTGCATTTTCTTTTAATTTGTGTCTACATATTCATCTGATTTGGAGATGAATTCTACTCAGTCAATGATACACCAGAAAAAATGCAAGAAACAATTTTTATCTTCTTTTTTCCAAATATATCATTGATTTGATTAGAACTTAGTTCCATGTGATCAAAATCAATATGTTCTACCTCTTTTTTAATTAAGATGAATTGACGATTCATTTTGGTTCAGGTACGATTTTTCAAAAAAATAATTGGAATTATACAATATATTTTTTCTTTTGCTTTTTTCTAAAAAGAAAAAAATCATGGATTCGATTAAAAAGCAACTTTAGATGAAGATAATTACATTTTGTTTTGATAGGCTACCATGTTGGACTTAAATGCGTAAAATTAATCACATCCTTTCCATTTTGTTGATTCGAGTTATTCAATTTTTTTATCTATGTTTTTTTTTTTTAACTGATGACTTTAGGCTAATAATCATAGATAAATATAATTTTTAGATAATTTGATGTACTTTTAAAATGTTCATATCATTTTCAAATTCATCTTTTGTTCTTTCAATTGCCTTATTACAATTACTCACTAGACTATATATTTAGTTTTTATTTTTTTGAAAATAAATTAGTTCTCTTTCAAAAAATAAAAATAAAAAACATAGTTATTCACTTCACCTTATTAGAATATATGAACAATCTAAATTTTTTCTCTTTAAACTAGCGCACATATATATATATATATTTGCCTCCACAGTATTTGGTGTCAAGATTTTGGAATAAATGAGCCTCCATCTTGTCTAATATCCATAGGATCGAATATATTTCATTGTTTTAAAATTTGTCAACGACACTTCTAAACCTTTTTTTTTCTTTTCTTTTTTTTTCTCTTTTTTTCTTTTTTTTTTTTTTTTGATAATTATACAATACTTTTTGACTTATTTAACCCAAATAATATGAAACAACAAGAACATCAATATATATGAGTATTTGATTGGTAATTTGTTGTTTTCTTTCACGTTTTCTATCTCTGTCTCTGCTTTTTTTCTTTTTCTTTATTTTATCCAAATCATCATTCTAACGATCTAAATGTCTAGAAAAATTGAAGATTTATATAGACAAGAAAATATAGGCCTAGACTTACTACTCATTTTTCAATTTCATCAAGTGATTGACAATTAATTTTTATTTTTGTTCTCGCATATATCCTGTATGCTTGATGGTATCCTTAACTTTTTGACTTACAATGCTTAATTTAGAAAATGAAAAGACACAATATAATAAGTAAATAAATTTTCTATGTTGAAATAAACATGAATATTGAAAATAAGTAATTAATTGTGTTGGTATTTGTTTTTAAATGTCTTTAATCGTATTACAAAGAGAGAGAAGATCATATGATGAAAAATATTAAGGACAAACATAAATAAGCTACTTAAATTATTAATTTTTGTATTATCATCAAGATGTGTTAATAAATAACTTTATTTTTTATATGCAAATCATAATAGTGATTGTATTATATTTTTTAACCTTAATATGTTCATTCATATAATTTTTCTCGTGTTTAGAAAAAGAAATAAAAAGTATTTTAAGAAAAAGATACATACCAAATAAGTAACAGGTAATTTCTGTTTTTTAAAGATGAGTTAATGTTATTAATTAAATAAATAATATCATGTGGATTTTTGTTAGATTGCGTGGATAATTGTTTGATATAAGACTAAGACAGTGAGACACATGTCATTATCCATTTAATGCTTCACATGCGCCATTTAGATTTGCTTTTTTTGTTGGAATTGCATGAAGTATTGAACTCGAGTAGTTTACTAGTCGATTATTTCCACTCCAATGAAGATCAATATTGTCAACCCCGTCTGGTGTAATGTCCCAAGCCTAGCTAACGAGCTTGGTATCCATTGAACAACCTCTAGACTTAGAAGTACAATAGCGAATTGGATATATTTGTCCCCACAACCTAAAAAAAATTTCTTGTTACACAAATATTCATTAGTCATTTCTTTTGTCAAATTCAAATTCCTTGTAACCCCTCGATGTGGGATATAGTCTTGCCTAGAATTTATCTAATATTTTTTACCATCAAGTATCTTTTAAGCTTTAATATTATATGTTATGAGCAGGAAAACACATGACATCAATAAATTCACCGAAATACTCTTAGGAAGGATAGGAAATTAAGAGATAGAGTTGTCACCTAACATTAGAAAAACTAGGAAACTCAAAAATGACTTATCTACATAAAAATCTAATTAAGGGGTTGGTTACTATAATAGTCGTAGCCTCAAAAGGGAGGCTAGAGTGCTAAGCTAGCATTGAACATTCATAAAGTGCTAGATGCAACTTTAGCGCACGTGGCTAGCAATGGGCTAGGAATTACGGCCATGTCTTGTGCTCATCGAATGCATGACGATGCCTTATGACTTAAAACCATACATGGGATATACAATATACAATGAAATATATTTTGTTTGAAAGCCTATGTAAAAGCTCATGTCGTGATCGAAGGCTTTTCATCGACAAAAAATTTTACATCGCACCTCCAAAATTTTGTTGATGCAAAGCCGTGTTTAGGCGACCAGCATCTACGACGACCTAAATTTGCTACTATAGTGTCGACCTATTGTCTTGTGACTTCGCAAGTAGAAAAACTAAGATTCTAACTACATGAATACTTTACATGGGATACCAAAATATTTAAGGCAATGTAAAAATAAAGGGACACAAGCTTTGGAAAAAAATACTTTTATTTTATTTATAACCAACTTATACATGCATTATCTTTGTCGTGAGGTCGTTTTGCATTCTAGGTCGACATAATGATACTAAAAGAAAAGAGCGAGTAATCTATTATTCGAGCAAAAAATTCATAGAATATGAATTGAAATGCGTTTGAAAAGATGTGTTGCATTTTATTATAAAGTGTCGGATGACTCGAGCAATATAAATTGTATTACATAACTTGGCTAATCTAAAAAATGGATCCTCTCAAGTATATTTTTGAAAAGCCAAATTTATCAAGTAAGATTGTAAGATGGTAAATACGATTAGTCGAGTATGATATAATCTATAAGGCAAGAAAGTGAGTAAAAGGTAGTAGAATTGTATTTCACTTGGCAAGCAATTTAGTCAATGACTACAAGCCATTGGATTTTGATTTTCCCGATGAGAACATTATAACATCCGAAATTAGGGTAATTGAGTTCGATGATGAAAAATGGAATATGTACTTTGATGGAGATGTGAATGTCTTAAGCAATAGTGTAAGGGTAGTTCTAATCTCTCCAAATGGCAAGCAATATCCAATAGGCATCGAAATTTGGTTTCATTATAACAATAATGTAGCAGAGTACGAGGCATGTATTTATGTTCTAGTAGGCGATAAAGAAAGAGAAATCGAAGGCTCAAGGTATATAATGATTCGATATTGATAATCTATCAAGTCAAAGGTGAATGACAAACTAAAGACAAAAATCTAAAACCTTGTCAAACCAATCTAATCAAGCTAGCTAAAGAGTTTGATGAAATTGAATTTGCCTACTTAGTAAAGGACAAAAAACTTGTTTATCGATGCATTGGCAACCATGGCCTCAATGACATAGCTCGATCATAGAACTAGAATATACCCTATTTACATTGAAGTCGAAATTTACCAACTCACCGATGTACAATAGAAGAGGAAATGGATGGCAAACAATGGTCATGACATCAAAATGCTCATTAAAAGCCAAGAGTATTCATCGAGTGCCTCTAAAATAGATTAAAAAAAGCCTAAGAAGGATTGCTATGGACTTTTATCTAGATAGGGAAATTTTATACAAATCAAGCTTTGATGGAACATTCATCGGATGTTTGAATGAGGTAAAGGCTAAGAAAATGATTATGGAAATCCATGAGGGAATCTATGTAACCTATAGAAATGGACACTATAGGACTTGTCACATACAACAAAGTGAGTCTTTAAGATAAACATGGAAAGAGACTGCATAAAGTATGTCGGGAACTTTTATAAATGCTAGGCTTATAGGGATAAGATCAATACTCCTCCCAAACTACTGCATAACATATTATCTTCTTATCCATTTTCTATGTGAGATTTAGATGTTATCAAGCCAATCAATCCGAAAGCAAGCAACGACTACCAGTTCATTTTGGTTACAATTAACTACTTCACCAAATAGGTTGAAGCTGCCTTTTATACTCATGTCACTAAGAAAGTTGTCCAGCGAGTTCATAAAAAAGAATTTGCTTTTTTGATATGGTCCGTTGAAAACTCTAATCACTAATAATGCTCAAAACTTTAGTAGAAAAATGATCATAGAACTATATAAGTGGTGGAAGATTAAGCATCCGAACTCAATGTTATATAGACCTAAAATGAATGGGGCAATTGAAAGAGAAAACAAGAATATCAAGAAGATTGTGTAGAAAATTATGATCATGTATAGGGAATGGCATGAAATGCTCCTAAATACTCTACATCCATATCTTACAACTATAAGAACATCTATATAGGCTCCCCATGTTCTCTAGTTTTACTAGATAGAGGTGGTGATACCTTTAGAAGTGGAGATTCCTACCCATAGAGTGCTCAAGGAAACACAATTAGAGGAAGCTAAATGGGCCGAATTATATAAGAATAGCTAAACATGATCAATGAAAGGAGATTAGCTATTATTTTCCATGCTCAAATATATCAAAAAAGGATGGCTAAAGCTTATGACAAAAAGATTTGACCAAGAGATTTTTTAAAGGGAAATCTAGTGCTTATAAAGATTTTATCAATATCCTAAGATGAAAAAAGCAAGTGGTCGCCTAATTATAGGGGTACTTATAAAGTCAAAAAAGTATTCTCAAGTAGAGCACTCCTTTTAGCCAGTATGGATAAGGATAGTATAGCTAAACCTTCAAACTCATATACATTGAAGAAATACTATATTTAAGATGTGTTACATCTCATGAAATAAAAAAAATGAAATTCAAATCAAACATGTGCATTGCATTTCTTTTCATATCCCTTTTCTACACTTCAATAAATATCCATCATTCTCTCATCATCACATGATCTTAATTAATATTATTTATAAATTGATATATAAGGTATATAAGATGCCATGATAGTGCTTTACTCAAGAAATAGCTAGCTAAACTCATCTAAAAAAAAAATCAAAATCAAAATCAAAATCAAAGTTCTATTCAACTTGGAAAGGACTTCGATCTCATATGCCTTTCAAATCAAACAAATAGTTTCATATTTAGGTGAATTTACTCTTAAGAAAATGAAATATCCAAGATTTTATTCTGGAGATAATCACTCAACATTCTATTTGACTAAAACAATACTAGAAAAATAAATTGATGAGTTCAATCAAAAGGAATAGATACATCTCGCCAGCGAGTCATGAACTATAATGCAAACTTGATATGTGGTTATCTTAAATAAAACAAACAAATAAACAAAATGAGGGTAAACCAAGTTCATTCACCATTCCCCCAACGATAATATACCAATTTGCTATCTCCCATGAAGACCGCATAACATGTGTCTAGATTATAGGTTCTTTCGAACATTATTTCAATATGAGACTCGTTAAAACAAAACTTGTGAGGCTGCATATTTTATCGATAGGATAAAGAAAGGCCATTCTTAAAAATTTTATCTCACTAAAAATAAAATCTATTCCTTATAATCCAACTTTGAGCCTTTTGTTTCTTTCATGAAAACTTGGACCAGGATCGGCCACTTACATCTGGGGTAGAAGGCTAAAAGCCAATAAAAAATCATAAAAAAAAGAAGAAAAATCATCATCGGGAAAATCTAATCCGTGAACCATGTCACCTGCCTCTCTAAAATTCAAATTCAAAAAAAAAAAAAGGATCATAATCAAATCAAATCTTATAAAAAATCTTTCTTCAAGTTTATCATACAAAGTTATTGAAAAGTATCTTTTGACTTAGCACCAAAAGCAAGTATAAAGTGGGTAACTCATGCCATAAATATTTGCCTCAAACATAGAAAAGAAAGAGTAGGTTATGCCAATAAAAAATTGATGCTAGACAAGCCATTGAAAAAAGAGCTTTTCAAAAGTGATCATATGTCAAGAAAATCTTAAAACACTATTTGAGCTTACATTACCTATTCTTTTGGAAAACCACACTACAACCTACATTACATATCAATAAAAATCCTTTCTAAGTATAGATGAACTACTAATCCAATAAGTCTTGATCCTTGAGTAATCATAAAAGAATTTTATTGAAAAAAATAGTGAAAATCAAAATACATTTCATATAAAATTATGGTTGATGCCAAAGAGCATTAATTCTTAGGGGCAAACAACATTTTCTCTCTCACAAGCCCAAAGCAACTCACAATTTAGACTCTTAATTAAAAAAAAAAAAAAAAAAAAAAAAAAAAAAAAAACAAAACTCAAGAACGACCATATTATAAGGTTTGCATGACAAACCTATGAAGTATCCTCGAGGATTTTTTCGAACCTTGAATCAAAAATTTTTTATTTAAAATCTAGTTAACTTTCCTTAAAAAGCGGGAATTCACTAAATGCAAAGGTGTCAAATGTTTCAAAATGCACATGAGATCTCGAGTTATAAAGAAAACTATAAAGGAAACATAATCTAAGCCTAACATTAGTTGCTATAAATAGTTAATTAGTAGTTGATCATAATCAAGAATGATCACCTTCTTCAAGGGATTAGGATGATCGAAATTACGCTAGTACTCAACCGAAAGGAAATACAAGGCCAAGTTTATAGAAATGGCAAGCACAGCTAGGGGCAAAGTTGCAATGGCTATATCACAATTCAATATGAAAGCCCTAACAACCAAAAAGAGAAGCATCATAAAGGGAGTTGAGTAAAGCGACCTATACTTCTCACAAGTAATTAACTAACTATTGTGTTAGATCTTGTTTCATAAACATTATAGCACAAAGGAAAAGTTGAAATCTACTCGAGTGCAAAATGGAAAAATCCTAAAGAAACGAGAAGAAACATGCTCTTTAAATTCACATCAAGCTTGGTCACCTAACAATAGATCACCACTTTAGGTAGAGTTGCCTAACAATCATAACATTTTACTTTTTAGGGCAAGTCACTATGTATAGTGAGACTATTGCATTTTACTTTTTAAGACAAACCACCTTATACAATGATGCTATGACATTTTATTTTTTTGGGAAAGCCACCATGTACGATAGAGCTATCGTATTTTACTTTTTAAGATGGTCACCTAGAACAATCAAACTATTTTTTCACTTAATTTAGTTTTTTTTACAAGCTCACTAAGCAAGCCCAATTGGAAGTTCACGGTTCAACTAACATTTGCACCATAAGCATTTTAAAGAGGAGGTAATTATCATAACTCAAATTTTAGGTTATATATTTTCCTCCAATTTCATTAATTTTATTTTTATATTATTTATTTATTTATTCATTTATTTTTTTTATTATTTATTATTTAATTTTGATATTTACTATATATAAAAAAAGAAATCAAAATACTATATATATATATATATACACACATATACACACACACATAGATACAAAATACAAAAAATTATTACAAGATTTATAAGGGACATGATTGAATAAAAATGAAAATAAATTTAAAACTATTAGGATGCAACTAAAATAATTGAATAACCTAGAGCTAAAATTACAAGGTATAGGGACCTAATTAAAAAAATTAAAGTACATGGACTATAATGACTCCCCTAAATGGTACAATTGAAATAGAATTAAACCTATAGGGACCTAAATTGACATGAGACATAATTGATAGGACCAATTTGAAATCAACTCGAATGACTTGTCATCCGAATCCTCCCAACTCTATCATGGCACATTGCCTTATACTACACCACCCTATAGCACTATTCATCTCTATCACCGGCCAACAGGACAAAACTAGCTTGCACCTATCGCTTGTATACCTATGGCTTTTACACCCGCACAATAATAAACACAAAAATAAGCAAAGCATAATACATAGATAAAAAAACACAATTATTTTTACTCTATTCATATAGAACCAAAACTAATAACAAATTAGAAAGTTTATTTTATTATGAATGGAGTTTTGAGTTAAGGGAATTGGTCCCAAAATTGAGGAGGAGGATTCTTTGGTATAAATAGGAGTTGAAATGAAGGTCTTAAGATAGAGAGGTGAATAAGGGAGGAATAAGGAACAAGTGAGAGGACATATTGAGAGCAAGTAAAGAAAAAAATTGAGGGCAAGAAGAACAAAGAACAATTAAGAATAACAAGAACAATTAGGTGATAATAAGATCAATTGAGATAAAAAGAGGGCAAAGAAAGACCGTAGAGCGAGAGATTTCTAAAGTAAAAGAAATAAGAACAAAGGGGCAAACCTATTCTAGTCTTATTTCTAGTTTTTCGTTATGAGAGCATCATCTTGCCCATCAAAGTCACAATCCTCACTGCCACTATCCATCCTCAACCTTAGCTCCCTCAATCGAATACCCCAAAAAGATTATCATATTGATTTATAGCTCTAATTGCATCAATATAGCTCTAGCCTTTCCAAGATGAACGATGGTATTGATATTCATCTCTGCCATTACATAGAAACCACCACCTTTTTTTTATTTTTCCCATCATTGCATTTGATTTTATGATAAATGAGGGATTTGATGGCTCATGAAGGTTAGCTTTTAGGGTTACTAGGTCGATTATGGGTTTAGAATTAGGATTTGGGGGCTGAATTGAGATAAGGGAAATGGCCTAGGTTTTAGGGATTTATGAGATGAAAGAGAAAAAAATGATTTAAAGTTACATGAATGCTCAATTTTGGGTTTTCTTGTTCAATTTCAATTTTCAATTGAAGGTTGGTAATGGGTTGGGGCGGGAGATAAAACCTAAGGTTTGGAATTTATGAGATGAAAGAGAAATTAGTTGAGGGCTTAGACTAGCTAAAGGGAGAACTTAGGAAAGGAAATAGATTAGGGATTAAATATTTTAAGGAGAATAAGAGATCAATCGAGTGAGAGGGAGAAGATGAATTGGGTTGAGGCGGGAGAAAGAACTTAAGGTTTCTAATTTAAGATGAGAAAGAGCAAATCATGAGGCTTTCTAGGTTATGGGTTAAGGTTTTTCTTCCATGTGAAGGAAGAGAAAAGATCATTTGATCTCAATGGTATTTACAAGAGAGGTTGGATAAGAGGCGAGAGAAAGAAGATGATTGATTTGGGTGCTTTGATTCGAGAGGAATTACGACTAGCTTAGGAAATGCATTTGTAAAAAAAATCTCACTAAAAAAAAATAAGAGAGGGGCTAGGATTAGCCCGGCTCATATGAATGGTTGAATGGGCTGAACTTCGCCCCAACCCACATATAACTAAGCTTGGGCTAAGCTTATCCTAGCCCAAGCTCGAGAGAAGGAAACATGGTAGCCCAAAAAGGTAGTCAAGGGGGTTAAATGTTAAATTAACCTAATGCTCTCTATGGAGTGGTAAAGTGAAAACTTAATGGTAGTAATCTAAAGCCTCTTTCTCTAGCATAAATCTTTGACTGAAAGTGTGTTTATACCTTTTAAGTGCCACTCGACAAGCTTTTATTCAATTGACTCTTGAGTTGTGGGTTAGTGTGGTAAATGTAAATGGATTTGTTTTCATGTTATTATTTCTATTCAAATGTAAAAGGAGATTATGAGAAGTAATTATTATTTTATTTTAAAATACATAAAAGTAAAAGCCCTTATTTATACATTTTTCTTGATAAATTAGTTCTAAACTTTTAATACATGCCTTTTATTTTTATGCCTAGTCTAAGAATTAATTCTTTGAATTTTTGGGTTTTATATTTATCTATTATTTTTTCAATGTTTAATGTTTTATTTTATTTCGATAATTAGATTAGAAAATTAACGATGGATGAGTTGTCGAGTTTCTTAATTTTCAAGGACTCGATAACAAATCCTCAAAAAAAAAATGATAAAAGAAAAGAAAAGAAAAAAATAATAAAATGAAAGAAAATGAAAAAAAGAAAAGAAAAGAATAGATGATAAAAAAGGGAAAAAAGAAAGAAAGAAGAGAAACTACTAAAAAAAAAGAGAGAAATAAATTGCTAGAAATTAATAATAAAAAAAGAAAAAAAGAATTAGACTTAAGAAAAAACCAAAAGAAAATGGAGAAAATGTTAGGAGAAAATTAACAAAGTCTCATATCCAATAAGGATTGATTTTTGCTCAAACCAATCATATTTTAGTAATTAGGTGATTCTTGACATACCAGTTATCTCAAGACTTAAATTTGACTCGATGTTGAATTGACGAGACTCTTGATGATGGGATTCGATAATCGATTCAATATGATGTCACAAACAAAATAAAAAAAAAATTGGCTTTGGAAATAAATCTTGAAATTTTGACCTAGGATTAATTTTTGGCAAAAATATAAATTTTTTAAGAGATAAACTTTAAGATTAAACTAGACATGTTACCTTTCTCGAAATGGTGCATTTTGGTGATTGATATCTTCCTTAAGGTATAACCAACTCCTTGTCCTAAAATCTCTAAAATAGTGTCAATTTTAGGTTTCTAGTTCCTTGAATACTAGGTGGCAACTCTAAAAACTTAGTTTAATTTACATCCCTAAATAAACAAATTTCAACTTATTATTTTAGGGAATCCCAAGAATGTCGAGTAGCGATAATATGCATCATTATGTGGCACAACTTTAATTTTCTATTTTTCAAATGTTAAAATTTTATTTAATAATATGGTGAACTTGTCATAAATTTTGAGTATTTTATTTAAATGAAGTATGAGTTCTAACTAAGTTTGATGATATAACAATAAATGAAAAATGCTTGTCAAGCAACTTTTATTTATTAATCATTATTAGACGATCGTGTGAATAGTGTGCTACCTATTAGATGAAATTTTTGTTTTGAAATCTTCAATTAGATCTTATTGATAGTTGTAGATTATACAGTTTGTTTACATTGTGAAACATGTATTTCAACTAATAATGTATATATAATGTTTTATGATTTCAATTACATCATTTTTCAAGAATTTAGCACAACTCTAATTGTACATATTTTAAACATTAAAGTTTCCTTCAATAATATCTCAAACTTGCTATAATTGTTAAGTGTTTATTTAAATTAAGTATGAGTTATAAATAATTTTAATGATTCAACGAGAACAATAAGAAGAGAAGATTACTTATCAAGTGACTTTTATTTGTTAAGCATTTAATTAGATAATCGTCTAAATAGTGTGTTGCCTGTTAGAGGAAAACTTTGCTTTGAAAAATTCAATTAGATCTTACCCACAATCTTAGATTTAATTGTTTGTTTATATAACAAAAATTGTATTCAAAATGATAGTGTATATATAATTCTTTATAGTTTCAATTGCATCACTTTTCAAGAATTTAACAGAACTCTAATTATGTGTATTTCAAATGTTAAATTTTCATTTAATAGTATCTCAACTTGCCATAAATGTTAAGTATTTTATTTATATGAAGTATGCATTATAATTAAGTTTGACAATACAACAATAAAATAAGATTTTTTATCAAGTGACTTTTATTTAGTAATCATTAGATTAGACAATCATCTGTATATGTGTTACCTATTTGAGGAAAGCATTATTTTGAAATCTTTAGTTATATCTTATCCATATTCTTATATTTAACTATTTGTTTATATTGAGAAACCTACTTTTGAACTGACATATATAAATATATAATTTTTTTATTGTTTTAATTTTTTACAAAATTGAAATTAAATGAAACCTCATTGTTATAAGTACTTGTACTAATTTTCTTGAAAGTTGAGGAGTTGAGAAACTACCTAATTGTAATGTTCAACCAAGATTGCTAAATGAGTTTGTAATCTATATGGAGGTAAATGAAATAACTTTAAATTTCAGACTCCAATTAGAAGGTTATTTGATCGTGAGCATTATAAGTAGTTTCCATAATCAGAAAACACAAAAATATCATTGGAATCCATTGATGGTGAAAATTTAAGTTTTTTCTATAATCAAAACACATAAAATTATAATATCACGAATTTTTCATAAATGTGAAGTATTTTATTTAAATAAAGTATGAGTTCTAATTAAGTTTGACAACGTAACAATATAACAATATTCTTATCAAGCGACTTTGAATTGTTAATCATTTGATTATACAATCGCTTGAATAGTGCATTACCTATTGGAGGAAAGTTTTGTTTCGAAATCTTTAATTAGATCGTATTCATAATATTAGATTTAACAATATTTTTATATTCCGAACAGGTATTTGAACATATAGTGTATATATGATTCTTTATAACTTCAATTGCATCGCTTTTCAAGAATTTAACACAACTCTAATCATGTATGTTTCAAACGTTAAAGTTTCATTTAATAATATCTTGAGCTTGTCATATATGAAGTATGAGTTCTAATTAAGTTTGACGATACAGCAATGAAGAAGATTGCTTTTATTTATTAACCATTTAATTAGATAATCACTTGAATAGTGTTATCTTTTAGATGAAAGCTTTATTTTGAAATGTTTAACTACATATTATCGATATTCTTAGATTTAACTGTTTGTAAAACCTACATTTTGAATTGATAATGTATATATAGTTTTTTATAACTTCATTTTTTAAAATTAGAACTAAATAAAACCTCATTGTTATAAGTTGTATTTATTTTCTTGAAAGTGAAGGTGATGAGGAACTACATACTCGTGATTTTCAACCGACATTGCTAAATGAGATTGTAATCTATATGGAGTTAAATGAAATCCTTTAAATTTCAGGCACCAATTAATTTGATCATGAAAATCACAAGGAATTTTCATAATCAAAACTATCATTTGAATCCAGGAAAATCTAGCATGGGTATACATTAATTTTTGAGTTTTTTCAACTATGATCCCTGGAATTGTTGTGCCAAAATATTAGTCATATTTTATTTCATTTTTAAGTTAAGAAAAGAAACTGCGAGAGGAGTCATTATTAATGTAATAAAAACTTAGATATCGAAGTATAATTTGGTAAACTATCAGGATTAAAAAATAATTTATATTTATTTATTTCAGGTTTTATAATTAAGTTCTATGATGAAAATTCTTTTATTATAAAAAAGTCATCGACTATTATTGGATATATATATATATATATATATATTGCAACTATAAAAAATAATCCAAATAAAACTTTGAGCATAGAAAAAAAAAATATACATTTGAGAAGAAAAGGGGTTAACTATCATTTGATTATTAGTTAATCAAATTAGCAAACTAGGAAGAAGAAATTTCTTCTATATACTCTTAAGCAGGTCCTCGGATTAAAAGAATAAATCCCAACAAAGATTATTGTTGTAAATATTGTTTGATTTTCTGTGCTATATATGGAATGTTCCAAGATAGATTAAATTTTCTATATTTAATGGTGTCATTTAGTCCGGATGGTGTGTATGCACTTGCCTAACAACCTCTTTAATTAGAATCATTTTGCAAAGAAAGAAAATATGAAAAATTATAAGATGTCAATATGTTATACCTATATTTAGATTCTAAACATAAATATCATTAGTATTATTGTTTTTTATTTCATTCCGATCAAATTTTCTTACTCAAAAAGTAATTTTTCCTTTTATACCTTATATTATCTACTAAAACCACCTAATAAGGTCCTATAAATATTGTCATTGTCTATCAATAAATTTCATATTGTAAACACAAACTTGGAGACAAAATCTGGCAGTTGGTGATAGAGCTAGAAATGTTGGGAAAACCCTTTTCTTTAGAATTTCTTTGTGTATTTTCAATCTGATTAGAATTTAGTTCCACGTGACCGTCAAAGTTACTAATTAAAGAGGGAGAAATATGTTCTTTGTATATTAAATTTTCTTTTAATTTATGTCTATATATTCATCTGAATTGGAAAAGATCTCTACTCAGTCAAAGATGCATCAGAAAAAAAAGGGAGATATAATTTTATTTTCTTTTTTTCCAGATATAGCAGTGATTTGATTAGAACTTAGTTCCATGTGATCAAAATTCTATTCTTTAATTAATATGAATTGACAATTCATTTTGATTTAGCTATGATTTTTCAAAAATAATTGGAATTATACAATATGTTTTTTTGTTTGCTTTTTTGGTAAATCATGGATTCGATTAAAATGCAATTTTAGATGAAGATATTTACCTTTTTTTTTAATAGGCTACCTTGTTGGATGTGAAGGCCTAAAATTTATCATATCCTTTCCATTTTGTTGATTTGAGCTATTCAATTTGTTTTATCTATGTTTTTATTTTTATTTTTTTAACTGGTGACTTTTAATAATATTAGATAAATATAATTTTTTATAGATAATTTGATGCACAATATAATTTTTCATATCTTTTTCAAATTCATCTTTGGTTCTTTCAACTACCTTATTCCAATTATATACTTAGTTTTTATTTTTTTATTTTGAAAATAAATTAGTTCTCTTAGAAAAAGAAAAAGCATAGTTCTTCACTTCACTTTATTACAATATATGGACAATCTTTTTTTTTTTTTCTTTATACTAGCGCACATACATATGTAGATAATTTTTCCTTCACAGTAGTTGGTGTTAAGATTTTGGAATAAATGAGCCTCTATCTTGTCTAATATCTACAGGATCGCATGTATTTCACTGTTTTAAAATTTGGCGATAACACTTCTAGAACTTTTTTCTTCTTGTTTTGACAATCAGACAATACTTTTTTACTTATTTAACATAAATAATGCATGAAACAACAACAACAAATATATAAGAGGATTTGTTAAGCTTTTGTTTCCTTTCACATTTTGCTATCTCTGTCTCTCTAGTTTTCCTTTGTTATTGTCTCCAAACCATCATTCAAACGATCTAAATGTAGAAAAAATATTAAGATACATATAGACAGCAAAATATAGGTTTAGAGTTACCATTGATTCTTAATTTGGTCAAGTGATTAGCAATTAACTTTTATTTTATTTCTCGTATATATGTTGTATGCTTTAGGGTATCCTAATTTTTTTTTTTTTTTTGGGCTTATAATGCTGAATTTAGAAAACTAATAGATAGAATATTATAAGTAATAAACATGAACATTGAAAAATAAGCAATTAACTGTGGTATTTGTTTTCAAATGTCTTTAATAGTCTAAAAAATTGAGAAGATCATATGATGAAAATATTAAGGGCAAACATAAAAGAAACTACTTAAATTTTTTATTTTTGTATTACGTGAAGATGTGGTTCATAAATAACTTTATTTTTATATAGAAACCATATTAGCATTTGTATTATCTTTTTTTAATCATTAATATGTTCATTCATATAACTTTTCTCACGTTTAGAAAAAAGAAATAAAAAGTATTTCAAGAAAAAGAAACATACCAAATAAGTAACATATAATTTATCTTTTTTAAAGCCGAGTTAATTTTATTAATAAATAAATAAATAATGTCAAATAGACTTTTGTAAGCTTTTGTGGATAATTGTTTGACATAAGACTGAGAGCTTGAGAAATGTCATGTATTCATTTAATGCCTGACATGCACCATTTAGATTTGATTTTGTGTTGGACTTCAGTAGTTTAGTAGTCGATTATTAGTTCTACTCCAATGAAGATCAATTTTGTCAACCGAGTCTGGTGTAACATCCGAAACCCGGTGAACAAGCTTGGTACCCATTGAACGACTTTTAGATTTGCAAGTACATTACGGAGTTGGACAACACAAAAGAAATTCCTTGCTTCTCAAATGTTTATTAGTCATTACTTTTATCAAATTAAAAATCCTTGTAAACACCCGATGTGGGATATAGTCTAGCCTAGAATTTATCTAATGTTTTTTTCCCACCAAGCTTCTTTTAAGCTTTAATATTATAACTTGCAGGTGAAAAAAAGCATGACGTCAAAGGGTCTAACAAAATACTCTTAGGAAGAATAGGAAATTAAGAAAAAAAGTCGTCACCTAGCATTAAAAAAACTAAAAAACTTGAAAATGATTAGTTTATAGAGAAATCTAGGTAAAGGGTTAGATATGGGTAGGAAATATCGAGATCATCATCACTACATCCTACTTGAGGTAGGCTGAATTGCATGTATGTAGAAACTAAATGTCCGGTCTTACTATGATACGAGTCTATACCTATTTGAACGAATTCATAATAGGTCAATAAGGTAGTTTGATAACATAGGTTGATCAAATGCCTATTTTCATACTCTAAAATAAAAGGTGGAATAAGTTTAAGAAATGGACAATTGTTGTTTAGGGGTTCTTTGTTGCTGAAATTAGCTAGATAGTGGTAGTTTTAGAGGTATTGCTATTGGAAAGTTGTTGATAGTTTTATGGTGTTGTTTTTAGGGGGAGCTATTGAAAAGTTACTGGTGGGATTGTGGTATTGTTTTAAGAGGAAGGCTACTACTAGAAAGTTGCTAGTAGGTTTATATAGGTTTTTCGAACTCGGGTTGTATTTTAGATAGTGGATGATGATGTCTTGATGGTGGGTGTGGAGTATTGAGTGGTGGTAGCTATGAATTTTTTTTTTTTTTTTTGAAAGAGTGTTTTCTCTAGGTTTTTTGATGTGTGAATGAAATGTATGGCCACTTCCCTTTTAGATGAGAGAAGAAAAGAGGTTTTATATTGGGATTGTTAGGTTTTGGAAAAAAAAAAAAAATCCCAATTTGCTCTTCTCCTTCTCCTTTATTCCCAATTTCAAACCTTGGCTCCTTTTTTTTTTTTTTTTTTCTCTTTAGGCATAACCAATTGGAATTTTTTCAATGAAGCCTCCACTTAAAGTTTCCATTTTAATCTTTAATATTTTTTAATTGGACTCCTAAATCCCAATTTCCATTTATCTCCCTCTTTTTCTTTTTCTTTTTTTAATCTTTTTTTCTTTATTATTATTATATTGGAAAAATTCATGAAAAATAGAGAGTAAAAATTTGGTGCTAACATTATATTTAACATACAAAGCACACAAGTAGGCCATAAGCTTTTTTGAAAAGAATTTCTCTCTAATTATTTGAGGTCGAGACATATCAAACTCGACGACTCATTTTCTAATCATAAAGAACTTGTAAAAAAATGCATAACGTAATTTAGGTCATATGTTTAAGAAAGAAACATATCTAACAAGTTCAAAATATGTTTAAAGGTTAAAAGATCTGGAACCACTTTTGGATTTTCATGGAGATTTATCCGGAGATATTGTCAAATCTTACCACTTGAATTATTGATTTCTTTTTTCAACCTCCATTCTCCTTACTATCGTAACCCATTTTTTACCCTCTATAAATTATCATTTTCATGTAATAATTTTGAAAAATAAAAAATTACAAGTTGTATGGTTTTTTTATTTGAATGACATATAAGTATTTTTTAAAAAAAAATTTGATTTAAATACTAGGATTATCCCCTTATTTTTTAGGACGACTAAAAAAAACAATAAAAAAAGAGAAAAAAATTTAGGGCCTTGATTTGTGGGGGTATTTTTCTTTATGATTATTATTATCATGAAGTAGTAGTTGTTGTTATTGTTATAGTAGTAGCAGTCATAATAATAATAATAATAATAATAATAATAATAATAATTGAAGAAAAAGAGAAACTAAAATGAAGAAAAAAATGAAATAAAATTGAGCTAACAATATGGGTTTTTATTAAAAATAATTTAAAAGTATTATGGGCCAATTGAAGAATAGAAAAAATCTTAGGGACACGATTGGGAATAATTAGGGATCCATCGATAAAATTAGGGGAAGAAGGATAAAAGTGTCACACATTGAAGGACTAGATTGAGAAAAATTAAACACACAAGGACTTACATAAAAATGATGAGTAAATATTTGGACGAAGTTAAACAACCCAACTAAAGATGACCTGTCGTTTACTTTCTTCTTTCTAACCTGCCAAACCCCCATTTTACTATTCATCTTCTTAACAAAAATAAATAAATTTTCCCCAACTTTCCTAGCCATGCTGGAATCCCCAATCCAGCTAAATGCGAGTCCTAACTAGCTCACCAACTTAACTTATAGTACAATGTCTATTAACAAGCCAAAACCAGACCTTCACCTTACATCTTTGCCTTCTCTTTATGGCTAAAAACTTACTACCATAATACGAAATCAAAAAAGCCAGAAAAGGCCTCCCCTGGAAAATGAGAAGAGAGGAACGTCTGTGGAGGCTTAAATAACGGGCCAAGATCATGGGAAGACTAACCAACAGTTGAGGAAGAAAAAGAAGGACATATAAAACCAAAGAGAAGGGAAAAAAAAAAAAACTCTCACTAGTGGCTAGAAGAAGAGAGCAAAAAGAAAAGAGAGGAGCCTTTTGAGAGTTTTAGATGAAAAATAATACTGACAATAAGAAAAAATAGAGATAAAGAGTGAAAGAGAGAAGAAGAAGAAGGAGAAGAAGAAGACACGACAAAACATAGAGATAGGTGGAGAACGGAGCAAGAAAATGGAAAGCTTTCTCTAAAAAAAACAATAATCCAAACCATCTATCACTCAAGCTTGTTAATCATCATAATAATAGTATTGTCGCACTAAGACATTTAGTTCTTTCCTTTATGTTACTTCATTTCTTGCATGTTCTTGGTGTTTTTCTATTTTTTTAATTGTTACAATGAGGGTTAGGGTTGGTTAACATTAGAGTCAATATATATAAAAAATAATAATCAAACTTGTTGTCATTTTTAAGCTAAAAAAAAAAAATATAGGAAAGAGATAAGGATAGAGGGAGTTTTTAGGTTGTTTTAAAGATAGCAAAAAGAAAAGAAAAAGAAAAAAGAAAGAAAGAAAGAAAGAAAGAAAAACAAAAGTAAGAGAAAAAATGTAGAAATAAAAGAGATAGAGGGATAGTGATAGTAAAAAAAAAAAAAAAAACAAAAGAAAGGAAATGGGGAGTAATAAGATGCATACTTAGTTGACGAAAAAAAACAAAAAAACAAAAAAACAAAAAACAAAAAAAAACAAAAAAAAAAAAAAAAAAAAAAGAGAAGAAGAGAAGGATTCTTTTAGGATTAGGATAAATTTGATAACTTTTACAAACCATATTTTTAGGAGACATAGGAATATTTTTACAAACCATATTTTTAGGACATATCTTTTAGGATTAGAATAAATTTGACAACTTTTTCCTTAAAAGGATACATCTAGGTGATTGTTATCTTTCTAGTAGACATAACTAACAAAATCTAGTGTTCTTTTTTTCTTTTTTCTTTTTATCAATGCTAGGTGGTGGCTCTAAAAATTTAATTCTTTTTCTTAATCATTAAAAATTCCATTTGATAGGTAGTGACACTTGTTGTTCAGTCTTTTCATCATTTTTTTTTTAATTTTTTTCCCTAACTTTGATCTTCAATTCTCTTTATCAAAGGTGTTTTTTTCTTAATCATTTTCTTTGAACATGTAAAAGGGCTTTTCGACAAGCTCTAGCATTAACTATTGTTCTCTTGTAATCTTTCTTGTCAAACCTCATTGATCTTTTTAGGTTTAAAAACCTCATTAATCTTTCATGAAGTTTTGATATTTTTCCCATAGCATAACGAATGATTTTCATCTGGATTTTCGTGAAGAAAATTATTTAGGCTCAAAATGGAACAATAAGGTATAAGATTTCGATTTACAAAAAATATATCAAGGATAACCTTTCTTCATCTCCATATGTGAGTTATCTAAATTGATAAGTTTTGACCTCTTTTAGGAAACTTTATTCAAATAGGTAAAAGAAAAAAATATCATTTGGATGAAGACCATGACCTTAGTGATGCCATATTAAGCTATACATTAAGTTTACGGAAAATGAAACACATAAACAAATAAAAGCACCATAAGCTGAATACTCTAGACAATATTCAAACCCCAAAATTGTCTCTATTAATCAGCAAACACACTTCAATAGATCAAGTAACTCAAATAACCCAACAAAACCATGTCTAGATATAAAGCTTGATAAATCCTAAATTCTAACAAACATTGATGAATTTGAATCTACATACACCTTCAATTTTAAAATTAACCTACATAGGTTATACCATGTGAATTGTAAATTTTCACACCCAATCAAATAACTTTAGTTACCCAAATGTGTTTTAGGCATCTTAAGATCAACAACGCCAACACCATGTTAAACTTAAAATATACCTCAGTATAATTTACAAATTAAAAATAAACATGTAAGTCCCAATTAACTCTCCTTGAAACAGAGTCCACCACCCTAAATAAAATTAAAAAAACTTATGGAATACACTCACTAAAGTTCGTTATTATTGATCAAGAACTCACTTTAGTCAATCACTCTAAGGATGTGCTTTATGAAATCCTAGCTAGTCTAAGCATGAGAAAAAAAAATACAAAGAAAATATTCAATTTTATTTAATAATATTTAGAAAAAATATCTTTCAAAATAGCAAATAGCTTGCTTAAATACTACTCTTCAAAGTCTCGCTAGGGTTGATAAAACTTATCCTAATTAGACTGCAACACTCAACCTTGGCCAAACCTCTAGATGTGTGTTGAGTGCACTAAACTTAATTTACTTAATGTCTTCACCAATATTTGTAGTGTTGGCAAGTCTAGGTCAAACCCTAGAGACTAGTAAAATGATTTTGTTATCTTTGGAAGAACGGGAGTTTGTTTGCATAGCCAATTTAAAAAAAAGCAAGAATAAAATAGAAAAACTTCAATTTAGGGAAAAAAAAAAAAAAAACCTTTAGTTAATGGGGAAATTCGAACATTCAATTTATAGATTGATCTTTGACACCTAAATTACTATTCTTTCATTAAATGCTTAGTCTAAATTTACCTAGATGTGAGAATAAACCCGAATCTTCTATGTATTCCTTAACTCAAAACTTTGTGCCTAAATTAAATTTTTATTATTAATTGATTTTTGTATTGAAGCAATCATAATCAAATCAATAATAACATTACGAATTAGAAAGATAGCTAAGATCGAACGATAATTTTAGGACACCTAAATCATTTAATTCATTCTTTTATTTATCTTAGATAATCAAAACCAATTTGCTACATGTACTAACTTTTTTTAATAATTACAAATTAAGGGAGTTAGTTAGCTATCGATCATAGTAAATAATCAACTAATAGGCCTCTTAGACAATTACCAATGCAATCATGATTAATTAAACACAGAGATCAATTAATTAAGCTTAGAGAAAAAAAATACTAAAATCATCAAGGATAGTTAAAAGATTAAACTCATGTCTTACAATTTTTTACAAGTTGAAGCTTAAATCTCTTGAACTAAATTTAAAAAATAAAATTAGCCAAACATCGTTTGAAGTAATAAACCCTAAATTATGTAAAAGAAAGCATAACTCTAATGTGTAGTCCTAGAAGCTATTTATACATCTAAAGAGATAGATATCATGGCCCATAAGTCCTATTTGGAATTGTGTTTGAAATTAAATAGGACTTGTGGCTGAATATGACTCTAGGTTCTATATTGTAATGTCTAACTTGATTTTGGATTAGATGGTGGTAAAATTTGGTCTTGAGCTCTTATGTAATTGTAATCCTAGATGTCTTCTTCTTTTAGGATTTTAAATCACCTTAATCCAATGTGTATAACTTTATATATGGTCTAAATACTTGGAAGTGTTCGAATTGTCGCTAGATCAAAATTCTCGACGTGACTTTACAACGACTTTGACATCCCAAAACAAAATGGGTTTGTGTATTTAAACCCAATCTGAAAATTTTAGTATGTCCACTTCAAATCCTAAGAGGTTTCTTTTACGTTCTGAATCTCTAAGAATTTTAGAAGGTGAAATTCTCATATCTTCTTCTAAAGGTCATTTTGCCAAGAATAAAATTTTGCTTTAGTTAACTCAATTTTAATCATCTCCCTTCAATCATCTCCTAAATCATAAAATAAACTTAATTCAGAATATCTAACTTGAATTCACAACCAAAAGGCTAAATATATGATAATAAATATAATCAATAATGCTCACTATCACCTCCTTAAATGAAGTTAGGAAAAAAATTTCATGCACCCATAATTTAATTAAGAATTTATCTTGAAGTCGTCCATATCAAATTAAGATGCATATGACTTAATAACTCGTAATAAAATAATGATCCAAACCCAACACTAAGGCCATATTTGGCCACCTCTAAAAGATAACCACGATGACTAATTTTAATTAGCCCAAGTCCAAATAGTTAAAAGATCCAAAATAAAACATAATTATCCAACCTATAAGATAATATAAGGTAGGATAAGATAAGATAACATAACATAAAAAGATAGATGATCTAAAAGTTTTGGCATAGCTAAAAACTTTTAGCCATGTGGAATTTTAAGGAGACATTCCTCTCGTCAATTAGAGATTACTATGCATAATTATGCATAATTACATAGCACAAGTCTTAATTTTATATTTTTAAAAAGTTAAAATTTCATTTAATAATGTATCAAACTTTTCATAAATGTTGAGTATTTTCTTTAAATAAAATATGAATTTTGATTAAGTTTGGAGATATAATTAAAAAAAGATTATTTATCAAAAGATTTTTATTTGTTAATCACTCGATTAGACTATCTTTCTAATAGTATGTTACTTATTGGAGGAAAGCTTTTTTTAAAAAAATCGTCAACTAGATCTTACCCATAATTATATATTTAACCATTTATTTATATTGCAAAACATGTATTTGAATTGATAGTGTATATATAATTCTTTAAAATTTCACTTCTATTATTTTTCATGAATTTAGCACAACTTTTATCGTTTATGTTTCATCCGTTAAAGTTTTATTTAATAGTATATGAAACTTACAATAAATGTTGAGTATTTGATTTAAATGAAGTATGGGTTCTAATTAAGTTTGAAGATACAGCAATAAAAAAAGATTGTTTTTCAAGAAATTTTTATTTGTTAATAATTTGATTAGACAATTTTCCGAATAATGTGTTATCTATTGGAGAAAAGCTTTGTCTTGAAATCTTAAATTAGATCTTATCCATAATCTTAGATTTAACGGAAGATTGCTTATTGTTGTTACCTCAAATTTGGTCAAAAACCATTTTCACTTGATTTACCCTTTTAACTTGTGCTTTTCATAATTTGAAAAATAAGAGATGCATAAATGGATAATTTGTAAAGAGAAATGCATAAAAGGGTTTCAAAAAAAAAAAATTCTTTAACAATTTCTTGATATTTCAAAAGTTTGGGCTTATGCATTACATCATAAAATTTTATGTTTTTCAAAAAGAGCGACTTCGGTAATTAGGGTTAACTATTCTATTTTGTTTTTTTTTTAATACAATAATAAAACATAGACTAAAACCACATATAAAAGAAATTTAAATCAAGATGAAATTGAAAACAATTTTGAAAGAAGTGTGTGTCGATATAGAAATAGTAAAAATTAGGGGAAGAATTAAAAGAAACTAAGGATTTGATTAGTGATGATTGAAAGAACAAGGATCAAACAAGTACAAATTTGAGGGTTCAATTGAATTTGTTTTTAAAAAAGGATTGAAATAAAAATGCACATGAATCATGAGAATTACTTAAACCCGAAATTTGAAACGACCTTTCATTCCTTTTTTTAAAAAAAAAAACCAACAAAATTCCCTATCCTTTCTTAGGTTCATCATATTCTTCCTCCAAGCTAACCTCTCACATTTCCCTTACTAACACTTGCATAACCTAAAACACTCTCTCTAATCCAGTTATTATAATACCATGTACTTCCCTCTTTACCAACGGACCAAAATCAAATGGCAATTATTGTCTTTCTCCTCACAGATCACACCCCTCAAGAGACTACCCCAAGGATGAGAACAAAAAAGGGAGATGAATCCTCCTCTAGTAGAGGAACCAGAGAGAAGACCCTCTTTCAATTTGAATGAAAGGCCAGCATTCTCTTAACATAGAAATTAATAGCCAAGAAAGAAGGAAGCAAGAAATATAAAAGCCAAGCTCAAAATTTTTTGAGGGAACTCTTAACAAAAAAAGAGTAAAAAAATTACAGAGAGGAGAGAGAAAAAAAGAAAGAAAATCATAAAGAGAAGGTAAAGAAAAAAGAAACAAAAAACATAAAGAGGGAAAGAGAATAGAGAAGAGTGAAGAATGAAAGGAGGAAATCAAAGAAGAAGTGGTGAAGAGGAGAGGTGATTCTATAAAAACCTTATTATCCTAATGTGGTCTTTTGGTGATTGATTCCATCGTTCAAGCTCCATCTTTTTCTGTAGATAGTTTAGTTTCCTCACCCTCTCCTTTATTTCCTTTCTTGTCAAGGACCAATTTGGATTTAACTCGAATAACCGATCATTGGAATCCTCCTAACTATGTCATGGCATGCCCGCCTTGTACTACACCTTCATGTCCATTAATGGCTAGAGGGAAAAAGCCGACTTGCACCTGTAGCTCCAACACTTATGGCTCCTACACCTACACCAACCTGCATAATAAAAAGCACCAAAACAAGCAAAGCACAAGGCATAGACATAAAGCATAATTGTTTCTGCTATGTTCATATAGAACCAAAACCGACAACAAATGCAAAGTTTGTTTTGTTGTAGGTGGAGTTTTTGAGTTAAGGGAATTGATCCTAAGAGTGAGGAAGGGGATTATTGGGTATAAAAAGGGGTCAAAATTAAGGTTATAAGGTAAATAAATGAACTATGGGAAATCTCAAAAGAATTAGGAGGGGAAATTTCAAAGGAAGTGGAAGGAACAAGGAACAACTAAGAGGACAAATTGAGATAACAGAATAGAAATAATTAATGGCAAGGAAAACAAAGAGGAATAATTGAGAATAACAATAATTAGGTGATAATACGATCAATTAAGAGAAAGAGAGATAAAGGAGGAATATCTAAAGTAAAAGAAATAAGAACAGAGGGCAAACCTATTCTAGTCTTATTTTTGGGTTTTTATAGCAAGAACACCTCTTACCCATTGACGTTGCAATTCCTAATACTACTATCCATCCTCGACCTAAGCTTCCTTAATTGAATACCTAAATTCTTTCTTTAACTTGTAGCTCTATTTACATCGATATAGCCTTTAGCATTTCCAAGATGAATGATGGCATTTATGTTCATGTCTACCATCATATAGAAACACCACCCCTTTTTTTAATTCCTCTCATTATTGCATTTTTTTTGTAAGAACATAGAGATTTAATGGCTCATTAGGGTTAGATTTTAGGGTTATTCGATTGATTATGGGCTTAGACTTTGTATTTAAAGGCTGAGTTGAGACAAGGGAAGTGACTTAGGTTTTAGGGATTTATTAGATGAAAGAGAAAAGAGTGATTTGATGTTGCATGAAGGCTTAATTTTGGTTTTCCTATTCAATTTTGAGTTTCAATTGAAGATTAGGATCGGGTTAGGGCAGGGGATAAAACCGAGGGTTTGGTTAATTTTATGGAAGAGAAATTAGTTAAGGGCTTAGGTCAAGCTAAAGAGAGAACTTAGGAAAGGAGACAGATTAGGGATCATATTTTTTAAGGAGAAGAAGAGATCAATCGCGCAAAAGGAAGAAGATGAACTAGGTTGAGGCAAGAGAAAGAACTTAAGATTTCCAATTTGAGATGAGGAAGAGGAAATCATAAGGCTTTCTAGGTTATGGGTTAAAATTTTTCTTTCATTTGAAGAAAGAGTATAGATAGTTCTATCTCAATGGATTTTGCTAGAGAGGTTAAATAAGAGGCAAAGAAAGAAGATGATTGACTTGGGTGTTTTAAGGGTTGGCTTAGGAAATATGTTTTTAAAAGCGAGTTTAGTTGAAACAAAATGAGAGAAGGGCTGGCTTAGCCTAGCTCGTGTCAAGAGTTAAATGAGCTTAGCTTCACCCTAGCCCACGTGCAACTAAGCTTATGCTAAGCTTAGCCCAACCCAAGCCCAAGAAAAGGAAACGAGCCAGCCAACAAGTTGATCAAGAGTGGTTAAATGTTAAATTAACCTAATGCTCTTTATTGAGTGGTTAAATGTTAAATTAACCTAATGCTCTTTATTGAGTGGTGAAATGTTAACTTAATAGTAGTAATCTAGAGCCTTTTTCATTTTCACAAATCTTTGACTCGAAAGTGTGTTTGTGCCATTTAAGTGACACTCGACTAGTTTATATTCAATTAACTCTTAAGTTGTGGGTTGGTATGATAAATGTAAATGGATTTGTTTTTCATGTTATTATTCATGTTCAAATGTAAAAGGAGATTATGAGAAGTAATTATTATTATTTTTAAATAGATAAAAGAAAAAACCCCTAATTTAGCTATTTTCCTAGATAAATTAGTTCTAAAATTTTAATACATGCCTTTTATTTTTATGCTAGTCTAAGAATTAATTCTTTGAATTTTTGAGTTCTTATATTTATTTATTTAGTCAATGTTAGTTTTTGGTTTTATTTCAATAATTAGATCAAATAATTAATGGGTGTGCGAGTCATCGAGTCTCCTAATTTTTAGAGATTAATAACAAATACTCTAAAAAAAAGATGATACAAATATACATATATATATATATATATATATATAGAGGCAAAGAAAAAAAGGGAGATGATAAAAAAGGAAAAAAATAATAACTAATCAAAAAGATAAAGAAATTACAAGAAATAATAATAAAAAAGATAAATAAAAAAAGATGTAACACCCCCTACCTATGATCTAAAAGATTGAGAATATTATCGTCGTTAACCGATATTCGAAGTGCAATGAATGCAAGTTAATAAGACATTATGACTTAATCTTAATGTTTAAAGTGTAATCTATGCTATAGAAATCGAATACTTGCAAGGCATGTCCTAATACTTTAGCTAAAAAGGTGTTATAAATTTTTTACATTTTATTCTTTTATTTACATTACTTGGGTTGACATAACTCGACTCATGACAAGTCCGCCCATTAATTTATGTAATTTTATTTAGTTATAATTCATTACTATTATAATTATGATATTATTTATTCTTCTCCTTATTTATCGTCCTTTTTTTATATTGGTAGGCCCTAATCATATTGCCTTAATGTCCTAAGGATACTAGTATGCAATAGATAATTTAAAGTAACTACAATACTATAGCTACACTACCATTTTACTATTGGTGCTTTGGTTATATACAAACTAGTGTTTACATGCAAAATCAGTTATATGCCAACTATTATAAAATTGACTTATTGACTAACTACATCATCTTATAGGTACTCCATTTACTTATTATTCATTGCTTTTACTACAACATAAAATAGACCAACCAACCCTAGTACATAAAAGACAATAGCTAATACCAAGAACAAAATAGCATGCCATAAATCCACTTGGAAGCCAAATCCCTAGCCAAGGTATATACGTCTAGTGCATCTCTCAAAAATCAGATCGACAGAGAAATAAGCCATTATACCTTAATTATCTACATCACAAGGAACTAAGTGAGCGATAGCCTAGTAAGTTAATTTATGCATTTTATGTATGTGTATGTATATGCATATGCAAAACATTAGTGTATGCACATCAAATCTTTTTCCATGAAATTAGGCATGCATAAAAATTTCATTGGTAGTGCATAAATATGAGGTGCATGCCATGAATAATCATGTAATTATGCTATGATAATATATAAAATCAATAAAATAATTGCATTAGTGACATTACCTTGCATAAATAATACCAACCACCATAATCCTTACAAATACCAACATATGATTTCAAACAACATATCATCATCATCCACATTTTAAAAAATATAGCATCCAAGATTCAAATATATTAACCACCATTTAAAAACAAAATTAGACATAAAAGTTATACTAAACAAACCAAAATACCTAACTTCCTAATTAAGGCCGAATTAGATTATAATTTAACCTAATCATTTTCTTCAATTCCTTACATCCAATTCACTCCAAATTTTCCCCAAATTAATCCTAATGTCATGAATTAACCTAACTAAGCATCATTTAATTAATTACTAATATTAATTTCAAATTTGGGCCTTAATGGGCGCAAACTCTAACTTCACCATTATAAGTCAATCTCTAGTTTCTACTAAAAATCTTTCATTCTTATTGATGTTATTATGCTATTCTAAGATCAAATTAACCAATTTAAGGTTTAAAGGTCAATTGAAATTAAACCTTAAATCTAACCATTCTAGGCCGAAACTTACCCTAGTTCAAACCAAAGTAATTCCTTCTCATTTACTTCTAAATTAACACTAAGTAGTTTAGACTTACATTAACAATAGGAATTAATCTAATTAACATTTGTGATATAATTTTTTGTCTAAACCTCGAATTGGGCTTAGTGGGCCGAAATTGGGCCTAAGCCAAATTAAGCAATTTTCTTTCATTTTCTTGAAATTTTACTTTCTTACTCATCACATTGTACTCATTCAACTACTAATTGATCAACAAACCATGAATTGAATGAATGAAACTCAAACCCTAAAATTTTAAGTTTTGGTCGAATGTATCCCTATGAATTTCATGAATTTTTTCTTCAAATAACATGGGATTTTTCATTCCAAAACACTAATTCATACCAAATTAAGTCATAATCAAGCTCTAACATATCAAATACATAAAAGTATCAAAAAGCCTCAAATCACTACTTTAGGTCGAATAATAACCCTTGAACAACCCTAGAAATTTTTGAGTTTTAAACCTCAATTTCAAGTCCAATTAACATATTTCAACTTTAATTAAATGAATTACAAGCTTAATTTCATTTTCCTTAAATTTATTTTACCAAGAACCCTAACCCTAAATTTTTAAAAATTAAAGCTAAAATTCATAAATTAAAACACATAAATCATAAATTATCATCAATTCAACAACCCTTGTGATGTAGGTGGAGTTAAATTACCTAATTAAGCTCCAATTAAAGTTTAAAAAGTGAGATAATTGAGAAATTCTCCCTTCCTCTTCTTTCCCTCAATTTCTACCTAAGTTCTAATTTTTCCCTTGATGACTTGTTGACCTCCTCACTTGATTTCCTTGCTTGATTAGTTGATTTAAGGTGTTTAGAGGTAGTTTTAGTTGTTTTTAGGTGGAAATTTCTAGGAAACTTTTGCAAACGTTTCACTTGATTTTATCTATTTTTCATGTATTTTCTCTAATTTCTTGCAACCCTATTTATAGGAAAATCTTTGGTGGACTTTTGACATCATCTCCACAATTGAATTGCTGTGTTTTGGAGTAATCTTGGCCCTTAAATTAACTCTTAATCCTAGCCCTTCCATTGGATAAGTTTTTAGCCTTTAAATTTTCATTATTCCCTAACCCTCCATTTTGCATTCCTTTTAACCTTTCCTTTTTAAGTGAGTCAAAGTTCATTAATTAGCCCCTAATCATGCACTAAAATTTTGGCTAGAAGGGTGGAAAAGTGTCCAAATTTTTTCTTAATTTTAGTCCCTCATTTTAGTAGTCTTTTCTCTAATTACTCATCCAAGCATACCTTAATTTTTCAATTGACCACTTTAGGTCCTTCTCTTAAAGGTATCTTAATAACTTTTAAACTCCTTAGGTTCATAGCTAATTTAATTTAGAAGTTCAAAGCTTTAATTTTATTTAATTAGGTCCTTAATCCTAAAATTTTATTCTATACTTTTCCAAAATTCAATTTCTTTTCAGAATAAATTCAAAAATTTATTAAAAGAATTTAATCATGATTTAGATAATTTTATGCTCTCATTTAGACCTCCAAATTAATTATTTAATGTAAAAATTACACTATTTCCTATAAGAAATATTCCTTATTTATGGAAATTTTAATTTACATTTATTAGATACTCCAACACATCCTAAATGATTTTTCTATGAATTTAAAAAAATTCCTCATACTTTTTAAGTATCTAATTTAATTATTCTACGTCTAAAATACTATTCCTACACATTAAAATTCAAATAAAATATCCACAACACATAAAAAAATTCACCCAATCACATAAAATAATTCAACACCTCTCTAGCGAATATTATAAGCAAAAAACTATTTTTCATGCACACTCAACATTCTCTAAATAATTATTTTATGTAAAAATTACTATTCATGCATCATAAAATTAATAAAATATTCATTAAGCACGAAGGATTATTTTAACTATTCTAAATACTATTTCACGTCCTTAAAGCTTATGTTACACCTGTAAAACATTTCTCATGTGTGTTTAACATTTAATTTTTATTTAATTTTAGTTTTAGGGGTACCGTGTATTACAAAAGGCATAAGAAATAAACAAAACAAAAATGGAGAAAATATTAGGAGAAACTTAATAAAGTCTCATATCCAATAAGGACTACTTTTTAGCTCAAACCAATCATATTTTAACAATTAGGTCATTCTCCAACATATGAGTTATATCGAGACTTAAACTCGGATCCGATATTGAATTAACGAGACTTCGACGAGTGGAATCCGACAATCGATTCAATGTAATGCCATAAACAAAATAAAAAAAATTAATTTGGCTTAAGAAATAAATCATGAAATTTTGAATTAGGAATAAGTTTTGGCAATAATAGAAATTTTTTAAGAGATAAATTTTAGGATTAAATCGGACATGATACCTTTTCTCGAAAAGGGTATATCTTTGGGTGATTAATATCTTATTAAAGGCAGAACCAACTCTTTGCCCTAGAATCTCTAAACCACTGTCAATTTTAGGTTATTAGTTACTTTAATACTAGGTGGTGACTTCAAAAACTTAGTTTAATTCACATCCCCAAAAAATATTCAACTTATTATTTTCGAGTGTCTCATGAATGTCGAGTAACGACACTATGCTTCATTATGTTGCACAACTCTAATTTTATATATTTCAAATGTTAAAATTTTATTTAATAATATAGTGAACTTATCATACATGTTGAGTATTTTATTTAAATAAAGTATGAGTTCTAATTACGTTTGATGATACAATAGTAAATGAAGATTGCTTGTCAAGCAACTTTTATTTATTAATCATTTAATTTGACGATCGTCTTAATAACGTGTTACCTATCAGATGAAAGTTTTGTTTTGAAATCTTCAGTTAGGTCTTATTTATAAGTTGAGATTATATAGTTTGTTTATATTGTGAAACCTATATTTCAAATGATAATGTATATATAATGTTTTATAATTTCAATTACATCATTTTTCAAGAATTTAGCACAACTCTAAAATGTTAAAGTTTCCTTCAATAATATCTCGAACTTACCATAAATGTTAAGTATTTTATTTAAATTAAGTATGAGTTATAAATAATTTTAACGATACAACAATAAAAAGAGAATATTTCTTATCAAGTGACTTTTATTAGATAAGCATTTAATTAGATAATTATTTAAATAGTGTGTTGCCTATTAGAGGAAAACTTTTCTTTGAAATCTTCAATTAGATCTTACTCGTAATCTTAGATTTAATTGTTTGTTTATATTGCAGAACCTATATTCAAACTCATAGTGTATATATAATTCTTTATAAATTCAATTGCATCACTTTTCAAGAATTTAGCACAATTCTAATTGTCTATATTTCAAACGTTAAATTTTTATTTAATAATATCTCGACTTTCCATAAATGGTGATTGTTTTATTTATATGAAGTAAGCATTATAATTAAGTTGGACAATGCAACAATAAAATAAGATCGTTTATCAAGTGACTTTTATGTACAAACCGTTTGATTAAACAATCATCTGTGTATATGTTACCTATTGAAGGAAAGCTTTATTTTGAAATTTTTAATTTGATCTTATCCATATTCCTACATTTAACTATTTGTTTATATTGAGAAACCTTCTTTTGAACTTATATATATATATATATATATATATATATATATATATATATATATATATATAGTTTAATTTTTTTACTAAATTGAAATTAAAAGAAAACTCATTGTGATAAGTTGTACTAATTTTTTTGAAAGTTAAGGTGATGAGAAACTATCTAATTGTAATGTTCAACCAAGATTGTTAAATGAGTTTGTAATCTATATGGAGTTACATTAAATAACTGTAAATTTCAGACTCCAACTAGAAGGTTATTTAATCGTGATCAATATAAGTAATTTCCATAATTAGAAAACACAAAACTATCATTTGAATCCATTGATCGTGAAAATTTAAGTTGTTTCCAAAATCAAAACACGTAAAATTATAATATCTCAAATTTTCCATAAATGTGGAGTATTTTATTTAAATAAAGCAACTTTTAATTGTTAATCATTTGATTATACAATCGCTTGAATAATGTATTACATATTGGAGGAATTTTTTTAAAAAAATCTTCAATTAGATCTTATCCGTAATATTAGATTTAATAGTATTTTTTATATTGCAAACACGTATTTGAACAAATACTGTATATATAATTCTTTCTATTGTCAATTGCTTCGCTTTTCAAGAATTTAACACAACTCATTGTGTATGTTTCAAACATTAAAGTTTCATTTAACAATATCTCAAGCTTGCCATATATGAAGTATGAGGTCTAATGAAGTCTGCGATACAATAAGAAGAAGATTGCTTATCAAGTGACTTTTATTTATTAACCATTTAATTAGACAACCATTTGAATATTGTTATCTATTGGAGGAAAGCTTTATTTTAAAATATTTAACTAGATATTATCCATATTCTTGATTTAACTTTTTGTTTATATTGCGAAACCTGCATTTTGAATTGATAATGTATATATAGTTTTTGATAACTTCAATTTTTTTTTAAAAAAAAATTGAAATTAAATAAAACCTCATTGTCATAAGTCGTACTAATTTTCTTGAAAGTTAAAGTGACGAGGAACTACATAATCGTGATGTTCAACCAAGATTGTTAAATAAAATCCTTTAAATTTCAGACAACAATTATATGGTTATTTGACCGTGAAAATTATAAGTAATTTTCATAATCAAAACACACAAAACTATTATTTGAATCCAGGAAAATCAAACATTTATATATATTAATTTTTGAGTTTTTTCAACCATTATCCTTGAAATTGTTGTGCCAAAATATTAGTTGTTAGAGAATCATATAAATCATATCTTAGAGTTTTACCTAATAGCTTAAGCTTTTAGGTGAGATGATCCTTTGACATAGTATCGAGCCTTGATGACTAAATGGTTACGAGTTCAAATCCTACCACTCTCACTTTCTCCTTTAATTAATTAAGCATAAGGTAATGTGGATCCGTCCAAGTTTTAAACTTTTACCTAACGAGTTAAGCTTTTGAATGAGATAGTCCTTTGACATTAGTCATATTTTATTTCATTTTTAAGTTAAGAAAAGAAACTCCGAGAGGAGTCATTATTAATGTAATAAAAACTTAGATATTGAAGTATAATTTGGTAGACTATAAGGATTAACAAATAATTTATATTTATTTATTTGAGGTTTTATAACTAAGTTCTATGATGAAAAATCTTTTATTATAAAAATCATCAAATATTATTATTATTTTTTGCAAACTATAAAAAATAATCGAAATAAAACTTGAGCATAGAAAAAAAGAGGATTTAAGAGGGAAAAGGGTGAACTATCATTTGATTATTAGTTAATCAAATTTGGAAACTGTGACGAAGAAATTTCTTTTATATACTCTTAAGCAGTTCTTGGGATTAAAAAAGTAAATCCCAACTAGGATTATTGTTACGAACATTGTTTGATTTTTTGTGCTATATATGGCACGTTGCAAGATAGATTAACTTTCCTATATTTGATGGTGTCATTTAGTCTGGAAGGTGTGTATGAATGCACTTGCCTAACAACTCTTTAATTAGAATCGTTGTTTAAAGAAAGAAAATTTGAAAAATTATAAGATGTCAATATGTTATAACTATATTTAGATTATGAACATACATTCCATTAATATTGTTGTTTTCTATTTCATTCCAATCAAATTTTCTTCCTCAAAAAGTAAATTTTCCTTTTATACCTTATATTATCTACTAAAACCATCTAATAAGGTCCTATATATATTGTCATTGTTTATCTACAAATTTTATATTGTAAACACAAACTTGGAGACAAAATCTAGTCAGTTGGTGATATAGCAAGAAATGTTGGGAAAACCCTTTTTCTTTATAATTTCTTGGAATATCTTCAATCTGATTAGAATTTAGTCCCATGTGACCATCAATGTATGTTACATTTTCTTTTAATTTATGTCTATATACTCAGATATATTCATCTGAATTGGAGAAGAACTCTACTCAGTCAATGATACATCAGGAAAAAAAAAAAGGACAAATAGTTTTTATATTTTTTTCCTGATATATCATTGATTTGATTAGACCTTAGTTCCAAGTGATCAAAATCAATATGTTCTCTCTATTCTTTAGTTAAGATGAATTGACAATTCATTTTGATTCAGCTATGATTTTTCATAAAATAATTGGAATTATACAATATGTTTTTTCTTTTGCTTTTTTTGGTAAATCATGGATTCGATTAAAATGCAATTTTAGATGAAGATATTTACATTTTTTTAATGGGCTACCGTGTTGGACGTGAATGCATAAAATTGATCATATCCTTTCCGTTTTGTTGATTCGAGTTATTCAATTTTCTTTTCTATCTATGTTTTTTATTTTTTTAACTGGTGACTTTTGGCTAATAATAATCGATAAATATATATTTTTTTAGATAATTTATTGTATAATATAAAATTTTCATAACTTTTTCAAATTCATCTTTTGCTCTTTCAACTGCCTTATAACAATTATATATTTAGTTTTATCTTTTTTTTATAAAAAAATAAGTTAGTTCTCTTTAAAAAACAAACGTAGTTTTTCACTTCACCTTATTACAATATATAGACAATCTATTTTATTTTTCTTTAAATTAGCTCACATACATATATAGATAAATTTGCCAACAACACATCTAGACCTTTTTTTTTTTTTTCATGTTTTGATAATCAGACAATACTTTTTTTAAAAAAAACTTATTTAACATAAATAATATATGAAACAACAACAACATCAAATATATAAGAGGATTTGCTAATTTTTTGTTTCCTTTCACATTTTGCTATCTCTATCTCTCTAGTTTTTCTTTTTTATTTTCTCCAAACCATCATTCGAACGATCGAAATGTTGAGAATATATATAGATGTCAAGACTTACGGCTTATTCTTAATTTGGTCATGAGATTAGCTATTAACTTTTATTTTATTTCTTGTATATATGTTTTATGCTTCAGGTATCTTTTTTTTTGTCTTATAATGCTGAATTTAGAAATGAAAAGATAGAATATAATATTAAGGGCAAACATAAAAGAAACTACTTAAATTATTTATTTTTGTATTACCGTCAAGATGCGATTAATAAATAACTTTATTTTTACATGGAAACCATAGTAGAGTTTGTATTGCATTTTTTTTATCATTAATATGTTCATTCTTATACCTTTTCTTATGTTCAGAAAAAGAAATAAAAAGGTATTTCAAGAAAAAGATACATACCAAATAAGTAAGATATCATTTATCTTTTTTAAAGTCGAGTAAATTTTATTAATAAATAAATAATTTCAAGTGGATTTTCGTAAGCTTGTGTGGATAATTGTTTGACATAAGACTGAGACATTGAGGCACATGTCATGTATTCATTTGATGCCTGACATGCGCCATTTAGATTTGATTTTGTGCTGGACTTGAGTAGTTTAGTAGTTGATTATTAGTTATACTCCAATGATGATCAATATTGTCAACGCAGTCTGGTACAACATCCCAAGCTCGGTGAACAAGCTTGGTATCCGTTGAACAACTTCTATACTTACAAGTACAATACCGAGTTGGATCTATTTGTCACCACAACAAAAAAGAAATTGCTTCTTGCACAAATATTCATTAGCCATTGCTTTTATCAAATTCAAAATCCTTATAACCACTCGATGTAGGATATAGTCTTGCCTAGAATTTATCTAATATTTTCTTATCACCAAATGTCTTTTAAGCTTTAATATTATATGTTGCGGGCAGAAACGTGCATTAGGTCGAAGGGTCCAGCAAAATACTCTTGGGAAAGATAGGAAAATAAGAGAAATAATCCACTTAGCAATAAGAAAACTAGGAAACCCAAAAAAGACTAGTCTATAAAAAAATCTAGGTAAAGGATTGGATATGGGTAGGAAAGATCGAGATCACCACCACTATGTTCTACTTAAGGTAGGTTGCATTGTGTGCATGTATAAACTAATTATCTGATCTTACTATGATACGAGTCTATACCTATCCGAGTGAATTCATAGTAAGTCAATCGGATAGTTTGGAGATAGAAGTTAATTAAAGGCCTATTTTCATACTCTAAAATAAAAGGTAGAACATGTTTAAGAAATCTAAAATTGTGGTTTTGGGATGGTTTGCTACCGGAACTAGCAGGACAATGGTAGTTTCGAAGTGTTGTTGTTGGAAAGGTACTTGCAATTTTGTGATGTTGTTTTAGGGGTGGTGTTGCTAAAAAGTTACCGGTGGGTTTTTGTACTTATTTTAAGGGAAAGACTAATGTTGGAAAGTTACTAGTGGGTTTATATGGGTTTTTGGAGTTGGATTGTGTTTTAGATAGTGGATATAAAGGATGATGATGTTTTGATGGTGGGTGTCGAATATTGAGTGGTGGTGACTATAAAGTTTTTTTGGTTTCAAAAGAGTATTTTCTCTTGGTTTTTGATGAAATAAAGGGCCACTTCCCTTTTAAATGAGAGAAGAAAAGAGGTTTTGTATTGTGATTGTTAGGATTTTGGAAAAAAATAATCCCAATTTGCTCTTCTCCTTCTCTTTTATTCTCAATTCCAAACCTTATCTCATTTTTTTTCTCCTCATACGCAACCAATTGGAATTTTTTTTTTTTCAATGAAGCCTCTCCTTAAATTTTCCATTCTAATCTTTGATATTTTTTTAATTGGACTCCCAAATCCCAATTTCCATTTATCTCCTTTTTTTTTGGTCTTTTTTCCTTTATTATTATTATTATTATTATTATTATTTGAAAATTAATGAAAACTAAAGGGTAAAAAATTAGTGCTGACATTATATATAATATACAAAGCATACAAGTGGGTCATAACCCTTTTTGAAAAGAATTTCTCTCTAATTATTTGAGGTCGAGACCTATCAAATTCGATAGCTCATTTTCCGATCCGAAAGAACTTGTAAAAAAACATAACATAAGCTAGGTCACATCTTTAAGAATGAACATATATAGCATGTTCAAAAAGTGTTTAAAGGTTAAAAGATCTAGAATCACTTTTGGATTTTCATGAAGATTTATCATGATGTATTGTCAAATCTTGCCACTTGAATTATTGATTTCTTTTTTTAGTCTCCATTCTCCTTGTTTTGTTAACCCATTTTTTACCCTCTATAAATTATCATTTTCATATAATAATTTTGAACAATAAAAAATTGCACGTTGCATGGTTTTTTTTTTTTTTTTTTGAATGATATATAGGTATTTTTCAATTTTTTGTGATTTAAAATTGAGATTATCCCCTTAATTTTTTTATGACAAACTAAAAAAAAAAAAAAAAAGGGGAAAAAAACTTTTGGGCTCGTGATTTGTAGGGATATTTTTCTCTAAGATTATTATTATCGTGAAGTGATGATAAAAAAATTGAAGAAAAAAGAGAAACTAGGATGAAGAAAAAAATGAAATGAAGATCGAGCTAACAATAGGGGTTTTAATTAAAACTAATTTAAAATTATTATGTGTCAATTGAAGAATAGCAAAAATCTTAGGGACATAAGTGGGAATAATTAGGTATTTGATCGATAAAATTAGGGGAAAAATGATAAAAGTTTCACAGATTGAAGGACTAGATTGAGAAAAATTAAACAAGCAAGGACTTAGATTAAAATTATGTGTAAATATTTGGATGAACTTAAACAACCCAACTAAAGACGACTTATTGTCCGCTTACTCCTTTCTAACCAACCAAACCCGCTATCTTACTATTCATGTTCTTAAAAAAAAAAAAATTTGCCCACTTCCTTAGCCTTGCTAGAATCCCTAATCTAGCCAAATGCTAGTCCTAGTCAACTCACCATATAGTATGATGTCTCCTCTCCGTTAACAAGCCAAAACCAAAACTTCAGCTCATATTTTTCCTTCTCTTTGAGGCTAAAAACTTACTACCACAATACAAAATATTAAAAAAAAAACACACAACAAAATGCCTCACCCATAAAATGAGAAGAGATGAGCATCTTTGGAGGCATAGATAAAGGGCCAAGATCATAGGAAGAATGACCGAGTAGTCAAGGAAGAAAAAAAGGATATATAAAACCCAACAGAGGAGAAAAAAAGGAAACTCTCACTAGTAGCTAGAAGAAGAGAGTAAGAAGAAAAAAGAATGTGTGTGTGTGTCCGTATGTGCAAAACAGACCACCAAAAAGCCCCCCAAAACCCATGACAGTCTTTACATCAAGATCGCTCCTTTGCTGCCACCGTCTAAGCCTAAATTGTTACTTCTAGCTCTGAAAACAACCATCAAAACCCACCATTACAGCCCCTAAACCCACTAGATTCTAGTCTTGAAACGGACCCAAAAATCAATAATAAACAACCTCTTAAAACAACTATCAAAACCAACCATATATATAAGAGGTTATGATATATATTAACGATATATTCATGTAACATAATATATATGTTGATGTGTGTGTGTAAATGTAATATGTTGAGAATTATCTTGTTCACGTCTCTTACGTGAATATATCATTAATATATATCATAACTATCCTTATATATATTTGTGTGTTTATGTATTTATACAAAATAAGAAATGACATGAGATGGTTTAGGTTTTAATAAATTTTGTGATGAAGTGTATATCCTTTGATAGAGTTTTGGATTTTTGTGTCAACGTCAATTAATTAAATTCTTTGTGAAGGGATCACATATGAAGTTATTGACTTTACACAATATTGAACAAATTAAGGACTCAATTGAGAAAACCTTTTTGTTTGGGGATTTGATTGAGAATAGGGCTCTTAACTAATTGGGGCAATAATTTTTCGTTTTGTCTTTGAATATTTTAATACACACCAAAGCCTAATACTTCAGTTTGCAAAAGCAAAGCTAGTCTCATGGCCTCACTACAACAAAAAACGAATATAGAGGCGTAATGCTTCGAGGCGATTTACCAAGTCTTTTAGTATTTGCACTATGCGTAACTTTTATAAAACAAATTTGAGGCGCTTTAAAAACTGCCCTAATTTTTAAGGATAGGCACAAATTTTTTTCATAACATATTTTTTATTTTTTTTTAATTTGGTTCCGAAACAAAAAAATTCATTTCATCTTCTCTCTCTTTAGGGTTTTCGAGCTTCTCTTTCTTAATTTGCTTATTCTCCTTGATTTATCGCGTCTTTTTTCTCTTTGCCTTCTTTGTTTTTAATTTTTTTTTTATGTTCGAAAGGGGGAGATCCTATCAAGAGCTTTCCTTCTTCACCTTAGGTTCTTCTCCTCAAGTGCTTCTTCCATCTTCCGATCTACTTCTTCTTTCTTATTATTTTTTTTTTGAAAGGGATAAGAATGCTACATTATCTCTCCCCTCTTAAGGTTTTTCTTCTCCTCTACTTCTTCATTCTTCTCCTCTACTTCGTGCTTCTTCTCCTTTGCTTGTTTGTTCTTCTCCTCTCGCTTCGTCCTTCTCTCCTTCTTGTTAGAAATGAAATTATAGCTATCCTCTAAATCAATTGGGCACTCATTGTTGATTTTTTCATTGATATATCTAATGGTAAGTATGCTAAATTAATTTTGTGACCAATCAATTAGATTACCTACTCTTTTCTTTTCTAATTCCCTTTAAATTTTCAATCTAATATGCTACTCGTCTTGTTCTTATTTTGTGATTTAAAGCTAAAGCACCGGGGAAGCAAGAGCGATTGTCTTCAAAAGAATTCCCAAACTAGAGAAGGATCGTTACTTTGAGTCCTAAAAGCACCTCTCGTATCCTATGAAAATCCTAATGTAATGTGACTTTCCTATTAAGAAACTTGCTTGAAAGAAGAAGTTTTCAATTCTTATCCGAATTGTTGTGTCATGCTTAAGTACTTCAATTATGCCCTAGATTTTATACTTCAAAGACAATATTAATGATCTTGTGCCATGAAATTGCTTGTTCCGATTAGCAATTTCATTTGATATTGGTATAGTATGTTACTTGTAAAGCATGGTTTAGGTGGATGATGAAGTGAGTTCGATATATAATATATAATGTGCTTTGGTTCTACCAATGTCTCTTCTTGTTTTTCATTATACTTTTGTAGTATATAAGCTTATACTAGTTCAAGGTTTAATTTAGGAGTAGCACTTTGAGGGATGTAGAGTTATTATGTGGATATCATATTGTGCAATTTTGTACCGAGCCCGAAGATTAGGGGATTATGAATAGAACCAAATGGACCAGTTTAGGGATATAAATTTGCTTTCAAAAATAAGTGGACGATCCGGCCCAAGGAAGATGGAATTGCTCTATCATGATTGAATGTATTAGCAGTGTAACATTATATATCTTCCCTCCGTTGTTTACTAAATGTAAACACAAGCCGAAATAGAGATTGTTGAACCAAATGAAGCAAGACTTGAAGCTTGAAATTTAACATTTAAATGTAAACGCAGTGCATTGTCGTGATTGAAACTTAATATATGATAGAGTTCGTCCCGTGCCTATGTATAATCATTACTTAAGTAGAAGTCACGCACAATTGATTTTAGACCTTGCTTGTTTACCCCTATTATGATCTTTTCTTTTCTTCGGACTTAACAATTATGTTTGAATAAAAGAAATTACAAGTACTTTAGGAAACAGAGAAGGAATTTCAAATTCCTTTTGTTTCTAATATCTTCCCTTGTCATTCCATCAAGAGTTTAGGTGGGTTAAAGTATTAAGTGCTGGTCCAATTTGTCCCCTCCCATCACATGACAAGCATAGGGGGATGTGGTTAACTAAGCATTATATGCAAAACTCTACAAAAATTGATTTTGCTTATTAACTAAGCATTGTATGCAAATGGGTATGTTTTGAATTCATTTAATTATTGTTATTATTATTGTTTATGCATTGGTTTGTTGTTTGAGAGCATGCCAGCTCTATGTCGAACAGGGGATGTGGTTTTGTCAAATTGCTAAAGAGTATTGCAAGGTTTATAAGACGCGAGTGGTCTTATATTATAGAACTATTAAAAGATCTTTTTTCATTCAATTTTACATAGCTCCATGATACAAAATAGAGCTAATATAAATATTGGAGAATACCGTATAGTGGGGATCTTTTTTTTTTTTTTTTTGTGATAATGGGAACATTAAGGTATGGATGGATCCAAGTGACTATATTACTCATATGCCTAAAATACATGTAAATTGTCCAAGTGCTTCGGCACAATTCCCTCTTTGAACCGAAACTCTTGATCCTAGGCACAAGTACTTTAGGATAATCTTTGATGCTACTATAGTTCATAGGTAGGTTAAAGTGTTAAGTGTTGGTCAAATTTGTCCCCTCCCATCACATGTTGGGTTTATATTTGTTTCTTCCTTCGGTATTCTATAGTTAGCTCGTTATTTATAATTTCAATTTTTTTTTTTGTACATTGGAATTTAGTTTAGAGAATAGCGAAAACATTAGAGAAAATTAACTTTTAAAGGCTCGTATAGTGAGTACAATTACATCTTTCCTTCTTTTTTTATTATGTAGTAGATAAGTTTATTTTTTTGTTCTAACTAATAAAATAATTTTTTTTTAGTATTTTCTACGATGGAACAACCGAGTTGATTGAAGCATATTTGTTAATTGGCTAATTTAGGGGACTACTTCAAGGTAAATTTCTTAGCACAAGTAAGACAATAAGCTTATTACATCTAACTTGTATTTGTGCTTGAAAGGAGCTAGGATTGTTTGCAATCAAATGGTTGTTGATATTTGAGACTACAAAAGTGTTAAGTGCTAAATGTATTGATAAATGCTTTATGATATAATTAGGTTTGTGCTTTTTTTTTTTATTAAAAAAAATTATAGCATTCTTTTATGGATTCTATAATATTTATGAAATTGATAGAAGTTAGATGAACAAGACTAGAACTACTACCGAATATAAAAAAGGAGTTGAGGAATTTCTTGAATTACCATTTCGTAATACATCTTATGGTGAAAGAATTTTTGATCCTTGCATTCGATGTGGTAATTCTTCTTTACAAACATATGAAGATGCTAGAGTTCACTTAATTTGTGATGGGTTTTTAAGGGGGTATACTCGATGGGTTTTTCATGGAGAGAGTTCTTCTTTTAGTAACATTAGCTCATTTTCTTATGTTCCTACCTCAAATGTATAAGGAAAAGGCTCATTCGCTCCAAGCCGAATGTTATGAAGGTTCCTCAACCACCGAGTGTTAATGATATAAATGAAGAGATTTTTCAAGAAGTTATGGGTAAAGAACACAATGGTAGAGTTAGAGGATTAGGCTTGGGTCCAACACCAACATTTTTCTTTGATTTACAATCTCAATTTGGAAGTGGTCAAGATGGTGCATCTACAAATCAATCAAGTGAAGTAGAAGAAATGAAAGAGTAGTTGCATAATATGCAAACCAAGTATAATGCAATGGAATCTAGATATAATGCAATAAATGTGACTTAATTGTTGTTACTACTTTCATTGCAAAGAGATATCCCGATTAGAATTTGATGCCTACTTCGTTGAATCCTACTCGTGTATCATAAACTTTTAATTAAATATTTAATATTTTTTATCTTAAAATATTTTTAATGAGTTTATATATATATATATATATATATATATATATATATATATATTACTTTCAAATTGTGCTTTAGCCACTTATTTTCAAATATACTTCGAATTTTGTTTATATATTTTGAATAAGTTTTTAAGAATATTGCGAATGTTTAACAACTTTTTATTTAGTTTTTTTGTTTTTACTCGTGAATTTTTGACGACTTATTATGCATTTAGAATTTGATAATTATAAATTGAAAAATACCGTGTTAGCTATATAATTTTAATTTTTTTTACATTCAACAATTGAATTTGAAGGCGAAAGTTAAACGATCATCTTTATGAATTATAAAATTTGCTTCTATGAATTCTAAAACCGCCTCTATAAATTCTATAATTTGGGGTGGTTCCTACAAATTTTAACCTTGAGGTAGTTGCAACTCGCCTCAAATATTTCGTGCAAAATTTTTATAAAAAATCCAGCAATGTAGAGGTGTTTCTAAACCGCTACAACAATTACACACCAAAAAACCACGGATGATAAAATTAGCATCGTAGAGGTGGTCAGAATAGGCTAAAAAAAAATTTGAGGTGGTAACCAACCGTTTCAGAATTCTTCGACAATTGACAAAACCTTCTACACCGTATAGACGGCGACATTATAGATCTGTTCTAGGACGGTCTGAAAAACCGCCCTTATGATACGTAGAAGCGCCTCTAAAAGATTAAAAAAAACTATCTTTAGTATCCTTTCTTGGTGTAGTGCCTGGCCAATCCAATTTTTATGAGTTATTACTGTTTTGTACTTTAGGATAATTTGTCTGCAGGCCGTAACCAAAGGTTTAACAAGATACACTTTTTTTTATGTTTGCCAGATCATTTTTTTTTAATGATTGGTACGTGTTTTTAACTAACTGTACTTATGTAGAATTAGCAGCTCTTAGAATATTTTTCTCATTATATTAAGGCAACGAAGAAATGACCGCTAGAAATAGACGGCTTAGTTAGGAAGGAGATCTGTTCTTACATGTTATTATATTTTTTATTGGATAATAAAAGTATTTCAAATCAGTTTATGTGTCATTAAAAAAGTAACTGTTTTAAGAAAAGTATTATTATTGAAGTTCGAATTTTAGAAAAGTGGTAAGATAATAATTATTCATGAATATATAAATTCAAATATAAACAGAGTACTTAAAATCCGACTGAAAAATACTTGATCTTTAATAAATAAAAGCTAATTCAAACATACCTTTAGTTTCATATAAAAAAATGATAATAATAACACACAAATTTTAACTTCAATACAAAAAAACAAACAAATAAACAAAAAATACAAAATTGCATTAAAATGAGACAAAAGAAAAGGCCCAGATGATCTCGCTTTTAGATCCCGAGATCATATAATTATATTGCATGAATCGAATGTGCCTACCATAAGCAGTTCCCTTCTTTTTGAACCACTTATAAACTGTCTTGTTTCGAACTCCTTTACAAAGAGCGCACACAGTCACAAAGACTCAAAGACAAAGCAATGGCTTCATCTAAAATCTTCCTCACAATGTTGGCTCTTTTCTTCTTGATGATTTCTTCTGCCTTCTCAGTAACTTCTATAAGATTGCAATTTGCCACAAAAGATGGAGTCCAAGACTTGATCTCTACTACATGCAATCACACCCTTCACTTCGAAATGTGTGTATCTGCCTTAAGATCTGATCCTCGGAGCCAAAAATCAGATCTCCTCGGACTTGCCAATATTGCACTAAACATCAGCATAGCCCATGGAAGTGAAACTCTAGCCCAGGTTAGTGACCTGAAGTCTTATGCTAATAATGACACCCAACTCCCTGTGATCTTAAGTGAATGCATAGAAGAATACACCGAAGCCACTGAAAATCTTAAAGAGGCAATTCATGCACTAAAGGTTAGATCCTTTGATGACATGAATACATTGGTCAGCACAGCAATGACGGATTCGGATACTTGCGAGCAGGGTTTTAAGGAGATGAACAAAGCTTCTCTGTTGACAGATCGAAATGAGTCTTTCAGCAAGCTGTGTAGTATATTTCTCTCGATTACCACTCTTCTAAGTTAATTATGTGTAGATTATGTATTGTTATTAATAATTTGGAGTTTCAATTATAAGACCATTAGAGAGGACTTATTTTTTTAGAAAAAAATTAAAAAAAAAATTATTACTGAAGGTTCTGTTGCAAAGTCATTTAAATCAAAGAATAGAAAATTGTCATTGTTTCGGCAATTCATTTGTTTTAATTATAAGATCACATTCCTATTAATTTTCGGAAGCTAGTGCTGAAACTTATGGCCAAAAGAGTCACGGACTAGGAGCGATGTACTGGCAATGGAGAGACATAAATCATGTTTGTTAGACGCAGCACATCAGCCAGCTGCGACCGCCCCAATTTATTTTTGGTCTAATGCTTTGACTATATTCAGGTGATTTGCATGCTTAACAGTATACGTACTGGTCGACAAAAAAAAACCTTTCTATTCTCTGGTGTGGTTTCCCCAAAAAGATATTGAAGTATGGTACGTAATTTTAACGTAAAGAAATCTACATTGTGAAGGAATTCGGTTTTTTTTTTTTTTTCCTCTTATTGTCCTTTTTAACCAGAAGTTATGATTTTTCATGTTTTATTTTAATTCGACTATTGCTAATAATTTTTTTTTTAAATCTCCATTTTTCAATTACACATTATGTTTTTTTTTTTCATTTAGGTATTAATGGCCAATAAAAAAAAGTTATAATAAACTTTGATAAATCACTACAAAAACAATTATTTAATTCTATTTTATCACCATTTCAATCACCAATATTTATATTTTTCTTTTATTTGTTAATGAAGAAAATGACATTTGATGTTATATTTTTTGGAAAAAAAACTATAGACGTGATTTTTTTTCCCAAAATAAAAAATAATTTGATTGATAAAACATATTGTATGATAGTTATTATTTATTAAGATGAATCATTACCTTAAAATTTAAAATACATATTCGACCCATGTAATGAGAATGATCGAGCCATCATGTGGAGCTCAACAGCAAAATCACTAGTTTGGTACTGCGATAATTGTTTTACAATTTTAACGGCATAGTTCTTTTCTTTTCTTTTTTTTAAGTTTTTTTTTCTTTTTTTTTTAAAGTTTTTTTTTATGTCATGTGTTAGAAAATTAGGCATTTATATTGGAATATTATATAGTAATAATTAATTATGAGACTGACTTCTTGTTCAATAGACAAGATTATGATCATATTTCCTATTTAAATGTTTAAATTTTCATGATATGTGTAAATAGCTTGTTCATTTTTAAGTTACACAAACAACAAAGTTATTATTATTATTATTATTATTATATTTCAAGAATATCAAAGCAATTAGCCAATAAATAAATATGTGTATATAAAAAACACTTTTGAATTTTTTTCTCCCTTTCAATGAACAATCGGTAATCTCTTATATTTAATGTACAAGTCTTATTTATTTATTTGAAATGCCGATATGTTTAAAATGAACTCGTCACGAGACATTTAAAATTGTTAGTGCCTAACTTTTGAATTTCTTTCTGTTTTAGTGTCTAACCGATAAATTCTTATATTTTAATATTCATGCTTTAATTAATTTGTTTATTTAGTATTTAAGTGCTCATAGTCACCTAAGAATATGAAATAGTAACATGTCTAAAATTATAGCAGAAGTATAACATAGTAGGACACCGCAATGTAATATATATATATGTATCATATAGCAGCATGCAAGAAAAAAAAAAAAAAAGCACTACAACATCCATGAGGAAAAGTGGCCCATTATTGAAGGTTATGAAGGAGAAAAACACTTATAAATACCGACTACAACCAAGAAAAAACACATAATAATACAACACTCAAGAAAACTCTTGAAAATTGCAAACAATTCAAGGAGCACTTTTACAAGTTTTATACTTGAAACTTGTTAGCTAGTAGTCGGTAGGCGATAACTTTTAAGCACCAATAAGTAGGCTTCAATAGTAATCTATTATGAGATATTGTTAGTATAGGTGCTCAAGATCCAACCTTATTGGATGATTTGACTTATTGTAATATTGTATTTTTATTTTATTAATAAAAGAAGTCTTTTATTAATTCTTGTTATTTATATTTATTGATAAAATTATATAGAAGTCCATATGATATGTATTGCATTAATGATTCATCAAAAAATATGAGACATTATCATTAATACACTTCAATGATATCATTAAATGTCTCAAGTCGTAGCATTTTCAAGAATATACATTGATTATATGCGGTAAAACTTGTGAATACTATTTCATGTTATAAGATAGCGGTAAGAGATCTCACACCTATTAGTATGGTTATGCCAAAGCAAGTACTTAGGTGATTAATATTAAAAAACATATCACCTGGACTTGACTCACCATGTAAACTTATTTGGTTTAGTCTATGAAAATCTCATACGAGATGGGTACAATTGTCTTTTGACTTGAAGTCATCATGGTTATCTCATTAGAGGATTTATATACTTTGACACTCGTTTTGATGGACTCGGTAAATAGTTACACGTGGACGATTCGTTGGGTGTACTAAGAATCTAATGGAGTTAGGTAGATGACTAAGGTAGGACATGACATTCTTTGTATGCTAACGAAGTTATCAAGCCGCACTTTGATCAATGTTTGCTCAAGGAATTTATGGCCATAATGGGAGTACACCAATAGAGCAAAGCCGATTTACTCTAAGAGCTAAGACATTTGAGAATAGAAGAAACTTTGTGTGATCATTATCGACCGGACTAAAGACCAAGTTCGAGATCACACTATAATAAATTAACATGAGGATTGAATTGTATGGTAACCATGTTTGTGAAAGATAATTACGGATTAATTAATCCTTCTAGAGAATTGGATAGTCATGATACCTTACTAGAGACTAATCTTGATTTATATATCAAGAGATAAAAGAGTTATCTTTTATTTTTAAAACATTGTCAACATATTTAAGAGCTTATTGAGTCATATAATAAAAGAAAAGCAAAGATTTTGCAAAAGGTTTTCAAGTTTAAAAGTTTCGTATTTTGAAAAAAATTTCTAAACAAGCAAATTTTCTTGTTTTGAAAAAACAATTCCTAAAATAAAAATTTTTCTAATTTAGAAATCAGTTTTCTAATTTGAAAGTCAGTTTTAAATTTGAAAATAAGTTACCTAAAAAGGAATTTAGTTTCCTAATTTAGGTTTAAAGCTAATTTAGGAAATTGTTTCCTAATTTGGGCTTACTAAAGTATCTAACCTAATTTATTTGGATAATCCAAATTAATTGATAATTAATTAGACCAAAATAGTTTGGGTCAATAGGTTTAATTTAAAAGCTTATAAGATATTTTGATAAAAGAATAAACTTGATGTTTATTGGATAAGGATCAAGGTTTATAAAGATAAGATCAAAAAGCCCACGTGCATTGCAACTCATACTTGTTGGAGGACTATGAAGCAAATAATCTAAAGTCCTTTCGAACTTGTTGCCATCGCTTCCTTATCCTTGGAGGACAAGGAAGCCACTCTCCCGATAAATAGAAGGAGGAGGTGCAGCAAAGAGAGGCTAATGCATAGGGCATACACAACATAATAATAAAAGAGAGAAAATAGTTTCTCTTCCTAAAAACACACCAACTCTCTCCCTCTTTTTTAGGCTTGTTACAAAATATCTCGAAATAGATTTCTAATGAGAAAAAATTAAACGAGTCGGAAAAAGGTAGAGCTAGCACTCTACAACTTTTGTGTGCTTCTTATATGGGTGCTTGAACTACATGGGTTATCAATAAAAGACTAGACACTTGGATGACTCTTTTTCGCAAAGGTTAAATCTACACTACAAGAGGTAATCATTTACTCATGTTTTAATTCATGTATGTATGATTAGTTGATTCAATAACTTTGTTAGCACCTAATTTTTTCCAAAAAAAAAAAAAAGAGAAAGAAGAGAGACAAATTAAAAAAAAAAAAAAGAAAAAGAAAATGGAGTAAAAGAGAGGTCTATCGCCCCTACTTCACCCGACCCGCGTGCTCGCTTCGCCTGACCACACATAACGAGCTAGCCCCACCTTGTGCGCACCCTTCAATCCAGCTAGATGTGCACAACCAACAGCTTGCCACACCCATCATAATGCCTTCGGTAGCCACCGAGCCAAATGTTCCGGATCCGACGGCCGTCACTCCCAATCGTCTTTCCTCTTCGGTTAACTAAATATCAATCTTCATTGGGGTTGAAAAGAGTTTGAGCAATTCCGAATTCAACCGACCAATCCGCCTCATTTGTTTTTTTTTTTTTACACTAATCTTTTTTTCACTTTTCATTTTATTTCATTTTATTTTTGTTTCAACATGTATTATATATGATTCCTATCAATATGTTCATGTAACCATTAATTGATTATGTTATGTAATTAATTAAATCTGTTGTTTATGTGTGGTTTGTTTGAATTGAGGTGATGCATGTTGTGGTTGCGTTTGTGATTTGGTGAATGATGTTTTAGTTTGAACGTTTGGATACTTGCTATTATTTGGAATATATATTTTTAAAATTCATCTTGTGTGGTAATTTTATTAAAAAAAGCATAACATTGAATCAAACAAGTTTGGACTTTTGCCATGAAAACATAATCAATTGTGTACGTCAAGATAACTAATTTTTTTTATTTTTGTTTGTTTTGTCGATTTTAGTTCAATTGCCAACTTTCATCGATTTTTGCCTATATTTGCTTAAGTTTATGAATTTTTGCCTATATTTGCCTAAGATGTCGATTTTTGTCCACGATTGGCTAAATTATCGATTTTTACTTATTTTTACCTAAATTTTCGATTTTTGCCTATGATTGCCAAAATTGTTGATTTGTACCTATTTTTTTCCCAACTTGTCAATTTTTACCCATTTTTGCCTAAATTATCGATTTTTGCCTATGTGCGTCTAAAGTGTTGATTTTTGTTGATTTATTGTTTAAATTGCCAATTTTTGCCTTATGCTTGCCTAATTGTTGATTTTTGCTTGTTTTTACCTAAATTGTTGATTTTAGTCTATTTTTGCCTAGATGGTCAATTTTGGCTCTTTTTACCTATTTTTTCCTATTTTCGCCTAATTGTTGATCTTTGCCCATTTTCATTGATTTTTTGCCTAAACTCGCCAATTTTTACCTTATTTTTGCTTAATCATCGGTTGTTATTAGTTTTTTCATTACTTGTCTATTTTGCCAAGCCCGCCTGCTTTTGCCTATCTATCAATTTTTTCCACTTGTCAAATTTATTATTTTTCCCAATTACCTATTTTTATTTGTTTTTATTTTATTACGTCCACTTGCCTATTTTGTTTGTTCGTCTATTTGCTTGCTTTGAGCTTCGTCATCACATGTGTCGTTACTTCTTGCATTTATTATCTTTTTTAGGCCATCCATTGTAGAGTGAGAATAGCCCCTCTAGCCGCCCAAGTCCCGAATCACTTTACTATGGGACAAATAAAAAATAAGCATAGTCTTTCATCATTAAAAAAAAATTGAGAATCAAATTAATGTGATATGCAATGCAGACTTGTTTTAGGCAAGACAGATAAGCTGATTTTTAATTTTTTTTGCACATAATAAACCCCTTATCTAGAACTTTGAATAGACCAGTTATAAGGTTCTTTAGTAACCATAATCTAGGTGGCGACTCCAATTATTTTTTGTCCATTTTCCTTTTTTCGTCCAAAATTGTCACTCTCGCCCCCGATGTCATCCCGCAATGTAATGATGACTCGTTGGGGATCTAACTTAGGGTTAGGCTTTGTATGTAATTTTTGAATTTTGATTTCCGTCGATATGATGAATTGTTTTACCTTATGCTAACTTGTCTAATTTTCCTACCTTGTAAATTCATTTCGTTCGCCCTTATTTATCTTGTGTTTTTATTCCTTTTTATTATTATTAACTCAATTCATTTTTTGTTTTTTGTTATTTATTTTTTGTTGAGAAAAAGATATAGAATAATGCCCATAGACACACTACATTATAGAATTTCAAATGTTCCTTAGGATCTAGGGAGGAATTACTAGTGCTCCGATGGGCTTCGTCTTAGGTAACACTCACGAAACCTCAACTCTTTTAGAAAGCTACCGCTATTGTGATAGGTAATCAATGGTTCCCATGATTATCATCTTCGCACCGGTCAACCTCGATTCCCTTGGGCTAAAAGAGACCTTTTGAAACTTAGATAGATTCTACCTAATCATGAAATGGCTAAAACTCGGATCGTAGGATCACCTTTTCCGTATAAATTCACCGGACAAGTCGAACATATCAAAACCTTGACCAAACCATCTAGCCATAAATATTTTAGGATGGGTGACAAAAGAACTAAGGACCAAACTCACTTGGTGGTCGAATTCAATAAAAATTCCGAGGCTTTGCAACAAATGGAGGGAGACTACCTAGGATCAAAATTTTAGAGCAACCATAAGGAGATCACACACTTTCAGTCCGTGATCAATGACACTCAAAAGCCGCTTGATTGCTAGAGGATGCTAAGCCATGATGACTAGTACAAGTTTTAAGCTAAATATGAGAATCTCATAGTGTTGCTAAAAGTACTAGTTCAAAAGCCTACTCTTAAGGCCTTGGCTAACCTATGGGACCCCTCACATAGGGGACTAGACGTGACCCTAACCTTAGAGGATTACCATAAGCTTCTAAGCATATCAAGCACTCTATACGGAGTCTAACTATACCGAAGGCGATCGAATGTCGAGAAGAGGGTAGAATTTTGGTTAGACATCGGCATGAGTCATGTCAAGGCTAAAGGAAAGTTTAAAGGTTGGCATTTTGAAAGTTCGGTTAGATATGTTCAAACAAAAACCGAATGATCTAAAAGCTACCTCTAAATGGATCAAAATTTTTACACTTACGATCTTTGGGCTAGTGCTTTTTCCCTCATTTATCGGTTTAATTAGTCTAGACACAACTAACGTCTTCGTCAAGGTAGAAAAACACTCCATAAATCTTATTATTATCGCTCTAGTCAAAACCTTTACCTCACTCGACTCACCGTGAAGGTTTAGGAAAGAGAGTATGAAATGTTGTGTTTAGTTGCTTTTTGTGTGGGTAATCGATCATATCGAGGCCCATAAATCAATTTTCAATGCATGTTAGTAGATTGATCAATAACCGTTGAAGGAGTTTCTAGCCGACATATAGATGAACAAGTTTGAACGAGAGTGATTTTATCATTTTTGAGTTTGTCGACTAGGGGTTTTCTATGAAAGACAGCTTGGATGAATTGATGACCATATCTAACTTACCGTAGGGTGTGACCGTAGATCCCTCTAATAAGAGCAACTCGGATATACTTGTTATGCTATCTCAATGGTAACAAGACAATTTGGCTATGAACGAGCCATCCCTAGAATTATGGACCTAAATGGATTTGAAGGAAAGCTTGAGAATGATGCTACTCTTGAGTTTCTCGAATAGGTTTTACAAGATTAGTTAACTCTAGGAATAGTAGGTAGAGGAATAATGGAACACAAACCGATAGTAACCTAAAAATACCCTATGTGGCAAGCAAACAGGGTGAAAGATTACAAATATCTAGCCGATTCGACTAGGGTGTGAGAAAAGGATGTCCAAACCAATCAGTTAAAGGGAGCGAGCCGATCATACCACGAGCTCTAAGTGTCGTGCCTAACCAGCCCAATGAAAAAAGGAGGAGAATGGAGGATTCTCCAAAATTAATTCTTGTAGACCATCGGGATCTCACTAAAGAAAGAAAGGCTCAAGACCGAGAATCAAAAACTAACAAGTGACTTGGCCAAGAAAAAAGGATGAGAGAAAAAGGATAAAGGAAAGATACTAGAACCGGAGCAAGATTTAAAGGCCTAGCAAAGTATAGCCGCCAAAAAGGAATACTAGAAATCGATCCGTCATCTAGCTTAACCGAACTAGAGACCAAATGTGTTGAGTTGGACAGAGTTGCAATCACAAGATAGACGAGTTAAGCATGAGTTAAAAAGTTTAGGGTCGAAATATGGAGGTTCGTAAATGATAATAAGAAGTGGTAATTATCTCTAGGCCTTGAATGAGCCATCAACGAGATTTAATGGAGCAAGTATGAGAGGCACAAAGCCGGATCACAAAACTCAAGAAGGAGAATTGACATTTGGAAGGAGAGCTAATTAAGTTTTTCTTGTATTGGGCCACAATACACAATCACTTAGCTCAAGTTAGTATTGAACGAGGCAAAAACTTATCTATGCGAGATAATCAAGCAAAAGAGGTCTCCAAGGAAGCTACAACACTACAAGAGCTAAGCCCGGCCATCAATGAGTGTAGGGTGAAAAATTATAATGAATCTATGATCGACTACCCGAGGAGATATGACTACTTGCTATTTGATACGACTAAAAGAGGGAAGGTCTTTAGAGTCCGATCGAACTCGTCGAGTGAATCGCTCTTTTTACTTTATTTTATTTTTCATTGTATGAGTTTTCTTCCTTTTGTTATATAAAAAAAGATGTATCTTGAACTAATTGGAGCCCTCATGCTCCTCATTTTGAATATTTAGGTAATAAAAGCTTTTGCATCTTTCTTTAAATTGTGTTGACTCATTTATAATGGAGAACCCCATCCCCATCAATTAGATTTAAGATAATTTGATGGCTCGAATGGGAAGCGACTCGGGGCTAACATTGCTAGTACCAAGGTTGTCAAAGTTACTCATTTTCGTTCTCTAAAACAAAGCAAGCACTACAATCTAAAGGGAAAATGTGTTAGATATCATTAGGGTTAGGATCTAACTAGTAATCGGCGCCACCATTTGTCAAAGCAGACCCTCTTTCTAAAATTCCTAAAAGTTACCGATGAATCTAAATTCAACTTTAAACTTGAAAGGACCAAGCATTCAACGTCATCATCCGTCAAGACAGTTCCTTTTTGTAATTCCTAAAAGTTATTGATGAATCTGAATTTATCCTTAAACTTAAGAGGATTGAAGAATCAATGACTAAGTTCTTTTATCACCCCCATAGATGGCTACTCCATATTCGAGTCTCAAGTGTCATTTTATCTTTAAATTATTATTTACATCTTATGTTTATTGTTTTTTGTTTGAACAAAAACATAGGTTGATTTGCCAAGACTACACTAAAGCAAGGAAAAGGATAGAGAACGAAGAAAGATCTCTACTCGAGCAAAATCACCAGAGAGAGGTAAAGACGCTAAAGAAAGAGATTGGTAGGCTTGTCGCTTCTGTTAGAACAAAGTCAGCAAAATCGTATGATACTAGAATTCACTATCTAAAGAGAAGTCGGCTAGCCATCGGTATCTCAAAAAGTGTTCGCCACTATGGCACCATTGATCACTCGAACCGTTATTCCAACACTACCTTTTAGCATGCCCCATAAGGAGCCTACCGATACTACCAATTATGCCAACCATCGGATGCTAGGTGGTGCATATGATTTTGCCTCTCGTCCTTCAAGACCTACTTTCGTGTTGCCTCGTACCAACCAAGCATCGATGATAGCCACTCCCGATTTCATCACTAAAGAGTTGGCCAAGAAGAAGATAGCCTTAAGATTGAAAACGAAGAAGCTCATAACTATTAAGAAGTGTTTAAGAGCTATTGAAGGTGTAGATATATACGATCCACTTTTTAGTATTGAAAAATATCTAATGTCGAATGTGATATTTTAAAAAGTTCAAGGTGTTTGAGCTTACCAAGTACACCGAAAGCCAATATCCTAGGACTTATTTAAAGATTTATCTAAATAAAATGGTTGAAGTCACATATAATGAAAAGCTCTTGATCCACTTCTTTTTCGAAAGTCTTGATAGGTCCGCCCTCGCTTAGTTCATTGACCTAGATCAAACTAAGATAAAAACAAAATGGAAGGATTTGGTGGGCATATTCATAAAGTAGTATAAATTCAACCTCAAAATAATGCCTAATAGGTCAAGCCCACGAGCCTATGAAAAAAGCATCAAAAGAATCGAGTTAGGGGAGTACGCTTAAAGATGTGAGAAACGCGCCTCGCTCAAAGATGGCGAGAAACAACGTCTTGCATTAGGTCATCCCTTCTAGAGAAAGAATTGATTACCCTTTTTGTTAACACTTTTAAGGCTTTGTATTATAATTATTTACCGAGCAATTGGTCAAATAACTTTGTTGAAATCTTGTCTATAACCGATTGGATTAAACAAGTCATCAAGTCGTGAAGGATAGCGGACCTCGCGAGTCCGGGCATAAGAAACTTAATTTTGGAAAAATGAGGGATTCGAAGTGCATTAGATTGGGGAACCTTCCGTCAATCCTAGAAGGAGATGGAATAACTCGTGGAGGAATGAAAACCAATACATTTCTCATAATAAGATGGCCAACCCGAACGCTCGGCTCACAATTCATGCAAACACTCTCCTAGCTAATGTAGTCGACCGGTGACCTAAAAACCAACCTTTCCACCATACCATATGCTATACAATCCTTACCAAACTATTTAAACACCTGCCCTACCCCAACGTCAATCTCAAATACACTACCAAAACCTACAACCGTTTACAAACCAACCAAGATCGCCTAATCAAAACTTCTCGAGAAACACTACTAGAGGGCAATTTAATGACATATTCCCATTGCTTCCTATATCCCTCGGTGATCTCTTCAAACATCTTGTAGCCATTGGCCGATAACCACCGTGATACTCTCACAACTTCAATCACCATTCCCCTATTGGTATAAACCAAATAAAGTATATGACTATCACAAGTGGTGCTAATGGTCATAATATTGAAAATCATGTGAGCTTTAAGAAAAAGGCACGAAGTCCGATCAATCAAGGCTTGATCACATTTGAGGATTCTTTAAACGCCTTAAATACTAACTCTAACCCTCTACCAAATCATGCTCGCAAAAGGGATAAACATGCTTTCGATAGGAGATATGGAATACGACGAGAGAAGATTAACTCGAAAATATCCATATCAAGTCTCGCTTGATATATTAAAAGCCAATGGTTTTGACAAGAGGCCTATCAATTCTTAGACTACCACTCATATCAAGCATTTTTTCAAATTTCATAAAGTGAGAGGGCATGATGTTGATGATTTTCATGAGTTTTACCAAGAAGTTCAAACAATATTAACCTTGGGGAGCTTAAGGATAGAGAAAAAGGAGACGGAACCTATTGTGAGCACTCGTATCTCCCTCGTTGGCATTAATACTCATTTTAGAGCCCATCGCAAGACACTTCGAAGGCTCGAATGAGGTGTACATTTCATAAAAAATCACCTTCGAATAAATAAAACACTTGGTGGATAAATTACAGCTATTAACTACCTATATTTCATAAAAGATGAGTTAGGACCTAAGAGCACCGGACACAATAAATCCTCGTATCAAATGCAAGGACTACACGATAGCAAAAGTGTTGATTGATAATGGATCCGTACTCCATGTGTTGGCTAAATGTGTGTTAGACTACCTACTAATTGATTCTTCTCACATGAGGTCGAGTAAGATAATGACACAAGCATATGATGGTATAGGTCATTGGTGACATAGATGTGGATCTTGGCATTGGGCCTCATCGCTTCGGACTACCATATAAGTAATTGATATCCATCCCACATATTATTAGGAAGGCCTTGAATTCATTCCGTCGATGCAGCTTACGTCTTCACTGCACCAATGATTGAAATATATAACCGACGGAAGGTCAGGTTACTATAAAGGTCGAGAAAGTAATGACGGTGGTTTAGAACATATCATTCCCATATCTTGAGATAGAAGGGGCACGTAATGGGGACTTACACGCTTTCGAGGTGGTAAATGCTGAACTCGGTTCTAGAGAATTCATAAATGAGAAGAATCGAACTATTAACGGTTGTAAAAATGTCGGTTAAGTACATTATAAGATGTGGGACGAATCCATCCGAGGTGAGGGGTGACCTATCGGAGGTAGGGATTCATATGAATTTGAGATATGAAGACCACCTCGTTAGGTTAGGCTTCAAGCCATCTAGAAAAGACTACCGGAGGATGATAGAGCGAAGCAAGAAAAGAGAATGGCTCGTATCAAGGGGCGTGATCCGAATGAAGAGAAGATTGATATTCCTCGTATTCGTGTCACATTTTTAAAGCCTTCGTATATAGCTCCCATGAATGATGAAGATTTGAGTTTGGATCAGTTATTCAAAGATATGGTAGTGAACACTCGGAATTTGAAGAAATTGATGATAGAGGCTAGTTTGTCCACAATGCCAACCTTAGCCAATGCAAGTATAACTTTTTACCCCGACTCACAATCAATACATTAGGAGACACCTTTGATTTAGACCAACTCATTCGCAAGTTCACCAAGGGAGAAGAGTTGTATAATTGGTTCGATGAAGAAGCACTTCAGCCTTCAAAGCCGAGTAATTTTCTTGTCGGCTTTATTTTTTATTCTTTGAACATTATATTATACAAAATATATACTACCCACTATTACTCGTTTTTCATAAGGACATTAATTATTAGATTGCCTAAATTTTTCTTGAATTTTAGCCTTTGTTTTCTTCTATCCCTTTTTATTTGCACTTTATCTTTATTTAAGGGAAAATCAATATGATCACTTATTAAAAACCCAAAATGATTATTTTAAAAATATTTGACCTAATTTTGATGAAACCTTAATTGCAATGGACAAAGAAGAATGGGATGACAATGATATTCGAGAATTTACTAAGCTCGGTCGATAATCGAATAGTCCCTTCAACTCGCACAAAGAAAATTTAAAAGTAATAAATGTGGGGACCAAGGAGAATAAGAGGGACTCGAGGATATGCACCCTAATGGAGAGTGTAGAAAAAGAGAGGTTGATTTCACTTCTAGAAGAATATACGGATGTATTTGCATGGTCCTATGCCGATATACCAGTGCTTAGATACCGACATAATGGAACACATATTATGTTTGAACCCGTGGAGCAAGCTAGTGAAACGTAAATTGAGGCGAACAATGCCGGATATTCTACTAAAAATAAAAAATGAGATAAAAAAGCAAGTAGAATGTTGGGTTTTTAGAAGTGGTTGAGTACCCTTAGTGGGTGTCGAAAATCGTTGTCATGGGGAAGAAAGATGATCGGATTCAAGTGTGTGTTGACTTTCATGACTTGAATAGGGCCGATCCGAAGGATGACTTCCCACTCCCCCATACCGACATCTTGGTGTATAACATAACAAAGAACATGACTTATTCATTCATGGATGGGTTTTCATGATACAACCAGCATCAAAATGGCTATAGAGGTTAAGGAGAAAACGACCTTTATCAAGCCTTAGGGAACTTTCTACTATAAGGCTATGTTTTTTTATTTGAAGAATGTCGAAGCTACCTATCGGAGGGCCATGGTCATATTTTTTCATGACATGATGCATCAAGATATCGAAGTGTTTATAGAAGATATAATTACAAACTCGAAATGAGGCGAAGACCACACTTTGAACTTAAGAAAGCTCTTCGAGAGGTTGAGAAAGTACAAATTCAAGCCGAATCCAGCAAAATACACATTTGGTGTGAAGTCGAAAAACTATTACGGTTTATGGTAAGCAACAGTAAAAATCAAAGTCGATTCGGATAAGGTTAAGACGATTCAAAACATGCCGACACCTTCATCTAAAAAGGAGATTAGAAGTTTCTGGGTCGTTTAAACTATATAGCTTGATTCATATCTTAGTTGTCCATGACCTATGAATCGATTTTTTGATTATTATGAAAGAAGAATCTTGGTGTATGGGATCAAGACTCGTCAGCCTAGCCTTTGATAAAATCAAGCAATACCCGTAAAATCCACTATTTTTAATACCACCAGCTTTTGAAAGGCCTCCGATTTTATACTTAATAAGTGACGGAGGTAGTCGTGGGTTACGTCTTAGGTCAATGTGATGAATCAGGAAAAAAGAGCAAGCTATCTACTATTTGAGTAAAAGTTCAACGACCGTGAGTCCCAAATAGTATGTTCAAGAAGATGTATTGTAGCTTGGTGTGGTGTGCAAGGAGGCTTAGACAATACATGCTTTATTATACCATGTGGTTAATTTTGAAAATAGACCAACTCAAGTATATCTTGAAAAGCAATACCTATCCAAGTCGAATTGCATGATGGCAAGTCATGCTATCCGAGTATGACATTATGTGTATGATGAGAAAGGCGAGAAAAGAAAGTGTCATAGCCGATCAAATTATAGATGGTGTAGTCAATGACTTCGAACCTCTAAAGTTTGATTTTTCCCGATGAGTCAATTATGGTCATAAATGAAGAATCCGAGTCTAGAATCGGCAAATAGACAATGCATTTTTATGGGGCAAGTAAATGTGAATGAAAATGACATCGAGTTAGTCCTCATCTCACCGGATGAAAAGTAGTTCCCAATGGTCGTCAAATTACAGTTTGAATGCATAAACAACATAGTAGAATATGAGGCGTGTGCATGGATTAGAAGAGCTTTAGAGATGGGGATCTAGAAGTTAGATGTGTATGGTGATTCACTACTAATAATTTGTCAAGTCAAAGAGGAATGATAGACGAAAGATGAAAAGTCGAAGTCGTATCGGGAGTGTTTAACAAAGCCAATCGATTGTTTTGATAAGATAGAGTTCACCCATTTGGGTCGAGACAAGAATTACTTCGCCGATACCCCGGCCACACTAGCTCGTAATGACAAAGATAGCATATGGTATAAAGATTCATCCCATATGTATTGAAGTCGAAATGCCCCAACACATTCATACTACCTTATCAAAGATGAGCCTAATCAAAAGCCATGGTATGAAGACATTAAATATTTCATAAAGTGTCGAGAGTATCCATTATGTGCTTTAAAGACCGATAGGAAAACACTTCGTAGGTTGGTAATGGATTTTTATCCAAACAATGAGGTCTTATATAAAAGAAGTTTTAATAGAACTTTGCTATGATGTTTAGACTCCATGAAAGCTAAGAAAGTGATCGAAGAGGTTCATGAGAGGATTTTTACAACCCATGCCAACGGACATATGATGGCTCATTAATTTTAGACATGTGGCTATTTTTGGACTACCATGGAAAAAGACTACATAGACTATGTGTGAAAGTGCCATAAATGCCAAATCTACGCAGACTCGAATAAATGCTCCTCCCGCATCCCTTCATAACATGGTATCTCCTTAGTCGTTCTCACCGTGAGGAATGGAAGTGATTGGGTCGATAAACTCAAAAGCTAATAAAGGTCATTGATTCATCTTGGTAATAATCGATTACTTCATCAAATGGGTTGAAGTAGAATCCTTCACACATGTTACCTAGAGAGTTATCCGTCGATTCATGCGTAAGGACATCATTTGTCGATATAGACCCTTGGAGACCTTGATCACAAATAATGCATAGAATTTCAATGGAAGATATCACGGAATTATACGAACAATAGAAAATCAAGCATCGTAACTCTTCGCAATATAGACTCAAGATGAATGGGGCCGTGGAAACTGCAAAAAAGAATATAAAGAAGATCATATAGAAAATGGTAGTCATGTATAGAGATTGACATCATTTACATTACATGCTTATAGGATGGTAGTGAGGACATTGATCGGGGTAAATTTTTACTCACTTATATATGGAATGGAGGCAAGTGATGCCCATAAAAGTAAAGATATCATTTCTAAGGGTATTAAAAGAAACAGAGCTAGATGAGTCGAATAGGCCCAAATCAGGTATGAAGAGCTGAATTTGATAAGTCAAAAGAGGCTAACAGCTATTTGTCATGCACGGTTATATCAAAAAAGAATGGACAGAGCATATGATAAGAAAGTTCGCATGAGAATTTTTTATGAAGAGGATCTAGTCTTGAAAAAAGTACTCCCGATTCCAAGGGCAGAAAAAGTAAGTGGGCACCTAATTATGATGGCTCATATGTGGTGAAAAAGCATTCTCTAAATGAGTTCTCCTCTCAATGAAGATGGATGGTGAGGTCTTGTTGAAACCGGTGAATTCCGACATTGTAAAGAAATATCATGCTTCGAGCATATGAAGTTTTTCTTTGTTCCATTACAAAAAGGAAAGAATTAAAACTATGCTAAATATTTGCTAGTTTAATCATTTTACCTTTGCTTCTCTTTTTTTTTGCCCATCCCATGTGAACAATCCTCGATTTTCAATCCATCAAAATAACTCCGCTCCCTCACAAAGGTGATCAATCCCTAAAAAATAAACAAAATCTTTATTGGTCTCATGCACAATCTCATGTTTAATGTGATTTATGAAAAATGATAACACAAAAAAGATAAATGAGAGAAATGATAGGAATTTTATTTGGCCTTGATAGATGAAACGTCTTTTTCACGAACCCTTTGAAAAAAAACAAAAAAATAGGTGAAGTGGATCGCAAACGAATATAATCAAAGTTTGATTTGATAGCTTCAGAGTGCATCCAATCAATATACAATGGCAAGGAATAAGAAATTTGGGAACGACAGTCTAATTATGTATAAAGAGCTACCCGACCAAAAAAAATAGCAAGGTGATTCAGGAGACGTGGGATTAAACAGATAAAAATCTACAAGAGCCACCAGCCTAAAAATAACGAACCTATTCCAATAAAGATGGATCGCAACCAAGAGGGAAGTGTCTATTTTGGCGATAATAATTTATGTTTTTTTCGGTTACGTTGCTCACACTCTAGTGCATTGCTAAGGGAAGATGACCTATTTAACCACGAGGATGGTCACCCACATTAACTCGTATTCGGAGGAAAGCCTTCTACGATGGACCTTATCGATCGATTCATTTGTTGGCTACCCTTCTATGATTTTTCTTTACAAACTTACTATGCAAAGCAAAGAAAAATCAAATTTTCAATGGTTAACACTCAATTTTTTCCAAAAACAAAAAGAGAAAAAAGAAAAGAGATAAATTAAAAAAAGAAAGAAAAAAAGAAGTAAAAATACAATTGTGGGTGCAATTAAAAAAGCAAGGAGAAAAGAACCAAAATAAAATGGATTTGTGAAATGAGGGACCAAAATGGATTTTAGCCAAAAAAAACCTTAAAAACCTAGTATAAAAACACCTTTTTTCTCCCCAAAAGGAAGCCACTGTTCATCATCCCTAAGAAAATTACCCTAGCCGCAACCCCCCACATCGGAAAACACACGACCACCCTTCCCCCTTGCCCACACACCCACTTCTTCCACTCTCCCTAGTGGGACAACACTCATCCATGCCCACATCTCCGCGTCATTAGGCCCTCCTCGTAAGAAGTCATGCGTGCGCAGCCTTGCTTGGCTTACGTAGCCACGAGAAACCACGCTTACATGTCCAGCCAAGCTTACCTCCCCATGCACGCCTCACAGCAACTCAACTAGATCATGCATACCGGTCCTCGTCCGACCTTACCTCCTCATGCACACCATACTCTCTAGCGCACTACCGACCCTTACTTCCCCTAGCCCGCATGCTTACCTCGCCCGACCACGCATAGCAGGCCAACCCTACCTTGCGCGCAACCGGCAGCCTACCACACTCATCATAATGCCTCTAAGAGGTAATCTATACTACAAGAGGTAATCCTTTACTTACGTTTGAATTCCCGTATATATGATTAGTTGATTCAACGACTTGATCTTGATAGCGTTAGATAGAGAAAATTTTTTTGTTTTATTTTATACTTTCATAGATTGCATGATCCTTCAATTAGTAATGAAGCTTTTATTGAATCTTTAATTGTGTGTTTTGTTAATTATGATTAACTATATGAATTATCAATTTTTCATTATAAATCTAATGTTTTAGTATTTTATAATCATTTTAAAATTGCTTTTGGGCTTAGATATAAGTGGAGGTGATCGAGATCAACGTTGGACATTAGAGCCCACACGCATAACTTGAATAGAAGGTTGGTCATGCACAAGTACAGACGACAGGCCAAGTGTACTTCGCACACATCGAGCCGGTCAAGTATTGGGCTCACGACAAGCTAGGCATGCTTTATGCACACAAGACATGTAGGATAGGCTAGTCACATGCCGGACGTATGATATGGTAGTCATCCACTAGGTGTGCACCGTGCCTATGGCCAAGTCGAGACATGCTTTGTACATGTCAAGCACGTGTTTAAAGGTAAGGCATGGCTAGGCCAAGCATGCACATTTGCTAGGCGGTAGGCTAGGTGTGCGAGCATGCTAGAGTTAGATGCCGAGCCAAGCGGGCTCAAGTATGCCGGACCAATGCCGAGCACTAGCTTGTGAGCAACATGGCTAGTGGTAAGCACTAGCCAATTAGCTAGCCAAGGCCATTGCTAGGCACCGGCCGCTGGCTAGCCCCATGCTAAGAGCACATGAGCGTAAAACGTTAGTGGCCAGCTAGGGCATAGCAAACCATAGGTTTTCAAGGCCCAAAAGGCCATGGGTACAAAGTGAGCCCAAGGCTCAAAAATTCTTAAAATTACAATTTAGAGAAATTTTAATATATTTTTTTTATAAAATAATCAAAAAATAGATTTATAATTATAATGAAAATAAAATATATTTCATTAGTATGCCATGTATCAATGTGATTGAAGCATGATGAATGGTATGGATGAGTCGACCTAATTTATGGGAATGTACGCTTGTAAAGTTTAATTTAAATACGACCTATGTATCTTGCCTTCTTTATCATTCCGATGTTTTTCTCTTCTCATATTACTCCCTTCAAATATAACTCGAGATTTCTTATTCAAATAAATATAAAAGTAGAAGATGGGATATTATAATAGATGCAATGAGAAGAAGCCAAAAAGTGAAGATAATCTTGAAGAATTTGTAATAATTTTTCACCTAGGTATTTGACCTACTAGTCTCCATATGGCTCGAAGTGGCCTACTAGTAGAGATCCATTATCATTCATCAATTCTTGAATCACATATGAGATGTATGTTTTTATTATACGATTGATAATGTACATGATGGGATTAATGTGATTGATGACTAGGATGCTTGCTAGGATGAGACCTACCATATTAAATCCTTCAAATTAATATCAAGTTAATTTCCTTCTAACGTTATGAGAAGAGAACGCTCTTGATCTTTGTTGGCTTGTTGAGATAACTTAAAGTCACTTCTTTCTCGAGAGAATCAAATCATAGGCCATGCGATACCTCCGAATGTTTGGTTCAACTTGAAACGAGTTATTGGGTTTGTTGAGATAACTAAAGGTGCAACGAATTTATAGGTAAAGATTGATATTCACATAAGATATAAGATGACAAGTAGTTGTCATGCCAATGAGATTAGGAATAAAATTAGATGTAATTGGTAAGAAGTTACAAACCTAATCCTTCATATATGACTTGTTGAGATAACTCAATGTTAATGTATGTTAGAGGATAGGATTTTAGCCCTCTAAGGAAAATGAATTGAAAGCTTTATCAACTCCTATATTAAAGGTTATAAAACTTGAAGAAAATAATGATAACGAATATAGATATTGACATGGCCCAATAATTGAAAGGCATATGGATTTTTTATCACTAAGTGGCTTTATTTCTAACCAACATGACCCTATAAAATTACAAAATACCTCCACTCCTAAATTAAAATAAAAGACTAGGATTTTTTGTTTGATTAATTATTTTTACCCTCTTTCCTTTCTTCCATCTTTTTCTTCTTTCTTTTCCTTTCTTTTTTTTCTTTTTCCTCTTCTTTCTTTTCTTGTTTGTTCTCTTCTTTTACAGGTCCAACTAAATCTATCACCACTACCACTATATCTAATAAAACATGACCACCTTTTCACCAATCCTTGCTAAAACCCTCATAAAACCCAACACAAACCGATCTCAACTAGTCTTTCACTATGAAAATTGTAGGAAATAACAATGATTTTTTATGTTGCTATTTCCTAAAAAATCATTGCTAAGTGGCTTTAGCGATGGATTACGTATACAATTTAATCCATCGCTAAAGTGGTAGTCGCTATTTTTTTAGAAATCAAAATTTTCTTTCCATCGTTATTAAGTGATGGACTTTCCATCCTATTTTATTGATATTCTATCATTAAATGGTTTTAAATTAGTCATCATATTCGTCGCTCATTAGCTATATTTTTACCTTTTTCTATCTCTATTTAATGACAGATTATGCTATCTCTAAATTTTGATTGCCAACATTCTCAAAATTTTATCTTTATTTTCGTTGCTATTTAGCAATTGAATATTCATCCGTCACTATTTTTTTAATGAATTGTCATTTATTGATAATTATAACAATAAATAAATATAAAAAACACCTTATTAAAACATGTTATATTATTAAATAAAATTAAAATTATATAAATTAAAATAAAATAAATATATAAATGAGCTAAGATGCATAAAATATTTAAAAAAAATTAAAAATAAGAAATTTTGGTCCTCATTATCACTATCTCGCTACATGTTCTTTCAACTTCTAGCTAGTGAGAGGAATGACTAACTCGTTGGGTTATGAAAGGGTCGGTAAGAGAGACAAGAGGTAGTTCAAGGTTTTCTAACAACTCCATAACTCTCTCATATCGAGTCCGCATGTTGTCAACTTTATCGGCCTATTGTTGGATGGTAGCCTCCATCCCCTTAATCCGATCTTCATATTAGATAGAAACCTCTTGGATATAACCATCGGGACACCACGAAGTAGCAAAAGAAGAGCCGAGGTGAGAATGCTAGTAACATTGGGACGTATAAGTTTTGATGTCATACATTCTCTCGTTTCTTCTCCCTATCGATAGCATCCAAATATATCTTAGGCATGTTGATATCTTAAGATGATGCATTACCCTCCCGTCACTCTTTAGCAACTCGCTTCTTACATTGATTGTATGTGCTCCTATGTCATTGAAATAATAACAATATTAAATTATTAATGTTTTTTTTTTTACATTATATTGGTAGTGTACATATATTTTAAAAAGAATATAAACCTTACCATTACTATATGTAATCTTCAAACGAGTTTGAGGAGGTTCTAGATTGATGGGAAGTGGTTTAGGAGAGTTTTATGGAGAATTTAAGAGGTTGGGGGAGGGGCGATAGCTTGAAGAGGAAAAGAAATGGGGCAAAATAAACGGGGAGGGGTGTTGTCTAGATTTAAAGGGTAACAAATCGGTGACGAGCACGTTTTCATCACTAATCCATCGCTATTTAGGGATGGACATTAGTGTCCATCACTAAATTATGATGTTTGGTATGACTTTTGAATTTTCAAGGCCACCTAAAAATTTAACATTTAGCAATGAGAATATTCACTTCATTAAATAGTGACCTTTGAGCGACAGATTGGTCGTCATTAAAAGCTAACAAAAATTTAATGATGGGATTTATATTCTATCATCATTTTCTATAGTTAATCTATCTCTAATCTATCTCTAAAATTCTTGGATAGTTTTTGGCACTATATTTAGAGATGGAAATTTATCTCGACTCGATAATTAGTTGCAAATTGGTCTCTATTCTATCGTTAATTATAACGAAAGCTAATCCGATACTATTTAATCGTTATTTAGCAACGATTTAAAATCCGTTGCTAAAATCCATTACTATTTAGCAAATTTCTTGTAATGGCTAACCATAGTCATATCGATCCCAACTCGCACCATTAAACTTAACCACCAACCTCCTCTTCCCACAACCTAACCGCACACCTAGCCGCTACACCCACCCACCCGAACCATTCTCAAATTTTCTACTACTAAGAGAAACAAAATTTATAATGAACCAATCTTAGATTATTCTTTTTCTTTTGCTACCAAAATCAAAAACCTATTTTTCCTAAACAACCAAATTTCTCTCCTTTTGCTTCCTATTCTTACTCGCTCGACAATTAGGAAAATAATATTTTAATCACAAAGAAGGAAGATGAATTGGTCGTGGTGGTGGCAAGAGTAAGACTATCCAATTTTTGTGAGGATTTGAAAGAGTAATCTTATTAGATGAGGGTGAATGGCATTGAACTTTGTTAGATATTTTGCACATTGTGATCGTGTTTTTGGCAAAGATAAAAAAAATAAAAAAATAAAGACTTTTCAAGAAGAAAGAAAGGAAGGGAAGAGAGAGAGGGGGGAGGATGGGAAAGGAAAAAAAAAACAAAAGAGGGAAAAAAAAGGGTAAGGTTTGTTCAATCATTTTATCATCACATCCTTATCACATGTATTCAAAATTTGGTCAATGCGATCAACCTAGTTGATTAAAATTAAAAAATAGTTATGCTACTTGAATTGAAAAATTTAAAATTGAGATAATAGCCAATGGTCAATATAGTACACTATATTATCTAACTAATTAGCCCTATAAAATAATGATTTATTGAACAAAGGAAAATCTTTCCCAAGAAACCTTCATTAATGCACCGAATTGAATGCTTAATCTTGACGGATGGAGTTTAATAGAAACAAAAGGACCATAAAAGTCTAGCAAAGAAAGGTGCAAAGTGACACTACTAGTCAAAAAATTGTCACCGTCACTACTAACTTCGTATGCACTAGATTTTTTACTCGCGCTATGCTCGCGGATTGGATAAAATATATAAAATCATATAGAAAAATTATTTCAGTTTAATAATCTGTTTTATAATAAAAAATAATTATAATTTTTAAATGAAAAAAATTTATATTTAACTATTTCTTATTTGTGTTTTTAAATTTTAAAAATAAATAATAAAGCAAATAAATTATTGATTTCTTTAAAATTTTAACACCCAATTAATTGTTGGTTCTTTTAAAATTTTAACACCTAATATTATTAAGAAATTAAAATTAAAAAAAAATTAATGTTTAGGAAAAAAAAAAAGGAGGCCGACGTTACATCGTTCATGTGAATAGTAAATGGACTGAAATTAAAAAAAATTAGTGTTTAGAGAAAAAAAAAAGAGAGCAAGTCGTTTACCATTCAAATGAACAATAAATGGGTAAAAAAAAGGGGGGACCAGCAGGTGCTGGTAAAAAAAAATGAAAACTTAAAAAACAAAAAAAGCCAAAGTAATATAGCAATGAACATTGCTACGGTGAAAAATGGTTTTTCTTTAGTATATAATATTAGATTTTTTACTCGCGCTATACTACGGGGTTGGATAAATTTTTTTATTTAACTATTTTTTTTTAATTTTAGAAATAAATAATAAAGAAAATAAATTGTTGGTTTCTTTAAAATTTTAACACCCAATTAATTTTTGGTTCTTTTAAAATTTTAACACCAAATACTATTAAGAAACAGAAATTAAAAAAAATTCAATGTTCAAAAAAAAAAAAAAGGTGCAAGCCATTTATCGTTCATGTGAACAAGTAAATGGATGGAAATTTTAAGACAAAATTCAATGTTTACAAAAAAAAAAAAAAAAAGGAAGTCGTTCATCTGTTCAAATGAACAAGAAACGAATAGAAGTGGGGGGTCTAGCAAAAAAAAGATTAATGAAAATTTAAAAAAAACATCGTAGCAATGAACGAGTGATTGGCACTCGTTCATTGCTACGATGAAAAAGCATTTTGCTTTAGTATATAGGATATATATGAGACAAATTATCTAGAAAACACTTTTAATCTTTAGATTATATAGCTAGTTAACTCCGTGCTACGCAAAGAAGTCGACATAATAAAATCATTTTAAAATTTTATAATTTTACAAATAAAATCTTTCATTATTTTTTTAATTTTTCATTAATATTGTAGCTTAAAATAATTTTTTATGTTTTTCATAATTTTCTAATAAAAAAAATGATTCCTTCTTCTTTATGCGTTAAATCTTAAATAAAAACTTGTGTTAATTTAAACTACAATATTAATGAAGAATAAAGAAAACAAAAAATATATATTTTTCGTAAGATTGTATGCAAAAAATAGAAAATAAAACTACAATTAATGTTAGACTTGTATACCAATTAAAAAAAGAAAAAAAAACAATCATGATATATGTTATATCAATTTATATATGTGCCACCATCATTTAAAAAAATTCTAAAAATTCATGATATATATTATAATTTTTTTAAAAAGAGAAAAAATTATGTTATAAAATTTTATTCCAATTTTATATATATATATATATATATATATATATATATATATATATATATATATATATATATATATATATATTACACTTGCTATTTCAAATATAGAAACAAAATAACTTATATTTGTTAATATATAAAAAAATTTTATAAAAAATAGATGATAATTTTCATAAGAAATGACAAATTCAAAGGATAAATTTGAAACAATAAATGTAGTATAATCTGAAATATATATATAATTCTCAAAAGGAAAAAAATTATTATTCCCTTTGTATTTTTAGCTTAAAAGGAAAAACACAAACAATAACACTAAATGTTCTATATTTTTAGCTTAAAAGGGAAAAAAAAAAAAAAAAAAAAAAAAAAAAAGGCCAAAGGTCCAGTGCCCCGCACTTTGTATTTTTATAAGTAAAAACATGAGCGCACGTTAACGTAAATAGGAACATATCAGGCCTATCTTCCTTTAATGTAGACATTCTATTTCCCTTTGAATGTGGGCTCCAAATCGATTGTAAAACATTCCTTTTACCGTAGAAATTTTTATTCCCTTTCTGATGCAAGTTAGCACAATCACACATGAATGTGTGTCCAAAAAGAATTACATGTTAGTCTCAAAGATTCCATTGTTTCTATACGATCTTATCATATCAAAGAGGTTTCCCAAACAAAATTAGTCTTAAAATGATCTCTCGGAGGGAGTACTTATATTAAATTAAATTATAAGAATGTAATATGAAGAAATGCAACCCTTGACTGCCCATTACCACCAAAGCTTCCTCTACACTATCGGAAGTAAGCCTTTGAATTAAATTAAACTACAAATCGAAATTTTTTAAGTCATATCAGCAGTGTGAATCCACAAACCTTTGGGAAGAGAGTATGGAAAATCATGAGATAATAACAGCTTCAAGCAAAAAACACCAGAATAATATCTCAAAGGATGTAAATTTAGAAGGAAAAAGATTTATGCTTGGCCTTTAATATCAACATATATGATCTGATCGAAAAATCATCGTTGCTTACTCCCACTCTAATTCCCTTAGGTGGTGATTCATCTAGATTCTTCGGTTGTTTGGGAAATTGTTTCATTACATTCGGTGAAAGATCTTTATTCGTTGCCTTGAACCTTATTATCGAGCTTCATGAATTAACTCAATGTCGTTAACTATTTTCTTTAGCCTAGGAATTGCTTAGTGCTCATCCAAATCCGAAGCAACTGCATGTTTCCACCATCCATGAGCCATCACCAATTTAACATATCATAGCAATTATTTCTAGTTTGTACAGTTCTTCAAAAACTTATATAAACCAGCCTAGGAATAATACAGACATAATATGACATTGAATTCATTTCCCATCACAAACTGAGTTTTTTTGGTGTCATGACCCTGTTTTTTATTTGTATATTTCTTTGCCAATAGTGAGAAACAATAGTTATTATCTTATCATCCATTATTTTACATTCTACGTACCCAAAGAAAGGAGATTGCATTATTGAAGATAGATTGACCATGGCCACAGAAAGGAGATTCTTGCAAGGTCGTTTGTTGCTCATGCTAATATGAAATCAAAATTTTAAAAATTATGTTCCACAATCTTATCCAAACGTGTTGCTGACAGCAGTGGATCAGATATAACCTGCATAGTAGATAACTTTCAGAGAAAGAATTGAATGCAGTTTTGTTCACACATTAATTTCCATGTAAAGAAGTATAAAAAATCAAGGGTGTGCACCCATGCTCTCACGCAAAAATGAAATGAAATTAAAAACCCTGTAATATTGACATTTAGCTCTTTAATAGGCAGTTCCTAAATCCATATCCATGCAGCGAGCGTAGTTAATTCGTAAAACTAAAAACATATAATCCTTATATGTAAACCAAGATGGTGATTCAACAACTTTCTATTAGAAAAAAAAAAAAAAAAAACAGAATGCTCCTACAGACAAATGCAAGTACCACATTAACTAATTGCAGACCCAACAACAAACAACTACTTACATTGTATAAACTTTGAAAGCCCCTTAAACTTTCAAGGTTCGTATTGTGACAGAAACTCACATTCCCATAAAATGGGTGCTTGTTAAAAGAAATAAACTCAAATTCCCATATGTGGGTCTACATGTCAAATAATTAGGATTCAGAGCTCCTAATTCATGGATCAAAATTAAACTCCTGCAAACTAAATTATGGATCAAAAAATTTGAAATGGGTAGAAAATAAGTATAGTTCTCATGTCTAGACTAAAGTTCTAGCTTTCTTATAGGAATAAAAAAACCATATGTTTTAGATAATTGTAATGTAACAAAATTAATTAAGCATAAATTTAAAACCTAAGACTGAGTTGAAAAATTAAATCTTTAACTATTGGGATAATTTATTCAAGAGTACAGAATTAACTATATATCGAACAAAATAACGTATTCATGTGCATGACATTAAAATGCTAATTGTTGTCATGGTAGGATATTTTGTTTAGACACTGATCTATAAATTAAATATTGTAAAGCAAAAGAATAGTATTTAATCGTTAGGGAGACCAATATGTTAGACTGACCAACAAATTAGCATCCATAAAATCTTAAGAATTTATGTCCCCGACCTCTACCCTTTCCATATTTTTTAACCGTAAGTCATGAAAATGAGCATGTGACAAATTAATAAAACCAAATATTCTGAGGTTCTTAAAACACTTAATAATGTATATTTATTAAAGAATCTGAAATTTAAAATCAATATAAAAATACATAAAATCGAAACCTTCAATCTTCAACCTCTAGACCCATGAAAACTAACCAGAAATTTTATTAATTCAAACCTCCCTCATTTAACAACAAACTGCAAAAAATACACAGAGTTGAAACAAAAAGTAAAAATAAATAAATAAATTCAAAGATCAACATAAAAATTTTGGTCAAAAGACTTAATAAATAAAGTCAAAACTTCCTATATGGACTTTAAAAGTTCTCAAATTTAAGCTAACAAAAGCAAAAGAGTGATGAAACAAAAAAAAACATGAGAAAATTTAAATTAGAAAAAAAAAATTCTTTTCGAGATCAAACCAAACTTTCGAGCTTCATTGATATAAATGCATCAAAATCAGGTTTTCAAGTATCATGTTCACTTGTAAATCAAGAAAAAAATTAATTAACCCTTGTAATGAATTCAATTAACCTTATGCATGTAAACTCAATAAAATGTCAAAGTAGCCCAAAAATGAAAAATTAATATGTAATAGTGGAAGCAACATGAACCAATTATGAAATTGAGGTAAAATTAACAGCCATATTAATTCAATTAATCTTAAATATTAATTTAAAACAAAACAAAACCTTCAAAAAATCTAAGGTTGATTCATATTTAATTCACATTAAATCGTGATATATAAGACAAAATTGATGGATCTCGACTTCAAGAAATGATACTACAAAGTTGTACAATATCAGGTTAAATATTTAACTGGGCGATGCAAAGATGCTGCTATAGAAAAGACTCCACACCTTAAAAAGAGATCAAATTCATTAAGAAATAATACTGCAAAGTTGTATTATATCATGTTAAATATTTAAGTGGGCCAGACAAAACTGATGCTATAGAAAAGGTTCGACAACTTAAACACATATAAAATTCATCAATAGATAAAAAACTGACTTCGACAGGTTCTACGCTATGGTTCCAGGAGCTACACATGACGGTGCTGTAAGGAGGTTGTCAGTTGTGCTTGAATATTTTTCAGCAAGAGCGAAGGCCATTCTTTGAGGTACCATGACTTGATTTATAGGGTCAATTCCTTAATGCCGCTTCTATATTGAACCAACCTTGATGATGAGAAGAAGGAAACTAAGGCAACCATGAAGAATCAAATAAGCCTTTACGATGAAGATGAGAACTGTGGTATGAAAAATAAAAGACAAAAACATATACAGAGATTGTTATTAAAAAAAACAGTTGAAATTAATCAGTGACTCACGAAGACAAACTTAGTGAGTGCTAGAAAGTTGCAGAGTTAATCTAGTCACCAAGGGCAGAAAGTTACAGAGTCAACATAGTCATCATTTGAAGGCTGCAAAGCAAAATAATATATGAGAAATAGAAACAACATATAAATAAGCACTAAGGAAAAGTTGAATTAAGAAAAGTCATGAACACCAAGAATAAAAATAACCAAGAACTGCAAATCAAAGTAGGAAGGCCATTAGATAGAGATAATCAAAATAAAAAAGCTAACATCAACAATATCAAAATATAACAATTATTGTGGTTAAATATAAATAGCAGAGCAATTCTTGTAAGAGAAAAATGAACACACAAAAATAATAAATAACATTGATGAAGAAGTCATGAATTGCATACAAAGTCAACGTATATTATTTAAATTGTTTTTGTTAAAAGGAAATGGGAAGCCAATCTAATAACACCAAAGAAGTAAAAGAACGGTAGCCTGATATGGCATAACTTCCGAGCAGCATAAGTAGAAAAACAAGTGTAACTGATGAGTCATCGTATCAAAAAGGAAAAAACCAACTCAACCTGTTGATCTTTAGGTAATTTTCCAGTGCTACTCAAGTCCACTTTGTTAACTTAAATACCTATCAATTCATGAACCATAGCCTACAAAATAAATGAACAAAATCAAAGAGCTGCCCTATAATTAATTGGAAATAATTCATAAGCATGCTTGAAATTTGAAAAGAACAGAAATCACATATCATAGTCACGACTTGAACCTGATAAGTCCATCGGTTTAGTAACGGGGTAACAGGGTCATCTCTTCGATCAATTATAAGCAACAGAGGAGAAATTTTTGTGAATCAAATATCGAAAAGGCCACTTTCCTGCTAGTACATCAGCTTCTGCATGCCCCAAAAGTTAATAACCAAAAATATCAATTTTTCTATGACACTGATCTTCAAATAACAAATAAAAGGTTCACTGTTAATAAGGTAAAGTAAAATCATAGACATCTGATCTCATTTACACATATAGGTATTGCAGCAAAAGCTACTATTGTACTAAGCATGGAGTAACCTATGCACATGTGACACACACATCTTAACCTTAAGAAATGAATGTGGAAAATAAAAGGGAGAAACTGTGACTCAACATAGGAAAGTTATTTCCAGAAAAATGTTTATGTCTAAGGCATGTGACTCGAATTTCATCAGTTCAAAGTATTACTCATCGATGTTTCCTATGCTATCCTTTTTGCAATATCAGAGGTTCTTTGATATCGAATAATAGGTCTGCGTTTCAATGCCAAAAAGATTGCTGCTATGCCATCAACAACTCTATCACAAAATTGCTGCAAACCTGGGGAATCTACAACTGCTGGGAGCATATACATGCGATTTGAAGGGATGTTCAAAGTGAAATGATAAGGATCGATTGCAACACAGTATACATAATACTCCTGCATCATCAATGAAAAGGAAATGTATCCAAAGCAATTTTAAATCAAAGACCAAGCAAGAAGGAAGATATGGAACAAATTGCTGGCAAGTGCAATCACGTATTGAAAATTCACAAAACATATATCATGTAAAGCCATCCGGTTCACGTGTCAAAAGAGGAGTGGCACAACAAACATCTCCTAAAAATATTTAGAAAAACGACATGGTTGATTCCAGCAGTCCTTATCTATGATTGCTCTTTTAAGGTAATCAAAATTGATATAAAAAATGCTAGATTCAAACACAAACAACATGCATTGCTAAGTTATTTATCAAGGGAGCTAGGAAAGTTGTAATAAAATTGCCTTCGTAAACATTTTTTGATTGCAAAACAAACCATTAGAAAGAAATCAAGATATAATTAAAAACAATTTGATACTTTATTATATGTATAGAAAACAAATTCCTCCCATGAATGTAATAGGAAATAGCGCAATTTCTTAGTTTTCTTACAACTGTAAACTAACGCCATAAAATAGTGCCTAAGATTTTCCCTTTTATCCCGTCCTTGTTATGTTACGTCATTCTTCCAATATTTTTAAAAATATTTGTATTTTTTCATTAACATTTAAAAATACTAAAAAAAAAAAAAGGGTAAAAGGGTTGTGCCCTTAACATGTGTTGGCCCTGAAGTATGTAAATGAATCTGAATGGTGAGAAGCATGTGTGATATGGGTGAAGATGATAGCAGCTGAATGGGAAGTAGTAGGCTGACCAGAGCCTATATCATATTGGTTCTCTGAAAATTTAACATCGGCAATAAAAATTACTGCTTCAATTTGAATCAAAGAAGAGAAAAATCATTCTTAATAATAAAAAAAAAACATTTTTACCTTGACATAAGTGTTGTTTATTTCTTTATCACACAAATCATCCGTACACATTTAACATAGGCAGGCATAAAGAAAAACTCGATTCTAATAGCAGCCTTTGTATCTTAACCTATAAGAAGTCAAAAAATACAAAAAACTGTAACAGAACGAATGATAATAGAAAGCCTTTGGATTGTTGCTTGAAATTACCTGAGTTCTCCATTGGCCTTTAACACAATCATTAGCAGAGGTTTTTCTTCTCTGCCTGGCAAAAGTTCTTTCAATCCGTCAACTTTGTCTTCCTCATAGACATAGATCTTCAGAGAGAGGTGCGAGCTACAGCCTCGATGGAGCTAGGAGAGAGATCCACCGTCGAAAACGTGAAAGACGTTTTGTGATGTGGGGTCGTGATTGAAGAAGGGAGAGCAAGCAAAGAAGGAGCGATCGACGTGGTGAGTGAGGAAGAAAGTGGTGGCTATTAAGAGGAGAGCGCCGATCTGGTGGTGATGGTGGAGATGGAAAGACCAGGGTGCGGCAGAAATTTTTGAGAGAAAAAGAAATTCTAGGTTTGGATGGGATAACATTGAAAACTTAGCAGGGAGAATCCAATGGTGGAGATGAGATGAGAAAAAAATAAACGGTGAAGAAGCAATGGGCAAGAGAACAGTGAAAGGAACAGTTGTTTTGAGTCAGTGTCCACAGTAAAATTACTCACAAACTACAGGGTTTCAAATAGTAACAGATGATTTTGCTTTAGTTTATTTGTTAATAACAAATGGGGACTGGACACCCTCTAGCATAAACTGAATTTGCAGACCCTTCTCCAACTCCAAGCATGCAATTGTTTAGGCCTGGCCCATGTACGAAATTCATTCTGGTTTATACTTTACGAAATCCAGAAATGTGGTATTCTCTGGATATCATCACGAGCTCCGGATAGTAAAGAAAAAGTTGCAGGCCCCGCTTAAAACTTCCTTAATATACGTGGCATGCATTTTCCAGAATACAAATCTTTGGCGCCAAAGACACTCTCAGATCTATGCTACGTGGCACTGGATTCATGCAGGACTTCATAAAAGGAAAAGCCAAATCACCAGCCCATATTTGTGATTTTTACAATAGTTGTATGAACCATGGTGGATTCATTTGCATGTCACATCCTTATCAAGTTTTTAATCAATTTCAATGTCATATTATAAGCGGCATAGAAATTTTGCAATTTCATGGTTTTTAATTATCCTTTGTGACACATGGGCCTCTTTAAAATAAGTTCTAGGGTAGAATTTGGCAAATTCTCAATGGTTCTTCTGGCCAGGTCATTCTTCGTGACTGAATAGGCGATGAACTTTCTCCTTCAGACATGTGCTCATGTCCCCAAGGACTCAAAGCAAATTTTGACAAGGAATAATAGTCTGAATATGGTTAACATGCCTAGTGATTTGTCCAATTTGTGTGCCACCGAGTTATATCATACAGTAATGATAACAACCACCCTCTAAATTGTGGTCTATAATATTTCTGTTAGACACTTAATCAAAATAAGGATTCTAATTCCTTGACAATTTTCCACTTGCCATTAATTAATGTCCATTAACAAGATTACCCTAACAGCCTCTTCAAAGAGGGGGTTCGTTGCTAATTAAATTTCTGCTTTATCACAAATTTTAAACCTTATTATGCACGTTTCCTGTAGAAGTAAAGAAAATTTCCCCCAAAAAAAGGATTAGTTCTATAGTTACCGATCAAAAAAAAAAAATGCATATGATCTGCAGTAGTTAATGTTGTAACCAATTTTCTGTTAATTAAGTAGTAGTTAATTCCATAAATCAAAGCTTCCTAGAGAACTTCAGGAGGGGATAAACGAAGGTATACGTTCTCTCCATTCATTAGGTATACTATATAACTTGATGTGAGATGTGCGTTACCAGATCCGTCTAAAGGAGTTCTAAACAAATCAGAGATGTGAATGGAGTACGTAAATTAGTTAGAATGCCAAGCTTCATCAATGGATATGTCCTTAGTGTTGCTTTGGACTGCTTTTATTCTGTTTTTATGATCCGGCCATGTTTTGCTGCATATTATACCCCGCTGTCTCTTGTCTGGTCCTATTCCAAATATATATAGCACCTGAAGTTGCATGTGCCTCGAGCATCGACCATGCACGTTGATTAGACTACATGCACGTTGATTTTATCAAGCACCCATCGGCGTGAGTAAATTTGTTATATCTACTGGGACTAGCATCTTCCCTCCTCTACCGAAGTCTTGAGTTCGAACTTTTTCTTTATAATCAGAAAATTAAAGTACTGGATTCAAATTAATTCTCAATATTTATTCTCCAAAATACATAGGATGTGGACGAGTTTATACAAAAATAAAACCAACTAAATATGTCATTAATGATGGTGTAATTTTTAAGGAGATTTTAAGTTACATGCTATTTTTAAAGAATAAGATTAATGAGAACGTATTTTTAAGTTACATAAGATCAATAAAATAATGTCGAAACATAGTCAAAACATCCTTTCCTTTCTCAAAACAATAAATCCTTATCATAAATCTCTTTAAAGAATATGATGTTGTGAAAAATAAAAGATATATGAGAATTTAAAGGAAGGATGGCAAGAAGAAAAATTCACTATAAAGTGAATACAAGTGAGAAAACTTCAAGTTGTTCTCTTAATCTCTCTAAAAACTTATACATCAACAAATGAACAATTAAGCCTATTTATAGGCCTCAAAATTGAGATGAGAATTGGAAGGGACTATGAATAATTAAAAGTACATCAATTGCATCACCCTTTCAATTTCTCAAATTGAATGGTGAATTGAATCACATTAAGAATCATGAGTAGTTGGGATATGAAAAGTAGATGGACATTCATATGGACATTCATTATTTTATAACACTTCCCCTTGAATATCCATTGTACAAGGAACATGTCTCGTTAAAACCTTACTAGGAAAAAACCCGGTGGGAAAAAAATCCTAGTGAAGGAAAAAGAGTACATTATTCCTTGCACACATTAATACCTATTTTGGTCTCCCCTGTTGAAGACATTATTTAAAATCTCTAAGACGACGCATTCCAATCTTGTGAATCATCTTCTCAAAAGTTGTGGTAGGTAATGCCTTAGTGAACAAATCTGCTGGATTGTCACTTGAACGAATTTGTTGAACATTAATATCACCATTTCGTTGAAGATCATGTATGAAAAATAATTTTGGTGATATATGTTTCGTTCGTCACCTTTGATGTATCCTTCCTTTAATTGAGCTATGCATGCAGTATTGTCTTCATACAAGACTCGTTGTAACTTCCTTGCTAGTGGATAAACCGCATGTCTCTTGAATATGATGGGTCATTGATCTTAACCAAATACATTCTCGACTTGCCTCATGAATTGCTAGTATTTCGCATAGTTTGAAGATGTGGCAACTATAGTTTGCTTCATAGAACGCCATGATATAGTTGTATCTCCATATGTAAATACATAACCGAGTTTGAGATCGAGCTTTGTGTGGATCGGATAAATAACATGCATCCGCATAACCAATTAATCCATTCGTTGATTTGTTAGAGTAATATAAGCCCATATTACTTGTTCCTCGGAGATAACGTAATATATGTTTAATTCCATTCCAATGTCTCCGTGTTGGAGCAGAACTATATCTTGCTAATAAATTTACGGAAAATGCTATATCGAGTCGGGTATTATTAGTAAGATACATTAATGCACCAATTGCACTAAGGTATGGTACTTCGGGATCAAGAAGTTCTTCATTATCTTCTCGAGGTCGAAAAGGGTCCTTTTGAACATCAAGTGAACGAACTACCATTGGGCTAGTTAATGGATGAGCCTTATCCATGTAGAATCTTTGTAGTACTTTTTCTATATATGTTGATCGATGAATAAAAATTCCATCTTTTAAGTGTTCGAACTGCGAGCCGAGATAAAATTTTGTTTTTCCAAAATCTTTCATATCAAATTCTCCTTTTAAATAATTTATGGCACTTAAAATCTCTTCGGGAGTTCTAATTATATTTAAATCGTCAACATATACAGCAATTATCACAAACCCCTTTTCGAATTTCTTTATAAAGACACATGGACAAATTGGGTTATTTTTATAACCTTCTTTTAATAAATAATCACTAAGACGATTATACCACATGCGTCCAGATTGTTTCAATCCATATAGAGATCTTTGTAATTTAATCGAATACATCTCTCGAGAATGTATTTTACATGCTTCGAGCATTTTAAGTCCTTACGGGACTTTCATATAGATATCATTATCAAGTGACCCATATAAATAGATCGTTATTACATCCATTAAATGCATATGAAGTTTTTCATATGCTCGTCAAGCTAAAAGATAGCAAAATATAATTGCATCCATTACGGGATAATATGTCTCTTTATAGTCAATGCCGAGTCTTTGTGAAAACCCTTGCGCTACAAGTCTTGCTTTATATCTCACAATTTCATCTTTTTCATTTCGTTTTTGCACAAATACCCATTTGTATCCTATTGGCTTAACATCTTCAAGTGTTTTAACTATGGGTCTAAAAGCTCGCTCGTTTTGTGAGAGACTTTAATTCTTCCCGAATTACATCTTTCCATTTAGGCCAATCATCTCTATGTCGACATACTTCAATGGATTTAGGCTCGGGATCCTTATTCAAGATATCAATTGCCACATTATATGCAAAGATGTTATCAATGAATGTCTCTTTTCGGTCCCATACTCTCCTTGTGTTAACATAATTTATCGAAATTTCTTAATTTTTCTCAAGTATTTGGGCTTCTTTTGGAAGCTTGTTATCAAAAACATCTTGGACCATTTTATCTCGTCTCCTTTATATTTTCATCTTGATTATTTTCCCTTTTTTTCTTTCGAGGATTTTTATCTTTAGAACCGATCGGTCTTCTACGCTTCGGGCGTGCTTTAGATTCATTTGTTATAACATTAATAGGTTCTCCTACTTGGGACATCAATTTTAATAGGAGCATTCTCGGCGGGAACATGTGATTTAGTTACTCTCTTTGGATCGGAGAATGCATCCGACGGTTGGTTTGCAAGACTTTGTAAATGAATTATCCTTTGAACTTCAAGTTCACATTGTTTTGTACGAGGATCAAGATGATATAAAGATGAAGTATTCCATGTAATTTCTTTTTCCACCATTTCTAACTGCTTATTCTGTTTATTTTCTCCCCTAATATTGAAAAAATTGTTTCATCAAAATAACAATCGGCAAAACGAGCCGTAAAAACATCCCTCGTTAATGGTTCAAGATATTTAATTATAGAAGGAGATTCATATCCAACATATATTCCCAATCTCCTCCGAGGACCCATTTTAGTTCGTTGTGGAAGAGTAATTGAGACATATATCGCACATCCAAAAATCCTTAAATGAGAAATATTAGGCTCATGACTAGAAACCAATTGAAGGGGAGATAATTTCGATAACTTGTAGGCTCGATGCGAATAAGTGTTCGTTGCATATAAAATTGCATGTCCCCAAACATAAACAGGAAGTTTTGTTTTCATAAGTAATGGTCTAGCTATCAATTGGAGACTTTTGATAAATGATTCCGCTAGACCATTTTGAGTATGAACATGAGCAACGAGTTGTTCAACTCTTATTCCAATAGACATGCAATAATCATTAAAAGCTTGAGATGTAAATTCATCGGCATTATCAAGGTGAATTGTTTTAATGGTATAATCTGGAAATTGTGCTCGTAATCGAATTATTTGAGCAAGTAACCTCGAAAACGCCGGGTTTCGAGTTGATAATAAACATACATGTGACCATCTTGTAGATGCATCTATTAAAACCATAAAATATCTAAATGGTCCACATGGTGGATGAATTGGTCCACATATATCACCTTGTATACGTTCTAAAAATGCTTGGAGAGTCAATCTCAATTTTATTTGGTCTTGATAATAAGTTTGCCTTGAGAACATGCGAACATGAAAACTCATTAGATTGAAGAATCTTGTGGTTCTTCAATGAATGTCCATACGAATTTTCAATAATTTTTCGCATCATAATGAATCCGGGATGGCCCAATCGATCATGCTACAAAATAAAAGGATTAGTAAACTTCGGTTTACTATGGCATTTGTTTCAATCCTTTGAATATTTGTATAATAAATGCCGAAGAGAAAGCGAGTAATTTCTCCAATACATATTTTCTACCTGATTTAATTTTTTTAATATATAAGTACTCAATATTCTCAACATTTGTTGTCTCAATATGATATCCATTTAAATGAATATCTTTAAAACTCAATAAATTTACGTAGGACTTAGGAGAGAATAATGCATCATCTATAATCAAATTTGTCCCTCCAGGTAGTAATATATTTGCTCTTCCGGAGCCATTAATTAAATCAACACTACCGGATATAGTGTTAACATTAGCCTTGCCCATCGTTAAATTGGAGAAATACCTTTTATTTTTAAGTATAGTATGTGTGGTTGCACTATCCACGAGGCATAGATTCTCCTCCATGACGTTTAAACCAATTGCAAACTTAGTAATATCAATATATTCTTCATAAACACAAAAACAAAAAAATAAATAAAAATGAAAACTAATATGATGAAATAAAAATAAAACATAAAACTTCTTTATTTATCAAAAGGTAACAAAATTTTAAACAATTATCATTAACTTAATAATTTTTTCTTTCATAATCTTCAAAGAAATCGACAACATCTAAATGTGTTAAGTTACCGAAATCTTCAAGAGGAACATTGTCACAAACATTATTTTGATATATAAAATTTGCCTCTATATCACTTTCTTTCTTTTTCAATGAGGCTTGATAAAGCTCAACTAGGTGTTTTGGTGTACGACAAGTATGCGACCAATGTCCCTTCATACCACATCTATAACATTCATTTTCGCAGTGTTGACTTGATCCACCTTTATTCTTTTCTTGTTTCTTTTCATAATTTATCCACTTCGGGGATGAGGTGTATTATTTTTACCATCATGATTATAACGATAATTATTCCGACCACGACCATGTCCACGTCCATGGTTATGGCCACGACCACGTCCACGCCCAAAATTATTATAAGATGTCACATTCACTTCGGGGAATGGAGTAGATCCAATTGGGCGGGATTCATGATTTTTCATCGGTAGCTCGTTATTTTGTTCAGCCATAAGTAGGCATGAAATCAATTCGGATTATTTCTTAAAACCTTTTTCTCGATACTGCTGTCGCGAGAGCATATTCGAGGCATGAAAAGTAGAGAATGTTTTCTCTAACATATCGGAATCGGTAATATTTTCTCCACATAATTTTAGTTGGGAACCGATTCTAAATACTGCAGAATTATACTCACTTACGGTTTTAAAATCTTGTAACCTTAAGTGCATCCAATCATAACGAGCTTTTGGAAGAATTATCGTCTTTTAGTGGTTGTATCTTTCCTCTAAATTTTTTCACAGTTCAAGTGGATCTTTCACTCGTTAAATATTCAGTTTTCAAATCTTCATGGAGATGATGACGAAGGAAGATCATTGCCTTAGCACGGTTTTGCAAGGATTCTTGATTATCATCCATGATTGTTTGTCTAAGGCCATTAGCATTTAAATGTATCTCGAGCATCAAGCACCCATGATAAATAATTCTTGCTCGAAATGTCAAGGGCCACAAAATCAAGCTTTGTGAGGTTTGACATGATAAAAATTCTATAATACAAGATATAATAATGATGTTAGAAAATAAAAACAAACATAATAATAATATTCAAACTTCTCAAAACAACATGCATTAGATTATTAGAATATATATTAGATTATTCAAGTTTTCAAATATACATTATATGTACTATTAGATTTAAAATAAAAGATAGATTAGGTACATACCTCTTAATAGGCTAGATGATTTGCGTCGTTTGGTAGAACAATCCTGCTGATAACGTGTTGTGAAAAATAAAAGATATATGAGAATTTAAAGGAAGGATGGCAAGAAGAAGAATTCACTATAAAGTGAATACAAGTGAGAAAACTTCAAGTTGTTCTCTTAATCTCTCTAAAAACTTGTACATCAACAAATGAACAATCAAGCCTATTTATAGGCCTCAAAATTGAGATGAGAATTGGAAGGGACTATGAATAATTAAAAGTACATCAATTGCATCACCCTTTCAATTTCTCAAATTGAATGGTGAATTGAATCACATTTAGGATCATGAGTAGTGGGGATATGAAAAGTAGATGGATATTCATTATTTTATAACATATGATTCATTATTCCAAACCCATTAAACGAAATCCTTCTCCTTAACGACTCTTTCTCCAATTTTTATTTTATTTTTCTTTTATTGGCATGGAAAGAAAAGAGTCCGGAGAGAATTTTTCACCTTGACCTCATCATTGTATGACCAAGTTATGACCACTTATCCGTAAAAGAAATATTTGACGACATTCAATTCAATTTTTTCTATTGGGTAAAATTGTTTTTTTAAAAAAAAATTTTGATGCTTTTACGGTGAAATAAAAACAATTAAAGTTGTTGTGATTATTTTGAGATTCAACTTGTTATTGTATTTGGAGTTTTGTTGGCATTTTCTTTTATCAAAAAAATTTCACTACTAGGAACTATTATTTACTAACGAAAGAGCAATGTGAAAATTATATTGCTAATTAATGCAAAATTATTGAAGGAAAGCAAATAATTATCAAGGAATTAGCAATGGAAAAATAATTACTTATGGCACTACAACAAAACATAGGATTAGAAACCATTATTTAGCATCGGTTTAGAACATCGTCGCTAAAGACTAAGATTTCACGACAATTTGGCTAGACTCTCCGAATTTCATTACATTTTGGATTTTTAGCGACAATTTTGAAAACCATATCTAAAAACATGCAAATTTGCAACAATTTTGTAAAACCCTCGAAAGAATTTATCGGTTTAGCAACGATCTTCCCGGGTCATTGCTAAAAAGCTATGTATTTAGTGATGGTCCGACCAAACCATCGTCGATATTGACTTTATTTGGGTTTTTACCAACGGTTTACCAAAACCATGGCCACATAAGCAATTTGGGCAAAATTTACGATGGTTTTTATCCGAGCATCGCTAAATTCTCCAAAGACCTCCAACCGATACTTTTGGGGAATTTAGAAATGGTTCATTTAAATCGTCGCAAATCAAAAAAAAAAATTTTAATTTTAGCAATGATTTCTCAAAACCATTGCTAAAGATTCGTTTTTCGGTGAAATCGACAAGGGTTTCAACGGATTATTGCTAAAGTCTCCCAAAAAACCTAGTGGATACTTTTCGAATATTTAATAATAGGTATGCTTAAATCATCATAAAAAAAAAGTGAAATTTAGCATCGGTTTTAGAAGACCGTCGCTAAATGTTCCCAAATATTTATGGCTTTTTAGCGATGATTTTTGCTAAGTTGTCGCTATAATTCCTAAAAAATAGGAAAATTAGCGATAGTTTTTGTGATATCATCGCCAATTTCACCTATTTTTATGACTTTAGCAATGGTCTAATAAGACCATCGCTAAAATGCATACATGGGGGAAAATGAAAAAAAATTAAAAATTAGGATTAGCAATGGTTTTGAAACCGTCGTTAAATGAAAAATCCCTAAATTGGTGGCAAACACTCTTGTTCTCCATTTTCCTAATTTTTCTTCTTCTTCTCTTCTCTCTTCCTCTTCTTCGCCAACGTCCTTGCCCCTTCCAAATCCTCCATTAATGCCATTAATCCCTTAAAATTCCCATTCTCTCTTCTTTTCTTCGTCTTCCCCTTCATCCCTTCCCTTTTCCTCCTCCATTTTCTTTTTTCTCTCTCTCCTTTCTTTCTCCTCCTCTCTTCCCTCCTCTTCTTCATGAGTTGGTGGCGGGTCCTACCTACTCTCGTCCTCCATTCGTGGGTACCAGCTCCTCCATTCTCTCCTCCCAACTCAATCATTGTGAGTTCAATACTTGTATTGATTTTTTTTTTTTTTTTTTGCCTTTGATTTCAATATTTATATACATTGTTGTTTTATTAATTTTTTGTTAATTGTTAGTTAATTTAATTTATTTTCTTTTTAGTGTTAATTTGTTAGTTAATAATTAATTAATTTTTTAAAAGATTAATTAGTTGTAAAAAATTTAATTAGGTGTTAGTTTAATTAATTAATTGTTAATTAAGTTATTTAGTTGTTAAAAATTTAATTAGTTATTAATTAAATTAATAAAATATTTAAAATATTTAATAAGGTGTTAATTTTAATTAATTAGTTGTTACTTAAGTTTTTTAGTTGTTAAAATAAGTATTTAACCAAGTAATGTTCAATGGATGTAGTCAAAAGAGATTATCAATGGAGGTGATCAAAGGAGGTGATCAATTTTATGGCTTATAATTAATTCTAGATATTCCAAATAAGGAGATTAAGTTTATCTATAAATATGAACCTTATGTTTGTAATGTATGTATGAAAATTAAAGAGGATAAAAGAGAATAAGAGAGCAAAAGTACGAGTAGCTATATATTAGCAGATATCTAGGAAAAGAGAAATAGAATCAATTTATTGAGAAAAGATATTTAGTGTGAAATTTTTCTTGTAATCAATTTATATCAATATATTTTTGTTTGAGTTTTATTTTGTGAGTCTATTATGCTTTCAATAAGTGGCGATTGAGTTAGCTTCGAGTCTACATTTCAAGTGAGAAGATGGCTCATATGATTAAGCCTCGGATCTCGAAATTAACAAAGATGAAATATAGAAATTGAAGCATCCAAATGCAAGTTCTACTTGCTCCATAAGATTTATGGGAGATTGTTGAAGAAGACTATACTAAGCCTAAAGATGTTACTATCAAAGCATAATTGACAAACGCACGGAAGACAGCGCTTAAAGAATCATACAAAAAGGATAAGAAGGCCTTGTTTTTCATTTTTTAAGGAGTTGATGAATCAACCTTTGAGAAAATATCGGACGCGAAGACATCAAAAGAGGCATAGGAGATTCTATAAAAATCTCTTCAATGAGTCAAAAAAACTAAAAAGGTACGACTCCAATCACTCGAGCTGAATTTGAGACATTAAAAATGCATAATTCGAAAAGAGTAATGATTACATCACTCACCTAAAAATGGTGACAAACAATATGAAAAGAAATGGAGAAACTCTTAATGATGTTAGAGTAATGGAAAAAAACCTATGTTCACTAATAAGGAATTTAATTATGTCATCATTATTATTGAAGAATCAAAGGATTTGTCATAAATTTCTATTGACAAGCTTGTGGGTTCTTTTCAAGCTCATGAGTAAAGAATGAACTAGAATGAAGATATTAATAATCTAGATCAAGCTTTGCAAAGCAAGTTATATATTGTGACAATCAAGTAAGCAAGCAACTATGGAGATGAGGTAGAGGAAATCGTGATAGCTATAGAGGCGGACGTAGTGGATGAGGACATGGTATAAACTCTTTTGAAAGAGGCCAAACAAATGAAAGCTATCAAATATATGATCGGGGTTGAGGATCCGTAAACCATGAAAGATTAAGATTTTAACAATGAGGTGATAAATCACAATTGCAATGTTATAATTGTAACAAGCATGACTATTTTAGTTACGAATACAATTCAGCTTTTAAGATGAAGGAAACAAATCATTTTGCAGCAATAAAAGATAAAGAAGTTAAATTGACTATTTTTCCTAAAATACAAAAGAAATTAAGAGTGCAAAAAAAAAAAAAAGTTTGGTATCTCAACATTGGTGCCAGCAACCACATGTGTGGTTGAAAAGAGTTGTTTACGTGATTTAGATGAGACTATCCAAAGAGAAGTTACTTTTAATGACTTATCAAAGATTCTAGTTAAAGGCAAAGGTAAACTTATGATTACCTTTAAAGAATGAAGAGAAGAATTATGTACATGATGTTTATTATATACTTGTTTTGAAAAGCAATATCATCGACCTTGACCAACTCTTAGAAAAAGGGCATGACATACACTTGAAGGATTGCTCTCTCGTCATCAACGAAATGAAGAATTAATTACTAAATTTGATATGACAAAGAATCATCTTTTCGCATTTGATATTCATACAAAAGTGCTAAAGTGCATGAAGTCCGTCATTAAAGACGAATCATGGTTATGACATTTAAGGTTTAGTCATTTTGGATTTACCAACCTAAAGTTATTATTGAGAGCAAAAATGGTGATTGGATTTTTTGAAATTAATCAATCGGATCAATTATGTGAAGTCCGTATTAAAGGAAAACAAACAAGATAAAGTTTTAAAATTGGAAAATCATGGAGAACTAAAAAGCCTTTAGAGATTGTTCACTTAGATATAGTTGGTCTATTTGATATACCATCACTTGACGGAAACATGTATTATCTTACTTTTGTTGATGATTTTAGTAAAAAAAAAAAAAAGATGTATATTATTAAAGAAAAATCAGAGTCTCTTGATAATTTTAAAAAGTTTAAAGTAATGGAAAAAAAAAACAAAATGGATAGTATATCGAAGATACTTAGATCTAATAGAGGAGGCGAGTACACCTCAAAATTGTTTAAAGGTTTTTCCAAAGAAAATGGAATCATTCATCAACCGATAACCTTATATATGCCACAATAAAATGGTGAAAGAAAGAATCACATAATTCTTGATATGGTAAGAAGCATGGTAAAAGGAAAGCACTTATCAAAAACCTTTTAGGTTGAAGCCATTATATGTGCTCGTTTATTTACTAAATCGATGTTTAATAAAAAATATAAAATTCAAAATACCAAATGAAGCATGAAGCAAGATAGCAAGCCAGCAGTTCGACATCTTAAGATCTTTAGGTTCATTGCATATGTCTATATTCTTGACTAGAAAAGAAAGAAGTTAAATGAAAAAATTGAGAAGTATATCTTTATTAGCCGCCATAAGAAAAAGAGTAAGGCATATAGATTGTACAATCCTTTGACCAAGAAGGTAATCATCTCATGAGATGTTGAATTCGATGAAGTAGATTACTAGAGATGGAGCAAAGAAGATAAATAAGTTAAAGGACTATTTTTAATGATGACAATAATGATGACTTCAAGCACATAAAATGAACAAGGTGATGATCAAACTCCTATATAAAGTCTTACTTCAATAACTCCTATAAAGTCTTACTTCAATAACTCTTGAATTGACACCATCAACATCATCAAGCAACAACGAGTAGTAGTAATAATTCGGGAGGAACACCTAAAAAAATATATAGTCTAAATGATATTTATGATTCCACATAACCTATGTAGATAACATTCAATTACTTATTATTTTGTTTAATGGCAGAGTGTGATCCATCAACATATAAGGAGGCTCCTAAAGATGATAATTGGAAGAAGGCCATGAATGAAGAAATTGCTACAATCAAAAGAAATAACACATGAAAATTAACTAGTCTTCCGAAAGAACATAAAGCAATAAAAGTTAAATGGGTGTACAAGATAAAGAATAATCAAGAAGGAAAAGTAGAAAACTACAAGGAAAAATTAGTTGTTAAAGGCTATAAATATATACAAGGAATTGATTATCGGGAGGTGTTTGCTCCAGTTACAAGAATTGATACTATTAGATTTCTCACGAGTGGTCGCAACATAAAATAAATGGAAGATTTATCGGATGAATATGAAATCATCATTCTTGAATGTATACCTAGAAGAAGAAGTTTATATCGAGCAACCACCACGATTTATTAAAAAAAGATATAAAGATAAAGTCTTTCGATTAAAGAAAGCCTTGTATGGATTAAAGTAAGTTCCACGAGGCTTAGAACACAAGAATAGATGAGTACTTCTAAAAAAATGATTTTATAAAAAAGTCCAAAAATCAAGATGGTTATATCATAATTGTGTGCCTATATATGGATGATGTGAGCTTCATGGGAAATAATCAAAGTATGTTTAATGATTAAAAAAAAAACTAAGACTAAAGAATTTGAAATGATAAATATTGATGAAATGTTATACTTTCTTATAATCGAGGTAAAACAAATGGAAGACAGAATATTTATGTCACAAAAAAGGTATGCAAAACAAATGTTGAATAAGTTTAGAATGAGTAGCTACACTAGCAAAAGCAAGCATGAAGTTGAGAATAGATTTGAATAGAGAGTCTATAAACCCGACACCATTCAAGTGTCCAATCGAAAGTTTAAGGTACTTGAGTTTCACACATCCGGACATTATGTACATAATTGAACTGGTTAGTAGATATATGAAGAAGCCAAAGCAAAATCATTTCATTACAAAACAAAAAAAAAAATTTGAGATATGTCAAAGGTACAATAGATCATGGTTTATTTTATACATATTCTCAAGATTCAAAGTTAATTGGTTATGCGAGATAGTGATTATGTTAGAGATTTGGATGATTGAAAAAGCACTTTTGGATATGTATTTCATATTAGATCAATAATATTTTTGTGATCATCAACGAAGCAACAACCAATTGCTCTTTCAACATGTGAAGTAGAGTCTATAGCCGCAACAAGTATATACATGTCAAGCAATATGGTTGAAGAATATTTTGAGCAAGTTATATCATGTATAAAAAGGTTCAACTAAAATATACATCAATAATAATTATGTTATGTCACTTGTAAAAAATCTAGTCTCACATAATCAAAGCAAACATATAGACATAAAATATCATTTTATTTTAGAGCAAGTTAAAAAAAAAATTATGGATTTAGTTCATTACAAAATAGAAGATCAACTTGTAGATATTTTTACAAAACCTTTGAAGACCGACGTATTCCACATACTCAAAGGAAAGCTTAGCATGCGAACTCAAGTTTGAAGGGAAGTGTTAGAATTCAAAACCTTCTCCAAAATTTTCTCAAACCATCAAGAATTCCGAGCCATTAAGAATTCTTAGTCATTAAGTATTTGACCAAGTAATATTCAATAGAAGTGGTCAAAAGAGGTGATCAATGGAGGGGTCAAATTTTATGGATTCTAGTTAATTATAGATGTTCCAAATGAGAAAATTAAGTTTGTCTATAAATATGACCCTTATGTTTGTAATCTATGTATGAAAATTAGAGAGAATATGAGAGAACAAGAGAGATCAACGATGTCGTAGCTATATACTAGTAGTAGCTAGGAAGAGAGAAATAGAATCAATCTATTAAGAAAAGATATTTTAAGTAAGGTTTTTCTTATAATAAATATATATTAATATATATATTTTTTAGTTTTATTTTGTGAGCCTATTATGCTTCCAACATATTTGTCTAAAATGAGGAATTTTGTTGATCTTATTACCAGTTAAAGTCCTAGTAGAAAATTTTTAAAACTTGACACCTACAAATGATGGAAAATTAAAAGGTTTTTATTAAAACCCACATGAATAAACAATAGCCTATTACTAAAAACTCTAATCGCTCTTAGTGTCATAGAGCTCCATCAAGCTAGAATTAAGTTTAAGTCGGTGACCAGCAAAAACCTATTTGACATAAAATTTGATGATAACCGAGGGATGCTTGGAAATTGCACGAGTTGAGAATAATTGATCAAATAGAAATCCTATTTCGAAATCTTCAAGCCTTTGAGCAATGCAATTCTCGTATTGGATATGTATGTGCCTATATTATCATACTCTATTTGTTTTTCCTCACTACTAAGGATGTGAAAATACTTATTAAAAATGAAATTGTAGAAAATTGGATCGATGGTAATGGTGTGGTTTCAAGGCTTTTCAAAAATCTTCTCAACATCAATGATTTTTACTTTTTTGGTGTATTTGAAGATCCGAACAAGTACTAAAGAAAGTAGAGACAAATGAAAGAAAACTTTGAAATAAAAGCATTTCCATAATCAATGGGCTATAATCTCTATTTTAGTAACTAGTGTTCTTCTAATACTCACTTCATACAAAATTGTGTTTTATTTCTCTAGTTAAATAGGTTCTTCCATTTCAACGTCACATGTTAACTAACAATGATCATGTGTGAAACAACAAAAAGACCAATACCCAATTAAGAGTCAATATGATTTACATCTTTTTAGAGTTTGTTTGGCTAACTTCTATTTAATCCTTAAAATAATAGCTCATCATGCTAATTATATGATTAATATGAAGGAAAAATTATAATTTGGATTAAAAACACAAGTTCTATTTCATCACATCTTCCTTAAATACATGTTTTTTTAACTACATTTGTTTCAACCAAACATACATTCCAATAAAACTCTTATACTAAATTTGCAAATCATTTCTTATAATCAAGTATGAAGCATACCTAAACCTAAGAAATAAAGAGAATTTGCATTAGTCCGAGTTCGTTTGTTAGCAAAAAAGTCTTTTACAATCAATGACATGGTTGGAAAAGGCGAGAACGAGGGTTTTTTAGGAAGGGAGACGAAGAAAATAGAGGAAGAAGAAGAGATTGTCGATTTAAGCATTTTTTTTAGCAACAAATTCCATCATTATTAATAAGTGTTTGTCACTACTTGAATTTGCCAAAATGGTGTAATTGCGTGCATGTGTTCGGGGTAAAATTTTTGTATAAATGTATCATCATGCTATTAAGTATTTTGATTTAAGCTCTTTTCTTTCTAATTAAGAGATTTAATAGAATAACCTAATTGAAGTATAACGATCATACGTCTATAATGCATTGTATATCTCATAATAGTTGTCACTCTAATTCTACCATTTATAGGGAGTTAATAGTGCTTGTCTTAAAATTATTATATTAAGGGGTTGAATATGTGATCTCATAGATATGATATCCAAAATTTTATCACTCAATCTTTTTTTTATGGTTGTTCGAAAAAACATTTTTTTTAAAAAATATATATAGTGTTTTATTAATTAACTTTTCCTAATTAAAATTTTCTACTTTTGTACACACTAGCTGTACAAAAGTAATAATCCCAAACTCGTTTTATCATCTCTAAATAAAAGTATTTGAGGAAACGAGATCTAGAAAACAGAGACGAAAGAAAAATAACATGCATTTTTCTTATTTTATCTCACAATTAACACCATATATTTAAAAGTGAATACTTCAATTTTTCTTTATATAATATTTTGAGTCTTCAATTTGTTGTATATTTTTAATTATATTAATTATATTTTTAAATAATATTTAAGTCTTCGGTATGTATTTTAGATCAATTTTTTCAATTATCGGCAAATTTTTTAATCGAAACACTACTAACTATGATGAAAACAAATTCTAATTATTTTAAAAATAGAACATACAAGTCTTCATAGCAGCATCTCAATTAATCATACAATTTTTCTATGCATTTATTTTTATTTATAGACAATGTATTATAAGCTTTTACTCTCTCTCTCTCTCTCTCTCTCTCTCTCTCTCTCTCTCTCTCTCTCTACTCTCACTCACTCTCTCTCATATATATATATATATATATATATATATATAAGTTGGTAATTAATTGCCTTCTTATCATTTTTGTGAGAGAACTTATCTTCACTTCAACAAATTACAAATTTAGCTATGAAACGTTTGCCTATAATTAATTTTCGTTTCAAAACACGAATATTTTTTGACAAAATACATATTTCGTCTTCAAATCAATGGCCTCCAATTTTTCACCTCATGCTCGGCTTTTTGTGCGCACCTCTTGTGAAAACAAATTATTTTAGGACTAACTATAATATTTTGAGATGAAACCATATGTCTTAATATTTAAACTTATTTAAGAACGTAACTTATTTATCCACAAAGTTAAATATTTATTAGGGATGAAAAACTAAGTTGTCCCAAAAAGTTCGATATCTATAAGGGATAAAACCAAGTCATTCCACATGATTAAATATCAATTAGGGATGAAAAACCAAGTCGCCTCACATAGTTAAATATAAATTAGGGATGAAATTAAATTGTCTCATATACATATGGTTAAATTTGAATTAGGGACGAAATTAAGTCGTCCCACATGGTTATTTTTTCTTTTTCTGGGGCTGTCCAGCCCAACCTCTCAACCCATGTCCCTCATTTGGCTGGCCCTTACAGGCTTTTTTCTTGGATCAAACTTCCTCTTTTCCCTCTCTTCTTCTCTCCAGGTTTCACCCTCTTTCTTCCTCTTCCTTGTCTCTTCTTCTTCTCTCTCTCTCTGCGTCATCTCTATGGACGTACCAGTTCGTCCCTCTATTTCTTCTTCTTCTCCTCATTCTTCATTCCCTCTCTTTCTTTTCTTCCCCCGATCTCACTCTCCTCTCTTCTTCTCCTTCCCGAAATTCGTTTCGGTTGAAACCGAAACTTGCCCCTTTGATCTTCATCATTTCTCCCTCAATCAGCCTCAGTTACCTTAATTTCTCAAGGTAACCAATAGTATAGTTTACGGTAAAGAGAATTGTTGATGGGTTGGTTTTGTTTGTGTTATTTCAGGTACGAAGAGGATAACTTGAAAGTTGGGAGGAAGAAAAGGAATTTGATGTTCATTGGAGATGGGAAGGGAAAGACAATCATTTCAGGAGAATATCACTAAGTTTCTCTCACTCCCTTCTGCTTGCAAAATCCACACTTCTTCTGCCACTAACTGCGGATGTCAGTACTCACCTTTTAGATATTTCTTGTGGGTTTTCAAAAATTCCTTTTTTTACTGAACTATTTTTTTTTTCCTGGTTACAGTGTCCGGTAGTCCTGCTGGTGCCCCTGTTCTTGGTATCTTCTATTCCTGATCTTTAATGTATCTTTAAAAAAATATATATATTATCTCGATTTATTATTATTATTAATGCTTTTAGGTATTTGCATGTGGCATTTGAAACACTGGTTGAATTATCTAGATTTTTTTCTTATCGACCCATGTCTGGATTTACTTTGAATTGTCATGGTACGGATTCTTGCTAAATAGTGAAGAAAAGAAAAGGAAGAAATTGAATGCTTTGCTGTTGTCTTGCTGTCATTCTTTTCCAAATTTTGTCATAATTTATTGCATTGTTCTATTTCTTTTTTAAATGGAGGTCCCAATGTCTCTATCTAGTGATGGGTATCCAAAAGAGTGAGCATTTCTGTTCTGTTTTTTATTTGATTTTGTTGAATTTGCAACCTAATCTGAAGTCAAAATTGATTACACCTTATTTATTTATTCAGTTTTTGATATTTTTGGGTGAGGGATTCAAATTTATTATATTTGAATTCAAGTGCTCTAAATGTGTCCTCTTGTTTTTGCTTGAACAATGTGGAGTGTGACACAGCCTTCTTTCTTGGTCGTTTGGTCTTAAGATGGACTGCTTTTCACATCTACTTTCTCGAAAGAAGAAACAAGAGATTTGTAGTGTAGCAGACCAAAGTCCTTTTTATACCATTTGATCGGAAGATAAAGTGAGAGAAATTTGCTCTTCTTGCCGCTCTCTTGCGAGCTTGGTCCTTTTTATACTTCGGTGTAATGTAGTAGTGTAGTAGCAATAGCAATAGCAATAGCAATATTACTCTGCTGAATGCTGATCACCGATGACATGGGCTTTTAGAGATTTAGCGTCTGGATTAAACTTTCTATCACAAGTTGGTGAACCAACAATTTGTATCAAAATCATTCATGTAGTGAAATTTCAAGGGTTAGTTCTACTAAACATAATAAGATTCAAATTTTTAAATATTTGAATATTGAGATTTTAATATTGTATTAAAAAATTATTTTAATCCAAAAATTTAAATTGTGGAATGGAATCTTAAAAATTATTATATGTAATTATCTAACAATTATGGATGTTATATATAAATTACCTACAGGCTTTGTAAAGTGGGGTACACTTCTTTTTCCAGGGATATATGGGATTTCACATTACTTTACAAAGGCAACCAATAGGTACAACTCACGTCTAATTCACCCATTTCTTTCCCTTTTCTCTTGTATTAGAAGAGACAGTACTACTATTTCTCCTATTATCAAACCAAAATAATATATATTTTATGGCAAGTGTTTTTTTCCCACATTTACCCTGTTGTTCCACTTGATGGCAAGTATTCTTTATTTGAGCTACAAGAGATCTAATCATCCAAAATGTAATAATTCTTAGGTGTTCTTCATCTGAGGCAGTAGTTCCTCAGGAAGAGGATCTTTTGTTTCCAAGTTATGGTACATAATATTACCAGTTTATGTATTCAAACTTTACACAATTTTTGCAATTTGATCTTGAATTTGGTGTTTTTGGGAAACTCAACCAGTGACCTTATGGATTTGCATTGGTCATATTTTTACTGCTGTTATCGGCTCTGGAGTTCTGTCCTTGGCTTGGAGTATAGCACAACTAGTATGGATGGCAGGGCCAATTTCCTTGATTTGCTTTGTGATTGTCACCTACTTTTCTGCATTCCTCCTTCCATTGCTATAGGTTCCTGACCCTGTTACCTTTAAACTTGTCTCAGAAATCACTGTATAGTTTTCGGTTAGGATATGCTTTATGTGCTTCCTAATTTGATGCAGTGATAGTCCTTTTTATACCATTTGATCGGATGATAAAGTGAAAGAAATTGGTCTTTTTTACCTTTTGTGACATCAAGAATGGTAGTGAGTTCTTTTGCCAAAAAAGAAAGGTTTTGATTCAAGCTGCTTTTATTTTTTAATCTCAGTTTCTTTGACTACTAGAGCATCCAATGTGATCTTTCCAGCCAAAATATTGAGAGAGAATAAGATTTATTTCTGGATGATTGCTACGTGTAGTTTGATTGGAAGAGTTTGGCACTACAACATTTTTTAACCCTAGTTTTGCGGATTATTGATTAATTTATGTTCATTTTCACATTCTCTTGCTACCATTTTTTTTACTTTCTAAATGTAGACCTACAGGTTTTTTTTTTTTTTTTTTTTTTTTTTTTTTTTTGCTGCTCATGTAAGTACGCAAGTCATGTAATGTTATTTTCCATTTTCAGCTCCCGAGAGGAGGCAGTGAGTACCTTCTGCATATAATCAGTTCATAAAGAAACTTCAGTCCCTCTTGAATTTTCCTTATCTTTCGTGTGGTGACACACTTCATTGGATGTTCTTATTTTATGTACATTTATTCTTTAAAAAAATGTGCTTTTGTAGAGAGGAGATTTAGAGGATCAAGGCCGATAATCGTTATATCAGTCACAGAGAAGCTTTCAGTACTGCTGCCAAAAATGTAAAGGGGATAAAAACATCATTGCGAAGCTGATCCTAAGCTTTAGCTAAACTTCAAAAATACTTTATAGTAATTTTTTAACTTTTTTTGGGGTATTGATCGCTCGTAAATTTGTTTGACCAGTGGGCACACTTCCCTCATATTCATTTTGGATTAATGTTGGAGACCAACAACCAAACTAAGCTGGATGATGTAAGTACTTGATCACTTACCCTAGAATAAATGTAATTACATTGTTAATTTTTCACCATTTTGAATTCCTTGAATATCATAGCATGTTGTTCATTTTTATCACTGTTACCCATGCATGTGGCAGATGGTTTTGGATCTAATGAATGGTCTGCTGGAAGATATGGATTGCATTGTGCACATTCCTTGTTACATGTTATCATCCTTTTTTTTTTTTTTTTTTTAATTGGTTCTTAGGGTTGCAAGAGCAGGACTCCAACTTGGGATCTGCCCACTAATGCAGGCTGGTGAGATAAGAGTTTTCTAAGAGTACAATATCTAGTTACTAGAATAACTTAGTTCCACTTTGAACTTTTTATTAGAGGTTATATTAATAGCCTATGTTACATATTGATTAGACAATGTTATGGAATTTTATTTCGTGTAATAGTATATTTAGTTTGTATCAATGATTTTGTTTATTTATTTGATTTACTACGGATACAAATAATATTGAAGATGAAATGTAAGGCTGATAATATGCTTCCAATTAGCAAAAAATATAGTAAGGTTTTATGGTGACAAAATAAAAGCAATCATGAAAAAAATTTATTGGCCAAAAAATAAAGGCAATCAAGGATGGAATTTATCATCATAAAATACAAGAAATCAGGAATGTAATTTACCGTTCCAAGATAAAAGCAATTAGGGATGAAATTTGTTGTATAAAAAATGCAAGCAATCCATGATGGAATTTATCGTTTCAAATTAAAAACAATTACAGTCAAAATTTGTCATCTAAAAATATTATAAGCAATTAGGGATGAAATTTATTGTTTTAAAAAATTAGTCATTGCGGACAAAATATTTCATTCCTTTTTTGGAAATATATTTTGCAACGGCTTTTATTGTCTCTAAAAATGTATTTTACCCATTCGAACTTTTCACACTTGTGGACGAATATGGAGATATTCTAAGATGAAGATAATTATCTCGTAAATAATCAACATTCATGGACAAAAATAAAATTCATCCGTAATAATGATCCTTTAAGGATGATTTTTACTTTGCGTCAAAAAATGCAATTAGCTATGTAGATTTTGAGACGATTTAGTTTTACATCTCAAAATATATTAGTTGACGAATTTAATGTTTGTGAATGAATATTTTCGTCGTTTCTTGAAATTTGTTGCAGTGTTAATATTCAAACCGTAAGAATAAACTCGTTCTACCGGAAATAAGAAATTTTTATTTTTTATTTATTTATTTATTTTTACATATAATAAGATATCTTCGAGACAATCTTTATATGAATCGAGATTAAATTCAATATTTTTTTTAGCTAAATAAGCACCGGATTATGTTTAAATTTTGATTAATTTTAAAAGTTAGACTCTTTAAATCTACTAATAATTCATATCTAACGCCACATAATGAAGAGAAATAAAATTTTAAAAATTGAAAATCAAACCTTTACATAATGAATTAAAGACGCTTTTCTTACTTCTTGACCTGCAATATTAAATCCCTATCCTATTCCCATATATGACAGACTATTGAGAAAAAGGTCCCTCTGTACGAAGTGTACAATATATAGTGAGGTCATGCCATAAGTGTAGTGGCTAATGAGACCCACATAAGAGGATTCACAAGTGGACTAGCTAGACATGGGCATTTTAGCACCACTTCTTGTTAGGGTTCAAGAGAATTAAACCACCAAACTAACTAATTAAAAGGTTCTCGTAGCAATTTTCAATGTCCTTGCCAAAGAGACCTTCCTTTACTATAAATACCAATGCCATTTGCTCTTAAGTGGCTACGTGATTCTTTAAAAAATAATAAAAAATTCAGCTAAGTCTCTCGGGCTACAAACATTTTATTTACTGGCTCTTTAATTTCTCTTTCGATATGGGAATGCCAGATTTGGCGTTGCTTTGGTTACTAGGGTATGCATTAGCAGGGGCATCCATGTCATGGGCTACTATTGATAGTTACCAAATGCAAGTCCAAAACCAGTGCAGCTATACTAGATATCCAGGCCTCTGTCTCCAGACCATGAAGGAGTTCCAAAATCACCATCCTGTAGATATCATGTCTGCTCTTCTTAACAAAACAATATCTGAGACCAGACTGCTGTCTAATTCCTACTTCGAAATACTAAGCTCCCAATTGCAAGTCCAAGAAGCGGAACGTGCCCTCTCCGTCACAGGTTCTATTTCCCTTGCGTCAACTCCATGCATGACGATATAAATTTTGGATAAGATATTTTTTATTTTTTTGTCATTCCGTTGCGATTTTGTTTTTTTTAAAAAATAAAGAACTAAAAGCACTACTATGTAACATCTGACAACGAAATGTTAAATATTTATGTGTCTGTGTCAAATCTACAATTCCTACATGCTTATCAGCTGAAACTCTCCCTTGTACTACTCATGCAGCCTACTGCAAAAACATGATGAGTATGTCTCTGAAACAGTTAGAGCAGTCGTTATTGGCACTCAAAGATTCTCCAAGAAAAAACAAGCATGACATACAGACATGGCTAAGTGCTGCTTTGACCTTTCAACAAGCTTGTAAAGATTCAACCGAGAGCCTTGGTCTCTCTGGTGAACACATGCCAGATATTTCTAGCAAAATGGATTCTCTCTCTCAACTGGCCAGTAACTCTTTAGCCCTACTCAACAGGATTACTGGTAATTATGGGACTAAGCTGAAAAACAGCACAAAAAATCAAAGCGTAGAGGAGGAATCGCAAGGTTTTCCCAAATGGGTATCGACGAAAGATCGAAAACTACTTCAAACAAGCACCATCAAGGCCAATGCTGTGGTCGCAAAAGATGGAACAGGGAATTACAAAACGATATCGGAAGCTATCAACGCTGCTCCTGGGAGACGGTTTGTGATTTATGTGAAGTCAGGAGTTTATAAAGAAAAAATTCGTAGCAATAAAGATGGTATCACCTTAATAGGAGATGGTAAATACTCTACTGTAATTGTTGGTGATGACAGTGTTGCTGGTGGCTCCTCCATGCCTGCCTCTGCTACATTTAGTTAGTACACTCTCTCTCTCTTTCAGCTTTTTCGGTTACAAGCTACTATTACAGTTTAAATGCTCTTTAATCTTTATTAAATACTATTGACAAGCCAGGCCTAGGTGGCGACCAAGTAGAGCTCTCAATCAGGATCTACCGATATTTACAGAATCCTCTAAATTTTATTTTTAGTTGAAATTGAAAGCTCTATATGATCTTAAAGTAGTACAAATGGCTTGAAACTAGTTCTTAAGTAATTTAGAATGTTGAATGAGAGATGCTAGGATCCATATCGATAGATCTCTCAGAAAGAAAAGGACATGAAACATGATAGTCATTGAGCTACAAGAATACGTAGTTTAGCTTTTACTTGCATCTGAAAATGAAAGTAATGCTAAAAACTATATACGTAAATTCCAATGCTAAGCTTGATAAAAAAGGAAAGTACTTAATATAAAAGTATTGGTTTTAAGATAGGAAAGTTGGCTTCATCGAAAAAAAATCTAACAACTTAAATTAATAATTTCGATTTTGAGCCTATGTATATGGAGAAAAATTTTTAAAAAATTATTTTCGTATGTTAGATTAAACAGTGAAAAATTAATATGAGATTTTGAATTTGAAATATTCAAAAAATAAAAAACAATCAAATGGAAAAGTTTTGCTTTTATGATGGACAATGGGGTAATCTTCCATTATTCCACATTAAATTCAATTTTCCATCCCTAATTTCCTAATTAAATAGTAAACGTCCTTTTATATATATATATTGGGTGCGTAAAGTTTTGTAAAGTATTATTGGATTTCTATAAAACAAAATAATAATAAAGTATAGGCGATCGTTTGTCATTTTCAAAAAGACTATTTAGATGCCCAATGAATTGGGTACTCAACGTCATAGCTGTTGATCCTAACTAGACTGCTTGTACTGGATGTCTTTCTTCCTCCTTATATGGAATTATAATTACAATTTGATTATAAAAAGAAAAAGAAAAAAAAAAGCAGCCAGTCAGTCATTTTTTATTGAAGTTGTGTTTTAAATTCGAAAGTGACCACAGCCGACCTTTCTAAACACATGAAATTTTATACTGTTTCTGATTTCTCTCTTCCTTTTTTTTACCTCTCTATTTGAAGGAAACAAAACATGAGTTTTTCTTTTCTTTTCTTTTCTTTTCTTTTCTTTTCTAACAAGGTTGAATTCAAATTTAATTCCCTCAGCGAAAAAGGAAACTCTCTTTATCTCAAAAAACAAAAAATAATAATAATAAATAATAATAAAAAAAATTCTTTTTCTATTTATATTTATCTTTAGTTTTTTTCTCTGATCAAAATTTTTATTACTATAATTTCTTAAAATACTTTTATTTTGGTAATGTAAGATTAAATTGCATAGATTTTTTTCCTTAAACAGAAAAAAAAAGTATTGTTAAAAAAATCCTGATACGACATTATAATTAATAAATGACTTAAACTATATGAAAAAAAAACTATTATTTTATGACAGAAAAAGTACTATCAATAATTAATGTTATATATATATATATCCCAATATTTTCTTACAAACTTATTTGCCAATTGTTTATTTAGTTCATATCAGGTTAATTATTTTATTTAGTAACATTTCCCATATCAGTGTGTTTAAAGTTTTAGATATTACAATGATTTATTTTGTTTGTAAATCAATTTTTTTTTCTTAATAATGAATGATGGCTGACATGCATGCTTAATTTTCCGGTGGGAAGCAATCACAGGCGATGGATTCATTGCTCGAGATATTGGATTCCAAAACACGGCAGGCCCCCAAGGAGAACAAGCCTTGGCTCTATATGTCGCTTCTGACCATTCAGTTCTCTACCGATGCAGCATTTCTGGCTACCAAGACACTTTATATGCACTTGCTCTCCGTCAATTCTACAGAGAATGCGACATTTTTGGCACCGTAGACTTCATTTTCGGCAATGCTGCTGCTGTTTTCCAAAATAGCTACTTGGTTCTTCGTAAGCCTCCTAGTGGTAGCTACAATGTGATTCTAGCAAATGGAAGGACTGACTCTGGACAAAACACTGGTTTCTCGGTACAAAATTGTAGGATCACTGCAAGCTCGGATTTTTCTCCGGTTAAGCTCAGTTATAACTCCTATCTTGGGAGGCCCTGGAAACAATATTCGAGATCAGTGGTGATGCAATCAAGCATTGATGATGCTATTTCATCAAGAGGTTGGATTGAGTGGCCTGGTGAAGTGTCCTATGCTAAGTCACTCTACTTCGCTGAATACTCGAATACTGGTCCAGGAGCTGCAAATACTAATAGGGTAAAATGGCCAGGCGTCCATGTTATTGGAACTCCTGAAGCTGCCAAATTTACTGTTGGTAATTTTATTGCTGGAACCTCATGGCTGCCGTCTACTGGAGTAACTTTCGTTTCTGGCCTCCAGTGATTTGATTAAAAGGGCACGGAATTAATATACTTAGTAATTAACTACAAGATAGTGAGCAATTTAGCATTTAGGAACTCAAAGAAGCCTAAATTGTTCGCACAAGTATTATTAATTTGTTTAAGATATATGCTTGCAACATTGGAGAGATATTGTGTATGATAGATTTGTTACTGTATAGCAGGATGATTCTACTTCCGCCATTAAAAGCACAAATGTATTGTATTTTCCAAACTATATATTCAATAATAGTAGCAGCTGATGGATTGAGCATTAATTACTAATCAGATCGTTAGACGAGTTAAGGCTCTGGCAACTAACCTTCGTAACTAAGGAAAAAAAGAAAAACTACTGTTTTTCATCCACGTACGTTAGGAAACTGGCTTTTTTCCATGCATATGAACCTCGATGGGTCATTTTTATGCATATAGGCCTCTTATGTCACCTCCCCACCCCAACTGGCGTGACGTCCACCTTTTTATTTCAACTTGATTAGAAAAGGCAGGCAATGACCCCAATAAATTAAGGGAAGAAAAAAGATCCCTCGAATGAGATGAGAAGTTGGGGTTTCCATATAGAAGAATATGAGATTAATTATGTAATGACTCGTGGTGTTCTTACTTTTATTTATCCTTGTGTGTTTTTAGCCATAGAATAACACAATCGATTCCCTTTTTTCAAAAAAAAAAAAAATGACTTAATCGTTTATAAGTACGTACTGTGTTGGACCCAAAAAAGTTTGAGAAATTTGTAAGAGATGGAATTATAGATTTGGCGAGTTTGGATGAGTGCAATATATGTGGTGATGCATGGATGATAAGCAAATCAGTCACTTTCATCTTGATAAGGCATAACAAAAGAAAATTCAGTAAGGCTGGGGAATGGCTTATAAGAGAATATTACAAGTTGTAATTAATAGACATGTGGCAGTAAAATAAAATTTTCACGCGCAGGTTAGAGTTGAATAAAGACAAACAAATAAGTAGTTATTTAAAATATGAGAATAATTATTTTTTAATGATATAAATAAGAAATGAATTGTTTGTAAAAAGAATCAATCAAATCAATAAAAGTTATCTTTTCAATTATTTTAGCATTAGTCATTAAAGTTAGTTTCAGTATAATCTTAGTGTAGATCTCATTAGTTTTAGTATAATTTTAGTGTAGAAATATAATTAATGCAACCATAGACCAAGTCTCAACAGCTAGGCTTGGGCGTGCTACTAATAACAAAAGCAAATTAATAGTCTGTTGCATCATCGGCTTGCCTTACCAATATTGCTAGCTCTCTAATCTTTAATTTATTTTTTTGATATATATTGCATTAATTGCTTTCTATGGTTGAGAAAAAAAATGTTAATCCTGCATTCTTTTGTCACTCAAACTAAGAGCGTAGCTTTGAGTTTGATAATCAAGGATTCAGTTGAGAAAAAAGGTGTCGGTGCTGAGCGAGAAGAGACAGAAGGAGATGGCTGGCTTGGGTATGGCATTGGTTAAGGCTGCTTTATTATTAGTAAGTAATCAAAGCGCATATAGTTTGTCAAATCAGATCACCATAAGAGTGGTCCATTTAATTTGCGAAGCTAGATTAGTATAAAGACGACCTTAATTCCATTAACCTAATTAGCTAATAAACCTCACTTTCTAGAGTAGTGTAGTGCGTGGTCCCCTAATTAACACGAAAATGATCTTCACATTCCTGCTTAACAATTGGGTACAAAGTCAAGATCAATATACTTGATAATACAACCCGGACCAACCCATTACGCCCACTAACTATAGAAAACCTAATTGCATATGCATGGTGGACTCTCACTCACTCACTCTCTCTCTCTCTCTCTCTCTCTATACATACATACATACAGAGAGAGAGAGAGAGCAATAATTATAACCTTCAGTCCTATCTCCAGCCCCACCCATCCAACACTTCCATTGGATTTAATGGACTTAGATCGTAATTGTAATATAATTCAAGTATAGAGCATTCCCATCAGAAATGGAAAAGGCAAACTTCGTAATTGGTCCATAGCATTTGCAACCAACATCCATCAACCCTTTCTTTCTTGATCATATACGAGTATTTAAGGTAAATAAATTAATTTATTTTCATATAATCGTTTGAATTTTCCATTTTTCTTATGTTTTTAATTGTATATATTATATTTTTTTAATATTATTTTAATATGCAAGTCATGTGAAAAAGAAAAAAAAAAGAAAAACCATTTAGAATCACATTACTTGTGTATTTTTTTATATTTTAATTAAGAGTATTTCAATTAAAAATTTTATCTATCAGAAAAATTGATTGAAAAAATATATTAAAGACTTAAAAAAATATTTACAAATATAATAAATATAATTAGAAATGTAAGCACGTATTGAAAACGTAAATTACCATATAAAAATAAATTGAGCTATTTACTCGAGTATGTTTAAGCAACATTAATGAAGCAATGTCTATTGAGTTTTTAAAAAAGATACCATATATGAAGCTGCCCAAATTTACTATTAGTTGATATTGAAATTTAATTTAAATAGAAAAATAAGAGATAATATGATTCAAAAGTTCTGATATTTTATTAATTAACTATATCAACATAAAAAATAATTATATACTAACTGTCTAATACTATTCTTGTCATGGATCGGGTTGGATGCATGTTTCTCTCATTAGGCATAAACTAATTATATACATGGATAAGACTATAATCTTGTTTTACCATCTACCTTTGGATGTTTCTCCCCTAAAACAAAAGCTAGAATATATACATGATCAACCGTGATCCACTAGTTTCAAGCAACATCATTCATTCACTGACTTCTTTCTGTCGAATGTCAATTGCTACCAAAAGTGCCATTTTCCATTTGTAATGCTATGTATTTCTAATTACCATCGTGCTGAACCTTTTCAAGTCCTTGTCCACTTTTGAGCTTCAAACGAAAAGTTGATTGTACTCGAGGACCCTTTTTAATCAAACTTCTAATCCCAAGACTTTTCGGCCGGCTAATTAACTTCAAAATCTATAACACCGATGCCGGCTCAGTTCTAACGAAAAAGAAACGATAACTACTGCTGCTGCTGCTAAAAATATTAGTTGCATTAATTTTAGGGAGCGGATGATTATGATGATGAGTGAGAGGTTGACAGCAATCCATGCAAGTTGTGGGAGGCAGACACTCCATTCATGGTTTTAATGGAATGGAATGGAAGTACCAAGTCATGTCACTGTACATAAGGATGGGTTTTTTTTTTTCTTTGATCTGTCTCCAGCGGTAATAAGCAATCAAATCAAGCTAAGTGAATTAACCAAACATGGTGGTACCATGAAAAATTAGTGATGACTCTCCATTTTGAATCATACGAAGTGAAGAGTCTATTATACATCTAATAAATTATAAATTAATCTTTTAGTTTTGTAAAATAAATTATAGTGTTCTAGTTTCAAAAATTATTTTTTTGTCTATTATATTTCCTTTTTCAATTTAATTTGCTCTTTTTGTTTTGAGAAATAAAAAAAGTTAATGAAATAAATACATATTATAAAAAAATTAAAAGGAAAAAAAGATATTTTTTAAAATTAATTAATATTAAATTAAACACGATGAACATTATTCTCTAGAATAATCAATTAGTTTATAAAACTAAATAGATTTTTAATTTATTTTAAAAAATAAAAAATAATTTTATAATTTACTCCTCTGTTATGCCAAATTGTACCATGAAAGGATTTTAATTGAGGTTGAGAGAGAGAGAGAGGTCATGAAAATATTTGTAAAGTTGGTAGGGACCTATTTCCTATTATAACTTTTTGCCGCTATAGGTTGAAAATTTAAATTAAACACGATGAACACTATTCTCCGGACTAATCAATTAGTTTATAAAACTAAATAGATTTTTAATTTATTTTAAAAAATAAAAAATAATTTTATAATTTACTCCTCTATTATGCCAAATTGTACCATGAAAGGACTTTAATTGAGGCTTAGAGAGAGAGAGAGAGAGGTCATGAAAATATTTGTAAAGTTGGTAAGGACCTATTTCCTATTATAACTTTTTGTCGCTATAGGTTGAAAATTTGTCGCTATATGCTATTAGCGATGGATTAGAAACAATATGAATTATGTCGCTAATATGACGAGTCGTTATTTCCTCGGCGATTGAAATTTTTTTTCATCGCTAATTTATTGAATTTTCATCGCTAAATCGATCTAAAATAGTCGTTTGAAATGTTTTATTTTCATCACCATGCAGTCTCTATTTCCACTTATACATATTGCTATTTAGCTATGGAATGAGTGTTATTAAATTATAATCGCTAAAATCCTCAAAATTCTATCGCTAAATGAATGAATTTTTTAAAATCAATAGTCGTATATTATTAATTATAATAACGAATGACTATAAACAACACCTTATTAAAACACAATATATTATTCAATAAAAATAAAATAAAATAAAATAAATATATAAATGTGTTAAAATGTACAAAAAAATTTAAAAAAAAGAAAAGAAATTTAGTCCTCATCATCACCATCTTTTATTTCATCTTTCAGCTATTGGGTATTGAGAGAAACGACCGACTCCTAAGTTGTGGAAGAATCAACGATAAGGGACATGAGACTACCGCAAGTTCCGTAACAACCCAATCATTTCTATAACTAACTCGTGGATGATGCTAACTTGATCGACTCGTTGTTGGATGGTAGCCCTCATCCCCTTGATCTTATCTTCGTACTAGTATAAAACTCTTGAATATTGCCATTAGGATGCCACGAAATGGTAGATGAGGAGTTGGCCCAAGAATGTGAGTGATATTGGGACACATAAGTTTTGATACTATGCACTCTCGGCTTCTTCTCCTCTCCGACGAGCATCGAAATATATCGTGGACATGTTGATATCTAAAGAAGATGAATCATCCTTATGCTCGCTCCTTAACAATTACTTTTTGCATTGATCGTACGTGTTCCTATATCATTGAAATAATTATAATATTAAATTATAAATATATTTTTTAGATTATATTAATAGCTGTACATATATTGAAAAAAATATAAAACCTTATCATTATTGTATGTGACCATCCGTCGATGAATGTCCTATTTTGTTGCTTGTGAGTGGTCACGAATAGCTCATAAAGCTAATAAAAATTTGGGTTATGACCTAATTTATTATGCTAAAAAAAACCAAATATTATGACATGTAAGAAAAGATAAAATTAGTTTATAACACAATGGATAATATAGGATTTACTAAGTGCTCGATCAAAGAGATGAACCCTCTAAGTATGTTTGGATGGGCCAAGCACCGATACCACCAATCTCGGATATGCGGTTCTAAGATGCTCGTTGGGATTAGGCCCGATACTTAGAAGTGGCCCAATCCCAACACCATGCTTCCCACACCTCTTGTTTAAAAAATGTAGGTCCGTTACTCTTATACTTCGACTTGTTAAGCATGTCGTCATATCACCTCCATGCCGGATTCTCCCACATATCCTTAATCAACATGTCGAGGGCTATATCCTATAAAAAGTAATTCTACATGAAGAAAAAAAATATTAGTATTTTGCATGTTAAGTTAACACTTCAAATGAAATATAAGAAAATAATTAATATGTTGTCATAAACTCATTAAAGTAGAAGTCTTTTGTCTTCATGGAGACAACCTTTTATGTAGAGTCGGCGATATCTAACCACTCCTTGAAAATTAAGATGACTTTTATGGAACACTTGTTTGATGAAACCAAATTGTCAAACAAGATAAATAAATAATAAATAAGTGATTAATTGATAATTCGAATATATTATATAAAAATATAAAACTAATTATCATATGTAAAATATATTACTTATCATTTATTTATGACCAATGTGGTCCGTCCATCATTAGATCTAATAAAGCTTCTTAGAGTTAAGGAAACTGTAGTAGGATTGTTGTTAGTCGACTTCGAGAGACTTTCAAAAAATAAATTATTTATTTATGTCGTTTGTTTTATTGAAAATTTGTTTATTTAAGGATGTGAGTTTATTAATTTCAAAGTCGTCACCTAGTATTTAAAGAAACTAGAAATCTAAAATAGGCACTGGTGCAAAGATTCTAGGATAAGGAATTGATTATGCTTTTGGAAAGATACCAATCACCCGTAAGCCCTTTTTCTAAGATAGGTACCATATCTAGTTTAATCCTAAAATTTACCTTCTAGAATTTTCTATTTTTATCAAAATTAATCCTAATCAAAATTCCAAGTTTTATTCCTATGTCAAATTAAGTTTTTTTTTATTATTTTTTTATGGCATCTTATTGAATCAATCTTTGGACCCCTTGATTAGAAGACATATCGGCTTAGCATCGGATCCACTTTAAGTCTCGACATAATCGATATGTCGAAGAACGACCTAATTACTAAGATATGATTGATTTTAGTTAACATCGATCACTATTTGATAGGAAACTTGTTAAATTTTTGCCTAGTACTTTTTATATTTTCTTTTGTTTTGTTTTGTTTTGTTTTTTTGTTTTTTTTTTTTTACTTTCTTTCTCTTTTTTTCTTTATCATATTCCTTATTTTATTTTATTTTTTTCCTTAACATTTCTTTTTATTTTCCTAACATTTCTTTCTTTTTTTGTTCATTTTTTTTATAGTGTGGAATCATCATCGGCCTCTAAAATTAGGAGACTCAATAATTCATCCACCTATTAATTACCTAATCTAACTATTGAAATAAATCCTACAATTAAACATTAACTAAATAAATTCAAGGACATTCAAAACATTAAATCTAAATTAATAAAAAAATAAAAAATACATAAATAAAAGGAGTTTAAGGTTAATTTAACTAAAAATTAATTGAAATTAAGGTATTAGGCTTTTTTGGTTTAGTGGGCTTTGCCCATTAGTCCAGTCCATCGGCTAGCCCATTAGGCTAGCAAGCATCCGTTATTCTCTCTTTCTCTCTCTCTTTTTTTTTTTTTTTTTGGGCTTTTACTGGGCTGAGATATGCCCGACTCTTGCCACATGTGGGCTAGGCTTGGCCAAACCCACTCTTTTTTATTGCCTCGCTTCCTTTAACAAAATTATCATTTGTTCCCAATTAATTTTGGATCAAATTTTTTTAGTTTCATCTCTCTTTTGTTTCTCATCTCCTTCTTTCTTCAATTCTTTATCCATCTTTACTTCTTCCAACCAGATCCGCTTTATTCCCCATCATCATTCTATATTTTAAACCCTTCATCTTCTTAAACTTATCCCAACCTCTCCCGAAACAAACACCTAAGTCTCTCAAAAAAATTTTCATCTTATGTAAACTTCGATTGAGATCAATTGATCTATTCTCCTCCCTCAAATTGACAAAAAACCTAGAGCTTTGGCCTATAAAACTTTAAGTTAGGTCAATTCATCTTGTCCCCACTACTTAATTGATCTCCTTTCGAAAGTTGGATCCTTATCTCTCTTATCTCCTAGTTCTTTCCTCTAATGACCTAAACCTTATCATCTCATAGGATTTCCTCTTCATCTCATAGGATTTCCAAACCTTAGGTTTTTTCTTGTCATAACTCGGTCATAAATTATTGACGGTGTTTCGATTCAAACCCCAAATCTTAAATCGATTTAATGATCCTAAAACATAACTCTCTTGAATCATTCCAAACATTCTTTACTCATCAATCTTAATGCGGGTGTGTCCGAAAAAAAAATAAAAAGTAGAGGCTACTATGAAATTAGCAACGATGAGAATCACTTCCATTGTCCATCTCAAACACTAATGTCACATTGATACGAATGATAACTTGGAATTGAATGAAAGTCTTACTTGGATGCCTAGTTGGTGGAGGTCGATGGGTCGTGGCAGTAATGAGTGTTGTTTGAGTTGGTCAAATGGCATTTTTCTACCTAAATGATGCAAATTCTAGAATACCTCTCCTTTTCACATTTTTGTAAGCATTTCTCCCAATCTTTTCTCTTATTTTCCATTTATTGTTCTCCTCTATACTCGCCTCTTTACTACAAATCGTAAACCCTCCCAAATTGCCTTTAATTATCTCCTTATTGCCTCTAATTCTTTCCGTCAATCTTCCTTTTAATTCCCTTTTAATTACCAAAGTGTTTTTTTTTCAATTGCTCAATCTTTCCAAAAAGGTTCTCCCAATTCTCAATTCTACCTTAAATTCTTCTTAATTGTTTCGTATTGCACTCTCAATTATTTTCTCTTCATTCCCCTCTCCCACAAATGTTTTAATATCCCCTTCTATCTAGACCGGGAAAAAATTCTGATATGGTACTGAATTAAGAAAGTTTTAGTGTAGGAGCCCAAGATCCAACCATGTATGGATTGGCTTGAGTTAAAGCATCATTGTATTATTTATTTTGATAATAATAAAGAAGTCATTCCGTTAATTCTTTTGTTTACATCTTTAGTAGAATTAGATAGAAGTCTTTATGATATGCATTTATAATAGTGATTGATTGAAAGATGTGAGATAAACACTAATGTTCATAAATGATATCATTAAATATCCCAAGTTGTAGCATTGTCAAGAATGGACATTAACAAATATGGATAGTCTTATGAGTGCTATGCTCATGCTATATGATAGCGAGTAGAAGATCTTATACCTATTAGCATGGTGATGCCAAAGCAAGCGCTTAGGTGATTTGTGTTAGTAAACATGTCACTAGACTGGACTCGCCATGAGAACCCATTTGGTTTTAGTCTATAAAAATCTCATACGAGATGGGTACAAATGGTCCTTAGACTTGAAGTCATTATAGTTATCTCATTGGAGGACTTATGTACTTTGACACTCGTTTCGATGGACTCATTGATGGGTTATACGTGGGCAATTCGTTGGGTGAACTAGAAATCTAATGGAGGTAGGTGTATGACTAAGATAAGACATGTCATTCCTTGTATTCTAAATGAGTTATCATATTACACTTCGATAAATGCCTCGCTCAAGAAATCTATGGCTGTAGTAGGAGTATACCAATAGAGCATAGTTGGTCTATTCTAAGAGCTAAGACATTTGGAAATCGAAGAAAACTTATGTGATCATAATCGAATAAGACTAATAACCAAGTTCGAGATCACACCGTGATAAGTTGACATGAGGACTGAATTGTATGGTAACCATACTCGTGAAAGGTAATAATAGATTAACTAATCCTCCTAGAGAATTAGGTAGTTATGATGCCTTGCTAGAGGCAAATCTTGATTTATGTATCAAGAGATTAAAGAGGAGTATTTTATTATTGATACATTGTCAACATATCTAGGAGCCTATTGAGTCACACACATAAGTTAAGGTATTCATATTACAAATGAGAAGCAAGGATATTGAAAAAAGTTTCTAATTATAAAAGTTTCCTATTTTGAAAAGAGTTTTCAAAAGTGGAAAGTTTCCAAAAATTAAAATTTTTCTATTTTAGAAATCAGTTTTCTAATTTGAAAGTTAGTCTCAAATTTGGAAATAAAGAACCTAAAAGGAAAAGAGTTTCCTAATTTAGGTTAAAAGGTATTTTGAAAAATTATTTTCTAATGTGGACCTTGTCAAAATAATCTAAGAATATTTATTTGGATAGTCCAAATAAATTAAGTGGGCTAAAATATTTTTGGCCCATTAGATTTAATTAAAAGCTTAAAGATAATTTTGATAGGAGGATAAGCATCAACCTTATTGAATAAGGATGAATGTTTTAAAGACAAACATCAATCTTATTGGATAAGGTTGAATATTTTAAAAATAATGATCAAATAGTCTACATGTAAAATAACTCCTCATCCTTGGAGGATAAGGAAGCAACAACCTAGAGTCTTTTATGGACTCATAGATGCCACTTTCCTTGTCCTTGGAGGACAAGGAAACTCTCCTATAAATATATATAAGGGAGAGGGAAAATTTGGCCAATATAAGAAAAAAGGGAAAGGAAAAATTCGGCCGACCTAAAAATTCATCTAGTGGTACACGACAAAGAGAAAATAAAAGAGAAAATAGTTTTCTCTCAAACCCTAGCAACAAATATTCTTTCTTTCTCTTTTAAGGTTGTCATAAAATTTCCCAAGATTGATTTTTAGAGAAAATACAAAATCGAAAAGGTGAAGCTAACACCCTTATCAATTTTGAGTGCTTCTTTGTGGATACTTAGATCGCATGGATCATCAATAGAGGCCAAACACTTGAACGACTTTATTGAAAAAGAGTTTAGCTCTACACTATAAGAGGTAATCATTTACTTCTAGTTTGTTATTCATGTATGTATGGTTAGTAGATTCAACGGCTTGATCTTGAGGCCTTAGATGGAGAAAATTTTTTATTGATTCTACACCTCTATAGGATGCATGATCCTTTAAAAATGAATGCTAATAGCAAATTAAGAGGTTGCCTTCTCGTTCTAACAGTATTATCACCCAAGATTACATAAATTTCTCATGGTCCCCTCCTTATATCAATACCGACCTATATATTCTTTTTCCAATTTAGTTGTAACTAACCTCACACTAAGAACCACATCTTCTAGAATCTAACAAGTTGTTATCAAGTAACAAAATACAAAAATAGCCTATAAATAAAAAATTTAACTAACACCATAAACTCATAAATAAAAGGAAACCAACAATGAAATATAACCAGTCTAGTCTAGCCTCCGATGCTAATATTGATTGCTCAAGCCTAATTCACTTCTTTCAAATTTAACCTATGCTCATTCAACTTTAAACCTCTTTTCTCTTTCCTCTTATAGACAAACTTAACAACATGCTTAACATTACCTTCCCCTTTAAGACCCACCTTGTCCTCAAGGTGAAATTATCAAAATTGTTCCACAATAAAAAAAAATAGGTTTTCGAGTGGATTCAAAGTTAGGTAGGTGGCTTCATTTGACCAAAATCTCCTGTTCCTCCTTCCCTTCTCTAATATCCTTCACTACTTATGGTTCTACCTCCACTCCATTTGGTCATTCAAAATTTGTGGCAAGAGTTGGCTTGAATGTCATGTCTCCAATGGCTCTTTTTAAAAGAGAGACATGAAAAATAGGATGGATGTGTGTATCGAGTGGCGACTCAAGTTTGTAAGCCACCGGACCTATCCTTTGTAATATTTTATAAGGGCCAAAGAACCAAGAAGCTAACTTCTTATTCATTATCTAAGCCATAGATTTCTATCGATAGTAATGCAACTTCGGATAAATAAGGTCCTCCACCTTAAACACTACGTTACGATGATGTTAGTCAATCATCTTTTTCATTCGACTTTGCGCAATCGAAACCGATCTTGCAATTTTGCTAATGCTTCATCCCTATGTCTTAACAATTCCTTTAGCTTGTAATTAGTAGTTGGATGAGATGAATTATACCTTACCGAGCATGAGTGGCTCCCCGTTGTAGACTGACCTTGAATTAGGGAATGGTAGATGGTATTATATCAATTTTTTACCCAAACCACTCTTTCGATCCACTACTCATAAAGCATCTCAAATGGGCCTCACGACATCAATTCACTACCTCATTTTATCCATCACTTTATGGGTGGTAAGTCTTACTCTTGTTCAACTCGGGTCTATTGCAATCGAAACAGACTTTTTCCAAATATTACTCATAAAGATCTTATCCCGATCCGAGACTATGGAGCACGGGAAACCATGGAGTTAGTCCACATTAATTAGAAATTCCTTTGCCATTTGCTTAGCTCGTGAAAGGATGTTTAAGTAAAATGAAGTGTCCATACTTACTCAAACGATCCACCATCACAAGTATAGTGTCATAAACATGGAACTTTGATAACCTTTAGGTAAAGTCCATGGTTACATCTTAAATTGCCTTAGGTAGTGGTAGGGGCTATAACAAACTAGTAGGAGATAAGGTATCATACTTGCTCTATTGACACACTCGGATAAGAGCTAACAAAATCCTTTACATTCGATCACATGCCTTTCCTAAACAACTTTCTAGATAACATTTTATACGTCTTCAAAAACCTCTTAGTCCTATCATGGGACTAGAATGGAATTCTTCCAACAACTTGGTCCGAAGTGGAAACTTTCAAGCAATGAATACTTGATCTTGGTATCTCAACTGCGTTTGTTCAATATTCCATCTTAGTTTTTCCAAAGGATCAATTTATAAGGTTTGAATAATTTATGATAGCTTGAGGTCTTGTCTTACTCCTTTCATAATTTCTTTCCAATCCAACAACACCGTGGCAAAGAGGGTTAGCAAGGATTTGAGATAGAGCATCACTGCTCGATTGTCACTCCTAAGACAATATTGGATCTTCAAGTTAAATTCTATAAACTTTGTCAACCATTTTTGATATTCCGGTACAACCTCCCACTACTCAAGCATATACTTAAGGGTCCTTTGGTTAGTATAAAAATAAAATTCCTTTCCAAGAGACGGTGTCTCCACTTGTGTGCGACAAAAACAATAGCCATTAGTTTCCTCTCATAAGCCGACCTCAACCTAGCTCTTTCGGATAATACTTAATTGAAAAAGGTAATAGGTCATCCATTTTTAGATCAAACAACTCCAAGTCCCACCACGGATTCATCCATCTCAATCATAAATGGTTCATCAAAGTTTGAAAGTGCCCGGATAGGCAAGGCCTTCATACACTGTTTTAGGTCATCAATAGCTCGGGTAGCCTCCTCTATCCATACAAAGCCTTTTTTTAGTAGCTGAGTTAGTGAAGCTATAATTTTTCCATAATTTTTAACAAAGTGCCAATACTATCTAATAAGCCCAAAAACTCCCTCAACTCCTTTGGGTTTTTGTGTCTAAGCCACTTTTTTATAGCTCACTTTTTATGAGTCGCCCATCATCCCTTCGACTAAAATTATATGACCTAAATACTCCAACCTTGGTCTGTCCAAAACAATACTTCTTATAGTTGATGATAAGTTTATCACAGAGCATGGTTAGAATTTCATGCAAGTATAGTTTATGCTCATCCATGGAAAGGCTATAAGCTAGAACATCATCGAAGAACACCAACACATACCTCCGAATCGCTTCTTGAAAATAGTATTCATTAATGCTTGGACCATCATCGAGGTATTAGTAAGTTTGAAAGGTATTGCTATGAACTTTTAATGCCCCTTATGAGTGCAAAAGGCCATTTTGGGTATATCTTGGGGCCGAACCCCGATTTGGTGGTAACTCGACTTCAAATCCAACTTCGAAAAGATTCTAGCTCTATGTAATTCATCCAAGTAGCTCACCTATATTAGGTATAAGAAAATGGTCTCGGAATTATAGTCTTATTCAAAGCTCGATAATTAATGCAAAACCTTTAACTCCAATCTTTCTTCTTCACTAGCAATATCGTTCTTGAAAAAGGACTATTGCTCAATTGAACCATGGCCCTAGGTAATATTTTAGTCACCAATTTCTCAATCTCATTCTTCCGAATATAGGGGTAATGATATAAACGTACGTTGATTGGCCTTGTCCTTTCCTTAAACATAATGGTATGCTCATGGTCACGCTCCGGTGGTAACTCGGCAGGCATATTGAAGACATCCTCAAATTCTTCTAAGGCATCTCATAATTTTGGTGCTACTTCTCCCGGACCCTCAATAATAGTTATAGTGACTTGATATAATTCTAGTAATAAACCTTCTCCTTGCTCCCTCATATATTTACTAAGGGACTTGAATGATACTAATGCCCTTGTCCAACTAGGACACCTTTGAGCATTATTTGTTTCCCCTCTAACTCTAGTGGTCATATTCGAGTCGTCTCTAATCATCTTAGGTTTCACCCATCATGGAGAGCCATTTCAATCCAAGGATGATATCGACATAACCCATGCTAAGAGAAAGACAATCCTCTATAATAGTTAAGTTAAGTAGTCTCAATTTTACCTTTTTATAGATGTCGTACCCTTGTAACTTCTCTTCATTATCGATAGTAATTGAATAACCTACAATGATCGATATAGGTAATCCTAACTTATCCACTACATTCTTAAAGATAAAATTACGAGGTTGCTCCACAATCAATTAACATTATCATTTAAGTGTGACCTATGATTTTCTCACCTTCGCAGTACAAAGAGTATCCATCCCCGCTACCGAACTCAAAGAAAGCTCCACCCCTCGAAACACTGATAGTTCCTCTAAGTTCCCCTACAAAGTATGTACATTTTCTTCTTCCGTATCTCTTTCACTAAACATGATGACATGAAGCTCTCTATTCTTACACTTATGATCTAGGTGCCATTTTTCATCACAACGGTAGCAAAGGGCCTTCTCCTTATGAGTCTAAGCCTTCATAAGTGTCAATCACTTAACCCTAGCACTCGGAGGTTGAAGAAGAGGTAGATGAGGATGAAAAGATAGTAAGTGCTTTGGTGGTTTTCGAGTTAGCTTTGTTAAGTGCGAAAGAAGTTGATGTTAGGGTTAGGGTTTTGTGGCGGTAGTAATGTTAAAGAAATTATTGAATTGGGCTGGGTTTGGTTCTCATTTTTATTAAATTAGAAGGGAGCTCCTTTTAATTTCAATTTATGGGCTTGGGGTTGAGTAACTCATTTTTTTCAACTCAGTCGTAGTAAGCATAGACTCTTTAAGCCTAATTGGGTTAGGCATAGTGAGCTCTGCTATGATCTTCTCATCTAGCATATTGATGAACATAATAGTCATGTAGTTCTTCTTCATCTTTCTCACCACGACAACTATCATCTCAAACTGGGCATGATATTCTATCACCGTACCTATTTGACGAACGATAAAAAATTGTTAGATGATTGTCCCTTTGTCTAGCCTAAGAAACCTTTGAAGTATCTATAACTTCAGCTCTCCCACGAAGAGAATGGTTCTACCCTCTCTTTAAACCTCAAGCATGATCGTGCCTTTCCTTCAAAGTACACACCTATTGTTATGTAACTTATAATTCAAATCAAAGGTAAAAAAATTGGAAGAAATATGAAGCAAAGTAGAAGAGTTACGAAGAAGAGAGAATAGAGAGAAGAAGAGAAAAATTCTAGTTTTTTAACCAACCGACTAACAACTAACTAATTGGTAACTAATTACTAACAACTCGTAACAACTAACTACTCCATTTCCTAGCACCACAACTTTCTTGCCGACTTATTGCCATTTGTTAGCCATGTCGGCTCTTAATATCCAGACTCATCATCTTCATTTTCAGTTCAACATCTTTCCTAAATGATATATCAATACCCCTCTTATGAAACCTTATCCTCAAGGTTTAAAGTCTAGAATTTTGGCCTATAAATATTTTTGCTAGAAGCTCACTCAAGTTAAAGCCTCTAGGATCAAAGCTAACATAAAATGGCATAATAACTTTTGAGATTTGGCATTGCGTACGGAGAATGGTCAAGATTCTTCAAGCATGCAATATCTATCAAAACTTCATTACAACTCAAGTAGGTATTGCAGTAAGTCCTAACGTAAACACCTTTAGTAACCATTCTCCTTCCGTAGGGCCTTGTGTTCCAATCCTTAACCGGCTTAAAAGATTTTGAATCCGAGAAAATTATTTGATCATTGGTTACACATCTTTCAGTAAGATAAGCTTGAACACATCTAATTTCTTTAACCTTAGGCTCCTTTTGATTGTTAGTGGCCACAATGCCCATAGCCTTGTAACCTTTTGGGGGGTTTGGGAGCCAAAAGTAACCACTATCCTTCTTTTATGGATTTGAACTCTAAATTAATGAGTAGTTATAGTTATATCCTCTAAAAACTCCTTCAAAATAATTGTTCCTCATTCCAATGGAGTTCTAGGGTATCCATACCTAGTACTTGATACCCTCTCGCCATTTATCCCAACCAAAACCTCCTCAACATTACCATTCATTCTCTTTGTCACATGTTTATCTATTAGATTCTTGAATCCATTAACCAGACTCCTTAAGCTTACCAATTTCTTGATCATGAAGTACGAACAGAGATTCACACCTCTTAGTTAATTCTCTAATAACCTTTGTGAGGTTTGTAAAGGATTCCTCCATTTTCTTCGATTCGGATCCTCGTTTTAGCCATAGCAATTCACTAAAATTGTTTATAGGTGTAAGAATCAAGCTTTGATATCAATTGATGTAACTCACATTGCAAATCAATGTAAAACAATTGAAGATTACAAAAATAATGCACTAAATGTGATCTTTATTAAAATCAATTGAAAATAAAAAGTTAACTAGTAGTTTTGAAGGAAATTAATGCAATGTATTGATGAAGTTTATAAATATTGTTTAAATGAAAAAAAAGAACAAAAACTAGATTTGTAGAGGAATAAGGGAGAAAACATAATCGAATTCTTGCTTAAATGACTCCTCCCTCATTCTCGAAATTCCTCTTATTGATATAACTCCTTAAATGATTACTAACTAACTCTAACAAATAATTGGTTAGCATGGATAGTTACTAATGGTTAGTGATGTCCAATGGCTATTTCTTTGTTTAGCTGGCATCCTTATTAGCCACTTTTAACCAACTCTCTTCCAACTCAACTTTATTAACTAATTCTTATCCAACTCATCATCTTCATCACAACTCATTCCTCTTCTTCCTCTAACTCAAGCATCTTCATCAATAAGGCAAGCATCATACCCCTCTTCTTAAGAATCCTTGTCCCTAAGGTTAAACTAAGGGAATCGCTTCTCCAAATCAAAGGCAAACTCTCAAGTAGCTTCAAGCAATCGTGCCATTAGACCATTGAACTAGTAGTTCGGTAACAACTTGATTACCTCTTTTCACCATTTTCCTATCTAAGATGGCCATTAAAAATGGAAGGGCAGATCAATGATAATGGCAAATCAACTTGTACTTATACGAGACCTCGAATAAGCTTGAGTTATGAGACATGAAAGGTAAGATGTAATTAATACCGATCATTTAGAGAAGATGCTGAATTGAAATTAAAGATAGTGAGTTGGATAGTAAAAGCTAACATGACTAACTAATGGCAATGAGCTAGCAAGGAAGTTGTGGAGCTACCAAATGGAGTAGTTAGTTATTACGGGTTGTTAAGCAATTAGTTAGTTATTAGTCAATTGGTTAGGAATGAAACAATAGTGAAAGAATATGAGAAATTAATTATTAAAAAATTGGAATTTTTCTCTTCTTCTCTTTGTTCGCTCATCTCTCGTATCTCTTTTACTTTTCTTCTATATTTCTTCCAATTCTTTTACCTTTGATTAAGTTATGAGTCATATCAATTGGTATCAAAGCTTGATTCTCACACTCGTGAATAATTTCAATCAACTACTATAGCTAAAATAGGATCCGAATTGAAGAAAATGGAGAAATTCATTGTTAACTTCACAAAGGTTATTATAGAATTAACTAAGAGGTGTGAATCGGTGTTCGTATATCATGATTAAAAAAAATTAGTGAGCTTAAGGAGTTGGTTAATGGATTCAAGAATCTAGTTGATGAACATGTGACATAGAGAATGAATGGTAATATTGAGGAGGTTTTGGTTGGGGTAAGCTGCAGAGGATATCAAGTACCTAGGTATAGATACCCCAAGCAACTCCACTAGAATGAGGAATAATCATTTTAAAGGAGCTTCTAGAGGATATAACTATAACTACTTATTGATTTAGAGTTCGGATCCACAGAAGAATGATAATGGTTACTTTTGGCTCCCAAACCCCCCGAAAGGCTATAAGGCTATAGGTATTATGGTCACTAACAATCCGGACGAGCCTAAAGTTAAAAAAGTTAGATATGTTTGAGCCGATCTTACTAAAAGATGTGTAACCAACAATCAAATAATTTTTTCGCATTCAAAATCTTCCAAGCCATTTGAGGATTAGAACGCAAGGCCTTATAGAAAAGGAATGGTTGCTAAAGGTGTTTCGTTGGGATCCGCTGCAATGCCTACTTGAGTTCGATAGATATTGCATACTTGAAGAATCTTGACCACTCTCTACCCGTAATGCCAAATCTCAAAAGATACTCGTGTTTTTTATGTTAGCATTGATCTTAGAGGCTTTGGCTTGAGTGAGCTTCTAGCGTAAATATTTACAAGCTAAAATTCTAGACTTTAAACCTTAAGAACAAGATTTTTTAAGAAGGGGTATTGATACGGATCATTTGGGGAAGGTGTTGAACTAAAATTGAAGATGGTGAGCTGGATAGTAAGAGTTGACATAGCTAACTAATGGCAATCAATTGGTAAAGAAGTTGTAGAGTCGGCAAATAAAAGAGTTAGTTATTATCGGTTATTAGTAATTAGTTATTTGTTAGTCGGTTGGTTAGGAATAAAAGAGGAGCAAAAGAATGTGGGGAATTAATTGTTAAAAAATTAAAATTTTTCTCTTCTCTCTATTCTCTCTTTTTTATAACTCTTCTACTTTCCTTTTATGTTTCTTCCAATTCTTTTACCTTTGATTTGAATTATGAGTTGTATCACACTCGCCTAAAGCTTCTTAGATTCAAATAGTTTATTAATAGAAAAATACCATTTTTCATGAAAAATCCATATGTTTAGATCTTCCCCTCTAAAAGTAGGAAGGTTGAGTTTCTTTGGTCGATGGTCTTTTTCCACAGCCTTCTTAGGCAATGAGGAAGCCTCCATTGAACTTTTCAAGACCGATGTGGACTCTCGATGAGCTATACTTGTTTTAACTTGGGTACCGGCCGTGATGGTTTTCCCTTTAAGAATAATTGGAAAGTCTTTTTCATTCGATGTGCTATAGCTAAGATAGATGTTGTCGGTTCGGATACTTTACCCCCGAGTGAGAGGAGCTACTTTAACTCATTCTCAACCTATTCTAGCAGTGACTCCATTCGGGTGATAGGCATTACCCATAATGGATTAATCCTCCGATACTAAAATGATACGGTATTGAATTAAGAAAGAAATGTTAACAATAATTTGAGAGGCTACCTTCTCTCCCCGAGAGTATTGTCACCCAAGATTACACAAATTTCTCATGGTCCCCTCCTTATGTGAGTACCAACCTATAAATTATCTTTTTAATTCGGTTGTAACCAAGCTCACACTAAGGACCATTTGTCCTAGAATCTAACATGTTGTTATCAAGCAAAAAAATACAAAAATAGTCTATAAATAAAAAATGTAAGAAACACCATAAACTTTGAAATAAAAGGAAACCAACATTGAAATATAACTAGTCTAGTCCAACCTCCGATGCTACCGTTGACTTCTCAAGCTCGATTCACTTCTTTCAAATTCAGCTCATGCTCATTCAGCTTTGAACCTCTCTTCCCTTTCCTCTTATAGACAAAATTAACGAGTAGGATTCCTTCCTCTATATTACCTTAATGGTCGTTTTTAACTTCTATATAAATAGAGCCAAAAACAAATTTGTTTTTAAGGTATGCCTAATGCTTGCTTTTTTTGGGTGTGTTCTGTTTTGCAAGTTATAAGGGTAAGATGATAGTTATAGATTTACATGCCAAAGATATAGGAGTTATATGTTGTAGAGGTTGCGTGGGTCTTATTCAGGAGTTATAGGAGATTGGTTGCAAGATGGTGTAGGAGCTTGGTATGAAATTTTCCCAAGAATTGCTAGAGATATGTAGGAGATATGGATACAGGATTAACATGCTATACAAGAGGTTGGGATGCAAGGTTTATAGTAAGGCATAAGGTTTGGATGTGGAAGCTTAGTTATAAGATGGTGCAAAAATTGTAAGAAATATGTAAGGTTGATTTGCTTTAATGAAGAAGGATTGGATGCTAGAGCTTACGGGGGATTTATCCCTTTAATGACTAATGCAAATAAACAATGGCTAGAGGATAGGAAGGTACAAGGGTTGCAAACCTTGGCCAAAGTTTGAGAGTACTTGGACAATAGGTCATTTAGGTTAATCTCGAATTAGTCATGTCATCTCGCTCCTAATGTTTAATTAGGTACCTATAGGTTTTAATTTTTCAATTAGGTTCATGTATTTGTGATTTTGATCTTGTAATTTTCAATTGTACCCTTAACTATCCTAATTGTAATTTTATTTGATTCAATTATGTTCTTAACAATTAAATTCTTTTTATGTTTTTTTATATTTATATTTATATTTTTTATGTTTTTTGATTAATTCTAATAATGGACATAAAGTAAAAATAAAACAAAAATAAGATAAAATCAAAATGATAAATAAAATAAACAAAAGAAATAAAAATTTTTTTTGGGTTATAACAGTTTTCCTCTCTTGATATGGGGTTTGCTTAGTGAGTTTGAAAGGAAAAAGTAAATTGAATATAAAATGTTCTTATTGTTCTAAGTGATTGTTCTAAACAAGCTATGATAGCGTCACCGTGAAGGATGGATTGCTCTCGAAAAATAAAATGTAATAACCTCATGGTATATGGTGATTTGTCCTCAAAAAATAAAATACAATCGTCTCATTATGGTGGGTAGCTTTCCCTCAAAAATAAAATGCAATAGCCTCATTATGTTAGGTGGCTTTTCCTCAAAAAATAAAATGCAATATCCTTATTGTGTAGGGTGACTTGCCTTCGAAACATAAAATATGATAACCTCACTAGGGTGGCTTTCTCTCAACATAGCGTCATATGATGTGTGTTAAATTAAAGCAATTTTACTTGAGATTGATGGTTTAATTATTAGAGGAATCAAGTATGCAAAATCAGTATTTTTGAGAATCGAACTATGCCTGAATTTTGTGTGGCTTATTCATGGGCCTTAGAGTGATTTCTATGTAAACCTTAAAGAATAAAAGTTATTTATCTATGTTTCGAATAACTCTCTGTAAAATCTCATTATTATTAGGTCTATATATCAAAAGTTATACCCGTTTTAGTGTAGATTGTTTTGGATGTATCACTACCGGAATTTTGGAAAAGGAATTCCGAATTTTAGAGGTGAAAATTTTTAAAAGTTTATAAAAAAAAATGTTAGTTACTTGAAACAAGTTAGTTAGGATATTTAGTTAGTCTAATTCCTTAGTTAGAACACCTAAGCACTTTAATTAAATGCATGAAAGCCAACTCATCACTTTTGACTTCCAAAAATGCCACCTTGCTTTCCAAACCTTTCCTTTACTTTATACTTGGCCAAATTGATTTAGGAAATTTGCATACTTAATAAGGAAGGCAAATGGAGTGTATATATAAGGAAAAGATGAAACTTAGTCATTTTTTTGGAGTGAAACCCGTAGCTCATCCAAAGGAAGAGAAAGACACCATTGAGAGGGAGAGAAATAAGGTGAAGAAAGAGAGAAAGAGAGAAAGAGAGGAAATAAATAAAGAAAAAAAGGAAGGAAAAAGCCTAATCAAGTCTATCTAAGTAAGTGGGTTTCCTTAGTGGTTTATGCCATGCAATTGATGTTATTATAATTAGTTAAGCTTGTGTTCATGTTGTGATGTGTTTGTTGGCTTGATTATGTTGGTTAGGTTGTCCCATGGTTGGTAATTGCTATGGTTTGATTGTGATGGTTAGTTGTGTGATTAATTGTTAAGTTTTAGAAGTTTTTTATCTAGTTATATCCATGTATGGATAGGTGTGGCTAATGGATTTGGTTGACCAAAACATGGTGGGTGAATTTGGGGCATGTATAGACTTGAATAAAATGGAGCAGGAAGGAAAGAAAAATGAAATTTTAGGGCTTTTCTTAAGTAAACGTTTGGCCCACATAGTTACACGACCTCTATATGGGTCCGTCATTTCCCATGTAATGAAGAAATGTGTTTTTCTTTGAGTCGGATAGTTACACGACCTCCCACACGGTGTGTCTTTGTCCGTGTAATGAAGAAATATATTTTTCTTTGAGCCGGATAGTTATACGGCCTCCCACACAGGTGTGTCCTTGCCCGTGTAATAAAGAAATTTATTTTCTTTGAGTCGGACAATTACACGGCCTCCTACACGGGTGTGTCCTTACCCGTGTAATGAAGAAATTTGTTTTTCTCTAAGTCGGACAGTTACACGACCTCCCACACAGGTGTGTCTTTGCTCGTATAATTCACTAGTCACTCGAAAGTTACCACTTTTACTTCATACTTACTTGGTTTTCATTCCTTTCACCAAAATAATGTAACAAATGGTCAATTAGGCTCAAATAGATAGAAAATGAAAGTAGAAAGGTAAACCTATAAAAAGGAATCAAAACTTGGACTTAAGGACTAAGTTTGGCCTAAAAGTATTAAAGACGAACTAGAATGGAAAATCCTACTATAACATATTAAAAGTCGATCCAAATGCTAATAACTATTCAAGTCAAAGGTGGAATGGGGTGTTAACTCCAATAAGGTGAATATTGTGATAAGTACTATGAGAATATCCGAAATCCCGTGTGGGTTAGACCTATGAAAATATATGAAATCGAATCCCGTATGGATTGAATATCAAGAATGAACAAATAGTGTAAGGGTTAGTACCCATCGTATGTTTAATACAATAAAAGTGACATCACGTGCATCATGTGCATTAGGGATGAAAATGAATTGAGAAAAATCATTGAGTCGAGCAATGATGTGGTTTGAAAACCGAATTTGATGAAATGGGTAATAACAAGAAACCATGTGCTCTATTACTAACACCGTTAAGGGAAGAATAATTTCGCCGATCGTGTGCTTGCAATGAGGGATAATTCCATTAAGAGTAGTAGGTGATAATGAGATCACCGAGAGAGTAATAGAGCGAGTAGATGATAATACGATCACCGAGAGATAGAATGCACGGACTTGCTAATACCTAGGGTACCCAAATAAAATGGATGGAAAACATGAAAAACATAACATCATTACATATCACGTGCATCACCCCACTTACCGAGCTTCAACTCACCTCATTGTTATTTGCATGTTATGACGAGTAGTGATGACTATAGTATCGATAAGGATGCTCGCCGGACACTCCAAAAGGACTCATACGTGACACAAACATACTAAAGTTTATTTTGATTGTAAATTTAGGTTGGGATATCAATAGACATTCCGATGGTATTGTAAATAATTTTGTAATTTGTTTTGTTGTATTGTTAATGTTATGTAAATTTTCTTATATGTATTTCATTATATGATAAGTCCTTACTCGTATGAGCACATACGTGTAGGGGGATGAAGTCGAGAATTGGTCATATCGGTGTGACGCTCTTCTCACCTAGCCACTCCTTTTGGGTAATTAGCGAGTGGGTCGAGAAAGGCGTGCCATAGTATTGACCTACGATCTAGCCATTACAACCTTGCCTTTTGGTTATGTTTATCATTTCTACAAACTTAGGGCTGATGCCTCTTTTCAATTGACTATTGATCTCACTTATTATCATCCTTATCCTTTAAAGGTAATGATCGTTCTAGATTATGATCGATTACTAATTATTTATTTGTCCCTTCGTGTTTGGTTCATTTTGCTTGGTTGTTTTCTTTATGACTTAGATCTCATATGCACCTTGAATGTTTGACATGTTCAAGACTCATGACTTTTTCCTTTATAAGGAAAGCTAGCTAGATTTCAATCGGAGGTCTTGGATTCCATGTTCAAACAAATCTCTATATACCCTTTGTAGACTTGTTATACAAATGTTATGATGTGGTCAACTTTGGGGTTTTATTTTGTGCTTGAGTTTTGGTGAAACATCTAGCTCGTAAAAAAAGTTTGTATTTTTGAGAAAAAAGATGTGCTTTGCCCCTCGGGTATAATACTTTGGCACCAACTGTAATTTTGAATGACATGTGTTTTGATTTTGACTATCTATTTTCAATAAAATGCTTTCACTACTACTCGAAGACAAAGACTCATTTGACTAGTAAGTCCTCCTTAGTTAGAACGGGCTTTCATAAGCACGTAATGTAGGCTATGACATTGGTTTCCTCAAGAATGGATAATGATAGCTAAAATACTATTTCAGGATTTTGTTGATATAGGACCACTTTCAAAAAAAATTTTATTTTCTTCTTTTAAGACATATTTGATGCTCATGTTTTGTTGGCTTAACTTGCCTTTTCTTTTCATGTTTTAAGATTGACCTTTATAATGTGAATCCCCATCTTTAGCATATTCGAATGAGATTTTTTTTTTAATTCTACACAATAAAATTATGAAGAGGGGTTTTTGTATAGGGTTTAACTTGATCATGATCCTCTCTTTTTGAATTTGAATTTTAAAAGATAATTTATTTAGTGACACATTTCTCAAATTAGTTTTCGTTGATGATGATTTTCGATAACTTTTCAAAAACCTTTTTTTGCTTTTTGCCTTCTAATGTAGGGGTGATCCTAGTTCGCGTTTTTATGAAATAATAAAAAGGTTGAGGTTGGATTCCAAAAGATAGATTTGATTTGAGTGAGATAAAATTTTCAAAGATGGTCTTTCCGTATTCTAGTGGAAAAATACATAATCCGATGGGTTTTATTCTAATGAGCTCCGTAGTGGAATGATGTTTAGATGGAATATATAATCTAGACATAGGTCATACAGATCACTATGAGAGGTACTAAAGTGGTATATTACCCTTGAGGTAAGTGCGACTATATCGGCATTTGATTTTTTTCTTTGGTTTCTCATTCTTTTGGAAATCACGTATTGCGTTCGCATAACGAGTCCTCGAGTATCAATGAGATATATTTTTTCCCTTTTATTAGATTCATGATTTTATTTGTGTATTGTTTTAGCCAACTATAATGTTTAGTGATTACCTTTGAATTGAAATTTTGACCATTTCACTTAGTCAAAGGTAGATTCACCTTGTTAGTTTGATTTGAAAAGGCATATGAGATCCGAGTACTTTTCGAGTTCATTAGAGCTTGGATTTGATTTTTTTATTAATTAAATCTGTTATTTTTTTTATTAAAGTACTATCATGACATCTTACCTATATTGTGTATTAATTTATAAGTAGTATTAATTAAGATCACGAAAGGAATGAGAGAAATGATAAGTATTTGAATTAGAAAATAGAGATATAAAATAATACAATGCACATGTTTGGCCTAAATTTCATCTTTTATTTCATAAAGAAAAGGATAATAGCATCTCAAGCGTAGTATTCTTCACTACATCCGAATTTATAGGCTTAGCTATACTATCTCCATCCATGTTGGCTAAAAAAAATGCTCCTAAGAATACTTTTTCTAACTTCATAATGACCTTCGTAATTTTGGTGAACACTTCCTTTTGTCTTCTCTAGATGTTGGAAAAAAATTTCTAAGCACTAGGTCCCCTTCTCAAGACCTCCTTGGTCCGACCTTTTTATTATAAGCCTTAGCCATCCTCTTTTGATACATCCGTGCATGACAAATAATCTTTAGTCTTTTTTCCCTAATCATGTGTAACTACTCATATCCGATTTTGGCCCACTTAGCTTCCTCTAATTGCTTTTTCATGAGTATTTTGAGAGAAGGAATCTCCAATTCTAAAGTCATAACCATCATAAACCAAGGAGTATGGGATAGCTTTTATTAATGTTCTTATGGTTGTACAATACATATGTAGAGCATATATGAGCATTTGGTGCCAATCCTTGTATGTGATGACCTTTTTTTATGATTTTCTTGATATTTTTTTCTACTCGCTTTGATTGCACCATTCATTTTGGGTTTGTATGATATTGAGCTTAAATTCTTAATCTTCCTCCACTTGTATAGTTTTATGATCATTTTTCCATTAAAATTCTAAGTATTATTGGTGACCACCATTTCTAACAGGCCATATGGGCAAACTAAATTTTTTTCTATAAATTGCTAGATAGTTTTTTAGGTGACATGGGCATAAGAGGTAGCTTTAACTCATTTGGTGAAGTAGTCAATTACAACCAAAATGAAATGATGACCATTTTTTGCTTTTGGATTGATTGGTCTAATAACATTTAAAAGCTACATAGAGAATGGCTAAGGAGATACTATGTTGTATAGTGGTGTAAGAGCATTATTTTTATCCCAATAAACCTAGCATTTATGGTATTTATAGACATACTCTTTGTAGTCTTTCTATTGTCATCTAGAAATAACCACTCTACAATATTTAGCGAGTCATATTATTTTCGTTTGCTTGTGTTGCATAGATTCCCTCATGAACTTTTTTGTTTATTTTCTAGACCTCTACCTCATTCAAGCTTCTAAGTAGTGTCTTATGAAAGCTTCATTTGTATAAGACTTCACTATCTAAATAAAAATCCATAGCCATCCTTCAAAGGGTTTTCCGATCCATTTTGGAAGCCCCTAGAGAATACTCTTATCTTTCGCTAAATGTTTTGATATCGTGATACCATGGTTTTCCATCTATTTCCACTTCTATAGCACAATAATGACCTGGTGTGTTTCTAGCTTTAATGTAAATGAGTTGTATTCTAGCTCCCTAATCGATTTTGGTCATCAAGATCAAAGTCACCAATGCATTGACTTAGCAAATTATTAATATTAAGTACCCATACACATCTAGTTTTGTGACTCCTCTCTCTAGTAGCCTTTAGACCATATATGCATGCATCATACTCTACTATATTGTTAATATAGTCAAACCGCAGTCGATGGCTATAGGGTATTGCTTGCCATCTAGAGAAATTAGAATTGCCCCACGCTATTGTTTGATACATTTATTAAACGAAAACATCTTATAGAGGAGTAAAATAAATAATAAAATTTTATTTTCCTTCATCTAAAGTCTCAAGATCATCATTGAATCAACTTATTATATCAATAAATGTTTATATCATTATCTTTTGAAGTGTAGTGTCAAAATAGCAGATTGAACCGTCCAAGTGTCCGACCTCTAATGAAAATCCACACAACTTAGACAACAATACAAAGAAACGATAAAATATCAAGAGTGTTATTTCTAAATTCTTTCTACTATGAAAATTGCATATATAATTCTTCTTGTAAGGAAGATTATGTAATTTTCTTTCCATAAAAAAGATTGCACTCCTCTCCTTCTCTCTAAGGGAATTTTGGCCAAACGTTGTTGTAATGAATTATGTGACTTGATGTATCTTTTTTCTATTTATAAACCCTATATTAGATTTAATGAACTTTTAAGTAAAGTTCTCAAAAATACTCTTTCAATTAAAATACCATTTATGGGCTTTCAATTAAGTTTGTTAGCTAAAATATCTTTAGCTCAATGACTCACTAATTAAATGGACTATACAAATAAGCCGAGTCATGTATTTTAGGGAGGCTAAATTTAAAAAACTATTTTCGAAATTACCCCTATTAGATTAGAAAACGTAAATTAGGAAACTATTTCCTAATATTTTAGGATACTCAATTTAGGAAAATATTTCCTAAATTATAGGAAATCCAATTTAGGAAACTTATTTCCAATTTTGGAAACTATTTTCAAAATTCTTTTAGTACTTAAGGAATTGAAATCAATTATTACAATCTCTATTTTTCTTTCATAATTGTTTACTTCTCTTTATCCAAGTCGGTGTCAAGCTTATGTGTGTGGCTCAATAGGCTTTTAGATATGTTGACAATGTATCGAAAAGTAAAATACAATTCTTTTATCCCTCGATATTAAATAAAGATTGGCTTCTAGCAAGGCATCATGATCGCTTAATTACCTAAAAGGACTACTTAATCCATAACAACCTTTCACAAGTATGGTTTTCATACAATTTAGTCCTCATATTAATTTATTATAGTGTGATCTTGAACTTGGTTTGTTGTCTCGTTTAATTATGATCACACAAGTTTTCTTCGATCTTCAAATATCGTAGTTCTCAAGTGTACCAATCATGTTTTATAAGTATACTTCCACTTGTGGCCATAGATTCTTAAGCAAATATTTATCAAAGTTGTAGAATGGCGAGGTTAAAAATGAAGGAGGCATGTGTCTGTAAGGATTGTAGGGGTCTAGTCCAAGAGTTGCACGAGCTTAGTTACAAGATGGTGTAGGAGCTTGGTAGGGAATTTATCTAGAAATTGCAAAAGATATATAGGCGAAATGGATACGGGGTTAATTTGCTTTGATACATGAGGTTGGGATACGGGGTTTGCAATAAGGCTTGGTGTGTGGATATAGGAGCTTATATGTAGGATGGTATAGGAATTGTAAGAGATATGTAGGATTGATTTGTTTTGATGCATAAGCTTGTAGGGGATTTGTTTTTTGACCACTAACGAGAGATGAATAGTGGCCAAAGGATGGGGTCATACCTTGGCCAAAGCTTGGGAGTGCCTGGATGATAGGTTGTTTAGGTTAATCCTACATTAGCCATGTCATTTGCTCCTAACATTTAATTAGGTCCTTATAAGTTTTAATTTTTCAATTAGGTTCATGTATTTATAATTTTGATCCTTTAATTTTAAATTATTTCAATTGTACCTTTAATCGTCCGAATTCTAATTTTATGTGATTTTATTATATCACTAACAATTAAATTCTTTTTCCTTTATATATATAATGTGTTTTTGGATTAATTCTAATAATGGAAATAAAGTAAAAATCAAATAAAAATCAAATCAACTAAATAAAAAGGAAATTTTGGGTTATAATAGGGATCATCCATAGTAGGGACACTACTAGCTAGGGTGTTTGCACCCAAATCTTTCTCAAAAAAATATAAAAAAGAGAAAAGAAAAAAATGACTAAAAAAAAATATAATCGAAGGATGTAATTAGAAAAAAAAAGAGAAAAGGACCAAAATAAAACAAACTTGTGAGATGAGGTACCAAACTAAAATTTATCTAAAAAACCCCAAAAATCAATATAAATACCATTGTTTCTCGAAATTCCAATCATTTTCTCTCTCTAAAAAAGAAATTCTAATCATTTTCTCTCTCTAAAAGAGTTTCGATCGACCATCCTCTCCCTCATTTAGGTAAAATCATTATCGATCGGCAACAACCCAACGTCGATCCCCAATCCAACCTTGCTCCAACCATCGTTCCTCTAATTGAATCCACCATAATTCCTAACTCGTCCAACCTTATCCTCTATATCGTCCAAGTAACCATCGAGTAATGCCATGCCATAACGGCCCCTCTAGTAGCTTTCCTCACTAATCTTCAACTATTTTTCAATAGCTCTCTAAGCAACACCATTTGATGCCAAACCTCCAACCGATCCGATCGTCTAACCTTAGATCTCCACTAACTAGCAGACCTTCAACCGAACCTCAACCCGATCTAGCCTCCATAGCCCTTTCTCCATGACTTCAAACATTGCTAGTAGCTGGTCCAATAGCGACCACACCACCCGAGCATACCAACCGGAAAGAAACAATCGATTTGCATACATCGCCACTCGCTAGTAGCCACGACCATCCAATCTAACAACCGATTCGCTTCTAGCGACCTAATTTAGTCACCAACAACCACCTCTTTTCACATCAAATTTAGATCTAACAATTTATAGTCATCATTCTCAATAGTTGATTGAATAATCGGTCTTCATTGGGATTGAAAAGGTCAAAACTAATCCTAATTCAATGGTTAAATTCATTCGACCTTTTCTCATTTTTTTAGTAAGTAATTTATTCTTAATCTTTAAATTTAATTCATATTGATATGCTTGTAAATTAATTAAATTGTTATTGTGGTAGTGTTATTTTAAATTACTAGTATGGTCATGTGATTTTAGATATTGTTATGGTTATGTGATTTTAAATTACTCGTTGTGGTTGTATAATTATAAGATTGGTGTGTTTAAGATGCACTATAGTATATTAAGCCTACGAAAAAGGTCGAGACTCCGAGAAACATCAAGATAGAATAAGAGACTCGATTATCCCGTAATTATTTATTATTGCCTAAGCAATTAAATTGTGTTAGTTTGGACCTCATTTTTTATATCACTTTTACTAATAGTAACATTCAATTGCTCATGTGCTAATTTGGTCTAAAACAATGCAATTTTGAGTCACATCGATATGAACCTCATTTTTTGATTGTTTTTGCCAATTGTGATGATTAATCAATGTCGTGGCAATTTATCCTAAAAAAATGTGATTTTTGAGTCATGTTGGTCTAAACTTCGTTTTCGAATCATTTTTGCAAATTATGATGATTAATCGATGTTGTGTCAATTTATCCTAAAAATATGATGTTTGAGTTGTGTCGGTCTAAACTTCGTTGCAATCATTTTTGTTGATTTTGCATAAAATGTCATCTTGAAAAATTATGACTTTTAAATCATGTTAATCCACACTTGGATTTGGACAATTCATGCCAACATTGCTCGCCATGTCAATTTTACCTATCAAAGTTATTTGCCATGCATTTGAAAAATCATGACACTTGAAGTCGTATTGATCCGAACCCTATTTTCAGATTGTTTTTGCAATTTAAATGATTTTGCTGATTTTGTTTGAAAAATCATGACACTTAAAGTCGTGTCAATCCGAACCTTATTTTTCAGATTGCTTTCCCCAATTCTAATGATTTTTATCAACTAGCCTAAAATTTGAAATTTTAAGCCATATCCGTCCGAACTCTATTTTCGGACTATTCTTTACCAATGTTTCCATTTTTGTTGTTTTTATCTCTTTTATCATTTTCCCTTCTTTTTTTTTTTACCATTTTTATCTACTTTGCCTATTTGTCTTATTTTAAGCTTTGTTTTCACTCATACCCTTTAGATATAATCTATCATAAATCGTTGCACACTCATCATGTCTTTTCATTTCATCTCTTGAGCTATTCATTATAGAGTGAGAATAATGTCTTTGACCGACCATATGTCGAATCACTTGTCGATGGGTAAATATTTAAAAAATAGGTATAATCTTTAACCATAAAAAATCAAAAATCAAATCATATTTTTATGCAATACATCTTTCTTTAGGTAGGACAAGGTAGGGTGATTTTAATCTTCCTATACATACTAAACCCCTTACCAAAACTCTAAATAGACCAACTATATGGTTTTTAGGTAATCATAGTACTAGGTGATGACTTTAATTAGTTTTATCCATTTTCATATTTTTCAAAACTCGTCGCCCTCGCATCGATGTCACCCTATGATAGAATGGCAACTCCACTAGGGACTCATACTTAGGGTTAGGCTTTACATGTAAATTTTGAATTTGATTTCGATGATATGATGAACTTTTATGCATGTATCCTAATTTATGTAGTTTGCTTACCTTGTCTAATAATATCATGTCTTTTGTCATTGTTTGCCTTGTATTTTTTATTCTGCCTTTACATCCTATTTTTTATTTTTTTTATTTACTACTTAAATGTGTGTCTTTATTCATGTTTGTATTTTTTTTATTTTTTTTAAGATTGAACATAGAATAATGCCTATGGACACACTAGACTCGTTGTCATTTTTTTTTATCACACACTTGCTTTAGAAGTAAAATTTTCTACTTCTAGTCCCACATCATAGGTATTTGATATTGAATGAGATGCACATATTTATAAAAATTTAAAAGGACTAAAAGAAGCAAGAAAAACTACTTCAAGTGAGGTTGACCTATGTGTAGGTAATGGTTCAAGAGTTATACAATTAGCGATAGACATATATGAGTTAGCACTACCATTTGGACTTGTTTTTATACTAAAAAACTATTATTATATTCGTAGTTATACTAGGAATATCATTTTCATGTCTTGTTTGGACCAAAATGATTTTTCATTTTTATTTAATAACAAAGGTTGTTTCTTTTATAAAATGATGTTTTATATGAAAATGCCGATATAAATAACGAGTTTATAGGTTTTGAACATAGATACATCTATATATAACATAAATATGAAAGGACTCAAAATAAATGATATAAACAAAACTTATCTATGACATTATCGACTTGGCTATATAAACAAGAATCACATATTCAAACTACAACAAAATGGATATCTAGAATAATTTGATTGTGAATCTTATGATATTTGTAAATCTTATCTACTTGGCAAAATGATGAAATCCCCTTTTAGAGAAAAATATGAAAGAGCTACCGATTTGTTAGGCCTCATACATAGTGATATATGTGGGCTCATGTCCACCCAAGCAAGAGAAGGATATGATTATTTTATAACCTTTACTCGATGATAGATCACATTTTGGTTATGTGTATTTGGTGAGACAAAATCGAAGCGTTTGAAAAGTTCAAAAAAGTTAGGCTTGAAGCTAAGAAACAAACAAGCAAAAGTATTAAGGCACTTTAATCGGATCGAAATGAACAATACTTGAGCATTGAATTTTTAGATCATTTAAAGGAGAATGGAATTCTCTCATAATGGAACCTACTTGGAACACCATAAATGAATAGTGTGTTTGAAAGGAGGAATAGGACAATCGTTAGACATGGTTCGATACATGATAAGTCAAACTGATATCCCCATTTTATTTTAGGGATATGTAGTCCTTATCAAGACATTTATTTTGAACGAGTGTTTCAATAAAGTCACGTTGATCAAACTACATACAAGATATGGAAAGGAAAGAAAACAAATTTGTCTTTTTTTAAGATTTAGAGTCGTGAAGCATATGTCAAACGATTAGATAGACACAAGCTAGAGCTCAAATCTATAAAGTATAAATTTATGGGATATCCAAAAAAAAAATGGATATTACCTTTACCAACTATAAGAACAAAAGGTGTTCATAGCTAGGCATATTATATTCCTTGAGAAGGAATTTATAAATGCTAGAACTAGTGGAAAAAAGTTAAACTCGATGAGATTCAAGAAGACTCACAAATTGACACTCCACTAGAGAAACCCCAAATAAAAAGTTACAAAGTGTTATAACATCCCACAAACCGATACACAAGAACTTTATAAGTCTAAAAGGGTTCATCAAAAGCTAGAAATATATGGCATTCTAGTCTTTACATGTAGATATGTGTCCGTTATATGAGATGACAAACCTAATACCTATGAAGAGGTAATGTTAGACATTGACTCCGAAAAGTGGATAAAACCATGCAATCCGAAATGGAATCGATGTACACTAACCAATTATGGACTTTGGTTAATCTACTTGAAGGTGTCAAACCTATTGGGTGTAAATAGGTTTCAAGAGAAAGACTGACATGGATGGATATGTACATATGTACAAAGCAAGATTGGTGGCAAAAAGGTATCATAAAAAACAAGGTGTTGATTATGATGAAACTTTTTCATCAATAGTAATGGTTAAATTCATTTAGATTATGCTTGCAATTGATACATATTATGATTATGAGATATGGTAGATAGATGTCAAAATCGCTTTCATTAATGAAAAATTAAATAAGGATCCGTACGTGACACATACCGATGGTTTTATCACCAAAGGATATGCAAATAAGATTTACAAATTACAAAGGTATATTTATAGATTTAAGGAAGCGTCTAGGAGTTGGAATTAACATTTTGATGAAACGATCATAGAGTTTAACTTTTCACGGAATGAAGATGAATCTTGTGTATATAAGAAGGTTAGTGGGAGTCAATTATTTTTGTTGTGTTATATGTAGACGATATAATACTTATTGGTAATAACACAACCATATTACAATCTATAAAAGATTGGTTATCCAAAAATTTCTCTATAAAAGACATGGAAGAGGCATTCTAGGAATTAAGATCTATAGAGATAGGTCATAAAGAATATTAGAACTCTCTAAAAGCACGTACATTGACAAAATACTAAAGAGTTTTGGTATGAAAGGATCTAAGAGAGGACTTATTCCAATATCATATGGCATAAAACTCTCTAAGGTTGAGGGTCCTAACACATAAAATGAAAGAGAAAGAATTAATCGTATTCTCTATGCGTAACCGTAGGATCTATTATATATGCAATGTTGTGTATAGGGTTTGATGTCTCATATGCCTTGAGCATTTGTAGTAGATGTTAAGCTAATCTAGATGAAAAATGCTAGATTGCTATTAAAAGCATTCGAAGTACTTCGAAGAACTAAAGATGTTTTTCTAGTATGTGGAGAAGATGAACTAGTAGTGAAAGGGTTCACAAATGCTAGTTTTCAAATTGACCACGACGACTTTAAGTCATAGTCAAGATTCATTTTTCAATTGAATGACGGAGCTATTAGTTCGAAAAGTTTCAAGCAAAAAATAGCGACCAACTCAATAACCAAAGCTCGAATATATTGTAGTTGTAGAAGTAGTTAAGCTATCTAGATTTGTAAATTTTTATCTAAACTACAAGTGGTTCCTAATGTTATTGATCCAATAGTATTGTACTACAACAATAACAAAGCTATAGTACAAGCTAAGGAACCAAGGTCTCATCAACAATCCAAGCATGTACTCGTGACGTTATCATGTATTTAAAAAGATTATCGAGTCATAGTGACTCAAGGATAGAAAAACTCCTCACTAATGACAACAGAAGCTGACCCTTTAACTAAAATTTTATCATAGCTAAAACATGAGACCTTTACTCGATCGTTGGGATTAAGGAACATGATTGGTTGGCTCTAATGCAAGTGGGACATTATTAGTATAGGTGCCCAAGATCCAACCTTGTTTGGATGGGTTTGAGTTATTATAATATTACATTATTTATTTTATTAATAAAAAAGAAATCTTTTTATTGATTTTTATTTTTTATATTTATTTATTGAATTAGAATTAGATAGAAGTCCATATGATATGCATTTGCATTAATGATTGATCAAAAGATGTGAGACAAATACTAATGCACATAAATGATATCATTAAATGTCCTAAGTCATAGCATTGTTAAAAATGGACATTAACCATATGCGATTAGATTTATGAGTGTTATGCTCATACTATATGATAGTAGTAAGATATCTCACATTTATTGGCATGATGATTCCAAAGCAAGCATTTAAATGATTTATGTTAGAGAACATATCACTAGACTTGACTCGCTATGAGAACCCATTTGGTTTCATCTATGGGAATCTCATACGAGATGGGTACAACTGATCTTTAGACTTGAAGTCGGTATGGTTATCTTATTGGAAGATTTATAAAATTTGACACTCGTTTTGATAGACCCAATAAAGGATTGCACGTGGGAAATTTATTAGGTACACTAGGAATCTAATTGAGGTAGATGAATGACTAAGTTAAGACATTTTGATGAATATCTATTTAAGAAATATTTAGCCACAATAGGAGTATACCAATACGAGCATAAATGATTTACCCTAAGAGCTAAGACATTTGAGAATTGAAGAAAACTTATGTGATCATAGTCAAACAAAACTAATAACCAAGTTTGAGATCACACTCGTGATACATTGACATGAGGATTGAATTGTATAGTAATCATGCTCGTGAAAGGTAATTGTAGATTAATTAATCCTCTTAGAAACTTAGGTAGTCACAATGCCTTGTTAGAAGCCACTATTGATTTATGTATTAAGAGATAAAAGAGGTGCCTTTTATTCTTGATACATTATCAACATATCTAAGAGCCTACTGAGTTACACGTGTAAGTTTAAACATTCATATAATAAAAGAGAAGCAAAGATATTGAAAAAACTTTTCAATTTTGAAAGTTTCCTACTTTGGAAAAGGTTTCAAAAAATGAAAAGTTTCCTAAAATCGAAAAAGGGTGTATGGCTTGGTAGAAAAAATAAAGGGAAAATAGTTTTTTCTTTAACCCTCACATATTCCATTTTTCCCTCTCGATCTTAGGGTTGTTGCAAAAATCCCCGAATTGATTTACGAAGCAAAACACAAAATAAAGTAGAAAAAAAAAAGTTGAGCTAGCACTCTATCAATTTTGAGTGCTTCTTGTGTGGTGCTTAGACTACATGGATTATCAATAGAGACTGAATTCTTGAATGACTCCTTTTACGCAAAGGTTTAAATCTATGCTAAAAGAGGTACTTCTTCATTTAATGGTTTAATTCATGAATATATGGTTAATTGATTCAATAGCATGATCATGGGCTCTGTAGATGGAGGAAATTTTTTATTTTATTTTGTACCTTTATAGGACATGATCCTTCACTTGAAGTTTAGCAATTAGGCAACTACAAACAACTAGCAGATGATTGTCACAACCGGACCAAATCTATTTATTCACTACATTCAACATGACTTAAAAAAACTTTAGGATATGGGTACCTTGTCCGTGCTAGACTAATTAAATGAAGAACCGATCTGCTCCATAACCATTGTTTGATATAGATTGTGGGGTTGGCTATGCCTTCATGAAATTTTTTGGACACAACATACCCCCTCAAGTTAATTTCCACATGGTGTATCCAATCATAATATCCAAGCATAAAATCTTATCTCACTAAATGATATTTAACCATGTGAACCTCTTTAAATTTTCAATTTCGACACTTATGTTGATTACAAAGACACCTTAACTTTTTTCCATCTAAACATTCATGATAAGTAACAACAAATATAGCAAATGTTCAACCTCATTCACGAAATCATCATTTAAATACTCATCGATACACCTAACATACTTCCATGCATCATCGAATCTCATTGTTTTGTTTCTATATTTTCGAGGCAACACAAATTTTTTTAATTAATAATTTTTCAAAACCTCTAATAAAATTTTGGTAGAGTCTCTCCTATAAGTTACACCATTCTCAATTAACGGATACTCCAAATGATCACATAAATATTGAAATTAATTCAACCAACAATCAGTTTTTACACATCAAGATAGATAATTGTCATAGATACTCCATCAAAATTAAATCTAAAACTCATCCTCGCAGCTCCATCGCAAAGTATTGAACTAATCTTATTTCTCCTCCATTCTTGAGCGTCTTCGACCCCTCGGGTTCAATACATTATGCCATATTTCAACACACTTAATAATATATACAAAATAATTAAACTAATTAAGTCTAATTCTAACCTAATTAAGTTTAAAATAATAATAAATTAACAAGTTTTAATATAAATAAAATTATAATTTAACCAATTAAAAAATAACCTAATTAATTAATTATAAATCAAATTAACTTAATTAATTCTAATTCTAACCAAATTAAATTTAAAATAATAATAAATTGACAAGTTTTAATATAAATAAAATTATAATTTAACCAATTAAAAAAATAACCTAATTAATTAATTAATTAATTATAAATCAAATTAACTTAATTAATTCTAATTCTAACCAAATTAAATTTAAAATAACAATAAATTAACAAGTTTTAGTATAAATAAAATTATAATTCAACCAATTAAAAAAATTAACCTAATTAATTAATTAATTATAAATCAAATTAAGTTAATTAATTCTAATTCTAACCAAATTAAATTAAAAAATAACAATAAATTAACATGTTCTAATGTAAATAAAGTGATAATTGAACCAATTAAATAAAATTAACCTAATTAATTAATTAATTATAAATCAAATTAACTTAATTAATTCTAATTCTAACCAAATTAAATTTAATAGTTTTACCATACATTTAGTCCCTATATGGTTTTAATTTTTTTGATTAAAACCCTTTATAATTTTTCAACTTGATTGAAACCCTCTACTCTTAAAAAAATTATTGATTCGGACCCTCCATTATGACTTCGTCAATTGTTCATCTAACATGGCATATTATAACTAATAGTCCTAAATCACTAATTGACACATGTTGTTACGGATTTCAAATACCAATTTTGCCATCTAAAATTTTTTTAAAAAATCTTTTTAATAATAAACAAATATTTAGAATTAAGAAAATAAATTATAAAGATAAATTTTCCCTTTTCTTATTATTCTAAAATTCATCCCTCTTTCTTTACCTGTCTCTTTCTAAATAGAGACCAAATCGTTGCATTCCGATTGAAATCCTAAGCTTTCAAAATTTTTCGAGTCCCTCGCTTCACTTCTTCTTCTTCTTTTTCTTCTATGATTGAAACCTTAAGGTTCCTCTCTTCTTCTTCTTCTTTATAATTATTCCTTTGCACTCTCAAACCTATTATCTCTCTCTCTCTCTAAAAAAATTCTAAATTTTCCAAATCCTTAAAATCCTAATTAGAAATTAAGGATCTTAATATGATTTATCCATGGAAACCCAACAGAAAGCATGATTTTTCCCAATTTTAGTAGCATGTTTAGTATAGCAGAACCTCACTTTAAGATTGAGCAATGGGACGAAGAGAGTGTACAAAGAGAAGGTGAGGACTACACATTTAGTGGTGGAGACTCCGATGATAATTTGCACGATCCACTAATCTCACATCATACAACAAGCATGGAAAAGGATATAACCCACCTAGCTTTCCGTGGTAGTATTCCGAGCATAAGATGCCATAGCGAGTCTCAAGCAAGGAGTTGGGGAGGCAATTGGCGCTACTAGAATTAGTGAGGGTCGGCAACTAGCATGGAAATGATTTGAGAAAGAAGGTGAGGATGGAAAGAAGGAAGGGGGATTTAAAAGGATTTATTTACATGAAGAAGGAGTTCATGGATCCCGATACGGCTCACTTATTTCACTTCATAGTGGTGATGTTTCGTAGAAGGTGGGTATCTCTAAGTTCGCTACTTTGGTTTCTTGTTTCGATGCTATGGGCTAATTGTTTTCGATATTCCTAGATCTGCTATAGATGTTTTCTTCTCATCCTGCTATTTTTCCTCTCATTGTTGATCTTTATTTTGATTTCTTGCTTTGAGTGTCTGTTGGGTTAGGTCTTCTACAAAAATTGACTATTTCAAAGGATTTATTAGCTAGTCGTTTGTGGCTTTCTAGGTTGCTTTCCAATAGCCATTGTATTTGTTATGGATAAATTATGATTAATAAATTTATGAACATTCAATTCATAAATTGTGATTTTTAATGATCTAATAATAAATATTTTTGCATACATGCTACCATAATGTTTGTCTTCGATTCTCTCGTTGTTGGATTAAAGGTTCTATTGCTATTGATGATGAAAGGAGGAGGGAGTTTAGGTCTTTTCACATTTTTTATATTAATTTATTATTAAAATCAGTTTATAATTTATTTTCTAATTTATTGAGAAATATTTTATTTTGGGACCCATTTTACGACGTGTCATTCAATAATCGGTTATCATGTGTTGTTTAGTAACCGGTTATCGGTAATGGTAATATGCCACATTGGGTGAATAGTTGACAATATTATAATGGACGGTCCGAATCAACAAATTTTAAAAAGTAAAGCATTTTAGTCAAGATGAAAAAATGTAGAGGTCTCAATAAAAAAAATTGAAATAGTATAGGGACTAAATGTGGGATAAACCCTAAATTTAAAATAAAAATAAATTAATAAGTTTTAATATAAATAAATTTATAATTCCACCAATTAAAAAATTAACTTAATTAATTATAAATCAAATTAATTTAATTAATTCTAATTCTAACGAAGTTAAATTTAAAATAATAATAAATTAACAAGTTGTAATATAAATAAAGTTATAATTCAACCAATTAAACGAAATTAACTTAATTAATTAATTAATTATAAATCAAATTAACTTAATTAATTCTAATTCTAATCAAATTAAATTTAAAAAAGCAATTAATTAACAATTTCTAATATAAATAAAATTATAATTCAACTAATTAAATAAAATTAACCTAATTAATTAATTATTTAGAAGTCACATTTAAAGGATCATGCATCCTATGAAAGTGTGAAATAAATAAAAAAATTTCTCCATCTAAAGGCCCAAGATTAAGTCATTGCATCTACTAATCATACATATATGAATAATAAGTTAAAAGTAAAGGATTACCTCTTGTAGCGCAAATCTAAATTTCTTTTCTTTGATTAGCCGTCTAAGTGTCCGAGTCTCTATTAATGATCCACGCAATCCAAATATCCACACATAAGCACTCAAAATTGATGGGTGCTAGCTTCACCTTTTCCGATTAAGTATTTCCTCTAGAAATCAATCCTAAGCAACTTTGTGACAACCTTAAAGGAGAAGGTAAGAGTATTTCTTGCTAGGGTTTTAGGAGAAAACTATTTTCTCTCTTTTTTCTCTCTTAGCCATTTGCCCTAGATGATTTTAGGGGCTGACCTAATTTTTTTCCTCTTTTTTTTCTTTTATTGGCGAAATTTTATCTTATCATTTTACTTGGCCAAAAAATACTCTTTTATAGGTCATCCTTTTTATTCCTTGTTGCACCTCTCTTCCTATATATAAGGGGGAGTTTCCTTGTCCTCTAAGGATAAGGAGAGTGGCGGCTTTGAGTCCAAAAAGGATTCTAGGTTGTTGCTTCCTTATCCTCCAAGGATGAGGAGTTATTTTATATGTGAACTACTTGATTATTATCTTTTAAAACATTCAACCTTATCTAATAAGATTAATGTTATCTTTAAAACATTCATCCTTATCCAATAAGATTGATGTTTATCCTTCCACTAAAATTATCTTTAAGGCTTTTAATTAGACCTAATGGGCCAAAACTATTTTAGCTCAATAAATTTATTTGGACTATCTAAATAAATATTCTTAGATTGTTTTGGTAGAGTCCACAATAGGAAACAATTTTCTAAAATACCCTTTAACCTAAATTAGGAAACTCCTTTTTTTTTAGGTTCTTTATTGTCAAATTTGAAACTAACTTTCAAATTAGGAAATCGATTTCTAAAATAGGAAACTTTTCATTTTAGAAACTTTCTATTTTAGGAAACTTTTCATTTTGGAAACTCTTTCCAAAATAGAAAATTTTCATAATTGGAAACTTTTTTCAATATCTTTGCTTCTCATTTGTAATGTGAATACTTGAACTTATGCATGTAACTCGAGTAGGCTCCATGATATGTTGGCGATGTATCAAGAATAAAAGACTCTTTTTTCATCTCTTGATACATAGATCAAGATTGCCTTCTAGCAAAGCATCATGACTATCCAATTCTCTAGAAACATTAGTTAATCCATTATTACCTTTCACGAGCATGGTTATCATACAATTCATTCCTCATGTCAACTTATCACGAGTGTGATCTCAAACTTGGTTATTAGTCCTATTTGATTATGATCACACAAGTTTTCTTTGACTCTCAAATGCCTTAGCTCTTAGAGTAAACCAACTATGCTCTATTGGTGTACTTCTATTGTGGCTATAGATTTCTTGAGTAGACATTTATCGAAGTGTAATGTGATAACTCCTTTAGCATACAAGGAATGACATGTCCTATCTTAGTCATACACCTATCTCCATTGGGTTCCTAGTGCAACCAACGAATCGCCCATATGCAACCCATTAATGGGTCCATCGAAACGAGTTTCAAACTCGTATAAGTCCTCCAATGAGATAACCGTGATGACTTCAAGTCTAAGGACCATTTGTACTCATCTCGTATGAGATTCTCATAGAATGAAACTAAATGGGTTCTTACGATGAGTCAAATCCAATGATATGTTCTCTAGCATAAATCACCTAAGTGCTTGCTTTGGCATCACTATGCCAATAGGTGTAAGATCTCCTACTAATATCATATAGCATGAGCATAGCACTCAAAAGTCTATCCGTATATTGTCAATGTTCATCCTTAATGATACTACAACTTGGGACATTTAATGATATCATTTATGTGTATTAGTGTTTGTCTCACATCTTTCGATCAATCACTATTGCAAATACATATCATAAGGACTTCTATCTAATTCTACTGAATTTATCAACATGTAAACGTAAGAATTAATACAATGACTTCTTTGCTATTTACTAAAATAAATGATGTAATAGCACATTAACATAAGCCCATCCAAACATAGTTGGATCTTGGGCACCAATACTAACGAGCATTAGCTTAATTAATTATAATTCTAATCAAATTAAATTTAAAACAAAAATTAAATTAGAGATAATTGTAACCATTTAGTGATCGGGGTTTAATTAGAAGAGGGTGAAGAAAATGAGGGAGGAAAAATAAAGAGGTTTAATTAGGGATTGGAAAATAGCGATCAACGGGATCCCCTCGTTAATCCTTCACTATTTAATGACGGACACTTATGTTCATCTCTAATCCCTTTCAAAATGGGTGGCTAATTTATTGTAGTTGGCCATCCTTTTTTTCATAAATAGCGATGGACGTAAGCGTCTTGCTAATTATGTGGTTTTGACTTTAAAAAAATCCATCCAATTTTTCACCTTTAGTTCCATCGCTAAATTGTGGAGGATATTTCTTTTAAAATCTAGACATTGAAAATAACAACGAATTAACAATTCTTTCGCTATTTTTTCATTGAAAATCCATGATTAAACCGTTTCTAAAACTATTAAGAAGATTTTACAATCAAATTTAGCGAAAGATTAGTGTACGTCACTAATAAATCATTGCTAATCCATTGATATTTCATCACTAGTTCCAACAAAAACTATTTTATCGCTATTTGCTTGTAATTTAGTAATGGATCAACTTTCGTCGTTAATTTTCATCACAATTTGACAATTTTTTTTTTTTTTTTTTTTGTAGAGTGATTATGATTGCAAACATCCAACTACAAAAGTTATGTTAATTAACAAAAATTCCATCATCATGTGTATTGTACACATTAGTCATCACTACTGCACCTTGTAGAATTTTTACATGTAAAACTCACCTATATTTATTAGGACAAGTGTAATGACAAACAAAAGGTTTACTTGTTCAAATGATATGATATTTTTATTGTTTTATTAATCTTTTTCTAGCAATATAAATATGCATATATATTAGATTTTATTTTATCATTTAAGTGGTTTTACACAAATGTTATTTTTAAGTTAAGTGGTAACTTTTGCCCCTAATCTATTGCTATTTGTTAATTTCATACCCTTAGTATGAAATTACATAATTTAAACTCCAAAGTATTGGATTTTGAGCAAAATTGATCAAATTTCCCTAATTGTCGTTAAATATAAGTCAATTATGTTGACCTTTACTATTGCCATTTATTTTTTTTTAAAAAAAAACACTTTTAGAAGAGGATGTTAAAATTGAGTGAGGTTAGATTAACGAGATAAGGCGGTCGAATCATCGCTTGCCTTATCCCGAAAGGGGAGAGAGAGAGAGAGAGAGAGAGAGAGAGAGAGAGAGAGAGAGAGAGAGAGAGAGAGTTGGTTAGTCTTAGATTGATTTTACATTTAAACCCTAGAGAAATAAAATTATAAGGAGAGGGGAGAGATAATGTTAGTGTTTACTTCTTTTTTTAAATGAAAATTTTAAAATCTTTCACAAATTTGATCTATGATTGTGAGATTTCATGGCTTCTCATTGTTCTTCTTTTACTTTAAAATCATCAAAAGCAAAAGCATTTGAGGTAGAAGATATCTTCATTATTCATTAAAAAAAACCCTAGTATGATGATCTAGAGGATTGTCCCATGAGATACTACAATTGCAACAAAGAAGATGAATTTCATAGAGTGATAATAATCCACGAATGAAGTTCTTTGCATGCCTTAAATTGAACAAAGAAGATGACAATAAAAAAAGCAATAACTTTTGGTTTTAAGATCCAATGGTGGGAGGAAAAGCCAAAAAAGTAACTAACATTTTGAAGTATACCGAAAAGAGGCTAACTGTTGGGAATGAGTGTTTGTTTAGCGAAAATTTGGTTTTATGAGTGAAGATTGGCAATGGTAATGAAGACAGAGAGAAAAAGCATTCTGGATGTAACAATTGTGTTAGTTGTTTGGTTGCAATTAGTATTATATTAGTATGATTGCTCGCTAGTTAAATACGATGTTACTAGGGAATAGGTTAATTTTAACTAGGTTTTATTAAACTTATAGGTTTTGTTGAATGTGTTCGGGTAATTTTCATAAGCAACACATGTACTAGTTTAAATATTTAATGTTAATGTTCATATTAGGGTAAATTTAGATTTAATGTTAATGAATAATGTTTAATGTTGATGTTGATGTTGGTGGTTATGTTGATTTTAAAGTTGATGTACAAAAAACAAATAGAGAATTGTAAATGGGTTGGTGTATGTACCCAAGATCCAACCTTGTTTAGATGATTTGATTTATTGTAATGTTGCATTTTTATTTATTAATAAAAAAAATTTCTATTAATTCTTATTGTTTATAATTTGATGGAATTAGATAAAAGTCCAAATGAAATGCATTGCATTAATGATTGATCAAAAGATATGAGACAAACATTAATATGCTTAAATGATATCATTAAATATTCCAAATCATAACATTATTAAGAATGGACATTGATAATATGTGGTAAGACTTGTGAGCACTATGTTCTTGTTATAAAATAACGAGTAGGAGATTTCACACCTATTAATATGGTGATGTCAACGCAAGCACTTAGGTGATTAATGTTAGAAAACATATCACTAGACGTGACTCGTCATGAGAACCCATTTGGTTTAGTCTATAGAAAATCTCATATGCGACGGATAAAGCTGATCGTTTAACTTAAAGTCATAATTATTTTATTAGAGAATTTATATACTTTGACACTCATTTTGATGGGCTTGGTTAAGAATTGCACGTGGGTGATTCATTGGGTGCACTAGGAATCTAATTGAGATAGGACATGTCATTCCTTGTATGTCAAAGAAGTTATCATATTAAACTTCAATGAATATCTCGCTCAAGGAATGCTGTGGCCATAATAGGATTATACCAATAGAGCATAGTTGATTTATTTTAAAGTTAAGACATTTGGGAATTGAAGAAAACTTGTGTGATCATAATCAAACGGACTATAAACTAAGTTTGAGATCATATTGTGATAAATTGACATGAAAGATCGTATTGTATGGTAACCATGCTCATAAAAGGTAATTGTGAATTAATTAATCCTCCTAAAGAATTCTATAGTCATGATGTCTTGCTAAATGCCAATCTTAATTTATGTATTAAGAGATAAAAGATGTGTCTTTTATTCTTGATACATTGCCAACATAACTAGGAGCCTATTGAGTTATATATATAAGTTTAAAAATTCACATAATAAAAGAGAAGCAAAGATTTTGGAAAAGGTTTCGAGTTTTGAAAGTTCCTATTTTGAAAAAGGTTTTCAAAATCTAAAAAGGGAAAGTTTCCTGTTTTAGAAAGTTTCCTATTTTGAAAAAACAAATTCTAAAATAAAAAGTTTTCTATTTTAGAAATCTGTTTCCTTTGGAATTCAATTCCAAATTTGGAAGTCAATTACCTAAAAAGAAATTACTTTCCTAATGTGGACTAAATACTTGACCTAATTTATTTGGATGATCCAAATTAATTGATAATTAATTGAGTCGAAAGAGTTATGGCCAATAGACTTAATTTAAAAGTCTCGCAAGATATTTTGATAGGAAAATAAACTTAAGCCCTATTAAATAAGGCTTAGGGTTTATAAGGATAAAGTAAGTCAAATTCCACATAGACAATGTCTCCTTGACCTACCGGGAGATGTTACCGCCCACTATATACATAGAGGTCGAGAGGCGATAAAAAACATGAGAGAGAAGAAAAACACACGATAAAAGGAAAGAAAAGAAGAGAAAAGTGTTTTCTTCCAAAACCCTAGTTGCCGCATCTCTCCTAATCAAAGTCAATAATTGGTGCAAATTACCCTATAGAATTTCTAGTAAAAAGCTAATTACGAGAGAATGACGAATTCTAATTAATAATCTTACTTCATGTATAAAAATATTAAATACCAAATTTAGGTCAAAACTCATATTCTTGGAATCCAATTTAATCATTTAAATAAAATACCTTAGATTAAAGTAAATTGAATTATGTCTTTTATTTTTCTTAAATTTCCTTTAAAAATTTAGATTTTATTTAAAATAATTATATTCAATAAAAAATAATCAAATTGATTCAATAGAATAAATTTATATTACTTCACTTTAAAACCAATTTAATTATAATATAATCTATAGAATTAGGAAATATTAAATATTAAAGCATTAAAACTTGATTTAATATTATTACTTTAATAAAATTCCTTAACTTAGAAATTTAGTTTATTCAATTAAACATCAATTAAATTCAATTAGACCTTTAATTAGAAAATTGACCATTTGAAATATTATTTGGGCTTATTTTGGTTCCAATTAATTTAAACTTACCAATTTAATTTATTTCATCATATTCGATTAATCCTTACCTATTAAAGTTTATGTAATCCTTACCATAAAACCATTCTTTTTTTACTGTTTTAATTTCATACTTCTTACCATTTATTCTTAAATCATTAATCTCTTTAGCCGTTTAATCAATGGTATCAATTGACTTCAACTTAATTCCTTTACTTAGTCCATTGACTTATTTAACCTAATCTAGCTAATCAATTAACCAATTAATTCCTTTAGACTTCCAATTTGGAATATAGTAAACATTCACATACCATTTAATATTTAAAGTAAACACACCAATATTTACATAACCAAAAGTGCTTAACCTAACACTATATTTCAAGTCCAAAAACTTATTAAGACTAAAGATAAAGTCCCCTTACTCATTTTACATTATTAAGCACATGATACGATAAATCGATCATCCTCCTTGGCCATGGTTATTCTTTAACCATTTTATCACCTACACCACAAGAAACTAGGTGAGCATTGCTCGGTAAGTGTAGTCCATGTAATGCACATGATACATTTTAAAATCATTTTTGTGCCTTTTGAAATTAATTTTCCTCCTTGAGCATACCTTGTTGATTGTGTATATAATCAACCCTCTCTAAAAATATGCAATTTGTGAAGAAGTACTAGAAATATTTCCTTTTACTCATTCTTTCTTTTTGGAAAGAAAATATAAATGGCATTCCTCATTCTTCCTTTTCGAAAAGTATCTTTTCCTTTTTCTTTTCCTTTTCCTTATGAGAGGTTGATCAATTTCTTTTTTCTTTTCCTTTTGAAGTTGTCAAGCCATTTCCTATTGAAATCATGCCCTTTTCCTTTTCCTTTTCCTTGTAAAAACCATGAATTAAAATCCTTTTTTATGATCATGATATGTAAATGCATTTAAATGTAATGTTTTCCTTTATCTTTTCCTCAATCAAACATGCTTAATAAATCAAAGTACATGTACATAAACTTTCAAACATAAAATGTACTAATTAAACTAAATCTTGCATAATAAAAAATCAAATAACATGCAAAATAAACAATTTATCAATTACGAGTCCTAAATTAGCAAAGTATGCATAAAACAATGGATGAACCATAAAAATCAATAATTCATTAAAAGCTCAATATGGCCAAATTACTCAAGTAACATAACCAAGTCATTCTTAACATGTAATTAACCATATTTCATATCATTTCATTTTTCTAAACCTTAAGAAACGTGCTTAAACTTCAAACAAACGCTTCCCCCTTTTTCTTTACATTAGGCCGAATCTTAGCCAATGTAGAACTAACATCCATTTGATCATTTTATCTCAAATTTCATATATAATCCATCAATTAAACATTTATTCATTAATACATTAATTAGGTCAATCAAAACAATTAACCTAATTCCTTATTTTGGCCTAATTCTTCACTCTAAGTAACCAATTTCAATTCTTCAACCTAACACACCTAAACATGCTTAATTCATTCAATCAAACACCTTGCAAACATAAATCACTTGAACCACAATTTCCATAAAAAAAAAAAAAAAAACTAGGGTTTAGGCTGAATTATAAGCTAATCACAACACCATCTCAATTTCACCAAATCAAGCCAATCAACTCCAAACATATCAATTCATCATCAAAGTCACCAATTCTCCATTAAAACATTCAATTCAAGCAACATCTTAACTTCACCAACAATCAAGCTATGAATTCACAACTTATTAATCATAAAATCATCACTAAATAAACATCAAAGTAAGGGTTTCTTGTGGTATAGTGAGGACTACACTTACCTAACTTGTTGTTAGACAAGTCCTCTTTTTTGGCTTGAACTTCTTCCTCCTCCTTTCTTCTCAAATTTCGACCCAAACAAGACTTTTTCCTCCTTCTTTGTTTAGTATTCTAAGCTGATTGTAGATGGTTTTTAGGTTGTTTCTAGGATGGTTTAGGTGGTTTTTGGTGGTGGTTTGGTGTAATTCTCCTTAGAGGAGCTTGAATTTTCCTTAATGTTTCTTGAATTTTTCCAAGTTTCGACCCTTTCTTCCATCTTCTTCTTCCATATTTATACCAAGATTTTTCCTTAAAATTAAGCCAAGTTTATCACATTTGACTTGATCTTACCCATAGTAATTAATGGCTTCTCTAGATTTTTCTTCGTCTTTCTCTTTTCTTCTCTTTTCTTCTTGATTTTTCTCTAGATATTTTTCTCTTCTTTCTTCCTCCTTTTGCTGACCTAACGAGCCTTCTTTTCTCTTTATTTTCCAGATTATTCTTGTTGGAATTAATCCCAAACTTAAATATTTAATCCCCAAATTACTAAAATTTTGCACTTTAGTCTCTAAACTTTTAATTCTTGCAATCGACCCCTCCATTCTTAGTCCGTATCCTCTCTTTTTCCCACAATCTAGCACTTATTTTATACCTTTCCTAGAGTAATTAGGGTCCCCTAAATTTTTCTAATTATTTTAATTAAGGACCTAACCTTTTAATTGTTATGATTACACCCCTAAGGTTTTGCAATTACACCCTAGATTAACACAAAACCATAACAATTAAAATTGTAAAGCTCTAATTCACATTTTAATTAATTCATTTTCCTTCCAATTAATTCATTTATATTTTATAATAATTATGCTTGCATTAATTTATTCTTTATACAAGCATAATTTACTAACCTTTACCTTGAATAAATATTCATATATTAATTAAATAAATAATTCTTTCAAACACATTTATATTTATGGAGGTTTTTAGGTCGATGATATTACACTAGAATTGAAGAAAAATGTGCAAGATAAACCATTTTTCAAACATGGGAACAAATCACCAAAATTGAAGAACATTCATTCAACTATCATTAAATCATGAACATAAATATATTCATTCAAAAAAGAACAAGATACAAACATAACTAAATTTGGATCCATCAACAACAAAATTAGTCAAACATCATCCATTACACATAATTATCATCCATAAAATAAAATAAAAATTAGATCCATTGCATATAATTAACTATTTAAAATACATAAATCATTCTCACTTCTTTCTCAACTAATATATATTCGAGTGTTGATTCCTCCTTAGTCTTCGTTTTGTTTTGATAGATGGATTGCTTGGTTTTCTACCGCTTCATCTTGGTTCAAGCTCTTACCGATTTTCTTGTTCATTTGGAGGTTGAGTGCTTGGATTTATAAGTTTTGAAATACATTTTCCAAGCTATAAAGATTGCAAAGAACAATAAAAACTTTGTTATAACCAAGCAAACAAACAATAACATAAATCATACATAAATAAATTATAAAATAATGAGAGACCAAATATGTGTTTAACTTACATTTCAAATTGAAAATTTTGTATCGATTCACATATAAGCCACACTCGTATCTAGGAATTCCTTTATTTCTAGTTTCCAAAGAAGTAGCTCTTGTTCTTGATTTCTATATTACAATACCCTCTTGCACTAGCACTTAATCATTTGAGATATTGTTTACTATTATTTCACTTGGTGTAGCAAAAGTTGAAGCACTTGGTGGCCCATCCTATAATGCAAAAGAAAATAAAAAAATTAAATTATTTAACATAATATTTAATATGCTTATATTTACAAAAAAAAAAAAATCTTTTATTCTTTATGTAAGTCCTTAAATTGTGACTTTTTTTATGGCATTAGGAACAATAAACCATAGTTCCTTTCCTTGATAAATTCCTCCCTCTATTTTTTTGCTTTCCATTACTCTCTAACTTTTTTATTTTTCCTCCTTCTAACCTTCTTCCTTGGTGGTGGAGGGTCAACAAGACCAAGTCCTTTTTTCTCCCAAAACTTCACCCATTAAAAACTTATAATACAAACTAGTAAGACTTCATAAACATATCCTTCTTATACCGATGGGCTAAATAATCTTCTAGCTTCTCATTCTTACCTTTTTGTACACGTATGTCATAACCCAATTTTTCCTTTAAAGGAAAAAATCAAAAAAGGAAAAAAAAAGAATAATAAAACAAAAAACAAAAAAAACAAAAAAGGAAAAAAAATATAAAATCTCTAAAAAATCTATTGAAATCTTCCACCGATCTTTTTTTAATTAGAATCTCCTTATTTTTAGCTAGAAAAATCTCAAATTTAAGATTCGATAGTTAAAATTTGATTTGATTTTGGGAGAAATTTTAGGATGTTTTCGGCTTATAAAAAGCTTTCGGATTTCAATTTGCAAAAAAATAGGAGAAGGGGAAAAAAAAAGAAGAAAAAAATCAGCCAAAAAAAACAAAAAAAAGAAAAAAATACCGAAAACCTAAAAAGAGGAAGGCAAACACGTCCTAACCCATCAAACCGGACCCGATTACCCGTTAACCCGTCCGAAAACTTTGAGCCTCGATTGATCGTTTTTCGATCGGATTTTGACCCCGATCAACACACCCACGTGTAGAAAATCACTAGATCGACCGATCCATACCCATTAGAGAGAGAAAAACCCACGGAGGAGAGAGAAATTGAAGTTTAAACCACCATGACCCGACCCGAAAACGATACCCGATCGTTTCTCTCAACTCCGGTCACCAACACAAGATCCATCACCACGGACATGATCGCCCATCTCCTCCGAGTAATTCCATTTAAACATCTCGACCCAACAACACCAAAAAACGAGTTTAATTGACCCCGACCCGTTTTGATAAACTCGGAAAAATTGGCCGATCTAGGAATAATTGGAGGTCGTAACCACCACGGAACTTCTTCTCACGACCGTGCGAGTCGACCAGGTGGGTTTGGAATCCCGATAGGAGGTCGGATTCATCGCCGGTTAAGAAGGGAGATCCGTACGAACCTTTGGAGGCTCCGATCTCCCTCCTCCGGCGTCGTCTCCGGTTGGAACCATCGCCATTGGAGTCGCAATGGCCGGATCTACAAGGCTGGGTGGTCCACGCGCCGAAGCGAGCACCGAAAGATGAACGGTCGCTTGGCGGTGACTCTTGGTATTCTAGGGGCATTTTGGTAATTTTAAGTGTATGTGAATTTTGGACTTTTTTTTTTTTTGAATTTTTTCTTTTTTTTATGTGTTTTGTAATAATTTTTTTTTTTGTCTTATGCATGTTCGAAAATCCAAAGCTATTTAGTTATGGAATTTATTCTAATATGTGATTTTTTTTTATGTGATTAAAATATTGGATCAACGAGTCTCCTATTTATTAGGGACGGACGGTGATTTTAATACATTTAATTTCTAGTTAATTTCATTTAGTTAAAATCTTATTTTTTTTTATTATTAAGAAAATAAAAAAAAGCTAGACAAAATATATATCAAAATTTTCGACGAAGCCTCCTATTTGATAGGGTCGACGTCACCAAAAATCACATTTTAATTAAGACGTCCTTCGACACGCCGGTTGTGTTAAGGCTTAAAGTGGATCCGATGTTTGAATCGACGTGTTGCCCAACGAAGGGGACCGACGATCGTTTCAATACGATGCCACGCTCAAAACTAAAAAAATTCAATTTGTTAAAAAGCCGAGAGATTAAGAGTCGGAAAATAATTTGATATTTTAGGAGATAAATTTAGAGCTAAAACCGGACGTGGTACCTTTCTTCGGAAAGGGCACTTTTTGGTGATCGACATCTTCCCAAAAGCGTAACCAACCCCTTACCATAGAATCTATGAACCGATTGTCCGTTTTAGGTTCCTAGTTCCTTCGATACTAGGTGGCGACTCCAAAATCCGTAAATAAACTTGTAAATATTTCAATCTAAATTTTAGATATTTTCGAGGCGTCCCGTCCGATATCGAGTAGCGACGGAATGGCGACTCCACTGGGGACTAGAGTTAGGCCATAGGTTTAGTTTTTAATTTATCTCCTATGTTTATTTTAGTCATTTTATTTTTTGAATTTTGTTTGTTTGTGTATCTATTTAAATTTTTTGTCCGTACGTTTATTTTTGAATTGGGTTGTACGTCTTTTCTTTTAGCTCGTTGCACACACCACGAAGGAAATCCCTAAAAGCTCCGGACCCGAGCTGAACCGTAATAGGATTTAGATAGAGTGATTTGGAGGCGAGTATGACGAAAGTCTATCGATGCTCTTCCAAACTCTCGTTTAGACCGAACTCGCCCTATACATTGGAGATGGTGGAATAATCTTCCCTACCTCCTAATGTATAAGGTTAGAGGCCGAATTACTCCACTGGTAATTTAGGCGGTCTAGAGGCTTGAAAATCTTTAGGACTAATCAAGCTTTGCCCAACCATAAAAAAGCTAGATCTTGTCGATTAGGGTTGACCCGATTAAGACACGAATCATTATCAAATGATGTCGATATCGACCCTTGGTATTCCAAGGGTATTTTTGTAATTTTTTAGTAAAGGTTATCCTTCGTGTTAAATCATGATCGAAGAAGTCGAAATGAGGTCGAGGATTTTAGATCGGATTGGAGCGAGCCTAAAATGATAAAGGAGATTGTCCGCCTTTAAATTTCATGTCGAGACTGCAAAAAGTTTCACCCTTCGCTTGCTCATAATAAGAGTAGTTTCATCATTCCAAAATCAAGTCACGACTGAAATTGAGGACATACATATCTCCCTAATCGCCCAAGTATACGTGGGATAATTTTACCCTCGGTGAGTACTAGCTTGATTTGATCTATCTTCGATAAGATTCTATCATGATTTAATATCCAAAAAATAAAAGAAAAGTATCCAACCCGAGTTCAAAATCATGCATTTGCATTAAGTATTTATTTGTATATATTTCTTTTGCATTACCGAGTGAAGTAAACATAGGCCGCTCCACTCAATCCCCTCCGCGCATCTACAACACTCGACTTCGGGCTCGCCAAATGGAGAATGAGGAAAGATCACGGCAAGAGCCAATTAGCCGGTAAGAGTTTGACTCGTTGAAAGAAAGTGTGGCTTGAATGACTTCCCTGTTAGAGCAAGCATTATGAGGGAGAGGTAGCTTCAATCAAGGATAACTCGAAGTACGGCAAGTCTGTTCCATCACCTCATCGGTCGGGGCCTTCCAATCATGTAACTTTTCGAGCCGAAGGTTCACATCCTACTCGGGACATTTGCTTACCCCATGGACCCGAGAGTCCCACAAATGCCTTCGGCGGATCTCGTAGAAGAGGAAGCTCATGGTTCTAGGGTAGTTGAAGGCCCAAGCATGGACAGGACTTATGGCATTAGAAGAGCGCTTAAGAGCAATGGAGGGTGAGGACACCTACGATCCGATTAAGGCCTCCGAAATGTGTTTGGTGCCCGATGTAGTGATCTCGAGGAAGTTTAAGGTGCCGGATTTTGCTAAATATATCGAAACCCAATGTCCTATGACCCACTTAAGGGTATATTGCAACAAGATAGCGAGATGTTGTTCACGATGAAAAACTACTCATACATTTCTTTCATGAGAGCTTAAGCGGATTAGCATTGAGTTGGTATATGAGGTTAGAAGGGTCCAAGATCGAGAGGATGGAAAGATCTAGTCGATGCTTTTCTCAAGCAATACAAGTTTAACATGGAAGTGGCTCCAAATCGTTTAGATCTTCAAAGTATGGAAAAAGAGCTAAAGAGACCGTTAGGGAGTACTCGCAAAGGTGGCGCGAGGTAACGGCTCAAATCTATCCACCATTATCGAATATGAGTTAATTTCGATATTTTCGAATACTTTCAAAGCACCCTACTTTGAGTATTTGATTGGTAATGTTTCAACCAACTTTACCGATATTGTCATCATAGGCGAGAGGGTGGAACGAGCAATTAAAGTCGGAAAGATTTACGAAAAGACAAAGGGCGATGGTAACAAGAGAACGGATGAGGAGATACATCGGGTTGGGACTCGGATTTTATCCATCCAAAAATCGAAGGAGTAACCAAGGAAAGCATAAAAACCATGATAGCTACGACCAAAGACCTTTATTCACCCATTATACCCCCAACTTAACAAACACCATGAACCAAACATACCCATCAAATCAAACGAACCCATCTTACACACCTCACCAAATTTACCAAGTAAACCAATTATCTCAAGCTACTACACATTTCCAAAGTCCACCAATTCACAACCAAGACCACAAAAAAGAACTCGAGAACTTACCACCCTTGCTCGTCTCATTGGGTGAGATGTCCGAACATCTAGTGAGTACTGGATTGATTACCCCAATTCCTACTAAACCAAAGCTCCCTCCTTATCCCGTATGGTATCAGCAAAATGAACGTTGCGAATATCATTCGATGCTACTCGGACACAACATCGATAATTATCCTACTTTTAAAAAGAGGATCTTAGTTTTGATTAAGAAAGGGCGGGTCGGCCTTGATAGTTCTCCATATGCTCTTGATGTGAGCATGGATCAACTGCCAAGCCATACGATTGCCAACGCATGAAGAGATGGTGTGAGCTCGAAAGATATGGTGATGATGCATGCTCGTCGGTCCGCAAATGTCATCTTTTAATTTTGTCGGTTTTTGAAAACTATGTTTTGAATATTTTGGTTATGCATGAGTTAAGACGTATATTTGAATGAAAGAATGTTTAAGTTTTCTTTTACAATTTGATATTATCTAATTTGAAATCAAGAGATGTTCATTTGAAAGTATTACTTGGCATTAGCATCTTTCTCCATTAAAGTAGCATAATGGCAAATTCATTCAAAGAAACTTTTGTAAAAAATGATCAAATTTCAAAACATGACGGATATATGCTAGAGATCATTTCTTCAAAGATAGATCCTCCCGATAACCTTTACGAGCGGAAAGTAATAAGCGAAATTCTTCATTTTGTTAAGAAAAAAGAAATCTTTTATCCTTTCTCAAACTTAACCTTTGAAGGAAAATTGTTGCCTAAGAAAATGTAGTGAAGCCTAAAGGAAAGACTCAATGATTGGTGCCTTAAATAGTGATGAACGACATTCATAATTAATCATCATCGTTTAAAAGAGATTAGTGTGTAACAACATAGGTGAATCAGTCTTTGAGATGAGGAAAGGCCATCTTTTATATGTCTTACATAAATTTTATCCTTCGTCGTCCCACTTTGAGCTTGATGATTTTCTTCATAGGAACCCGAACTAGGATCACCCCTCACACCGAGGGCAAAGTGTATAGTCCATGAATGGTCGATGAAACTCTCAAAAATTTCTACCAAAAGAATCCATCAATTATCTTAAGAAGGAAAGAAAAAAGAGGGGAGACAAAAAAAAAAAAACTTCCCAAACATAAAAATGATAAGTCAAGATGGGAGTCAAAATTCAACAAACGAGACAAAGAGAGTTGAGGCTAAAAAACAAAGGCAACGACCAAAATGACAAAATCCAAGTGGCAAGCCTAGAAAAATTTTCTCAAGGACGTAGTAGCTCAACTAACGGCTAAAGTGATAAAGTCCAAGCGACGTAATTTAAAGAGATTTTCATGGACAACAAAGTGATTCTATGTCAAAAAAAAAAAACCTTCAAACACGTTTTGAGCCTTTATATCCTTCTTTCATAAACCCAATGCCATAGCTCGCATTACATGCTTTTGCAAGTCCTTTCGATCAAAGACGGTTTACCTAGGTTGTTGGATTCCAATCTCGGAAAAAAAAAAGGGTGATGATGGAGAAAAAAGAAAATCCGATAAGTTGGTATCCTGTTTATCATTCTCCACGACATACAATCATGAGTTTTCATCAAGAAACCTTGAGGGCAAAATAAGCAGAATCAAGATATTCTAAGGCAAATTTATCCTTCAAAACCACTTATTTTTTCAAATGCTTTACGCTCAAAACTTTTTCATTTACCCAAAATGAACTTATCTTGGATTAATTCCTTTTCAATTCCTCAAATGTCAACTTTTATGCAAACTTTACATGACCCAAATACTTTTTGCTTGCTTAGCTCAACTTTCTTGAAGAAATTGCATCATAGCATTTAAATATCATGATTTGACTTTGATCAATAAACTTAAATATCTTCATGAATGAAAGTACTTTCATTGAAACATCTCTACATTTCGTTCGGATAATCGAATTATTTTAAGAGAGTCATTCAAATATACGACTCAATCCATAAGAGCCAAATGTTTATGATCTTTTTCAAAAGATGACAAAATTTTCAAGACCAATTTGCAAATCGTGATGCAAGCATCAAGAAACATGCATTCGAACACAAGTGGTGATTATGTCGGATCTCAACCAACACTTGGGGGCATTTCGTAGCCCAATCGAAGGACATTTCATAGAGAATACTTGAGGGCAAGATCCGAGTCTAGAAAACTCTAATTGAGTTCAACAACTTGTCGGACAATGGCATCACTATGCTTATGCTAACCGGAGGAATAGAGGTCGAAATAGTATGCTTTTGTGCTCAAATCAAAGCAATCAAGCTAGGGGTAAAGAGCAACCCTAAGGGAGGACAATGACTCAATCAAAATTTGGCAAGCGGTCAAAGCAATTGAGCATGATTTTACAAGGATGGATTAAAACATGTGGTGGTTTATCACTTTCCAAAAAAAGAAAAAAAAGAAAAAGAAAAGGAGAAAAGACTCAAGTTCACTATGAATAGTGGTCCAAGCCTTGGGGGCAAGGTAATCTTGACGAGTACCACGAGATACAATCCGACACGGATTTTTGAAATGAGGCAAAAGGGGATTGAGTACCGACAAGGCGGGACGACCTATGTTTCTCTCGGGTAAGAATGTTGTCAATTTCAACTCTAAAAAAAAAAAAAGAGAGAACGTTTAATCAAACTCGAAATTCAAACAAAAGGGTCACATTTTCCCACACATTCGTTCGAGCGGGATCGCCTAATAATAGATCATTCACTCGGGTAGGGTCACCTCACAATAGACCATTCTTTCGGGCGGGATCGCCTAATAATAGATCATTCACTCGGGTAGGGTCACCTCACAATAGACCATTCTTTCGGGTAGGATCGCCTAATAATAGATCATCCAGGTAGGGTCATCTCACAATAAACCATTCTTTCAGGCAGGATCGCCTAATAATAGATCATTCACTCGGGTAGGGTCACCTCACAATAGACCATTCTTTCGAGCGGGATCGCCTAATAATAGATCATTCACTCGGGTAGGGTCACCTCACAATAGACCATTCTTTCGGGCGGGATCGCCTAATAATAGATCATTCACCCGGGTAGGGTCACCTCACAATATACCATTCTTTCGAGCGGGTTCGCCTAATAATAGATCATTCACTTAGGTAGGGTCACCTCACAATAGACCATTCTTTCGAGCGGGATCGCCTAATAATAGATCATTCACTCGGGTAGGGTCACCTCACAATAGACTATTCTTTCGAGCGGGATCGCCTAATAATAGATCATTCACTCGGGTAGGGTCACCTCACAATAGACCATTCTTTCAGGCGGGATCGCCTAATAATAGATCATCTACTCGGGTAGGGTCACCTCACAATAGACCATTCCGTCGAGCGGGATCGCCTAATAATAGATCATCCACTTAGGTAGGATCACCTCTCAATTGATCATTCTTTCGGGTAGGATCGCCTAATAATAGATCATCCACTTAGGTAGGGTCACCTCATAATAGATCATTTTTTAGGCGGGATCGCCTAATAATAGATCATTTTTCCGAGTAGGATCGCCTCATAATAGACCATTGCATATTCAATTTCGAGGGTAGGTCGCCCTTTACAATAAGGCCACGCGTGACACGTTTAATTTTTCGGGGTAGGTCGCCCTTTTCAACAAGACCACGCATTGCATATCTAATTTTTAGGGTAGGTTGCCCTTTACAACAAGGTCACGCATTGCACGTTTAATTTCTAGGGTAGGTTGCCCTTTAGAATAAGGCCACGCACTTGCACGTTTAATTTTCGGGGTAGGATGCCCTTTTAAATAAGGCCATGCATTTACACGTTTAAATTTCTAGGGTAGGTCGGCTTTTACAACGAGACCATGTCTTGCATCTTTTATTTTTCATGAACTTTGTACTTAATTTTTCATGAATCGCACATTTATTTTTCTAAAAAGAAAAAAAGGAAACAATATCTTTACAAGCTCACTAGACAAATCTATTCTAAAGTTCACACTTCGACTAAGATTTGCATCGTAAGCATTGTAAAGATGAGGCAACTCGTCATAACCCAATTTTTCTTTTAAAGGAAAAAATTAAAAAAGGAAAAAAATATAAAATCTCTAAAAAATCTGTTGAAATCTTCCACCGATCTTTTTTTAATTAGAATCTCCTTATTTTTAGCTAGAAAAATCTCAAATTTAAGATTCGATAATTAAAATTTGATTTGATTTTGGGAGAAATTTTAGGATGTTTTCGGCCTATAAAAAGCTTTCGGATTTCAATTTGCAAAAAAAGAGGAGAAGGGGAAAAAAAAAGAAGAAAAATCTCAGCCAAAAAAAAATAAAAAAAATAAAAAAATATTGAAAACCTAAAAAGAGGAAGGCAAACACGTCCTAACCCATCAAACCGACACCGATTACCCGTTAACCCGTCCGAAAACTTTGAGCCTCAATTGATCGTTTTTCGATCGGATTTTGACCCCGATCAACACACCCACGTGTAGAAAATCACTAGATCGATCGATCCATTCCCATTAGAGAGAGAAAACCCACGGAGGAGAGAGAAATTGAAGTTTAAACCACCACGACCCGACCCGAAAACGATACCCGATCGTTTCTCTCAACTCCGGTCACCAACACAAGATCCATCACCACGTACATGATCGCCCATCTCCTCCGAGTAATTCCATTTAAACATCTTGACCCAACGACACCGAAAACGGTTTAATTGACCCCGACCCGTTTTCGACCCGTTTTGATAAACCCGAAAAAATTGGCCGATCTAGGAATAATTGGAGGTCGTAACCACCACGGAACTTCTTCTCACGACCGTGCGAGTCGACCGGTGGGTTTGGAATCCCGATAGAAGGTCGGATTCATCGCCGGTGAAGAAGGGAGATCCGGCCGAACCTTTGGAGGCTCCGATCTCCCTCCTCCGGCGTCGTCTCCGGTTGGAACCACCGCCATTGGAGTCGCAATGGCCGGATCTACAAGGCTGGGTGGTCCACGCGCCGAAGCGAGCATCGAAAGACGAACGGTTGCTTGGCAGTGACTCTTGGTATTCTAGGGGCATTTTGGTAATTTTATAGTGTATGTGAATTTTGGACCTTTTTTTTTTTTTTGAATTTTTTTTATGTGTTTTGTAATAATTTTTTTTTGTCTTATGCATGTTCGAAAATCCAAAGCTATTTAGTTGTGGAATTTATTCTAATATGTGATTTTTTTTATGTGATTAAAATATTGGATCAACGAGTCTCCTATTTATTAGGGACGGACGGTGATTTTAATACATTTAATTTCTAGTTAATTTCAGTTAGTTAAAATCTTAGTTTTTTTTATTATTAAGAAAATAAAAAAAAGCTAGACAAAATATATATCAAAATTTTCGACGAAGCCTCCTATTTGATAGGGGTCGACGTCACTAAAAATCACATTTTAATTAAGACGTCCTTCGACACGCCGGTTGTGTTAAGGCTTAAAGTGGATCCGATGTTTGAATCGACGTGTCGCCCGACGAAGGGGACCGACGATCGTTTCAATACGATGCCACGCTCAAAACTAAAAAAATTCAATTTGTTTAAAAACTGAGAGATTAAGAGTCGGAAAATAATTTGATATTTTAGGAGATAAATTTAGAGCTAAAACCGGACGTGGTACCTTTCTTCGGAAAGGGTACTTTTGGGTGATCGACATCTTCCCAAAAGCGTAACCAACTCCTTACCATAGAATCTCTTAACCGAGTGTCCGTTTTAGGTTCCTAGTTCCTTCAATACTAGGTGGCGACTTCAAAATCCGTAAATAAACTTGTAAATATTTCAATCTAAATTTTAGATATTTTCGAGGAGTCCCGTCCGACGTCGGGTAGCGACAACGTATTGCGTGGACATATTGAATGCTTTTGATGTTTCATAGCCTATAACTACACTTTACGTGAGGCATATCAATATGATAACTATCCCTAAATTGATTGACTTCATAACCTTTATCACCATTCTATATTATTTTTGTTGTATAAATCAACTCTCTTTGCTCTTCAATCTTTTGCCGATTTTTGGTCCATGATCTCCCTTGAACATAACTTGACCAAATTGCCTCATTTCCATTATTCTTGTCATTACCATCATCCTAATTTCCTCCAAAATTATAACAATTGCTTTGTATCTAACTAACGTAAATTATCATTAAACACTTCACACATATTATTATCAACAATATCACACCTACTCGTGTGATCGAAAGAAAGTTTGTCACTATGTTGTCATATCAACTTTGACAAGATCATCCTTTGCTTTTCCAGTTATCTTCTTAAGTGCTTTCTTTAAATCAAATTGGGTTGTAGCCCTTGCACATGCTTAGAATTTTTCATAAAGCTCTTTACCCTTATGTTTTTTTCTCTAACTTGCAAATATATGCTTTGCACAATTTCTATATTAAGCATGAGAAATTAACTCCTTTATTGCCTTCTTAAGACTCTATCAAGAAAACACATTACAGAGTTAAATTCATCTACTGCCATTTACATAATACAAACTATAAATGAAAATATACAATTAAGTATATAATTAAATTAAATTTTTCAATATATATAAAAATCTAACCTTTTTGTTGGTCGATCATCAATTTTCAATTGCTCGCCATTTTCAAACTCTATATCAAAATCTCTCATCAAGTGCTCAATAAACCATTTCTATATGTATTAATTTTCACTATCAACAACAACCCAAGCCAAATGAAACATTTGATTATTCCTTTCTCTTGCCATAGTAGTTAAGATCTTACATTTACACTTTCCTTCGAAAAATATCCATCCATTCCAAGAATAGACCCACATGCTACCTAGAATTCTTTTTTTTTTAAGTGCATAAAAAAAAATATAGACAACTTTGAACACTCTGGATTAACCTCACAACTAAGCCTCGGTAAACCGACTTTCAATGTTGTTTTCTTTGTTACTCCTCTTTAACTCTTCTAAGTAATTTTGTAGCATTGCTTTCTTAGGACTCGTCATCACCATGGAAATGCATCTCTATCCTTCTTTCTTTTTTTCTTTTTTTCTCTCTTCTAGCTTGGTCAAGACTTATGTTACAACATAATTCTTTCTTTTTTGTGTTTTCAAATATTTTTTTTATCTATTTTCAAAGCAATACTACCAAATTTGTTGATGAAGTACTTTGCAACAACCCTCGATTTAATCCTTCTATTCTTAAATGCAACCGACATGTATGTTTATCTATTGTGTTCTAACTTCGAAGTTACCTATATGCTTTTTATATCTTGCATAGAAAACCTATTGATAATTCATGTTGCTACACTTTACTCTTATTCTTTCTCCATAACGCTTAATAAATTCAATCTCCATCCTCTTAGCCACACAATGATCTTCTAAAGACTTGGATGATTTGTTGTTTGTAAAAGCCATGCCCGAGTGTAAACTATGGATCTTTGGCGGTGTCATCAAAATAAACGAGTTTTGGACTTTTTCCTCCTAGCCCTTTTCTCTCTCATCATCATCAACAACACTACTTGATTCATTACTTCTATCTTTATTTGAATCAAACTCATATAAACCTACATCACAATCCACTCCTTCGATAGCATTACCCTTGGATATTTGCCTATTTGATTTTGGAGTATTAACTAATGATGCATTCGGGATACTAGTAATGTGTTTTTTATTTCTCGTCCGTTTTAACTTTGTAAAATTATTTCTAGTAGCAACTAACTATTCATCATCGTTGTCGATCGACCACGACACATTAATCAATTCTACTTCATCATCCAGCTCTAATACACTATCATAACCATCCCTACCATCTTCATTATCATCCGAATCAAAATCTCTAGTATCTTTTTTTTTTTTCAACATAAACTCACCTACAACTTCTAATAACTTGTTTTAACGCTAGAAAGGAAAAATAATCAATGTCAACTAATTTAATCTCACAAACTCCACCAAAATGAGATTTCAATAAAAACTCTCCTCCAATACATAATATCAAAGCTAAATTCGGCATTTCGGTTATGAATTTGATAATACACAAATAGTAAAGTATATAGCACCACTACTTTATCACCTATATTTTTTGCATTTGATGATTTTTGAAATGGAAGCAGAAGAAGAAGAATAGGAAAGCCTTGATATCTCACAATCACATACCAAATTTGAGGAAGATTTCAAAAATTAAAAATGCCGTAAATAATTCTTTCTACCCCAAATTCAATATGATTTTTTTTATAAAAAAAAAAAAACCCTTACAAACCCTAATATTATCTCTCCCCTCTCTTAGTAATTTCATCTCTCAAGGGTTTATGTGTAAAATCAATCTAAGTCCGCCTAACTCTCTCTCTCTCTCTCTCTCTCTCTCTCTCTTCTTAATTACAAAACAAATTTGATTTCGACTTACTCTCTCTCCCCGACCATTCTACAAAAAGTTAGATTTGGGGGATAAAGCAAGTGACACATCGTGTGCCTTATCTCCCTAATTACCCCGCTTAATTTTAAAATCCTACTCTAAATGGTTTTTTCCTTAAAAAAAAAAATTAAAATAACAATAACAGATCAATACAGATTGACCATTACATTAAATAGCAATTAAGAAAATTGGATCAATTTTTCCTAAAACCCAATACTTTAGGGTTTAAATTATGCAATTTCATATTAAGGGTTTGAAATTGCCATAAAATTGCCGAATCACAATAGATTGAAGGCAAAAATTGCCATTAAACCGTTATTTTTTTCATATTGTGATTCAATGATTGAAATTACTAAGTCTAGCTTCAAGATGTGATTTTGTGTGGTTTTCAATGAGGTTTTTTCTTTTCTCCAAAAAAAAAAAAAAAAAAAGAACAAAAACGGATTAATTTGGATAACCGGTGAGTACCTGGCGAGAGAAAAAGTCATAATGGTACAGACCCAACGAAGCTTCATCTAATCAATATGGGCTTCTGTGGGCTTCTCTAACAAGATGAACTAAACAAAAAAGAGGACCAATTTGTAAGCCCAATAGGTCACATGGGAAGCCTCTAAACTTCCATGACAAACTTTATCTCCTTGTATAATTTTGGCGCCCCCTAACCTCTTTTGAACATCCGATTTTCCCTCCCCCTAAGCTTTTCTTCCCTTTCCTCTCCCTAAATTCTCTGCCTCTCCCTGAGCTCAAAAGATCTCTGGAAATGGAGCAACAAAGAAACCAAAAGATTGCTAATCAACAGCAACAACATAATGAGGATCTTGAAGAGATGCAACATGGGCCTTCCCCTGTTGAACAGCTTCTGGTAACTAAATATCTCCAAGATTCTATCTTTTTATTTTCTAACAATCACCTCTTCAATTCTAATAATGGAATAGGAAAAATTAATGGGTTTAATCAAATGGGTTCCTTTCTTTTTGCAAATTTTGCTTAAAAATGGTTTCTTTTTTGCTTTTCTTAATACCCTTGCCATGTTTCCACTGTTGTGCCAAATGGGGTGTTAATGCCCCAGATTCTGTAATTTAGTTGAGTTTTAGATTCTTATTTTGCTTTTAGCTACTGTACAATGGAGTCAAGAATCACTATATAATCTTGATTATGGATATTTCAATCCTGAGTTGGTTCTTGATCTAATTAGAACAAAATTAGGGGTTTCCCTTAAATCTGCTCAAGAAGGGTTCTTTGTTAGTTTTCCTTATTTGACTGGTTTGTTTTCATTGTATATCGAAATGGGTTTTTTTTTTTTTTTTTTTCCATGCATTTAAATTTAGCAGGCAATAACGTATTTTCATGTTTTCAAGATTTGGGACTCTTGTATGATGTCCGACTTTGGTTTGTCAGATGTTCATTCGTTTCGCATCTAAGTGTGGCTTTCAAGTTTGGGTTGGTTCTTTTCCTGATGGCAATGAACCCTAGAGGAGTACTGTTGTTTTTAATCAACTTTCCTATTCTGGAAAGGAGTTTTTGTCTTAAATTAAGTTGCTTTTTTTTTTTTTTTGGCATTTACTTCAATTCTAAGAATACTGCACTTATCCATGTGACAGTCTTGATATGTCATGTTAATCATTTACAGTATAGAGGTTAAGTTTTAATTGTATTCTGACATATTTAATCCTTGACTCAAGGCGTCAGGCATTGCTTCCCTCGACGTAAAGAAACTTAAAGATGCAGGTCTCTGCACAGTTGAATCTGTTGCTTTTTCTCCCAGGAAAGAGCTTCTGCAAATTAAAGGAATCAGTGAAGCTAAAGTTGACAAAATCATTGAAGCAGGCATGTCATTGCTCAGCTTGTTTTTGTTGCTTCAAGTTTCTGCCCTCGTACTTATCATAGTTTAGATAGAGACTCGTATCTTAACTTTTGTTCATGTATACAGCTTCCAAACTGGTGCCCCTGGGCTTTACCAGTGCTAGCCAACTCCATGCTCAGAGGCAAGAGATAATTCAGATAACATCTGGATCAAGAGAACTTGACAAGATTTTGGAAGGCAATCAAAGATTTTTTTTAACTCTTAATTATGATCCTATTACATTAGACTATGTTTTGTAGCAATTCTTCTTAAGAACAGTAGCATTTTCCATGTCCTGTAGTATTGTAACCTCACTCGGCTAGCTTTTGACAGGAGGGGTTGAGACAGGATCTATCACTGAGATATATGGTGAGTTCCGCTCTGGAAAAACTCAGCTGTGCCACACACTTTGCGTCACTTGCCAAGTAAGAGTATTTGTTTTCTTTCTAAATAGCTTGGCAATAAGAAGAGACTAGTTTAATTCCATTACGTAGTTTTGCATGTTTTGTTGCATTAAAAGTTGAAGCAAATATTTACAGACTGGACAAAAATAACCATACAAATGAGCACCACAGTGATATGCCTTTTAAAGGTTCCTTGTCTACTTTTTTGTTTCACATTAGATGAATGGGATCTCATATCTTCTTATGTATGCCAGCTTACCATCTAGGCAATGCTTTCGATCTTTATATTAATCTTCAACCTAATGATGCAGTTTATTGAAGGTCTTCTATCTAATTCATTCTTTTGCTTCAGCTTCCATTAGATCAAGGAGGAGGGGAGGGAAAAGCAATGTACATAGATGCAGAGGGCACATTCAGGCCGCAAAGGCTCTTGCAGATAGCTGATAGGTGTCATACAGCTACCTAGAGAAGAACTTCTGCTCTAGCCTGCTTGTTGTCAAATGGTTAATGGTTTTAAACCTTGCAGGTTTGGGCTGAATGGCGCTGATGTCTTGGAGAATGTGGCTTATGCTCGGGCATATAACACTGATCATCAATCAAGGCTTTTGCTTGAAGCAGCTTCAATGATGGTGGAAACAAGGTACACATTGTCTTTGTTGTCTAATGTGTGGATGACTCTACATGGCCACTGTTACTCAGGATCAAGTGAGATTATGAGCACAAGTGGCTTTTCTATTGCTGATATGATTCCCTGAGAAGTTTCACCAGGAGGGTAGACAAAAATTAAGTAACGGGACCTATTTCACATCCAGTAAATGAATAACATTTTGTAGCTTTGAAAATCTGTATAGCTGGGATTCCATAGATAATAAAAGCTCTTACAGCATGACTAATAATTAAAGAACCTCTAGTTATGCATGTAGATTTTTTCTTGATTTGCAGTTAAATCTAATTATGTTAATGGTTCGATGTCCTTCAGGTTTGCACTTATGATAGTAGACAGTGCTACTGCTCTATACCGAACAGATTTTTCTGGAAGGGGAGAACTTTCAGCCCGGCAGATGCATCTAGCAAAGTTCCTTAGGAGTCTTCAGAAATTAGCAGATGAGGTAGAGAAACAAACATTCTACCTTAATTAGCATCCTTTCATTTATGACTACCTGTTTACATAATTGAATTATTGGACCAGAGTTCTTTTAGGCCATATGATTTCCTGGATTTACCCTCTTGTTATGCCAGCTTTTGGGAATGCTATGCACATGCTCCAAATTGACTTTCCAATGACAAATGTAATTTTTCCTTTCGCTTTATGTTGCTGTAGTTTGGTGTGGCTGTTGTCATTACAAACCAAGTAGTTGCACAAGTTGATGGTTCTGCTATTTTTGCTGGACCTCAAATCAAGCCTATTGGTGGCAACATAATGGCTCACGCTTCTACAACTAGGTTGGCAACTCTCTCTAATTCTCCTCTCGAGTGTGAAGGTTTCTTACTTGAAAATTCTTAACTTGTTATTGTGTACTTGCCGCAGGCTTGCTCTCCGGAAGGGAAGAGGGGAGGAGCGCATATGTAAAGTAATAAGTTCTCCTTGTTTAGCTGAAGCTGAAGCACGGTTCCAGGTCTCTGCTGAAGGTGTAACTGATGTTAAGGATTGATATATTTTAGCCATCATCCCCTGGAAACGTTTTGAGGGTTGGTTGATAGGATGGTTTTTTGCGTTGTGTATCTGTAGATCAGCAAGCAAGGGATGTCATGTCACATCTATGTAATTTTTGGGTTTAGAATAGGAACGTTCAGATTTTTGGGAGTTGTAATGAAGACTTGCAGATCGTTTAATGTTTGGTGACCATTCTCAACTGGTCTAATGTTTTCTGTAATTTTAGTGTAGTACTTTTGTATCACATGAATTTCTTCAACATTTTATTTGATGTTTATATTCAATCCGAGTTTTTTCCTTGTAAATGTTGAGTCTGCCTTTTTGGTTGACTTCTGTGTGGAGGAATGTAAAGAAACTGTTGGTGGTGCGAGAGACAGCAAAGCAGTCAAATTGGGAAGAGATCGGTGGTGTAAGAGAAATAGTTGCAAAATAAACTAGGGTTTGAGAGTTCATTTCCTTCGTTTTCTTCGTAGCACTTCATAGACCTCATCTATACGAATTTGTCATCAGCATTTGTCGTAGCCAAGTAGATTTTGAAAGTAAAGAAGCCCATTGCAATAGAAATGAGTGACATAATTGCTAGCTTAAGAAACCTAAAGATAGTTGCGAGAATAATGCCTTTTGTAACGATTAATTTAATTCGATTTGTGAGGGTATTGTTGAGAGAATCAAACATTGCGATGCTTAAGGCGGATGGAATCAAACCAAAAATGGGTTGAAGAAGATTTAATTAGGCTCTGCGACAGCATCAAATTCCACTGAAAATACCAACTTTATTACTCCCGCAAGGAATTTCAATTGTATGACACCTTCCAATTGACATTTAAACCCACTGGAGGAACCCTTCGAAATGGTTCATCCTACTTGTAGATCCTTGAGAGGAAGTTTTCTTTAGTCCGTTGTGAGAATACAACATGGTAGAAAATATTTTCCCAAGCACGATAATGAAGTACTAAAGAAAAGTTTCACAAATGAGAAATTAATGTGGATGAAAGTAGCATCACACCACCAGGGAATGCTAATTGTAACCCCAATCCATTCTGTAACTATCTTTGTATTGTACCTAACCCAGAGTCAAATTTACAAGAATCAGGTCGTTACAAGAATTATTATGGAACCAAAATGAAGTAATTAAATAAATAAAGGTGGAACAACAAGAGGGAAGATTGGCCCTCAAATGCAGGAACAATAAAATGAAAAATCTGCAAAATCTAGTACACTGTGTCGCTGAGACTTCATATGCTTCTGTCATTTATTTCTTGCAATTACTCTTTCAGTAAGATCAACTAGTGCCCTCCTTGATTTTCTTACTTCTTCATCGTCTGTGTCAGGTAAAGAATCAATAGCTGCCGCAGCAAGGTTAGCATGCTTTGCAGCTAGCTCCCTTGTCCTCTGTATTCCATGGCTCTTCCCAAGGTACTCAAGGGCCTGAATTCCATAGACAGAACAGCTCCCATAAATTAACATAATTTCTAGTTGGGGAACAGATAATCAAGAGAGAAACAGTAGAAACGATAAGGACATCAAACTTAAGACCAAGAAGAAAGCTCATTCACATTATCACTCTACCTATGCATTACATGAAGACAGTCAGTTTTAAAGATGGGTTGGAATCAACACTCCGCGTAAAACATGAACCAAGTGAAAAGGAATGGGGATTAGATGGAAGCAAGTTCCTTGGTCAGAGTAAAGAAAACATCAGAAAGCAATGAAGTTTGCAGACACACCATGCTCTGTGGAAAAGGGTAATGCCCAATAGCTAACACCTCCCAAAGGGCTAAATCATACATCTGGTATTTCACTTCACATGTATAGAAAACTACTGTCCATTTTGATCAATTTTGTCATTCAAAAAAAGGAGTTCCAAATCATTTAAAATATTTTGAATAAATGAAAACACTAAGCATTCTCCAAAATTCTATACTGGAATGTAAAAAGCTAAAATCCACTAAAATTCATACCCTCCGATAAGTTTCAGCATCATCTGATTGATGACAGAAATGCATGCAACATATTCTTTTTTGATTGCATGATGACATTAAGCAAGAGCAAGAATGTTAGGCACATCGCAGAACTCAGTGCACATAAAAACCAGAAAAGAAAATGTAGAGTTATGCAACTCTCTGCAGTAGCTTCAGCTTTATGATAGATTATTATTGTCACACATCATCATTTTCAAATTCAGTATTTTCGAGGTCGTGCTGAAAAGAAAACGAAGACGAACTTACTAAATCAATGTTTTCAGGATTGTCAAAGCCCCTGTCAATAACTGCACGCAACTGAGGGAACTCCTCCATGGCAAACAATATAGGAGCTGTTACAATTCCCTACAATAAAATATCATATTATGATAATGAGCTGTGATGCACAACTCAAAATGTAATAGAATCAAAAAGAATGTTGAAAGTTGTCTTCAAGCCACGAAAGAAATGATGCTGACCAATGCAGGGACTTCAACATGTAAAAGCGGTTAAGTGAGATAAATATTATACACTATTCTACATCATTCCAGTGAAAAATGGTCAAATCACACACAGTGCAAGATACAACTACGCATGCCTTTAGGATCAGCTAAAAGAGACAGCCATAGGTTTTTGAACCACATGACAACCAAAAACTTTGGCCATCATTTTGTCATATAGTCCCAGGGACAGTACCACATGCCCAAGAAGTTGACAGTTGGAACATCTACAGCAGATTATGATCCTTTCCGAAAGAGTAGACATTTAGCCAACTTCAGGATAATAAAAGACTGAATAGTATCAAACAAAATGCTTCAGCTTTAGATTTTTCTGTTCTTGTGGAATGAGGATTGCGCTAAAAAAGAGAAACTAGTTATCTTGTCTGCATTTGCATAAAAGATAATTGAATCAAAATTGCCTGTTCTCAACCTTATTTGAGAACAAAGTCGCAACTAATTATAATTTTGGCCTAAATTACAGAACTTCACAGAAGAAAAAATATACCATGATGATTAAGAAACAAAGCACCCATAAGATGCTTGGGCAAAATATATATATTTCTTTCACATGACGTGTCAACATCATATATATATATATATATATATATATATCTTCTAGGAAAATAATGCAAACTTGCGTAACTATTTAATGAGGTTGTTCAATCACAGGCAGTTGCTTACAACCAGTATCATCTCCAGCTACTAGATATCACATAAGGGATAGATGAATTACATGGCGAATGTCAGATAATGAACCCTTTCCAAGGGAAGCAGAAGTGCCTGTGAAATCGAGAACATCATCAATCAATTGAAATGCCAATCCCTGGAAAAGGAAACAGTTAGAATATAGGCAAAGAAACAGCCAAAGACAGATTGGTATCAGACTGAAAAATGACAGCCAGAAACAGAAGATTTAACCAGAAATCATCAAATCCATCAATTTGTCCACCACAACCTAGAACAGATAAAGAGTTCCATTCTGCAGAAGGAAGGAAAAAAATATTCTAAAAGCAATGTATATCCTTGCGTATCCTAATAGAGTCCCCCATCATCCAAAAAGGTAAGGAATGAAAGAAAGTAGCACATCAAGAAAACATTTCACTTAGATTTGATACTTTATCTGATGTCCATATAAAAGACAACCATTAGCAAAGCATCCTAAGACATGGATACATCAACATTATTTAAAGTGAATCCACTAAAAGCCTTTTAGTTGAAGTATTTGGCAAAACAAATAAATTAATAAGATATTCACAAACCAGATTTTTGCCGTACTCGAAAGCCAACATTGCAACTTCTGTTGTATGCCCTGCAAGAAGGGCAATTGCCTTGCAGCTATTTGAAATCAAAGATGCAGTCTTGTAGTATGTCTTTTGCATATAATACTCCATGCTGCAATAGCAACACCTTTTAAGTCATATAAATAAAGAACAGAGGATCATTGAGGTGCAATTGTAAATCGCTTCATCATCAATATGGTAAATAGCATGCCATCGCCTAGATGGGTGTAATCATCTCTTTAGACCATTTCATGCCAATAAAAGCAGTCATGGTCACTAGACTACACAGGTCAGTTCAATTTGTTAATCGCCATAAAGGGCATCCAAGTTGAACAGGCCAAAACAAGCACTTCTATCTAGTTGCAATTCCAGTTAGAACCCAAATTGCTTATTCTGAAAGCAAGATGCCTGGAGAAAGCAATAGATTATAATAAACAATCAGAAACATTTGATATTAGAAATTGGAATAACCACATGGTGAAAAGAACTGGGGGAGCAAAAAAATCTACCAAGCTCCCATGGCCTGCCTTACCCCTTCCATTACAAAGTAACTGATATCCAGAACAAGAAATATTCACTTTCTTTTTGGTCTCAAAGGAGTAGGTATGCACACGAGTTTGGATTGTTGTTTTCAAAGGAAAATTAAAGCCGTCAATCTACAATTAGGCAAGCCAGATCAGAGTTTTCAGTGGACATCCCAGTAAAAATTAATTGGGGAAAAAAAAAACTCTCAAGACAAAATTCTAAGGCAACGGAAAGGGGATGCAAAGTGAGCAACAAAAGGGAGCAAAACTGGCAATCAGAAGAAGAGTGTTCAGCAATGAAAACCTGTATTGAGAGTTCAAAATTTCATACAAATTTAAATCTCCATCCCGACCAAATCAATGCAAATTATTTAATGAAAGTGAAAGCAAAGCAGCATACCTACAACGTTGCTCAGATGTTGAAGTCATCTGCATAGTTTCACCAGTAACAAGATGTTCTACAACTGTTGCTAGTAATGAAACAACCTACAGGCACATAAAAGTAGTGCTGAGCAAATATGAAGTAAATCTGTGTGAGGTGTCCTAGATCAGGGTAATGCCATTAAAATACAATCTCCACTCCTACAACCCCCCAGCTCCCGCAGCAAATAACAATAATGATAATTATAATAATATTATTGTGTCCTTGTAGGAGGTTCCAATCTTCAATATGGTGCCTAATCATGGTACATGGAAATGCATCGACCAATGAACTGATATGTGATGAGTTTGGCGCCAAAATAATGTAATTCAGAAGCAGTAAAAGTTAAGGGATTTGAAGACAAAGGCTAAAACTTGACACTCCATAATGTTAATCATCCCCAAGGTTTTTTCACCAACATTTTTACCAGTAGGAACATGTTTGAAGAATAAAGGATTGCTTTTGAGGAGCTTATGAGCCAGCTACTAGAGTTGAAAGAAACAAATAGGTATGGCAAGACTCGATATCATTGCTTAAATAAAGAGATTATTGCTCAATATTAGGCTCGCATGCTTAGATGAGCAACATTAATTTATTCTTACTTCTGTGTTTTTCAAAGAAGCAAGGGCTACACAAGCTCGTGAAAGCAGAAAATCTCCAGCAAGTACTGCCACCTGCAATACAAATGAAAAAGAGAAAATTAAAAAACAAGTAAACCTCAGGCTACAATCCTCTGCAATTTAATTATTGTAAAAAAACCCATAAAAGCACCTGGAACTCAAATTTCAAAATACTAATTAAAAAGACAAAAAAAGAAGTCCCTGCTAAATAATAAATGCGGAAGTTCTGTGAAGCTAATGTTCATTAGCAGGTTCCCTACCAGTAGAGTACTGCATGCATGGGGAAGTACATAACATATGATTTGCTAGGATATCCTATAAAAAGATCTTGCCCTGCAAAGATAACGGACCTTCATAAAGACAAACATACAGGGCCAGAGCAAGCAAAAAAGTTCATTGTATAAGAAAACGACTTGACCATCCCCAAAGCATATAGCTACAGGAACTCATAGGTGCAAAATTTCTCCATTTACTATACGACCGTCAGCACAGAATTTTATAATTTCTCCAAAAACATATAGATATCAGAGATTTATTTGTGTTTTCCCTAATACAATGTACCCAAAAAACTTACTGATTCTCCATATTTGCTATTAATGTTTTACATAACAAAACCAAACTTTTGCACCTATAGTAACGCCCCATCAATATCTCTATACCATAGGGACCACAAATACCCATGATGTTTTATGTTCCTACCAAAAACCATTAACCCTTCCCACAACATTTTTAACACCCTTAACACTTCACTCTTAAATGTTACATCCTTTACATTTCACTTCCAAATTGTTTGCCCCATAACCAACACAATCAAAGTACCAAGCAGGGATTCAACTATTTATTCACAACCCCATACATATAATGTTCCAATATGATGTTGCATATCCTTGCAACAAATGTTTCTACTTTTTGTACAGAGGCTGATGCTTGTCAGTTCCAGAAGGTCAGACGGATTTAACAGTTTGGCTAATACAGCAAAATTCCTCCTACAGTGATGAACACAAGAGCTATTGAATTTCCACATACAAAAATGATTTGAAATCCATAACTCCTAAGAAAGCTAGCTCAAGAAAGCCCAGTTGAAAAGCAATATGCAAACTACAATGTACTTTGCAACTACACATTTAAAAATAAAATAAAGAATAAAATTAGAATTGAACAACAGAAAGAACCAATACCAGTATGAAGAAAAAGAAATAAACTAGTACAGCAATTATAGAAAATAAAAATGATCAGTGAAACTAAATAGAAATGAAAAATATACTGCAATACCTTATTGCCCATAACAAAATTTAATGAACCAATACCACGTCTCGTATCTGCATCATCCAACACATCATCATGCAGAAGACTCGCCACCTAAGACATTGAATGACTGCATAAGTACTGAAACAGTAATGAACATGTTTCTTTAATACAATAGCTGAATGAATAGGGTTACAACAAAAAGGCATTTGGTAAAAGACAAATACTGAACTATGAGAAACTGACATGGATCATCTCAGTAATCTCGGCTATAGATTGCTGTCTTTGACGTAGTTCTGTTGTCAAAGCATCTCCTACACCACCAGGTATCGGTTCAAGTATACGCACATTCAAAGCTGTTGCCATCAGCAACAAAACCTGCACAAAACTTGGAGTTATATGATGTGTTTGAAAAGGGAAAAAAAAAAAAAAAACTCTTACAAAACATTTAAATGACTTGGGCAGAAAACTTCAACAAGAAATAATCAGTGCTGTAGCTTCAACGAAAGTTTAAAAGACTTGGGCTAGGCATGTTACCTTAAAAAACGTTTCATAAGTAATGCTACTTAATGATGTTTTCTTCCCATGCATTTTTTCAGATTATTTATTGATATATTTTCATGATAGCAGAGTTTTAAAGCCAGACGTAGTATATTGGATTACAACTGACTAGCTCATAGGCAGATTTTCCAAATGTGAGACAAGTTTTGAAGTACAACAAGGTGAATCAATATTAGACTTGGAGTCTCAGACCTTAATGAGAGCTTAAGTTATAAAGCCTCAACTTTGAACTGAACCTTGAGACATTTTCCTAGTCGGAAAGCAACAAGCTAAAAAATCTTGTCACTGCTGCAATAGTATTACTGCATACTAATTACTACCAAAAAGTAAACTATGCACAGTAAACCTGAACGTTTCAAACAGTCATTGAAGTATATGGAGAACTTCCTTTTATGAAAGTAGCCACCAAAATCCTACTGAACATAGATTAGATTAACTGATAAAACACTAGCAGAGCACAATTTTGAATCAAAACCCAAATAATGAGCACACAAGCATTATTGCAGTTACCGTGGGACGGAACCTCTTTCCTTCTACCCCCATTTTAAAAAAGTACTCAGCAGCTGAGGCAAGCTTAGGAACCTGTGAATGAAATTTGAATCCAAATTTTATCACATCATATCAAATCTGCTTGCTTAAAACAGAAAAGGAAATTCATAACTACTATTGCCACCAAGTCTGACATATTCAAAAAGACAGAATAAATACCTCAGCAATTACCATTGACCGCAATCTATTAGCAAGAAGTGATAGCTCATCAGCAACAAGTGAGAATGGATCAAGCTGGTCCTGGAAAACAGTATCACCTAATGTCAATTCAGTTTGTCAAAAAACAAAGTATCCATTCATAGGAGTAAACAAGGTGGCACACAAGAAAATCTGCAACAGATCAGAAGCAGTATCAAGTAACTGCAAGACCAGTGTTTGATAATCAAGGTGCCAACATCACAACCTCTCAGAAGTATACGAAGGAAGTCAACAACCATGAAGCTACCTAATTCAAAGTATCAAGTATCTCAGAACCACATAAAACCTTTGTTTATTCTATAAATAAATAGATAATACAAGGGAATGAACCTTGTATTATATCTACCCTAATTCCCACCACCATAAAATCTTAAGAGATATCTAGATTTGTAATTAGTTGGAAAGGGTTTAGATAATAAATTAAGAACAGGAGGAAAGGATTTAGAATCTGTAAATGAATTTGGAATAGGACTATATCTAGGTACAACCAAATTCAACTACCCAAATACCAATCCATTCCAAATAACAAGGTCTACAATAAAATGTATCATTAAGCTTGCAATACTATATAGAACCTTTTTTTAATGAAACTTCCCACCAAGTCCACAACACGTCATTAAAGAGTATTGGATAATAATTGAAATGTTGTTTTTGCTTCTTTAGATACATAACGAACATTAAAAAGGTGCTGACAGGAGAACGGAAAAATAGTGCAACCCTAATATCCCATAATCATGGACTCCCACATCTCATGCCTCGTACATGTTATAATGAATTTTTTTCACAAAACCAAAATATATAGTAAAATATATATGTATATAGACACATTAAGAAAAACAGAACACAGAGAGAAATGAAAAGACAGTGATACATCTAACCTCCACTAAGGAACTGCTCTGGTGATGAATCTGATGTTTGAAAACATGCAAGGAAGGAACAGTCCAAGAATAAGTTTCTCTGCAACTGAAAACCTACTAATCACCAGAAACAAAAACAAGTAGGATATAAATGGTCACCACATATGTAAGACAACCATAAATTTAATCGATGCTAGAAAATTTAAATAGAGATAAGAAATTGAGCTCCTAAAAATGTCATGCACAAAGCCTAATACAAACATGAAATTGTGATCCCAATATAAAACTTTCTAATGAAGACAACGGTCTAAACCTTAATAATCCTTTAAAGAAATTGATAGCTACCAAAATTAAAATAACATCCAACCCTTCTCAAGTCTAACCATGAATACTGACTCTCAACAAACTTTTGAAAAAAATCCAAATTCTTATTACAGACGTTTAGTTTTAAACTTCAAATATCCTGTTGTTCTATTTTCCCCCAAATCCAGTATATTACATTACTCCCAACCATTTTATTCCAAATCATAACACAAATAATGAAAATACAGTTACACCACCCACAAACGTTATAATTCATCCAAAAACACACAAAAAGTAAATAAGTAAATATGAGTAAAGTATTCCCATTTCTTCACAATGACATGCAATACTCCTCCCATAAAATACCAATTGCTACTCAGTCATCCTTGACTTGTAGAGAAAAAAATTTGAAACCAATTTCCCATCGAAACTCAACATCTAAGGTGCAGCACAATAAAAGAAATCTCCCTCCTCTTGAACCCAAGCAAAGCAAACAACAAGGAACCAAAAAATATTTGAAGCCTGAACTGATTCGCCACAAACAGACATGTATAAGATAAAGCATTCATCATTTTCACTGGTTCAAACCATCATCTTTTACATGTGAAACAGAGAGCAAAGAGGATTGCTGAAAACAAGAAAGTGTGATTCAAAGAAAATCAATTCAAGCTCCCATAGCTTGTTACACATTCATTTTGCCTAGTTTTGTTGAATATCAAGCTCAATAGGATGTAAGATTGACAAAAGGGAAGCCATATAAAAACTGGGATCAGAATCAGCATCGAAGAATCACAAAACCATGAGTTTCATAATCTCATGCAAGGACAATTACAAGAGTCCCTCTTCTCACATGTCATCAAAATAGGTGATATGACTGTCGCCTACAACTTAAACTGTTTAATCATACTCTTTCTAATACGTTTTCCAAAAAAAAAAAAAAAAAAATACTCTCCAATACAACCACCACAAGAAATGCCAATCAATTTTCAGTTTTAAGTTTACGCAACATGTTGAGAAATCCTTCAACAACAAAATTTCCTTTCGCAACCAATAATTCTCATCTTCATATCCCAGCAATCTTCCATTGGTAGTATACTAGCTCATTCAAAAAGCAGGCTTAGGCATCGCTAGCAAATAATCGTTCATAAGTCTTTCACAGTAGAATCACTCCATAATTTAGAAACTTCTCAGATTTAAAGTAAAGATATTTTAGTCATTTCCCAGTCATCTTCTATTAGGTCAAATCAGTCCTCATCAAGAAAGCTCTATTTGGTACAAATTACTGGGAAGATCTTGCACTCAAAACATATCAACATATCAGCATTCTGAACAAAGATAAAAACTGAAGCATTTTATTTAACACAACAACAGCTAGTCACTGAATTTGCAGTTTATTAGTAAACCACAGCTTTGACAATGATTTAAACCAACCCCATCATTTAATTTCCTCAATTTTAAAGGGCACCCAACAGCTCCAAAGAAGGGGAAAAAATCATTTTTGTTCCCTTCCAATACACACTCCACAAACTTGAAAAACCAATGAAACAAGCCAATATGAAATAAGAATAAAAGAATGAAGAATCTCATTTGGGAAAGAGCTTGCTAATGTCCTAGAAAATAAGAAAATCAATAAAGGAGATTTGTTAGTATTACCTTTGGAGTAGAAGAGTGGGAATTGTTGGAGAGAAAGAATCCATAAGATAGGGGTCGATGAGAAAGAAACCAATGGCTGCCATTTCTTGTAATCCTCGAAATCCGAGACAACGACATCTTTCTTTTTGTCTTTCTTGCTGCCTGCTAAAGAGAAGCAAAGTTTTGAAAAAAAAAAAAAAAAGCTAGGTATTTTTTTTCTTTTTTCCTTCATAATTAAGGTTGGCCAGAGGCACCTGGCCAGGTGTGCAAGGACCTGGCAAGCTAGGCCTAGGCTTGCCTTTTTGTTTTTTCAAAGAAAATTATTTGTTTATTTATTCATTTATTTTTACAATTTTTTTTCAAATTGATTTTGTCTCTTGTTTTCCTAATAAAATCTTATAAAATTATGTATCCCATATTTGCAGCCTTTTGAGTGATGCATATCATAACCTTATGTTGAATATTTGTCAAAATCTAGCATGTGAATTGAACTAGTTATTTTTGGGTGGATTTGAAAATGTGAGTTTTTTTTCATAAAACATATAAAAATATCACTTTAGGTATCATAAAACTTATTCATCATAAAGATTCTTTATAAAGCACACAAATGAAGTTTGAAATAATATTTTCAGCATGCTCTTCAGCACAACTTGTCAAGCCCTATGACGACTTGAATGCCAAAATAAGTGATTGTGCTCATATGTTGTATTGCACATGTATACAAAAAAAAAAAAAAAAAAAAAAAAAAAAAAAAAAGCATTGAAATTGAGTGATTACTTTAGATTACGTTCTGAAAGATGCGCTTTTTGGGCTCTAATACAATATAAAAAACATTTTGTTAATGGATGATAATAGATGTGGGTTGTTGTTCCCTACTTCAATTCTAGAAACTTCTCATACATTTGTTACATGAGAACCATGACAGAAAAGCAAGTAGATGTTCACCATTTTGTCAAAAACTATGTTGTTGCAGGATAGAAAAGGGGAGCACCAGTGTTTTGAGGAATCTATATTCATAATAAGTGACTTTGCCATTTTCTAAAAATATTGAGGCTGATCATTTATAAATATAGACCCTTCAGAATTCCATGACAGAGAAAAATAAAAAATCAATGCCACAACACCAAGAGATTCTAAGCTATTTAAAAATCATGGCAACGTTGCACTAGAAGTCAAGATTCAATTATTACGGGCAATTACAGAAACATGAAGGAATATAAAAACATTAACAGGTAATTCCAAAACATGAAGTCAGGGAACCAAAACACTGTCTACCAATTATTCTTAACAGACAGAAAGGAATTGTACAGGCAACACTCAAGCAACAAAAATTGAAATGCCCATATAAGATGCTTTTGTTGACAAATTAGTTGGAAAGTATTAAAACATCATGTGCTAATTAAAAGCAATTTTCTAGCAACAAATTGTGAATTCCCTAAACAGTTTCAATGAGAAATCAACAACCTAGCAAGTATAGCAGGAAAGTTCTTCCTAAGAAATCTATCTAAATGAAAAGATATTACAGCACATAGATCACTTTCGATATATCAGTAAGAGGCACATTATGAACATTTAGCATACTGAGGTCGATTAACTGTGCAGTTTAAACATTGACCATTCTTGCTCCTTGATAACGGTGATTTGCAAACATGTAAAATATGAAAATATGCCAGCAAAAATGTGCTTTCCATATGAAATCTAGCTAGCAACATAGAGTTTTTTAACAATAAAAATCTTATGGATGTTTTCTGTGTTCATAAAATGTACAATGAATGCTATCCAGAGTTAAGCAATTTCAGGTTCCAACTTTAGCCACCCCACGTCCAACAATTGGCTGCTCAATTTCAAGAGAAAGAAAACTTACAAAAGAAACCTTTGGGCATTCTTTATTGCTATAATCAGCATATTAGAACTATCCCACATCTTGATATCAATAACAGGAAAAGAAAGAAAGAAGTAATAATAAAAAAAATCCTTTCTGTATTTTATAAACTTCTTCTCTTTCTATAATTTGGATTGAAAAGGGAATTTTTTTTTTCTTGGCACCATTAAAAGAATTCAACTGTTGATGAAGATCACTCAATTAATTGAACTAGATAGGAGCAGGAAACTTGAGGACCATTAAGTTTTCCCCACCCTTTCCTTAATTGATCAAACTCCATGATGAGAATCAATGGAGAATTTAAAAATTATTTGCCTATTTGAGTTTGTGGTTCATGGAGGTGAAGTTACAGCCAATGCATCATCCCATCGACAAGCCAAACGAAATGGGCCAAAATTGCAAAAATAAAATTATAGAGATGGCATGGCAAAAATTAAGACGGACAAAGAACAAAAAGAAAAGTAAAAGCTTAGTAGGTCCAGGTGCAAAAGGCTCTAACAAAAATTCTGTTGCGCATAAGTATACTGGAACAGTATGATTAAAAAAAAATGCAATTCTTACTGTTTGATCACTTATCATAACACAGAAAAGAAAATTACATAAATTTCTTTAAAATAACAAAGTATTTGCACAAATGAAACCAGTCAACCAATCAAACAACAAAATACAGGCATTCAGACAAATGGAATGAAAGCAACTAAATATAAGTCCTGAGAGTGGGAGGGGACCTGTTCGACGAAGTTGGCGATTTAGGGGCCACTACTGTCGTCAATAAAGAGAGTGTTGCCGGATTTAGAGGCCAGCTGCTTCCTTCAACAAAGAGGTTCGGTTAGTACTAAGGACTAGATCAATGAAAACCCTTTTGCCATATAACCTCTGAAATGAATCCTTGCCCGAAGCTATGGCCGCCAGACCGCCGCCGCTTGCCTGAGTGAGAGAGTCAGCGAGTGAAGTTTAGAGAAAAAGAATGGCGAATAGGATATGGAGGTGATTGTTGAGTCTGTTATTTTTTTCCCTAAAAATAGGTTATTGAAAATTGTATAGAAATAAAAATAAACCATGGTTAGTTCGGTTTCTAACAGAACCGACAGCACCGAGTTTGTCCGGTTTCGGTTTAAACCGAAAATCGCTTATCACTTCATTTAAAAGCGGCGTCGTTTCTAATTTGTCTCTTCGTTATGACCATCTTCTACCCCGAGCTAAGTTTCGTTCCTTATTAGGGACGGTGAGTCCACTCAGTGAACTAGGACGAGACCTCTCTCTCTCTGTGAATCCTGGAAAACTGAATTGAAAGCCATGGCAAACAGAGCGAGTCCTTCAAATCTCCACAAATCAGTGGCCATTTCTAAAGGATACAACTTCGCTTCTACTTGGGAACAGGTTTCTTTCTTTCAATCTTTTGCACTCTTAAATCATTAGATCTGGTTTTACTAATCTTACCAACTCGCACTCTCACATCCACAACTCAGTCTTTGATTCGATTCACATTCCTTCGCTACCTACCAGCTGTGATCTATTCTTTTATTTGACAATTGCCGCTTCTTTATCTTGATTTATTGCGATACACAGAATGCGCCTTTATCGGAACAACAGCAAGCAGCAATTGTGTCCCTCTCTCATGCAGTTGCCGAGCGACCTTACCCTGACAATTTGGTGAGATTTCAATTTATTTTTCTTTCTTAGTTTTAAAAATGCAGGTTATCTGACAATTATTTGTGGTTTTTTTAGGCGCAAGATCATGCCTCCGTGAAGGAGAATGGCGGCTTGACGGTTTCCGCCAAGGACAGCAGTTTTGGTGAATCTCAAGGCATTGATGCAATTTTAGTCAATACAAATCAGGTGAGGTTCACGCGCTTTTGCTTATCTTCACATGATAGGTAACTTGGAGTAATGTTATAAGTCAGTGATTATATTGTAGCCTGATAATGATTTGAATTTTATCTGATGCAGTTCTACAAATGGTTTACTGATCTTGAATCGGCAATGAAATCTGAGGTTAGTTGTCCTGGTGCTTATTTTTTGTGCAAATGAGTTAGGTCATGGATTTCTCGTGAATATTTTTCTTTTTTCTTTGTCATGGTGTTTTCTGTTATTACTTATTAGACGGAGGAGAAGTATCAGCACTATGTCAACAATCTCACGGAGCACATGCAGACATGTGATGATATACTTCTCCAGGTATTTGTTCCTTTTATAATTCATTTCTTAGTGAATCTTATATTGTTGATAAATTGTTAAACTCTTGGATGAAGTCATTTTTTTTATTTATCTAAGATACTGAGCTTATCTGAATGCAGGTGGATGAAACTCTTGACTTCTTTAATGAGCTACAGCTGCAGCACCAAGCGGTTGCTACAAAGACTAAGACTCTTCATGATGCTTGTGACAGACTGGTGTGTTTTCTCTTTCTTCTATTCACTACCATAGACTTATTCTAGTATATGAGCTTCCATTTGGTTTTGTAAATCGCAGAACACAGTCCCTCACATATTGAAATTTTGATTTAGATCATTTATAACTGATTGGGCTTGGTAACCATCAACCTTATAGAACTAACACACTGCTTTCGCTTGAGCTAGAATTTCAGACAAATATGTTCCAATGCCATATGATTTTTCTATAGCCCTGCTGTTATCTGTTTTAGTTTCCTGGATGGAACAAGCAAGTTAATCTGTAGTTTATATCGAATTTATTTTATGTCAATATCGTATCGTAGGTTCTGTGATCTTAAATTTTAGGTAGGTTATTTTTCAAACTTAAATCTGCCAACTGTAAATCGGAGCATTTTAGATGGTAATGTATATATTTAAATTTGTCAAGTCGGTGTCTTATGTATCTTTTACATTGCAGGTAGTAGAGAAGCAAAGACTGATTGAATTTGCAGAAGCAGTTCACAGTAAGCTCCACTACTTTGATGAATTGGAGAATGTAAGGTTCGAATGCTACCTAACTTAGAGTTTCAGTTGCTTAAAATGTTATGTTTTCTCATTATTTACAAATTAAACCATCATTGTTTTAGGTAGGTAAAGAGAATAAGTCTCATCCACATAAGAAAAGAAAACGACCTAAAAAATCAATATAAGAGAGCACCTGCTATCTTGTTTGTTTATAATGATACGCATGTTAGTATTTTACTCTACTTGGATGCTAAAATTTCTCCTAATATCTTATTATTTTTGTTTATCCATGTGTAATACGATTTCATAAAATATTGCCATTTATATCAATAGTATTGATTGATTGTGTGCTTTGCATTTTTGGCAGCTTAATAACAATTTTTATGCTTCAAACACGAATGTTGGAAATGAGAAATTTCTTCCACTGCTCAAAAGGCTTGATGAGTGCATATCGTAAGTGAATAATTTTATATTACTGTGTATAAATTAACACCTCTAATATTGCTTAGCTAAGTTCATAAGCAGTATTGAATTTTTTTGGGTTGGGACAGTATCGGACTCTCTTTATTTACTTATCCCTTGTTTTTTGCTCATGCCTTAGATATGTTGAAAGCAATCCACAATATGCAGAATCCAGTGTTTATTTGCTCAAATTTCGACAACTCCAGGTAAGTTATTGATGGCAGCAATGTAAAAAAGTGATTGATTTTGTGAATGTTAAATGTAAGAGTGCAAGGGTTGTTACCTGCTCCAAATGATGACAAAGTTTTTGTGCTTTTAACAGTCTCGAGTGTTGGGCATGATTCGAAATCATGTGGTTTCTGTCCTGAAAAATGCTTCTTCTCAGGTGAAGTATCTGTATTTACATAAAAAAGGATCTGCACTTGTGTGCACACAAACACACATATTTTTCCATATAAATGATTCTTTGTGACTTTATCGTTTATTTTTTGACTTCATCAGGTTCAACTTGCAATCCGGAGTACTGGTGGCAGCAAAACATCTATTTCCGAGGGTGTAGAGGCATCCGTAATCTATGTCCGATTCAAAGCAGCCTCAACTGAGGTAATAGCGTCCTTTTCCTCCTCTTTTATCTTGACATAAAGATGTGATGCATGTGGAATATTTTACTACAGATAACTTATCCAAGCAATAGGCTGATTTTTTAGCAACTTGTAAAAAAATTATATTCTATATGTGGAATAGAATTATTTTTTTTTATTTCATCTAATGTTTTACATAAGCAGCTGACAATTCTAAGTAATTTTAGCTTAAGCCCATTTTGGAAGAAATTGAAAGCAGATCAGCAAGAACGGAATATGTCCAGATCCTTGTCGAATGCCACAAGTTGTACTGTGAACAACGGCTTTCCTTGGTGAGTTAATTGTCAGTTGTTTCTTACGCATTGATTTCCTAATTCTTATTCACCTGCTGGTTGTGATAGTACTTTCTGATTGTTTTCTGGTATCCAGGTAAAAGGGATTGTACATCAGAGGATATCTGAATTTTCCAAGAAAGAGGCTTTGCCATCATTAACTAGGTCTGGTTGTGCATATTTGATGCAGGTAGTGCAGTTAACTAATATGGCTATCAGTAAACAGAGATAGTTGTGGGTCTTTGATCATCTGGTTGATCGAAGAGCATTTAAAATTTTGCATCTTGGCATAAATTAGTGGGGTTGGATTCATTCAGTGGTTTGTAAGTGTTGAAGCTAGTGATCATGTTAAATTTTTGTGGTGATATAGCACAATTAAGTAGTTACACATGAAAAGTAAAATTTGCAGCCTAAGAACAGGAGGCTGCTGCAGGGGGTGAATGCGTCTAGGTTTCAGCAGTTCACAAGCTTCCTTTGTATTTTCAAATTAATTGCGATGTCCCAATTGTCTAATGACTCAGTTCCAGGTTGCATGTTGTCCTACTTATTTTTTGTTTTATATTTTTTGTCAATACAGGGGTTAGATATAGATGTTGTTTTGAAGTCTTTCCATGACAATTCAAGTTTTTAGGTCTAGTAGTTCTCCAATAAGGTAGAGTAGCTATTATGGTATTGAGGTCAAGGGTTCAAATTTTGGACTAATTTGCTTGCAAAACTAATGGCCTGCAACCGGGAGTGCATATGCAAAATCCAAACAGGTTTTCCATCAGGGGGCTTCTTAAGATGTTAATATCATTTAACAACTTAAGCATTTAGATGGTTGCTCTTGAATATCATGTAAATGTAAATACTGCAGGTCATGTCATTTAAGACTATTTATTCCTCATGTTTCAGGAAGTCTTAAAATGTTTAATTTTGTGCAATGAACGATAGATTTGAGCTATTTGGTTGGCTCAATTCAGTTCACCTTAATTTAGCCATAATTCCAACTGAAGTTCCATGAATCTTTTCATTCTATAGACATTTTACTTGTGCCACAATAAGTGCAGGTTTGTCAACTCGAACACCAACTCTTTGATCATTTCTTCCCATCTTCCTCTGAGGATATTTCTAGTTTGGCTCCACTTATTGATCCTTTGTAAGCTCTTCTCTATGTTCTTATTTTCAGGGCCTTCTTTTTATGTTTATCAATATTATTATTATTTGGGGTGGAGGGAGTGGTGGGATTTTTCATTTTTATATTTCCCTCTGTAATATTCTTTTCCTAATAGATGTAAATACATACCCATTCTTTTGTTACTTACAGATCTACTTACTTGTATGATACACTTCGCCCAAAACTTATTCATGAAACAAATGTCGATCTTCTATGTGAACTTGTTGATATACTTAAAGTTGAAGTTTTGGGAGAACAACTAAGTAGACGGAGTGAGTCATTAGCTGGGCTCCGTCCTACATTGCAGCGAATTTTAGCAGATGTTCATGAGCGATTGACTTTCCGTGCTCGGACATATATTCGTGATGAGGTACTTTTTTATTGAGAATTTTAATGCAGAAGCCTACCATGTTTGTTAATTTGGTTGCGCATTAATTTCAGAGAGCAGTTGTTGAAAAGTTTGTTCTTTTTCTGCATCAATTCATATTTATCTGGTGATGGCATGTTCAAATTCCATAAATAATTGCACGTAAAACTACCCTGTACGACATAGTTCTCATACAAATTCATACTTAGTTTCTATTATCCTTGTTGGCCTGTATGCTCTTATTGGAAAGCAGTGCCATTGCATGAATGTGTTAGGGAAGTATTTTAACATAGGCTTGAGTATATTATATTTGTAGTTGCTGATGATGGATTTCTTCACGTAGTTTAGCATCAGTTTACCCTTTGTCTGGATGCAGAAATTATAAAGTGATATGCCCCAGAGGCTTCCTCTCAATTTCTAGTGAATTGCATAAATGGTCGAGAGCTAAGAATTTACTCCAATGCGCTGTTAAAGTCAAAAGAGTTTACACAAACAACCATACTTTAAGATGGAAACAGATATATCAATTAATTTAGTACAAACAGAATTGTTGGACATGGAGCAATCTTAGAGTTATTTCTCTGAGTGAATCTCCTTGTTGGAAGATTTTATCTTCTCAAGTTTTTGTACCACCGTCCTCACAGTATGTGAGGGGATTCTTTGTTTCTTCTAAACTTTGGTTTTATTGATGCTTTCTCTTGTTTATTTTGCAGATAGCCAATTATATGCCTTTTAATGAGGACTTGGATTATCCTGCAAAGTTGGAGCAATCTACTGAGATGAAATCAGAAACTAATTCTGTAAAGTGTCTTACACTTCCTTTTTTATTTTCTCATGATTAACTTGTGTGGATAATCATGGATGGTTGAGAATGCCAAATGCCTGCAACTCACAGCAGATATTAAGTGGGATCTCGGGTTTAAATTCTGTATCAGAAATAACACAAAGTTAGGGAGATTATTGGCATTTCTGATTCTACCATCTCAGTTCCTTAGGTTCTTCTAATCCACAAGGTAGGACATCCCATGCTAGGATTTTATCATTTGAAACAGGGTATTTGAGGACCATATAGGGATTGGGCTTGGCTGTTCATGAATTCCTTTCTATTGGCAAATATATCTGGCATGGTTCAAGTCAGTTAAGTTGGCAGGAGACACATCATATGTCCATATCTTTGTGTTATGTCTGATGCTGGTGTCAACCATAATTTTTATTGTTGCTGAAATATATGCATAGTTATTGTTTGGAATCGGGGTTTGATATTTTAATTTTATTAATTGAATAAAAAAAAGATAAGATGGATATCATTAAATCCGATCTTAAATTCGATTCACACTCAATCTCAATCTCAATATATGTATATGCATCTATATATTGCAAAAAGAAAAAACAAAGTCATTTTCATGTTGAATAATACTAAATGAAGCAGCTATATTATGCATATCGAAATGATGATGTGAACCCGATTGATGGTTTGACTTGCACATCATATGTTCATATCTTTTTGTTATATCTGATGCTGGTATCAAGCATAATTTTTATTTTACTGAAATATATGGTAGCCATTGCCACATTGTGGTTTGACTTACGGACTGGCACTGAGCAGTTGTCTGCTGGTGGCTTTTAGAAATTTTTCTGTTTGCGGTGATAAGTGAATTTTTCATTACCAGCATTGCTCTTTTGCTTAATTTTAATCTTTTTGGCAGGTTGAAGAAAACCCAGATGTATTTAAAACTTGGTACCCACCCCTGGAGAGAACTCTATCATGCCTTTCAAAGTTATATCGCTGTCTAGAATCTTCTGTCTTCACTGGTTTAGCACAGGTGCTTGAATCTTTAGACTATTACTATTGCTGAGATTTTCTTGTAAATTTAGGAAGAATATTGGTTATTCTTTACATGTTTTATCAAACTTCTTTTTTTCTTGGTTGCTATTTCTATCAGGAAGCAGTAGAAGTTTGCTCTGATTCTGTCCAAGTGAGTAATTTAAACATCAATTGCCAATATTGTATTAGGTGGTGATAGTTGGAAGCTCATTGTGATTTAGTATCATCTCCCTGTATAGTTATTACAATATATTCTCCACAGAAAGCTAGCAAACTCATTGCAAAGAGATCTACAGCAATGGATGGGCAGCTCTTTCTTATCAAGCATCTTTTAATCTTAAGGGAGCAGGTTATTTCCCTTATTCTTCCATTTTGTTATTTGGTGGTTATTTAAATATGCAATAAGGTTTACAACTTTTGAGTTTTATCCTTTCAGATTGCACCATTTGATATAGAATTTTCAGTCACATACAAGGAACTCGACTTCTCTCATCTGCTGGTAAGGTTCACTGAAGCTAAAGCTTAGTTCTCTGCACTATTTGATGTCTTAATATTTCTGCATGCAATTTTAATAGACTAACTGAAGTTCTTCTTCACATGAGCATTACTTTCCTGGATAACTCAATAATACTAATAAAAACTTGTGCTACATATTCTAACTGGTTGATGGACTCTAAACAATATGGAATTCAAGGAAACTTTTATAACTCAACATTACCTGTAATAATAAACTAAAACTGAAGTAAAATGGGGTTTCACTGTAGCAATGAACAGTGTTCATCAGTGTTCATTGCTACAGTGCTTTGGTTTTTTTTTTGCCAGCGACTGAGCCTTCTTTTCTTTTTTTTTTTTTCGTTTACTGTTCATGTGAACAGTAAACGACTCCCCCTCTTCTTTTTTTTCTTCGATCTGTGCAAAGAATGCCTAAGAAACCATTTTCCACCATTAAATCTCATTCTCTGTACGTGCATTATCTGATTGTGGCGGATTCTTCAAAATCAATATGTCATGGGCCCCTTTTTTATTTTTTATTTTTTCCCTAAACATTGAATTGTTTTTTTTTTTTTAATTTTCGTTTCTTAATAATATTGGATGTTAAAATTTTAAAGGAACCAACAATTAATTGGGTGTTAAAATTTAAAAAAAAATAATAACCTTTATTATTTATTTCTAAAATTTAAAATATCTAATTTTTCTTTTGGTGTTGTCATTTTTTTATTTCCGTTTCTGAAAAGTGAACGATTTTTTTTTTTTAATTTTCGTTTCTGAATAATGTTGGGTATTAAAATTTTAAAGGAACCAACAATTTATTTCTTTTATTATTTATTTCTGAAGTTTAAAATATCTAATTTGAAAAAATAATGTTTTTTTTTCAAAAAATAATTATGTCTATAAGCACATGCATATTATATAAAATATTACTATCACATAACATAATTTATTAATTAACAATTACATAAGATGTATTTTTCAAAAAAAAAAAAAAGTACATATTTTATAATAAAGAATTTTATTGCTAATAGTTTGTCATTTATTACTATTTTCATTAATTTTTTATTTCTTTTAAATTCTCATCCAATTAATTTAAAATTATATTTATTCATAGTTATGATTTATTTTAATATTATTCATCCAATTGACAAAAATTAAATTCATATTTTTTCAACATGAAATAAAAAAAAAATTTATTCAATTTTATGTAAGCTTTTAATAATTGTTATTTCTGTTTTTCGACACAATCTTATAAAATACTAAAGCTTTTTTAAAAAAATTATTTAATTTTCTTTTAGTTAATAATCTATGGATTAACAAGAATAAATCCTTTATGTAAAGAAAAAAATATGAAAAATACAAATAAGAAATAGTTAAATACAAAATTTTTTATTAAAAAATTATAATTAGTTTTTTTACCTTTGATTTCATATATTATTATTGATTCACATCATAAAACAGATTATTAAACTGAAATAATTTTTCTAAATGATTTTATATATTTTATCTAACCCGCAGCGTAACGTGGGTCAAAAATCTAGTTTATGTTCTATTTTATTTTGCACATGCCGGTTCTTTCTAAATTTATCACTATATTTGTTTGTAATGAAGTTTTATTTACATTAAATTTCATGCCCCAGGAACACTTGAGACGGATACTCAGAGGTCAGGCCTCGCTGTTTGACTGGTCAAGATCAACTTCGCTGGCAAGGACCTTATCTCCTCGAGTTTTAGAAAGTCAAGTAGATGCCAAGAAGGTTTGTCTTCCGATCAAAGTACAGATATCCTGAGTATTAGTTGGCTGCTTCTGCCACTAGAAATATTTGTAGACATGTACCCCTATTATAACATTTGGGCTGCCTGAAATATAAATGAAATGAATCTGTAAATGTGTTTCACTCTATAATAAGGGGATTTCATGTATGCTGTTGTGGATATTTAGTTTATTATGGTTTGTTGTTGTTTACCTCACATTGTATATCCCACCATCAAAGCCTTACTGATGCCAATTATTGTTTAACAACAACGATCCGTGGTTTTGCTTTTGCTAGCTTTTAGAGGAAGCCCACATATAACTTTGAGCCTCTTTACTTGTGGGCGCTCTACTGAACTAAAGACATGGTTGATCTGTCACTGTTTGTCTGCTGAAATATATGTATCTGTTTCACAGGACACTACAATAAATTTTAGAAACTTTGAATAACCAATAGGTTTGTTCTTCTATTGGTGTTCATTTATTTATTTATGGTTTCATTTTGTTTGGATTTACTGTTTCTTACAAAATCATAGGTTTGGTCACCATGTGACACTACTACATGTTATTTGTAGAGTGTGGACCAATATGCTTTCAGATATTCTGAACAACTGAAATTGCTTTGAGTCCCTCGTAACACTTGGTCAAGTGGTTTGTGAAACTTGGTATAGGGAAACTTAACTATTATTTTTTGTTTCCACTTTTTTTAATTAGTAATTAGTGGGAGTTTGAAAGCAAACTATAGGTGCTGGTGGGTGGTAACTGGGCTGTTTTTTCTAGACCAGACATTCCAACTGCAACAATACTATAGTAGAAAAGGTTTCAGAACATGACTTTTGTTGCTCATTAACTAGTTTTGCTTTCAAATGGTGATAATTGGACCTAAACCACTTATTTATATTCTTTTATTGTTGGATCCCTCCCCACAGAATAACATTTTGACACAAGCCCTTTGTTTTTTATTTTTTCAGGAACTGGAGAAAAGCCTAAAAGCTACTTGTGAAGAATTCATTATGTCGGCCACTAAGCTGGTTGTGGATCCCATGCTTTCCTTTGTTACCAAGGTTCACTGCTCTCAATCAAAGAACAGGCCGTTTTAGCATCTATATGCATAGAAGTACTCTTGTCAATAGGAGACAAAAAGCCCTAGGATCTATGATTATCATTCATGGCAATCAATGAATGAAAGTAGAACAAATAGACAAGAAAACTTTATGGACTATATGCCTAGGGTACTCTTGAAGAAGAGATGGGAGCTTATCACATTATATAGTGATAGGATAGGATATTCATGTTATTTCGTTCTCGACTTATTGTAAGTCTAAATGGACAGACTGCATTGTCTCATGATATATCCAGTTCTGGGTGTAAGTTTGACTAATCTGCTACTATAGCCTCTATCCCCAAGAAAAAGGTGGTGGGGAGCATAGGCTGTTACTCTAACTTCCCAAATAATATCGATTATAAGAAATTGGGGTCAATATATTTATATGTTCTCATAATCCTAGTAAAAATTTTCTCCAGTAGCATCCATAAGCTTGACATTTTCAATCTGTTTGTAGGTGACAGCCGTGAAAGTTGCTCTCTCCTCTGGTAGTCAGAATCAGAAAGTGGACTCTGTTATGGCCAAACCTCTTAAAGATCAAGCCTTTGCTACTCCAGATAAGGTGGCTGAACTTGTTCAGAAGGTAAGGTTTTTTATTTTTTATGTACTATAGATTCAGTCTCTGCATGCCCCCATCAAAATATTTTTTTCTGCTGGTCAAATGTCCGGAAGTCAGTGATTGATTCTCATACTCTGCATCAAAAAATAAGTAGATCTTGCAAAATAAAGAATGGAAAAGCAAGACAGAGAGAGAACAAATCTGGGATGCAGTAAAGCTATTATGATTTAGCTCAAGCTGATTTCATTTTCTATGTTTCATGGATAGGTAAATGCTGCAATTCAGCAAGAACTGCCAATGGTGATGACTAAGATGAAGCTTTATCTGCAGAACCCATCAACACGAACAATTCTATTCAAACCAATAAAGTAAGTTGATTTTGATGTCTTTTCCATAGTAATTGGATCACTATTTTAAGAATCACGCGCTCAAAATGTGTTCATAAACTAAATTTCCAAATCTCAAACCTATATTAAGTTAAGAGATCTGCCACAGCTACAATTACTTACCTGTTCATAAAAAGCTTCAAATACATTATTTTTGGGTAAAAAACAAAAAAAAAACTTGATTCTAAACCTGAAAGTATATCTATGCAGGACAAATATTGTGGAGGCGCATATACAAATACAATCCCTAGTAAAAGCTGAGTATTCATCTGAAGATCAAAGCATCATTAGGATGACATCCATTCAAGACCTGCAAGCACAACTTGACAAGCTCCTCTAGGACACACCTGTAAAGACTATTATAGCCTTTGCAATTTTCATTCCAACCCTTTTTTTTTTTTTTTACCCCCTCAAAGATTCTTGGTGTCAATATTTTGGAATTGTTGAAGAAATTAGGCCGAGTGGAGATTTCAAGATGAGACGGTATTATTATATATTTTGGGGCCTGATGCATCATATTGAGGAACAGTAGAGATCCAATAGATAGTTGAGGCCTTATCCGTGAAAAATAATTCTATTCGTTATTTGTAATTTGTTTAATCCACTTCGATTCCTATGTTTCTTGGATCAGAATTCCAAACTATATAATGTGCACATTAGCCTTGTATATATATGGTCGGTATCAAAAATTCATGTATGATAGCTGGTATCGGAAATGGGTTTGGGCTGTAAATTTAGTAATTTAGAGTGTGGAGGATCCGTGGGCATATAGCAGTATGGCTAGTATTATAGTCGGGAATATTAATTTTTGGGTATAATTTGTAGTTTTCTTTGAGATTAAATCCAAATTTTATTTTCAAGTTAGAAACCTTAAACATTTACGTGAATAGAAATTCATCATTTTTCTAATTGGTAATTAATAATTTATAGTTTTTAAAAAATGTCAATTAATGAAATTTATGTTGATAAATGATAATGTTTCTATGTTATATTTAGATTAAAAATTATCAATTTTGTTATAAACATCAAATTAAAAGGAAGGTGAGTAGCACTAATTAAATTTGAAAGAAATTAAAGGAAAGTGAAATTGAATCTTTCATAATCATCATAATCAAGGTAACTTAATTTAAGATATCCAAATTTATTTATTATTTTAAATCAAATATAAATGGCATTCCCCCCCCCCCCCCCTCTCTCTCTCTCTCTCTCTCTCTCTCTCTCTCTCTCTATATATATATATATATATATAATTTCACATATGTTTGCCTTCAATTGAATAAATATTATCATAACTTATATTATTTTTTAGGTTATATTTTTTTATTATTGAAATTAATTATTTCATAATATATAAAATATTACAAAAATTAACGTATGCTCCACTTAGTGTTCTAAAGTTTTAATATTCACCTTAGCAATGTATCTATATGATATTATACTCATATCTTGCATCAGTATCCGTATTTTAGGCATACAATGATAAATACTAAATTATCCAATTATATATGTTCTAACACTATATATATAATCAGTGTATTCCATAACCCTACCAAAAAATAAAAAAGTTCCAATGCATAAAAACATATCCAGATTTTTACGTGTTTGGTTAAAAAAAAAAATTCTAGATTTCAATTCACATGAATAATAATAATATAAAAAAAACAAAAAAAAATTCCAGAGTTCAATGCCGGATTTTTTTTATTTTTTTTATTTGGATTTGATTGGGCTTTTTTGTTTTTACATTCGGTTTACTCAATTTCATAATTTTTTTATATATATAATTTTATAACTATTACACTACAAAAAATTTGTCAATTAGGGACGAAATATTGCAATTCCATCAGTATACTACAATAGCGACGGCGTTGCTACGAATTTAAAATTAGCGAAAATTCCCGAGTATATATAAAAAAAATATATGTTAAACATTTCAAAGGTTCAACTTTTTTTGTCATTTTATAATTTCTTAAACAAATTTAAAATTTTTAATACCGAATTTTTTTAGAATCTTTTTATTTTTGAAAATTTATTTTTAAAAAATATTAATTTTTCATTCCTAAAACATTGCCAAACATCTTTAGTTTTTGAATTTTTTTTCTTAGGCATTTCCAAAATTTTAATGACGTTAAATGTAATTAAAGTTGGGAAGATCGAAACTTACTCGGGCATGCCAAATAGCAGTAGGATTCCAACCATTTTATTGCCATCAAGCTTGTGCATCGATTCATTTTTAAATCAAAAACTAAAATATTAATTTCATACATGTTTGCCTTCGATTGAATAAATATTATCATAACTTATATTATTTTTTAGGTTCTAGTTTTTTATTTATTGTTGAAATGAATTATTTCATAATAGATAAAATATTACAAAAATTAACGTATGCTCCACTTTTAATTTGCATGTTCTAAAATTTTAATATTCATCTTAGAAATGTATCTATATGATATTATACTCAGATCTTGTATGCGTATCCGTATCCGTATCCGTATTTTAGGCATAAAATGATAAATACTTAATTATCCAATTATATATGTTCTAACAATATATATATAAATAATCAGTGTATTCCATAACCCTTCCCCCTACCCTAAAAGAAAAAAAAAGGTTACAATGCATGAAAACATATTCGGATTTTTATGTGTTTGGTTAAAAAAAAAATCCAGATTTCAATTCACATTAATAATAATAATATAAAAAAAATTCCAGAGTTCAATTCCGGATTTTTTTTTTTTATTTGGATTTGATTGGGCCTTTTGTTTTTACTTTCAGTTTACTCAATTTCTTACTTTTTTTTTTTTACACTACAAAAAATTTGTCAATTTCGTCGCTAGTTGTTGCAATTCCATCGATATAGTCCAATAGCAACAACGTTGCTACGAAACAAATTCCATCCCCAAAACAAGTGTCGCTAACCCTTGTGACAGATTAAACAAAGTAGGGATAGATTCTTCGTCGCTGCAAAACATTACCGTCGCAAAATAACTATAAGAGAACCTTCAAAAGTGTTGCCAATCCGTCACGAACTCCGTCACTATCTAACAACCAAATAACTCGTCATTGGATGCTAAAGCTAATTGCCATCATTAATTGGTGTCTATTTTCGTCGCTAATAAGATGTTACTTTGCAAAAAAATTGTTTTTCATCGTTGGTTTTTTTACCGAATTTAGTTTTTTTTAAAAAAAAAATCCGTCACTAATCCGTAGGTATTGAATCGCTCATCCATCGCAATTCCGTTGCTAGTTCCATCATAAATATATATATATGTGTGTGTGTGTGTGTGTGTGTGTGTGTGTGTGTGTGTGTTCTAATTTAGTTTTTTTTTTTTAATTTCAAAATTTTGGATATTCATAGTAGTAACATAATTAAAACAAACAACTTATTACAAAAATTGAATTTTTTTTAATTAAAATGAAAATATTACAAATTACAATAAACTTTATATGTTAAAAAATATTAATTACCACATAAGAAAAAGATTAAAAACATATAATAAAAAGTAAATATCACTAGATATCATGTAATCCTCTCTCATCTTGCTCGGAGCTCGGTGAGAGGGACGGTGAAATCCTAGAACTCATTAGGAGGGAGCGTGTCATCTTGAGGCTCGATGGGAAGGATAATAGTGCCCGAGGAACTCGCTAGGAGGGAGTGTGTCGTCATCGTTGGTGGAGGGGTCGGTAGACAAAGAAATCGGTTGCACCATCCTCTCTAACGTCAATGAAATCGAATCCATCTTAGCCTTCATCCCCTAGATCTTCACTTACTACTACATGATAATGTTGTTCTACTTTTGTATCTTCTCCTACAATGCCCTAAACATGTCGTTATATTGAGGTAGATGTTGTTCGAGCGAGCATTGGGGTCGTGAAACCGCAATGTTATGGCGAGTAGGCTGGTGCCAATCGATTAGGACAAATAGTGATTTGCCTCTAACTCAAACCCTAAATCCTTTTCTTCTTCTTCCCTCCTACAACATTGAAGTCTATAGCATTCATGTCAACCTATGGCTCCTCAATTCCGACCTCTCACTCGCTTTCTTATAGATTCTCGTATCATCTCCTCCACATGCTACTACGTAATAAAAATAATTATAACATTAATAAAAAATTAAAATAAGTTTTTAGATTATATTTTCATATGTATAATATAAAAATAAAAATAAACTTACCATTGTAGACTGAGCTCGTAAATCGATGAAATTCCCATCTCTCCGCTCGTGAGTAACCCCAAACAACTCGTAATTTATAAGTCGATGGTCCAATTTCACGACTCGAAAAAAATTGACACAAAAAATATTTGAGATGCAAATATTAATTTCTTAAATATTTGATAATATATAATAGGATTTACCAAGTGACATGCATACTCAAAAATAGATATGGATCCTTCGTATTCCTAGACGATCCCGAACCAGGACCATTAATCTCTAACATCCAATTATGTGATGCTTGTTGGGAACGCTAGTGACAATCGAGTGTGGCAAAATCTTTCATCTATGAATCCCACACCTCTTGCCTAACGAAAAAGGGCCTTTGGTCCTTCGTACCATGCTTGTGAACGAAGTTAGAGTAGCGCCTTTTAGCCAAAGTCTCCCAAGCATCTCTAGCTTGCGCCTCGATGGTCGATTCCCGGTAAAAAGACTTTTACATGAATAAAAAATAATATTAGTTTATTTTATGTTAAATTAATAGTTTAAATGAAATTTAAATAAATAAGTAATACATTAACTTAAACTCATTGTCGTAGAATTATTTCGTCTCTTTCGAAATGGACTTCCACGTTGAGCCACCGACATCCAACCACTCTTTGAAAATCATAGCTATTATTTTTTAGCAATCTCTCCGACATAGTACAAAACTATCAAATACCAATATATATATAATAATTATTGAAATGATATATTAATTTTTTTAAAAAAAAATAACAAGGTTTGAAGTAAATTGCTTACTAAAAATTAACAACCGAAATTGGTCATTGAATATTGGAGCCTTGGGAGCTCCTTGGATTGGTAGATACATCATCAAATGATGGACTCCTCGAGAGAAACTCAACGGTGGCATAAGCTAGACGAATGGTCACCGATGGAGATGTCAAAACCGAGGCTGAACTATTGGTTTTGGTAGAGGAATAAGTCTAATGTCCCATGTCGATGGACCAATGCAAAGCACTCGAAGATGGAGAACCTTGATCGATGTCAAATGGAGAATCATGTCTACTATCGTAAGGCGGGGATGCACATCCATGACTATCCGATCGTGATCCGAGATCGACACGAACCACACGTCATAGATTAATAATATCACCTAAAATAATTAAATAAAATACAATAAATATATTATTAATTTTAAGCATAAGAAATAACATTTTTGAAAGCGTCCCTAGAAAATTTGATATTTTCTAATTACTTAATACACAACCTCGCTTAAAACACAACACGATCAAAATACACAACCAATATTTTAAAAATATATGAAAATCAATATGATATGTTGTAACAAATAAAATAATAAAATAATACATCATTTTTTACTAATACATATAATAAAATTAATATTTAATCGGAATCATCATAATCATTGTTTAAGTTTTCATCTCTCTCATCCGACATAGATTCATATTCATTATCATCTTCTTTGTAAGCCTCAACTAATTCTATGTCTACAAACGATTCATTTAGATTATTCAATAATAAATCATCACCGACTTCCTATGTCAAATCGTATTGAATTTCTAAATCATCTTGCTGAAAATAGTTTAGTATTTTGTTCGACGTGGATGATTCGAGCAACTCAAACACGGACATAGCTTTTATCCTATAAACAACTCACCAATCTTGATTATCTCATCTCAAGCTAGGGTACTCGGCATAATATACCCGACTCGACATGATGCTAGGACAAAGGGTTCATTATTCCCTAACCTTTTTCTATAGTTTACATCTACCGGCTTGTACTACAAATGAACTCTTATTTCTTATGGTGTAAGATCGAACCAATTGCATTTGAACAATATTGTTCTCTTGAGTAGTAATGTAGGATACTCTATTTATAAAATTTTTATAATATTTCATAGTCGTTATCGATTGCACTCGTAATTGGTTCCTTTAATGCACACACCATTATTGAAAGTGGTTGTTTTCGAGCCATCATCAATTATGTGAAACCTAGAGTCATTAACAATATAACCCCGGTACGATCTCACGAGTACGCAAAAGGTCTTATGCTAGATTTTTTATGAACTGGTCTATCATGGATATTGCTTATGTATATTTTGTCCGGAAATTCGACATAAATTATTTAAAGATAAATTACCATTTAATTAATGCTACCTTCTAATAACGTACAAGTTAAAAGAGAATACTCATATATTGACCAAATCAACGAGTAAACTCAACTTCAAGATGTGCATTAACCTCATTTTTGGGATTAAGGGATTGTTTTGTCACACTTTGGCAATGAATCCTTTAACGAGAATTAAAAACATATAAAAGTCGGTGTGTCTATTATCATTGTTAATATTATGATAAGTAACTAAATATGTATCATTTGGACATGAAAGTTAGACAATCTTATTCAATGTAAGGTTTTACTTCTTCACAATTCAATAATTTATATTGATAGGCTACTTTGTTCTCGTCTTCTATTGACATCCATCTTGTCCGTCAACCAACTGGTCAACCTTATTGTTTGAATACGGATAACATCCCTTTAATGTGATTGATCTCATATACATCGTACTTAATGTTACATGGCACTTTTTAATGTTTAGTTTGCACATAAGGCTCGAAATAGTATGAATAAAACAAATAGGCTTCTTTGACCAAATATGTATTGCATATTAACCCTTTCACTTTAGCCTTATTCTTGACATTATTTTTTAACTTGCGAGAGTACCTATAATATAAATTAATTTAATATTCGATAATTACAAGTTCATTTATTTTAATATTTAAATTTAAGTTCATTACCTTTCAAATAGATATATCCATCGATATTGCATAAGTGTCACAATAGATACCTCGTATGCCAAGTGGATTGGAAGATGTTTTATTGAGTCAAAAAAGCTAAGAGGAAATATATGTTCTAGTTTGCATAAATAATGCGTATCTCATCATTAAGATGCATCATATCTTCTTTCCTTATCATCGTAGAAGTCAATTGGTTGAAGAATAAACTCGGCTCATTAAGTGCTTATCAAACATTTCTTAGCAAAAGCTCTCAAAATGCAATAGAAAGTAACCTCTATATAAAGATACAATAGTCATGACTTTTCACCCCATATAGTTTGTCATTCTTCATATCAATATATCTAGCTAGTTTGGAGATATATCCATCAAAAAACCTTGATTGTTTGACCCATTCAACTAATTTTGTTCTTTGGAAAAGGTAAATACGGCTTACGGGTACTTTCAAGAGGCATTATCCCTTGTTAATTCGGCTTACTACGGTTTTACTCTTGTCCATCCTCAATGGGAACTTCGATATGGAGGATGTTGACAAAACTTGCATTATCTAATTCACTATCTTCCTTTCAATAAATCATATAACCGTTCTAACAACAATGAATTTTTTCCATTGGTAAATCCATCCCCTTAATTAGATTATTTGTTTCATAAAAATTGTACGTCATATAGTTATGAGCTAGCATTAACTCCTTCATCGACTCACATAACTACTCAAAACACTTCTCTAAAAAATGATATTCAACTTTTGATTCGAGCATTGAGCAATTACCGATAATTACGAATGCTCATCATAACCAGAGCCAAATCTCTCTACGTGATACATTTAGCATATCATAAAAGTGCTAGGCGTTGGAATTTGGAACCTTCTTCGTGTTAGATAGATCGAAGGATAGACCAATTGCATCCATTACCATAGCTTGATATGGGTTTTTGGGTTTACTAGAACTACCTTCGCATATATAATAATTTCTAGAAACATAATGACTCCTAGAATAAATAAATGCTATGTAGGACTCAAATTTGTTATGATATATCCAATCATAATATCTTAGCACAAATGATATTTTATCGTTTCAACCTCATAATTTTTTTTTGACATTTACTATAATTATAAGGACACTTAATTTTGGTTTCGTCCATACATTCGGATGCTTAACAACAAAAGCTAAAAATTGTTTTACCCCAATGACAAAGTTATCATTTAAAAACCCATCAACTAACCTAACATTCATCCATTGTCTATCGGATCTCATTTTTTTGTAATTACTACAAAAATTACACAACACATGCAAAAAAATATTTATCGCCATTCCCATGAATTTTTTTAAAAAATATTAAGCATGTATATTGGTTGTGTAATTAACGGTACTTGTTAGGAATTTTGTTTTAAGAATTTGAATTCATATTTAATTAATTGTTTAAAGAATGATTACATCTTCTTTATGTATTTTTTTATTCTTAAATATTTAATTTTATAATATTCAATAATTTATCGTGTAACATCCCCGCCTGATCATATTTCTACTACCCAAGTAGAGTACTAGACGAAGCGCATTATGCTTGACATACCCTAAACACTAAGTAGTTCTCTTATGATATTCTTAAAACTTTAACTACACATTACGTATATAACTCCCGAAGATAAAATTTACATCACATAATTAAATACATTAATAAAATATTACAAGCAATATTCAATTTCTCACGAACTCCATACCCCAAATTTATAAAAAAAATAAAAACTAATATATGGTGCCTCACATGAGCCGGTTAGGAGGAGCCGACCGCATCCGTACCAACTTGTCCTTTTTCTATCACGACATAAAAATAACAACATGGTGAGCCGAAGCTCGGTAAGTAGGGTGATGCACGTGATATGCAATGTTGTTTTGACTTCCCACCATACTCATAAATTTTAATCTCGGGCACCACGGGTATTAGTCAATCTACTATATTTATCATCCGAGTGGTCCGCAGATCACCTTCTGCTACAACGAAATTATCCCTCATTGTAACTATTATTAGCGAAAATCCATCGTCTAACGAGTGCAAGCACACGGCTTGATTTCATCCGGATGATCCTCGGATCATCTTCTCGCTACAACGGAATTATCCCTCGTTGTAACTACTATTAACGAGAATCCGTCGTCTAATAGTACAAGCATACGACTTCAGAGTACTTGGACTACTAATACCTATTTATTTTTAATTCGAGTTACCAAACCGTGTCATTTCATGACTCAATGATTTTTCTCAACTTATTCCACCTTCAATGCACGTGATGACATGTTTAATCACATTCAACCAAACTTGGGTACCAACCCTTCTTTCTTAAGCCATACTCGTAGTTCAACCAATACTCGGGATTCATCTATCGCTCACATACCAATCATGATACTCATAGCGGGAACACAACCTCTCGCTCATTAATATTGTTCATTAGTTTCATTAATATTTAAAAGAAGGTCCAAATCTTTTTCTTATTTCCTCTCTAAAAGAATAAATTTTATTTAGAATTTTCCAATCCCTTTTATTTCTATCTAAGTCCACTTATTTTAGTCCAAGCCCATTTTTTTCTTATTCCGGGCCCATTAAATTTATCCAAGTTTATTAACTTAATCCTAAGTCCAGTGACTTTATCCAATTTTATTTTATTTTATCTACGCCCATAAATTTTGTCCAAGTCTAATTATTGGATTTTAGGGTTTACTATCGGGAAACCTCTAATCGAGTAAGTAATTTTCTAACTTCTGAACATAATTAAATCTTACCCATTTTATTTTAGATACTAAAAATATTTATTTATAACATATCTAAAAATTAGGTCGAAAAACCACGTACACAATTTATTATAAAATTTTGAAACTTAGGGAGCAATCGCCCAGTAGTAGTTTATCTAGAGCTATCCGTACTAAATTAGATATAAATCTTTGTAAACGAATCCAATGACTACGATATTTTAAGAAACGTTAGTTGAAACATAAATAAACAACTTTTATTCTTTAAGTTTCACCTAAAAATCGACCTAAAGTCCTTGAACATGCACCCCAAATTTTGGACAAAATTTACTCCTCATCAACACCAATTTATTAGTTCTTTCCAAATCAACTTTAAACATGTTTTTGTTCATTTTTATTTAGTCCAAGTCCAATCCAACCCATCATCACATGCATGGACATTTTTAAAACATCAAAACATCATAAATTATCACCACAAGGCATCCATACATGGATTCCTCCCAAGCATCAAGCATATAACCATCACAAACCACCAAAACAACCTATTACATGGTTTAAACTTCAAGACATGAAAATAACTCAAATCAACTCATAATTTAAATACATTAAATGAAACTTAAAGCATAATATGATACTCAAATGAAAATCTACTTACCATGATTTATGCTCCCTTAAAATATTTGGTAGCTTTTCCTTCCTTTTTTCCTTTCTTTTTCTCTTTTCTTTCGTTCTCTCTTTTTGCCATTTTTCTCTCTTCAATTTGGCTTCTCTTTTAATTCTGGATGAGCTATGGTTTTTGGCCTAAAAATGACAGCCATTTAACCCTCTCTTTCCCTTATATACCCACCTTTTCTCCTCTCATTTATTTATATCACAAGTGTTAAAATTTAACTAAGCCAAACGTAAAGTGGAGGAAACTTGAAAGGCAAAGTCTGGCTGGTTTGAATAAAGGACAAGAGTGAGTTGGTTTTGACACATTTAATGCAAGTCTTAGGTGTCCTAATTAAGTCATTATACTATATAAATCCTTAATTAACTTATTTTAAGCAACCAAACATCTTCTTTTCTCCCAAAATTTCGAAATTTCTTTCCAAAAAAAACAATTCCAGTAGTGGTGCATCCTGAACCGTCTATACCAAAATAGAAATACATTTTTATATAAAGATCTAAAATTCATGAAAGTTTATAGAGGGATAGTAGAGATATAGAAAAAAAACTTTTATGCTTTATGTTTTTCTCAAAAATCAATCTAACATCATCAAATAAATCTCACAAGATTCGGGCGGATTCTTCTCTCGAAATTCCAGTAGAATGCATTTCGAAACAACCCTCACCATAATGGATATAACTCTTAATGTATAGGTCCAAAAATTATACATTTTTATACAGGTCTATTTAACGCATAGAGGAACAACTTTCATGGTTTAAGGTTTACCCAAAAATCACCCTAAAGGCCTCAAATAACTCACACAAAACTCGGGCGAGAATATAGTCCTTCAAACACCGATTTTGCATATTGGATTTCTTTAATAATTAAACCATTAATCTTAAGCACAATAACTTTAATTTAACATAAATCACATATTTCAAGCATTAATTTCTCATGATGAAATGAGAGTTATAATTACTCTTAATATACGTATATATAGAATTATTCTAATACACGTCGCGTTACGGATAAGGGTTTTTACGGAGGTTACATATCGTGTAATTTTATTTTTATATATTTTATACCCTAACTTACTACCGAGTACAACTATTTTCACTTTCTTTCAATTGAGTTCTTGAACTTTGATTTTTATTTTTTTTTGCTTGTCTATTTTTATTATACCATTTAAATATTTTCATCAAATTTTATTTTCTATAATGAAAAAAATCCTCCAAAAAATAATATTATATTTCATAATTAAAAATATTTTAAATTAAATAAATTAAACTTTAAACATTCTATTAATTAATGAACATTTATCTATATTGAAGCTAAAAACTTTATGTTTATTAAATTTTTATAATTAATTTAATAATAAATTCAACTAAAATGTAATTAAATTAATCCTAAGTAAAATGTTTATAAATTTTAACCTTATTGCAATCGGGTTAATATTTGAATATCAAAACTCGATTTTTTTTTCGATTAAATCTTTAATTATACGATTCGATTAAAGAATTATTTCGATTAAATCTTTAATTAAAGAATGATTTCAATTTTTTTATTACATCTTTATTCCAATTTTTTTATTTTCCAAACGATTAAATCATTATGCATGTTGTCTTCCTTCGTTTTTAATAATTAAGCTATAACAATAACTTCTAGCATTTATATTCGAACTAACCATACATCAAATTAATTACATTAAATCAATCTTAACTAATTACTTAATCCAAATTTAAATATTATATAAATTTAAAAATAACAACAAACAAATTAAAAATATTAAGCTAGTAACTAATTCAAACGAAAAACAACATAACAAATTAACAATAAATAAACAACAATTAACCAACCAATTAATTAAAAATAACTGAAGAAATAATCAACAAAATTTAACTAAGTTACTTAAAAAATTATATAATTAAAAATTAACTTAAAACAAACAATTAACAAAATTTAATTAATAATTACCACAAATAAATAATTAATTAATTAACAAATTTAAAATAACAATTAACAATTAAATACCTAAGTTTTAACCTAACAATAATAACAAATAAATTAACAATTAATCAACCTTAACTAAATTATATAAATAAAATTTAACCTAAAAATTAACATAATTAAAATTTGTTAGGTTAAAATTAACCTAAAATTAACATAATTAAAAAGTAACATTTAATAAAATTAATCTAAAAATTAATAAAATTAATCTAATAATTCACATATAAATTAACATAATTAAAAATTAACCTAACAATAAAATTTAACAACATTCAAACAATTATTAAAAAATTAAACTAATAAATAACAAAATTAAACAAACAATTAATTAACTAACAAATAACAAAATTAACATAAAAACTTATAACATTAATTTAATTAAAAAAAAAACCAAAGAGTTAAAGAGGGAAACAATTACCAAAGAGATCAACGAGAGAAATGAGAGATCGCATCAAAGTTTGAGAGAGAAAGATACGCCTTACCGAATTAAATGGTCTCGGGAGGCAATGGTTAGCATGGGGTGGCATTGGGAGGCAATTTAAGGGCGACAACTGCATTTTGTGGAGGACAGAGAAAGTCCAAATGAAGAAGAAGAAGAAGAGAACCGCACGATTATAGGTTTTTTTAGCGATGGATGCGTTTTCATTGCTAATCGTCCTTAATTAGCGACGGACATAAGTGTCCGTCGCTAATTTAAATTCCAAATGGGCACCAAAGTCTCTGGAATTTTTGGAAAAGTTGCCCAATTAACGATGGATTTGGTAATTCGTCGCTATTTAAAATTCAAATTAGTAAAGATCCAATTTTATCGCTAATTTGAATTTCAAATTCAACTCTTATACTCTCCGTTATGTCCCCACCTCAGTCCACTCGTCTATTACCCAACTAGGAGTGACTAGGCGAGGTGCGTCACGCCGACACGACCTAAACCCTAATCATCTCTCGTACGACGTACTTAAGAAATTAACAAGACATCACATAACGAAACTGCGTATAATACAATGTACCTAACACTACCATATACGAGCAAAAGAAATTACAAATATTTTATTTACCCTACCATCAAAATGTCTATCGATACCCTAACCCAAAATTAATTACACTCAAAATAAACTTTGGTATGTTTGTGTCACGTATGAGCCTTTTTGGAGGATTCGACAAGCATCCTTATCGGTACCTATCATAATATGTAAATAACAACAAGGTTAGTCGAAGCTCGGTAAGTGGGGTGATGCACGTGATATGCAATGCTTCTTGACTTCCCACCCCGTTTATCAATTTTAATCTCGGGTACCACGGGTATTAGCAAGTCTACTCTATTTTTATCCGGGTGATTATTGAATCACCTTCCGTGATAACGGAATTATCCCTCGTTGTAGCCACTATTAGCGGGAATCCATAGTCTAATAGTGCGGGCACACAATTTAGAGCACGCACATAGTTGGATTGCTAATACCCATTTAATTTAGTAGGTTACCAAACCCATTCAACTTAATTCGATTCGGTTACCAAACCTCATCGTTTTTTCAACTCAATCATTTTCACAATTCAATCCACCCCTAATGCATATGATGCACATGATGTCACACATACCGTATTAAACATACCAATGGTATCAAACTCTATACCATCAACTCATTCTCGATATCCAACCCGACCGGGGTTTCATGTGTTCTCTTACCTTTAATCGTATAGTTTTCCGAGATCGAGTTAGATGTCGATGATTGGTATTTCTCGGATCGTGGCCTAACTTTTGTATGTAGGTACTTTCCTTTCGCTTAATTTAGTACGTCCAATTATTAATTCGTCCTACACTCAAGTTTGTAGTTGTAATATTTTGGATTGATTTAAACCATGTCAAGGTGAAATTTACCCTTCTCTCCCAATCTTAACACTCGTTAGGTCGGATTAGGTTTGTAACAAGACTAAGTCGAAATGTCAATTTCTTGTGTGATATTACCTTTCTAGCCCCATTTTCATCCTTATTTGGGCCTAAATTGAACCATTAATTATTCAATTGGTTTAATGGAACTCAACATCCTATGTTTCTTAAGTTTGGGCCGAATAGGTCTTTAGCTTCTTCGAGAATTGATCTTGATTTTTAGGTGGAGTTTTTCTTTTGTTCAAAATGATTAGTCACTCTAATTCATTCACCATTAAACTATAAGTCCTTTAGGTATCAAAATAGTTCCATTTTTGTTTTGGCCAAAAATCATCTTAGGAAAAACCCTAAAATCTAATTTTTCTTCTTTCCTATTTTACTTAATCCAAGTCCATGTCAATCCTAGTTTAGTCTACCAAATTTCGGTCAAGTCCCAATTATTTCAACCAAAACCCATCACCACACAAACATAGATATAACAAGGCTTCCCACACAACATTTCAACAATTCATTACATATTCCATAACAACTCACAATTATATGCCAAACCAATTAATATAAAACCAACACAATAACACAACACAATATAATCAAAAGCTTAATTGATTACATAAATTAACACTTAAAATCAACTATTTGAGATAGATAAAAGAATCCAGTTACCTAGTTTAAGTTTGATTAGGATTTCCCTTTGCTTCCCTCCCCCCCCTTTTTTTTCCTTTTCTTTCCTTTTTCCTCTTTTGTCGTGTTTTCACTTTTTCTCACTTTGATTTTCTCCCTTGTTTTGTAAGCTACGATTTGGACTAAAAAAATAGCAGTCATATACTTCACTTATATATATATATACTTCATTTCCTTGTAGTTAATAGGTATACAAATGTCCCAAAGTAATATGGAAAAGTATAAAGTGAGGGGTGACAAAAGGGAGCAAGTGGCGGGTTTGGCTAGTCAAGGTGTGTGAGTCGGCTTTTAACTCATCAATTAGGGTGCTTAGGTGTCCTAACTAGGTACTAAATAGATAATTAACCTAACTAATACCCTTAAACTAGTTTAGTTTCATTGAAAAAGTCTCTAAAGGTAGTTTAGTTCAAGTAACAAACTTACACATTAAATTTGGTTGTACCACATACATGACAAGGTAACTTTTTATCAAAGAGCAACATCCCACTTCGGACACCATTAAATTCTATAATTTTTATATGAGAAACTAGAAATATTAAGGTACAACATATCCAAATTAAGTTAAAATAACCAACACACAAGTCACAATGAAATTTTAAAGTTTAAGGATCAATCATGTCTAGCGAGTATTATGTCTAGAATAAGTATGTACTAAAATGAGCATAACTTGTTCTATAGTAACCTAATAATAAAAATATTTTATATAATGTTAGTTCAGATATAGATAAACAACTTTTCTTCTTTAAGGTTTATCTAGAAATCACTCTAAGGTCCTTGAATAGGCCACACAAAATCCGGACAGAATCTAATTCTCAAAAACTTCTAAAATTTGAAATTTTCTCCTTAAACCATTCGGCCACTTTCTTGCAAAATTCAGCAATCCCAAACTTTTAACACACATTCCCCACTTGTTTCATATGTTCTAAATACTTAGGAATAAGTAAATGATAATCAAAATTAGCCGAACCTTTTACCTAAAAATCCCCACATAAGCACCCAAACATATTAGCATCAAATTATTAAAATGACATACACAAGCACTCCTTCACTTAGTATATAGATATATATATATATTGGATATTTCAACCTATATGTATATTGATTCATAATTAAGGATTTTACGGGTATTACATTCCCCAACGGTTTTTTATTTACCGATAGAAACTATCCTTTGTAATTTATCGATGGATAGTGATGAAATTTCTTGTCGTCGTTAAATCAATAATGAAAATTTGTCGCTATTCCATCACTCGAATATGACATTTTTTTTACTGTATTATTTACCAATGGTTTTAATTCCATCGCTGAATTTTTCTCGCTATTCCGTTTCTATTTACTTGTAAAAATCTCTTTTTTCTATTTTATCACTAATTCATCGTTAATTTATCTCCAATTATAGATGGATTAGTATCCATCGCTAATATCCATCGTTAATTGCCCATTCTCTTATAGTGAAAGCACCATCAAGACTAAACACTCTCTTACAATTATCTAAAAACTCTTTTATTGTAATGCTGAAAATCCAACATAAAATCTTCTAAACTTAAAATTTCCATCCTCCATAATTTCAAAACGAACATTTCTTGCCTATATACCCTCTTTAACTCGAGCATATAAGATCTTAATTCTACATAATTCTTGATCAAGGAATCTCTCAAGCATGTCTAGAACCACACTTCTAGCCCTATAACACATCTAAATATTTATTAGCAATGAATACCTCTCATTGATAGAATCATGTATTTCCTTTACGGACTAGTTAGGATTATTATAAAACTTGTGAAGATAGGTTTCAGCTTAGCCATTTTTGAGTAGCTTACCCATTTATCAATGATCTTCCACATTAATGGTCGGGATGCATAACTTTTCACTTAAAATTTATGCTCTAATTGCTTCTTACTTACATAAACTCTCTATACACAACCTTTAACACATCTAGCTTCCATAACATTTTTTGTACTCCTAACCCAATCGACATTTCTTCTATTTTCGGTACTATATAATTGCACAACCTTTTTAAATTCTTCATCATTTGTGAATTTTATTCTAGTATTGATAACAAGGTTCTTGTGGTTACATGTTAGATCATATATACTAACTCTTTCCTTATTTTTCTTTCTCTCATAGGCAAATATATCATCTTCATTGCTTTTAGGAGGGGTTATCTACTCATCCCCATTATCGTTATCATATGCACCGACATACCCTCCTTTATTAGGTTGAAGTATATTATGTTCAAATGGATCGAATTTCTCCTAACTCATTGGGTTAGTACTACTAAGTCTTCACCGAATTAAAGCCTAAAGCCACGCTTCCTCCTCATACTCCTCTTTTACTTTCTAGCCTCTATTAGTTTTTCATCAATGAAACTTTCAAAATTAGCATCACTTAAACTACTATCACTTTATGGTTTTTCAATTAGTATGTACTCTTTATCATGACTACTTGCATCACCACCTATATTATCACCAAAAGCTCCAACACCTAAACAATCCCCACCTATATTATCACCTAAAGCACTAATCCCAAAGCATCACTACCTATATTATTACTCAAAGCTCCAACACCTAAATCATCCCCACTCGTATTATCGGCCAAAGCACTACACCCAAAACATCACCATTTACATTATTATCTAAAACATCACCATCACTTTTTTCTTGAGTTAAGACTCCATTTCTTTTGACATCTTCATTCGCCTCCATAAAAACATCTATATACCCTTCTTCACAAGCAACACCTAACATCTTCATAACCATCACTCCATCATCTATAATTAAACCTCTCTCACTTAAATTTAAACTTGATTGTTTAAACACCATAAAACCTAGGTGTCTTATATCTAGATTCAACAACAACTTTATATAGATCTTTTAAATGTGTATAATTAGGGTCTTTTAACCACTCGATCGATACAACCTTTACCTCACCAACATAAGAAATGAGAATCATGTTATTAAAAAACCCACCAACATGAAAATTAATCTTAAAACGATTTATTGTCTTGTGGAAAGAAACACCAATTAAAAGATAAACATATTTGGGTTTGGATTATGTAATTTTAGGGATTGTGATTTAAAATTTTGTTAGAAAAATTAGAGTGGTCGAAGGTATGAGAGGAAGTGTTTTGACGGAAAGGGTTTTTAGGATATTTTCTTGAAGGTTCATCTTAAGGGTTTTGGGATTTTGAATTTGAGGGATTAAGGACAAATGGGGTTTGGGTTTTCAATTATAGAACTATAGCAATTGCTTCGTGAAAAAAAATGAGAGAATGGGGTTAGAGGGTCTCGTGGGTTTGAGGGATGAGAAGAAAGGAGAAGAAAGAGAAAGAAGAAGGAAAGATTTATGGATTTGATTCGAAAAGAGGGAAAGAGAAAAAAGAAGAAATAAGGAAGGATTTGTGGGTTCGATTCTAATAAGAAGAAAAGAGAAGACAAAGAAGGAAGAAGAGAGGATCTTTAGGTTCGATTTTACGGAAGATGAAGGTAGACGAATAAGAAGATTAAGGAAATTTGAAAGCACGAGGTACCGGGAAAATTAAAAGAAAGAGCTAATAGGCGTCTTGTGGAAAATTAAAATGAAAAACAAAAGGTTTGGGTTAGATTGGAGATTTTGTTGTAATTGAGGTATATCGGGGATGACATATCTTTCAAGCTTTGTAATTAATTTTTCACGTCACTACTTACGTGGAACTTATGTGTCATTTAAAGTCCAACTCGTAATACTTCGTCACCTATCATGTCGGCATTGCTCGGAATTTTGGTCGGAAAATCGGACTCGTGCTAATATTGTTATCGGAGGCTTAGTTGGTGACATGCCTATACAAAATTTAAAAAATGAGCTAAAATCATTAAAAAGTGTATAGTTTGTGATTTTCTAGAACATTAAGCCTTGATGAAATGTCATAGTACATATTTTTTTAGTTTGTTTCCTCTAAAGTATAACAATTCGTTGCTTGTTTAACGTTACTAAAATTTGGGGAAATTGAATTCACCCAAAGCTCCATTGTTAAAAATACAATTCATAGGCTAATAAATTTTTCAATTGTCAATGACTTTACTTTGATTAAATACTTAATTTGTTTTTTGAATTAAATATAACCTCATCCTTTTATCATTTGCTTATTTTGATGGAATTTAAACAACGTTTATATTGATGTAAGTAAATTACAATATTATCAAATTCACTCAACATCTAATTATAAAAGTAGTTAATAATATGAATTGAATCCTTTTTTTTTGGGGGGGACCAATGTGCCTTTTGGTTTATATTTGATTTGAAACGACCATATTAAAGGGAGATGTGGTAGATCATAAATGATGATGTTTTGATAATATAAATTTTTGGTAGTGACAAATTTTACATTATTTAAAAAGTAATTACTAATACTTATTCTATAAGAAAAAAAGAGATATAAAGATGAGAGTGAAAATTAAAAAAAGAAATTTGAGTTTAGATGGAATTTTTTTAAGATCTAAATATGATTCTCTCTTTCTTGTATGTATCTATTTCTCCATAAAAATAAATTTATAAAGTAATTATTACACACTTATCATAATTACTTTCAAAATATTTCGTGGCTAGAGGCTAAACTTGTCCCGGGGACTTCTTCCTACATGTTTGGTCCGCTGATCAAATCATAAAAACCTAATCTATGAAGCAAAGAACCAACGAATGGGTTAAATTAAGCTGCTGGGTTGCAGGTTGAGACTTCTGAAACAATTGGGCTTCTTGATTAAAGCTGGCCTGGTTCAGCAACTTGCGAACTTTGCTTTTTGTTTTTTGTTTTTTGTTTTTTTTTCAAAGATTAAACTTGATTTCTATAAATAAGTGACCAAGGCCAAGCATTACGGCCTAAGTCTGGTGAGTCATACATAATACTATCTATCATTTTTTGCCGCATCATTTCAACCCATAATTTGTCCGAAATTTTTAAAGAAATTTCACCCAAGTTTTCTCAACATAACAATGTTGTTATCGCCATCCATAGGCAGACCCAAACTACGTCGACATTTTGGAGAGCAAACTGCCTAATTCCAACCTTGGGGCATGCCTTTTGAGCGAGATGAATATAAATGAAGGGTAGGAGATGATTGGGTTGGAGACTTTCCACTTAGCACTTGTATTCCTTATATAAGGAGAAGACAAACATTCGAGGGTTGTTGATTTGATTTATGATACTGACTTTTGGGACCTGTTTATTATGACTAGTCCTCTTCCTAATGAAATTTCTAATCTGATTACTGTTATTCCGCTTTCCTAGATAGATTGAAAAGGAAGATTTACTTGCTTGAGGTGAGAACAGTACTTCTAGAGTTTACTCTTTTCAATTTGGATATGATTTTATATATCACTAAATAACTATTTCTTATTGATTCTACTAAGAACTGCCAATTTTTATGGACATTGAAAATCTCGCAAAAGTTGCGCAACTTGAGTGGGATCGGCTTTCAACTAATTTGTTGCGATACAAATGGGATTTTGCCCATAATTCCAGGTGTGGTCAGAATCAGAAGAGACTTGCTCATGCATTACGGGACTGCTTATGGGTTAGAGACATGTATCCTAGTATTACTAACTAGTGGTTTTTTTTTTTTTTTTTTAAATTATTATATGGACTTTCATTACTAACTGGTTGGACATCATTTGTAGCTATCAATTTATGCGTTCAAGAAAGGCGGACAAGAATGTAGCTATCAGTTTGTCATCATTTGTTGGGTCGTTTGGTTGGCTCGCAATAAAGGTACTGTTAATTAGGGGAAAGCCTTTCAGCAAGCAACAACAACTATTTCAGATCAATCATCTATTAAATAATATGTAGACTTTTGGCTTTTGGTGATTGTTCCGATGATCACCGTGTTTCTATTCCTAAAATAGCTTTATTAGGATTAATACCATGGAAGCTCCTATGGCAACCCGGCCGGGAAGAGCAGGTTCGGGTGCCTTCTTCGTGATCGTATTAATGGATTATCGATTGCAGGTTTCTTTGACTTCATTAGGTACTGTACAAGTTATGCGATTTTTCAGGTTTGTTTTGGTAGAATCGGATTCGCAAGAAGATGTTCGTGCAGCCATGATAGCTTTTACAGATTTTCATCATTATTCTGTTTTGACAGTGCTCGATTAGGCATATCATCTTGCATGAAACTAATAACGATGCTGATTTGCCTGCCAAGCGTGTTTCGTTGAGTGTTCGTTTACGATCCTCCTAAAATATGTCCAGCATGTCGTTGTGAGGGATATGGCTGCTGGTGTAAGAGCTAAATTACGTGCTTCTTTTCTTTTTACACGAAAGAGAGGAAAGAAAAAAAAAAAAGGGTTTAATGCTCTCTTTAATTAATCATTCAGTCGAAACTTCAAACAGTGCCGTTGCCTACTTCATTCATTAAATAAGATTTAGGCCATTCGGACAAAGGTAAATAAAGAGTTCTGATCTACTTGTGTTTTTCCTTCGTGTCTCCTCACAGCTGACTTCTCCCTAATCATGAATTCTTCAAAGAAAATTATCTACTTGCTGGTAATTTATTTATTTATTTTGTAATGACTCCCATGGGAACATTAACAAAGACTACCAAATTAATTCCCTCTCTCAGTAGAAAATTAAATGAGAACTGGGACCCAGACAAGCCCAGATTTTAAGTCAAGACCAAGTTCTATAATCTATATTTACCCATACAAATCAAGAACATGTTCTATCTTTTTAACCATGTCTTTATCTATTACTCCTTTTTACCCCAACATTATAAATCATCATGATCATGATGAACGATGGTGATAACAAGAGTCTTGTTGAATAATGTGATCATCTCCAAATCCAAGACAAAAGGAGAAAAGAAGGAAATCCAAAAAAAAAAAAAAAAAAAAGCAAATTACATTTACAAATTTGAAGGAATGTTTCCTTCCCAGGAGGAGATGAGCCCCAATAAGAACTAAACTGAAAAGGACACATAAGCAAAAGCAACACTACATGCAAGAGGGAAAAAAAAAAAGAGAAAGAAAGAAAGTTGAGACATAAATTTTTAATGATTATTAATTAGTATTAGAGTAGTCCTAGCAGTAGTATTTATCTTTTAGAACACGTTAACATGTTATTGTTTGTTGGATCTTTTAATATCAGAGAATCTTGTGGCCAAAAAGGTTATATACACATTTGTTTTTTCTTTTTTGGAAATCCAATCAAATGTGGGAACAAAATAAAACACACCCCCATTTATTTATATCTTTTTAGACATTTTTTCCAAATGTTAGTTTTTGTTTTGACTTGATTTGGTTAAGGAAAACAGTAGTTTAAAAACTGACACTTCAGTTTTTGAAAAAAGAAAGAAAAAAGTGGTTTTGATTGAATCTTAATGAAAACATTGATTTAATGATTTCCTATTTCCTATTCTCATTTATTTATTGGGATTGATTTTTATTTATTTATTTTTTGTTGGTTCGGTGCGTGAGGCAGCCAAAGAGGAGATTTTTATTAGAGAAAGGAAAAAGATGTCCTTTCGTGGTTTCGTGAGATTACCCTTTAATATTAGTATTACAAGTCCTAACTAGGGTTCTTTAACTTTACTCTCTCTTTACTTTTTGTTGTTTTCGATTCTCTTCTACTCCTGGATTTTCTCCTTCTTCTAATTCCTCGATTTTGTTTATTTGGGTTGCTTGATTTCTTGTTTTTCTCATCTGGGTCGCTGAGTTTGCTTCAATTTGGAGTGTTTTGAGGTCTGGTTGTGAGCGTTTCACTCGAAAGTTTGGGTTTTTTTGGTGATTTGTTAAGGTGGGATCCATAGATTCGTAGAAAAGTTTAGGGTTTTGTTATGTGATTTGATTGTGTAGAAGGTTTTCTAGGTCAAGGGAAGCATTGGTACAATTGCTCCTGCTATTGGGAAAAGTGATTTAGCTGTCAATTTTTTCAAATAAATATTGAAGGGTCTTGGCATGTAGGCATGATGTTTCATGCTCAAGGTCCTTTAAGGAATCATTGTACTCTCCTTGCCGTTCTTTGTGGTAAAAGTGGTGATAATAAGCAGAAGCAGCCTCTCTCTGATGATAAACCTAGATTTCCTTTTCCGGAACTTGCTTCTACTGGGCGGCTAGAGGTGTCTTTTTGAATTTTTTGGCTATAAATTTGAATTTCTGGTAATGGGTTTTCTGAGTTTTAGCTAAATTTTATCTGTAAAGATATAATGTTTTGTTACTGTTTATGTTTGAATGCAGGTTCAGGTACTGACTAATCCGAGCACTGATGAATTCCGGAGAGTGCTTCAGTCATTGGAGCCCAGTATTGTGTATTTTCAAGGTGAGCAGATTGAAGGTAGTGAAGAAATTGGGCCTTTAAGATGGGGAGATATTGACTTGTCCACTTCAGAATCCCTATGTGGACTGTTTGGTTCGACATTGCCTCCCACGGTGAGTGATGGTCCTCAAGATGTAATAATACTCGTTTGGTCCTTGTTTATCATTTCAGTGACATGAACTCCATTGTTGGTCTTAAATCCTGTCAGATATACTTATGCAGTTTGCAACATTAATCGTAGCATTTCACTGAACCTACCTTCAAACGTTTGTACAGGTTTATTTAGAGATCCCCAATGGTGAAAAATTGGCAGAGGCGCTTCACTCCAAGGTTATATTAATCCAATATAGTTCTATAATTTCTTTCAAGTTATTGATATTTATTTTTACGTTGGGGAAAGAGTTACACTGATTATGATTATTTGATAGAGTTATTGGTTAAACTATTTATATATATTTAAAGAGATGGTGCATGGTAGTTGGAGACCTGTATAAATGTGTGTGTGTGTGTGTTGTTTATCTGATTTTTTCTCATGAATCATTGTTGAACCGGTGCTTTCACGTGGCAGGGAGTTTCATATGTTATATATTGGAAAAGCACATTTTCTTGTTATGCTGCTTCTCACTTTCGTCAAGCATTGTTGTCAGTGGTTCAAAGGTATGATTTTCTACTTTTACATCAAGAATAAAGTTGTGTAGTCACCTTTTCTATTATGTGTTGTTCTGTTAGTTCCACTTAGTCTCCTGTTTTGATGGCTCTATATAATATGCAGTCTAGTAGTTATTGTTCACGGATCCATGTTTTGAAGCAATGGCTAAATTTGTAACTGGAAGGATTTGTTTGGGTGCAAAATATTTTCCTGTGATGAGATTGTGGACCAGATGTTGAGCTTTAATTTAGATCATTTGTCAGGCTGGATCATTTTTCTTTGGCGGGGTAGTGCAACGTGCTCTTTTTTTTCAGTGAAAATAAGTAAATATATGAAATCTCATATCCTCTTTTGAGCTCTCTTGTGCATTGCAGTTCTTGCAGCCATACATGCGATGCTTTCCAACTTGCTCATGCATCTTTTAGGCTCTTCTGTGTACGAAACAACAGTACCCTAGCTTCCAATAGCCAGAAAGTTGGTGGTAAACCCGGACCATGTTTACTCGGGGATCCTCCAAAGTTTGATATTACTCTGGCCGAGGCAGATGATCAGGGTGAAGAAGGCTCTTCTGGGGCTCTTCCTGCTATAAAAATATATGACGATGATGTGACCATGAGGTTTCTGGTTTGTGGACTGTCATGCACATTGGTACGCTTGATGTAATTCTGAGCATATTTTTGATTGTTAGCATTCACTGGGGGTGGACTGATTACAATCTTTACTCTCTTCAGGATGCGTGCTTATTGGAATCTTTGGAAGATGGGCTCAATGCTCTCCTGAACATTGAAGTGAGTTCCCTGCCAGCCTTATTATTTATTTATCGAGTTCCTCAATTTCTAATCATCAAGCATCTCTTGGGTAAATATTAATAAACCAGAAAGATGGCTTGGAAATAATCTTTGATATCACTGCTCCCATTTTTATTTTGCTCAACATAAGCTCACCTTTTACTCAGCTGAACAATATTAAGCATTCATGAAATTTTCATATTTAAATTTATGAGGCACAGTAGATCCAATACTTTTTCATTACGTCCACATGGAATTGAAAACTTAACATCACTAAATTAGGAGTTTCAAATGTTTTAGGCTTTAGCTGCGATGTATGTGTCACCTGTACTAGTGATGAGATAAAAAAAAATCTTGACAGATGAGTGCAAGTACATTGGTTGGGTAATACTCTATCATTAAGTAAGCAAGTGTAACAAGGTTTGTTGTAGTTCCAGCAATTGTTACACTGGAAATATGCTTTTATACGTTCCAACTGTACTTAAGTGCTATCGCTACTTTATATTTCTTCATTTAATTCTATCTTCTTTTTTTTTATTTAGCAAATATTTATTTATTTATTATTTTGCACTGGTATGCATGCAGATTCGTGGGAGTAAACTTCATAATCGGACAAGGTACTGATTGAATTTGAGCCTGGTTTTTTGCTTCTCGCCCCTTTATTTTATAATGCTACAGACACCATGTTGTATATATGGATGTAGATATACATGCATAAATTTGTGGATGCACACACTCGCACAGTTTTAAATGTAGTGACACATTATTTGTGACTTCTTTCAGATCTTTGTTATGATCATAATCCCTCTCGAATGTTATTGAATGCCTGTCGGTCTCATTTCATTCTGTTTTTATTGTCTCACAACTCTCACTGTCATTTTCAGTGCTCCTCCGCCTCCTCTCCAGGCAGGGACATTTTCTCGTGGTGTAGTGACAATGCGATGTGATTTATCAACTTGTAGTTCTGCTCACATATCGCTTTTAGTGTCTGGCAGTGCACAAACTTGTTTTAATGATCAGGTAAGGATAAATCTGCAGGGGTTGATTATGTGCTTGCTTGCCTGGTCTCTTTTAAGCTCTTGCGTGCTTCTGACCATTTCTGGCCTTTGTTTTTGATGGGGGGCGTTGCCTCAGCTTTTGGAGAATCATATTAAAAATGAGCTTATCGAGAACAGTCAGCTAGTCCATGCATTGACGAACTCTGAGGAAAGCAAATCATCTTCAACTGAGCCACGAAAGTCTGCTTCCATAGCCTGTGGGGCAAGTGTATTTGAAGTTTCTATGAAGGTTCCTACATGGGCATCACAGGTAACATTGTCTCACACCCTTCCTTTTCATGCATATCCTTGAAAAGAAGGTGCTTTAATTCATTCCATGGATTAGTGCTTGTACTTGTAAGACAATTGACAATCTTATAATTTTAGTAGTTACACACACACACACACACACACACACACACACACACACACACACATGTATGTCTATGTAAATCCTTCTCTCTTTGAGTAAAGAATACCAATAAAGTCATCATATAATTTTGCAACAATAAGCTGTTGCATAGTCACTAATGGTTATACTCTGTTATACAAATTTTTGTAGAATTCTTTTGCTTAGATACACATATCAACCAATGTGAGTTCTGACAGCCTTGTTTTATGGAATGCCATCACAGGTTTTGCGGCAGCTCGCCCCAGATGTATTCTACCGCAGCTTAGTCATGCTAGGAATTGCTAGCATTCAAGGACTGTCAGTTGCTTCTTTTGAAAAAGATGATGCTGATCGCCTCCTTTTCTTCTGTGCAAGGCAGCGCAAAGAGCCCCATCCACACAACTCTGTTCTCACTAGGCTTCCTAGCTGGTTGATTCCTCCTGCACCTTGTCGAAAGAGATCTGAGCCATCCCGAGAAACTAAACCCTTTACTTCTGGTTGTGGAGGTGAAAATGGAGGAAATGTTAAACAGAAGTTGCATGTTGCTGCAATGAGGCCAATTCCTCACACTCGTCGTCATAAAATGCTACCATTTTCTGGATTTTTGGAGGCTGAAAGATTTGATGGAGAACAAGCAAAGCCTAGCTTGCCACCTCCTCCACCGAAGCATAGTGCTGTAGGGCCTGCTCCTGTCACTCATCGAAAATCATTGTCAAGCTCTTATCAGGCGCAACAGATTATTTCTCTAAATCCACTGCCTTTGAAGAAACATGGTTGTGGCAGATCTCCAATACAAGTTTGCTCTGAGGTATAAGTCATTTTTAAATTTGCGAATCGTGTTCATTCTTTTCACATACAATGCTTTTTTGAATTTTATATGCTTAGGAATGGTTTCATTTTTATTTACACTTTTGGGTTGAGGTTTGCTTGCCTAGTCATTTGTTTCTTGAGTTTTACAACTTAGATATCTATGAAGGTTTTGTTCTAATAAGTTCGACGTTATTTGTTTCCGACTTTTATACCTCAGACATGGATGGGTCTTGGGGATTTTGATGTGTGGCTAATCTAAGTATTGTCTTACTCTGGTTGTAAATTTTTTTTCTTAAAAAACATTTCTATGATGTTTGGTGACTTGAAATTTGAGGTCTTGTTTTAAGTATATGATTATTTTGCTGGATTTTTCAAATTCCACATTTGAGGATATGGAACTATATACAGTCACCTGATTATCATTCTGTGCTATTAAATGTACCACATAATATAAGTTCGTAACTGTACTTGAAAGCTTCTGCTTCCTACCTAAGAGCTATTTCAATAATCTCATGCAATTATGTAATACGACCAAAATTGATGCTAATTCATTTATCACCTTGGATCCAAGAGTTGGATTTCTTATAATCCTGTTATATTATATGGTTTATATGCAGATTTTTTTTTATATATTATCATCTGTTTTTTTTTTAAACATTTTTCTGCAATGTTTTATTTTCTGGCAGGAGGAATTCTTGAGGGATGTAATGCAGTTCTTGATTCTACGTGGTCATTCTCGTCTAGTTCCTCAAGGTGGACTGGCTGAGTTTCCTGATGCCATTCTCAATGCAAAACGCCTTGACCTTTTTAACTTGTATAGGGAGGTGAGTTTTTAAATATGCTAAATATGATTCAAATCTGCAAAGGTTTTATTGCTGAAAACCAAGAAATACTGTGTTCTCAGGTGGTTTCAAGAGGAGGTTTTCATGTTGGCAATGGCATCAACTGGAAAGGACAAGTTTTCTCAAAGATGCGCAATCATACATTGACTAACAGAATGACTGTAAGTTTACCATTTTCTAATCCTTTTTTTTTTAAATGTCCTATGTTGGTAGAGAGCCTTAAAGTTGGTCACAATATGGGTGAGCTGGACCTAAATTGCATATAACGTGGCTATGCTAAAGTTCTTACAGCTAAGCAGTGCAGAACCACGTTCTTTTCCTGTTGAAATTTGGAACCTTTGGGATGCATAAGTTATGATTCATCTCAATTATATGGTGCCTTTTACTGTTATTTGCAGTAGATTTTAAAATAATTTAATTTTTTGTTTTATGTTTCAATTTGTCGTCACATTTTCTTGTTCTTTCAGCTAAGCATATTGATTTTATCCTGGTAACATGCCCTGTTGCTTTGTCCCCAGCCTTTCTTACTGCTGTCTTATAATTTGTTTTCTTTAATAACTACAATAACTTGCAATAGTACTAAAAAATTTAGTAGCAGTGAGTCTGTCTGGCTTGATCCGTTTTTTTTGCCCCAAATAGAAGTATTTCATTCTCAATAAATAAATGAATGAATGAATAAAAGTTTTTCCTCTCTCTTCTATTGACCTGCGTTTTCTGCACTACAGGTTTTTATTCAGCATTGTTTTATATTTTGCTGGATATTCTTGTCTGATATGTTCTTATTGCTTCTCTTTTTCATTATGGTTTACTTTCTCCCTCAACTAGTTATGATTCCTCGTGTTGCTTCGGATCACTGAAATTTTATTTTTATTTTTTCATTCAGAGTTTCTTTTTTCATAGCATATATTTAACCTAATTTTTTTGTATAAATTATGCTTTTTTTTTTTATTAATGTAATTCAAAGGGAAAGGAGAAAAAGAGTGTCCCATTCATATATAAATTATGCAAAATATAATGACAATAATATTATTAGATAATTATAATGCATTTAACTAATATTGAATAATGGTATATCATTTTTTGGGGGGGGGGGGGGAGGGGAGCTAAGATCAACTGTACATATTCATGTTCTATCATTTTTATTGAATTTTGCCACACAAAACACATTCATGGACTTTACAAAACAAAAGATAAACTATAAAACTATCAACCATTGTCAGTTGCACGTACAAATTATTAATTATAGAAGATACTCATTGTCTAAATATAGTTATTGAACTCATTTTTTATCCTTCTATATAAAAATTCACTATAAAATATCATATTATAAGCTTGATTAAAAGAGCATATAGCAAAATTGTCCAAAAAGTTCAACAATTTACCAAATATGCTAAACCCATCCAACCACCAAGAAACTTTCCCTCACTAATCATGTGTCAAACAAAGAATGCTTTGCAAACCCATATTCTTTAACATCATGATGCCACATGTCAACCATATAGACACCTTAAACCATATTCAATATATGATATAGATTGTGAAAATTTGCCTTGCTTATCTATTTATTTTGGTCAAATAAATTGAAAACATCTTAATGAATGATATTAACTGGTATACTAATTAAAATATTATTCTGAGTTAGATGACAAGTGAGCGGTAAACAAGCTGAGTTTGTGAGACAGAGGTTCAACAATGCTGGGCCACATAGACTGCATTATTTTTGGGACCTGCTGGGTCAGCTTGTATTATAAAATATCTTTGTGTGTATAATCTTTAGGAGTGAAAGTAACATACACATACTGAACATCACATTGCCTTTTGTGGATGGCCAAATCAGAATGCCTGCAATACTGATGGGAGTGGGCTTCTGCCTCATAATTTCTAGCAAATAATAGACTTAAGCTGAAAGTTCCTCTGGTGGATCCATATATTTATTCTTTGCATGACGATTTCATATTGCTTTCTTGGATCATGGCCTCGGCTTGATACAATATCGAACTGCTTATTGTTTGTACAAGTTTGGAGTAACTTCCTGTTTCTGCTCCACGTTTATTAGGGTGTTGGCAATACACTTAAAAGGCACTATGAAACTTACCTTTTGGAATATGAATTGGCCCATGACGATGTAGACGGAGAATGCTGTCTGTTGTGTCACAGGTCTCTCTCTCTTTCCCTTTCCCTCTACGTCTCCCTCTGTGTGTGTGTATGTGCGTGCGTGTGTGTGTGTGTGCGTGCACTTGAAGATACACTGTACTGACAGAAGGGTTACCATATTCACAGTAGTGCAGCTGGTGATTGGGTTAACTGTGGAATATGTGGCGAGTGGGCTCACTTTGGCTGTGACAGGAGGCAGGGACTCGGTGCCTTTAAGGTATGCTTTTGGTCAAGCTTCTTTAATGATTTAGACATCTCTAAAAATAAACAGTTGTTTCAAATTTATTACTTAAAGCAGATATAAATGGTTGCTTGAAATAAGGACTATTATTAAACTTTTCTTTTAGTTACTAAAACAGTAGTTTCTAGTTGGTCCATTGTGACTTAGGTTGCACTGAACCTGGTCTTGTTGTAGAGAAAAAGGACTACTACTATATATATAGCTTTACCCATGAGCATAGGTGTCAAGAATCCATTGGCAGTTTTAAAAACAAAATTCAGTATTTGTCCTTTAGATTGACCGAATAGTTGTCAGGATTTGCTATTTTGACTTAAATCTATTGTTACTTTGCTACTGTTGGTTATTTTTATTTGTTTTTGTTGCATGAAGTGCTAGTTGTCAAGGCACTAGTGGATCTTATTCATTACGTAATGTTTTTGTGGTGAATGGCAGGACTATGCGAAGACAGATGGGCTGGAGTATATTTGTCCCCACTGCAGCATTGCAAATTTCAAGAAAAAATCCCAGAAAACTACAAATGGATATTAGCAAGCTGGGGGCCCTGGACCTAAAGTCTCTATATACTACTTTCTTGTGGTTTATTTCCTTTCTTCCCCAGCATAAATGCATAAGATAAAGGGTAGTAGGAATGTAATTATTGTATTTTATCTCGCCCATTGTTGTTTCCATATAGATTAAGCCACTAAGAAGCCACCCAATTTTCCCCCGCATTTGTCACGTGCGAAGAGTAATTGTAGAATATACTTTTTTCTTTTTTCCTGAAATTTAATTTAACCAGGTAGTTTTGTCAAATATTTAACAGAATATAGGTGAGATAGAAATCTTCACTTTGGAGCTGTTCTTTGAGTAATGGTTTATCATTTTATTTTTACTTTGCGCAATTCAGTTGTGATTATGATCCTCCAACTATCAACCTGCATGTTTTGAAATCTTGTTCAACGATTGACTTTAGTACGTTTAGGAATTAGTTCAGTGTTTGAATGATGGATGATCAGAGTGATACAATAGCTGTTTTGTTTTCAGGCCTTTTTTGGGCATGGGGTTTCCAAATGATGTTGGGTTGAATGCTCTTTCCTAGCTGCTTCTCAGTTTGTGACGAGCAGGATTAGATCTCAAATCACTTGAGTGATCCCCAAGTAATTATCCTGCTACGTTCCCCACTGATTCGGAATTTGTTAAAAAGCCTTTTCTTCCTGGCTAAGCCATGCAAATACAGGGACTGAAGAAACTCATGCTATGCTGATTCTCGCAGTTCGGATGGTGAACTATACTCGCAGTTCGGATGGTGAACCTGCTGGCCATGGTTCTTACGCTGAAGGTTTTTAAACAATTAGGAGGAGAAGGGTATTCTTGAAAATGTATTACATTACATTAATATGTAAAGGCTTCAACGATGGGGCCTCTGCAAATGGATTACAAACAAGTGCTGTGTCAACAATTCGAAAATATGGGTCACTGGCGACAAGCAATGACATGAAGTCTTGGGTTGCCTGCATGCCACCACATCATGAAATGGGCGGTTTCAGAAAAGCGGTTTATTTATTTTTAATCTCAACTGATTTTTGGAGCATCTGCCTTCTAAAAAAATTATCAGTCACATCTGTTTCCTAGACATGGTACTTGCTTGCACATAGGATGTTTATATTAGGCTTGAAATGATGACTCAGAATCACTCTTCAGACTAGGAATAAGTTCGATCTTAACCTGGTCTATATATAAGCGCAGCAAAGTGAAATAAATTATTCAAAGCAAATCTGCATGCTCTTTATATTCTTGACAGATAAGAATAATATTGGCCTTTTATGCATGCTTATATATGTACATTCTCAAAAACGAACAGTTGATCTTCAAACAAGAAAAAAACGATGAAAGAGGTAAAAGAAAAGATCCAAAAATTGTAAGTAGCTCTAGATTCCAAAATGATCTCCCTCAGCTTAATAAATGAAATCCAATCTAAAATAATGAAATTATGCCTTTGGTTTCCGTGCACCAGAAATGCATTAAGCATTCTTCAGCTCTTCTTGCTTCACAACCTCATTGCAACCATTGACAATGATGTCTTTACTGCTAAGAGTACCGGTTGGAATATTGTTATCATACAACATTAGATGGGTGTCAATGCCAGGTAAACTGCTGTTGCTGCTGCCACCGCTGTTAACAAGATCATTGGTGTGGCCAAATTTCTTACTCTCCTCAGAAGTAGTACCTGAAAACGATGCCTTTCCACTGGATATGGCAGCAGCAAGAGCAATGGGCATGAGGCAGAGACCTTTGCTTTGAAGATATTGCATGGCCATGGTCACATTGGATTCCATTAGCTTAAGCACTTCTTGCTCAAAGGCAATTTGATCAGGGGTTGGAGAAATATCAATTCCTAGAGCAGCTGCTGGTGAGAGCGACAAACTATTATGACCCTGAAGATGACAGACGATGACCTGTCAGAATCCTTTGTAAAACAAATCATTTCAAAATTGCCCCTTAAGAATGATCAAATTGATCCTCATTATAGAAGATGTTATAATTTATATATTGAGGTGTCAGCTATGCGTGGCTTTATGCTGAGTATATCCCTAGTTATGAACCGTCTTTTTTTTTTTTTTTTTTTCTGTGATGGTAAATGCAGATTACTAATGGACATTTCATGAACTGATACCTATTATAATTCCATGATTACACGACACAAAGCCAGAATATAGTCAATGATGTCATACATAACACCAGTACATTAAGCTCAATGCCCTCAAGTAGAAACCTACTGGAGTATAATTTAAAATAGATACTTTAAGGATCATAATCTTCGCTTTGTTCCCCACAATCTCTGTCTCCACCCAGTATAGTGACCTCCTACCTAGTCACAGTTAGGTGGTTCAATGATTTTTTCAGCTTGGTTGACATTCTATTTTCATGCTTATAATCAAGGACATGGAGACATTGATGAGCTTAGTTCAATCATATATAGAAGAGAACAGGAAAATTGCATGTTCATCATTAACGTGGAAGGGCATAGTACCTCAGGTTGACCATCTGTGAGGAGAGGAATGACTGCTCCGGCTGCCCCTAACCTGCTCATGCTGAGCACCTGGATATTCATGTAACAATGTGAGAAATAGCACTTGAATCAGTACTTGGAATAATAGCTTATCCAAAGTTTCTCACTTCTTCTAATTTTGTGACAACTGTTGACCAATACAAAGATAATGGAAATTACGGACCAATACAACCAAAAATGAAAGTAACTTTATATGCAATACAAGTAATATTTGAAAACTGAAAATCAAGTTCAAACAAGTCCTAGCAGAAGTGTTTCTACAGGATATTTGCAAAAACTAGATATTATCATACCTTGACTTGGAGCTGAAGAAATTTGACATACTCTATGATCTCATCAAGCATAGACGCCTTGTCAACCTACAAATCATGGACAAATTCAATCCATCGTTAGAGCTGGCCTGGAGTTCACTTACTGCACAATTAGCTGGTTCCAAAGTTGTGTGTTTGTGGGTGTGGGACTTGAAAGTAATGTAAAGGTGAAGTCCAGGTCAGATCCCATCTCCAATAATGACAGGCAGAACTACTAAAAACTAAAAATTTCTAGTGAAATAAGCCAATTTGATCAGTTCCTGAGAAAAGCATGTCATATTGCCACAACTAAGAAAAGGTTCCATACTCGGGAGGTTAAATCTGATGTTAAGTATTAATTACAAGTGCTTTTACAACTGAGATCCTAGGGGCACTTGTTGCAGGCATAATTGACTCTACATCGTTTTGAAAAGGCACGTTGTCCTTCCATTTCCTTCTTAGTCAGAAGTTCTTAGTAAACCATCAACTATAAATGTGCTAGCAGAGGCATTTCATTTCTTAGTTCCAGACTGATTTGAAGCTGACTCATCAGCAAAGGTGATGATCTACAGTTTCAATTTGAGAACGTGATGATAATTGAGCTAGTTAGAGCTGCATTTACTCTGATTATATTGATCAAATTTTTTTTCCAACTTTATCTGTTTATGCTTACGAATATATGCTGGAATCATAAACATCTAGCCCTATAATTTGTAGTTAAAAGCATCTGGTTATGCAATAACTAAAAACTAACACAAGCCAGTCATCACAGTCTATTTAATGACAATAGCAGAACCAAAATAAGCTGACCTTATTGGAATTAGGTACAAGTTCTTGCAGATTCTTCATCCTTTCAGCAATTTTTTCTCTTCGGAGCTGCAATTAGACATTTTAGAAATATTAATAAATAGTTATGTCCAAAAAACTTCCTGCAAGCTCAAAATCTTTTAACACCATCAACTTGAAAGTCTAAACATGAAGAAATAGCTTCCAGTAGTTATATGATAATTATAACTAACCCTTTCAGCTATACTGTGTGGGTCAGTTGCCTGGCCACGCCGTGCTCTTACACGAGGCTTTCCAGTTCCATTGCAGCCTCCTGCTGAAGCAGCTGATGTAGTCTGCAATTCAAAATCCAAGCTTGGTTGGTACATATAACACTCAACAAGTCAACATGTTACTTCAGTCATTTATGGCAGTTGACAAGAGCTTTATAACCAATCATATGAATAAAAATGAAAGAAATCTGAAACTGTAACAAGCACCTGAGGCACAGATGATAATCCATTCATTGCCACTTTTACATTGGGCTCGGCTACGATAGATGAGAAAGGACAACTTTGCAAATCTTCTTTCCCCTACAATCATCAGTAAGAACAATCAATCAAAAGGAACCTTTTGACTTTACAGAACAATCAACTAGTAAATTCCCACTAAACTTGAGGAATCAATATAAATGAGGTTGCAACTAGACTAGGAGAGTCCATCATCATTTGTGCCCAATGTGTATAAATTCTATAAGTTGAAATGTAATCAGGAATGATCAAGATAGTTATAATTCTGTGGTGGGTGATGTAGATAACTTATCAAGTTGAATTGTAATCAGCAATCAGCAATTCTATAAGTTGAAATGTAATCAGCCATGATTAAAATAGTTATACCTCTTTGGTGGGTGATGCAGATAACTTATCAAGTCGTAGAATTTTATCCATGCCTACATATTTCTTCCCCATAATATCCATATCATCATCCAAGTTTCCTTCTTGAAGACCAAATCCTTCCATTCTGTCTTGTCCCATCAAAGGAGGCAGAGAAGAAATACCATCATAAGATTGTGAAGGCCACAATTGTGGAATGGATGACAAGTTTTGCAGATTTTTATAGGATCTCAGGTACTCAGATTGTTCTCTTCCATTGCATCCAGCATTGCTTGCCTCAGTAAAAGAGAGATATGATGTCAAATCACCAACTACTGGAAAGTGCTTTGGATAGTTCAGAGAATTAAGACTAGGGAGAATTGCGTCACATTGCAGGCCCATATTTCCAAACTTAAAGTTGCCACTCGCCATTCCATCTGGGGAGGGGTTGCCACTGCAATTTAAGCCATCATTTTGCAATGGAGCTTCTTCAGAAATTAAGCCCTTGTCAACAGCATAATCTGACTCACTGCCAAGAACTACAGATGAAGTGTCTTGAGTGACCAGGGACTCCACACTTTGATTTGAACTAATCATGCTTCCAGGTGAATTTTTTTTGTCATCTTGATATAATTCAAGAGAACTAGGGAGGAAGACATTTGGTTGATTAGGTTCACTACAGACCCAAGATGATCTTTCCTTCATATCTCCATCCACCAATGATGAGGAAGAGATAAGATGATTGAGATACTCATCCATCATCAATCGCCACGCAGTGATTAGTATATTTTGACAGCACTCAAGCCCTCTATGGAAGCTACTATTCAGGTTTATGTATCAGTACTCAACAACTGTGAATATAAGCACTTTTGTTAGATTCATAGATACCACATGATGAGTGCGCACAAGTAATGATGATTGCATGGACAGAGAGGAAGACATATCATAGAGGCAGTTAAATTCAATGTGGCATACAAATACAATACTGAATAGGCAGTGTATATTTTGACTAGATTGAGCATCATTGATGCAAAAACTAAAAAGAAAAACCTCGGAATAATTGGTCGAGAACATACTAGAGCAAATAACAATCAATAGTGAACCACTAGTTTTACTGCAATCTCTAATTGTGCTTCTACAAATAGCACATTTCAAGATAATTAAGAAGGTAAAATTTCTAAAGAAACAACAAAAATTAACTCCAATTTGGCATGAAACTTGCATCACTTAAATTACATTGAAGTAAAAATTTATCATCTTATTTTGTTAAAAATATGATAAGATCAGCTACTTTATTTAACTATAGCATTTCACCATCAACAAAAATCTTCAAAAGTTTATCTTTATATCTCCCAAACTACAAGAAAAATTCAGATCAATCACTCCTCAAAAAGAATTTCAATAGAAAGCATCAGACCACCATAATCCATTCCGACCAAGCCATAATTACATCCTATATCATTTAAAATCACAACCAAAATTGACCCTTTATATAAAACATCACCAGAACTCCAAATCAGCTAGATTATTCTTCAATAGACCAAAAAATAACATTTTTATGGACCCACAGTTCATGCAAAAAAGGAACCCATGATTAATCAAACCTCAAAACGCAGTACTACTAGAAACACTGTATATATCACTAGTAAGTAACCATGATCAACATGCATGCACATAATCAACTGCCACACTGAAGCTAAAGCTAAAAAAATCAGAAAATGAGAACAACAAATTTAGAAGAGAGAGATTTTTACCAGTGTTTTAGTACTAAGTACAAGATTGTCTCTTGGTTGTCTTTCTCCCAGCATCAGCATCAGCATCAGCATCCACAGAGAGAGAAATTTGAGAGCTTAGAAACAACAAAAGTAGTTTAGCTTTTGACATAGAAACAGCTATTTTTTTTTTTAATGCCAAAGTCCATTTTAATCTCATTATTTTATTCTTTTCTTAGGTTGTTTGTCAACGTGTCTTTTTTCTAATGCGACACGTCATCCGATTCTGTTTCTTGTGGGACCTACCAGGACCCACGTCTGTTTTTGCTCCTCAATTTTTCCATTTTTGTTTGTTTCAGCTAAACTTTTCAAATGTCGTTTTTTCTTCTTCTTCTTCTTCTTTTTTTTTTTTTTTTTTTAATGCCGTCTCTGACCTTGACAGCGGTTGTGTTTTTTCGCTTATGACCTTGAAATTGGAAATTAATGGGGTCCATGCAATGCGGGTATTGTTGTCATTATATTTGAGAAGTTGTCACACCGGATAAAGCGGAGGCGTTCCGGTTCCTTTTAAATTAGTACTGTCGCTGCCTGATAATGACGAAAATACATTTTCCATATTGTTAGCATTGAATTTTTTGTTGTCTTTTTGTCTTTTATTACGAGTAAATTATAAACTAATCTTTTTATTTTTAGGAAATAAATGAATTATTTTTTCTAAAAATAATTATTTATTTTATATTTTTCAATCTATTTGTAATTTAATTCTTTTCATTCTTTTTTTTTTTAAATTTACTTGTAACTTAATTTTCAATTTTTGATTTATTTTATTTTTTAAGAAATAAAAAAAGAGAAAAAATACATAAAAAAATATAAAAAATTATGAAAAAAATATTTATAAAATAAAATAATATTAAATTAAACACGATCAATATTAATAAAAAATTAATTAGTTTGTAAAACAAAGAAGACTAATTAATTATTTTCTTGAAACTAGAAGGACTAATTTATAATTTACTCCTTTTATTTTATGTGTATTTTAGTGATGAAATAGTCGGCTTTTAGTTCTATTCAACGGACTGAGCTAAGCATGTATATTTCAGTTTGATAGCCCATACTATAATGTTGGTTAACTAAGATATATTAAATTAAAGATAAAAAATTTTTGATCTAATTTCCTAATATTTAATTAAAATTTTTTATTTCATTTATTCTTCTCTATGTTTTTTAATAAAATGTTGGTAAACGAATTTTTGTTAATTTTTTTTAAAATATGTACATTTGATTTATATATATTTATTTATAAAAAAATCATTAATATTAGTATAAAAGGATGCATTTGAATTATTAGGTGGTTCTTTTAAAATATTATTTCAATTATATTATTTGAAAAAAATTAATTGTATATATTAAGAAAATTAATAAAATGATTTGTGTTATCTATATAGATACATAGTTAATTTATAATAAAATCAATGATCTTAATAATTTTTTTTTATATACATCATAACCATACTTATTAGATTAGAGCGTATATAAATAAAAAAATATTTTTTAAAAATTAAAATTATAAGGAATATATTAAAGTTAATAGAGTGCAATAAAAATAACTAAAAAAATTACTTCAATAAAATTTGATTATGTTAAGAATAAGTAAATAAAATAGGTGAATATTATTATTTAATTAATAATTTATTTTTTTAAAAAACTTATTCTAAAATTCATATACGGAGAAACATAAATCATATTTATTGTTAACACCTAATGTTTACCTCTTTCTAATTTTTTAATTTATGAGCTAAAAGAAAAGAAAAAAAGAAAAGAAGAAAAAGAAAGAAGAAAATGGAGAGAATTATTAAAAAAAAATAATTTGGGGGTTCAATTAAAAAAAGATGAGGTTTATGGACTAAAGAAAACCCAATTGAGGGTGCAATTAAAAGGATTAAGACCAAGATTTTAATTGAAAGAAGAGAAGGGTACTATTAAGGAAAAATTCAAACAAATCAATACTAAAATTGTAAATTTGGAGAAACTAAAAACTAAAGTTTGGGTTTGTCTACAAGCTTAATTTTCCACTATAAATACCTAACCCCGTCGACCATTTAAGCTGGACATGGATCCTAAAAAAAAAAAGAAACCTAAAAAACCAAAAACTAAGCCAAATAGCCCATAAGGAGAAACCATAAGACCCCGAATAGCTAACTCGTTACCTATCAAACCCATCAACACTTCTCTTCTCAAATCGACCATTTTTCACATGATATCTCCTCTAGTCACTACCACCAATCGATAGTCCACACTCGGATCCATCATTCCCGATAGATTGGAGAAGGAGGAGACGTCAAAGGAGGGAGAAATCGAGGATAGAGCCACGATGACTCGACTCATTTAGCAACCCAATCGAATCTCCTATTTCGGCCAAGTCACTACCTACCACCACCATAGAAGTGGTAGTCCGCCTTTAGAAGTGGTTCGCCCTTGAAGTCATGGCTTAACACCACCGTAAAAGGGCGAATCGACACCTAACTCTGTTTCCCAACCTGTTTGTGAAAACCCGATTAAATTAACCAATCAAGGCTAAATTGAATCTCTTCACCACCATATAAACGAGTCCTTATAGCCTCCCGAGTTTATTGCTATCTTCAAACTCGTAATCTCACTAGAAGCATCATCAAGAAAAGAGAGAAAACAATCAAAACTTTAAGTTCGTCAATCTCCTTCCTCAATCAACTACCACCACCATAGACGAGTCGTCGACAACCTCCTCCACCACGTGAGCTAGTCTATATGTTTGAAAGGCAATTGTATGATGATCAATCAATCGACAATGACCATTGATCTTGTGGGGGTAGTTTGGTAATTTTATGATATTATGGTATTTTAGTAATTTTTGTATGTCGAGGCATTTTGGTCATTTCATAACCGACTAGGGGTATTTTAGTTATCATACAACAATCTTTTTGACAACTATAAATAGTTGCTTCCTCCTTCTCGACAAACTAAAATAATTAGTCTTCATTGAGATTGAAAGAAGTAAAGCCGATCGAAGGAAGAGACTTGTAACATTCCTATGATATTTAGGTAACTTTCAAACCTATTTAGATTGTTTAAAATGATATATGAGAATGATGAAAATGTTATGTTGTAAATGATTGAATTGTCAAATGCTTTGTTCGATTGTGTTTGAGATTTTCACTCGTTTTATGATTGTTTGAATTGAAACCGTCGGTGGCTTTCCACTTATGTATTTGAGGCGACATGTGTCTTCCAAATCAATTTATATGCTTTTCTCGTTTGTATGAAATATAGTTGTTGGTGGCTTCCTACACACTCTCTTCCCTCTCTCTCTCCCTCCCTATCTCTCTCTCCCTCTCTTCTCTCTCTCTTTCTTATCTCTCCTCTATCTTCCTCTCTCACTCGTATCTCTTTCTCTTTCTTCCTCTTTCTTTCTCTCTCTTCCCCATTATCTCACTCTCTCTCTATCTCTCTCTTTCCCTTTCTCCATCTCTCTTTCCCATTCCTCTCTCTCTCTCTCCTTACCTATCTCTCTATTTCTCCCTCTCCCTCCCACTCTTTCCCTCTCTCCTTCTCCCTTCCTCCCATCTCTCTCTCCCTATCTCTCTCTCCCAAACTTCCTCGGTCCTCTCTCTCTCTCAACCCCTCTCCCTCCCTCTCTCTCTTTCTTTCCCTATCTCCTCCATCTCTCTCCTTCTCTCCCTACCTCTCTTTCCCTATCCGCCTCTCCCTCTCTCTCTCTCCCTCTTGCTCTCTCCTTCTCTCTCGTCCCTTTCTCTCTCATTCTCTCCCTCTCTCCCTCTCTCACTTTTGAGATAAAGTTGTTTGTGACTTCTAATCAGTTATTTGCTCCATGTTTAAGCGAAATGAAGTTATTGATGGTTTCGTGAAATTTTTTTTGATAGCTTCCTAAATTCATAACTTGAAGTTATCAATGACTTTCCACTCGTGTGAGCGAAGTTGCTTGGTGACTTTTTATTCATGTTAATAAAGACTCTCAATCCTTAGAAACTCACCTACTTATCGGTATAGGTTTGTGTTCATTAAAAATTAACCAAAATTCCAATCTCCCCCACCTTCTTTGAGTATGGGTATTGGTCTTGAATCGACCTAAATCCCAAATTACTCAGCTATTCCATCCCGATAAAATAAATCTACTCAAATAGACATAGAAACATAATATAGTAAAATCATATTTTTATTTTCACATGTAAACAATATAGCCTACCTTAGGTAGGATGGGATGGTGACGTTATATCTTCTCCATATACAACCAACTCCTTACCCGGATATTTATGTAGATTAGTTTGTTTAGTGCTTACTAGTTCTCCTCGATTAGCTAGGTTGCAACTTCGTTCTCGCACCTTCTCTATAGGCCAACATCGATATTTATTAATAAATAAAGTTAAAAAAAGAATAAAAAATAATTTGATGAAAATTTTCATAAAAAATGGCAAATTAAAAAATAAATTTTAAACAATAAAAATATTATAATTTGATAAATATGTCAATTCTAAAATTTGAAACATGGAAGGCTAAAACTATCCTTTGAAAATGCAATGGACCAAAAGTTTATTTTGAAAAAATGAGGAACCAAAATAGAATAAAGTGAAAACACAAAAGGCCAAAATATCTTTTAAAAACACGAGGGAGAAATATAAAAGACTAAAAATATCTTTGAGAAATATCAAGGATCAAAACAAAACATAATATAAAATTTGTATATGAATGCCAAAAAAAAAAAAAAAAAAGAAAGAAAAGAAATCATGAAAATACCACCATCTAAAGTTACCAAAGGTACCATTAATGAATAGTAATTTATGAGACCAAGAAAAGTAATTCACTATTCATTTTCTCTATCTTTTTTTGTTATTTTTTGTTAATGCATAAAATCTCACCATTGCACCAAATGATGGATTCCGTGCCTTTTTTTGAAGAATAGATTTGTATAAGGAGGCATTCTATTCATGAAGATGAATTATAAATCCAAATTATAATGATAGATTTTGAATTTTTAATTAGGAAAATTTTCATTTTTATTTTATAACCCTGATCTTTAAATGAAGATATCTCATGATATATTTGTTATTATTATTTTTTTACTTCAACTAGTAAAATATCGTGTTATATGCTTCGAAATAAAATTCATAATAAATATTTTTTTTATTAAATGTAGCACAATGAAAAGCAAGAGAAATTGATCAAATGTGATAGTGATCATTTCCGGATAATTTAATTTTCTTAAAAGTGTATTGGAATAGAAGAGTTGTATTGTATTTTATTTACACCTTGTTGTCTTTTAATTAATTTCTGTTTTTTAGGAATGCTAATTTGCTTGCTCATATAGCTAACTAGACCACTCGATTTCTCTTCCGATCAATAAACTTGATGGAGTGTGAAATTATTATGGAATTTTAAAACCTATTGCAACTAAGAGATGAGACAAACATGAGATAAAAATTTCGATCATTTGATACTAAATTATATTTTGGTTATTATATAGTAATTTTTAAAGATGAAATGAATTTAAATCTTTGATCTCAATATTTTATAGTTGTAAATTCTCATTTTCTAATTCCTAAACTATTTGTAAATTACAAAAATACATATAATTGTGAGACCACATGAGAGAAAAATTATTGTGAGATGGATGCACTAAATTGTAACTTGTTGCTAAAAGAAAGAAGTTGGTATTCTTAGCTTTTAGAAACATAAGATGCTAGCATTCTGAATAAAAAAAATTTTCCTTCATTGTAAATAATATAGTCTTTTTCATTTATTTAGTGTTTAGTAGGCTAAGACTATACAAATAGTCCAATAAGGTATAATAGCCAAACCGGACTTGTTAATTGCAATATTTGAATCACAAACAACTTACTCCCACTAACATATACTTAGAATTTTTTACAATTCAACTATAAAAGGATGGGGTTTCTTACAATTCAACTATAAAAGGATGGGGTTTCTAGCATAATCAAATTAACGTAACGGTTAGTTTACGGGTGTCCCAATAGGACTAGCTAGTATGGTTTGGTCTTAACAATCTTGGTTGAAAATGATGGGGTTGATTAATTTTGTTAAGACACATATTCTCTATTAAGTCACTTAACATGTTTAAACATCTATCATGTTAACTTAACCCGATAAGTATAAGTATATACATAACTTTATAATAAAACATCTCATATTGCACATTGATTATAGAGATTAGAGTGCAAGATGAGACAATCCTTCAATATATAAGGTAAGGACCATTAGAAATGGTTAAGACTTTGTAAACCTGATCAAAATATGTTTTTTTCCCATTTTTTTTAAATCACTTATACAAAAATTTTTAAAATTGTATGTTGCATAGTTTCTATGATTTTTTTTTTGTATTTTTTATGATTTAAAACATAATGATATATTTTTTAATTTTTAAGAGAGCGAGTTGAAAAAAATATAAGAAAAAAGAAAGCTATAAGAAAAAAAAGTTAAAAAAGAAATAAAAAATAAAATAAAAATGGGACAAAACTAAAAGACAAAGATAAAAAAAGAAAGGTAGAATCAAAGAAGAAGAGGCGTGGCGCTCGTAGTTGAAAAAAAAACTAATTTAGAGATATAATTAAGAGAAAACTAAGAGAAAAACCACCGACATAAAAAAGAAGAAGAAAGAATAAAAAAAATATGCAAGGGAAAATTAGCATAATAAAAAGAATAAAAGCTTAAGATTATCTAAATAAATTGGGTCAAGTATTTTAATGGAGTCCCCATTAGGAAATAATTTCTCAAATTATCTTTAAACCTAAACTAGGAAACTAATTTCTATTTTAGGTTACTGTCTTTCAAATTTAGAACCAAGTTTTAGAATAGGAAACTAATTTCTAAAATAGGAAACTGAATTTTCATTTTAGGAAATTGATTTTCCAATATAGGAAACTTTCTAAAACAGGAAACTTTTTCCAATAACCATTACTTCTCTTTCATCTTGTGAATATTTAAACTTTATATGTGTGACTCAAAAGGCTCCTAGATATGTTGATAATGTATCAAGAAGATAAAAAAATACCTCTTTTATCTCTTGATACATAAATCAAGATTGACCTCTTGTAAGGTATCATGACTACCCAATTCTTTAGGAGGATTAATCAATCTATAATTACCTTTCATGAGAATGATTTTCATATAATTTAATCATCATGTCAATTTATCACAGCATGATTTCAAACTTGGTTTATAGCTTGTTCGATTATGATCACATAAGTTTTCTTCGATCTCCAAATGTCTTAGCTCATAAGTAAACAAATTACGCTCATTGGTATACTTCCACTATGGCTACGATTCCTTGAGCAAACATTCATCAAAGTGTAATATGATAACTCTTTAAACATATATGAAATGACATGTTCTATCTCAATCATCCAAATATCTCCATTAGATTTCTAATGCCCTTAATGAATCGTCCATATACAACTCTTTACTAAGCCCATCAAAATGAATGTCAAAATACACCAATCCTTCAATGAGATAACCGTAATGGCTTTAAGTCAAAGGACCGGTTGTACTCATCTCGTATAAGATTCTCATAGACTAAACAAATGGGTTCTCATGATGAGTCATATCTAGTGATATATGTTCTCTAACATTATTCATCTAAGTGCTTGCTTTGGCATCACTATGTCAATAGGTTTGAGATCTCTTATCGATATCTAATAGTAAGAGCATAGTATCGATATCTAATAGTAAGAGCATAGTACTCACAAATCTTACCATATGTTGTCAATGTCTATTCTTAATAATGTTATGCTTGAGACATTTAATGATATCATTTAAATGCATTAATAGTTATCTCACATAAATGGATCAAATCATTAAAGCGATGCATATCATATGGACTTCTATATAATTCTATCAAATTATAAATTACAAAAAAGTAAAAGAAAGAATTTTTTTATTAATAAAAAAATACAATGATATAATAAATCAAACCATCCAAATAGGTTGGATCTTAGACATCTACACTAATAATCTCTCACTTGCACTTAGAGCCAACTAGCTATGTCCCTTATGCTAGATGATTGAACAAGGGTCTCATGTTTTTATGGCGACAAAGGCATAGTCAAGGGGTCGATTATGTTATCATGATTGTGGACCTTTTCCATCCTTATATCACCAAGAACAATAATCTCTTTAATCAAATGGTAACATCGTAGTACATGCTTGGACCCGTTGATGAGACCTTGGTTCTTGAGTTTATGCTTGTGACTCTATTGTTATCACAGTACGATACTATAGGATCAACAATGCTTAGAACAACTTACGATCCGGATAGAAATTTATGAATCTAGATAACTTCCTTAGCCGCTTCGTGGCCGCAATGTATTCAACCTCGATTATGTAGTTGTCTATTATTTCTTGCTTATAGCTTTTTAAGCTAACAATACCACCATTCAATAGAAAAATAAATCCCGACCGAGACTTAAAGTCATCATGATTAGTTTAGAAACTAGCATATGTGAACTTTTTCACTACTAGTTCATCCCCTTCTTAGACTAAGAAAACATCCATAGTTCTTTTCATGGATTTAAGGATACTCTTTACGACAATCCAATGTTTCTCATCCGGATCGGCTTGATATTTACTACATATGCTTAAAGCATATGATATATCAAACCTCATACATAGTATGACATACATAATAGATCCTATAGGCTGATGCGTAGAGAATGTGATTCATCTTTTTCTTTTTTTTTTCATTTTGTGTTTTAAGACACTCGGTCTTAGAGAGTTTTATGCCACGTGACATTGGAAAAGGTCCTTTATTTGGCTCTTTTATACTAAAACTTTTTAGTATTTTATCAATGTACGTACATTAGAAAAGTCCTAACATTCTACGTGATCTATTTGTATATATCTTAATTTTTAGAATGTAGGCTACCTCTCCAATGTCTTTCATGGAGAAGTTTTTAGATAGCCAATCTCTTACAGATTATAACATGATAATGTTATTATCTATAAGTAGTATGTCATCTATGGATAGCATAAAAAAGACTACTAAACTATCACTAACCTTTTTGTATACACAAGGTTCATCTCATTTTGTGGAAAATCAAACTTTTTAATTATTTTATCAAAATGTTTATTCCAACTGTGTGATGCTTACTTTAGTCTATAAATAGATCTTTATAATTACAAATCTTATTCCCATGTTGTTTGGTGATCAAACCATGAGGTTGTGTCATCTACACATTCTTATTTAAATTTCTATTAAGGAAAGTAGTTTTGACATCCATCTATCATATCTCATAGTTATGATATGTAGCAATCGCAAGCATACTTCGAGTGGATTTAACCATAGCTACTAGTGAAAAGATCTTGTTATAATCAATACCTTATTTTTTATGATAGCCTTTCGTCACTAGTATGGCTTTGTATGCATGTACATTACCATCTATGTCGGTCTTCCTCTTAAAGACCTACTTACACCTAATAGATCCGACACCTTTAGGTGGATCAACCTAATTTTGTACTTGGTTAGTGTATATGGATTCCATTTTGGATTGCATGGCTTAATGCTATTTATTGGAGTTAATGGATAACATTGTTTCCTCATACGTATTAGGTTCATCATCCTTGACGGAAGACACATCACCATGTGTAGAGATAAGAAGATCATATTTTTTTAGCTCTTGATGAACTCGTCTAGACCTATGAAGTTCTTACGTATTAGTTTGTGAGATAGTTATAAAACTTTCTAACCTATCTACTTGGGTTTTCATTAGTGGAGTGTTAATTTATGAGCCTTCTCGAATCTCATCGAGTTCAACTTTCCTCCCATCGGTTCTAGCATCTATAAATTCCTTCTTAAGGAATATAGCTTGCCTAGCCATGAACACTTTTTGTTTTTATTGTTGATAAAAATAATATCTATATATTTCTTTTGGATATCTTATAAATTTACACTTCATTAATTTAGGCTCTAACTTATCTCCGTCTAAACATTTGACATATGTATCACGAGCCTTAAATCTTGAGAAAAGATAAATTTATATTTTTTCTTTTCATAGTTCATATGGAATCTAATCAACGGACATGGTTGAAACCCTATTCACTATAAAGGTCGTTGTAAGGAGTGCATATTCTCAAAATATAATAGAGATATCAGTAAAACTCATCATGGATCGAGCCATGTTTAATAGTATCATATTTCTTCTTTCGGACACACCATTCATTTGTGGTGTTCTAGATAAAGTCCATTAAGAGAGAATCTCATTCTCTTTTAAATGATCTAAAAATTCAATGCTTAAGTATTCACCATCTTGATCGGATCAAAGTGCCTTAATACTTTTGCTAGGTTGTTTCTCGACTTCAAATCTAAATTCTTTGAACTTTTCAAATGTTTCGATTTATCTCATTAAATACACATAAACAAAATATGATCTATTATTAGTAAAGGTTGTGAAATAACCATGTCCTCCTTTGCTTAGGTGGACATGGCCCACATACATCGGTATGTATAAGGCTTAACAAATCAACAACCTTTTTTTTTCTTTTTCACTAAAAGGTGATTTTGCCATTTTGTTAAGTAGACAAGATTAGCAAACATCATAAGATTTATAATCAAATGATTCTAGATATCTATTTTTATATAGTTTGGATATTTAATTCTCGTTTATATGACTAAGTCGACAATGCCACGAGATATGTTTTATTTAGATTATTTATTTTGAGTCTTTTTGCATTTATGTTATTTATGAGAGTTTCCATGTTCAAAACATATAAATTATTATTAATAACACCATTTTCATATAAAATATTATCTTTATAAAAAGAACAACTATTATTTTTCAAATAAAAATGAAAAGCCTTTTTGATCCAAACAAGAAATGGAAATAATGTTTCTAGGAATACTAAGAATATAATAATAATTTCTAAGCAAAAGCACAAGTCTAGATGGAAGTGCTAACTCATCGATGCCTATAACAAATGGTATAACTATTGATCCATTGCCAATGCACAAGTCCATCTCCGCGAAGCAATCATTCTTGATTCTATACGCCCTCGCACATGTGTATAAATGTGAGCATCACATCTAGTATCAAACTCCCATGAGATGAGATTAGAAGTATAAAAATTAACTTCAATAATATAAATACTTGAGGTCGTTGGCGAACTCTTCTTTTGCACCTCCGCCAAGTACTCTTTATAGTTGTGCTTTTAATATCCTTTCTTGTTGCGATGAAAGCAAACTACTTCCTTTTAGCTATCTTAAGCCACGACCTTTTTCACACTTCCTTTGGGCATTGTAGAAGGCTTCTTTTAGTGCTTGGGATTTTTCTTATCCTTCATCTTGCCTTTTCCCTTATTAACAAGAAGTATAAAACTCTTGTTAATCTAAAGCTAAGCTTTCATGTGCATCATGTTGAAGTGCATGATGAACTATCCAAAGTTTTTAGTAACGATTACAAAACTAGTTCAATTGATTATTCAACATCTATTCTAACTTAAAGTTCAACGAGCTTATTGATATAGTCTATCATCTCGGTGACATGTTTTTTGATGATAGATCTTTCATCCATTCTAGCTCTAAAGACTTTCTTAGCTATCTTATAACACTTATGCCTAGTATTATCCTTGAACAATAGTTTAAGCTTCACTATGTTATCAAAGGCACTTGTACTTTTATGATGGTGTCTATGCTCTAATGTCATAACTACCGAGCATGATGCTCCGAGCTATGATTGCATCATCTCTATGAATGAGCCCTACTACATAAGCTTTAGCTTAAACACATTGAGGCTTAGTTGGGAGATGTGTCTTTATAATATAGAGAATCTTCTCATACCGGAGGACTATCCTAGTCAAAGAATTTAGTGCCATTGAAGATATTATTTCTATCAATTATCAATCATATCGATGTATTGCTAGTTATACTATGTAACTCGAGAGGATGGAAAAGTATACGGTTTGGTTCATTGAATTACATTAATAAACAAAATATAAATCAAGAAGTAAAATTTACGTTCGCTTCCATTATGTTTTTTAAGCTCTATAACTTTCAATATAAGACTTAAAAAAACTTTTTGATTTGTTTTTCTTAGTGGGTTAGGATCTCATCATTTAACATGTATTAACCTTGAGTTATCTTAATAAGTCATACATGAAAAATTAGGTTGGTAAGTTCTTACCAATTACATCTAATACAATTTCTAATCTTATTGGCATAATAACTCTTTGTTATCTCACATCTTATGTGAATATAATTCTTTGCGTATAAATTTTGTGGACTTTAAGTTATCTCAGCAAAACCAACAATTTGTTTCAAGTTAGACTCAAACATTTAAGGATATCACGTGGCCCATAATTTGATTCTCTCAAGGAAGAGTGATCTTAGGTTATCTCAACAAGTCAATAACAATCAAGAGAGTTCTCTCCTCATAATGTTAGAAGGGATATAACTTGATATTTATTTGAAGGGTTTAATATGGCGTGTCTCATCATTTTAATCCTAGCATACATACTAGAGTTTAATTGCATTAACATCATCCTATTATGTATACTAGATATCAATCACATCAAAATCATATACATAAATAAAGGACTATTGAATGATAGTAGATCTCTACTACTAGTCTCCTCGAGTTATAAGGAGACTAGTGGGTTAAATATCTAGGTGAAAAATTATTATAATTTTTTCAAGAATGTCTTCTTTTCTTTACTTCTTCTCTTTGCATCTATTCTAATAATCTATCTTTTACTTTTATAATTATTTGAATAAGAAACTTTGAGTTACATTTGATGAGAGTATGATGAGAAGAAAATATATCGGAATAATAAAGAAGAGTTGGACACGTAGATCCTATTTAACCAAAAATTTATTAGCATACATTCTCAAAAACTAGGTTGATTCATCCATGCTTCAATCATATTAATACATGGCATATAAAAAATAAAATATATTTCATTTTAATCATAATTATAAATATATGGTTTTGGTCATTTTATAACATATTAAAATTTCTTTTAATTTTAATTTTTTAAGACATTTAGGCCCATTGGCTTTTGGACCTAGGAGGCTCGCAGGTTGTCACGCCCTAGCTTGCTAGTGCCTAGCATTGGCAAGCGGTTATCACCGGCCTAGTGCTCGGGCATTGATTGGTGCCTAGCACCGGCCTTGGCCGGCCAATGCCTAGCGAGTGGTTTGGCACTAGCCTTGGCATGACGTGCTTACTAGCATGCCCGACACACGCTTAGCCTTACTACTTGGTGCACTCACGCGTGCTTGGTCCGTTGTCTAACACACTCACACGTGCACGAACCTTGGCATGTATGGGCATACTTACCCTAGTACGTGCCTAGCTTGCATTTGGCCTCAAGCTTGGCACGCTTGCGAGCGCTAATGTCCAATGTTGGCTTGTGCATGTACGTTAATTTTTAGCCCAAAAATTAATTTTATGATATTATAAAATATCAAAAACCTTAGATTTATAATTAGAAAGCAATAATTCATACGGTTAATCAAATTAACATAATATATAATTAAAGATTTAATAGAGGCTTTGATTCCAATTGAAGGATCATGCATCTTATGGAGGTACGAAATAAGCAAAAAAATTTCCTCCATCTAGGGTTCTCAAGATCATGCCATTGAATCAACTAATTATACATAAACATGAATCGGATTAAGGTGAGTGATTACTTCTTGTAGCATAGAATTAATTCAACCGAAAGGAATCGTCCAAGTGTCGAGCCTCTATTGATTATCTACGTATCTCAAACACTCATAAAAGAAGCAATAAAAATCATTATGTGTTAGCTCCAATTAATCTGTGTAGTGAATTTTTCTCTGGAAATCCTATAGGATAATTTACGCTAACTTTTGACTTTTTTAGAGAGAGATGCAACAACCTTTTTCTAGGAGAGAAAAAATTCTCTCTTGTTATTTTTTTCATGTATCTCTCTCTCTCTCTCTCTCTCTCTCTCTCTCTCTCTCTCTCTCTATATATATATATATATATATATATATATATATATATATATATCTATGTGTGTGTGCGCGCGCATGTGTTTGTGTGTGATGGCAACATCTCCCCGTAGATTAAGGAGTTGTTGTTGATGTGGATTTTGTTTAACCTTATCCTTGTAAACCTTGAACCTTATCCAATAGTGCTTAAATTTATCCTTCCATTAAAATATTTTACGGACTTTGAAATTACACCTTTTGGCCCAAAATCTTTTGACCTAATTAATTATTAATTAATTTGGACTATCTAAATAAATTGGGTTAAGTATTTTAGTGGAGCCTATGTTAGGAAAAAAATTTCTCAAATTACCTTTAAGCCTAAATTATGAAACTAATTTCCTTTTCAAGTAACTATCTTTCAAATTTAGAATTGACTTCTAAATTAGGAAACTAATTTCTAAAATAGAAAACTAACTTTTCATTTTAGAAAACGACTTTCAAATAGAACGACTTTCCAAAATAGGAAACTTTTTTCAATTACCTTTGTTTCTTTTTTATCATGTAAATGTTTAAACTTTTATGTGTGTGACTCAATAGGCTCTTAGATATATTGATAATTTATTAAGAAGATAAAAGACACCTCTTTTATATCTTGATACATAAATCAAGATTGATCTCTAGTAAGGAATCACGATTACCCAATTCTCTAAAAGGATTAGTTAATCCATAATTACCTTTCACGAGAATGGTTTTTATACAATTCAGTCCGTATGTCAATTTATCACAACATGATCTCGAACTTGGTTTATAGTCCGTTCGATTATGATCACACAAGTTTTCTTTGATCTCTATATGTTTTAGCTCACAAGTAAACCAATTATGCTCTTTATTATACTTTCAATGTGGCCATAAATTTCTTAAGTAGACATTCATCAAAGTGCAATGTGATAACTCTTTTAACATATAAGGAATGACATGTCCTATCTTAATCATCTATATATCTCTATTGAATTTCTAATGCCCCTAACGAATCACCTATATGCAACTCTTTATTAAGCCAATCGAAACAAATGTCAAAGTACACTAATCTTTCAAAGAGATAACCATGATAAATTCAAGTCAAAGGACCAGTTATATCTAACTCGTATGAGATTCCCATGAACAAAACCAAATAAGTTCTCGTAGCAAGTCATGTTCGAGTGATATATGTTCTCCAACATAATTAACCAAAGTGCTTGTTTTGGCATCATGATGTTAATAGGTGTGAGATCTCCTACTGCCATCTAATAACAAGAGCATAACACTCATAAGTCTAACAACATGTTGTCAATGTCCATTATTGACAATGTTATAACCTATGGTATTTAATGGTATCATTTAAATGTATTAATATTTATCTCACATCAACTAATAAATCATTAAAGCAATGCATATCATATAGAATTCTATCTAATTCTATCAAATTATAAATAATAATAATTAATAGAAAGACTTCTTTTATTAATATAAAAATATAATGATTTGATAAATTAAACTATCCAAACAGATTTAATAGTGGGCATCGATACTAACAAAGATCAAGATCACCACTAATGGCATAAAGTCCGCAACACATTTTCTAATTTAAAAAGCCATAAATGACATCAAACCCATAACACATTCGCAAATTTAGTGATTCATGAGTGGCATCATACCTCTAACATTGGCGATCCACATGTAACATCAAGCCTAATCACATTCATAAATTTAGTAGGCTATGAGTGACCTCAAGCCTATAAACACATTCATAATTGGAGAGTGATAAATGGCATCTAGGTCATAGCACAATAAAAAATTTAATGAGAAATATATGATGTCAAGCCCATAACACATTCATAAATTTGGTGAGTCATGAGTTGTGTCTAGCCCATACATTCACAATTGGCAAGCCATGAATAGCATCAAGCCCATAATACATTCATAAATTTAGAGAGCCACGAATGACGTCAAGCCCATAACACATTCATAAATTTAGCAAGCCACGAGTGGCATCAAATCAATACTACATTCATAATTAGCGAATCACAAATGATGTCAAACCCATAGCACATTCATAAATTTGGCGAGCCATGAATGGTGACAACCACAAGTGGCATCAAGCTCATAACACATTCAATCATATCAATACATATTTCTTAATTACTTGACAAAGATAGCATCGACATTTAGAGCCAAGACCAATACTTTGACACACCTATATATTGCACATAAATCAATCAAGAAAAATAATTTCGGTGTACAAAACCAACATCATACATTTTAATTCCATTACATACTTCACAAGCCATTTCACAAAAATATGATTTTGATTTCGGAATCGATGTCGGATACTTTTTCATATTCGGATAGGCATCACATATCACATATCACATATTCATTTAATAAGTCGATGTTAGCCTTTAAAGCCAACATCCATCGTTTAATAAGCATAGACCATATGTATCATTTAATAAACATGACATTGGCATTCGACCAATACTAAACATCTTAATACACTACATAATTAATTGATTTCATTCACAACTCATTCACACATACATATACATCCAACCATAAATACGAGTGTCGACCTTTGAAGCCAATACCAATCACTTTATTATATTACACATACCATAGTTAATTAATCATAAACACGATGCAACTTTTAGAATTAACGCTAACTAATTCAACACATTCCACATACCATATTTAATTAATCATAAATACAAAATTAACTTTTATTGTTAACACCGACCAATTTATCATATTTTGAATGCCACATTTAATTAATCATAAACATGGTGCCAAATTTTAAAGTTAACACGGATCAATTCATCACTTCCATACATATCATATTTAATTATTTGTAAAAAATGACATCAACTTTCAAAGTTGAAACCGACTAATTCATCACATCCACACATATCATATTTGATCGGTTATATCATACATACAACACAACATAAACATCGCATTTAATCAACCATACCGGAAAAACAACATAATAGATCATCACATTTAATCAATCATATCATAAGAATAAAACAACATGCTCAATTACGCATACCGGGATTGATATTTATCCCAAATAAACCACTAGAATTAAAACCCATGGCTAGTCCTTCTAGCTCCATCATAGCGCATTGACACTAACCTTATTTTTTTTGAAGATACCTTGGGTTTTAGATCTTTTCGAGTTTGATACGTAATGACGTATGTTAATCACACTTCAAATATCCATCAATCCATATAACCATCATAATTTAATATCAACATTCATAGATCAAACATTTAAATTCAAATATACAAAAAAAACTACAAAAAATATTAAAAGCTTACCTAAACAATCAAAATGATCCAACTATCCCCTAAGAAGGTTGAGACTCGCCTTTAAGTGTAAAATGACCAAATTACCTTTAATGGCAGTTCACTTTTAGAATCTATTTATACCATTTTTAATCATTTCTTCAAGCTTAAAATGCAAGAAAAAGCTACCGCAATCTCCTTTAACTTTCATATGAAGATAACAAATGATGTTGTTAGTCGAAAAGGGAAGGTTAACACACACACACACACACACACACACACCACATCAAGCTTTTCCTTTTTCTTCATTTGCTTACGCTAGAAAATATGGATGAATATTTAAATTAGAAATAAAAAAAAGCTTTAAAGCTTATTAGTACCATTTTAGGACAAGAAGGTTCAAAGATTATTTTAGGCTAAATTAACCAATTATTTCTCAAAATCATCATCATCTATTTTAAAAGTCAATTTTCAAGGCCTAGGGTTTTAAGCGATGTTTCGGGTTTAACTGGTGGTGGTTGGAGTATGGTTGTCACAATTGGAGTAGTTTGAGAGGAACATGGTTGTTGGAGTTAAGGGGGAGGTTTTGGGGTCCGTGGTAGAGGAGTAGTTCGTCGGTGGCTTTGAGGCTCGTGGTGGACATTGAGTTTAAGTGAGTTTTGGTAAGGCGATTGCTTGGAACTAACGACAACGAAGAGACGAGGTTGATCACCGATTGGATCGTGGCAGTTTTGGGCTAGTCTTTAAGCTACTAGACTATAGGTTTTAGAGGCTATGATGTAGCAAGTCGTGTGTTTTAAGTGGCTAGAGTGACAACGAGGATACCGGTTGATTGGTTGAGGGTAGTGAGAGGTACGACCAGTAATGGGTCATAGCGACAATGGTAATGGGTGAAGGGAAAATTGTGGCTGCCTATTTTTTAAAGAAGAAAATGTGGTTTTTATAGTAGAATATTTAGGGTTAAGGGCAAAAATCTAATTTGATCCCTTGTTTTTCTACTTTTTTCAATTTTGGTCCGTCTCTTTATTTTCTTTCCAGTCATGCCTCTAATTGAAGTTATTTAGTCCATTTTCTCTTTATTTCTTTCAATTTCATCCCAATTTATTTTTAATTAAGACCTTTGATTTTTATTCTCTTTTAATTATAACTCTAATCGGATCTTCTTTAGCTCTCACTTCTCATATTTTTTTCCATTGGACTCAAATCATATATTTTTAACTTATTGTCTTTTCTTTTTTATTTTTTTTTGTTAATTGTCTCTAAACTAAAAAATTATGGGATTCCTAAAACTAGTAATAAAAAAGAAAAAATTGTAAAAATAAAGTGGATAAGGAAAATGTTTAATTTTGGCATTTTATTATTTTTATCATTTTTAGAAAAACATTGTAAAAATAAATGGGGTAAAAATTTCGAGTGTTAACAAAAACCTTCCTCCTTCTCACACACCCTACCCCAAAATATGCTAAGACACATGTCATATACCCTTTTGTTATTGTACTCTATTTTCGACATAAAAAAAAACTTTTCTTCACTAATAAAACCCTCTATGAAGTCAAGCTAAAAACCTATAAAATAAAGGCAAAACCTCCTTCAAAGCAACCAAAACACACATCATTTGACTCCAATCCCGATTGCAACTAGCTAGAGACGTATAGTAGATTGATTAATCTTATAAAATCAAAGGCGAAAATTTAATGAAGAGGCTTGAAGAAAAACTATCCAAAAAGAATATAGAAAGGCAATTTTGAGAAAAAAGGTTTAGACGAATTTTTTTTTTGAGAGTTTGGGGAGAAAATAAAGGTAGAAAGAAAACACATAATAATAGAAGGGGTTGATGGGTAACTTTAGAAAGAAATAGAGAGATTTTTAATTAGTGGTTAGGCATAAAAAAAAAATGAAGATAAAATAGTAAGAAAGCTTGTTTTTTTAGTTCATGATTAAGACTTTCAATATATTTTTTTCATGAATCCTCCCACCATTGGTGCCATTTTTTATTTTTCTCTTTAATAGGTATATCTCTCTTTGTTTCTATTTCTTATTAAGTAAAAGTATGCTTTGAATAGTATTGTTGTGTTAGCTTTTGTGTTTTTTGTGTTTTTTGTTTTTTTGTTTTTTTGTTTTTTTTTTGGCTTTTTGGTTAGTTAAGTTTTTGGTCATTTGCTTTTTTTTCCTTGCTAGTTTGAGGCCCATTTTAGTTGTCTATTTTCTTTTAATTTTGTCTAAATTTTGGTTATTCCTTCCCTGGTCCTTGTATATTCTATGGTGGGAGGTTGTTTTGAGCTAAAATGTGAGTTAATAGAGGTTGAAACATAAAGATAAACATAGGCAAAAGCAACAAAAACAAAAGTGAAAAACTAGACGAAGTGTTTTTATAGTTTGCCCCCTCCCTTTTTTCTATTAAGTTTGGTCCCTAGTTTTGTAGTTTTATTTTATTTTATTTTACTTGTCTAACATAAAATGCATTTTAATAGCTCCCTTCTTTTTGCATGATAAGGGCAAATTTGAAAAACAAATTTCTCATTTATTTTATTTTTGTCACTACTTTTATGGTTTTGTTTTAGTTTAGTAACTTAGTTTGTTTCAACTTTAATTTTGTCATTATTTCACATAATAAAATGCTATTTTCATCTTTTTGAGTTATTTTAATCCTTAGTTTGTTAGGTTGGATTATTTTATGTTTTTTCTTCAATTTCATTTACTTAAGCTTGCAATTTATATTTGCAATAAGATATATTTAAAAAAAATTAGCATGAATAAATATTGTTAATTTCTCCATTCGTATGTGTTGTTATGTACATGATTCATATGTGTCAAGTTTGCATACTTAAATTACCCTTTAAATAATTTTTATTTATTTTTAATCTCATTTCTTAGTTATGCGCATACCATATCCTTGCATTAGTTATATATGTTACCTCATGTGAGAAGTTTAATTGAGTTTGACATTAAGTTAACAAGTCTTCTAGTTTTAAGGAACGACCATGGCCTAATGAGAGTTATTTATTATCTTTAGTTTATTAGGTTAGATTATTTTACTATTTTTACTTCAATTTATTTTAATTAAGCATGTAATTTATATTTTCAATAAGTTATTAAAAAAAAGGATTTAGCAAGAATAAATATTATTAATTTCTCCATTCATACATGTTTCTATAAATATATGATTCATATGTGCCAAGTTTGCATACTTAAATTACCCTTTAGATAATTTCTATCTATGTTAAATCTCATTTCTTTGTTATATGCATACCATATCCTTACACTAGTTATTTATGTTACTTTATGTGAGAAGTTTATTTGAGTCCAATATTAGGTCAATGAACCTCCTATTTTTTAAAGAGCGACCATGGTCTAATGGGAGTTGTTTATTATCTTTAGTTTATTAGATTAGATTATTTTACTATTTTTAATCAATTTCTTTTCATTAAGCATGTAATTTATATATGCAATAAGATAGTTTTTTTTTTTAAAAAAAATTTAGCTTGAATAAATATTGTTAGAATCTTCATTTGTATATGTTTCTATATATATGATTTAGATGTGCCAAGTTTTCATACTTCAATTATCCTTTATATAATTTATATTTATTTTAAATCTCATTTCTTAGTTATATACGTACCATATCCTTACATTAATTATGTATGTTACCTTATGCTAGAAGTGATAAACGCCCATTTATATATATTTTTAGTGTTAAATTTCTTATATTTTAATTGTCTTTGGTGATAAATGGTATAATTTTGGCACTTATCTTGCTTAAATTGTGTTTCTCGGGTCGTGTTACGTTATTTTGGTGAAAAGGAATGGAAACCAAGAAATAATGGAGTAAAATTGGTGAATTTTGAGTGACACGTGAATTACACAAACGAAGACACACCCGTGTAGTAGGCCGTGTAACTATCCGATTTAGAGAAAAAAATGAAATTTTACATTACACAGGAAGAGACACGGCCGTTCACTAAGGCCGTGTCTTATGGAACATGCATTTTTGCTTATATTTAACCCGAAACATGACCTAGGGGGAAGGGCCGACTTAGAGAGATGAGGAACACGACCTAAGGGCACGAAAAGAGTGGGTTTTGAGCAAGATAATGCCGTTAGAGTGGATTTCCATCGATTCTTAAGTAGATTGCATCAAGATTAAAGGGGGTTTCAATATTTTCCTTGAATCTTTATTGTTCTCTCTTTAAGATTTATGTACTCTTCACTTTGTTATGAACTAGATTATTTTGGTACCTAGATACGATGAACCCTAAGATTGACTATGTGATTTGATATTTTTATTCAATTTAATCTTCATTTTCATTGTGATTCAATTATGTTGTATTTATTGTTTAATTGAATTAGCATATGCTAGCGTGCTGATTCATATCCGATTTCATATTGTGAGACCGAAAAAATCCTAAGTGTGATTAGATCAATTATAACCGAAAAGAGTTGCATGCAATCCTAGAAATAGGAAGACATAAATCTTCCGGATTAGAGTCAAATCTAATAAGGGAATTCACGGAAAAAATTAATGCGATCTTAGGGGTGTTAATCAAAAAATGATTTAGATTAATCAACTTAGGATTAGGTGTTGGTTAACTTGAGAGTGTAGTAGCATAATTCGGGAATTCCTACGGTTCGATGAACATAAAGAATGATGGAATGAATGATATTGTGATTACATAGAAGGTTTTCGGGGAATCGCTATCTAGGTACTCGTCTTTACCATTGATTGCTCGGTTAGCTATTTTCGTTGTTCTTGTTGCATTTCGTGATCTCGCTTTAGTTATTTTTTTTAATTATTCATTATCACTATACTTTATCGGTTAGATAATAAAAAGAGCGTGATTGCTAGTACTTGTAGTTTCTATGGGATTAACACTCGATACTTTAT